>CM061133.1:233765309-235215494 GCA_030789695.1 Scilla litardierei
CCTGTCTCTGCCCACGAACCCCGCTAGTCCGGCCGTTTTCCCCTCCCCGTGACCGCAGGCAGCAGCAGCTAGCAGCTGCGTTTTCCGGCACCCCCCTTCGTCGTCGGTGCAGCCTCCTTCGAGCACCGCACGCATTGTCCGACCGCCGTACCCGCCTCCCCGACATCGCACGAGCCCTCCGTGACCGCCGCTGAGCCCCTCCGATCGCCGCTGACCCCGTTTCCCACCGCTCCACGATCCACAGCGCCGCCCGCTGCCGCTGTGCCATCTCGATCGCCGTCGCCCTCTATCTGCAGCCGCCTCTTGCCTCATAACCACCCACCACCAAGCCTCGACGTCGTCTCTCCAAGCCCGCAATCCGCACGACCCTCGCCTTGCAGTAGGCCGCCTTCAGCTTGCACGCGCATGTAAGTGTGCATACTTAGTTGTTTATACATTGTTGCTAAGGGAACTGCATGTTAAGGATTTAGATCTATTTACTCATAACCTGTAAGTTAGATTACATATACTATATTCACAGTACCCCCTCACATTGTTTATAATGTTAGAAGTTAGTTATAAAAGAGTAAGTATAAGGTCCGTACGTATTAAAATATTATGTTAGTAGTAATATACATCAGGTAAAATATTTCACAGTAGGTAAGATATATTTAAATATATGTGTTTAGGTTACATTTTTATACTTCTTTTCACCTATTATTAATACTAGTTTTCATACCAAGTTTATGTGTATGGGAGACTTGGCCGTTTATGCTAGTTCGCATTTGTTAGTTAGGATATGATAAGCTTATATGTATACATATGAACAGTATTGATAATAAGTTAGATTTAAGGGCATTCTGATGGGTTACTGTTTTTTAGCTTGATGAGTTAAATGCGGATCGCCTGAATAATGAAATATATTAACGCAGATCCATCGTCGTTCAGACTCGACTCCGCTTTTCGATCAACGTCAAAAGACGAACTACCGCGGACGAGACGCCTCGGACGGACGACACACTCGCCACCACAGGCAAGTGTATTCACTTGCTCTTTCGGCCGTGCCTAGGCCTTAGACTGTTAGAACTATTAAACTGTGAACAAAGAGAACCGGACGTGAAATGATAGAGTTCGGGACGCCCCTGACGACTTAGACTTGACGACGAAGTCTGAGCGTAACAACAACAACTTTTGACACCGTAGGATTATCTTGTGTGTGCGTGTGTGTGGACCCCCTAGAATCAACAACACCTGCTACCATAGGTTTCATCTGCGTGTGCGTGTGTGCAGACACCCTAGAACAACTTTGCCCTTGCCATGTCATGAACATCTTGCACGTCGTGTCTTGTGTAGCCTGTGGGCAATGAGACGCTCACCTAGTAGAGTGGGTGATCTTTGTAACGAAACACCTACGGGAAGCTCGGCACCCACCTAGCAGAGTGAGTGTCCCAGCAGACCGAGAGGATAGAGACTCTCACCTAGCAGAGTGAGTGGTACTATACAGTAGTGCAGTTTCACCTACGAGGCGTCCATCGCTCACCTAGCAGAGTGAGAGATACGCTACCGATCGTGGGGATAGAAGCACTCACCTAGCAGAGTGAGTAGCCCTATATTGTCTTGTCTTGAGCACTTGGGTTTGGGGTAGGGTTGAGCGTGTAATGCCCTGCTAAGCTTCTGCACAAGTACTAGAGGGGGGGGGGGGGGGGTGAATAGTACTTTAAAATAATTAAGAGGCTAATTCCTAATTACTTGCAAACTCTACCAAACAATGCGGAAAAGTAAATGTTAGACAACAAATAAACAATCGCAAACAACGATATTACTGGGTTCGGATCCACCCAAGTCTCTTCGACTTGTTCCCGGTGATCCTACGTCCCAACCACCCGGATCCCCTCAGGATACTTGAGTTAGAAACCCTAACTCAAGATTTCCACTATGAAATACTTGTGAAGAACCTTCACCAAGTCAAATCATTCACAAAGTAATTTTTGACTCCCACAACCCGGGATCACAATCACAACTCTCACAACCGAGAGGTAAACACTTACAAAATGAAAGTAAATGAAATATAATAACTTACCACAAAATACCTATGCCTTGAGTATACTTACGAATTAGGGCAAGGATGATTTTGAGGAAGAAGAAGGCACCAAACCCTAGCTCCAAGATGTAGATCATCGATGGAGAGCTATGGGGATGTTGGTGACCTAGAATCAAGCACTTGGCTTGGAAGGCTTCACACTCAATGAATCTCTCTTTGGAAGTAAGAGTGGGGAGAGATTATTGAATGGAATGAATGAGCTTTGAATGAGCTTGGAATGATTTCTCTTGATCTCTAAACTTGCAATAATATCAGCCTTGAGTGCAATGAATGCAGCTCATCAAGTATATATAGAATAGAGGAGAGAGAGAAAGAAATTCGAGTCATTAAATGCTCCACCGGCTCTTTTCTGAACCCAACTAGTCGGTCAAAGAACAACCACCGACCGACTAGTTCATCAACTAGTCGGTCGGTCATTTAACATAGACCGACTAAAGGAAGAAGAGCCAAAAGGTCGAAGCACAGACAAAAGGAACTAGTCGGTCCAAGAAGAGTGGCTGACCGATTAGTTTCACAACTAGTCGGTCGGTTACTTAACTGAGACCGACTAAGAGATAAAACTGAAGTCTGAGCACAAATTGATTCAGTCGGTCCAAGAACAAATGTTGACCGACTAGTTCATCAACTAGTCGGTCGCCAAATGTGCATAGACCGACTAACGATAAACAGTAAGTTAGGTGAAAATTGGCATGTACAGTAAAGCTAAACTAGTCGGTCCAAGAAGGAAAGTTGACCGACTAGTTTATCAACTAGTCGGTCGATCAATGAACACAGACCGACTAATTATAAACAGTAGCTCAGGCTCAAATTTGCATGTACAGGAAAAGCTCAACTAGTCGGTCACAGAAGCATCACTGACCGACTAGTTCACAAACTAGTCGGTCGGTGAGTCAACTTAGACCGACTAACTGTAAACAGTAAAGAGCTTAGAATTGACTGACTGAAACTAGTCGGTCCAAGAAGCTTTGCCGACCGACTAGATCACCATCTAGTCGGTCAGTTCTTCTTCTTGAACCAACTAACATGCACAAGAAGTCACGAATCGAAGCGCGAAGCTTTGGGAAAGTTTGTATGGACTTCTACTAAGATCCTAGAGCTAAGATAGGAGCGTTATGAAGATTTAAACCGTAATACCTACTCAAGGCTTAACATTCTACGAAAGAAGCTTAAAGACAATAAATATAACTTGACGATACCGTCTTCAAAAGCTTCAATCGAATCTTCATGACTTCTAAAATGGTCCATAAGCTTCAACGAAGCTTTAGGCATACGATCACGTGCTTTGAGAAGTCTCGAGACGTCGCTTTGGATGTTCATATGAATTTGACGATGATCTCCATAACTGCGCTCACAAATTGTTAGTTCACGATATATTTATGTTTGATCATCATCCAAAACCAAATCCGGGGAGTCCAATATCCAACATTCTTCCCCTTTTTGGTGATGACAAACCAACATAAATAATAGTCAAAAATAATAATTCAAATGAAATTTACTTACTCCCCCTGCATTGATGACACGTTAATTCCAAATTAAACAATAATAATACGCATCAAGCAGACGAGTAAAGTATATAAATGAGAATCGATTATTGAAATATCGAATACCAAATGTTGGTTATTGAAATATCGGATTTTAAAATCCATTTATATATCTTAACTCCCCCTGAATCTAACATATCAAATTAGATTCTTGGAATAATGCTTTAAATTATCATTTAGCACATCGTTATTATTATATCTCTCCCCCTTTGGCATAAGCAAAAAGAGCGGGAGGAGATCAACGACAACAACAATGGCTTCAAATAAAAGCACGTGAGTCGAAGAATACGACCATGGTTCAAATGACACCAAAGGAGAATACGAAATTAAATCAAGGTGTGCCAATGAAACCAAAGTCGAAAAACGATAAATAAAATCATCAAAACTCAAATTAATTTTATGAATTGAGTTATGGAATATACTCTCCAATATCAACATTCTTGGTTAATTTAGTGCATGGAAAACAATTCTATGTTTTCATGAAGTGAAATCTATTTAACCAAGTTAATATCGTCGAGCGACGAAATCAAACATCAGAGACATAAAAAAATTATAAATTGTGTGCAATAGAATGAAATGTCAACTGCGATGTATATATATATAAGTATGAACCAGAGTCCATCAAAAATATACATCACTGATATACAAAAAAAGCGATCCAACGATCGGCGATCAAAATACAACATCATATATCTCAGAATACAGCATATATGGAAGTATCACAAAAACATATCGACATCCATCCAACGTACATCAAAATACATCAAAACATCAAAAACATCCAGAACCACACTCTATCCTACCCAAACTCTCACACACTAGATGTATCATCCAAGGAGCATCAGAGAGTCCTCAAAGAAGCTCAAGAGGAGTGGCAGGATCTGCAGCAGCAGTAGGCTCTGCAGGAGTGGAGGTGGTCACTGGGTCTGCAGTAGTGTCCACGGGAGCGACAGAAGTGGCAATCTCTAGAGCAGCAACAACAGTGGCCTCGGGAGCACCAGTTGGAGCATCCACCGCAGGAGCGGTGGCAACAGGTGTGCTCTCGGGGGCACTAGCAGACGAAGCAGCAGCATCATCACCAGAAGTGCCCTCGGGGGCATGAGTAGAAGCACGAGCAAGCTCCTCAATGTCCTCCTCATCCAACTCATCCTCGTCAGAAAAAGACGGAGGGACCTCAATATCAAGGTGACAAGCTATACGGCAGAGAATCTCCTCAGAACGAGCCTGACGAGACTCCAAACATCGCACAGAACGAACAAGCTCGGCAAGAGTGGAAGAGGGAGTAGCTGAGGCAGAGGCAGAGGCTGAAGGTGTCGTCCTCTGAACGTGACGGAGCGCCGCAAGAGACTTCTTGACGGCCGTCGCGTTCAAGGGAGGACCAAGAGGGCGCTCATCGTCACGAGGCAATGTGACACGGAAGTGACGGAATACCAGAGTCAACAAGCATGGGAAGGGGATATGAGTCGACTTCGTAGACTTGCGAATACACTCGAAAGAGTCCATCTTATCGAGTATAATGCGAGCCCAGTTAATCGAGCTCCCCATGAAAATAGCATATATCAACTTCAAGAAAGGCTGGGACGGTAAAGAGGAGGAGCCGTACTTGGGAAGCAAGCACGACTTCAGAATCAAATTTAGGACCCAGGCGATAGGCTTGAAGGATTTGGAGGGAACGCCAATCATGGCGGGGGGAATCTCATGGAAGATCTGAGAAAGCACGACCTGATCAAGTGATGATATGTCATCAACAGAAATATCGGAGGGAAGGAGGCCAGACGAGGAGATACCCAAAATCTCTCCTAAGATTTCTGCCATGAGGACTATAGGAGTCCCCAAGACAGTCGTCTCAATCGAGTGGGTCGCATCGTACTGACCCCGGACGCGGTTGGCATAGAATAGTTTCACTAGGTGAGGGTAGGGGTGAGGGTTCGCCTTCGGGTCATATCGAAGGTAATCGAGAATACCGGAGGACGAAAGAAGATCGGCGAGGCCTAAGACGTCACTAAACTGGACGAAATGCTCTAGAAGAAGTGGGCAGTGTTAGATACGGTTGTAAGCCACGAGACACAAAGGGTCGTCGCGACACAATGAAATATCGACACCGCCTACCGGCATCGGAGCCTTTCCCTTAGGCTGACGGGTACGGGGACGTTAGCTAGACTCAGGCTGCCTAGGAGGAGGTGAGGGGTCCCTATGAGTCTCAGTCTCGGGTCTATACTCCGTATCGGAATCTGTAGGGGTATGGAAAGAGGAGGGAGACGCAAGTTCCTTGGGCTTGGGCTTGGGCTTGGGTTGTGCTCTAGGCTTGGCGGTCGTCGTCCTCTTCTTCTTGAGAGGAGGCGAAGACGACGAGGGTTGGGTAGGCTTAGATCGGCGTCTAGGTTGCGAGGGTTGGTCGGGATCCGTAGGGGATGGTTCTACGGTCATCGGCGATGGGCTCGAGGGAGTGATCGGAATACGTGTACGAGCCATAAGCCCGGCACGACACGTCGCAATCAAGATCGAAAACGAAGAAACCCTAGCCGAAACCCTAAGCAAGAAATGAAACCCTAGCCGTTTGAATCTAACTCTAGAGAGCTAACCCTAACCCTAGGAAGCTAGGAGAGGAGAGAGGATCACCTAGGAGGAGGGGTCGACGGTCGGCGACGGCGGGGATGGCCGGAAACAGGCCGGACACGACGGAGAGGGAGGAGGGAAGTCGAAGGGTCGGGGGTTTTCGAGTTGGAGGGGAAATTAGAAACCGACTAAAAAAGAAAAGAGTCGGTCGGGAGGAGTATTAATCGATCAGAATCTCAAAAGACAAATCAGTCCCTGGCACAACTAGTCGGTCACAGTTCAAGCACTGACCGACTAGATCACGATCTAGTCGGTCGGTCAATGAGCTTGAACCGACTAGTTGTAAACAGTAACTGAAGGCAAATTTCCTGACAAGATTTAGTCGGTCTGAGTTCATTTACTGACCGACTAGAACTGAATCTAGTCGGTCGGCCAATGAACTTGGACCGACTAAGAGAGTTCAAAAATTGAAAAACTTTGAAATTTGATTTCTCTCCTAATCACACTTCGATGAAACATCAAAATACTCTCATTAATCATTATACTACCCCATTAAACATCGAAAATCTGAAATTTGACGATTACGCACAAATCGAGCGAAAATTCCGAAAATTCAACAAAAATCCAGAAAATTTTAATACTTCAAGCATGAGCAAATATAAAGAATTGAATAGCATGCAAGATTATTGAAAACATATGAATCCTAAATCTCGGATTCACCCATAATCCCCAATTCTCGATGCAACCGCACAAAGGAGTCCTCCTTTAGGGGGTTCGTGAAAATATCGGCGATTTGCTTCTGGGTTTCAACGTACACTAATATGTTGCCCTTTTTAGCAACATGATCATCTAAGAAATGGTGTCGGACATCTATGTGTTTTGAACGGGAATGGTGTACCGGGTTCTTGGAAAGACATATTGCACTTTGGTTATCAACCATGATAGGGCAAGTATCACAGTTTATACCAAAGTCTTTAAGTGTGTGCCTCATCCAAAGAACTTGAGCACACGCGGCACCGGCGGCAATATATTCCGCCTCGGTGGTTGAAAGTGATACGGAATTTTGCTTCTTGGAAAACCAAGTGACAAGAGAATTTCCTATAAAATGGCAAGTGCCACTAGTACTTTTCCTGTCGGATTTGCATCCCGCATAATCGGCATCACTATATGAGATTAACTCATATGTGCTAGATTTTGGATAAAGTAATCCAAAATCAAGTGTATAACTTAGATAACGGAAAGTACGCTTTACCGCTACTAAGTGAGACTCCTTAGGTTGAGACTGATAACGAGCACATACGCATACAAAAAACATAATATCGGGCCTACTTGCGGTAAGATAAAGTAAACTACCAATCATACCTCGATATAGACGAATGTCTACATCTTTACCGTCCGTATCCTTATCAAGATGCGTAGTCGTGCTCATTGGAGTCTTTTTCCCGGAGGCATTCTCCATTCCAAATCGCTTAAGCAACTCCACCGTATACTTCGTTTGGTGGATGAAGATTGCATCGTCCATTTGGCAAATTTGGAGACCTAAGAAATATTTGAGCTCACCCATGTGGCTCATCTCAAATTGATCCTTCATCACATTAGAAAACTCTTTGTAAAGAGCAAAGTTAGTAGCACCGAAAATGATATCATCAACATATATTTGAACTAAAATTATATCATCATTCGAATACTTAACAAATAATGTGGAATCAACTTCTCCCATTTTAAATCCTAAATCCAAAAGAAAATTCTTTAGACGGTCATACCAAGCTCGAGGAGCTTGTCTCAAACCGTAAAGAGATTTCTTAAGTTTAAAAACATGATTTGGAAAATTTTCATTTATAAAACCTGGAGGTTGAGAAACATAAACTTTCTCAACAACATCTCCGTTTAAAAATGCACTTTTTACATCCATTTGAAATAATTTAAAATCCTTATGGCATGCAAAAGATAATAGTAATCTAATTGATTCTAATCTAGCTAACGGAGCAAAGGATTCTTCGAAATCGATACCTTCCTCCGCCGATAGCTTTGAGCTACTAACCGAGCTTTGTTCCGGACGACGACTTGGTTTTCATCGGTCTTGTTCTTGAAGATCCACTTTGTCCCTATGACGTGTGGTTCTTCGATGGCATTGGAACAAGCTCCCAAACTTCATTCCTCTCGAATTGAATGAGTTCCTCCTCCATGGCTAAGATCCAAGCACTATCTTCGCACGCTTCATTAAAATTCTTTGGCTCTATCGAGGAGGCAAAGGCACAATGAGCGAAGTAGTTCACTTGCGATCTCGTCTTGACACTATCATGGATATTGCCAATGACTTGCTCATGAGGATGGTCACAAACGGTATGAAGCCGTTTGGGAATACCTTGATCACTAGGAACATTCTCAACAACTTCATTAGTCGGGGTAGTATCAATAGAATCAATAGAATTAATAGAGTTAGAATTACCAATTGAATCACATAAGACATCCATAGAGTCATCATCATTAGTAATTCTCGTTGGAACAAATCCTTCATTAAATGAAACATGAAGTGATTCCTCGATCGTTGAGGTTCGTTTGTTGAATATTCGGTAGGCTTTGCTACGTGAGGAATACCCAACAAAAATCCCCTCATCGGATCTTGGATCGAATTTGTCCAAACTACCATACGTGTTCTTAATAAAACATTTTGAACCAAAAACACGAAAATGTTTAACTTGAGGCAACATACCAAACAACAATTCATAACAAGTTTGTTTAGTACCGGGCCTCAAAAGTATTCTATTAAACACATAGCAAGCGGTGTGTACCGCTTCCGCCCAAAATTGATGGCCAAGTTGGCTATCATCAAGCATAGTGCGAGCACACTCCACTAGCGTCCCATTCTTTCTCTCAACAACACCATTTTGAGGAGGTGCGCGAGGGAATGAAAAGGTGTGTGTAATACCAACTTCATCACAAAATGTCTCAAAAGACTCATTCTCAAATTCCCCTCCATGATCACTACGAATAGTGACAATGGTGGTTCCTAAGAGATTTTGTACTTTCTTAACAAAAATTGTGAAGTTTTCAAAAGCTTCATTTTAATTACATAATGAAAATACCCAAGTAAACCTAGAAAAGTCATCAACGATGACAAGTCCATATCTAGCATTACCTAATGAAGCAACTCTAGTTGGCCCAAATAAATCTAGATGTAATAGCTCTAGAGGCCGCTCAGAGGAAATGCCTTTCTTAGGTTTAAATGAAGATTTTGGAAGCTTGCCTCGTTGACACGAGTCACAAAAGCTTTTCTTTTGAAAGACAAGCTTAGGGAAGCCTATAATAGAATTTAACTTGGAAAGCTTAAATAGTGTTCCAAAGTTCACATGACCAAAACGTCGATGCCATAAGTGTTGTTCACTTGTGTTGGCAATAAGACATTGTTCATGCGATCTTGGAAGATCTAGGATGTATATATCCTTATGGCGTGTGCCGGAAAACAATAATTCATTATTATCATTTCTTAAAATATGGCACATTCCTTTCGCAAAGCTAACTTTGTAACCTTTGTAACAAAGTTGACTTATTAAAATGAGATTGTGGTTTAATCCTTTAACAAGGTAAACATCACATATAAGGGGTTTAGAAGGATTACCCACTTTACCAACACCTATGATGGTTCCGCTCTCGTTGCCTCCAAAGACGACGCGGTTTCCATTAGCAATGGGAACCACTCCGGAGAGCAATTGAGCGTCACCCGTCATGTGTTTTGAACACCCGCTATCGAGTATCCAATTCCCCTTGGAGCTAAATTTAAATTTGTTGCTCCTTTTCTTGTTCTTTTCCTTGAGTACCTAAAGATAGAAAATTTCATATCATGGTACCCAAGGTCATTGGGTCCAAAAGATTAGACCTTTGGAAGCCAAGTCCAATTGGACTTAGACTTTCCCACATAATTTACATTGTCCACAACATCTGAAAAATAAGCATTCATGTAAACTTGTTTTTCATTCATGCTTGTGTCCTTTGGGCTCCAAATTGTGAATATTTTGGGAGCCCTCATCCTATTGGGTGCATGCATGCGTTGTTGATTTCTACGTGATGCATGACGTGGATAGGCATAAGGAACATGATGAAATGGTGCATGTGGATAATTATTCATGCGATGATGTGGGTGTACATATGCATGTGGAGGAACACGTGCATGAGGGTGTCTCACATTGTGTGCACGTGCCCGTGAGCGTGTAGCATAGAAATCATCATATGTGTGAGCCGGTGGAGTAGGACGTGTGTTCCTACGTGGCATAGTATTGGTGTACATGTAGGCATGACCCTTCTTTGGAGGTCCACCCAAAGTGGGTTTCTTTCCGAAAGAGGGTGTGGACGAGGTGGAAGCACCATTGGTAGATGAACTACCAATAGAGTGTTTGCTACCACTCGTTGAGTCACCGGAAGTTGGCCTAACAAAAGTAGTGGCCGATTTGGATGAACTTCCCATCGTATACCCTAAGCCAATGTGGTGATTGGCCGAAAATAAGTCACTTAGGATTTTATCCAAATGGTCCTTACCCTTATTGAATTTATTAATTCGGCCTAATGTGTTCTCATATTTCTCGGTGAGAGAACGCATAGAAGCATCCAAAGTGGATACTTGCGATGTGAGCACATAAACACTAGATTTAAGATTCTCATTTTCAATACTCAAAGTCGAGTTTTGAGAAGTCAAATCCGCTATCTTATGTTCCTCCGGATCCTCAATGCTAACATGTTCAAGTTGAGTCTTGAGATTAACAATCTCATTCTTCAACCCTTCAACAACGGTGTCGTTGTTGGTGATGATAGTTTTAGGCGAGGTTTGAATGCTAGCTAAGTCATCTTTTACTTTAGTATATCTATTTACTAATTTAGTATACTTAGACCAAAATTGAGAATTAGCATTCCTAAGGTCATCCATTGTTACCTCATCGCCTTCGTTGTCGCTATCATCGGAAGATGAATCTTTATCTTGCTCCTCTCTAGCCATGAAGCACATGTGTGCTTGCTCCACTTGCTCATCATCCGACTCTCCGCTAGATGAATCATCGGAGTCGGTGAATGTCCCGACAAGCCCCTTTTTGTTCCCTTTCTTGTACTTCTTGGACTTGTCGTACTTCGGCGCCTTCCACTTCTCCTTTTGCTTGTTTAGAGGACACTCCGCTTTCATGTGTCCTGGCTTGTTGCATTTAAAGCACAAAGAAGAGGAGGCGTTAGAAGAATTGAACTTTGACTTGTTTTTGAAGTTACCTTTCCGGAAGAACCGGTTGAACTTCTTGGCCATGAGAGCCATGGACTCCAAGTCCAACTCGTTTTCTGAGTTCTCATCATCGGTTGATGTGGAAGTAGATGGAGCGGCCTTGAAAGCAATAGCTTTCTTCTTTGGCTCGTCTTGTTGTAGGTAATACTTCATCTTTTCCTGCAACTTCAACTTGCTATCCTTGCGTACCTCATAAGACATCAAGGTACCCATTAGTTGAACAACGGTATACTTGTTCATATCGTTACCGTCCTCGATGGCGAAGGTACGCTTTTCCCAACTCGAAGGAAGTCCTTCGATAAGCTTCGAACATTTCTCCTTTTGGGTGTAGGTTTTGCCGAGAGCCTCTAACTCGTTTATGATGTCGACGAAGCGATCCTTCATCTTCTCACCCTATAGCATATGAAACATCTCGTAATCTTTATTAACTACAACGAGTTTAGAGTCTCTTACCCTACTCGTCCCTTCATGTAATATGAGGAGGGAGTTCCATATTTGATATGCACTCTTACATGTGCATATCTTGTTGAAAATCCTCGGGCTCCAAAGCACATTGCAAGGCGTTCATTGCCTTGGCATTGCTTACCTCCGCGGTGACCTCCGCGGGAGTCCACTTCTCGAAATCTTCTTCGGCGGGCTCGACATATTCCTTCATCTTGGTCCTCCATAGTGAAGCACTCCGGAGGAAAGTTTCCATCCGGCAGTTCCAGTACCCGTAGTTGGTACTATTGAAGAATGGAGGCCTCGTTGAGGATTGTCCTTCCATTACCGAAGACGCTCCTTCACGGTTCTTGAAGGTGCTAAGTCGGAAGGTGGACGAACGGTCTTGTTGTCGTTGGCAGACATAGCTATAGACTTGGCTCTGATACCAAATGTAATGCCCTGCTAAGCTACTGCACAAGTACTAGAGGGGGGGGGGGGGGTGAATAGTACTTTAAAATAATTAAGAGGCTAATTCTTAATTACTTGCAAACTCTACCAAACAATGCGGAAAAGTAAATGTTAGACAACAAAGAAACAATCGCAAACAACGATATTACTGGGTTCGGATCCACCCAAGTCTCCCCGACTTGTTCCCAGTGATCCTACGTCCCAACCACCCGGATCCCCTCCGGATACTTGAGTTAGAAACCCTAACTCAAGATTTCCACTATGAAATACTTGTGAAGAACCTTCACCAAGTCAAATCATACACAAAGTAATTTGTGACTCCCACAACCCGGGATCACAATCACAACTCTCACAACCGAGAGATAAACACTTACAAAATGAAAGTAAATAAAATAGAATAACTTACCACAAAATACCTATGCCTTGAGTATACTTACGAATTAGGGCAAGGATGATTTTGAGGAAGAAGAAGGCACCAAACCCTAGCTCCAAGATGTAGATCAGCGATGGAGTGACCTAGAATCAAGCACTTGGCTTGGAAGGCTTCACACTCAATGAATCTCTCTTTGGAAGTAAGAGTGGGGAGAGATTATTGAATGTAATGAATGAGCTTTGAATGAGCTTGGAATGATTTCTCTTGATCTCTAAACTTGCAATAATATCAGCCTTGAGTGCAATGAATGCAGCTCATCAAGTATATATAGGATAGAGGAGAGAGAGAAAGAAATTCGAGTCATTAAATGCTCCAACGGCTCTTTTCTGAACCCAACTAGTCAGTCAAAGAACAACCACCGACCGACTAGTTCATCAACTAGTCGGTCGGTCATTTTGTTGGATATGGAAGACGTTTGTACACCCTTGTGGGGGATGTACGAGGGAATACGGACCTCGAACGTCGCGCACACGAAGTCGTGTGCAAAGGGAATCTGTTCCCTTGCGGAGAGGATCTCTGTATGAGTGGGAAAGTCGCATTATATATGCATAAATGCATGCGACATATGGCTAATAAAGGGGGAATATCTTAAGCTTATGTTGTACCATGCATATGGTACAACTTAAGCTTATAATGTGCCATGCATCATGGTACACCTTAATTAAGTTGTTCCAAAGGAACAACTTACCCTAAAATAACTACCTTGGGGGCTATAAATAAGACCCAAGGGTAGCCATTTTCCTTACACCATTTGCATGAAATTCATGCATGCATCTTCTTCATAGCGAAGCTCTGCAGAAATATTTCCTCTCCCTCCATCCAAGTTCTTAATCTAAAATAGAGATTTAGATTGTGGATTAGTATCCTTACTCCGTTCGTGAGAAGACTCGATCCGTCGTGGCGAATCTGAAGGCAAAGTTCCGAGACTACCGCTCCACATACGCTAGCGTAAGTCTCCACTTTAATTATCGATCCTAACTCTGTTTTGGCAGGATCCTACATTGGTATCGGAGCCATATGGGTTCGCCCCGGTCAAACCGCCACCCTGTCGAAACTATGAACGAGTCGTTGTCTTTTTCACGAATGGGTCTCCTACTATTACGGATATAGTAGGAACGCTTCGTGACGGAGAGAACGCAGCGGTTGTTCTTTTCACGTTAGGGTCTCCTATCATTACGGATATGGTAGGAACTCTCCGTGACGGGAAGAACCGACCGTTCACGTAGTATGTTATTTTTCATTTTTGGCACACGGCCATTAGGAAATAACTAATTTCTTGACGAACGGGTGCTTCATCGACGAACGGGTGCTTCATCGAGGAAGATGATGGTAGTTATTTCCATCGGGTAAGAGGAAAATTTGGTGCATGTGCACCATGGCCAAATGGGCTATGAAGGCCATGCACCCCCTCTCCCCATGCGGAGGGGGTTGGCTACGGCCAATAACCACCGGCGACCACCCCATCAAGGGGGAGGAATGAGTGCGGCAACCCCATTTAAAGGGGGTGGCCGGCCAACACCGAATGGCCTTGGCCATGACCGGCCATGGCCAAGCCATGGCCGGCCATGGCCAGGCCGGCAGTGGCCGGCCAAGGCCAGGCCGGCAGTGGCCGGCCTTGGCCAAGCCCTGCCGGCCAGGCCGGCCTGCCAGCCCTGGCAGAGGCCAGGGCCGGCGCCCTGGCCTCAGGCCAGGGCTTGGCCGAGGCCAGGGCAGGAGCCCTGGCCCCGGCCAGCGGCCTGCCGGCCCTGGCAGAGGCCAGGGCCGGTGCCCTGGCCTCAGGCCAGGGCCTGGCCGAGGCCAGGGCAGGAGCCCTGGCCCCGGCCAGCGGCCAGGCCGCCCTGGCAGAGGCCAGGGCAGCGCCCTGGCCTCAGGCCAGGGCCTGGCAGAGGCCAGGGCAGGAGCCCTGGCCCCGGCCAGTGGCCTGGCCGGCCGGCCCTAGCAGAGGCCAGGCCCTGGCCGGCCCTGGCCGAGGGGGCCAGGGCCCCTGGCCGGCCAGGGCAGAGGCCCTGGCCGGCCCTTGGCCAAGCCCCGGCCAGGGCAAAGGCCCTGGCCGGGAAGAAGTTGCTTTCGAAAATTGGTCGACCAATTTTGTGTTTTTGGTCGACCAATCTGGCAGAAGGTCTGAGTCGACTGCAAACTTACCAACTGACCCATACGGGGTGACAAAAGGCATTGATCAAACTCGAATGTGTCAATTAGCCCATACGGGGCTAACCACAGTGCCGTCTAGTTCATACGGGACTAACGTTTTAATGAAGTTTTTTGGGCTCTACTCCTTGAAGATTAGCCATAGTGCTCTACTTCATGCGAGATTAGCCATGTCATTGTGCTCTACTCTACGGAGATTAGCCAATATACTTGGGACGTTGTGTTCTACTCTACGGAGATTAGCCAACGTGCTTTCAAATTTTTGAAAAAAAAAATGTTTTTCAAATAGGTTATGTCCCGTCCTTAAATCGGGACAGCGCAATTTAGAATTCCAAGTCCTACCACGATCCGGCCATGGTTATCTAACCCATGGGTGTGGTGAACAGGTCTCGTGGCTTGGCAATTGTTGCGTTAAAATTCTTTGCGCTAATTCTCACCTATTCTATTTTGAAAGATATGTTTTTCAAAGTAATTTTCCGCTGCTAATACCATACGGGTATTATTTCTGATTTCTTTTTACTTAAGATAAGTAAGAGGGATATTTTGAAAGTTACTTCTAGATGGTAGTTGGGAACGTAGTGAACTTCTCGATTCTAGAGTAACATTTCAACGCATCCAAGGAACTTATCAAGTGTTTAAAGAATCGAAACTTTATGCATTGAATTTTGATCGTGTTTTTCCATTTTCTTTGCAGTTTTTTGAATCGAATATGTCTACCGCTTCTAAGAATATTGTCGCAGAGCTTAACAAAGGTGAAAAGCTCAACGGCGACAATTATAAACTTTGGTCAATTAAAATCCAATATGTTTTGGAGGAGCAAGATGTGCTCGAAACACTCCAAAACATAATGGTAGAACCTGAGTTGGGCAATACGGCCCAACACAAGAGGGACCGGGAAGCTTATGACACTTGGACTCGAAAGAACAAAATAGCACGTATTACGTTACTGTCCGCAATGGACAATGACATAATGCGTCTATTTCGGGAATTCGACCTAGCCAAAGACATATGGTCTGAGCTAGAGATAAAGTTTGGTGGAACTTCGGTTACCAAACTCCGCTCCTTGAATATTCAATTTGATTCGTACAAGATGCGGCGAGATCATTCTATGAAAAAGCATCTCCACCACATGGCGAATCTTATATCTGAATTAAAGGATGCGGGAGTCACGCTGTCTGACGAACAGCAGATCCAAGCAGTCATTCGTTCACTCCCAGATAGCTGGGATAACATGAAAATGCATCTCACTCATAATGAGTGCATTAAAACTTTAAGCGATGTATCGAAACACCTCGAACTCGAGGAAGAGCGGATTCAAGCCGCAAAACCAAGTGCAGAAGTGCACGTGGCCGCTAGTTCCTCACATGGAGGAAATAAGCGGAAGAATAAACGCTTAAGGTTTGTGAACGAATGTAAGCAAGAACCGGAGACCTCAAAGAAGACAAAGAACAAAAATTGGCAAAAGAATGTGCACTCAAAGAAGAAAAACTTGAAGAAGATCAAGTGCTTTAAGTGCAACAAGTACGGTCACTTCGCCCGTACATGTATGGATGGAAGTGATAAGGTAACTTGTAGGACTAGTTACATATGTGTTTCTAGTTCCATGTTTCTTGCTGAATCTAACTATTTTTGGTTGATTGATTCAGGGGCCACAGACCACGTTGCGAAGGACAGAAGGTTCTTCGTAGAGTATCGAAGGATAACTCAAGGAACAAAGTGGATATACGTCGGCAACAACACTCGTGTTGAAGTCAAAGGCGTCGGAACATGTAAGCTAGTTCTCGACAACGGCCGGACATTATTATTGCACGACGTCCTCTTTGCTCCAGATATTAGAAGGAATATCGTTTCCGTGGTCATGTTAATGTCTTTAGATTATGAGTGGAGGTTCTATAAACAATATGTTGACCTTGTTTATAATAATTCTTTGATTGGTTCTGGTAATGTTTGTAATGGATTAATTGTTTTAAATACAATGTATGATGATTCTTCTTCCATTAATGAAGGTTTCCATTTAACAAATGTTTCTAACTCTGAGTCTGAGATCATTTGTTGGCATGCAAGACTTGGTCATATTGGACCAACTAGAATGGATAGACTTGCCAAAAGTGGCTTGCTATCTAATGTTTCAAAAGTTGAAATGTCAACTTGCGAACATTGTCTTGTAGGGAAAACTTGTCGCAAGCCGTTTGGAACTGGCACAAGGGCCGAAGTTCCATTACAGCTTATCCATTCGGACATTTGCGGTCCAATGAATGTTAAGACAAGACGCGGGAAGTCCTATTTCATCACATTCATTGATGACTTCACCCGTTTCGGACATATCTATTTGATATCCCACAAAAGTGAAGCTTTGGCTTGCTTTAAAAACTATATGAGTTTAGTGGAGAATCAATTAGATCGCAAGATTAAGGTTTTGCGAACCGATAGGGGCGGTGAATATCAATCAATAAGTTTTAAGGAACTTTGTGATGAAAAAGGCATAGTACATCAGGTAACTATGCCTTACACTCCGCAACAAAACGGTGTTGCGGAAAGAAGGAATAGGACATTGATGGAAATGGTCCGATCAATGATGTCTCAGGCAAATTTGCCTATCACCTTTTGGGGTGACGCATTATTGACGGCAGCATTCATCTTAAACAGTGTACCCTCGAAGTCGGTAAGTTCCACTCCTTATGAGTTGTGGAACAATAGAACTCCAGACTTAAACATTCTAAAACCTTGAGGTTGTGCCTCTTACGCACATTTATCCTCTCACAAATATGGCAAACTTGGGCCACGTGGGAGGAAGTGTATCTTCATCCGATACGCTGAAAACTCCAAAGGATATGTTTTCGTCGGTCAAGAGGACAATGGGGGTCTAATAGAATTCGAATCGAGGGATGTTGTCTTCTTGGAAAAAGAGTTTCCAAGACAGGGTGAGATAAGTCAAGACTTATCCTTGTTTGAGACTTGGGATCAAGAAGGATCGGAACGTTCGAGTGGGAGAATTCTTGGTGAAGAAGAAAATACGTTTCAAACTTCACCAATGGATGATACGAACAATACCAATCATATTCCGAGTGGGAGTGATGTTATTCCAAGTGGGAGTGATGTCATTCCAAGTGGGAGTGATCAAACTCAAACAAGACGTAGTAATCGAACGAGGCTAACACCTCTGAGATTTAAGGATGAATTTCCTCAAACATTCATGACATTACTACAAGATGATGACGAACCTGCAAATTTCAAACAGGCCGTCACATGCCCTGCTAAAGATAAATGGATAGCGGCAATGGAAGAAGAACTTCAATCCATGAAAACAAACCAAGTCTGGGACTTGGTTAATTTACCCAAGGGACGTAGAGCCATTGGGAACAAGTGGGTTCTCAAAATCAAGCATAAGGCTGATGACTCCATCGAGAAATATAAAGCTCGCCTTGTTGCGAAAGGTTTCACGCAACAGGAAGGAATAGACTATGAAGAGACTTTCTCTCCTGTCGTGCGTTTTACCTCCATTCGCTTAATTCTGGCAATGGTGGCTTGTTTGGACCTCGAGTTACATCAGATGGATGTAAAGACTGCTTTTCTTAACGGAGAACTAGATGAGGAGATCTACATGGAACAACCAAACGGGTTTGTACAAGAAGAAAACAAACATAAGGTTTGTAAACTTCGTAAATCCATATATGGTCTTAAACAATCCTCAAGTCAGTGGTATATGCGCTTTCAAGAAGTCGTCTTGTCGTATGGTTTCTCCATGCTCGACGAAGACAACTGCGTATATATTAAGAGGATTAAAAACAAGTATGTAATTATGTCTCTTTATGTAGATGACATACTTATAGCCGGAAATGATAAGCGTCTTATCTTGGATATCAAAACTTGGCTTTCATCCGTCTTTGAGATGAAAGACATGGGTGAAGCTGCATATATCCTTGGGGTTAAGATCTCAAGGAATCGTTCCAAGAAACTTCTTTCTCTCTCTCAAGAGACATATATAAAGAAAGTTTTAGAACGGTTTAATATGCAGGATTGCAAGCCAATTGATACTCCAATAAGCAAAGGCGAGGGTCTATGTTTGGAGATGTGTCCCAAAGATCCAAAAGAAAAGAAAGCTATGGAAAAAGTTCCATACTCCAGTGCTGTCGGGAGTCTGATGTACGCCATGATGTGTACCAGACCGGACATTTGCTATGCTGTTGGTATGGTAAGCCGTTACCAATCCAACCCAGGACAAGCACACTGGAAAGCGGTGAAGAGGATATTAAGATAACTCAAAGGGACTGCGGACTATGCGTTATGCTATCAAGGCAATACCTTGAGACTCGAAGGCTATACCGATGCTGATTGGGCGGGTGATCTCGACGAGCGTAGATCTACCTCAGGCTTTGTTTACTTGCTCGGGAATGGTGCAATATCCTGGAGCAGCAAGAAGCAAACCTGCATCGCCTTATCAACCATGGAAGCCGAATTCGTAGCATTCAGCATGGCGGTCCAAGAAGCTGTTTGGCTTAGGAAATTCTTAGACAGGTTGACGAATGCCTCTGACTCGAGCACTGTTCCTATATACAGTGATAGTCAAGCTTCGATTGCCTATGTCAAAGATCCTAAATTTCATTGTAAGACCAAACACATTGACATTCGATTCAAGTTTGCGAAGGATTATGACAAACGGAAGGAAGTAGACATAGGATACATATCCACGCATGAGATGATAGCGGATCCCCTTACTAAGGCGATCCCCAGAGATGTGTTTTTCAAACACTTATCATCTATGGGAATGCGTAGGTGCTGAGCTGTATCATGTAATATTTCCCATGTCTATAGAAGATCAAAGTTTAATAAAAGAAAGAAGTTCTTTTATATATTGCATACAAGTTTCTTACAAATGATTTTAAACATTTGTGTTTTAGTCTCAGCTATTTTATTGTGTGTATGTCAGACAGATTAAGGTTGGCTCTCTCACATGAGCAACCGCCTTATCTTATCAGATGGATAAGATAGAGATGAGACTAGTTTAAAGTCAAAATCATTAGACAAATGATTTAGAGTCATGACTTAAACAAGATAGTCGAATAAAAGATCTGCATCATACGGATGCTTACAAAAGATCTGAGATCTGTATCACAAGGATATAAAGATCTCATTGGATTTTTTAAATCCTATCTGTCTTATGCAGGATGAGAGTCCGTGAATATTTCACGAGTAGTAAGGGGACTCAAAAAGATAGGCACTGTGGTGTCTGATCTTTCATCCGTACAACATCATTAAGACATACTCTCCCTGGGAAAGGAGTGATGTTGTAATACGTGTTCATACCACGTATGCATTTCGACCACTGAGTTAGTAGCAATAGTGTTTGCTATTATGTGAGACTCAAAGGCCATACGGGTCTTAACTCTTACCCTCAAGGACTCCAATTGGTTCCTTTAGATTTGACGAGATGATCGCTATCTTAGCATGTTACTAATGGGCTATGGTAATTCGGCTCGGCGGGGCACGTTAGAAAAGCGAATCAAGTCAAGATCAGAAGGTTCGCAAGAAGAGGAAGATTGATTTCATATTCGCATTTGGACTTTAGTGATTCAAAGCTGGCCAGCCAATTGTAATCCAGATGGGATTCAATTGTTGAATATAAAGTACAAGAAAATGTGAAGAAATAATCTAGGGTAAAGCATGCGTTGAACTACTCAACTTTGCACCTTTGAGGTCGTTGTGTATCTCTAACAAGTGCACAACAACAGACTCTACGCGCATGACGATCGCACGGTCTATTTCTCGGTATGATAGATGAAAGAACTAAGGGAAAGACGTTCTCTTACAATCCCCTCAAGTGTGAGTGGGAGATGTTGGATATGGAAGACGTTTGTACACCCTTGTGGGGGATGTACGAGGGAATACGGACCTCGAACGTCGCGCACACGAAGTCGTGTGCAAAGGGAATCTGTTCCCTTGCGGAGAGGATCTCTGTATGAGTGGGAAAGTCGCATTATATATGCATAAATGCATGCGACATATGGCTAATAAAGGGGGAATATCTTAAGCTTATGTTGTACCATGCATATGGTACAACTTAAGCTTATAATGTGCCATGCATCATGGTACACCTTAATTAAGTTGTTCCAAAGGAACAACTTACCCTAAAATAACTACCTTGGGGGCTATAAATAAGACCCAAGGGTAGCCATTTTCCTTACACCATTTGCATGAAATTCATGCATGCATCTTCTTCATAGCGAAGCTCTGCAGAAATATTTCCTCTCCCTCCATCGAAGTTCTTAATCTAAAATAGAGATTTAGATTGTGGATTAGTAGCCTTACTCCGTTCGTGAGAAGACTCGATCCGTCGTGGCGAATCCGAAGGCAAAGTTTCGAGACTACCGCTCCGCATACGCTAGCGTAAGTCTCCACTTTAATTATCGATCCTAACTCTGTTTTGGCAGGATCCTACACATTTAACGTAGACCGACTAATGGAAGAACAGCCAAAAGGTCGAAGCACAGACAAAAGGAACTAGTCGGTCTAAGAAGAGTAGCTGACCGACTAGTTTCACAACTAGTCGGTCGGTTACTTAACTGAGACCGACTAAGAGATAAAACTGAAGTCTGAGCACAAATTGATTCAGTCGGTCCAAGAACAAATGTTAACCGACTAGTTCATCAACTAGTCGGTCGCCAAATGTGCATAGACCGACTAACGATAAACAGTAAGTTAGGTGAAAATTGGCATGTACAGTAAAGCTAAACTAGTCGGTCCAAGAAGGAAAGTTGACCGACTAGTTTATCAACTAGTCGGTCGATCAATGAACACAGACCAACTAATTATAAACAGTAGCTCAGGCTCAAATTTGCATGTACAGGAAAAGCTCAACTAGTCGGTCACAGAAGCATCACTGACCGACTAGTTCACAAACTAGTCGGTCGGTGAGTCAACTTAGACCGACTAACTGTAAACAGTAAAGAGCTTAGAATTGACTGACTGAAACTAGTCGGTCCAAGAAGCTTTGCCGACCGACTAGATCACCATCTAGTCGGTCAGTTCTTCTTCTTGAACCAACTAACATGCACAAGAAGTCGCGAATCGAAGCGCGAAGCTTCGGAAAAGTTTGTATGGACTTCTACTAAGATCCTAGAGCTAAGATAGGAGCATTATGAAGATTTAAACCGTAAGACCTACTCAAGGCTTAACATTCTACGAAAGAAGCTTAAAGACAATAAATATAACTTGAAGATACTGTCTTCAAAAGCTTCAATCGAATCTTCATGACTTCTAAAATGGTCCATAAGCTTCAACGAAGCTTTAGGCATACGATCACGTGCTTTGAGAAGTCTCGAGACGTCGCTTTGGATGTTCATATGAATTTGACGACGATCTCCATAACTACGCTCACAAATTGTTAGTTCACGATATATTTATGTTTTATTATCATCCAAAACCAAATCCGGGGAGTCCAATATCCAACAGAGCGTGCGCACGGCAAGAGGGTCTGATCCCCCTCGAACTGTAAGGCGTGAACCCTTCGAGTCACACGTGTCTCGTCTTATCTTGTCCTGTCCTGTCTTGCTTGTCTTGTCACGTCTTGTCACGACCCGTTTAGGTTAGTCCCGTAGTCGGTAGCATACGCTACGACTACTGCTTGCTACGTTTTACTTTACTGCTGCGTTTACTTTCCTCGTCACTCTGTTATAACCCCAGCATGCTAATCAACCAGTAAATTGTTGTTTAATAGTTCGGTACACTTGCAGTAGAGTCTGACCCTTTTTGTAGACTTTACCTGACGTATAATTCCTTTCTTTTGGGTGTTGTACGTCAGGTGTCGAGACAGAGTACGTTGACGAGGCGGACCTGCCAGAGTATGTAGAGCCAGAGGATGCAGATTCAGAGTACGTGCCCGAAGGGGACCAGAGCTAGAGATCTTCACATTGCTGATTCAGAGGTTTTATTGCAGTTTAGTTGGGTGCGTAGCACCGTTTATTTTCTGTCTAGGTTGGGTGCTTGCACCATTAGTTTACCTTCAGCTGTTTTGTAGCCGTGTTGGCTTTTGTTTAGACTCTCCGTACTTTTCTAGAAATCTGTTGAATAAAATGAATGCATCCCTTTTAGTACTTTTGTTGTTCCGTACTAACCTGCAGTGACCTGTTCCTTCGTCTTGGAGTACCACACAGACGCTTATTAGGTCCGAGCTTCATAGCTCCGGCCTAAGCGGGCCTTGTCACGTTTCGCTTCCATCGTTTTGGAAAGCGGGGCGTGACATTAATGCTCAATCAGAACAGTACACCAGCCGACTGGTCGTTCTTCATCAGGCGACTGGTGACTAAGATTTCTGCCCGTTAATAGCCGTTTACAACATTAATTGCTTGGGCTTTTCACACGTTTTTGAGTAGATTTCCATGGCTTATAAATAGGGCTTTAATGTCTTGACTTGAGAGGTTAGCTAAGCATCTAAGACTTCATTCAATACACTCTCAAGTGATTCCAAGTCATTAACTTCTTCACTAAAGCATTCAAAGCAATGCTGGCTCAAGCTCTAAAGATCAACTTGTCTCCAAAGCTTTCAAGATCATCTTCTAGCATTCATTGCTACACATCTTGAGACAAGTTAGTAAGTTCTCTCACTCTCATCATTTAGAACACATCACACACACCTTTATTGCATTATTCTTAAGAGTATTATTTGAAGCATAGGTTATGAAATCGTTTCATATTTCGATTCAATCTTTTCTCTTGATATTTGAGAAGTCCTCTCGGATGTGAGAGAAGTCCATTCCCAGTTTGTGGGAGTGTATATAGGTGCCTCTCGGTTGTGAGAGTAGTCCATTCCCAGTTTATGTGAAGTGGAAGAAAGTTGTATTGATTTGCACTTGTCAGGGTTTGGCAAGTGGGAATTAGTGGAAACACTAATCACTAGCGGGTTGTTGGAGTAGGATTCAAAGGAGTCGGGGAGACTCAAAGTCAGGAAGAATCGGTGAATCCGAACAAGGATAAATCATTTGTTTGTGCTTGCATTTTCTGTGTTGTTGCTCTCTTTCTCTATTCCATACTAAGGTTGCATTAGGGTAATTTAATTTGGCGTAATTTCCTTATTAAGTTTTATAAAGCACTATTCACCCCCCAATGTTTTTTCCTATAGTTTCAGATCCTACAATTGGTATCAGAGCTAGATTTTCAAACTATGGCAACCACAAGCAACAACAACACTCATAATGGTGCATCCTCTACTATGGAAGGCCAATCCACAATTAGACATCCACACTTCAGCGGGTCCAATTATGGATATTGGAAAGCGAAGATGATCATCTTCCTTAAGAGTGATTCTCTTTGGAACATGGTAGAAAAGGAGTATGTTGATCCACTTGATGAAAACAACCTACAGTGGACACCGGTTCAAGTTCTTGCGGAGACAAACAATGCAAAATCGATAAACTCGCTTATGTGTGCATTGAATGTGACTGAATTTAATAAAGTGCCGAATTGCACAATCGCACACCAAATTTGGAACCATCTCTAAGTTACAAAAGAAGGGACAAGCCATGTAAAGTTGTCAAAGCTTCATGTTTATGTACAACGTTTCGAGATGTTTTCAATGCAGGATAAGGAAACCATCTCAAACATGTATGCAAGATTCACGAACATCATAAATGAACTCGAAGCCCTTGGGAATGAATATACCCAAGCAGAAAAGGTAATAAAGCTTATTATGGCCGTCACCTCGGAATGTGAAAAGAAGACAATGGCCAATGAGGAAGGTAATAACATCGCCACATAAACGGTTGAGGCCTTCATAAGAAACCTCATGACTTATGAGCTTAGGAAGGCGGATAGAGAAAAAAGAAATTATCTAAGGGTTCTATCCGAAGCTAAGATGAATGCAATTGCTTTCAACGCCACTTCGGATAATGAGGACTCCGATGAAGAAATGGACATGGAGTCCATTGCTCTTATGGCTAGGAAATTCCAACGGTTTTACCTGAGAGCTAATTTCAAACCAAGGAATAAATTTGTTTCTACTAATGATTCTTTTTTGTGTTTCAATTGCAATAAGCCAGTGCAGATCAAGATGGATTGCCCCGCATAAGAACAAGGAGAAATGGAAAGCTCCCAAGTACAAAAAGGGAGATGCATACAAAGGAAACAAGAAGAAGACGGGACTCATAGGAACATGGGATGACTCTAGCGAGGATTCTAGTAGCGATGAATCCAATGAGGACAAAGGAGAGGTAGCTCACACATGTTTCATTGCTAAGGGAAGCTATCCAAAGGACTCATCTAGTGAAAGTGAGAGAGACACCGATGAGGTAACCATAGACGACCTTAAATTAGATAATGAACAATTATTTGAGAAGTAGCAAAAACTGTTCAATAGATATATGATTGCTAAGGAAAATCTTGTTGGATATGGATCTAAGCCTAGGGGGAGGGGGGTGAATAGGCTAATAAAAATTTACGTGATCACACAGGAAATAATCAGCACAAATAATCAAACACAGAGTAAATAAAGCCAATCACAGAGTGCACAAGAGATTTACCCTGGTTCGATCGTCCCAACGACCTACTCCAGTCCCAAAGAAAATACTAGATTCAATAGAATCAAGGGTACAACTATAAAGAGCTACGAGCACCAACTCTACGCTCACTAAGTTCAGTACTGCACTCACCAAAGTGCCAAACACTAATAATCTAGTAAACACTCACTCCTGATTTGCACCAACTAGTCAAGACTCCAAAAACCCCAAAGATATAGTTGAGGTAACCTACAAAGATCAACACACCAATTACACGAATATAAATAGATAATGAGTTTAGAAAGCTCAATTCGTGTCGGTTTTGCAGTCTTCGTCAATCAGCACATCGTCAGCTTCTGTCTGACACAAACAGTATCTCGATCTGAGTTCTGGATCTCAATCTGTAGCTCCACAAAGTTAAGTAGCAATATGGTCTGTGCGTATAGTACTTTCAATATAACTCAATTCGCAATTGAGTGTGTGTGAACAACAACTTATCAAAACCCCTTCAGCTTTGCATGTATCCATGTCAGCAAATGATCAACTTTTTGTTCACAGCACGAAGATGAGCATGGATGGACTTCTTCAACTTCGAAAGACTTGATCTAAAATGAGTGCTCTGCTTTGATGAAGAGTCTTAGCTACAACATGTTCTTCAAGTTCACGTCAGTAAGATGTACCTCTCGTTCACGTTAGTGACGAGTTGAAGAGATAGTCATGATCTTGATGAACTGCGCCTGAAGGACTCACGGAGGCAACGTCTGATTGAAGATCATGGCAGCTCGGTTCTCGCCGACTGGTAGGGGTTCACAGCCACTCGTACGACGACCCAACAGCTGATGATGGAAGTCGAAGCTTGGAGATGGAGATACCACAGCCTGTCTTCGAAGATGAGATTGATCTTTGCTTGAAGATGTCTCGGAGTTGTTGGGTTGCGGCTCCTTAGGGTTTGCTTGAGGATTTGTCATCTGAAGAGCTCCCTTGCATGAACTCTTGGTCCCTTGAAGATTAACATGGCACTTGTCACGTTGATGAAGGCTTCTTGGAGATATTGCCTCAGCTAAACGAGCCTTGCTTGGAGAGATACACAAGAGTTGGGTTGCGGCTACTTAGAGATTTCAACACCAAGAAGAGATGAGGAAATTTGCGGCTTCTTGGAGTTTTTATTAGGGTTTGTGATTTGACAGTAATATTTAGAAAGCAAGGGTTTCCACTTTTTTCCTTTGTATTGCCGCTTTTGATTGATCTCTTGGAAGATGGGTTCTTATAGGGAATGTGAGGAAAAGATATAGGCCCAAACCAAATCCCATGAAATTAGGAGTTTGTATTGAATTCAAATTTGAATAGGATTTGGAAGGATCACCATTGGATTTGAATGTGATTTTAATGGGATATGAAGTTTGAATAGGATTTGTTTATGATTTCATTTAATCACGAATTGATTTGAATGAGATTTGCCTTATCCCTCCATCTCTTGACCAGGTCCACCTTTCATTTGAATTGCAATTTTCTCCATTACTTTGACCAAGTCTCCCATTGAGTATTTACGAGCTTGCCACTCCTGAAAACACTTAACACACACATCAAAATGTTCACACACATTTGTTATCATCAAACACGAGGTCATTGATCGTTGTATCCAACAATCTCCCCCTTTTGATGATGACAAACAATATATACGATTTGAGCAATTCACATCCAAATAATGTCATCGTGGCATATGTGTGTGTGAAGTGTGATGATGGAGGAATTAATACAAATACAATGATGTGCAATGATGTTTAACATATATGCATGCTCCCCTTATATTCATGCTCCCCCTTGAACGCATATTCATTAAGCACATTTATTCATTAAGCAACCCAAATCTTCCTTCCCCAAATTATTCTCCCCCTTTTGTTATCATCAAACGTGCACTTACGAAGTCAATGGCACATCACATGCAAAAAGAAAGTATTATAAACTATAACAAACATTTGCATGTAGTCATTCTTAGAATAAACAAGTCAAATCCAATGAAAATTATACCAAAGACGTCGACACCATCGTGTAAGTGTGATGATTAAACATTGAAGCACATAAGGAGAACTTTCATGAAATTCAACCAAAACCAATTCACTTTTCCATAAAACATTATATCACCTAGGATTGATTTTCCACATCTCAGTAAAAATGAGTTTAAGATACCACACCCAAAAACATAGCCTATGAGGACTCTTAGATGTGGGAAGGCATTGATTGACGAGTATAACATCAACGCTAAAGTTTACTCTTAAAGCTTGTATTGGATACTCGTGGATAGTGTCGTTGCCATGGACCGTATCCATTTTTCATGCGGAGCTCTTTCCATTTCCATATATATACATATATATATATATATGTATATATGTATATGTATATGTATATATGTATATGTATATGTATATATGTATATGTATATGTATATATGTATATATATATGTATATATATATTCAAGTCAATTCTTTTGAGCTCTATTTTTTATCCAAGGCAAGACACATCATATTCCGTAGAATCTAAGTTAACTTATCTGCTTATCTTCACTTACCAATATTTCAAGAAAGATGTCTCCAAATGTACAACAACATTTAATACTCGTGAAAGTGAAAGTGTAGGTGTTGAAATCAAATTATTCAAATCATTGAACATGTCATGATTATTTAGAGAGTCTCACATGCACATGTAGCAATAGCAATAATACATCAATTTCTACATAGATATGAATATCATTCATGAGTACCAATGTTAATGATTCAAAAGAAGAATACACATTAAGCACCATTTTTATATATTTTTTATTTTTTATTTTTTGTTTTATTTTTATAAAGAACTAAAGTAGCAAGTAAACAAACTAGCACACAAACAAACCAAATTAAGCACACAGAAAAATATTACGAAGGTATACATTAAGCTCAAGGAAGAAACCATACCTTTGTGTTATCGTTTGGCTAAGGAAATTTTTAATGAAATGCGGCGTCCAATCCATAGTTACTCGCCCCTCCATTTTACCTACACGGAAGATGTTATGTGTGACCTTGGAATCCAACAAGGTCCACTCATGTTAGTCATCAAACTCTTAGGAACCCAAATTTGCTTAAATTTAATATTTTTGTTCCTATATTTGCAATAATAAGACGTATGACCAACACTACGACAAGTAAAGCATTTAGCAAAAATACTCTTCCTACACCAGTTTCTTTTTGAATCTTTTTATTAATTCCTGGCCTCTCATCAATTTTATTCCGATAGCCCAAACCACGCATATTATTTCCATATATCAGATTTCCAAGAATAATGTCTAATGATTGCTTGCCAACTCCAAATTGTTTATTCGTTAGCTCAAGATCAGATACTTTAGATTTTAAATACATGTTTTCATTAATAAGCATGGTACAGTTACTAATAAAGGCCTTTTTGTTCTCTTCCTCATTCTTTTTTAGATTTTCCATCTTCTTTTCTAGCTCAAGAGCTTTTTCTTTATGCATGTTATTCTCTTTTAAAAGCGTAGGACAATTAAGGCATTCAGCTATTTCATGCATGATAGATTTTCCTTTTTTTAACAAATTAATGGTAGAATTACATGCAACAACTTTTTCTTTCAGTTTATCAACTTCTATTGACATGTTGCAATTATCTTGTTGCAGTTCAAAGTTAGAATTTCTAAGCTTCTCTACAGTGGATTCAAGCTTCTCTACAGTGGTTTCTAGGCTTTCAATTTCATCTTGCATTTCTTTACAAATATTCAGAAGTTGAACTTTGGTGCAAGAATTTACCTCATCAAGCAAAGGGAGGAGTGGGTAGTCTCCTCCTGAGATTCATCGTCTCTATCCTCATCCCACGTTACTGCCAAATATTTTCCTTTCTTCTCTGCAGTGTTAGTCTTTCCTTGTGGGCAATTCTTCATATAATGTCCATGCTTCCTGCATTTAAAACATTGGATTTCATCAGTAGCATTCTGCTCAGAAGATTTTTTAGCAGGACTAAATTTATTAGAACGATTAAACCTTAGTGCCATTTTAGCTCTTCACTGCTTGGTCTTGATGTATCTTCCGAAGCCTCTTACCATCAGTGCTTGCTCCTCATCAAGCTCATTATCTTCATCTTCCTCAGCTTGGAAGGCTAATACTTTTGAAGTCTTGATCTCAGCTTTCTCTCTAGTTTCAATGCTCTCAAACTCAAGTGTTGGATCTGGATCTAAGCTTAGAGGGGGAAGGGGGGTGAATAGGCTTATAAAAATTCTCGCACAACCCACGAGAAATCACACGCATTTAAAATTACAAGCAGAGTAAATAATAGACAATCACAGATGCACATCAGATTTACCCTTGTTCAGTCGCACCCATGACCTATGTCCAGTTCCTAAAGCAAATACTATATTAGAAATGTTACCTAGTACAGCCTGGAGCTAGAGCACCCACTCTACACTTACCTGGCTCTCAGTACCTGTACTCACCAGAGTGCTCAACAAATCTAATCCTAGCAAAATCTCTCTCGACTAGTCCTAACTAGCCAAGTCCCTCTTGTCTAGCACCCACCAGACAAGACCTAAAAGTATCACAAATAGTGGTAAAGTTTTCCCTACGAAGATCTAACACAATACTACACAATATAATAAACAAGAGAGTTTAGAATGCTCAGATCGTGTAGCGATGTCGTCTTCATCAATTAGCACGGGCCAGATATTTTCTGGCAAGTAGTAGTAGTCTCTCGGTGTGCAACTTAAGTTGTGGATCCCTCAATGATGTAGCAAGAATCTGTGGTAGTTAGGATGTGGCTTTGTTCTCCAAAATTTCGGCTGCCTCTTGGTAAAGTCACGGATGTTGGGCTTGGAGAAATTCGTGTGTCAGGCCATGGGTGGGGAACTTGATGATTGCAAGCCTTTTCTCTTCTAATTGTTTTTGTTTGCACACCAATTACTTTTGTGCTTGTAGGGCCTCCACTAATTTGATTTTAGATTTGTTTCACATGCACACAAGAACCGAAACAAGGGATTAGGAAAATAGCTTAATCTTTAAATTAATAATTAAAAAGGGAAAGATGTAACAATGAGTATTATCCCTTGAAACTCAATGCTCAGAATTCCACCTCCCATGTGAGGGCATGTAGCCCAAAAACAATACTGTGCATTGTACTTTGATGACCTGCAAAAGAGATCAAAGAGTTATTAAAAGATGTAAAAACATAAAAGTCTTGCCCCCGTCTTTATTATAACACCCTCTCTCTTCCTCTTGGGAATTGACGCAGGTGATCTATCAAAGAGATCGGCAGTAGCACATGGGGTAGAGATTTCAGCCTAGGCTTTGAAGATTGCCCCTTGGAGATTTCGGTCTGTGTGTTTTTGATTGGCTTCCAAAGGTTGAGGCATCATGGGTTTTTGGGGAAGGCCAAAATAATGCGACGGCTGCTGGTGTTTAAACCGCAAAGGGAAGAATAAAAAATTTCGGCCTCAAAGAAAAAAATTGGGCATGCAACAACAAAATTGCGGCTTGTGTGATAATCAAAGGATTCGACTGTTATTTTTTTTGAGTCCCTCTCTCTTACCTTTAAGTTGTGCTAGGGCTTTTTTTGAGAGAATAATTCAGCTCTATAAGTTTTTAATCACCAACAAAAAATGATGTGGCTCTTAGGAATTTTAGTACGAGAATTTTTTCGGCTGCCCTTGGGATTATTTTTTGATGAAGGGTGCGACCGTTTGTTTTCCCTTTAATTTTTTTGCGTGGCTTGGAAATTTAGGGCAGGCTCTATTTTTGTGCGGCTGTGAGAAATTATTTCGGCTAGCTCTAAGGTTTTTAACAGAAGGGTATTTATTTGGTTTGTGTAGCTCTTAGGAAATTAGCAAGGGCAACTTGGTTCAAATAAGATTTAGAATTAGCTCTAAGTGGTATGAATCAAACCAAGTGGGTAATCTCCTTCTTCCCATCATATTGACCAAGGCTCCCATTGAGTATCCATAACCTCGCCATTCCTAAAACACTTAACACACACGTTAAAAATGTTCACACACGTTTGTTATCATCAAACACGAAGTTAATAGATCGTTGCTACTAACAATATCCCCCTTTTGATGATGACAAACTAAGTATAAGATTTGAGAATTAAGTTTCCAAATAGTATGTATGAAAGTATGACGGTAGAGGGTGACATGCAATGATATATAATGATATACAAGCAATGATGTGTAAAGTTAACAATATGCATGCTCCCCCCTATTTCTGTGCTTTCCCAATATTCATTAATGCTCTCCCTTAATCAAACAATTATATTTTCGCTAGTATTACAAATATAGTACCAACCAAATATAGTACCAACCAAATACCAAATCTTCCCAAATTTTTCTCCCCCTTTGTTATCATCAAAAGTTATAACACGAAGTCAAAATCATATAATAAGCAAAAAGCGAGTATTATTAACCATTACCAACAATTGCATGCACACAATCATAGAATAAACAAGTCAAAATCCAATGAAATTAAACAAAGACTTCAGCACCAACGTGTACGTGTGATGATTAAATTTGAAGCACATAGGGAGAATCATTAAGAAAGCAACCCGAACCAATCCACATTTTCCATATAACGTTCTATCACCTAGGGTTGATTTTTCCCATCTCATTAAAAATGAGTTCAAGGTACCACACCCCAAAATATAGCCTATGCGGAATCCTAGATGTGGGAGTGGTAGTGCTTGATGAGTAAATACACCAGCGCTAAAGTTTACCCATAAAGCTTATGTTGGATACTCGTGGGTAATACCGTTGTAAAGGATTGTATCCATTTTTTATACAGAGCAATTATTCTTCTTTTTCAAATTTTTGTTTATAATCATAACAACATGTTAATTTGCTCAATTTTTATCCATGGCAAGGTATATCATATCCCTTAGATTTTCAGTAAATTTTTCCTCCTACATCCACATTCCCAATTTCATAAACGATATCTCCAAATGTGCAACAATAATAATACATGTGGAAGTGAAATAGGAGGTGTAGAAATCAAGTTATTTTCAGTCATTGAACATGCCATGAATATTTAGAAAGATGAACATGCGCATGTAGCAAAGGAAATAATACACCAATTTCTACATAGATATGAAAGTCATTCATGTAGACTTTTAATGAATCAAAGAGAAAGATACACATTTAAGCACCATCTTTTTGTGTTTTTTTCAGTTTTTTTCATTTTTATGCATGAAATACCAAAGGAAACACGAGATGCAGTCACGCAAACAAAAAAAATCATGCACACATAACAATGCAACTACTAGCACACAAACAAAAAAAAGTTCAAGCACACAAGAGAGCATGACATCTCGGTCTAAGTTTTATCAGTTTTTTTATAAATAATGACTCATGCAAACTAGCACACGCACAAAAAGTCACGCTCACAAAAAGTTACGAAGGTATGCATTAAGTTCATAGAGAAAGATATACCTTCACGTCATCGTTTGGCTAAGGAGCTATATAATGAAAACATTCAATTGAAAACTCCTCGCCAAATCTCGCACCTACACGGTAGATGCTATCCGTGACCTTGAAATCCAACAAGGTCCACTCACGTAAGTCATCAAAGATTTAGGAACGCATATTTGTTTGAACTTAATGTTTTGTTCCTATATTTGCAATGATATGAAGTATGACCAACGCATCCACATGTAAAGCACTTTACATGAAAATTTCCAACCTTTGTTGTTTCAATGTGAACTTTTCTATATTTTGTTTTTCAACATTTTTAAAACCATATCCTAGTCCTCGTCTATTATTGACATAGAGTTGATTTCCAAGAATAATGTCCAAATTTTGTTTTCCAATAGAAATTTTTTAATGACAATTCTAGACTAGCGACTTTGGATTTTAAATAAGCATTTTCGTTTACAAGCAAAGTACATTTACTTATAAAGGCTATCTTGTTTTCCTCTTCCTTCCTTTTAAAATCATCCATTTTCTTTTTAAGCTCGTTATTCAACATGCATAATTTATTATTAAGCTCTTTAACCTCACAATCTTTTTCAGCTTCAAGCTTAAATAAATCTTGTTTTAACATGCTAATGTCATTTAAAAAGGAAGGACAAGAAAGACAAGTAGTATTTTCATGGAACCTAGATTTTTCATTTTTCAACAATGCAATAGTAGAATTACAATCAAGAAGTTTTTCTTTTAAATCATTTGTTTCATGAAACATGTCACAATTTTCTATTTGTAATTCACCATTAGACTTTTTGTAACCTTCTAACTCAGATTCTAGGTTCACAATAGCATCTTGCATATAATCAGAAATACATTGTTGTCTATCAAGTTCAGCTTGCATTTCTTTGCATAAGTTTATAAGATTAACTCTTTTATTATTGCAAGAAGTTACCTCATCCAATTCTCCCATTAGGCAGAGGGAGATGAAAGCTAAATTCTCCTCATCTTCATTTTCAGCTTCGATGTCCATGTCCCATGTAATGATTTTCGCTTTTCCTTTTTCTTTAGCAACTTGAGCGGTCTCTTGTTTGCAATGCTTCATATAATGGCCTCTCCTGTTGTATTTAAAACATATGACATGGTCAGTAGCAGTCTACTCAGAAGAATTTTTAGCAGCATTAAAATTATTGGAACGATTAAACCTGTTTTTCATTTCTGCTCTTCCATGAGGAGTTTTGATGAATTTCCTGAAGTTTCTGACCATCAGCGCCATCTCCTCATCATCGTCATCTTCACTAGGTTTCAGAGCTAGTTGCTTTGGAGCTTTTTCCTTATCCTTAGGATTCTCTCTAGCTTCAACGTTCTGCAACTCAAGCTCTTGAGACATTAAATTACCTATCAAGTCCTCCACCCTCATCTGATATAGATCTTTCGCTTCTTGGATGGCGGTGACTTTAGGCCTGAATGAGCTCGGTAGCACCCTTAATATTTTCCTTACCGGTTCAAGGCTAGAGTATGGCTTACCGAGGGAGCTGGATTTAAATACGATGTCCGTGAATCTCACGAACATGTTCTTGATGGACTCAGATGGCAGCTTGCGGAAACTCTCCTATTCTGTACTCAGCAACGTAAGTCTGGATTCCTTCACTTGTGACGTTACTTCATGCGTTACCTCCAGTATGTGTCATATTTCCTGCGCAGTTAGACAATGTGTGATACAATTAGATTTAGATTTATCTAATGAACAAATGAGCGCATTCATGGCTTTATTATTCAAGGAAAATCATTTTTTATCATTGTCATCCCATTTATCTTCAGGTTTCAACATTTCAGTATCTTGGATTTTAATCATGGGATGATTATAGCATTTTTCAACAATATTCCATATATTATAATCAACAGCAGCTAGTAGATTTTAATTCTAGTTTTCTGGCTCCTGCAGAACTTGAAGAGCTACAGAAGCAATTGGATGACCTACTACAGAAAGGATTCATCCATCCCAGCCTGTCTCCCTGGGTTGCACTTCTTCTGTTGGTCAAGAAGAAGGACGGATCGAGAAGGATGTGCGTGGACTCAGGGGGAGTAAGATTACAATGAATAGGGATTTTAATTCCTAGATTTCATGAATTGAATTCACTCGTATCTTATTCATTTGCTTCAATTGATATATAGATGCCCAAATATTTGTTGACTAACTTGATTGGCATCTATATAGGGGAGTAAGTTTTCATTACGCACAATTGTTTATCTTTTTGTTTATGTTTGTTTGTCATCATCAAAAAGAGGGAGAATGTTGAGTATTGGACTTCTCCCTACTTGGTGTTAATGATGAGCAAACTCCATTAAATCTAGGGTCGTGATATTGACTGACCTTCAGCAAAAGCATAATCAGACATTAATAGACATGGTCAACTAGGCTAGATCCTCTAAACTTGGCTCTGATACCACTTGTTGGATCTGGATCTACGCCTAGAGGGGGGGGGTGAATAGTCTTATAAAAATTCTCGCGCAACCCACGAGAAATCACACGCAGTTAAAATTACCCGGCAGAGTAAATAATATACAATCACAGATGCACAACAGATTTACCCTGGTTCAGTCGCACCCACGACCTACGTCCAGCCCCTAAAGCAAATACTATATTAGAAATGTAACCTAATACAGCCTGTAGCTAGAGCACCCACTCTACACTCACCTGGCTCTCAGTACCTGCACTCACCAGAGTGCTCAACAAATCCAATCCTAGCAAATGCTCTCTCTTGACTAGTCCCAACTAGCCAAGTCCCTCTTGTCTAGCACCTACCAAACAAGATCCCAAAAGTATCACAAATAGTTGTAAAGTTTCCCCTACGAAGATCTAACACAATCTACACAATATAATAAACAAGAGAGTTTAGAATGCTCAGATAGTATAGCGATGTCGCCTTTGTCAATCAGCATGGGCCAGATGTCGTCTGTCAAGTAGTAGTAGTCTCTCGGCATGCAACTCAAGTTGCGGATCCCTCAATGATGTGGCAAGAATCTTTGGTAGCTAGGATGTGGCTTTGTTCTCCAAAATTTCGGCTGCCTCTTGGTAAAGTCACGGATGTTGGGCTTGGAGAAATTCATGTGTCAGGCCGTGGGTGGGGAACTTGATGATTGCAAGCCTTTTCTCTTCTAATTGTTTTTGTTTGCACACCAATTACTTTTGTGCTTATATGGCCTCCACTAATTTGATTTTAGATTTGTTTCACATGCACACAAGAACCGAAACAAGGGATTAGGAAAAGAGCTTAATCTTTAAATTAATAATTAAAAAGGGAAAGATGCAACAATGAGTATTATCCCTTGAAACTCACTGCTCAGAATTCCACCTCCTACGTGATGGCATGTAGCCCAAAAATTTACTGTGCATTGTACTTTGATGACCTGCAAAAGAGAGCAAAGAGTAATTGAAAGATGTAAAAACATAAAAGTCTTTCCCCCCCTCTTTATTATAACACCCTCTCTCTTCCTCTTAGGAATTGACACAGGTGATATTTTCCCCCTATCAAAGAGATCGGCAGTAGCACATGGGGTAGAGATTTCGGCCTAGGCTTTGAAGATTGCCCCCTGGAAATTTCGGTCTGTGGGGTTTTGATTGGCTCCCAAAGGTTGAGGCATCATGGGTTTTTGGGGAAGGCCAAAATAATGTCGCGGCTACCGGTGTTCAAATCGCAAAGGGAAGAATAAAAAATTTCGGCCTCAAAGAAAAAAACTGGGCATGCAACAAAAAAATTGCGGCTTGTGTGATAATCAAAGGATTCGGCTGTTGTTGTTTTTTGAGTCCCTCTCTCTTACCTTTTTGTTGTGCTGGGGATTTTTTTTGAGAGATTAATTTGGCTCTATGAGTTTTTAATCACCAACAAAAAATAATGCCGCTCTTAGGAATTTTAGAAAGAGAATTTTTTCGGTTGCCCTTGGGATTATTTTTTGATGAAGGGTGAGGCCGTTTGTTTTCCTTTTCTTTTTTTTGCGTGGCTTGGAAATTTAGGGCAGGCTCTATTTTTGTGCGGCTGTGAGAAATTATTCCGGCTAGCTCTAGGGTTTTTAACAGAAGGGTATTTATTTGGTTTGTGTAGCTCTTAGGAAATTAGCAAGAGCAACTTGGTTCAAATAAGATTTAGAATTAGCTCTAAGTGGTATGAATTAAACCAAGTGGGTAATCTCCTTCTTCCCATCATATTGACCAAGGCTTCCATTGAGTATCCATAACCTCGCCATTCCTGAAACACTTAACACACACGTTAGAAACGTTCACACACGTTTGTTATCATCAAACACGAAGTTCATAGATCGTTACTGCTAACATCAAGCTCATGTGATATCAAGTTTCCTATCAGGTCTTTCACTCTCATCTTTGATAGATCCTTGGCTTCCTGAATAGCTGTGACTTTGGGACGGAAGGAGCTCGGCAATGCCATCAAGATCTTTCTTATTTGATATAGACTTGAGTATGGCTTTACAAGAGAGCTAGACTTGTAGACGATGTCTGTGAACCTTGCAAACATCTCCTTGATGGACTCTGATGAAGCATGCAGACGCTTTCAAATTCGGTGCTGAGAAAAGCAAGTCTGGACTCCTTCACGTGCGATGTTCCCTCATGTGTCACCTCTAGCGTGTGCCAAATTTCCTGTGCAGTTTGACATTGAGAGATCCGATTAAACTCTCTGCAGTCGTGTCTTAGCTTTCGTATCGAAAGGTCCCACGATTCAAAGTCCAGAATCCTGTAATATTCGGCCTGGGAATAGGCGGTGGATAAAGCGGACTTGATGCTTTATCCAAAGAGCAAATAAGTGCATTCATACCTCTACCATTCAGATAAAAACATTTTCTATCAGCATCATCCCATTTATCTTCAGGTTTAAGAATTTTAGTGTCTTCAATTTTAAGGGGGGGGGGGGTTTGTATCCGTTTTCAACTATTTTCAACACATCATAGTAAACAAACACTAAATATATTCTCATCCTAGTTTTCCAACAAGAAAAATCGACACCATTAAACTTAGGGGGTCTAACTGTAGACTGGCCTTTAGCAAAAGCTAAATCAGATATATTCATGGTTTCTAGACTAGATCCTCTAACCTACTCTGATACCACTTGTTGGATCTGGATCTAAGCCTAGAGGAGGGGGGTTGAATAGGCTAATAAAAATTTACGTGATCACACAGGCAATAATCAGCACAAATAATCAAACATAGAGTAAATAAAGCCTATCACAGAGTGCACAAGAGATTTACCTAGGTTCGGTTGTCCCAACGATCTACTCCAGTCTCAAAGCAAATACTAGATTCAATAGTATCAAGGGTATAACTACAAAGAGCTACGAGCACCAACTCTACGCTCACTAAGTTTCGTACCGCACTCACAAAAGTACCAAACACTAATAATCTAGTAAACGCTCTCTCCTGACTAACACCAACTAGTTAAGACCCCAAAACTCCAAAAATTTAGTTTAAGTAACCTACAAAGATCAACACACCAATTACACGAATATAAAGAGATAATGAGTTTATAAAGCTCAGTTCATGTCGATGTTAAAGTCTCTGTCAATCAACACGTCATCGGCTTCAGTCTGACACAAACGGTATCTCGATCTGAGTTCTGGATCGCAATCTGAGCTCCATAAAGTTAAGTAGCAATCTGGTCTGTACGTATAGTACTTTTAGCATAACTTAATTCGCAATTGAGTGTGTGTGCACATCAACTTATCAAAACCCCTTCAGCTTTGCATGTATCCAAGTCAGCAAATGATCGACTATTTGTTGACAACACGAAGAGGAGCATGGATGGGATTCTTCAACTTCGAAACACTTGATCTAAAAGGAGTGTGCTGCTTTGATGAAGAGTCTTGGCCGCAACCTGTTCTTCAAGTTCACGGCAGTAAGATGTACCTCTCGTTCACGACAACGGCGAGTTGAAGTGATAGTCACAGTCTTGATGATCTGTGCCTGAAGGACTCACGGAGGCAACGTCTGTTCGAAGATCATGGTAGCTAGGTTCTTGCTGGCTGGTAGGGGATCACAGCCACTCGTACAAAGACTCGATCACTGATGATGGAAGTCGAAGCTCGGAGATGGAGATGCCGTAGCCTGTCTTCGAAGATGAGACGTGTCTTTGCTTGCAGATGTCTCGGAGTTGTTGGGTTGCAGCTCTTAGGGTTTGCTTGGGCTTTATCGTTTGAAGAGCTCCCTTGCATGAACTCTTGGTCCCTTGAGGATTAAGATGGCACTTGTAACGTTGATGAAGGCTTCTTGGAGATATTGCCTCAGCTAAGCAAGCCTTGCTTGGAGAGATACACAAGAGTTTGGTTGCGGCTCCTTAGATATTTCAACACCAAGAAGAGATGAGGAAATTTGCGGCTTCTTGGAGTTTTTATTAGGGTTTGTGATTTGACCGTAATATTTAGAAAGCAAGGGTTTCCACCCTTTTCCTTTGTATTGTCGCTTTTGATTGATCTCTTAGGAGATGGGTTCTTATAGGGAATGTGAGGAAAAGATATAGGCTCAAACCAAATCCAATGAAATTAGGAGTTTGTTTTTAATTCAAATTTGAATAGGATTTGGAAGAATCACCATTGGATTTGAATGTGATTTAAATGTGATAGGACGTTTGAATAAGATTAGTTTAGGATTTTATTTAATCACAAATTGATTTGAATGAGATTTGCCTTATCCCTCCATCTCTTGACCACGTCCACCTTTCATTTGAATTGCAATTTTCTCCATCACTTTGACCAAGCCCCCCTTTGAGTATTTACGAGCTTGCCACTCCTGAAAACACTTAGCACACACATCAAAACGTTCACACACGTTTGTTATCATCAAACACGAGGTCATCGATCGTTGTATCCAATACATCTTGCAAGCATAGCTACTTCTAAGAATTTTGATATGAATGTTAGTTCTATTTCTTATAATGCTTATATTAAGGAGAAAGATTCTTTAGCTTCTCAAAATGATTGCTTGAGAAATGAGGTAATATACCTCAATTCATAATTGGACAAATTCCAAGTTAGTGATTGTGATGACATTGAGATTGAAACACTTCGATCTCAAAACACACTTATGGGAAACAAGAATGTTGTTCTCAAAGCCCAAGTGCACGAGCTCACTACATATGTATCCACCTTGGATACTAATCTCTGTTCACTTGTGAAGAAATATGAGCTCACGTCCTCCAATGTTGATAGATTAAACAAAGGGAAGGACAAATTAGACACAATTTTGGAAAACCAACTTTCCGCAAATTACCGCAGAGGACTTGGATACTCTAAGGATAATGCTTCCACTTATCGTACATCTTATAATGGAGCTACTATTGATTTTGTAAGGCCATCCTCCGATGAATCCAATAGTGGAGCATCAAAACTCTTAGATAGTACATCTACCAAGACTAGCACCATTTCGGTGACACCCTCTTTTGGAAAAAAACCCACCAAGGGTGGACAACCAAAGAAGGGATATGCGTATATGTACACACGCATCCAACCACGTAGGAGAGCACATACTCATGTCGTTCCAACATATGACAAGTTTTATGCATCACACTCTCATCCACGTGCAAACACACATATGAGAAATTCACATGGCCGCACCCCCGCTCATGCGCATGGTTATGCACAACCACCGCATAGACATGCTTATTCACATACTTATTCACATGCTTATCATGCTTCACATTCTTATGCTCCTATTGCACATAAGCCAATTGTCAAAAATTATATGAATGTTCACAATGCACGCACACATCGTGCAAGATCACATGGTATGAATCATGCATACCCTCCTGTATATTATTCACATGCTCGTATACACCCAAATGCATATATGCATTCTCATGCTCACATGTTGCATGCTCCTACTAGATATTCTCATCCAATGCATGCACCTATGAGGCATAGGACTCCTAAGAGTCACTTGATTTGGGGTCCTAAAAATACTAGCAAGTATGATAAAGGAATGTATATGCAATCATACTTTAGGGATGTTATAGATAATGTGAACTATGTTTGAAAGCCAAAGTCCATTTGGACTCGGTTTCCAAAGGGCTAATCCCATTGGACCCAACATGCTTGGGTACCATGTGCTTATGGTATATTCTATAGGTACCCAAGCAGAGGAAAAGGGGCAATATGGGAAAAGATTGCTCTAAATGCAAAGGAAAGGACTGGATACTCGATAGCAGGTGTTCCAAACATATGACGGGAGATCCAAGTTTGCTCTCCGAAGTTATCCGCATCAAGAATGGCGGAACAGTTACTTTCGGAGGCAATGAGAAGGGATCCATCATAGGAATTGGTAAAGTTGGTAATCCCTTTAAACCTCTCATAGATAATGTTTATCTTGTAGAAGGTTTAACTCACAATCTTATCTCTGTTAGTCAACTTTGTGACATGGGTTACAAAGTTAACTTTGGTAATTGATTGTGTAGTATTTTTGATAATACTAATACTAATGTATTGTTTAGTGGCACACGCCAAAAGGATATTTATATTTTGGATTTTTCGCACACACACTTGACCAATGCTTGATTGCTTACACCAATGAACAACTTTTATGGCATCGACGCTTTCGTCATGTTCACTTCAAGCATCTTCATAAGTTGTCCAAGCACAACCTAGTTAGAGGGTTTCCGAAACTTTCATTTAATAAGAAAAGTTTTTGTGATTCATGCCAACGAGGCAAGCTCCATAAATCCTCATTTAAGGTTAAGAATGTAACATCTACTTCTAAGCCATTAGAGCTTTTACATCTAGATTTATTTGGACATACTAGAGTTGCATCCTTAGGAAATGTATTCAATGCACTTGTAGTTGTTGATGACTTCTCTAGGTATACTTTGGTGAGGTTCTTGAATAGTAAGAATTAGGCGCTTGAGAAATTTCTTATTTTGTCTAAGAAAGTTGAAAAAATTCATGGCATGTCCATTGTCACCCTTCGTAATAATCATGGAGGTGAATTTGTTAAGAACTATTCTCTAACTTTTGTGATGAGAACGGGATATCTCGCACTTTTTCCTTCTCACGTGCTCCACTACAAAATGGTGGTGTAGAAAGGAAAAATAGAACTCTTATTGAGTGTGCACGCACTATGCTTAGTGATAGCCGCATTGGTTCACAATTTTGGGTGGAAGCCATTCACACCGCATGCGATGTGTTAAATAGGATACTTGTGAGACCCCGTACGAACAAAATTTGTTATGAATTATTTTATAACAAAATTCCTCTAGTACGTTATTTCACGACCCGCTTACTAGGATACCCGATAAGTACGAATCCGTATCAGGTATTCCCGAAACTACGGATGTGAAGAAGAAAACGAGGAGAGAGAAGAGAAGTACGGCTCGGAACAGAAAACTCCGCAGGCCACTACGCACATGCTAGGAAGTATAGACAATGCTCCAACCAAACCCACAACGCAGACAACACAATAACAACATAGAAATAATCACAAGACAACAATGGAAACTGATTGATTTTATTTATACATCAAAAATGTTACATCATATCTTTCTTTACATCATCACCATGTACAAAACCTCATATACATCACCTTACCACTCTCACCAAACAAAACCCAAAAGGTACAACACACTTCACTCCCATCTCACTAACCAACCCCATTCTCAAGTACACAACCTTCACATAAGCTCTACTGCCCCAGCTCCCTAACACAACTACTGCTATCAAACCAGATCTGAAACCACAAGGTGGGACATGTCACAGCGTGACCCAGTGGGAAACCTAACCACCATAGGTAGGGAGCAGTCTTAGAGTTGCTCTACATTACAAAGGTCTAACTACTGGTGGCAATCATAACTACAGACTAATGCATAAATTAAGGCAAAACTTCACAAGCATGTACTGAAAGAAAGAACTGCATAACGTAAAACATGCAATATTGCATGTACTAAGCATAAAGGAAAATACTACAGAACTGATATGCATAAAAGAAACAGACGCACGATAAATGCACAACCATAGACAATAATTTAAGGAATTTCTTTTGAACATTATTTTTCAAAGGCTTTTCAGTTATAAATGTGATTCGGAAACCCGGGTAAATCGTAGGACACTAAGGAGCTGGACTTCACCCAAGGTGGGTGAAAAGTGGTACCTCAACCAGTGACACGAGCACTGTAAGGGCCTCTCGTAGCTCCCTACCTGAACGAAGCAAGGTAAAGGAGTGAGACAAATCTATCATCTCGGTTTTTATTGGGACAAACGGAGCAAACCATCAATTACATCATAGTGCATCATGAGTACACCACCGACCTCTCTAACTCTAGTCAACTCCCCCTTCTGGAAGTGACAAAGCGAGTGAGAAATCTATCATCTGTCCGCTACTTAACTCCTATAATTTACCCGTGATCCCCCAAACCCGTATCTGGAGTCTCACCCATTTTAGAATGGATCGAGTGCTTCAGACATTATCTCTTTGCCTTACTCTCAGTTTATAGAACACTTCATCATTTCATTTGTTTTCGCGGTCTCATTTACCACATTCACATCTTTTCATTTCTTTCATCATTACGTCGATATCATGTTTCAACAACGACCATCGCATCACAATTTCCATCAAAAGTGCATTGTACATGTTTTCGCAATATAATCCAATTTCATCCATTTCAATATACAAGGAAAATTCCAAATGAATGAGACATAAGTTCAACCATGTATTGTACATGGCATATCACATGAACATAAAGCATGAGGGAAATAATATAAGATTCTAACATGAAGCTTAGAACATAACTTATGGAGCATTGAACATAGAACATGCAAAATGACATAAAATTAATATAGTCATGGTACACTAACGTAGAGCTTGGACGTGACTTAACATGTAAGCATACTAATATGAGTACTTGAAACATAAAGATAGATATATGCACATAGAGGCATACCACACAACATGATTTCCTTAACTTGACTAACTAACATGTAATGGGTTTTCCATGGCACAAAAGCAAACTTAACATAATATGAATTCATAACACATTAATATGGATGTTTGAAGCATATTCATACTAACATGTACATTAGCACATTAGCATTCTAACGTTGACAAGGAACTTAGCATATTTATGTGAATATAGTAAACATACTAGCAAAACTTGTGATGTGGAAACTTACTTAGTATAACATGGCAATTTGTGACATGTCAACTTACTAACATAATATGTTACCTTGTAATATAGAAATTTACTAGCATATATGGCAACTTGCAACATGGCAACTTTATTAACATAACATGGCAAATTAACTAACATAACACATAAACATGTTACCTTACTAACATAACACATAACATGAAAATGAACACCAATATTGTAGTCACTCAAAAGTCCAGACTTTGTTTTTATCAGTTGATAGTCAGAAACTGAAACTGAGCAGATATGTCACAATTTTACATTTAACATGACATTTTCATCCTAATGAAAGTTATAGATATGGGTGTTGGGGTGTCACTGATAAACTTTCAAGTATAAATACAAACAATGTGATTTATGGTGATTTATTTGGTGAAATATGTCAAATCTGTTTTTAGACATAATCTGTGTACTTTAAACATCACAGTTTTAAGACATATTGCAGGTAGATTTACAAAATTATGACCTAGGTGAAAGTTGTAAATTGATATTTTATCTTTCCAGATTGACCAAGAACACTCAATTTGCATAATTACAAAGAAAACCGTGGCCTCTGCAGCAACCTGGGTCTGAAACTGACTGAATTTGACATGCAGGAAAGATATAATTTTTATCTATAATTACAATTCTAATTTGAAAAATATTTCAACATGAAAGTTGTAGCTAATAACCTAATACCATTAAAATAAAAATTTCAGTTCAATCTCAGTTCTAGTTTACGACATAAAAGTAAAAGAAGGAGCATGATAATCTGTCTCAAATTCCAGCAACATCAAAATGGAGAACTAATGTCTCAAATCCTACTAAAATGTTATAATCTCTACTAGAACAACCCTAAAACTAATCCTACCATAAGTGTTAGAAATCCTACCTTAATATGTCCTTTAAAATTCCTTGAGCTTTGGCCCCTCTTTTCCTAGGCTTCCTTCAATCCACTAGCTTCTTCTTCAACTCTCCTTCTTCAAGTTCCTACTTCTCCTTTCTCTTCAACCAATGGGTTCATGGTTGCATGTGAGGTGGAAGGTGGTGGAGATGGTGGTTATGTGGGTGGTGAGAGAGGAGGAGATAAGGGAGGAGAGGGGGAGAGAGGATGAAAGCATGAAAAAGTCTCATTTCCTTTTTCTTTTCCCTTTTGTATTTTCCTTCTTTTAATCCTCATCACCCTTCCATGCAACAAGAGAAGGCCAAGCGTTTACTTAGGTGTCATGGCTTAAGCCATGGTTAACATGCATATAGACACATAAGTAAGAAGTAGGTGAGGTTTAAGGAGAATATGACACATAAGAAGGGGTATGTGCAGGTAATGCTCCATAAAGGTAGTTGTGTCTTAAGATGGGTAGGTGATCAGCCTTATGATAAAGCCTTGATATTAAGAGACCCAAGATGCAGAGCTTCCTGAGGATAAGCATGGGTAGTCGTTTGTATATATACATATATGTATGGGTGGTTATGTGTTTGCATAGATATATACGTGTTGAAGGTATATTGGCATATATTTCTATAAGCTTGTATCTATATCTATATCTGGATGTAAACTACATTATGGATACTTGTTTGACTACTTGTGTGTATCCTTATAATTTATAGTATACTAGTCATTACCCGTGCCCTAAGGGCACGGTTCATTTAAGATTTTCCCCCGGAAAATCTTTGTTCCCAAAAAATTAGTTACAGAGCCAAAATTTAAATGAACAACAAATTAGCGTAAAAATATTTAGTGGCACGGGCGCATTTGGCGTGGGCGCATTCAGCGTGGGTTCCTTCGGCGCGAAACAACAAATACAGTGTGGGCGCCACAACAAATTCTACGCGAAACAACAATTTCGGCATAGAACAACAAATTCGACATGGGCGCCTTTGGCACTTTCGACGTAGAACAACAAATTTGGTGCAGGTGCCTTTGATGCGTAACAAAAAATTAGCGCAAAAAATTCGATGTGGGTGCCTTCGGCGTGGAAAAACAAATTCAGCACGAAACAACAAATTCGATACATGCGCATTCGGTGCGAAACAACAAATTCGGTGCGGGCCAATGCGCACGTTAAAAATTTAGGGGGCACCTTCGACGTGGAACAACAAATTCCGCGTTGAACAACAAACCTCAGGGTATTTTTCGTTGAGGGGTTTAACTTAAATTTCTGACTTCTGCTTCCTTTACAGGCACAACAGTCGCGGGCACAACAGATGTGACTTGTATGTGCAATTCCACAGTTGCCCAGTTTTTATGCTTAGATTTAAGCCCTTCAGCGTTTCTCAATTTTTTTGTAATAGCATATGAAATTTTAATTAGGGCCTCATACGTTGCAGTTGCGTTTCAAAGTTATACGCATTGCACGATTATCTTACAAAGACTACTTTAAAAACAATATGATTTCAAAAAATGTCTTACACAACAAAAAGTTTTAACCATGTTCAGATTAAATTATAGTTTCCACAAAAAAAATTTAGCTAACTAAAAGTTATGTTCCCTCCAGATTTAATTCCACCCGAAATTTAAATTTTAGGCCCATATAAATGTAGTTCCTCAAAATTTTAGATTAACAACCACATTCAAAGTTTTAGAGTAACAACCAAATAAATCTTAGTCAACAACCACATTCAAAAAAAATCCCTCAATTGTTTAGGTTCGAACAGTTCGCACGTCATTCTGTTCACAACACAGACACCCTCCATCTCTTTCCCCAGCTCTCTCCCCCTACATCCTCATCTTCCTCATATCTCTTCTTAATCCTAAAGAAAAAAGAGCAGGGGGTGGAATCTTATTTATCTCTCATCTCTATTCGCATTCTATCTCCTTCTCCATATCTTATTCTTTCCTTAGATCATCACCAATCTATTGAATTATTAAGTGATTTCCATGTTGATTTTGCAAGTTCATTTCATGTTTTTTGTCATACAGCCTATTCGATTTTGTTTTCTGTTTTACGTAACCCAATAAATAAATTATCATCTATGATGTACATTAGACACATGAAATCTATCAAGGCACCCAAGATTTATTCACCACCCTTGATACCTACAAATCAAAGGCCACATCATGGTATGCCTAACAAAGCCTCATTGGTCTTTTTTTGCAGTGGCTACCAAATGCAGTTCAAATTTTCCAAGCTTGAAACTCAAGAAACACCACAAACTCAACATACATATTAATAAGAAAGGATTTTATGCATCCATTGATATAAAAGTTACATACAAAACCTTCAAGACATTTCTTGCATATTCTCAAAACAAAAGAGCATATGAATATCATCACAACTAAACTGATACTAACCAATAAAAACAGAAAATAAAAATAAGACACAACGTAATCTTAAATACATGTCTTCTATACATGATTATCAATCCATACGTGATCATATATACATCCGTCGTTGATTCTGTTGCTGGCCCCTTTTGTTGGCTCTTTTATCTTCTTTGGAAGTTGAATGTCGTGATAGAAAAGACACAGATCACAACGAACATCACATCACAATGAATCCATCCATCGGAAGATTAATCCATCCCAAGAAGTCGTGCCTGAACCCAAAGTGGTGCCCAATGTATTCAGACCCAAAATTTCCAAGCAAAACAAACAAATGCTGCTTTCATGAAATATATTTCTTAGTAACATGTGTGATAAGATCTTTGAAATCAAGAGCAAAAAGATAATGAATTGTATGAGAAATCAATTTATAGATATCCAGCATCACCAACATCTTGAGGATTAAGGAAGCAAATAAAAAATAAATTCTGAAACATCACAGCTTTTTATAGTTGTTGAAGGCACACAAACCCCACCATGGTCCTATAAATACCACCCATATCCCCTACTTCTTAACTCCTCAAACAAAACACACACAGATAGACAACGAACCAAAATGGCCTTCTCCTCATCACACACAGCCTTCACCTCCCTCATCATGCTTCCTCTCCTACTAACCACCCTCTCCAACGCCGTCGCCTTTGACATCATTAGCCAATGCAGCTACACCGTGTGGGCCCCTGCCGTCCCAGGTGGCGGCCAGCAGCTTGACCCCGGCCACACCTGGACTATATATGTTAACCGGGCACCGTATGCGCCCACATTTGGCCCTGCACCGGATTCAACTTCGATGCCAGCAGCCATGACAGCAGCCAGACCGGCGACTGCAGGGCCTCCTTGCTTGCCAGGCCTATGGCACCCCACCCAACACCCAGGCTGAGTATGCCCTGAACAGGTGCCAAGTACTAAATAAAAACAGCTAGATGAATAGACATCATTAAGCAAACTAAAGAGTTCACATGCTTACATGCTTACCTGAATCAATATGATCTTGATGAATATTATCAATAATTTATCCTTTCTTCCACGTCAATAGCATTAGTGCTAGAATCAGCAGCTCTGTCTTAAGCACGCAGCTTGCAACTCCTGTTTATATCCCCTTGCAAAATGCCTTGCAAACATAGGATGTAAGTTAGTTGGGTAGAAAATGTAGTGTGTAGTGGAGTTAATAGCATGCAAAGTGGACATTTAGAATTGGCCTTAGAAAACATGCATTTTTGTTGCGACCATATTACAGGGATATCTGAATGTAAATGAGCATGATTGACATTCCATGTGATATGTACTATGCCAAGAATCATATGAAGATATTGCAAGCACCTTATAATGCATTTTCGTTGCTCAACACAATATTGTTGGTAGATCTTGCTAGTGCATCTTAGGGAACTTTCAAAGTTCAAAATAAAAACCATGATGCATCTGTGCATGCATCCAATGTCATGAAGATCCTTTGATTTCTTTGTTTTCATTCTAGTGCCAAGATTCCCTACAAACGGTGTCTGCTCTACAATCGGATAAACCCCCTTAGGAAAAAGAATTAACTAATAGTAGATTATTCCCATTTCAAATGAACTAACAACAAATCAAGATCCAGTTAAGAATTTAACATAACCAAAAAAGGATCTATATACATACTGTCCAGAACAATACAATAAAATTTCAGTCAATTTCAATCAATTTCAATAAATAAAATTTTACCAAGAACAACAATAAGTTCAATTGAGTGTGACTTCAAATTCAAATTGAGTTTCCATTGAGTTTCCATTGAGTTAAATTTGAAGTTTCCATATCAACAATATTCTGAACTCATTTGAACGGTGTTTGTACGGAAAATTCAAATTCAAATGTGTTCCAAATTTCACACAACAAATTTGATATGACTTCAAATTTCCATGTCCAGAATATCGACTTTTCATATCAAAAAAATTTCACATTTCAGTCAATTTCAGTTAAATTTGAAGTTCACATTCAGTCAAATTCAAATTGAGTTTCCATATTTGAAGTTTCCATATCAACAATATTCTGAAATCATTTGAACTGTATTTGTATAGAAAATTCAAATTCAAATGAGTTCCAAATTTCACACAACAAATTTTTTATGAATTCAAATTTCCATGTACAGAATATTGGGTTTCCATATCAACAAAAATTTCACATTTAGTTCCAAATTTCACACAACAAATTTGATATGAATTCAAATTTCCATGTACAGAATATTTTCATTGAATGTGACAAAAATTTCACATTTCAGTCAATTTCAGTCAAATTCAAATTGAGTTTCCATATCAACAAAAAAATTCACACACAATAACTGAATGGAAAATGACTTCAAATTAAAATTGAGTTAAATTTTATATGACTTCAAATTCATTGTTATATTGAGTGGATATGGTAATGAATTCAACATAATGTGTGCCTGATGGTTGGGGAACATCTTATAAGCTATGAGCCTGCTTTGCAGTGCAAAGTTATCAAGCTGAGGTTAATGTGAGAAACATAATGTGTGCTGCCCTAATATTTTGTATTCCTTTTGTCAAACATGTGGTGATTGAATTGAAATGGTAACATTTATTATTAACAATTACTACTTACCTCTTGACATATGAAGTTCACATTTATTGCTCCATCTTTGTGTATATAAATGTCAATTAACCTAAAGTAACAAAGTGATCACATTCTCAATAAATGAAAGAAGAGACAGCAATGGCATGCGTGATACTTCATTTGTCAAACATTATTAATACATATATTGTAAAGAATGCTTGGCATATTCTAGTATTCAGAGTATTTGCCTGCTCACAGAAAACCTCCATGTTTTAGTATATGGAACTTATCACAATTGCTTTTTATTTGTTTAAATGAAGTAGTTTCTGTGGATGTTAATATGGCATTGATATATGATAGAACGATTCTTTGACTTATTATTGTCAAAGACATGTTGGTCCTGATAAACCATACATATAATCATATAGCCATGCTTAAAGGTGTTGTTGATATGTTTTCCCATTAGATCAAGTGCTTTCCTTTCTATGATATATATATCTTAACACAACACTTTATCTTGCAGATTGTACAGTTAACTGCTTCTGGAGATTTTTAGGAGGCCTTGGCTTTGTGTTAGCTGCTTCTGCTTGAGGACTCAAGGCTGTGAGCAGCGAAGGAAACCTCTGCACATATATGTTCATTAGTTTCTTTACCTTTTTTCATCTATGGTAAATGCTGAAAGAACTTCAGTAGGACCATACACCATGAGTATCTTGGTGAAACAGTATAATTTATTTAGCTTTTCATTGGATATGTAAAGTGGAAGATCATTTCTGAATAAGCATTGCGTAAAGTGGAGGACCGTACACCATGAGTATTTCAGAAATTGATATTGCAACTAATATTGCAACTGAAACTTGGGGAAATTGATAACCAATTTATTAACACACCTTCTATCAATTTAACCAATTCTAAGCAATTTTAACTAATAGTGTTACACAGCCTGGAACCAAAACTAACACAAAAATCTAAATACAATAAGGATTAAGCCCAAATCAAAAAAAAACAAAGAGCTTTAGGAAAATTGATGTTAAGAGAACCTAAAAAACTTACCTGAGATTCAATACGTCCTGCTTCCTTTTGAGCCAAATATGTTCACAATAACTGCATTTATCAGCACGTCCTGCTTGCTCATTACACCACACAGATGACAGTTGCATTGCTCCATCTCTAGGAAATGCATATGTGATCATGAAGTCCATATCACATAGATAAGTAAACATATTACAGGAACTAACAGAGAGATGATCAGTTTATTGTTAACCTGGAAACAGCTGCAACCACGCAAATGCCGCAGAAGAACAATGCCCCTGCAACGATTCCCAAACAAACTATTCCTCCATCTCCACTGCCATATCTTTGCTTGAAGATGAGATAAAAATCTCCACTGCCATATCTACAGAGACATTAACACTGAAGTTGTCAAAAACAGGTGGAATGATATCCTGCACAAATAATTGAAGTAAAAATGGTATTGGTTAAGAAAAATGACAAAAAAATAATATTTAACCAGTGTGTACGGGGGAACACCATTTTCCCACAAAAATAGAAAAAATACAGATAACCAAACAGAGATTGCGTGCATGGCAATTAGCATGGGAAAAAATTGCTTGAATGATGCTTTGCGTGCATGTCAATTTTGAAAAGGAGAGTTACTGGAATGTTATAATTAATAAAAAAATAAGCCATCACATCTCGACTACCTACCTTAACTGTCCAGATGAAGAAACCCAAGGGCTTGGGGGACCTCGCATGTGAAAACCCAACAACTCAAATAAAATTCACAAAGTCTCCTTGTAAACCTGCAAATGAAGCAAGCAAACCAACAAAATATACGGACACTAAAATCAACAAAAATTAGATCGGCATAACTTCCCAAATGACACAGAAGGAAATAAAAATCAAGACCGCCCAAACTTTTTGCATGGATATTAATAAAATTTTCCTTCTTCTACAATGGATATAGTCGTACTTAGTGATTTTGCATGCATATTCATATTTTGATACAATTTCTAACCAAGCATAAGGAATTTTATCAACAACTTTAATTTTGCCGTTTCCTATCAATACTCAAATTATAGTGTTTTTCTAATTGATCTTGTCAATACTCAAATTATAGTTAGTGTCTGGAGTATTTGGAGTATTTGGAGTATCCCAAAATAGAGTATTGAGCTCCCAAAATGGAGTATTTGGAGCTCAATATTCCAAATAATCCATATACTCCAAATAATTTTTAACCTGCAATTTTAAAATACTCCATGTCCTCCCAAAATGGAGTATTTGGAGTATCTCAATTTGGGGGTATTGAGCTCAAATGCTAAACTTATTGTTACTGAATATTTGGAGGATTTGGAATATTTGCTTAATGAACAAATTAGACACGAAATCCCAATAAACATCTAAATTAAACAAATTTTCTGTTTTCTATTTGCTGTTGCAGGGTTGAAACACATTGACTTGATCCAATAAATGATTTAAAATTTACAAACAAAACTCCAAATGAAACAGCATATAATTTGTTTCAAGAACTCATAACTCATTTCAAAATTGTAAGTTCAACCATGCAAATTGGTGCATTTGTTTCAAAAATGTTGATAACTCAAACATGTAAGTTCAAAAAAACATATATATAAGTCTCAGGATGCACAATTTTTGCATATAAACTGTAATAACATCAAAAAACATCAAAAATCCCTGTGTGCTATCAACATCAATAAAAACTATAATATAATGTTTCAAAAAATGTTTCAAAAAAAAACTTATAAAAACTGTAACTATAATTTCCAAATGATCCAACTGTTGTTGCTAAAATGCAGACGCACACCATTTTATCAAATCGCACCAGTAAATTCTCCAAATGCAACAATATTTGTTTCAAGAACTCATTTCAAAAAAAATATTTCATTAACTCAAAGCATATAATTTTTCTTTGAACTTACATATTCAAAGCATACAGAGAATGGGTCATAATTTTAAGTTCTCACGTAACTTGGAATAGGACTGAAGTACCTGATTTCTATTCAAAGCATACACCAGAAACTAATGCAAATTGGAACTGAAGTACCCTGTAAATTGGAAGTACCCTGCAAATTGGAAATTGGAAATGTGAGAACTTAATTCAAAGCATAAACCTAAAATAATTGGCATGAAGTACACTACAAATTGGAAATCCATAAGTCAAACATGTACGATCAAAAATATATGTAAGTTCCAATGGGTCATAATTATCAACTCACAACATTTGTTTCAAATAATGTTGATAACTCAAAAATGTAAGTTCAAAAAATGCTTACTCAAAAAATGTAAGTTCAAGGATTTGGTACTTCTGTTAATCTGTGAATGAATTCAACTGATACACATTGTTGAGTACTCAAATTTGATTTCTCAGTTGAATTCATTCACAGATTCACAGATTCGAACTAAAAATTTGAAAATTTGAAAACCAAGCAGGATATCGTATCAAAACTTTGAGTACTCAAACATTATATCTCAGTTGAAGTCATTCAACAATGTGTTCAATTCAACAACTTCAAATGAGTTCAGATCATATTACAAATTCATTCAACAATGTGAACTTCATTTACAAATTCATTCACATTTTCAGTTGATATCTCAACAATGTGAACTCATTTGACACTTTTGAGTTGCTACTTCATTCACTTCATTCACTGTGATCCTGCTGAGATATCAACAATGAAGTATCAACAATGAAGTATCAACAATGAAGTATTCACTGAATCAACTGAGATATCTCAAAAGGTGAATGATATCTCAAAAATTTATCAGTTTGAGATATCCTGATTGAGATGATACTTCATTCACTTCATTCACTTAATTGAGTTGATACTTCATTCATTTTCAGTTTCTATTCATTCACATTACAGAAATTGAAACTTTTGACACTTCATTCACTTTGAACTCATTTACAAATATCATTCACCTTTTGATCCTGAAATATCAATCACCTTTCAAACAAAAAATTTGAAACCCAATCAGGATATCTCAGTTAGGAAGCTTGATGTACGGAAATCATATGTGAATAACATAGGATTTCAGTACATCAAGCTTGTGAATGATATGTGAATAACATTTGATGTTAAATATTCCCATATTTAACATATTCACAGATTTGTGAATGATCTTGGATATTTGAATGATCTGGGATATCATATATGTGAAGGATATGTGAATGATCTGGGATATTTAACATATTCACAGATGTTAAATATGTGAACAACATTTGATGTTAAATATTCCGCAGATAAACATATATGTGAATTGAATAATTTAACACATATGGAAAATTTTCACTTATTCACAAATAATCATTCACAGAGTTATATCAAATGTTATCATTCACTCAATGCATTCACAGAACTTGATATTGGAACTTGATATTGGATTGATTGATAGCCAAATATTATGAGATATAAATTATGGAACAATGAAGTTCTGTGAATGCAAAATGTTTGATATTTGATTAACAGAGTTATTTGATCGATATTATTGATTCAAAAATGAATATCAATAATATTTGATGCCAAATGTGTGATGGATAGCAATTTCTTATGTGAAAATATTCAAAATGCAAAATGGCTATCAATAATATTTGATGCCAAATGCAAATATATCATTCACAAAGTTATTCATTATTCAAAGAACATCAGAAATGAAGAAATGCGATATAAATTATGTGAACTTCAAGTATGAATCAAATATCCTGTAAGATTGAGTTCACAGTAAAAAATATCTCAATTCCTGTAAGCATGAATAATTATGTGCTAATGTGTTTCATTCAAAAATAGCTCATAAATTAATGAAGTTCACATAGGATAGTTTCTGTAATGTGAATGAATCCTGCAACAATAGGATAAATCCTCATAAATTCATATAACACTGTTACAGAAATTCATATAACAGTGGATAGCTATCTCATTGTTGCTCAAATACAGGATAAAGCTCAGAAATTATCATATCAGAAATTATCAGGATAAAGCTCAGAAATTATCCTATCAGAAATTATCAGGATAAAGCTCAGAAATTATCCTATCATAAATTCATATAACACTGTGATCCTGTGCAGTGCCATAAATTTCGGCATCAATAATTTTTGAGCAACAAATTGTATTGTGACAGATATTTTTATGAGATATAAATTTGTTGTTCAGGATCCTGTAAATTTGTTGCTCAAAGACAGGATAAATTTCTGCCAGGTTTCCTATGCAAATTTCTGACAGGATCTGACAATGATGAATAAATGAGACCCATGCATATAAACTTTAATAACACTCTTGGTGTGTTAAATTTCAACCAAAATAAAACACTTGAATTTTTTAACATATAAGGAAAATTTGACGTGTTAATTTAATAATGTGTTCACCAAACTGACAGGATATGTGTTAATTTAATACTGAAACACCAAGAATCTTTAACATGAAAAATCTTAAGTAATAATACATATCTCTCATGTACTGTTGCAGCTCATGTGTAATAACACTCAATACTGAAATAATTTAACTGCAATATGGAAAATTTAACACATATGGAATTGAGATACTTGAATAATCAAATAGGATATCCTGCAACAATAACACATATCTAAATTATTGTTGAGATACACATAGATAAAGTATGCAAGATTGAGTTCACATAGGATATCCTGCAATAATAAAACATATCCTGCATCTCAATTCTCAAGTTCACATTTAACACTGTTAAACTCAAATTCAAAATAGTTGCAATAACACTCAAAAGTGATTCAAAAATTCCTTCACAGAATTCATTAAAAATTTCTGGCTTCCTTCACAGAATTCATGGCTATGGGTGAAACACAAAATCTTGAGTAATATCTCTCACAGAATTCATGACTATGGGTTCAAGTTGATTCAAAAATGTTGAATATAACTCTGTGAATTCAAAAAATTTCACTCTGTTAATAACATCAAAAAAATTTCACTCATTCACAGATAATCATTTACAGAATTATATCAAACTGACAGTAATAACACCAAAAAATGTTTCTTCTTGCCATATCTGTTTCTTCAAGAATTTTAAATTAATGTAAAATGAAAATGTTTATAAAATTTGTTGAAACTGTAAAATTTGGTGAAATTGTTAATGAAAATTGGAACTTATAAAATCATAACTATAAAAGAACTCACCTGCTGCTGTGCGTGGAGGAGGGCTATGAGGCTGCAGATGATGCTTTGTGTGGAGCAATACCCTGCAAAAGATCTAAATTTTACAGTTAATCCTACAGCTAATGGTTCAAAAATCTAAAAAATCCCAAAATAACTCACCTCCTGCTGTGCGTGGAGGATGAGGTTGAAGATGAGGGCTTTGCGTGGTGAGGCGTCAGGGCTTTGTGTGGTGAGGCTACAACATCCTGATGTGCGTGGCGAGGTTGAAGATGAGGGCTTTGCGTGGTGAGGTTGAAGGTGAGGGCGTTCCGTGGAGGATGGAAGATGATGGAAACGTGAAGAAGAAAACGTGGAGGATGGAAGATGAGGGCTTTTGCAGGAGGCCGTCTCTGATGAGGCCATCTCCGATCACATCACCAATTTTCCCTCCAAGCTTGCCCTCACATCAGAGAGTTTCCCTCCCGCGCCCAATTTTCCCTCCAAATTTGCGTTGAGCTCAATGAATGTGCGTTGAGCTGAAAGAACTGAGAGATTAGGTCAATGTGAGTTCAAATTTTCAATTTTCAAATACAAAACAACTTAATCCTACTCAGCATATGACTGGGACAAAGTAATATGACTGGACTGGTGACTGGGACAAAATTCAAATTATTCATCAAATATAGAATAGATGTGTTCGTATATGGACGAACTATGTGGTATATGTATAGTAATGTTGTTTGTATGGGTTAAGGTTTATATAGTATATGATGTGTGAATCTATGTGTAAGGCATGATATCTGTGTAATAGAGTACTGTGTGTTATATATAAATATGTGCTAATATATGCCTTGTCTACATTTACGTGTATATGGATGACTATATGATTATATGTAGAGCTGTAAGTATGAATTCATAACACATTAATATGGATGTTTAAAGCATATTCATACTAACATGTACATTAGCACATTAGCATACTAACGTTAACAAGGAACTTAGCATATTTATGTGAATATAGTAAACATACTAGCACAGCTTGTGATGTGGAAACTTACTTAGTATAACATGGCAATTTGTGACATGTCAACTTACTAACATAACATGGTACCTTGTAATATAGCAATTCAACTTTTAACGGGCAACTTTATTAACATAACACGGCGTTATGCAAATTAAGTATTCTTGGTCAATCTGGAAAGATAACATCTCAATTTACAACTTTCACCTAGGTCATAATTACGTAAATCTACCTGCAATATGTCTAAAACTGTGATGATTAAAGTACACAGATTCTGCCTGAAAACAGATTTGACATGTTTCACCAAATAAATCACCAGAAATCATACTGTTTGTATTTATACTTGAAAGTTTATCAGTGAAACCTTAGCACCCATATCTACAACTTTCACTAGGATGAAAATGTCATGTTATATGTAAAATTTGTGACATATCTCCTCAGTTTGTGACTATCAACTGTCAAAAACAGAGCCTGGACTATTGAGTGATTACCATATTGGTGTTCATTTTCATGTTACGTGTTATGTTACTAAGGTACCATGTTTACGTGTTATGTTAGTTAATTTTCCATGTTACAACATGCCATGTTATGTTAATAAAGTTGCCATGTTACAAGTTGCCATGTATGCTAGTAAATTTGTAACGCCCCACTTCCCAAAAGACACCGGAAGCGAGAACGTTACACGGTCCGCTTGAACTGGAGCGGTGACGCTTGAGCCCAATAAGCGTGGTGTTAACAATAAGGCAGGTTCTTGCGTGCTTTTCAGAACAATAAAAATACATTCAAAAGATAAAAGCCACATCCAGAAATATTAAGTACGTACATAAAATTAAAGACAAGCCACAACAGGGATTAAAGTAGCAACAAAAGAAATGTACACAACTACAGCAAGTGACTGAAAGTAAACTAAGAAAACTGGAAGTGAGGGGTCCTCTAGTCCTCAGCTGGAAGAGGCACTGCGTCAGGTGCGAACTCCTGACTCTCCAAGTCTGGCGTCTCGTACGGGTCCTCCGGGTACTCAAGCGCTGGATCTGACATACATCCACAAACAATGAATGTATGTCAGCTAGGGGTCTGCAAGCAAGGTTAGCATCCCAAGACAAGATATATGATATATATGGAATTGCGAAGCATTTAATAATTTTAAAAAACGACTGCAGCAATTTAACATTTAACAATTCTATAGAAACAGAGACGAGCATTCCTAACATGCAGTTCTAGACGGTTGCAAGGTTAAAGTTAAGCTTTCTTTGAGTTCGTTAGCATGAAAATTTTCCACGAGACCAAAGTTAGCGTTGTAAATTTTCATGTCAAGAATTCACATCTAATCTAGGGTTCTTGCCTTTAGGTCGTGATGAGAAGGTCGTTCCTCTCACGGGGGCTTACCGTGATTGACGCTAACCCACCACGTGCGGGTGGTGCTCTTGAGGAGAGTACCTTTCATACGCCCAGTGGCCGCTTAACCCTAACCCCACCCAAAAGTTTGCCGGAACACGAGCCGGCCTAGTCGACTCACACGACATCACGATATCATGATACCGCCTTCGAGGCGCACGATAGTCACGATGTCAAAATTTGTTAAACATGTCCGGATTCGCAGAAATTTGGTGTTATCAACATTATTACATTATGGTGACAGTTCTACACAACAAAAGTATGTTAAACGATTTTTATGGCAAGGCTCAAAAATAATGACGAACACGGTTTCACTGGACTTGCTACAGAAAACATTTTTTTCTCATAATTGTTTTAAATTAAGGTATATCATATGATATACCGTTGGATCCCAAATTTTGTCCTAGTCATTATGATGTCAATTTTGTACATCATTTCACGCCTAGTTTTTGAGTTACACAGCAATACATAAAGATGGCGCAACGGTGTCAAAACTTCAGAAATTCATATAAAATCAAATACTCGCCTGTTTTCGACGTTCTTGGTGTCGTTGGAAACGTCTCGACGAGCACTATGCTATGAATGGGTTGGTTCGCTGTTTTGGTAAAACACCAATTCAGATTAAACTGTTTTTGACAGATTACGATATCAAAACAACTCGTACGACGTCTAGTGATTCATTTTTATTAGGTTCTCTATCCTATGGTGTGGGTTATAGGTTATAGGTAGGAGTACTAACCGTTATGCAGCGAGTGGGGGTAGCGACGGCGATGCGACTCCAAAACAGCGACGTTGAGCGTCGAAAATCTGCCGTCGACACGCGATGAGGCGGCAGCGGCTGTCTACAGGCGGGGAAGGTGTTGGCCGTCGGGTCTAGAGCTGGAGGTGGCTCAGTAGCAATTTGGAGGGTGGCAAGAACCTGTCAGAGCTTTGAAGAGTTGAGAGGGAGGCTGTCGGACTGCCAGAAGGTGGGACAGAGTTTGTGCGGGCTTCGGTGTGTTGGTTTGTAGAGAAAAGAGGTGCTTAAGAGTTTTGGGGAAGATGAAGCAGGCTGCCTTGGGGTTTGAAGGGGTTTTGAAGCTGGAGGGTGACAGGGCATGGAGAAGTTGATGGTTGGACCCGGGGCTGAAGGCGAGGGTGATGATGCGGCAGTTGAAGACTTCGGGGGGTGGTTGCTTCGCGTGGCTGAGGAAGAAGGAAGCTCGGTGACTTGGGGGTTATGATTAGGGTTCGGGCTTTGGTGTCACGAGGAGGAAGGAGAAGTCCGGATGTCGAGGGGGAGGCTAGGCGGCGATCTGTGCGAGGGGGAAGCCGCGGAGAAGGGTGCTGAGCGTTCGCGAGGAGAAGAGGGACCGCTGACGTTTGGGGAGATGGCCGGACTGAGATCGAAGCGCCGGCGGTGGGTGTTTTCACGTGGAGGAGGGCGGAGATCTGTGCAAGGCTGAGCGGGTAGCGGCGTGGAGAAGGGACATGGGCTGCTGTGCTCTTTGCGAGTTGACTGGCACGCGTGGGTGAGAAAAGTAGGCTAGGGTGGCTGCTAGTTTGCGTAGGGAGAGAACAAAAAAGAGAAGCTAGGGTTTTATTATTGAAATGGGGTGAGGGGCACTACGAATGAAGAGGCCAGGGTTTGCTATTGATTGGGTTTAAAATAGTAGCTAGGGATGATGTATACTCACGTGAATGAATGGAGCCTGAGGGTTAAATAAAAAGTGGGGTGTTGAGACAGCACGTGAAGCTTATTAATAGGATGAAGTTAGAGGGGGCTGTGCGTGACGTGGGGAGTGGGATGATGGGGGATGCGGCGACGTGGAGGGTCTGTTAGGATCTGTTGGCTAATAGATTAGGATTTAATTTCGTTTAGATCTCTTAAAACTAATTAACAACATATAGTTAATTAGATATAAGATAAGGTAATATGTATAAGTTCTGTTGCAAGCCCTGGCGTTTTTTTTAAAAAAATTTTGATTCACTTTATTCTTTTTTTTGTTTTGAACCCAACCGCCACTTAATTAGGTTAGGAATAAGAAATGGAGTTGTTTTAGAAAAAGTCTGCTACGAATCCTTACAGAGTTTTTTTAGAATAAAAACATTTTTTTAAATAAAAAGTTTTATTAATAGATATATGTTATAGCAGGTTGGTCCCACGACATCCTAAAATTAAAAAGAAAATACTGGGGTGATCGTGCCTCCGAGAGGATCGCGGATACGGTGTCCGATACACATCTGAGCTACGGAACAAAATAATATAAATAAATACGAATATACGCACCACAAACCACATACGCGCTAAAATACGTACGACCGGACAGTGGTCGTTACATCCTACCCACTTTACAGAAATTTCTGCCCTCGGAATTTCCTAGAATTTTGAGTACCTTAGACAGATACCGAAAATACATATACATCTCGTCGTATTTCTACGAGGTAAACTCTAATTTGAAAAAAAAACTACGAGACGGAGAAATGAAATTTAGTCGGGGATCGGTACAGGTGAGGTGGTCAAGATTTAATTCAAAATGGGTTCGGATGTCGATGCACTATTGATGATCTAACTATTAATGGACTAGTAACATAACTGCGGACGACTACTAATGAATTTGCACCAAAGTGTTTAGGATAAGGGTGAGTGGAAGAGTATATACCTATAACTGCAACCCCAAAGTTCCAACTTAATGAACGCTAAACATGTAATCTTCAATCAAGTGTTCCTCAATTAAATCATCTCTACTCGTCTTATCACTGAATACCGCTACAACTATAATCACATCCTAACACTTAACTATAGATCAATCAATACCGCCCAAATTCTAACTCAAAGTTCTCGCTTTAAAATAATCAATATTTTACACCAACAACCTTACTAAATATCACTAAACAATATCCTTTTATAAATTCCATCACTTCTTCACTTATCATTTGTTATCAGAGCAGTAACATTTCCTGAGGAATTTCTAATGCATAATTCCTCCGTAGCCAAATTCTTCAAACCTGCTTATTCCTATCTGTCGTCTTATCCATTAACATGTCATCATCTTATTCATCGTCTAACCTAACATGTAGCACTATAATTGATGATATCATCCAAGTTCAGTCTTATCCTTGTATCAATCAATCGCTATAACGATGCCCTACCAATTACTATTCTATGACAACAAGTACAAATACGCCTAGCATACTTCGCCATTTACAATCAACAATTTTCATGTTCCCAATACCTTCTTCATTGTGATGACTCATAAATTTATTCACCATAATTACTGAACTATTAAATCACATCTTATCATTTCCCATATATCTTACCCTAAGCAATTTTAGATCCATCCACACAACCTTCCGTTCGTATCAACACATCGTATCATTTCTAAAACCTTCATCATTCTACCTGTATAATCAAGTTTTATTACTTTGAAAAAAACTTTACTCCTTATCATCGTCACCATAAATAGTATTATACTTTCATAGCTACTCTTAGCTGTTACTCATCTTCCTGTGTACAATTCTTTCACCAAGAATACTTTATTGGATCCGTTACGCACAGGTATTATCAAAAATAAGTCTTGAACACCTCATTCTCTTTATCACCTCATAAATTGGAGTAATCTAAGTTATTCGTATTCATAATCAACTAATCCTAACTATACCTTTTATAATCTCAAACTACGCATATCTGTAAATAAAATCCCAAATAGTATTGATCATATCAAATATTCTAACAATATAACGAATAACAAAATTAACCCACTGATGATGGATTAAAATGGAAGGTAACATTTAAAAGGATTATAACGAAATTTTAAACTGGACTCGCTAAGGTCAAAATAAGCAATGCTAAAAACTAATGTGATGACTAAACAATAGTAAAGAATCTGAAGTCGAAAGGCGGTTATGTGATATAAGGTAAAATGTTAAATACGATTAATCAAATAATTGACGAAAATAATAATATGAGCATAGTGATGTAGTGATTTGTTTTGTGAATGCAAAAAGGAGATAGGTTTGGACCAAAAATTTTGATATATAAATACGATGAATACCCAACTGATACTTTGAAAAATTGGAGTTCTATTTGGTATAGAAAAATACTTTAAAATATGTACGATGAGTTGTTTTAAAATAAGTTCAGTCGCCTTGCAAGAAAAGAAATGATATAATGAATTAGCGAAATGGAAATAAGGTTTAAAAATGAAGTTCATTATATGAAGAAAGTAAAGTAAACATAGAAGTACGGATGATATCGGTTAGAAAAATCGTTACGAGATAGTAATTAAAGATTTTATCAAGAGAACTTCATAATCAAGATTGAGTTTAAATCAACTGAAAGTAGGAAATCTAAGTATATACTAAAGATTTTCAAAGGAAATAAATTGGCGAGAAATCCAATAAAAGGGCTATTGAAAGTACTTTTAAAAGATTCGGGATATGCAATGGGGAAGATTCAAGAGATTAATGATGGCTGTTATGGAGGGATCACGCGAATCGGGGCAGGGAATAGAATTGAATGATCAAAGCGCAAATACGATTAGGAAATAACTTTGCGAATCTGCTATGATGGAATCCTACGATCATTATGATGAATGTGTAATGATTAGGAATTATAAAAAAAATCAGGGGGAAAATAATCATTGGGTCGACTAAGGTTTAGCACTAAGGTCCACGAACTAGACTGCGATAGGGAAGCCAAGGTAAGGGTTCGTTGAGGATCGAGATCGAGATCTTATAGATCTGGAATATCCTACGCTTCGAAGTCTACTCATTGCAGGCGCCTCGGGTTCGACTTGCACGGACGCGACGATCGCTATGTTCGGTTGGGCCCTAGATTCGATAAACTAAGCGAACGACTAACGAAACTATTATGGTCAGAGTTGGATGATCAATCGCTAGGGTGAATCCCAAGATGATAATACTAGGTCGTGGCAAGGATGTCTAACTAACGAGCACGAGCGTCTAACTAACTCATCCTATTATCCTGGTATTGGGTTTCCTATCGTGCTGAGACAATGTATTCGAGTAATTTTGTGTACGAACTAATTCTGGATGTTTTAGTGTTTCTACTGTTCTGAGTTTGCAAATGCACGACCTGCATGGGCCACCACTAAAACCTGTAACGCCCCGCTTCCCAAAAGACACTGGAAGCGAGAACGTTACGCGGTCCGCTTGAACTGGAGCAGTGACGCTCGAGCCCAATAAGCGTGGTGTTAACAATAAGGCAGGTTCTTGCGTGCTTTTCAGAACAATAAAAATACATTCAAAAGATAAAAGCCACATCCAGAAATATTAAGTACGTACACAAAATTAAAGACAGGCCACAACAGTGCTTAAAGTAGCAACAAAAGAAACGTACACAACTACAGCAAGTGACTGAAAGTAAACTAAGAAAACTGGAAGTGAGGGGTCCTCTAGTCCTCAGCTGGAAGAGGCACTGCGTCAGGTGCGAACTCCTGACTCTCCAAGTCTGGCGTCTCGTACGGGTCCTCCGGGTACTCAAGCGCTGGATCTGACATACATCCACAAACAATTAATGTATGTCAGCTAGGGGTCTGCAAGCAAGGTTAGCATCCCAAGACAAGATATATGATATATATGGAATTGCAAAGCATTTAATAATTTAAAAAAACGACTGCAGCAATTTAACATTTAACAATTCTATAGAAACAGAGACGAGCATTCCTAACATGCAGTTCTAGACGGTTGCAAGGTTAAAGTTAAGCTTTCTCTGAGTTCGTTAGCATGAAAATTTTCCACGAGACCAAAGTTAGCGTTGTAAATTTTCATGTCAAGAGTTCACATCTAATCTAGGGTGTTGAATATTGGACTCCCCGGATTTGGTTTTGATGATGAGCAAACATAAATAATCCATGAACTAACAATTTGTGAGCGCAGTATTGGAGATCGTCGCCACATTCACGAGAACATTCAAAGCGACATCTCAACACTTCCCAAAACTCGTATTCATGCCTAAAGCTTCGTTGAAGCTCTTGCGCCGTTTTGGAAGTTATGAAGAATCAATCGAAGCTCTCGAAGACCGTTTATTAAGGTTTTATTTATAGTCTTTTAGCTTCGATATATAGAATGTTAAGCCTTGAGTATATCTTACCATTCTAACTTCATAACGCTCATATCGTAGCTCTAGGATCTTAGTACAAGTTCATTCTAACTTCCTCGAAGCGTCGCGCTTCGATTCGGACTTGTATGTGCATGTTAGTTGGTACAATTACAAGTACTGACCGACTAGATGGTGATCTAGCCGGTCAGCAACTCTTCTTGGACCGACTAGTTTGATTCCTTAATTTCTTGGACTTTACTGTTTACAGTTAGTCGGTCTACGTTGACTCACCGACCGACTAGTTTGTGAACTAGTCGGTCAGTGATGCTTCTTTGACCGACTAGTTGTGACTTACTGTTCATGCTAAATTTCTCCTAAGCTACTGTTTATCGTTAGTCGGTCTAAGAACGTTTGGTGACCGACTAGTTGACAATCTAGTCGGTCAACTTTTGTTCTTGGACCGACTAAGTCAACTTGTGTTCAGACTATTTCATTTTGCCTCTTAGTCGGTCTACGTTCACTGACTGACCGACTAGTTATGAAACTAGTCGGTCAGAAAGTCTTCTTGGACCGACTAGATTTCTAGGTCTGAAATTCTCTTTCTTCTCAGTTCCTCTCTTAGTCGGTCCATGCTGTTTGACTGACCGACTAGTTGATGAACTAGTCGGTCAGTGATTGTTCTTTGACCGACTAATTCTCCCAGATTTCTATCCGTTGGAGAATGACCTAAGTTGTTTTTATGGGACCCTATAAATACGAACCTAGGTCATTTCTATCCAGGTTAGAGCTTCCATTCAGAGATTCATTGAGATCAAAAGAGATAGCTATTCTCACTCAAATCAAAAGCTCTCTTCCTCACAAGAAACCCATTCTCTCTCATTTCTAGATCTAGAATCCATCTAGAGAGAAGCTTGTTCTTGGTGAGCTCTTCAAGCTATTGCTTGATCCAAGTCTCCAAATCATCCCTAGGCACCGATTGCTGGTCATTTCCTTGGTGCTAGGTCTTGGTGACTTCATCTTCCTCAAATCCTCCATTTCACCTATTGGGTAAGAAAAACTCAAGGTATAGGATTTTGTGGTAAGTTTGCTTATTTCAATATAACTCATTTATATTGCTTGTTCATTCTCTCGGTTGTGAGAGAAGGTTGTGATCCCGGGTTGTGGGATTCACTATTGCCGTTGTTGTATGATTTGATCTTGTGAAGGTTTTTCACAAGATATTCATAGTGGAAATCTTGAGTTAGGGTTTCTAACTCAAGTATCCGGAGGGGATCCGGGTGGTTGGGACGTAGGATCACCGAGAACAAGTCGGGGAGACTTGGGTGGATCCGAACCCATTAACATCATTTGTTTGCATTGTTAATTTTGTTGTTGTCATTCAATTTAAGCTTCCGCAAATTGATTTGGTAGTTGTTTGCAATTTAATTTGGAATTATACTCCTTATTATTTTAAAGTACTATTCACCCCCCCTCTAGTACTTGTGCAGTAGCTGGTAGGGCATTACATTTGGTATCGGAGCAGGATACTTAGCTATGTCTGCCAACGACAACAAGACCGTGCGTCCACCTTCCAACTATGACACCTTCAGGAACCGAGAAGGAGCATCTTCGGTGATGGAAGGACATTCCTCTACGAGGCCTCCATTCTTCAACGGTACCAACTACGGGTACTGGAAATGCCGGATGGAAACCTTCCTCCGGAGTGCATCCTTATGGAGGACCACAATGAAGGAATACATAGAGCCCGTAGAAGAAGACTTTGAGAAATGGACTACCGCGGAGATCGCCGCGGAGGTAAGCAATGCCAAGGCAATGAACGCCTTGCAATGCGCATTGGAGCCCGAGGACTTCAATAAGATATGCACATGTAAGAGTGCATATCAAATTTGGAACTCCCTTCTCATTCTTCATGAAGGGACGAGTAGGGTAAGAGACTCTAAACTCGTAGTCGTAAACAAAGATTACGAAATGTTTCATATGCAACAGGGCGAGAAGATGAAAGAATATTACGCTCGGTTCGTTGACATAATAAACGAGTTAGAGGCCCTCGGCAAGTCCTACACTCAAAAGGAGAAGTGCTCAAATCTTATTGAAGGACTTCCCTCTTCTTGGGAAAAACGTACCTTCGCCATCGAGGAAGGTAATGACATGAATAAATATACCGTAGTTCAATTGATGGGTACTTTAATGTCATACGAGGTACGCAAGGATAGCAAGGTGAAGTTACAAGAAAAGATGAAGTCCTATTTGAACCAAGACGCGCCTAAGAAAAAGGCGATTGCATTCAAGGCGGCTTCATCCACCTCTACCGATGATGAGGACTCGGAAGAAGAAATGGACATGGAATCCATTGCACTCATGGCAAAGAAGTTCAATCGCTTCTTCCGAAAGGGTAACTTCAAACAAAAATCTAAATTTACTTCTACTAACGCCTCTCCACCTTTGTGCTTTAAATGCAATAAGCCAGGACACATCAAAGCGGATTGTCCTCAAAACAAGCAAAAGGAGAAGTGGAAGGCGCCGAAGTTCGACAAGTCAAAGAAGTACAAAAAGGGGTACAAAAAGGGGCTTGTCGGAGCAACATTCACCGACTCCGAGGATTCCTCAAGCGGAGAGTCGGATGATGAGAAAGTGGAGCAAGCGCACATGTGCTTCATGGCAAGAGAGGAGCATGATCAAGGATCTTCCTCTTCCGATGATAGCGACGACGAAGGCGATGAGGTAACTATGGATGATCTTAGGGATGCTAACTCTCATTTATGGTCTAAATACACTAAGTTAGTAAATCGATATACTAAAGTAAAAGATGACCTAGCTAGCATTCAAACCTCGCCTAAGACTATCATCACCACTAACGACACCGTTGTTGAAGAGTTAAGAAATGAGATTGTTAATCTCAAATCTAAACTTGAACATGTTAGCATTGATGATCCAGAAGAACATAGGATAGTGGATTTAACTTCTCAAAACTCGACTTTGAGTATTGAGAACGAGAATCTTAAATCTCGTGTTTATGTGCTCACATCGCAAGTATCCACATTAGATACTTCTATGCGTTCTCTCAAAGAGAAATATGAGAACACATTAGGCCGAATCAATAGATTCAATAAGGGTAAGGACCATTTGGATAAAATCCTAAGTGACTTACTTCCGGCCAATCACCACATTGGTTTGGGGTATACGATGGGATGTCCATCCAAAGCGGCCACTACTTTTGTTAGGCCAACTTCCGGTGACTCTACGAGTGGTAGCAAACACTCTATTGGTAGTTCATCTACCAATGGTGCTTCCACCTCGTCCACACCCTCTTTTGGAAAGAAACCCACTTTGGGTGGACCTCCAAAGAAGGGGCATGCTTATATGTACACAAATACCATGCCACATAGGAACACACGTCCTACTCCACCATCTCACACATATGATGATTTCTATGCTACACGTTCACGGGCACATGCACACCATGTGAGACACCCTCACGCACGTGTTCCCACACATGCATATGTTCACCCACCTCATCATATGAATAATTCTCGTCGTGCACCATTCCATCATGTTCCGTATGCCTATCCACGACATGCATCACGTAGAAACCAACAACGCATGCATGCACCCAATAGGATGATGGCTCCCAAAATTTTCACTATTTGGAGCCCAAAGGACACAAGCATGGATGAAAAACAAGTATATATGAATGCTTATTTTTCGGATGTTGTGCATAGTAGAAATTATGTGGGGAAGTCAAAGTCCAATTGGACTTGGCTTCCAAAGGTCTAACTTTTGAGGACCCAATGACCTTGGGTACCATGATATGAAAGTTTCTAACTTTAGGTACTCAAGGAAAAGAAAAAGAAGAGGAGCAACAAATTTAAATTTAGCTCCAAAGGGAATTGGATACTCGATAGCGGGTGTTCAAAACACATGACGGGTGACGCTCAATTGCTCTCCGGAGTGGTTCCCATTGCAAATGGAAATCACGTCGTATTTGGAGGCAACGAGAGCGGAACCATCGTCGGTGTTGGTAAAGTGGGTAACCCTTCTAAACCCTTAATTAGTGATGTTTATCTAGTTGATGGTTTAAATCATAACCTTATTTCAATAAGCCAACTTTGTGACAAAGGTTACAAAGTTAGCTTTGCGAAAGAATTGTGTCATATTTCAAATGATAATAATAAATTATTATTTTCCGGCACACGCCATAAAGATATTTATATTTTGGATCTTCCTAAGTCATATGAACAATGTCTCGTTGCCAACACAAGTGAACAACACTTATGGCATCGACGCTTTGGACATGTGAACTTTGGAACACTTTATAAGCTTTCGAAATTAAATTCCATTAAAGGTTTTCCGAAGCTCGTTTTTGAAAAGAAAAGTTTTTGTGATTCTTGTCAACGTGGCAAGCTTCCTAAATCTTCATTTAAACCTAAGAAAAGCATTTCTACGAAACGGCCACTAGAGCTATTACATCTAGATTTATTTGGGCCAACTAGAGTTGCTTCCTTAGGAAATGCAAGATATGGACTAGTCATCGTTGATGATTATTCAAGATTTACATGGGTATTTTTCTTATGTAATAAAAATGAAGCTTTTGAAAACTTCACAATATTTGTGAAGAAAGTACAAAATCTCATCGGAACCACCATTGTCACTATTCGTAGTGATCATGGGGGTGAATTTGAGAATGAGTCTTTCTCAAATTTTTGTGATGATCTTGGAATTACTCGCACGTTTTCTTTCCCTCGCGCACCTCCTCAAAATGGTGTTGTTGAGAGGAAGAATAGAACGCTTGTGGAGTGTGCTCGCACTATGCTCGAAGATAGTCAACTTGGTTATCAATTTTGGGCGGAAGCGGTACACACCGCTTGTTATGTGTTTAATAGAATACTTTTGAGGCCCGGCACCAAACAAACTTGCTATGAATTGTTGTTTGGTAGATTGCCTCAAGTTAAACATTTTCGTGTTTTCGGCGCAAAATGTTTTATTAAAAACACATATGATAATTTGGACAAGTTTGATCCGAGATCGGATGAGGGGATATTTGTTGGGTATTCCTCACGTAGCAAAGCCTACCGGATATACAACAAAAGATCCTCTACGATCGAGGAATCACTTCATGTCTCTTTTAATGAGAATTTTACTACTTCTAGAATTTCAAATGATAATGATTCTATGGATGTTTTATGTGATTCGTTTGAAAATTCTAAGTCTATTGATTCAATTGATTCTATTGAGACTAACCCGACTAATGAAGTTATTGAGAATGTGCCTAGTGATCAAGGTATTCCCAAGCGGCTTCATACCGTTCGCGACCATCCCCATGAGCAAGTCATTGGCAATATTAATGATAGTGTCAAGACGAGATCTCAAGTCCACCACTTCGCCAATTGTGCCTTTGCCTCATCGATAGAGCCAAAGAATATCGTTGAAGCGTGCGAAGATAGTGCTTAGATCCTTGCCATGGAGGAGGAACTCATTCAATTCGAGAGGAATGAGGTATGGGAGCTTGTTTCTTTGCCATCGAAGAACCACACCGTCATAGGGACAAAGTGGATCTTCAAGAACAAAACCGACGAAAATCAAGTCGTCGTCCGGAACAAAGCTAGGTTAGTTGCTCAAGGCTATCACCAAGAGGAAGGTATCGATTTCAAAGAATCCTTCGCTCCGGTAGCTAGATTAGAATCAATTAGACTTTTATTGTCTTATGCATGCTATAAAAATTTTAAGTTATTTCAAATGGATGTTAAAAGTGCATTTTTAAACGGAGATGTTGTTGAGGAAGTTTACGTTTCTCAACCTCCGAGCTTCATAAATGAAAATTTTCCAAATCATGTTTTTAAACTAAATAAAGCTCTTTATGGTTTGAGACAAGCTCCTCGAGCTTGGTATGATCGCCTAAAGAATTTTCTTTTGGATTTGAATTTTAAAATGGGCGAAGCCGATTCTACACTTTTTGTTAAGCATGCGAATAATGATATTTTATTAGTTCAAATTTATGTTGATGATATCATTTTCGGTGCTACTAACTTCACTCTTTGCGAAGAGTTTTCTAATGTTATGAAGGACCAATTTGAGATGAGTCACATGGGCGAACTCAAATATTTCTTAGGTCTCCAAATTCGCCAATTGAACGATGCAATCTTCATCCACCAAATGAAGTATACGGTGGAGTTGCTTAAGCGATTTGGAATGGAAAGTGCTTCAGGGAAAAAGACTCCAATGAGCACGACTACGCATCTTGACAAGGATACGGGCGGTAAGGATGTAGACATTCGTCTATATCGAGGTATGATAGGTAGCTTACTTTATCTTACCGCAAGTAGGCCCGATATTATGTTTGCCGTATGCATATGTGCTCGTTATCAGTCTCAATCTAAGGAGTCTCACTTAGTAGCGGTAAAGCGTATTTTCCGTTATCTAAGTTATACACTTGATTTTGGATTACTTTATCCGAAATCTAGCACGTATGAGTTAGTCTCATACAGTGATGCCGATTATGCGGGATGAAAATCCGACAGGAAAAGTACTAGTGGCACTTGCCATTTTCTAGGAAATTCTCTTGTCTCTTGGTTTTCCAAGAAGCAAAATTCCGTATCACTTTCAACCACCGAGGCGGAATATATTGCCGCCGGTGCCGCTTGTGCCCAGGTTCTTTGGATGAGACACACTTTGAAGGATTTTGGTATTCACTGTGATACTAGCCCTATCATGGTGGATAACCAAAGTGCTATCTGTCTTTCAAAGAATCCGGTGCACCATTCTCGATCAAAACACATAGATGTCCGACACCATTTCTTAGATGATCATATTGCTAAAAAGGACATCATTTTAGTGTACGTTGAAACCCAAAAGAAAATCGCCGATATTTTCACGAAACCCCTAAAGGAGGACTCCTTTGTGCGGTTGCGTCGAGAATTGGGGATTATGGGTGAATCCGAGATATAGGATTCATATTTCATTCAATTATCTTGCATGCTATTATATTTTGCGATATTTCATTCATGCTAGATTTATTGAATTTTTTTTGGGAATTTTATGTGATATGTTTGAATTTATGATCGAATTCGTATTTCTATGTCGTATTTAAGATTTCGACGTTTTATGGGGTAATTTAGATGACTAATGAGAGTGTTAATATGTTTCATCCAAGTGGTTTGTGAAGAAAAATCAATTATCAATTTTTGGACTCTTCTAGTCGGTTTCAGTTCATTTGTCAACCGACTAGATGATCATCTAGTCGGTCAGCATATGAACTCAGACCGACTAGATCTAGCTTTCATCTAACTCTTTTCATTTTCTTTCTTTAGTCGGTCACAGTACATTTACCGACCGACTAGATTGAAAACTAGTCGGTCAGTGAATATACTGCGACCGACTAATTCTAGCCCTAAAAATCCCTGTTTGCCTCTGTTTCGACTTAGTCGGTTCAAGCTCATTGACCGACCGACTAGATCGTAATCTAGTCGGTCAGTACTTGAACTGTGACCGACTAAGTATGTTAGGGCAAATGTGTCTTTTCCAGATCTCGACCGACTTATATCTCTTTTCATTCGACTAAAGCTCTTTCTAGTCGGTTTCTTTTAAGCTCCATCCCGCAAAATCCCTAAACCCCTCCGAGCCTTTTCAACTTCCCGTCGACTCCGGCCAGATCTCCGGCCATCGCCACCGTCCGCCGCTGTCGCCTCCTCCTCCTAGGTAAAACCCCCTCTCCTAGGTGTCAATTTCCTTCCCTAGGGTTTGTTTTATATCTCATCTAGGGTTCTAGCTCCTAGGGTTTCAAAGTTCTCCTAGGGCTTGTGCTTTTCGGATTCTCTTTTCTTAGGGCTGTGTGCTAGGGTTTTGATCTTCAGTCATCATTAGCTTGTACTCGTCGTGCCTTGACCATGGCAAAGACGAGGATTCCTATCGCCTCTTCTGGGGCTTATCCTATGTCTATAGGGCCTTCCGACCCTAGGAATCCGCCTAAGCCTAAACGTCGTGCCAAATCAACCCAAGCTTCTCCGTCTTCGCCTCCTCTGAAGAAGCAGAGGACGACGACCGTCAAACCCCGAAAATCTAAGACTAAAAAGGCCATACTCCACTCACCCTCTACTCCTCCCGATTCCGACACTGAGTTTGTGCCTGAGGATGAGCCTAGCCATAGGGAACCCACTCCTCCACTTCGTCCTAGGACTCGCCAGCCAAAGGGAAAGGGCCCAATGCCAGCGGGTGGTGTTGACATATCGTTGTGTCGCGACGACCCTATGTGTCTCGCGGCCTACAACCGTATTGAACACTGCCCGATGCTATTGGAGCACTACGTTCAGTTTTCAGATTTCCTTGGCTTAGCTGATCTCCTCTCCTATAGTGGTCTCCTTGATTATCTCCGATACGATCTTAAGGCAAATCCTAAACCATATCCTCGCCTAGTGAAATTGTTCTATGCCAATCGTGTTCGAGGCCAGTACGATGCTAGTCACTCCATCGAGACTACTGTCTTGGGAACTCCTATAGTTCTCACGGCAGAAATCTTGGGGGAGATACTTGGTTGTTCGTCTTCTGGTCTCCTGCCTTCAGACATTTCTGTCGACGATATATCTTCCTTGGATCAGTCCGTACTTTCTGACATCTTCCATGTGATCCCTCCTGCCTTCATTGGAGTTCCTTTAAAGTCGTTCAAGCCAAATGCCTGGGTTCTGAATCTTATTCTGAAGTCGTGCTTGCTTCCCAAGTACGGCTCATCTTCACTTCCATCCCAGCCATTTTTGAAGCTCATATACGCTCTATTCTTGGGTTGCGAGATTAATTGGGCTCGTGTAATACTCGATAAGATGGACTCTTTCGAGTGTATACGCAAGACCAATAAATCTGCGCATATTCCATATCTGTGTCTGCTGACCCTTGTGTTTCGTCATTTCCGAGTCCCTCTCCCTCCTGACGATGAGCGTCCCTTGGGTACTCCTCTGAACGCGACGGCCGTTAAGAAATCTCTAGCGACACTTCGTCACGTGCAGAGGTCTATCGCATCTGCTTCCCAGTCTACTCCGTCAGCTGCTGCAGCCCCCGCTCCTCCTGCCACATTAGACGATGTCGTACGCCTTCTTCGTCAGCACGACTCACGTTTGGCTCGTACTGAGGAGGTCGTCTGTCGTATGGCTCGTATGATGGGGATTGATCTTCCTCCTTTAGTTTCTGAGGCCGAGGAGATGGACGATGAGGAGCTTGACGATCTTGTCACTTCCTTAGCCCGTGGCGATGAGGCCACTGCTGCTGCTGCTGCTGCTACCACTTCAGCTCCTGGAGATGGCACCACTTCCGGTGCTCCAGAGACTTCTGCTTCAGCACTTCAGACTTCTGAGCCTGCTGCTGACCCTGCTGTCGAGCCTGCACATCTATCTCCTGCTGCTGTTGAGACCCCTGCTGTTGCGACCCCTGCTGTTGAGCCAGTCGTTTCCACACCTACCCCGACGATCCCGTCTGTTGAGACGCCTCTTCTCCCTGCAGAGCCTGAGTCCACTCCGTCGACTGGACCCACGGACACTGCAGATCCAGCCACTTCCTGGTGATCGTTTGTTCCGAGGACTCTCCTCTGCTCATTGGATGATTTACCTTTTTGAGAGTGTTTTTGGGTTAGGATAGGATGTAGATTGATGGTTGTTTTGATGTACTTTTGAGTTTTCTGGATGTCGGTTGGATATTTTGATGTGTTGTATTTTTTGTTGTTGGACGTTGATGATGTTGATGATGATGTTCTCATGATGATGTTGTATCAATGCTATATGATGTATTTCTTTTTGATGGGTATGTTGCATTTGTTGTATCGATCTCTTTTTGGGATGTACTCTTGATGTTTCTATCTTTATATACATCGTTGTTCATGTTGTGATAATTACTTCCTCATGCACATTAATTCTCATTCAATGTCCATGCTACGTAAAATCGTCGCTCGACGATTGAAAAACTTGGTTAAATAGATTGATATTCTATAATTGTATAGAATTGTTTTCCATGCACAAATTTAACCAAGAATATTGAATATTGGAGAGTATGTTTCATTATTCAATAAATAAAAAAATTTATTATTACCAAATATTATTTTTGATGATTTGGATTATCGCTTTTTGATAATGGACAATTTGGCACACCTTGATTTGATTTTATCATTTTTTTCCCTTGGTGTCAATTAGTTCCATCGTCATTGTCTACGACTCCCGATGTTGGATTTTCCATTTCCTAGTTGTTGTCGTTGTATGCCCCCCATTTTTGGGATAATGCCATAGGGGGAGAGATATATTGATAATAAATAGCGCAAATGAAAATTTAACTCAATTTCCAAGAATCTAGTTTGATATGTTAGTTTCAGGGGGAGTTAAGATATATATAAGGATTTTCAAAATCCGATATTTCGAAAATCGATTCTCTTTATTAATCTTACTCGTCTGATTGATGCAATTCATATATATTCATTTTGGAATTAACGTGTCATCAATGCAGGGGGAGTAAGTATTTTACATTTGAATCATTATTTTTGATTATTATTTATGTTGGTTTGTCATCACCAAAAAGGGGGAGAATGTTGAATATTGGACTCCCCGGATTTGGTTTTGATGATGAGCAAACATAAATAATCCATGAACTAACAATTTGTGAGCGCAGTATTGGAGATTGTCGCCAAATTCACGAGAACATTCAAAGCGACATCTCAACACTTCCCAAAACTCGTATTCATGCCTAAAGCTTCGTTGAAGCTCTTGCGCCGTTTTGGAAGTTATGAAGAATCAATCGAAGCTCTCGAAGACCGTTTATTAAGGTTTTATTTATAGTATTTTAGCTTCGATATATAGAATGTTAAGCCTTGAGTATATCTTACCATTCTAACTTCATAACGCTCATATCGTAGCTCTAGGATCTTAGTACAAGTTCATTCTAACTTCCTCGAAGCGTCGCGCTTCGATTCGGACTTGTATGTGCATGTTAGTTGGTACAAGAACAAGTACTGACCGACTAGATGGTGATCTAGTCGGTCAGCAACTCTTCTTGGACCGACTAGTTTGATTCCTTAATTTCTTGGACTTTACTGTTTACAGTTAGTCGGTCTACATTGACTCACCGACCGACTAGTTTGTGAACTAGTCGGTCAGTGATGCTTCTTTGACCGACTAGTTGTGACTTACTGTTCATGCTAAATTTCTCCTAAGCTACTGTTTATCGTTAGTCGGTCTAAGAACGTTTGGTGACCGACTAGTTGACAATCTAGTCGGTCAACTTTTGTTCTTGGACCGACTAAGTCAACTTGTGTTCAGACTATTTCATTTTGCCTCTTAGTCGGTCTACGTTCACTGACTGACCGACTAGTTGTGAAACTAGTCGGTCAGAAAGTCTTCTTGGACCGACTAGATTTCTAGGTCTGAAATTCTCTTTCTTCTCAGTTCCTCTCTTAGTCGGTCCATGCTGTTTGACTGACCGACTAGTTGATGAACTAGTCGGTCAGTGATTGTTCTTTGACCGACTAATTCTCCCAGATTTCTATCCGTTGGAGAATGACCTAAGTTGTTTTTATGGGACCCTATAAATACGAACCTAGGTCATTTCTATCCAGGTTAGAGCTTCCATTCAGAGATTCATTGAGATCAAAAGAGATAGCTATTCTCACTCAAATCAAAAGCTCTCTTCCTCACAAGAAACCCATTCTCTCTCATTTCTAGATCTAGAATCCATCTAGAGAGAAGCTTGTTCTTGGTGAGCTCTTCAAGCTATTGCTTGATCCAAGTCTCCAAATCATCCCTAGGCACCAATTGCTGGTCATTTCCTTGGTGCTAGGTCTTGGTGACTTCATCTTCCTCAAATCCTCCATTTCACCTATTGGGTAAGAAAAACTCAAGGTATAGGATTTTGTGGTAAGTTTGCTTATTTCAATATAACTCATTTATATTGCTTGTTGATTCTCTCGGTTGTGAGAGAAGGTTGTGATCCCGGGTTGTGGGATTCACTATTGCCGTTGTTGTATGATTTGATCTTGTGAAGGTTTTTCACAAGATATTCATAGTGGAAATCTTGAGTTAGGGTTTCTAACTCAAGTATCCGGAGGGGATCCGGGTGGTTGGGACGTAGGATCACCGGGAACAAGTCGGGGAGACTTTGGTGGATCCGAACCCATTAACATCATTTGTTTGCATTGTTAATTTTGTTGTTGTCATTCAATTTAAGCTTCCGCAAATTGATTTGGTAGTTGTTTGCAATTTAATTTGGAATTATACTCTTTATTATTTTAAAGTACTATTCACCCCCCCTCTAGTACTTGTGCAGTAGCTGGTAGGGCATTACATAGGGTTCTCGCCTTTAGGTCGTGATGAGAAGGTCGTTCCTCTCACGGGGGCTTACCGTGATTGACGCTAACCCACCGCGTGCGGGTGGTGCTCTTGAGGAGAGTACCTTTCATACGCCCAGTGGCCGCTCAACCCTAACCCCACCCAAAAGTTTGCCGGAACACGAGCCGGCCTAGTCGACTCACACGACATCACGATATCACGATACTGCCTTCGAGGCGCACGATAGTCACGATGTCAAAATTTGTTAAACATGTCCGGATTCGCAGAAATTTGGTGTTATCAACATTATTACATTATGGTGACAGTTCTACACAGCAAAAGTGGGTTAAACGATTTTTATGGCAAGTCTAAAAAATAATGACGAACACGGTTTCACTGGACTTGCTACAGAAAACATTTTTTTCTCATAATTGTTTTAAATTAAGGTATATCATATAATATACCGTTGGATCCCAAATTTTGTCCTAGTCATTATGATGCCAATTTTGTGCGTCATTTCATGCCTAGTTTTTGAGTTACACAGCAATACATAAAGATGGCGCAACGGTGTCAAAACTTCAGAAATTCATATAAAATCAAATACTCGCCTGTTTTCGACGTTCTTGGTGTCATTGGAAACGTCTCGACGAGCACTACGCTACGGAGGGTTTGGTTCGCTGTTTTGATAAAACACCAATTCAGATTAAACTGTTTTCGACAGATTACGATATCAAAACAACTCGTACGACGTCTAGTGATTCGTTTTTATTAGGTTCTCTGTCCTATGGTGTGGGTTATAGGTTATAGGTAGGAGTACTAACCGTTACACAGCGAGTGGGGGCAGCGATGGTGATGCGACTCCAAAACAGCGACGTTGAGCGTCAGAAATCTGCCGTCGACACACGATGAGGCGGCAGCGGCTGTCTGCAGGCGGGGAAGGTGTTGGCCGTCGCGTCTAGAGTTGCAGGTGGCTCAGCAACAATTTGGAGGGTGGCAAGAACCTATCAGAGCTTTGAAGAGTTGAGAGGGAGGCTGTCGGACTGCCGGAAGGTCGGACAGAGTTTGTGCGGGCTTCGGTGTGTTGGTTTGTAGAGAAAAGAGGTGCTCAAGAGTTTTGGGGAAGATGAAACAGGCTGCCTTGGGGTTTGAAGGGGTTTTGAAGCTGGAGGGTGACAAGGCATGGAGGAGTGATGATGGTCGGACCCGGGGCTGAAGGCGAGGGTGATGATGCGGCAGTCGAAGACTTTGGGGGGTGGTTGCTTCGCGTGGCTGAGGGAGAAGGAAGCTCGGTGACTTGGGGGTTATGATTAGGGTTCGGGCTTTGGTGTCGCGAGGAGGAAGGAGAAAGTCCGGCTGTCGAGGGGGAGGCTAGGCGGCGATCTGTGCGAGGGGGAGGCCGCGGAGAAGGGTGCTGAGCGTTCGGGAGGAGAAGAGGGACCGCTGACGTTTGGGGAGGTGGCCAGACTGAGATCGAAGCGCCGGTGGTGGGTGTTTTCGCGTGGAGGAGGGCGGAGATCTGTGCGAGGCTGAGCGGGTAGCGGCGTGGAGAAGGGACATGGGTTGCTGTGCTCTTTGCGAGTTTCCTGGCACGCGTGGGTGAGAAAAGTAGGCTAGGGTGGCTGCTAGTTTGCGTAGGGAGAGAACAAAAAAGAGAAGCTAGGGTTTTATTATTGAAATGGGATGAGGGGCACTACGAATGAAGAGGCCAGGGTTTGCTATTGATTGGGTTTAAAATAGTAGCTAGGGATGATGTATACTCACGTGAATGAATGGAGCCTGAGGGTTAAATAAAAAGTGGGGTGTTGAGACAGCACGTGAAGCTTATTAATAGGACGAAGTTAGAGGGGGCTGTGCGTGACGTGGGGAGTGGGATGATGGGTGATGCGGCGACGTGGAGGGTCTGTTAGGATCTGTTGGCTAATAGATTAGGATTTAATTTCGTTTAGATCTCTTAAAACTAATTAACAACATATAGTTAATTAGATATAAGATAAGGTAATATGTATAAGTTCTGTTGCAAGCCCTGGCGTTTTTTTAAAAAAAGTTTGATTCACTTTATTCCTTTTTTGTTTTGAACCCAACCGCCACTTAATTAGGTTAGGAATAAGAAATGGAGTTGTTTTAGAAAAAGTCTGCTACGAATCCTTACAGAGTTTTTTTAGAATAAAAACATTTTTTTAAATAAAAAGTTTTATTAATAGATATATGTTATAGCAGGTTGGTCCCACGACATCCTAAAATTAAAAAGAAAATACTGGGGTGATCGCGCCTCCGAGAGGATCGCGGATACGGGGTCCGATCACACATCTGAGCTACGGAACATAATAATATAAATAAATACGAATATACGCACCACAAACTACATACGCGCTAAAATACGTACGACCGGACAGTGGTCGTTACAAAATTGCTATATTACAAGGTACCATGTTATGTTAGTAAGTTGACATGTCACAAATTTCCATGTTATACTAAGTAAGTTTCCACATCACAAGTTTTGCTAGTATGATTACTATATTCACATAAATATGCTAATTTCCTTCTCAACATTAGTATGCTATTGCGCTGTTCTAAATGTTTTATTAAGAACAAACACGGGAATTTAGATAAGTTTAATTCATGTTCCGATGAAGGAATATGTATTGGATACTCCAATCATAGCAAGGCCTACCAGATATTCAATAAGAGAACCTCAACGGTTGAAGAATCACATCATATTTCTTTTTATGAGAACCTTGATATTCCATTATCTCACCTTGATGAGAATATTGATTTTTTGTGCGATTCTTTGAATAATATCAAATTTAATGATTCTATTGTGACTAACCCTACTAATGATGGAATTGAATTCGTTTTTAATGATTAAGGGTTACCCAAGATATCTGCTACGGTTTCAAACCATCCACTTGATCAAGTGATATGTAATATTGAAGATCGAGTCCGTACAAGGTCAAGGGTAGAATGATTTGCACATGTGCTTTCGTCTCAACCATATAACAAATAGGCATTGAAGAAGCTTGTAAGGATAGCTCTTGGATCATTGCTATGGAAGAAGAACTCATCTAATTTGAGAGGAACAACGTTTGGGAGTTAGTTCCTCCTCTGAAAGATCACAATATCATTGGAAAAAAGAGGATATTCAAAAACAAGACGGATGAAAACTAAGTTGTTATCCAAAACAAGGCAAGGTTAGTAGCACAAGGTTACCAGCAAGATGAAGGTATAGATTTTGAAGAATCTTTTGCTCCGGTAGCTAGATTAGAATCTATTAGACTTTTATTGTCATTTGTATCATTTAAGAATTTTAATCTTTTTCAAATGGATGTGAAAAGTGTATTTTTGAATGGACACGTTGTTGAAGAAGTATATGTTTCATAACCACCCTGTTTCATAGATGCAAAATCTCCAAATCATGTGTTTAGACTCATGAAAGCTCTTTATGGATAAAGACAAGCTCCTAGAGCATGGTATGCTCGTCTAAAGAATTTTCTCATTGCTTTGGGTTTCAAAATGGGTGATGTCGATTCAACACTCTTCATTAAGTATTTTGATTATGAAATTTTATTAATTTAAGTATATGTTGATGACATTATATCTGGTTCTACTAGCTCTACACTTTGTCAAGAGTTTGCTAAGTCCTTGCAAGATGAATTTGAGATGAGCCACATGGGAGAGCTCGCCTACTTTCTAGGACTTCAAATTCGTCAATTGGAGCAAGGGATCTTCATCCACCAAACTAAGTACACGGTGGAATTGATCAAGCGCTTTGGAATGGGATCCTCTTCATCCAAGCTTACTCCAATGAGCACGACAACGCATCTTGATAAAGATGATGTGGAACGGTTGTTGACATTCGTCAATATCGAGGTATGATAGGTAATTTACTCTATCTTACCTCTAGTAAACCCGATATTATGTTTTCGGTATGCTTATGTGAATGTTATCAATTACAACCAAAACAATCACATTTGATTATTGTGAAACAGATTTTCTATTATCTAAACCAATCACTTGACTATGGATTATTTTATCCTAAGTCATGCACTTATGAACTAGTTTCATTTAGTGATGCCGATTTTACCGGATGTAAATCCGATAGGAAAAGTACTAGTGGCACTTGTCATTTCTTAGGAAATTCCCTTGTGTCTTGGTTCTCCAAGAAACAAAACTCAATATCTCTTTCCATAGTCGAAGCAGAATATATCGCCATCGGATTAGGTTATGCACAAGTCTTATGGATGAGACAAACACTTAAGGACTATGGTATTGATTGTGGTACATGTCCAATCTTGGTTGATAGCCAAAGTGCTATATGTCTCTCCAAAAACCCGGTACAACACTCTCGTACCAAACACATTGATATTTGACATTATTTCATTAATGATCACGTCCTTCAAGAAGGATGTTTATCTAGAGGACATCGACACCCAAAACCAAATTGCTGATATTTTCACCAAGCCACTCAAGGAAGACTCTTTTGTGAGGCTTATGAGGGAATTAGGTATTATGGGTGAATCCGAACTCTAGAAGATCATTTTCCTTATGTTTACAATATGATATGACATGCTCATAATTATTGTTGAAAATCTCTTGGATATATATATATATATATATATATATATATATATATATATATATATATATATATATATATATCTATCTATTTCATAAGTTGTGTAATTCACTCATGAGATATACATGTTTCCTATGATTCATATTGAGCATTGTGTATTTGATTTGAAATAATATCATATGAATTGATTATGTACGTGATTAGCATTAATAAATGCTTAGTTAAGATGCTTGCAGATCTCATCTAGCTTGAGGATACATATAGAAATTCTATTAGATTCAACCCAAGCTCTATGATGTTAACCAGACGCCTGGTGTAAAGGAACCAGACGTCTAATGTATCAGACAGTTTAGTTGCTCAGATGATTTAGTCTGACCTGACGTCTGATGATGTCATACTAGCCACCTGAACCACTGTTCAGATGCCTGGTCATTGAACTCCAGACGCCTAATAATGGATATGTCAGTCTGTCAAATTTTTCCCGAGAGCAATCATATTCTGACTGAGCTAAATAAACCGTCTGATATTGACTTACCAGACACCTGTACAGTTCGTCAGGCACCTGATTAGTCTACTACAGATGCGTGATAATCGTAACTTCTGATTTTCATTCGATTCATTCTCTCCACCAGACGTCCGATGCACTTGATCCAGATGCCTGGCTCAGTATAATCATTTCATTATGATTAATCTCCAGACGCCTGGTTGCTTCACTTTAGACATCTGTCGAAAGCTCTTTTGTCAAATCAAACGTTCGATCCAATGGCTGAGACTTAATGATCGATCATTATAAACCCCAATTCGATCGATTAGGGTTTTAAGCGATGCTGTTCATTTCGTCGGCTCTTCCGTGTGCATTTACTGTTTCATCAAATCTCTCGACTATTTTGTTTCAAGTTGTACAGGTAAAACGAAACACAAATCCTTACACCGATCATTTTTGTCTTCTAGGGGGTTTGTCTAAAAAACTCATATCTTTCTTTAGGGTTTCTACATGGCTCGAACAAAACGATCTCGTAAGTCACCTATCTCCATTGCTAAGGCATTCATATGATCAAGACGACGAGGTATCTCTCTGTCTCCATGTGAACTGCTTAGCTCGTCTATTCCTCAGCTCACTTATAGGATTTCTTCATTCCGAACACATATTTCCAACTCATCTGCATCGAAGTTTCCCCCAGCTTATGAGAATGTTCCTGTCTTGTTTGATTTCCCTATCTTTGAAGACCCCTTTGAGGAGATCAGAACCATAAATTCTCTTCTGGTAAATGGAAATACTCACCTGAATGATAGGCAGATGTCCTTTGGTGATGACCTTCAGAGGATCGATGATTTTGTCTTAGGTCTTGATCAAGATCACGAGCGCATACTCTCCTCTCTCGTGCGTCTCCAGGATAGTCTGAGAGTTTCCTTCAACTCTTCATCCTCAATTCAACTCCCAGAGGATCTTACTCGTCGTTTGGGAGATTACGAGTTTAGTCCCTCTGCTATCTGGAATAACATCTGTATGCTCCGTAACGATATTACCTTTGTCAAAGGAATGGTTAAATCTATCTACGCTAACACAAGGACCCAGTCTCTCAAGACTTAGCAACTGATCACTTTGTTCCTAAACATCCAGGAGAAACTGAACATTCTTGTGCCCACTTCCAGGAATGTTCCAGTTCTTGCTCCTCCATGACTTAATGCTCCACCATCACCACCACCTCCTCCAGCTGTTTGAGGTTGGTGTAGATTACCACAAGCCTCTCTCCCGTCATGGAATGTATTTTTGAGTAAGGATTGAGAAGAGTGCTTGTGAGGTTATAATTTTGGTATTTTAGGTGGATTAGATAGTTTTGGATTAATGGTGGCATACTTATAGGTATACAGTTGTCACATCGTTGTGTGACATTACTTGTAAATGATGACACATTTTGTTGTATGTGTCTTATAGATACTTTTGTACATTGATGTACATCCAAGTCTCATTTTGTAATTTTGCCATCACAATATATATATATATATATATATATATATATATATATATATATATATATATATATATATATATATATATATATATATACACATACATACATACACACACACACACACACACAAGTCATAACCCGTACCCACAGACACAGCTCATTTATGATCCAATTTCTCTTGTCCAAATTCTCTTATCCAATTTCTCTTGATAACATCCCTCAATTGTTATATATATATACTAGTCATAACCCGTGCCCGCGGGTATGGTGCAATTAAGATTTTTCCCCGCAAAATCTTTGTTCCCCAAAAAATTATTTTCACGGTCAAAATTGCGCGGAACAACAAATTAGTGTAAAAATATTTAGCGACACGGACGCATTCGACGTGGAACAACAAAATCGGCGCAGGAACCTTCGGCGCGGAACAACAAATTCGGCGCATGCGCATTTAGTGCGGAACAACAAATTCGGCACATGCGCATTCAGTGCGGAACAACAAATTCGTGTAAAAAAATTTAGCGGGCGCCTTCGGCGCGGGTGCCGAGTGCAGGCAGGATTTTGTATCAGATTTTCTTCGACGCGGGCACCGAGTGGAGACATGATTTTGTATCAAATTTTCTTAGGAGCTGTCGTGACATCGTTTCGTTTCTCCTCTTTCATGTGCACGTATTGTTAATGCGAGTGAGAGGCGCGGATTCAAATTTTGTATTAAATTTTGTATTCAAACTTTCTCAAAATTCATCTCAAAATCCATTCTTTAACTGATGCAAATGCAACAAAAGAACTATCTCTATAAAACCCGCTCCAAAAACTCCCCCATTGCAGATCTTCACCTAATAACACACAGCTCAACTCAACTCAAGAGAGAGAACGACAGAGAAAGAAGCGAGAGAGGAGATATAGAAGGAGAAAGCACCTCCAGTGAAGCGCGAAAGAGATCATGAGAGAGCATGAAAGAAAGAGATATTTGCGGCGACGACGTTGGATTCCTCGCCAAAATGCAAATTGTTTTTTGTGCGAACCAAATACAAAGCCCCAATTTTTTTTGAACTAAATACAATGCCACACATATATCCAGTCAAAAAATTGAAGCATAATAGATTAGATCAAAAATACAGAGAAATTATTTTTTGTGAACCAAATACAAAGCCCCACAACTACAAAATATGCCAAGAATTAAATACAGAGGTGTGTACCAGATCTGATCAAAAAAGATCATATTTTTTGAACCAAATACAAAAATGATCTGATAAAAAACCCCCAAACTTTTTCGAACAAACTACAAAGATAATCAGGAATTATATACAGAATATAGAACAAACTACAAAGCAATGCCCCAAGGCACTTGTCTCCCCTTTCATGCTGCTTTTCGGAAATCCTCTGGCCTGCACACATTGAAAGGATCTAGCCTAAGAGGATAGAAGATAAAATTTGCACGTAGGAATATGACATGATCTTTAATATCAAATAAGCTAAGAGGACAAATGAAATCAAATTCACATAGACCAATACTCGTTTACTTATAAAGAGGGAAAAAACAGAAGTAACAACTAAAAAGTCGTTCAGCCTAAAATGTAGAATACTTTTAGTCTAATCGAAGTAAGAACATGAACAAAAACAAATTAAACTGTGCCACGATCTGATAAAAAAAGAAAGATTTACATAGTTCAAATACCTGGAAACCCAACATCTCGAAACCCCTGAACTGGCTTCAGGACATCGCGGCCCTCGACAGTAATCTCTCATCTCATCCTATACTCCTCGAATCTGTCTACATCCTAATTTAAAAAGGAAAAAGGAATTTAACGAAAACATATCTCGATCTGAAATGGGATTTTATTAACCTGACCCATTATCTCGAACTGGCAATGGAAATTAACAAAAACATATCTCGATCTGCAATGACATATCTCGAACTGGCTTCGGGTAACATGGTTACTATTTTTTTTCATGAAAGCGTAGAAATGTGTTTCCATGCATTTTCATTCTTTTTGTTTGTTTCCCGAAATTTAAAGAAATCTTGTCAAGAAAAAGGTTGAATTGCCACTCCTCTAGCTCTAAAAAGGAAATGACACGAATTAGGAAAGTAAGACCGAATTCATTTTCCTTGTTTGGAATGAAAGCGTTGTTTTTTTTCCTGGAAATTTGGATAAGTGCACCCCTTATGTGATCAGCTGGTGAGGTTAACCCTGGTAATTAAACAAAACATTTTTCATGAAGTTTCTTTTGAAGCCTTAGGACACGAAATGACAAATAATGGCAATGATTATTCATGACAACTATATGGTATAATCTCTATATGTATTATTTATTCAAATCTTATGTGCATACCAAGCAAGAGTAGATAAACATAAATTTATCTATTGCAAGAAATTTCTACTTAGAAGAAGACTCGATCAATACATCCACATGCCTACTCCATGATTTATGGAGTTCTTTGATGGAAGATATCAAAAAATTAATAAAAATTGTGTAGGCAATAACTCTCTTTTATAACCATTTGAGTACTTATTGTAACTATATAAACTAATTTTAATGAAATAATATCCTAAAAAAGTAAGACATATATACATTATCCGTTAAGTCATAGCATGAAATTATTCAACACTCTCCCACTTGACTCAACAATTCTATGATACCACATTGTTGCAACGGTTCTTTGTGGCCAGTATATATGTTGAAACCGAAACATGAAATACTATTACTATAAAAAGCTTCATTAATCTATATGAAGCATAATTAAACTATAAATTCAATGAGTCCAACTTTAATTTGCTTATACAGCAAGAATCAAATAACATAAATACCAACTTTAATTTGCTTATCAGTATCCCATATGACTTGTTTCTCTTTACCTAGACAATTTCTGTGTTAATCTCCAAAATATCATGCTTGACTCCTATACACACATGATCGGTATATAAAAAGTCAAAGCTTCGTCGAGATGGCCCTTTCTTCCAAGCAGCCACTCTATATCTCGATCTGCAATGGGGGAGTGTTATTGAACGGGATCAGTTTTGAAACCAGTGTTATTAAGCAGGAAAAAATTCTGAACAACATGAAATTTTCGGCGGATATTTGTAAAAAATTCCGGCTACAGGAAGATGGAGGCAAAAATCCGGCTACAAGAAAATAAATGAATACAGAGGAAAAAAACTCTGGCGGATCTTACCTTGATCAGAGTGGCGAAAATTCCGGCGGATATTTGTGGGAAAACCCTAACGACTATAGGAAGATGGAGGCGAAAATTCCTGCGGATAAGATCTTGATGAATCCAACAGCTCGAGCTCTCCAGATCTAAAAACTACAAAAATCAAAACCCTAGAACTTAGAGCTCGTAAAGCTGATAGTGATGGGCGAAGGGCTGAACCTTGACGATGCCCTCGTGCTCCACTACGCCGTCGAGAATTGCAGCAGGGAGGTCGTCAAAGCCCTGTTGGAGCTCGGTGCCTCAGATGTCAACTGCCCGGCCTCCATCTGATGAGTAAATGTGGGAAAATAAAAAATCAGATGAGTAAATGGGGGGAAATCAAAAATCAAAACTCTAGAACTTCAATCTGACGAAGAGCTTACCTAATGAAGAGAGAGAGAGAGAGAGAGAGAGAGAGAGAGAGGTGGAGAGCTTACCCTTTCCGTGATCGAGATACACTTCATATAAACAGTTTTCAATTATAATTCATATACCCAGTGATCATATGCAAAGACTGGCAAAAGATCAAGAAAACTGGCAAATATGCAACCAATTTCCACCAAAACTATCAGTATCTGAAACATATAAATATTTATATATGGGACCGAGCTAGTTAACTACCTACTACTTACACACTCTCTTGTCGTTATACAGAGGCTGTACTTCAAATTTCCAGATACAGGATAAGTGGATAGCTGGCAATAAATAGGAAGAATTTACTCATGATCATTTATAAAAAAAGAAATAATCATATTTCAATCCCAAAATAGAACATTTTTGCTTGGTATTACATTATGTCCGAAACTTGTTATGGCATATAAAAAACTTGAAATGCTCACCTGCTTGACAATTGAAGAAGAAACCTCTTCTGTGGTAGAATCATGTAATTTTTCCTGTTATTTCATGCAACTCTCCAGCAATTTTTTTAGATCACTAATTTCTTGATGCATTTGCACCATTTCATTCTACAGATTATGCATGCTTTCCAACTCTTGCAACAATGGTAGACCTGTTGCATGTGAACAACAAACATTACTTATATTTTCTGAGAATTTACAGTAAGAGTAAGATACTATCTTACTTGCAAACTATGAAATGAATGAGGAGTGTATGAAGTATGTTGCCAACTGTCTGGGCAGTGCACTTTATGTTATGATGAAGGAACCAAAGAAGAGTCAGAAATAGCTCGATCAGCAATGTGGAATTCATAATTTTGTCTCCAGGTCGGCTGCTCCCCATAATCAAAAATTTTTTGTTCAACTTGTCTTTGTAAAAGTTTCATGATCATGTTGTTCATTTTGTGGCAGAAGTCACTTTTTAGGGAAGTTGTAACTATTCTCCTGTACACATAGAATGGACAATTTGAAGGCCAAGAATACTATCAATTCTGAAAAAACTGCTAAATGATTAGAACCCATTTGGCAAACAATTATTGTGTAAATATACCAAACATAGCAAGCGTAAGAACACTTCGTAAAGGATGCGCTTAAAAGAATGAAAAAATAAAATGTTAATACCTCTCTAGAAGCTCACGAATTTCTGCATTGACTGAGAATGCCTCAAAATAGTAATGGTCATCTCTACAGCTTCTCCATGATATATAGAATCAACCATCGAGGTTCAAATATCCAGTTATGATTGGTCAGAATTATTTGTCATTGTTGCAGTAATTCTACATTGTCATACTTGTATGTATGACATGTCTCTCGCTCTTATATTTATGATGTTAATGGTTAGTTTCTCCAACATCATGTATTTAGATGATCCCAGACATTTCTGTTACATATTGTGTAAGTTCTCCAGAGAGAAAAAAACGGTTACCTAATTGTCTTTTCCCCAAAAAAAAGAATATATGGTTCATCTTATGAGCCATAAGATGATCTGTTGTGAGCATGACATGCATAATAATGCCTATCAACATTTAAGCATTTTAGGCATCAAAATATGATATCTAAAACGCTCAACGTCGTATTCAAATTTCAATGTAAGCATCATGTAGCTACTAAATCTTATATGGCAATCCCAGATATTCTAGGCTTGAGCACGAAATTTAGACGTATGGATTGCACCTAAGCTTGAGCAGCGAAAGCAAAGTCCCAAAATTAATTCTGGCAGTCATGTTTGACTTCTTGGATAGAATTGGTTGAGTATTTATTGACAGAAGAACTCAGGTATATTACATATGCAAGTGGAGTTTGGTGTTTTCCTTATACTGGCGATAATCATAAGTATAGTTGCAAATAGCCTAAGCTAGCGAAAAATATTCAGGCTCGAACATAAATAACAATGGTCCTACTTGGAAAAATAAAGCAATGCAATTGAACCACAAAACCATATGGCAAAGTATCGGGTGATATGTATTACGAATACCTCTGTTTGATGGAAGCCATGAGCGTCTAAGATGTGTGTACAACACAACACTTCTAGGATACTCGGGCACATGCCAGGTGGGGTTGGGTAGTAACTGTCCTTCGTTTTATAATAAATTTACTTTTAAATGTATCATAGGCCCACTATCTGATATATTTTCAATGCTCCTCAAGAATATGCATTTCAACCCAGTTAAGCACTGGGATAGTATTTTCTTTATATATTAAAGCCTATATTTCAGTTGTAAAAGGATATAACGTCATGAACTGAACTTCAAGAATTTCCCAAAGTGGTATTACAAAAATAGCATCAAGATCAGATTTCACATCAATATACAGATCAGATTGAACCTAAATATTATTTACCTTTCTTAAGGAAGCATTAGAATCACTAATGAAGCATAAGAATCACCCATAAGAGAGGATGCCACATAAACACCAAGAACTTGAGAATTTTTCTCTCATGCAAAAAATAAACATAAACCAAGCACCAGTCTCAGATCATGAAAAATCTGAAAATTTCTATTTTTAAGGAGAGAAAAAAGGAAAAAAGAACAAAAAAGAGAATCCAATGCTTCTCTTCGTGCTTGTTTTAGCCAAAGATGGAGAGCTTCTCCTAAGCGGCCTCGCTTATGAGCCCGTCTCTCGTGCATCTCAGAATATTCTCCTACAAAAATCGCCAAAAATTTAAGGAAAAAAAGATGGATCCATAGAATTGTACACTGCTAGCTTCGAAAACACATAGATCACTAACCACTTTTGTGATTTCTTATGAAATATAAAAAACAACAACAATCAGCCATACAAACTTCTACGCAGACATCCAATGCATAAATAAAAAACTGCAACAACCATAAAAAGAGAAACCTGATCGCATGTTGCAGCATGCTCGTGAATAAGCCGTGCCAACCAAGCGTAAGAAACCAGCTGCCAAAAAATTAAAATATTTCATTCGAGTATATAATCAAACACCAAAACTGTTCTATAATCTATTAAAAACTTAATTATTTTAACAAATAGGATGCGACTTTACTTTTTTTATGTTTCTGGGCTTTGATGGAGTTGAGGTCTATGTCTATAGAGATCATATTGTTCTGGAACTGGATAAAGGTGGCTTTTTTCAACTTGCACTCTCTAATCACCGGCTTGCCGAGCATGGGTCACAATTCGAGTGGGTAGAGTTACTTGCATGACTTTCCATACTATTCGAGGAATTGCAGATTCATTCTAGCTAGGCCAAACTGAAAATAGAAATAAGCAACGTCCAACAGAAAATTGTAACACCAAGCTATTTTAGAAGATGAATACAGTAAACATATGACAGAAAATATATTGCACATAAAAATAATTATATAGATATATTGAAGTATATAAGAGAACCTGACCTGGTTGATGTAATGGAGCAATGACTGCATACACCATTCCAATAAAAAACATGGCATAAAATGATACCCTGTAAACGGGATTCACAAACCAAATGCCGGCAACGCTCCTCAAATACCTGAATCGAAAGTCTAGAGAAAAAACGCAGGAATAAAAATGATACCCCTTTGAAAAAACGCAAGAAAAGGTAACATTTTTAATGGGACCAGTTTTGAAACCAACAACTACTCTTTGATAATCAAATTAATTATCGACAGAGGATCTTGCTGCTTGCGATAATTGAGATGTTCCCCCTTTGATAATCAACAGAGGATCTTGCTGCTTACCGACAGAGGATTGAAACCAACAATAACTCTTTGATAATCAAATTACCAGATTCGTTGGGATCTTGCTGCTTGCGATGAAAGAGATGCCTGCGAGAAGAAGTCCAGATCGAACTCCAGGCGGGATCGAGTGCAGATCGAACTCCAGGCGGGATCTTACTGCTTTGGGCGAGACGGGTCCCCTTGCTGGATTGCGATTACGTGTGGAGAAGATGAAAGACTATTGCTTGGGAGAAGATGAAAGACCCCATGCTCTTGCTGGATTGCGATTGAGAACCTACTGGATTGTGATTGCGTGTGGAGAGAAGATGAACCTCTTGCTTGGGTCCCTCTTGCTTGGGAGAAGATGAACCTGCTACTTGCGTGTGGAGAGAAGGCAACGAAAAGGAGTTGGGTTCTGCCTCTTGATCTTCCCCAAAAAAATTTTGTTTTCCAATAGCCAGAAAATGTCTCTTGCTCTCCCCAACGTAACACAAAATTAAAATAGGGGGCTGTTTTTCAAGAAAAGATATCTAAAACTACAAACTTATCATCTCAAACCCTCTCAAACCCTCATCCAAACCGTTGATTTATCAAGATCATATCCTAGCCGTCTTTCTATCACCCTGTTTGTCCTAGTTAGCTTGTCCTAGTCAGCCCTAGGATTCAAAAATCGCTGTCAAATGTATAATAGATATATATATTTATGTATATATGCGTGTGCTTTTCGAAATGTGCATTTGGTATTGATAACCATTTTTGTTTCTTGCACTTCCAATATGAGATGTGAATTTGCAAATAATGTTGAATAACTCTGTCTGCATATGAGATTTGATGCACATTAAATGGTGATATGAGAACATTTTAGGTTCTTTGGCATATATTTGAATTTGATTGAGTGTCTCATAAAGTGAAAGCGATAATTAATATGGAAAGAATAGAATAGAAGAATAATCATGTGTGTTCCCTGATTAATGATTATATTCTAAATATTTAGTTCAAACTTGAATGATAAATATTGGTGTATCCATATGAGATCTTATGATTCAAGCCTTTATGAATGGTGAGTTAACAACACCTTCATTTATGGAATATTATGTTGTTGTTGTTACTCCCTCCCCACTCTTTTTGGATTATGACAAAGGGGGAGAGAAAGGAATATGATAACCTTAAAATATGAGAGATATGTAGATATGTATGTTGATTCATTTTGAAATTTGCTTAAACTCCATGAATCTCCTTTTTGATATGGTTATATGATTTAGGGGGAGTTACTCTTAAAAATGAATTCCAATATAATTGATTGATTTGATCTCATTATTCATGCTTCAACTTACTCAATGTGTATCATCATATGTTTCATGCCTTGTGTATTCATATATGTTCATTGGCTCTGGTGAATACAATACATAATTCATGTGATACACATATTCTTGACTATGCATTGATGATTCATTATTTAAATGTTTATCTGGACTAAAATGGTTGGCATCAATGTAGGGGGAGTAAGTATTTTAATTTCAAGTACAATTATTGATTATGGTTATACTTGTTTGTCATCATTAAGAAGGGGAAGAATGTTGATTATTGAATCCCCCAATGTGGTTTTGATGATAAACAAACATAATTAATTATGACTAATCCCTATGTTTTGTAGTTAAGGAAAGCATCCTTTATACAGTTAAAGTCATATCAAATGAGATAATTGTAATGCCCTACAAGCTACTGCACAAGTACTAGAGGGGGGGTGAATAGTACTTTAAAAATAACAAGGAGTATAATTCCTAATTATAGTGCAAACAACTACCAAATCAATTTGCGGAAGCTTAAATTGAATGACAACAACAAAATTAACAATGCTAACAAATGATGTTACTGGGTTCGGATCCACCCAAGTCTCCCCGACTTGTTCCCGGTGATCCTACGTCCCAACCACCTGGATCCCCTCCGGATACTTGAGTTAGAAACCCTAACTCAAGATTTACACTATGAAATACTTGTGAAAATCCTCCACAAGTCAAATCATTCAAAATGTAATATGTGACTCCCACAACCCGGGATCACAACCACACTCTCACAACCGAGAGTGAAACTTACAAATCAAATATGAAATGAAATAAGAAAACTTCTTACCGAACAAAATACCTATGCCTTGAGTATTGCTTACGAATTAGGGCAAGGATGATTTTGAGGAAGAAGTGGCACCAAACCCTAGCTCCAAGATGTAGATCAGCGATGGAGAGCTTTGGGGATGTTGGTGACCTAGAATCAAGCACTTGGCTTGGAAGGCTTCACACTCAATGAATCTCTCTTTGGGAGTAAGAGTTAGGAGAGATTATTGAATGGAATGAATGAGCTTTGAATGAATTCTCTTGATCTCTAAACTTGCAATAATATCAGCCTTGGCAGCAATGAATGCAGCCCATCAAATATATATAGGATAGAGGAGAGAGAGAAAGAAATTCGAGTCATTAAATGCTCCAACGGCTCTTTTCTGAACCCAACTAGTCGGTCAAAGAACAATCACCGACCGACTAGTTCATCAACTAGTCGGTCGGTCAATTAACTTAAACCGACTAATGAGTGAACTGAGAAAAGATCAAAGTACAGACATAAGGAACTAGTCGGTCTAAGAAGAGTAGATGACCGACTAGTTTCACAACTAGTCGGTCGGTTACTCAACGTGGACCGACTAACAGATAAAACTGAAGTCTGGGCTAAAATAGACTTAGTCGGTCCAAGAACAAATGTTGACCGACTAATTCACCAACTAGTCGGTCACCAAATGAGCATAGACCGACTAACGAGAAACAGTAAGTATGGTGAAAAATTTGGCATGTACAGTAAACTAAACTAGTCGGTCTAAGAAGGAAAGTTGACCGACTAGTTCATCAACTAGTCGGTCGATCAAAGAACACAGACCGACTAATGATAAACAGTAGCTTAGGTTCAAATGTGCATGTTCAGGGAAAGCTCAACTAGTCGGTCACAGAAGCATCACTGACCGACTAGTTCACAAACTAGTCGGTCGGTGAGTCAACTTAGACCGACTAACTGTAAACAGTAAAGAGCTATGAATTAACTGACTGAAACTAGTCGGTCCAAGAAGCTTGGCTGACCGACTAGATCACCATCTAGTCGGTCAGTTCTTCTTCTTGAACCAACTAACATGCACAAGAAGTCGCGAATCGAAGCGCGATGCTTCGGGAAGGATTGTATGGACTTCTACTAAGATCCTAGAGCTAAGATATGCGCGTTATGAAGAATTAAAACGTAAGACCTACTCAAGGCTTAACATTCTACGAAAGAAGCTTAAAGACTATAAATTAAACTTGACGATACCGTCTTCAATAGCTTCAATCGAATCTTCATGACTTCTAAATAGATCCATAAGCTTCAACGAAGCTTTAGGCATATGATCACGTGCTTTGAGAAGTCTTGAGACGTCGTAATTGATATTCATGTGAATTTGGCGACGATCTCCATAACTGCGCTAACAAAGTGTTAGTTCACATTATATTTATGTTTGTTCATCATCCAAAACCAAATCTGGGGAGTCCAATATCCAACATTCTCCCCCTTTTTGGTGATGACAAACCAACATAAATAATAATCAAAAATAATAATTCAAGTGAAATTTACTTACTCCCCCTGCATTGATGACACGTTAATTCCAATTTAAACAAAAATAATACGCATCAAGCAGACGAGTGAAGTATATTAAATGAGAATCGATTATTGAATTATTGAAATACCAAACGTAGGTTATTGAAATATCGGATTTGAAAATCCATTTATATATCTTAACTCCCCCTGAATCTAACACATCAAGTTAGATTCTTGGAGAAATGCTTTAAATTTTCATTTGGCACATCGTTATTATTATATCTCTCCCCCTTTGGCATAAGCAAAAAGAGCGGGAGGATAACAACGACAACAACAATGGCCTCAAATTAAAAAGCACGGGAGTCGTAGAATACGACGAAGGTTCAAGTGACACCAAAGAAATATGAATAAAATCAAGGCGTGTCAATGAAACCAAAATCGAAAATCGTAAAACGAAATCATCAAAACTCAAATCAAATTAACGGATTGAGTTATGGAATATACTCTCCAATATCAACATTCTTGGTTAATTTAGTGCATGGAAAACAATTCTATGATTCCATAGAAGAAATTTCTATTAAACCAAGTTAATATCGTCGAGCGACGAATTTGAACATCAGAGACATAAAAAAAATTATAAATTTTGCACAATATAATGAAATGTCAACTGCGATGTATATATATATATATAATGTGAAACAGAGTACATCACCGACATACAAAACATCGATCGAATGATCGGGGCACAAAAATACATCATCATATCACAAAATATCGGAGTGTCAACAAAGATACACCATCATCAAAAGACATCCCAATACATCATCAAAAATATCAAAAAGACATCAAAATGACCCAAAATACATAGCCACCCACACTATCCTACCCAACATCTCTCACAACTAGATATATCATCCAATGAGTATCGGGAGAGGCCTCGAAGAAATTCAAGAGGCAGCGGGAGGATCAGAAGCAACTGCAGGCTCAGCAGGAGCAGAGGTGGTGACTGGATCAGCAAGAACGTCCGAAAGATCAGCAGGAGCGACGGCAGAAGTGGCAACCTCTGGAGCAGCAACCGTAGTGACCTCAGGAGCACCAGTCAGAATATCCACCACAGGAGTGGCGACAACAGGTGTGCTCTCGGGGGCACCAGCAGACGAAGCAGCAACAGCAGCACCGGAAGAGGAAGCACCAGCAGCAGGACCAGAAGGGCCCTCGGGGGCACGAGTCGAAGCACGACAAAGCTCCTCAACATCCTCCTCAGCCAACTCATCCAACTCCTCATCCTCAGACACAGAAGGAGGAAGCTCAACACCCATCAGACGAGCCATACGGCAAACTACCTCCTCGGTACGAGCCAAGCGAGACTCGTGACGACGAAGTAACCGTACGACATCATCCAGGGTGGCAGAGGGAGCAGCAGAGGCACTGGCAGAGGCAGGGGTAGACGCTGAAGGTGTCGTCCTCTGAACGTGACGAAGCGCCGCAAGAGATTTCTTGACGGCAGTCGCGTTCAGGGGAGGACCAAGGGGACGCTCATCGTCACGAGGCAACGTGACACGGAAGTGACGAAACACGAGGGTCAACAAGCAAGGAAACGGGATATGAGCCGATTTAGAGGACTTGTGAATACACTCGAAAGAATCAATCTTATCGAGTATAATGCGAGCCCAATTAATCGAGCTCCCCATAAAGATAGCATAGATAAGCTTCAGAAAGGGCTGGGACGGTAAAGATGAGGAGCCGTACTTGGGAAGAAAGCACGCTTCAGAATCAAGTTTAGGACCCATGCATTCGGCTTGAAAGATTTTGATGGCACGCCAATCATGGTAGGAGGAATCTGATGGAAAATCTCAGAGAGGACGGTCTGATCTAAGGAAGAAATATCGTCAACAGAGATATCAGAGGGGAGGAGGCCAGACGAAGAGATACCCAAAATCTCTCCTAAGATTTCCGCTGTGAGGACAATAGGGGTCCCCAAAACGGTCGTCTCAACAGAGTGGGTCTCATCGTACTGACCACGGATCCTATTCGCATAGAAAAGCTTTACTAATCTAGGGTAGGGGTGAGGATTCGCCTTCGGGTCAAATCGAAGGTAATCGAGGAGACCCGACGACAAGAGAAGATCAGCTAACCCTAGGAAGTCGCTAAACTGGACGAAATGCTCCAGAAGCAGCGGGCAATGTTCGATACGGTTGTACGTCGGAGACACAATGGGTCGTCGCGACACAACGAAATATCGACACCGCCCACCGGCATCGGAGCCTTTCCCTTAGGCTTACGGGTAGACGTACGAGGGTGGGTGCTAGACTCGGGATGGATAGGAGGAGTGGGTTCCATATGAGTCTCTGTCTCAGGGTTATACTCCGTATCGGAATCGGTAGGAGTATGGAATGAAGAACGAGAGGCACGATCTTTGGTCTTGGGCTTAGGCTTGGGCTTGGGTTGACCTCTAGGCTTGGCGGTCGTCGTCCTCTTCTTCTTGAGAGGAGGCAAAGACGATGAAGGTTGGGTGGTCTTGGCTCGACGTTTCGGAGGGGTTGGATGCTCGGGATCCGAAGGGTTTTGATCTACGGTCATCGGCGAGGGGCTAGATGGAGTGATCCGGATACGTGTTCTTGCCATAGTCGAAGCAAGACACGGCACAAGGAAGATCAAAAGGAAGCCCTAGCCGAAAAAGAATTAGACCCTAGAAACCCTAGAAACCGAACTAACCCTAGCACTAGGAATGGAAAACTAACCCTAGAAGGAGAGGAAATCACCTAGAAGGAGGGACCGACAGTGGAGATCGACGGAGATGGCCGGAAAACGGCCGGAGAACGATCGGAAGTCGAAGGGGCACGAGAGAGATCGGGGTTTTGAGCTGAGGGAGAAGGGGTTTGGATCGATTAGAATGAAAACAAACCGACTAAACATGGTTTAAGTCGGTCGAGATCGCAAATGACCAAACAGTCCCTGGCACAACTAGTCGGTCACAGTTCAAGCACTGACCGACTAGATCACGATCTAGTCGGTCGGTCAATGAGCTTGAACCGACTAGTTGCAAACAGTGGCTGAATCCAAGTTTAACTGACAAGAATTAGTCGGTCTGCGTTCATTTCCTGACCGACTAGATCTTAATCTAGTCGGTCAGTCACTGAACATGAACCGACTAAAGAGTTAAAATGAAGATGAAACTCAAAAAGGTTGAGTTAGTCGGTCTAAGTTCTTCTACTAACCGACTAGATGAGCATCTAGTCGGTTGGTGGTTGAACTGAAACCGACTAAAAGAGTCCAAAAGTTGAAAATCAAGATCTCTCCTCAATACGCTTGGACGATATATCGCAATACGCTCAATAATCATCTAAACTACCCCATTAAACATCGAAATCGCAAATACGACATTCAAAACATGAATTCGAGCAAAAGGTCAAAAATATCACATAAATTCTCGACAAATCCAATAAGTCTAGCATGAACGAAATATTTCGAAATATAATAGCATGCAAGATTATTGAATGAAACATGAATCCTATATCTCGGATTCACCCATAATCCCCAATTCTCGATGCAACCGCACAAAGGAGTCCTCCTTTAGGGGTTTCGTGAAAATATCGGTGATTTGCTTTTGGGTTTCAACGTACACTAAAATGATGTCCTTTTTAGCAACATGATCATCTAAAAAATGGTGTCGGACATCTATGTGTTTCGAACGGGAATGGTGTACCGGGTTCTTGGAAAGACATATTGCACTTTGGTTGTCAACCATGATAGGGCAAGTATCACAATTAATACCAAAGTCTTTAAGTGTGTGTCTCATCCAAAGAACTTGAGCACACGCGGCACCGGCGGCAATATATTCCGCCTCGGTGGTTGAAAGTGATACGGAATTTTGCTTCTTGGAAAACCAAGAGACAAGGGAATTTTCTATAAAATGGCAAGTGCCATTAGTACTTTTCCTGTCGGATTTGCATCCCGCATAATCGGCATCACTATATGAGATTAACTCATACGTGCTAGATTTTGGATAAAGTAATCCAAAATCAAGTGTATAACTTAGATAACGGAAAATACATTTTACCGCTACTAAGTGAGACTCCTTAGGTTGAGACTGATAACGAGCACATACGCATACGACAAACATAATATCGGGCCTACTTGCGGTAAGATAAAGTAAACTACCTATCATACCTCGATATAGACGAATGTCTACATCCTTACCGCCCGTATCCTTGTCAAGATGCGTAGTCGTGCTCATTGGAGTCTTTTTCCCGGAGGCACTCTCCATTCCAAATCGGTTAAGCAACTCCACCGTATACTTCGTTTGGTGGATGAAGATTGCATCGTCCATTTGGCGAATTTGGAGACCTAAGAAATATTTGAGCTCACCCATGTGGCTCATCTCAAATTGTTCCTTCATAACATTAGAGAACTCTTCGCAAAGAGCAAAGTTAGAAGCACCGAAAATGATATCATCAACATAAATTTGAACTAAAATTATATCATTATTCGAATGCTTAATAAAAAGTGTAGAATCGGTTTCTCCCATTTTAAAATTCAAATCCAAAAGAAAATTCCTTAGGCGATCATACCAAGCTCGAGGAGCTTGTCTTAAGCCGTAAAGCGCTTTCTTTAGTTTAAAAACATGATTTGGAAAATTTTCATTTATGAAGCCCGGAGGTTGAGAAACATAAACTTCCTCAACGACATCTCCGTTTAAAAATGCACTTTTAACATCCATTTGAAATAATTTAAAATCCTTATGGCATGCAAAAGACAATAATAATCTAATTGATTCTAATCTAGCTACCGGAGCGAAGGATTCTTCGAAATCAATACCTTCCTCTTGTCGATAGCCTTGAGCAACTAACCGAGCTTTGTTCCGGACGACGACTTGGTTTTTGTCGGTTTTGTTCTTGAAGATCCACTTTGTCCCTATGACGGTGTGGTTCTTCGATGGCAATGGAACAAGCTCCCAAACTTCATTCCTCTTGAATTGAATGAGCTCCTCCTCCATGGCTAAGATCCAAGCGCTATCTTCGCATGCTTCATTAACGTTCTTTGGCTCTATCGAGGAGGCAAAGGCACAATGATAGAAGTAGTTCACTTGTGATCTCGTCTTGACACTATCATAGATATTGCCAATGACTTGCTCATGAGGATGGTCACGAACGGTATGAAGCCGTTTGGGAATACCTTGATCACTAGGAACATTCTCAACAACTTCATTAGTTGGGTTAGTCTCAATAGAATCAATAGAATTATTAGACTTAGAATTATCAAACGAATCACATAAAACATCCATAGAATCATTATCATTTGAAATTCTAGTTGGAACAAATCCTTCATTAAATGAGACATGAAGCGACTCCTCGATCGTTGAGGTTCGTTTGTTGAATATCCGGTAGGCTTTGCTACGCGAAGAATATCCAACAAAAATCCCCTCATCGGATCTTGGATCGAATTTGTCCAAACTACCATACGTGTTCTTAATAAAACATTTCGAACCAAAAACACGAAAATGTTTAACTTGAGGCAACCTACCAAACAACAATTCATAACAAGTTTGTTTAGTGCCGGGCCTCAAAAGTATTCTATTAAACACATAGCAAGCGGTGTGTACCGCTTCCGCCCAAAATTGATGGCCAAGTTGGCTATCATCAAGCATAGTGCGAGCACACTCCATTAGCGTCTTATTCTTTCTCTCAACTACACCATTTTGAGGAGGTGCACGAGGGAAAGAGAAGGTGTGTGTAATACCAACTTCATCACAAAATGTCTCAAAAGACTCATTCTCAAATTCACCTCCATGATCACTACGAATAGTGACAATGGTGGTTCCTAAGAGATTTTGTACTTTCTTAACAAAAATTGTGAAGTTTTCAAAAGCTTCATTTTTATTACATAATGAAAATACCCATGTAAATCTCGAATAATCATCTACGATGACAAGTCCATATCTTGCATTTCCTAAGGAAGCAACTCTAGTTGGCCCAAATAAGTCTAGATGTAATAGCTCTAGTGGCCGTTTAGTAGAAATGCTTTTCTTAGGTTTAAATGAAGATTTAGGAAGCTTACCACGTTGAAAACAATCACAAAAACTTTTCTTTTCAAAAACGAGCTTCGGAAAACCTTTAATGGAATTTAATTTTGATAGCTTATAAAGTGTTCCAAAGTTCACATGTCCAAAGCGTCGATGTCATAAGTGTTGTTCACTTGTGTTGGCAACGAGACATTGTTCATAAGACTTAGGAAGATCCAAAATATAAATATCTTTATGACGAGTGCCGGAAAATAATAATTTATCATTATCTTTTCTTAAAATATGACACAATGCTTTCGCAAAAGTAACTTTGTAACATTTGTCACAAAGTTGGCTTATTGAAATAAGATTATGATTTAAGCCATTAACTAGATAAACATCACTAATTAAAGGTTTAGATGGGTTACCCACTTTACCAACACCTATGATGGTTCCGCTCTCGTTGCCTCCAAATACGACGCGGTTTCCATTTGCGATGGGAACCACTCCGGAGAGCAAACTAGCGTCACCCGTCATGTGTTTTGAACACCCGCTATCGAGTATACAATTTCCCTTGGAGCTAAATTTAAATTTGTTGCTCCTTTTCTTTTTCTTTTCCTTGAGTACCTAAAGATAGAGAATTTCATATCATGGTACCCAAGGTCATTGGGTCCAAAAGATTAGACCTTTGGAAGCCAAGTCCAATTGGACTTAGACTTCCCCACATAATTTCTACTATGCACAACATCCGAAAAATAAGCATTCATATACATTTGTTTTTCGTCCATGCTTGTGTCCTTTGGGCTCCAAATTGTGAAAATCTTGGGAGCCCTCATCCTATTGGGTGCATGCATGCGACGTTGGTTTCTACGTGATGCATGTTGTGGATAGGCATAAGGAACATGATGGAATGGTGCACGACGAGAATTATTCATATGATGTTGTGGGTGAACATATGCATGTGTGGGAACACATGCGTGAGGGTGTCTCACATGGTGTGCACGTGCCCGAGAATGTGTTGCATAAAAATCATCATATATGTGAGCCGGTGGAGTAGGACGTGTGTTCCTACGTGGCATGGTATTGGTGTACATATAAGCATGCCCCTTCTTTGGAGGTCCACCCAAAGTGGGTTTCTTTCCGAAAGAGGGTGTGGACGAGGTGGAAGCACCATTGGTAGATGAACTACCAATAGAGTGTTTGCTACCACTCGTAGAGTCACCGGAAGTTGGCCTAACAAAAGTAGTGGCCGATTTGGATGAACATCCCATCGTATACCCCAAACCAATGTGGTGATTGGCCGGAAGTAAGTCACTTAGGATTTTATCCAAATGGTCCTTACCCTTATTGAATCTATTAATTCGGCCTAATGTGTTCTCATATTTCTCTTTGAGAGAACGCATAGAAGTATCCAAGTTGGATACTTGCGATGTGAGCACATAAACACGAGATTTAAGATTCTCGTTCTCAATACTCAAAGTCGAGTTTTGAGAAGTTAAATCTGCTATCTTATGTTCTTCCGGATCATCAATGCTAACATGTTCAAGTTTAGATTTGAGATTAACAATCTCATTTCTTAACTCTTCAACAACGGTGTCGTTGTTGGTGATGATAGTCTTAGGCGAGGTTTGAATGCTAGCTAGGTCATCTTTTACTTTAGTATATCTATTTACTAATTTAGTGTATTTAGACCATAATTGAGAGTTAGCATTCCTAAGATCATCCATAGTTACCTCATCGTTGCCTTCGTCATCACTATCATCAGAAGATGATGATCCTTGATCATGCTCCTCTCTTGCCATGAAGCACATGTGTGCTTGCTCCACTTGCTCATCGTCCGACTCTCCGCTTGAAGAATCCTCGGAGTCGGTGAATGTTGCTCCGACAAGTCCCTTCTTGTTTCCTTTCTTGTACTTCTTGGACTTATCGAATTTAGGCGCCTTCCACTTCTCCTTTTGCTTATTGAGAGGACACTCCGCTTTCATGTGTCCTGGCTTATTGCACTTGAAACACAAAGGAGAGGAAGAGGCGTTAGAAGAACCAAATTTAGCTTTGTTCTTATAGTTACCTTTTCGGAAGAAACGGTTGAACTTCTTGGCCATGAGAGCCATGGACTCCAAGTCCAACTCGTTTTCCGAGTCTTCATCATCGGTTGATGTGGATGTGGATGGAGCGGCATTGAAAGCAATAGCCTTCTTCTTTGGCTCGTCTTGCTTTAGATAGGACTTCATCTTTTCCTGCAATTTGAGCTTGCTATCCTTGCGTACCTCGTATGACATTAAAGTACCCATTAGTTGAACTACGGTGTACTTATTCATGTCATTACCTTCCTCGATGGCGAATGTACGCTTTTCCCAAGAAGAAGGAAGTCCTTCGATAAGCTTCGAACACTTCTCCTTTTGGGTGTAGGATTTGCCGAGAGCCTCTAACTCGTTTATGATGTCGACGAAGCGAGCGTAATACTCCTTCATCTTCTCACCCTGTTGCATATGAAACATTTCGTAATCTTTGTTTACAACAACGAGTTTAGAGTCTCTTACCCTACTCGTCCCTTCATGTAGAATGAGGAGGGAGTTCCAAATTTGATATGCACTCTTACATGTGCATATCTTATTGAAGTCCTCGGGCTCCAACGCGCATTGCAAGGCGTTCATCACCTTGGCATTGCTTACCTCCGCGGCGACCTCCGCGGTTGTCCATTTCTCAAAGTCTTCTTCTTCGGGCTCGATGTATTCCTTCATCGTGGTCCTCCATAGAGATGCACTCCGGAGGAAAGTTTCCATCCGGCATTTCCAGTACCCGTAGTTGGTACCGTTGAAGAATGGAGGCCTCGTTGAGGAATGTCCTTCCATCACCGAAGATGCTCCTTCACGGTTCCTGAAGGTGCCATAGTCGGAAGGTGGACGCACGGTCTTGTTGTCGTTGGCAGACATAGCTAAGTATCTGGCTCTGATACCAAATGTAATGCCCTACAAGCTACTGCACAAGTACTAGAGGGGGGGTGAATAGTACTTTAAAAATAACAAGGAGTATAATTCCTAATTATAGTGCAAACAACTACCAAATCAATTTGCGGAAGCTTAAATTGAATGACAACAACAAAATTAACAATGCTAACAAATGATGTTACTGGGTTCGGATCCACCCAAGTCTCCCCGACTTGTTCCCGGTGATCCTACGTCCCAACCACCCGGATCCCCACCGGATACTTGAGTTAGAAACCCTAACTCAAGATTTCCACTATGAAATACTTGTGAAAATCCTCCACAAGTCAAATCATACAAAATGTAATATGTGACTCCCACAACCCGGGATCACAACCACACTCTCACAACCGAGAGTGAAACTTACAAATCAAATATGAAATGAAATAAGAAAACTTCTTACCGAACAAAATACCTATGCCTTGAGTATTGCTTACGAATTAGGGCAAGGATGATTTTGAGGAAGAAGTGGCACCAAACCCTAGCTCCAAGATGTAGATCAGCGATGGAGAGCTTTGGGGATGTTGGTGACCTAGAATCAAGCACTTGGCTTGGAAGGCTTCACACTCAATGAATCTCTCTTTGGGAGTAAGAGTTAGGAGAGATTATTGAATGGAATGAATGAGCTTTGAATGAGCTTGGAATGAATTCTCTTGATCTCTAAACTTGCAATAATATCAGCCTTGGCAGCAATGAATGCAGCCCATCAAATATATATAGGATAGAGGAGAGAGAGAAAGAAATTCGAGTCATTAAATGCTCCAACGGCTCTTTTCTGAACCCAACTAGTCGGTCAAAGAACAATCACCGACCGACTAGTTCATCAACTAGTCGGTCGGTCAATTAACTTAAACCGACTAATGAGTGAACTGAGAAAAGATCAAAGTACAGACATAAGGAACTAGTCGGTCTAAGAAGAGTAGCTGACCGACTAGTTTCACAACTAGTCGGTCGGTTACTCAACGTGGACCGACTAACAGATAAAACTAAAGTCTGGGCTAAAATAGACTTAGTCGGTCCAAGAACAAATGTTGACCGACTAATTCACCAACTAGTCGGTCACCAAATGAGCATAGACCGACTAACGAGAAACAGTAAGTATGGTGAAAAATTTGGCATGTACAGTAAACTAAACTAGTCGGTCTAAGAAGGAAAGTTGACCGACTAGTTCATCAACTAGTCGGTCGATCAAAGAACACAGACCGACTAATGATAAACAGTAGCTTAGGTTCAAATGTGCATGTTCAGGGAAAGCTCAACTAGTCGGTCACAGAAGCATCACTGACCGACTAGTTCACAAACTAGTCGGTCGGTGAGTCAACTTAGACCGGCTAACTGTAAACAGTAAAGAGCTATGAATTAACTGACTGAAACTAGTCGGTCCAAGAAGCTTGGCTGACCGACTAGATCACCATCTAGTCGGTCAGTTCTTCTTCTTGAACCAACTAACATGCACAAGAAGTCGCGAATCGAAGCGCGATGCTTCGGGAAGGATTGTATGGACTTCTACTAAGATCCTAGAGCTAAGATATGCGCGTTATGAAGAATTAAAACGTAAGACCTACTCAAGGCTTAACATTCTACGAAAGAAGCTTAAAGACTATAAATTAAACTTGACGATACCGTCTTCAATAGCTTCAATCGAATCTTCATGACTTCTAAATAGATCCATAAGCTTCAACGAAGCTTTAGGCATATGATCACGTGCTTTGAGAAGTCTTGAGACGTCGTAATTGATATTCATGTGAATTTGGCGACGATCTCCATAACTGCGCTCACAAAGTGTTAGTTCACATTATATTTATGTTTGTTCATCATCCAAAACCAAATCTGGGGAGTCCAATATCCAACAATAATGACACAGATAATTGATGCAAGGACATCAATCAATGAAGCATGGAGATCTAGGAATGAGCGCAAGGAATTCAAAGCGTTGAAATCAACAAAGCTCTTTGGTCATCAAAGAGTGATCTCAAAAGAAGTTAAAGTGTTGGACTTCACAAGCTCAATGGAAGTCTGCAAGGCAGTCAATAGGAAGTGAAGGGGATAAATATGTAAATCTTTTTTACTTTACTTCTTAGTTGAATTAGCATGTTAAGCCTTGAATAGACTCATTTGAATATGAATCATAACATTCACAAATCACTTTAGATCATATATCATTGAGTGTCATTGGGCTAGAATTTGCATAAACTCAAAGAAGAGTTTTTTTAGCCTTTAACATGCACCTGGTGCTTGGCCTCCAGACGCCTGGTGCTCATGTGCATATAGTTCTCCAAAACCCTATTATGAACAAACACATGAAGTTCTAAGTCCAGACGTATGAACAGTTCGTCAGACGCATGTATGATGAACTCCAGACGTCTGATTAATTCAAGCCGAAACTCTAGTAACTCGACCTCTGACGAATGACAGAAAATAGATGTCTGGATGTTATACATCAGAAGTCTGTGAAATTCGTTCAAATATTTCCAGTAGCTCATTTCTGTGATCAGTCGTAACTAGGCATCTGAAGTTGTATTACCAGATGTCTGAATAGTTGACCAGACGTCTGGATGATGAGCATTAGTTGACCAGACGTCTGGATGATGAGCATCTGACACCTGGGCAGTCGGACCAACTTTTACAGTAACCAAGTGTTGCTCATTGTCTATTTAATCAGATGTCTGATGCATGTGTGTCAAACGACTGAACAGTGGACCAGACAACTGGGAAGTCTTCTTCAGTTGTCTGGTATATGTCCGTTAGACTGTATTTAATGCCCATTCAGAACAGTACACCAACCGACTGGTTGTTCTTCATCAGGCGACTGGTGACTAAGATTTCTGCACGTTAATAGCTGTTTACAACATTAATTACTTGGGCTTTTCACACGTTTTGAGCAGATTTCCCTGGCTTATAAATAGGGCTTTAATGTCTTGACTTGAGAAGTTAGCTAAGTATCTAAGACTTCATTCAAGACACTCTCAAGTGATTCCAAGCCATTAACTTCTCAACTAGAGCATTCAAGAGCATTCAAAGCAATTCTGGCTCAAGCTCTAAAGATCAACTTGTCTCCAAAGCTTTCAAGATCATCTTCTAGCATTCATTGCTACACATCTTGAGACAAGTTAGTAAGTACTCTCCCTCTCATCATTTATAGCACATCACACACACCTTTATTTCCTCATTCTTAAGAGTATTATTCAAGGCATATGTTGTGAAATTGTTTCATATTTCAATTCAATATTTTCTTTTGATATTTTTCTCGGGTGTAAGAGCAGTCCAATCCCTATTTATGGGAAGTGGAAGAAAGGTGTGTCTCGGTTGTAAGAGTAGTCCATTCTCAGTTTATGGGAAGCAGAAGAAAGTTGTATTGCTTTGCACTTGTGAGGTTTTGGTAAGTGGGCATTAGTAGAAACACTAATCACTAGCGGGTTGCTAGTGGGTTGCCGGAGTAGGATTCAAAGGAGTCGGGGAGACTCGATGAATCCGAACTAGGGCAAATCATTTGTTTGCGCTTGCATTTTCTGTGTTGTTGCTCTCTTTCTCTATTCCCCACTAAGGTTGCATTAATGTAATTTAATTTGGCGTAATTTCCTTATTAAGTTTTATACAGCACTATTCACCCCATAGTGTTTTTCCCTATAGTTTCAGATCCTACAAAAGACAATCACCATCAAAGAGCTAATGGAAAATCTCATGGCTTATGAGATTGAGTTGAAAGGGGACAAACAGATCGGGAAAAGCCAAAGAAAAACAACTTGGCATTTAGAGCAAACGAAGAGATCTTAGATTCAGAACTTTCCGAAAGAAACGAAAACGAGATCGCCTTCATTACAAGGAAATTCAAAAAAATTCCTTCGAGGTAAGTTCGACAAATGTAAATCTCGTTCCACTAACGATATTATTTGTTTTGGATGCTATAAACTAGGACATGTTCGGAGAGATTGCCCCTTGGAGAAAAATCACGACCAAGGAAAGGGCAAAAAAAGGAGAAAGACAGAAGACGTAGTAGAAGAGATAAAAAGCTCGTAAAGCCAAAGAAAAGGCCATTTGCAGCTTTTGATCAAATCGACGTATCAAGCTCCGATGAATCGTCGTCGTTGTCCGAGAAGAAGAACTTAGAGGCAAACATGCACACGTGTGTTTTATGGCGTCAACATCACCCAAGGTAATAAATTCCGATCCATCTTCGCATCATTATAGGGACGACGACCTACTTAGCAGTAGTGATAGCGACGATGATAGTGACTCTGAATTTGATATTAAAGGTGCATATAAGGAATTGTGTAATGTTCATGAAAATCTTATTAGAGAGCATCACAAATTGAATAAGAAATTAGGATTTTCACTAAGAAGAAGGAAGATCTTGAGAAAGAAAATGAAGAATTGATCAATAAGAATAAATCCCTTTTAGAAGAGGTCAATGGAATGAAAACTAGGATAAATGACCTAGACAATATAGTGACCACTACAAAAAGGAAATTTGATGGCTTGTCTAAGCTTGTGGAGAAATTTAATAAAGGAAAGGGAAAGGTTGATGATATAGTTGATGAACAAAAAGCTTCGGGGAGTGGAATCGGCTTAGAATACAAAAAATCAACACTAAGCATATAGAAAAACATACTAGGAATTCTTATTTGAGAAACAGGTACATTAAAATGTGGATTCCTAAAAATGGGACGAGCAAAGCAAAATAAAAGTACGTAAATGAATTTTTGCATAATGTTCATTTCAACAAAAGTTACACCTATATTTGTTACGGAAGTACTCAACCGTATTGGATTTGGCTTCCACCAAAATGAGATTTAGTATCATCTAATCCCCCAGACCCAAAAGAACAAGGGTAAACGTTTTTGTTTGTTTTCTTTCAGGTACCAATGAAAATGGGGATTAGCAAAATATGGTGTCTCCCAAAATTCGCCTGCATACAAATTGTAGAGAAGACATAGTGAGTAAAATATTTTAAAACAAGGTAAAATACTGAAAAATTATTTTTTACAGTAAAATCATGTTTTGTATGATTACATGTTAATATTAGTTGGTTTGGTTTAGTAATTAAAATGATAAAAAACATTTTTAACTAAACTGCCAAATTGCCGACTATCCTGAAAATAACCGACTATTTGGAGGTATTTCACATCTCTTAAAACAGCTGACTATTGGGTTTGTATTTTTCGGGTCTTGGGTTTTTTTATTGGGTTTCTACCTCATCCTTTCACTCATACCCACTAAGAAAAGTGATCCACACCCTTAGATTTGATCATATGGCTAAGATTCACTAGAATGAGAGTAAAACCCTAGAGTTTCACCCCTCTTTCACCTTACCTCACCATAGCCGACTATTATCCTCCAAGTTTGAGATTTTCAGTTCTCATCCACTCAAAGCTTGGATTTTCATAGATTCTCAAGTATTTGGTGAAGGATTTTCAAGGAGATCACCATCACACCATATGTATACTTTCAATCCACTCATATTTCATATTTCTAGTTCATCTTCATCACTAGAAACATGGTTAGGGGAGTCTCCATCAAAAAGAAGAGAATGGAAGCTTCATCTTCCTCCTAACCCTTATCAGAGAGAGAAATCATCACCCCATATCTTCTTAAGCATGATCTCATGACCACCTATGACTTGAATTCCCAAAGAATAATCCTCCAAGAGATGTATGTTAAAATTGAAGATTTGGCTAAGTATAGCATTGACAGTATATTCCTATATCAAGGCTTGACCGACCTATTTTCACAACACAATAGGTGCAAATATTTTCCTAGGCTAATCAATTTGTTTTACACAAATATGATCATCAACACCACTACCTCTACTCGATCACATAGGATCTCCACTAAGGTCCTTGATGCAACTATTGATCTTGACTTGGAGAGCTTAGGTGTGAGACTTGGCATCCCAACCACGGGGGAAATACTCTGTGAGATAGTAATGACCGATAAGGATGTCCTAAATCTCATGTATCGAGAAGGCAAACATTAGATGTCTAGCTTGCCCACCGACCACCTCACTCCTAAAGCACAAATTCTCGCGAATATTCTATCTTATAACATTAATAAAAAAGGAGGGATTAGAGCCGTATTGTTCCTTAACCAAGCCAAGTGTTTTTACGCCATGTTAGCCAAGCTTAAAATCAAGTGGTCTCAGATCATCTTCAAGAACATCCTTCATCGCACCACTTCCGTGAATCCCACTTCCCCACTACACCATGGCCACTACCTCACATATATCTTCGTATCCGCCAAAATAGATACTGAGAGTGAGACCCACTTTATTGATTCCATGACTTTGTTTGATGCGGGTGCTCTCAATCGAATGGGACTCCATGCGGACCCCTGGAATAATTTTGATGATAGTGAAGAAGAAGAAGAGGAAGCTCAAGAAAGAGTGCCTATAGAGCAAGGACAAGCTTCATTTTCTGAAGATATGCCTCCTTACATGCCCGAATTTCAACAAGCCGTAATTGCTAGGCTTGATAGGTTGGAGCTTCATGTAAACAGTGTTAGAGATGACTTGTTTCAAAGGATCGAGAGTGTGAGGCAAACAATGAAGGATTGGCATGACATCACCGATGTTCTAATGGATGAAGTCAGAGACGAGCTCGAGGAACTCAAGAAGGAGATCAAGAACAGATAGTCTCATATTGCGTTGTTGATTTATCTATGTTATGTTGAAACAATATTATAGTTTGTAATATTTTGCTACAATCGTGTGATTCTCATAATTTTGTCTTATGATGTGAGAATATGATGTAATATTTGACACTCACATATGGTTGGTTTGTTATGCTAGTTTATGACTTGAATTTGCTTGCTAAATATTGCATGACATGCTTGTTAAAGGTATACTCTTTTGCTTATGTACGACAAAATTGAACATTTTATGCAAAATAATACCTACACCTCATATGAGAAATCGTTGAGACATCTAGAAAATTGCTCAATTATATTGTCTCATTTTTGCTTACACTTGGAATTACATGATGATATTTTTTTACACTTGGTATGGAGAAGTTATATTGTTTATTAATCAATGATATTTTTTTCATACACTTGGTATTACAAAATCATATCGTGTTTATCAAACACTTGGTTATTTATTACGTATTGCCAATTATTTTTCTTGTTCCTTATGCTACACAATATTTGTGCATATACACAAAATATCATAATCCTTCCTCTTGTCACGAATACTTTGGAATAAAAGCTATTTTGTTCATATATTTTTTATGTGACAAAGCGGAGAAAAGCTCACAATGCATGCTATATAAAATGACACTTAAAATGGAAAATAAAATGTAACGTGTGCATATATTATTGCTTATTGCTAACTAGCTTTGATGCAGGAGAGTAGCCTCTCCATATCAATCATGCATCTATGCAGGGGGAGCGTAAGTAATTTTTAATTTTCATCTTATTTTCACATTTTATATCATTTGTTTTCATCATCAAAAAGAGAGTGTGTGTTGGGAAATTGAGACCCACTCCATTGGATTTTGATGGTGTGCACAAGTGATATGAGGACTAACATATTTGTTTCAAGTGTGTATAAATTAATTTTTATAGCCATGAAGTTTTTGAGCGCATTGTGAAGAAAAACGAAGAAAAACGAGCTAAGATCAAATTCCTACTAATGAGCCATGATTTGAAGAATATGAAGGCTTCGACATATAGAGCTTACGAAGACTTAAGATCAAGGAAGAATGCCTCAAGACAAAGAATGAAGAACAAAGTCTAGTGAAGTATGTCTGTGTAAGTTATTGTTCAAAAATGTTAAAGCCAATATATATTCGTTACACACACATAAATACTTGAAATATGGTTTTTAAATATGTTAAACCATATATTATTTAAAAATATTTTTTCTTAAATATTTTCAAGTGTTTTTGAGTCGACTATACTCATCAGATAGCTGACTACTAGCAGGAAGATTTTTATCTAAAAATTACTGTCAAAATAATAGCAGACTATCCTTGACAATAGCCGACTATCTGGATGTGATAGCTAACTATCTCCAGAATAGCCGACTATCTGGGTAAACTTTGACAGATTTGGCAGTTTTTTATTTGAATTAAACTAGTCGTTTACTAGCCGTTAGAGGAGACTTTTGAGCATATTTCCAGATGATTTCAAGCTGATTTTATGATAATATTTCTCTATATATAGCTATGATTTCAGATGTTTTATACATAATATTTTCTATCGAAAAGAAATCTCTCTTGTGCTAAAAGTTCTCAAAGCTCTAATTGTTGTTCTTCAAATTTTACTGATTATAGTTCTTTTGTGCAAAAATTTTGAAGATCTTTTTCAGTTTCATTTTAGCCTTCAAATAGTTCTTGTTTTCAATTTGATCTCCAAACCTTAAAAGTTTTTTCTTGAGATTCAAATTGCAAGACTATTGCTTTTAATCTTTGTGATTTAAATCCATATCTTTTCAAAGATTAACGCTTGAATATTGGTCTAAAGATCAATTTCAAGTTATTTCTTTTGATCAATTTTGTGATTATTCATATCTTTTATTTGACAAAAGGATTTCGATTTATTTTAGCCACGATATTCAAAAATATATACATTTGTTATAGGAAGCATTGTATTTCATTTTCATATCTTTTGTGAAATCTTTGGAGAAGACTAAGAAGTTGTAATTCTCGTGTTATAAGGGAAGTTTGTGTTGGAAATCCTAATTGGTTGTAACTAGGCATGTGCGTGGAAAATCCCAGTTGGTTGTAAATAGGTGTTGGAAATTCTAAGCGAGGGAAGCTAGGTGCTTGTATTTCGTGTAACAATATAGTGGATTAAATCCTGAAGGGAGTCGTGGACTGGACATAGTCCAAGGTTGGGCCAAACCAAGATAAAATTCTCTATGTCTGCAATGTGATATCTCACTCTCTTTGACTTTATTTATCTCTTGAATCTTTTTATTTCCGCTCCATCTTATATTCAAGCATATTATATTGTTGATTAAGTACAAATTGTGGCAACTCGATTTGAGACTTAGGCAACTCATAAAAGTATTTTGATTCAGCAAAAAAGTTTATTAGTATTTGACAACCATATCAACCCCCTTCTAGTGTTGTCTGCCATCCACAGGGGTCTTACAGATTCATCTCCCTATCATGAGGCATATGAGAGCATTGAGAGGACTGTGGAGCATACACATATTAATTGAGAGGATGTGTGTGAGGACAAGAACATGATGATCAATTTCAGAGCCCGAACCATACCCACTTTCATATTCGTCTCTGCAGCTGCTTTCCTTCCTCCAGAGGTAACACATCAAACTGAGTATGGCAATCCTTTTCAAGGAAGTTCCCATGAACACAACCACTCTAATTCTGAATCTCAATTCTTAATTCCAATTCTTTAGATTCAGCTGGTCGCCAACTAGCTTTACATTCTTTTATTGTTTATGACGACCCACTATGGCAAGCTTTTATGGATAAGCAAGTTTGTCCACTTGTTTTTGACACAATGTATTTCATGCAGGACAAATGTACTAATACAAAGAAGCTATGATGGGTTGTGTCAATGCTTAGCCATAAGGATGCGAGTGGAGTAAGAAAACTCGCTGAAGAACGCAAGGAGCAGATAGAACAGCTTCCTCAACCATTAAAGATCCATGACCCGCTATTTGACCATGATGTGTTCTTTCCAGTAGCGTATATTTTTATATAATTTTTAGGATAGTTGCCTTTTGAATAAACTAGTACCCTTTTGCCATTGAGGACAATGTCCATCTTTAGTTGGTGGAGTATGAGATCTTAGGATTCTTTTTTTGAAAAAAAATAGAGAGAAAAGAATCAATCACCATTTTTATCATTTAACCCTCCTTCACGTACTACTATGCATTGATTAAATTCTAAAAATGTTTATGGCTTGAATTAATTATGTTCCCTTCATAGAATTAATTATTAATATGACTTTTATGAAAAAGTTTCAATTGCCATCACTATTATCCTAAAATAGTTTGAATTTGTTTCATGCAAGTTATTGTGGTGCATAAGTTTAAGTAGACACGGTTGATTGGATTAGTTTTCAAATCGAAGAGGAAGTTGGCCATTATTTATGCTAAAGTTTATGTCAGAGGAATGTGTGTTGAATTGCTTACAAAAAACAAAGAAAAGAAAAGAATAAAAATGAGAAAAAGCAAGGTCTTCGTGCCTCTATAAGCATTGGAGATTCGCATCGAAAGATGGATGATATGGGAGTACAATAGAAAAAAGTGATAATAAAAACTTCAATGATTCAGGTTAGTAGGTTCGAGTGGCTCTTCTAAGCCTAATGCCCGAAGGTAGTCTGGCCTAGAAGTCATTAACTTAAAACTTGTTACATGGATCATTCTAAGTCGGTTAAAGAAAAGTATAGATCAAAAAAAGAGAGAGAAAAAATGGTGAATAAATCAAGGAAACTCAATGCCCATGAATCAGCCAACCTTTAAGTAATGCCAATACTTTGGAAATTAGGAATTTATGACGTGATGTCGTGTTATTCTTGAGCTTATACAAAACGATACTTGCATGTTATTTATTTAAATTAAATTAAGGAAAATGGCATGGGTTTGTTCTTCTTCATAAATTGTGTATATTGGTGGTAAAAATCATGATGGAAGACGCATTATTGAGCCGAGCCATAAATGATTGATAGAGTTTAATATTTTTACTAAACATCTGATTTAGTTACTCCTTTTGCTAGGGACTAGCAAAAGGCTAGTTAGGGGTGTGATTTAGGGTAAGTATTTTATATTTAAACTCTATTTTATTATCATTTTGTGCATATATGATGCGCATTTGGCATCTAATACAAGCGTATTTTGATTATTATTAATTATTAGAGCACTTCCTTGATTTATGCACAAAATACCAATTTATTGATTAATTTTGTATTTGCATATTTTTAAGGCGAAGATCTCAATTTTATGATTCCACCGGCTATTTTTCCATATTTTTCTGAGATCTGTGCCATTTTATATGCATTTTTGAAGGTAAAATACAATTTAAATGAAGAAATACTGAAGAAATACGATATTTACACGGGGCACGTGCACGTGCCCCTGCTCAGCGCCTAGACATGTGGTAGCCATACATCGCTGCCCCACCTTATCCGACGATCCCAGCTGCGGAGCGACGCGGCAGCCTCTGGGCCATTAATTGACCAACCAACGGCCAAGACGAGCCCGATGCGGACATGGATTCGAGCTGAAGGCAAAGATCCGTGGGGACATATGGTGCACGCGCGTTTGATCGTGCATCGATCGAACGGTCGATATTTGAAGCGTTATGCGGGTGCGGGTTTAAGGTGATGCGAATGAGGATCCAAACCCACCGACCGACCAAACCCTCAGCCTATATATACTGCGTATTTGGCTAGAGTTTGGGGGTATTTGGAGCGTATTTTGAGGATTTCAAGGTGTATTTTTGCATACCTTTTGGAGGCTATGGAGACAGAGGCAGATGCACATCTTTGAAGGAGATCTAGGGTCCAATTAGAGAGATTTGTGATATATTTCATATCTTTTACTTTGTATTTTGAGTATTAGACTCGTATTTTGAGTATTTGATGATGTATTTGACCATGAATATTGATTCTTTTCTCTCCAAGCATGGTTAATTCTCATATGTGTTGGTTGTGATGTAATTAGAGCTATGTGATCTCCGATTTTAATGTCTTTTCGCCCTATTTTCATGTCATATCAAGTATTTGATCGATTTCTATGTATTCTTTATATTTGGGTATGTTCACTGTCGACATGGGCATGCTTGAATTGAATATGACCCTAGTAAGGCTTATTCGTGATGTGATCCTAGTGGATGTATCATGACCCGAGAGGGCACTTATGCTTTTTTCTTTTATGAAATCGATAATTACTTGATTACTCTTTGCAACTATTTTATGCACTTTATCGCCATATTTTCCAACGTTATCATGCCTTAGTCGGATGAAACATTGAGTTATAGAAAAGACATTAATAATTATTGATTGCAAACACCCTAACGAAATCACGACCAACACATACTCTCCATATTGGTACCCTAGTATCGACTTCCCCGTAGTTATCTTAGGATTGTTTTTAGTATTTAAAACTCTTGACACTATTAATTCATATTCGAAAGGTGGTAGTTTCTCATTGGATTGGTATTCTTTATGAACTGAAATTTATGGTTTTGCAGGTCAGTTGTCCCGTGGATACAATACCTGGACTCACCAAAACTTTATTACTTGTTCGATCTCATATACTTGGAAGTAACTCTCACATCTTTTGAGTCGAGTCATTCACCCCCACTCATCTTCGTGTTAAACAATTTACACAAAGCTTCGAACCTTGCGGCCCGAGATGTTTTCTCATATAACTGTTTTACATTTAGGAAAAATACTACGAACATCTATATGTTCGTGTCGCCTTTGGAGCTCATTGTCCATATAGACCATAGTGAGGCATCGAGCTTTTTCGTCATCTAGGAGCCATTGCTGATAAGATTCAACAATCTCAGCTTTGGCCCCCCTTTAGGTGGTTATTTGGGTCCAGGGTCTTTGAGGACATATCTGATTCTTTCAAAAGAAAGTGCCAATTTGATATTTCGAAGCCAGTCTTCATAAGTATCACCAGTGAGCCTATTCTTGTCTAAAATGAGCTTAAGTCCAGACGACATTGTTGCAAAGATTAGAACACCAAATTAGCATGCGTTCGTTATTTTAAAATATAGTTAGCTTGGTTTTTATCCAACTATATCCTCCCACTATTTTTGCGATCATCTCAGCCCATATAGATTGAACGAATAGTGATATTTAGTGGAAAAGGGACCCAACCACCTTGAGTCTCACAACCTTGAGTTTGCCCAACAAGTTGATCGGCTCTACAATCGGTAGATGACTCCTCGTCAATCACATCATATATGATTCCCTTATCGGTTTTTGCCATTGTCACCTATGATCTTAAGTGTGCCCAACAAATCATAATGACTAGTGTAGTCGGACCCTTACTTTCTCATTCAGTCCTAACTTCCACACGTGCCTAGGAATGTTCACGACACGACGGTTTGGGTTAGGCTGAACTACATCACATGTATAATGGAATTGGTTCCCAAAAGATAACCATGTTATGGCATGTTATGGCATGAGTATGCCCAACAACCATAACAAGTTTCTTAGTTGCCAAACTCCAAAAGCAATGAGGGCTACGTCTAATCTTTCAATGCCTGCATTATTGATAATTGGAGCTCTAGATTGATCTAGTTGAACACGGCTAGGCATATTTGGCCAAGTAGGATCACTTATCCCTAGCTAGAGCGAGCCCTACTAGGGTGATCCAAGCCTAGACACCAAACGATTTTAGACACCGGCTCGTGGATACATTAAGAACGCCGATTATCAAAATTATGCTTCATTGGATATGTTTATGGGTTCTTTCGAATTAGTTAATCCTAATTCTAGGAGATTCCTAAAACTAACATTTTAAGAATCCAATTCATCACAGCATAGACATTCCACACAGTTATCATATTATACAAAGAAAGTCTAATTTTCGAAAACAATTTTTGAAAAACCAAAAGCACATATAATTATTGCATAAGGCCACGTGACCACGTCATCACCATAGGTTAGCTAACTATGGTAGAGCGGCGGTAGGACCTTTGCAATATAAAATTATATGTCATACTATGAAATCTGGAAAAAACCATAGCAATTTAATCATCACATGAATTAAGTTACAAACATCTTAGAATGCATGTAAGCTCTCTAGTATACCCTAATTAACTAAGGGAACTCCATGGTCCAAGTAAGACGGCCACCACCTAGCAACACCTTGCAAAGCTTCTCTTTGGACCATCTCAACTCCATGTATCTCCTGCCCTTAACAACTTCAGGTAGCTCCGACACCTAAATTTACTATACATTTGCAAAAGGGCATCTTCTTAGAAAAATAATAAATACAAGAGGAGGAAAAATTAATTACATAAAAATCTGTTCTCGCAGGCACTGTAAATTACATAATTAAAATACCTAGAGAGCTTTAAATGCCATAACAAAATTACAAAAATCATCTGCATGTTGTTATAATATCAGAAAATAAATTTAGATCAGGGTAAACCTTGCTCTGATAATATTGAAGGGTTTTTATCAGGCATCCATAGGCCTTTTTCCTATCACCTAGCCCTAGGCTTAACAGACGTGCGAAAGCAGCGGAAGAATAAAAACCATAAATTCGCATTTTATGAAAACCCTATGGAAAAATAAAACCCTAGAAGGATCTATACTATCTAAGGAGAAGGGCGAACTAATCTTGCCTAGACAGATCTAAATATTTATTGCAAAATAAAAACTTACATTATGTTTTTGTCGTCGCAAAAATAATCTTCTTAGGGTGATGTCCCGAAGCGCTTGCAACGCCTCGCCTTAAAGCCGACCACTTGCCCCAGAATGTTTCACCTTAGCTGAATCCTCTCCCAAAACTTCAGATCACATACAAACTCCTCTCAAGTTTTGCTAGAAGCTAAAAGGAAATAAAGAGGAAAAGGAGGAAAAACATTTGGTCGCATTTTAATCAAAGTTTGCTCCAATAATTTAAGTATAGCTCTTTTGATTAAGGCTTGGTGTAAGTCTTAGGAGGAAGATGTGCTCCCTATTTATAGGGATATCTGACCCTTCAGCGGAGTATCACATCCGATGTTGTACTAAAAACAGAATCCAAATTGACTCAAGGTTTTCCACTTTCAAGGACTAAACTTTGAGAAATTAATTCTTCCTCTCCTTTAAGCTTCAGAATCAAAATGAGATATCATTTTGAAGAGCGTTAAACGGAGATCGTATAGAAACAAACAGTACTCAATTCCGAGTTCATTTGACCACTCAAACGATGCTCCAAAGTTTGCATAGACCAGCTCCATGAACAGTACATAGTCTGTTCATTCGGTGGGGCCCACGATGTACCCCACCATGATTTCGGGTCGGTCGTGCCCAACGGTCGTGCATGTCAACTGGCAGCTGTGTTAGGCACTCACTTGGGTTGGGCAGGCACCCGACTCGCGGGCATTGGCCTGGTCCAGTGCCAGGGCTTGGGCTTGGCCCAGCCTGGGCGCTGACCTGGGCCAGCGGCCTAGAGCTCAGAGCTCTTAGCCCATCACCCATTAATTTGCAGCCTTTTTTTCTTTTAGCTTTTAGCTTTCAGCCCGAGCTCAGCTTTTAGCTTTTCGCTTTTAGCCCGAGCTGAGCTCGAGCTAATACTGATGGGTCCAGGACATTCCCTGACCCCAGGTTTGAGCTTTTTTATGCTTTTCAATGCTCGATTTTGCGTCACATCATATGTGACTGAAATCCTCTTCACAACAATACCAACATATTAATTCCTATGCATAATATGCATTTTCCTCTTTTACATGGACGAGGATCTCAGCCCGTGTGAGACCCTACAGCCTGACCCTACTATATGTGGGATTTATAGCCCCTGACGATAGTGACCACAAGCAACAATTGTATTCCCTCGTTCAATATCATCATTACATGGTCTGCCCATTAATATACACATTGTCGGGATTATAGTTGGCTATGTCAGTGATGAATTCCACAGTTTTAATCCCTTTGTCAATACTATGTCGCTACGAAGCCTATGGTACGGCTGACTACCAACCGTTAATAGCTTCGCGATCGATCAGCATCATTCAGTCTGAGCTTGTCTTTGTTGATCATATCCAAAACACCTCGGCCAAGGATTTCGCTAAGAGTCGTACTGATTCTGCGACACTAACTCCATACATACGGGAGTAACGAATTCTCTCTTGGCCACTACTCCACTCGTACGCTTCAAGTGTCACCCAACTTAAGACCTTTCAGCTGGCCCTGCCTAGAAGTTAGGTCAGAGATCTAAGTGACACCATTCATGCACAGGCTCATACAATGGCCTTAAGTTAAAGGACCAACTTGCTATCATCCCTTGAGAGCTAACATTGAAAATTTTGTATGTACTGTCCATGTAGCAGCTCTCATTGGGTCGTTCAGTGAACTCATTCTCTAATGAGCACATGTGTCTCATCTCTGATTTCGCTAAATCGAACGATCATGATATCATCACCAGCAACACTTGGTGAAGACAGAGCACATAATAGTCTATCTGATGCATCAATGTCCTTTCTCGATGCATTTATGACTACTGACAATTTTATTAGGACTCAGCGTTATGATGGCTTTCATTAAATGCACTGTCTCGACTGCTGCGCCAGTCAAATCCCCACGTATCACATCCCCCGACCTGAACCGCAACGGCAGATCGACTCGGGCGATGGGGGCATTGATACAACCCCTCAAATGGGCCAAAAGAGAAGTGGATCGACCGCTCGGCCCGATGCCCCCGCGGGCTTTGGGTCGAAGGCCTCAATGGAGAGCGAGACCCCTCGGCCCAAGACCAAAGCCCAAATAGCCATGGGTTTTCCACGATTGAGGAAATCCCTCCTTAAACCGAGCCCGCATTGATGGGCAATCAAGCCGCCATCAATATGGGTGGGTGCGACGGGAGGAGCCATGAACACCATGAACGTAAGGGCATATCGAGAGGAGGCATTGACATGACACTCTCCTATAAGTAAACTGACAGGCCAAAGGCCAAGGGGACCAATTCAAGATATCTGACACCATGTATACCTTCTCCATACACATGTTCCCACCGTACATTTCTTCCTCCATAGCTCGGCCCGAGAACTTGTGTACGATCTCTCAGTGAGCCGTACTCGATTCCACCGAGCACTCTTTAGCCAAGATTTGACTTAAGCATCAGATGGGACTTGGTCAGAGCCAAGGTCCGACCCCCCTGACGAGTTGCTCATTTTACAGATTGTAGGAGACACTGCACCATCGAAGCTCAACTTCGGTGACTGATCACCCAGCTCCGAGGATCCTCGTATCAGAGTCCACTCGACCGACCGATCCCGAAGGTCCTCCACGTCCTCCATGTCAGTGATGACCTTCGGACCTCTGCACTACCAACTTGTGGTGAGAAAACACCCTGAAACACGTATTTCATACATGTGTTAAGTAGACTCATGATCACATGTTTGATGCATGATCGCTTATTTTAATGGGAGTTACTTGGCAAACCGGCCATTTTGATCTACACACTTACCGCTTAAATTTTTTGAAAAAATTAAACTATCTTTTTCAAAAACATCAAAATATCACTGCCAAAAATTACGCAACTCACATACCAAATTACTCACTGCACACATCTATCACAAAATTACTTCGCGCACATACCAAATTACTCACTGCGCACATTCGCACCTATTTCGCTCAACATGCGCATACACCACTTCTTCTTTTTTTAAAATATTTTGATCTTCTTCTCTCTTCTTCTTCTTCTCCATGTCTTTCTCTCTAGTTCTTCTGCTCAATACATATACCAGTTAACTAAAAAAACTAGTTAGAGAAACTAATTATACCTCATTAATGTAATTAACTAATTACACTTCTCCCCCTCCGCCCAACCCCCCTCCCTATCCCAGCCCTCCCAGCCCCTCCTTCCCCTCCCCAGCGCACCCCATAGACTGTCTCCCTCCTCCTCCCTTCCCAACCCCATCACACTTTTCCCTCCCCTTCCTACTCCGCCCAACCCCCTCCCTAGCCACCTTGCTCCGCCCAGCCCCCATCCCACTTCGCCTAGCCCCCTTCTCTGCTCCCCTCCCCATCCTCACTCCGCCCATTCCCTTCCTACTCAGCCCAGCCCAGCCCCTCCCACTCCCCCAGCCCCCTCCCCATCCCTTCTTCTACTCCCCATCACCCCTCTGCCCAACCCCCATCCCTCCTGACTCTCCCCATCCCCTCCCACTCCGCCCAACCCCATCCTCCCCCCAGTCCCATCCCCATCTGACTGGCACTCTTCCTCAACACTTCCTCCCCATCATCCTCCTCTTCAGCCCCCTCCCTAGCCCCCTCCACCCCTCTACACCTCCCAGTTAATTAACTAATTAGGTCTATGTAATGTACAATTAGTTTTAGGTTTAATTATTTAACATGCAATATTAAGGAGTTATGTGTAGTTGAGCAAAAACTAAGTGATAAGTGAACTTAAGGGCATTTTCAGTAATCCAATATGTGCACTGAGTAAAAAATTAAGCGGTATGTGCGCTAATCAAAATGGTCGATTCGCAAAGTAACTCCCAATTTTAATTCCATTTTTATTATTTATCTTTTTTCATCTCTCCTCCAGTTCCAGGTGCTCATTGTTTTTCTCTCCGTTACTTTCATCCCGTCAAAGCCCCAACAGCCTCTCTTTCTCTATCTCTCCATCTATCACAACCGAATACCAAACCCTAAACAAAAAAACCATAGCATCTTCTTCCTCTATCCTTTTCTTATCCTCTCTTAAACCTAGCCAAATTCCTTTCAACTCATCCTTCTTATTCCCTCATATTCCATTAGCATTCGATATCGGAGTTAGCCATGATCTTGGCATGATCTTGGTCATAGTTAGGTGATTGGTGGTGGGGGTTGAAGAAGCACGAGTTGGGTTTATTTGGGTTGATGGTGGTCGTCTTGATCTTGGGCACATGTTAACACTTGATATAAATGAAGATGAAGTTAGTGTTGCTGCATTAAAGATGATCAACATCCGTATCTGATCAATGCAAGTTGGAGATGATGGCTTGGTCTTGTTGAATATTGGTTTCTCCAATGTGGTTTTGATGATAAACAAACATAATCAATTATGATTAATCCACATGTTTTGTAGAGCATCATTATGGACCAAGTCACATCAGGTGAAGATGATGACTCAAAGTATTGGTGCTTGGACATCAATCAATGAAGTATGAGAATCAAGAGATGATCAAAGGAAATCAATGAGTTAAACTCAACAAGCTCAAATAGCTATCAAGGAGTGACATCAAGGACGTCAAAGCGATTGGACTTCACAAGCTCAATGGAAATCTTCAAGGCACTCAATAGTAAGTGAAGAGGATAAATGTGTAAATCTTCCTTACTTTACTTCTTAGTTGAATTAGAGTGTTAAGCATTGAATAGACTCATTATAATATCACTCACAACACTCATGAATCACTTTAGATCATATATCATTGAGTGTCATAGGGTTAGAACATGCATAAACTCAAAGAAGAGTTTTTCTGCCTTCAACAGGCGCCTGGTGATCGGCCTCCAGACACCTGGTGATCATATGCATATAGTTCTCCAAAACCCTTGTTGGAACATACGCTTGAAGTTCTAGTACCAGACGTCTAAACAATTCGTCAGATGCCTGGATGGTGAACATCAGACTTCTGTTTAATTCTAGTTGTAGAAATAGTAACTCGACCTTTGACAGCTGACTGAAAACAGACGTCTTGATGATGAACATCAGACGTCTGGGAAATTCACTCCCAAATTTCCAGTAGCTAATTTCTGTGATCAGTCAGTTCTAGACGTCTGAAGTTGTATTACCAGACATTTAACAGTTGACTAGACGTCTGGATGATGAACATCAGGCGCCTAAATGATCGGACCATATATATTCAAGTAACGCTGTTACTCATTGTATGATGATCAGACATCTGATGGCTTGGTACCAGACGACTGAAAAGTGGACCAGATGTCTGGAAAGACTTCTTCAAACGTCTGGTATACGTCTGTTAGACTGCATTTAATGCCCAGTCAGAACAGTACATCAACCGATTGGTGGCTCTTCATCAAGTGACTGGTGACTAGGATTTCTGCCCGTTTATAGCCATTTGAAGCATTAAATGCTTGGGCTCTTTAGCTGTTTTTGAGCAGATTTCCATGGCTTATAAATAGGACTTTAATGGCTTGACTTGAGGAGTTAACTAAGCATCTAAGACTTCATTCATTACACTCTCAAGTGTACCAAAGTCATTAACTTCTCATCTAGAGCACTCAAGAGCATTCAAAGCAAATCAAGCTCAAGCTCTAAAGTTCAATTTGTCTCCAAAGCTTTTAAGATCAGCTCATAGCATTCATTGCTACACATGTTAATACAAGTTTGTAAGTGCTCTCACTCTCATCATTTAGAGCACATATCACACACCTTTATTGCCTCATTCTTAAGAGTAATATTCAAGGCATAGGTTGTGAAGTTGTTTCATATTTCGTATCAAACTCTCTAATTTTATTTGTGAAGTTCCTCTAGGATTGAGAGAAGTCCATTCCCGATTTTTGGGAAGTGGAAGAAATGTGCCTCTCGGGTTGAGAGAAGTCCATTCCCGGGTTGTGGGAAGTGGAAGAGAAGTTTCATCTCGGTTGTGAGAGTAGTTCATTCCCGGTGTGTGGGAAGTGAAAGTAAGTTGTATTAATTTGCACTTGTCAAGTTTGGCAAGTGGACATTAGTGGAAACACTGATCACTAGAGTAGAGCTAGTAGGCTGCTGGAGTAGGATTCAAGGGAGTTGGGGAGACTCGGTGAATCCGAACCAGGGTATATCTCTTGTTTGCGTTTGGATTCTTGTTTTGTTGTTCTCTTTACCTATTCCGCACTTAGGTTGCATAAGGGTTATTTAATTTGGAATAAATTCATTATTATATTTTTGTAAAGCACTGTTCACCACCCCTCTAGTGTTTTACCATATAGTTTCAGATCCTACAATTGGTATCAGAGCGAGGGTTTTAAACTCTGGCAACCACAAGCAACAATAATACTCATGATGGTGCATCCTCTACCATGGAAGGCTAATCCACAATTAGACCTCCTCCACACTTCAACATGTCTAATTATGGAAATTGGAAATCAAAGATGATCATCTTCTTAAAGAGTGCTTCTCTTTGGCTTACGGTAGAGAAGGAATATGTTGATCCACTTGAGGAAGACAACTCCAAGTTGACACCAGTTCAAGTGCTTGCAGAGACATAATGCAAAATCGATGAACTCGTTTATATTTGCATTAAATGCGACAGAATTCAACAAAGTGTCGAATTTCACAACAGCACATCAAATTTGGAGACATCTCTAAGTTACTCATGAAGGGACAACCCAAGTTAAGTTGTCAAAACTTCATGTTTTCGTTCACCGTTTTGAAATGTTTTCAATGCAGGATAAGCATTTCAAGTATGTTTGCAAAATTCACGAACATCATGAATGAGCTTAAGGCCTTTGGGAAGGTATATACCCAAGTGGAAAAGGTAAGAAAACTCATCATGACCATCACCCCAGAATGGAAAAAGAAGACCATGTCTATTGAGGAAGGTAACAACATGGCCACATATATGGTTGAGGCCTTCATAGAAAACATCGTGGCTTATGAGGTTAGGAAGGCAGATAGAGAAGAAAGGAATTCTCTAAGGGTTCTATCCAAACCCAAGAAGAAAGAAATTGCTTTCAAGGCCACTTCAGAGAATGAAGACTCCGATGATGAGATAGACATAGAGTCCCTAGTTGTTATGCTAGAAAATTCCAATGGTTTTACCGAAGAGGTAATTTCAAACCGAGGAATAAAATTGTTTCTACTAATGATTCTTCTTTGTGTTGTAATTACAATACTCCAATGCACATCAAGATGGATTGCCCATTGCTTAAAAACAAGAAGAAATGGAAAGCTCCCATGTACAAAAAGGGATACACATACAAAGGGAACAGAAAGAAGAAAGGACTTGTACGAACATGTGATGACTCAAGTGAGGATTCTAGTAGCGATGAATCCGATGAAGACAAAAGAGAGGTAGCTCACACTTGCTTCATGGCTAAAGGAAGCTCTCCAAAGGACTCATCTAGTGAAAGTGATAGCAAAATTGATGAGGTAACCATGGATGACCTTAGACTAGCTAATGAACAACTTTTTGAGAAATATCAAAAATTGTTCAATAGATATATGATTGTAAGGACAATCTTGCTAGTATACCTACTTATTCTAAAAACTTTGATATGAATGTTAGTTCTATTTCTTAAATGCTTTAATTGAGGAGAATGCTTCTTTAGCCTCTCAAAATGATTGCTTGAGAAATGAGGTTATATCCCTCAAATCACAATTGGACAATGTCCAAGTTAGTGATTGTGATGACATTGAGATTGAAAACACACTTTTGGGTAATGTGAATGTTGCTCTCAAAACCAAAATGCACGAGCTCACCACACACGTATCCACCTTGGATACTAATCTCTCTTCACTTGTGAAGAAATATGAGCTCATATCCTCCAATGTTGATAGATTCAATAAAGGGAAGGACAAGTTGGATACAATTTTGGAAAACCAACTTCCCGCAAATTACAACGAAGGACTTGGATACTATAAGAATAATGCCTCCACTTATCGTACATCTTATAGTGGGCTACTATTAATTTTGTGAGACCAGCCTCCGATACATCCAATAGTGGAGCATCAAAACTCTTGGATAATACATCTACCAAGACTAGCACCATTTCGGTGACACCCTCATTTGGAAAGAAACCCACCAAGGGTGGACACCCAAAGAAGGGACATGCGTACATATACACACGCACCCACACACGTAGGAGAGCACCTACACATGTTGCTCCTACATATGATGATTTTTATGCATCACACCCTCGTCCACGTACAAACACACATGTGAGAAAATCACATGGCCGCACCACTCATGAGCATGGTTATGTGAAATCATCGCATGGACATGTTTATCCACATGCTTCACATACTTTCCATGCTTCACATTCATACGCTCCTAATGCATATATGCCTAATGCTAAAAAGAATATGAATTTTACAATGCACGCTCACAATGTGCAAGACCACATGGTATGAATGCTTATGAATATACTTATGCACCCCCTCACATATCTTATCCACGTACTTCACACTATAGATATGCTCCAGCACATACACATCCACATATGCATGCCTATCCCAAAGCATACGCACACATGTTCACATGCCTCATGCTCCTACTAGATATTCTCCTCCAATGAATGCATACATGAGGCATAGGACTCCAAAGTCATTTGATTTGGGGTCCTAAAAATATTAGCTTGAATGACAAAGGAATGTATATGCAAACATATTTAGGGATGTTGTAGATAATGCGAACTATGTTGGGAAGCCAAAGTCCACTTGGACTTGGTTTCCAAAGGGCTAATCCCTTTGGACCCAACATGCTTAGGTACCATGTGCTTATGGTGTATTCTATAGGTACCCAAGAATAGGAAAAAGGGCAATATGGGAAAATATTTCTCTAGGTGCAAAGGAAAGGATTGGATACTCGATAGCGGGTGTTCCAAACATATGACGGGAGATCCAAGTTTGCTCTCCGAGGTTATCCGCATTAAAATGGCGGAACGGTTACTTTTGGTGGCAATGAAAAGGAATCCATAATAGGAATTGGTAAAATTTGTAATCCATAATAGAAGGTTTAAATCACAATCTTATCTCCGTTAGTCAACTTTGTGACAAAGGTTACAAAGTTAATTTTGGTGATGGATTGTGTAGTATTTTTGATAATACTAATAGTAATGTATTGTTTAGTGGCACACGCCAAAAGGATGTTTATATCTTGGATTTGCCACACACTATTGACCAATGCTTGGTTACTCACAGTAATGAACAACTTTTATGACATCGACGCTTTGGTCATGTTCATTTCATCATCTTCACAAGTTGTCCAAGCACAACATATTTAGAGGGTTTTCGAAACTTTTTGTTAATAAGAAAAGCTTTTGTGATTCATGCCAACGATGCAAGCTCCATAAATCCTCATTTAAGATTAAGAATGGAACTTCTACTTCTAGGCCACTAGAGCTTTTACATATAGATTTATTTGGGCCTACTAGAGTTGCATCCTTAGGAAATGCATTCTATGGACTTGTAATTGTTGATGACTTCTCTAGGTATACTTAGGTGAAGTTCTTGAATAGCAAGAATGAGGCACTTGAGAAATTTATTGTTTTGTCAAGGAAAGTTTAAAAGATTCAAGGTACATCCATTGTCACCATTCGTAGTGATCATGGAGGTGAATTTGATAATGAACTATTCTCTAACTTTTGTGATGAGAATGGGATAACTCACACATTTTCATTTCCTCGTGCTCCACCACAAAATGGTGTTGTAGAGAGGAAAAATTGAACCCTTATTGAGTGTGCATGCACTATGCTTAGTGATAGCGGCATTAGTTCACAAATGTGGGGGAAGCCGTTCATACCGCGTGCTATGTGCTAAATAGGATACTTGTGAGACCCCGGACAAACAAAACTTGTTATGAATTATTTTATAACAAATTCCTCAAGTTCGCTATTTTCGTGTTTTTTGGTTCTAAATGTTTTATTAAGAACACACACTGCAATTTAGATAAGTTTGATTCACGTTCTGATGAAGGAATATTTATTGGATACTCCGATTGTAGCAAGGCCTACTAGATATTTAATAAAAGAACCTTAACGGTTGAAGAATCACTACAAGTTTATTTTTATGAGATCTTTGATGTTTCATTATCTCAACTTGATGAGAATATTGAATTCTTGTGTGATTCTTTGAATAATGTGAAATTAGATGATTCTATTGAGACTAACCCTACTAATGATGGAGTTGAATTTATTTCTAATGATCAAGGAGTACCCAAGATGTTTGTTATGATTCCAAACCATCCACATGAACACGTGATATGTAATATTGATGATGGATTCTGTACAAGGTCAATGGTAGAACGATTTGCACATTGTGCTTTCGTATCAACCATAGAACCAAAGAGCATTGAAGAAGCTATCAAGGATAATTCTTGGATCATTGCTATGGAAGAAGAACTCATCCAATTTGAAAGGAATGATTTTTGTGAGTCAGTTCCTCCTCCGAAAAATCACAATGTCATTAGAAGAAAGTGGATCTTCAAAACAAGACAGATGAAAATGAAGGTGTCATCCGGAACAAGGCAACGTTAGTGGCTCAAGGTTACCAGCAAGAAGAAGGTACAGATTTTGAAGAATCATTTGCTTCGGTAGCTAGATTAGAATCTATAAGACTTTCATTGTCATTTGCATCATTTAGGAATTTTAAGCCTTTTTAAATGGATGCGAAAAGTGCATTCTTGAATGGACATGTTGAAGAAGTATATGTTTTGCAACCACCCGATTTCATTGATGCAGAATCTTCAAATCATGTGTTTAGACTTGTCACACCCCGCTTCCCAAAAACGTGGAGGCGAAGCGTGAGAAGGTCCGCTCAGACTTGAAGCTACAAAGCCGCAAGTCCGATAAGCGTCAATCACTTGAAACTGCAGGTCCTTGCAACGCGAAACGAAACAAAGATAATAATAACGAAAAGAGACAAGAGAAACATCTCAGAATATCCATAATAATAAATCTCAACATCGCAGAAAAGCCACCAGGCTAAAATATAAGAGTCTGAAAGAGGCCCAGCATGGCCAACAAAAGTACAAAGTACGAAAACAAAGCAATGGTGCAAGCACCGACAACTAACAGCAACCTAAAGCAAAAGCAAGTAAAATCAGTCTCTAAGACTGGTCTCCGGTGTCCTCGAACTCCTTGACGAACGTAGGCTCAGGCTCAGCGTCAGCAGACACCTCGTCCTCAGCAACTGTCTCTGGCTCAGGGTCTAACATGTGACACCCAAAAGAGCAAGGGGCACATGTCAGCAAGTCTGGAAGACTTGTGCAAGGAAACCGAAAGTAGGTAAAAGTAAAGCAACCTAGCAGTTCTAGCATGATGCGATGACATGGCAGTTAAAGTAATGAGTGCAACAGGTAAAGTAAAGTAAAGTAAAGTACGAGCATGGCATGGCATGAATCATTCACAAGACAAGTACAAGACAAGTAAAGTAAGCACCTCGTGCACAGTGATTCCGTCTTTTGGCTAGAGTGGCTGCGCGGGCCAACTCCTAAGCTCAAGTGACCGTTTATCCCTACCCCTCCACGTGTATCGGGCATTGGTTTTTAGCCAACACATGAGGCCCGCTTCTGGACCACGAGCCAGGAAGTGTTTTAAACAAGTATGGCGTAGGGGTGCACCTAGCCGGACAAGTAGTACGAGTACAAGTATTGTAGCGTGTGCTACGAATGCGACATTCAATGCATGGATGACATGACATGGCAAGTAGTAAAGCGTACAGGTAAGGAAAGTAAACGTGACAGTTTAGCATGCATGAACAACAAGTTTAAAGGGTTGGATCTAGCTTCGTTGTCAAGCTAGATCAATTAGGTGACGCATCTAGTTTCGTTGTCAAACTAGATCAAGTAGGCGTCTAGCCAGCTATCATTTCACTGACTAGTCTCTTTTACGCTAAAAACAAGGAAGTGGCCTAAAAACATGGCCCTAAGCAAGATTTGGCAAGTTTCACTTGCCTGCAATTATCGCGTCAGGGAAACACCGTCCAACGAGTCCAAAGTCACAATTCCTACGTGCATAAGTCCACCGGCCTACATCCGTTTTATTAATCTTGATTAGAGATTTCTAAAACATTTAAAATACTTTAACATACTGATTTTTAGTCTTGATTAGCATGCAATTGGGTTGGGGGTCCTAGGGTGCAAAGCGTTACCTCAACACGACGCGAAAGCTACACCGGCGTCGGGTAGCGACACCGGGGGTTGGAATAAAAGATCGCGCTCCAAGTCCAGATTCCAATTAGATTTCTCGCTGGAAATTTCAGAGCAATCAACCGGGGCGATGATTCCAGATTCCAAAGCTAGCACGTGCGACGACGGCCTACGACGTGCGACGACGTCGTACGCGGTGAATCGTCGGAGAGAACGCACCTAGGTGGGGCCCACAGTAGTCCTAGGGACCTTTGGGGAACCCACAATGCCTCTGGAGAACTTGGGGGGCCCACTGAGGCAAGTGGTGTGACGGATGCGTGGTTGTGACGAGTGGCTCTCGGTCGTACACAGCCAATGCGGGGAAATCTCTCGGTCGCTGCGGGGGAACGGGGCTGTGCAGCTGCGGGGTGCGGGCGCTAGGCGGGTGCGGGGGCTTCCTTCGGTCGGTGCGGGAGATCGGGTCGGTCGTGCGCTTGGGAGCGGGTCGTTGCAACATTGCAACGTTGCAACGAGCGGCGAGCGGTCGATGCGAGCGGGCGCTTCGGTCAGGCGCTTGGCGATGCGGGCGACAGCTGCGGGCGACGGTGCGGAGCTGATGCGGAGCGGGGATGCGAGCGGGGTGCGGGCCAAGCCCTCGGTCAGACCGAGGGAACGGAGCAGGGCGATGCGCTGCGATGCGAGCAGCGATGGATGCGGGGGCGGCTAGCGGTCGGAGCGAGGAAATTTGCTTGGTTTTCTCGGTCGGTGCGGTGGCTGAACGTCACAACGTTGCGACGAATCGTCGCAACGTCAAATTTGGGTTTTGGAAGAGGCTAGGGCTAATTTCTTGTGAAAATAGGTCTTCCTAGGGGTTGTTTATATAGTGTAGATGGGTTGACTTGGTCTAGGGCTAAATCTAATAGGATTAGAAGTTTAAAATAATTTGAAATTTGAAATTCAACTTCTCCAACTCACCCAAGGATTTGACTTGGTCCAAATGAGCTGGAAATTGGCTCAAAAATTCTTTAATACGTTTAAAACTCAAATAAATTTTATTTGGCCGAAAATAATTTAAAAATTAATTATTAAAAATATTTTAAAACTTGTTAAAAATATAAAAGTGGTCAAATAAACTCCAAAAATTATAAAATAAATATCGGGGTGATCGTGATGACGAAAGTGAGCTAACTAAGAAGACGGATCTCAATTTCAACATCGGACGACGAAACTAAAAATAGAAACGTCTCCCGTCAAAAGCGAAAATCGTCACGTCTCATCGAGTAAGTTTAAATTGTGGAAAAACGACTCGAGAAGTGTCATTCCAAGATAGTGCCACTATTTAATACTCTCAGAGACGTTCACAACGGCATATCACACAAAAGTGTTCACAATCAAGTAAAGTCTAAAATAAACACGTGCACGGCCAAAAGCACGTGCACGGACAAATTACAACGAAAACGTACCGTTACAAGACTTAAGAAGGCTCTTTATGGATTGAGACAAGCTCCTAGAGCATGGTATGATCGCGTAAAGAATTTTCTCATTGATTTGGGTTTCAAAATGGGTGATGTCGATTCAACACTATTCATTAAGTATTTTGATCATGACATTCTATTTATTCAAATATATGTTGATGACATTATATTTGGTTCCACTAACTCTACTCTTTGTCAAGAGTTTGCTAAGTCCATGTAAGATGAATTTAAGATGAGCTACATGGGAGAGCTCACCTACTTTTTAGGACTGCAATTCCGTCAATTGGAGCAAGGGATATTCATCCACCAAACAAAGTACACGGTGGAATTGATCAAACACTTTGGAATGTGATCTTCATCATCCAAGCGTACTCCAATGAGCACGACAACACAACTTGATAAAGATGAACGTGGAACGGATGTTGACATACGTCAATATCGAGGTACGATATGTAGTTTACTTTATCTTACCGCTAGTAGACTCGATATTATGTTTTCGGTGAACGGATGTTGACATACGTCAATATCGAGGTACGGTAGGTAGTTTACTTTATCTTACCGCTAGTAGACCCAATATTATGTTTTCGGTATGCTTATGTGCACGGTATCAATCTCAACCAAAACAATCACATTTGATTGCGGTTAAACGAATTTTCCTTTATCTAAACCAATCTCTTGACTATGGACTATTTTATCATAAGTCATGCACTTATGAATTAATTTCATTTAGTGATGCCAATTTTGCCGAATGTAAATCCGATAGGAAAAGTACTAGTGGCACTTGCCATTTCTTAGGAAATTCCATTGTATCTTGGTTCTCCAAGGAACAAAATTCAGTATCTCTTTCCACAACCGAAGCGAAATATATCGTCGTCGGATTAGGTTGTGCACAAGTATTATGGATGAGACAAACACTTAAGGACTATGGTATTGATTGTGGTACATCTCCAATCATGGTTGATAACCAAAGTGCCATATGTCTCTCCAAGAAACCGGTACAACACTCTCATACCAAACACATTGATATTAGACATCATTTCATTAATGATCATGTCCTCAAGAAGGATGTTTGTCTAGAGTACATCGACACTCAAAACCAAATTGCGGATATTTTCACCAATGCACTCAAGGAAGATTCCTTTATGAGGCTTAGGAGCGAATTAGGTATCATTGGTGAATCTCAACTCTAAGAGATCATGTTCTTATATCTACTATATTTCATATCATGATATGCTATGCTCATGTTAATTTTTGAAATTCAAAGTATATCTCCATTTCATAAGTTGTGTGATTCACTCATGAGATATACATGTTTCCTATGATTCATTGTTGAGCATTAAGTATTTGATTTGAAATGCCATCATATGAATTGATTATATATGTGATTAGCATTAATAAATGATTAGTTAAAGATGGTTAATGATGCCATCAAGCTTTAGGATACATATAGAAAGTATATCGGATTCATCCCAAGCTTTATGATGTTAACCAAACACCTGGTGTAATGGAACCAGACGTCCGACGTCTCAGACCTCTCTGCTGTTCAGAAGAGATTGCCTGACCAGTCATCTGATGGTCTCCAACCCGTCGCCTGAATCATTGTTCAGACGTCTGGAAAAAGAATTGACTGTCTATCAAAAAAATTCGAGAGCTATCTATCTCTGACTGAGACAGAAAAAGTCGTCTGATGTTGATCTACCAGATGCCTAGACAGTTGTTAGGCGCCTGATGAGTCTACTACAGATGCCTGATGGTCATAGCTTATGTTTTTCATTCTAGTTCATTCTGTCTACCAGACATCTGATAAGCGTAATCCAGTCGTATGTTTCAGTATAATCATTTCATTATTATATATCTCCAGACGCCTGGTTTCTTCACTCCAGACGTCTGTTGAAAGCGTTTAAGTCAGATCTCTATTCTGATCCAACTGCTGAGATTAATTGATACATCGTTATAAACCATGATTCACTCGATCAATGGTGTATGCGAGACATTTCTTTTTGTCTGCTCTTTCGTCTGTCGTTACATCTTTGTCATTATCTCGGCAATCTTGTGTGTTCGACTTAGGTAAAAACGTAACTCTTCTCATTATTCCAACTCGTTTGGCTACTGAAATCTTTGTTTAAGCTCTAATCGACTGACTACTATCTCTTAGGGTTTAATTATGTCGCCAAAATACGCTCATTCGTCGTCTTCTCTAGTTTTGTCGCTTGAGAGTGGTTCATCCTAACCCGAGACTCATGAACCTGGTACTTTATCTCATCAATCCGAAAGAATCATTCCCCTTGATTCTTCTCATCAGATTGAGTTGACAATTGGACAACACCAAGATCAATCTCCTGAGCACTCTCATGCTCATGACGATTCTCGTGCACAGTCGGAGTCTCCTGTCCACTCTCAGGATCATAAAGATCCACTCAAGGACGTCCGCAACAGACTAGATTTTTTGGTCCATAGGACACATCATCAGGATATTGATCTGTTATCCATCCGTTACAATCTAGAGGAGGTTCGTGCTACTGTCTCAGGAATTGGTAATGAACAACGTCAGATTAGCAATCTCCTTCAAGGCATTCAGGACAGTGTACATCTGATGTGTCCATATTTTACACCTACTTCATAGCATCATGACATCGCATTCCATGCCATTTTTGCATTTGAATCCCATATTTTCCTACGATATCGCATTTCTGACGTTATATTCGAGTTTCGTAGTGTTTCATGAATTTTCAGGGATTTTGGAGCGATTTGGGACCCGGTCTGGGTATGGACACATCTGACACGCCCGTGAGATCATTGGCGAAGCTCTACAGGAGTATCTGAGTTTTGGAAGCCATGGGAGGAGTGGAGGAGAGAGCAAGAGGAGAGGAGAGCCTCAGAAGCCACAACAAGGAGTTTCCCAGGTGACTCGACCGAGCATGGCAGCTGCTTGGTCGAGCAGATGCAAATTGAAGAAATGAGCAGATACGCAGCTTGCTTGGACCGAGCACTCATGGTGCTCGGTCGAGTAGCTATTAATTCCAATCTTTTGCACGGACCGAGAACTCATGGTGCTCGGTCGAGTAGCTATTAATTCCAATCTTTTGCACAGCCTGAGCAGCTTCTTCAGTGACCGAGTCGGCTATCTGCTTGACCGAGCAGAGCTGACTCGGCCTGTGTAGACAGAGTGATGATTTTAGAGGAGCGCAATTTACTGTCATGCCCGGTCGAGCAGTACATCTGCTCGGACCGAGGACCGACCGAGCAACCCACTGCTTGATCGAGTCACCCACTCGGTAGACGATGCTGAAGGCCATTTTTGGAAAGATTTTGGGAGCGTCGGTTGTGCGTTTGGAGGAGTGAAGTGAGGGAAGCTGTGACAACGTTTAGGGGCGATTCATTCTGAGTTTTTTTGAATAGAATTTTGGAGAGGAGATTAGAGAGAAAAACTTGTTAGATCTAGACTAAACTTTTGAAGATTATTGGATCGAATTTATTGGAAGTTTATTTGCTATTCTCGCGTTCTTGAAATCTTGGTTTTTCTTTTAGATCTATTACTCGCTGTAAGTTTCTCGATCTATTTTCTATCAATTAGCTATGATGTTTTCTTCTCTAAAAATTGTGTTTTTATTCGTTAATATTGTCATGAGTGGGTAGTCTTTTGTAGGGTTGATGGGTTAGCCCTAAGACCCTGGTGGGAGATGTAGATCTAGATCCCTAGGTTGAATTGGGGATAAAATGGTATTATTTCGGTCGATCCTACCGAATCCCTAGGATAACCCGTACTGAGATCATGCCCACGGTCTGTGGAATTGATGTGCTTAAGGGGTATCCCTAAGATTCGAATATGGAAATCGATGGATCCAACCAAGGCTCGTGACCACGCCCGGCTCGTGCCTTGAGGGGATCCCCCGATGAACTATATCACTACGTTGACAGCTACCGCTATTGCGTCAACGAGAGCCACCGAAATACCTCGCAATTCTAACCCATGAGAGTGGTACGAATTGGGAGATTAATCCACTAGCCCTAATGCAACGTAAGGATTCTATTCCAACGTCGATCCCCGACGGTTTTAGCGGTGATCCCTAACGCCCTAGTCCCTTTTTATTATTAATTCAACAACGATACCAAAACCAATTCTCTCAACCCAATAGCTATCTCACTTCGAGATATAAAAGTTGTAACGACTGGTTTTGTCACGCCCCGCTTCCCAAAAATATGGAGGCGAAGCGTGAGAAGGTCCGCTCAGACTTGAAGCTACAAAGCTGCAAGTCCGATAAGCGTCAATCAAATTTAAAACTGCAGGTCCTTGCAACGCGAACGAAACAAAGATAATAATAATGAAATGAGACAAAAGAGATATCTCAGAATATCCATAAAATAAGATTCAACATCACAGAAAAAGCCACCAGGCTAAAAGAAAAAGAGTCTAAAGGCCCAAACATGGCCAACAAAGTACAGAGTACAAAACAAAGGTGCTACGCACCGACAACTAACAACAAACCTAACACAAAAGGAAGCTCAGCTAGGTCACCAAGAAAAGGTAACCGGTGTCCACAAAACTCCTCCTGGCAATCATGGACTCAGACTCAGTGTCAGCAAAACATCACGTACACAGCAACGGTCTCCGGCTCAGGGTCTAACATGTGACACCCAAAAGAGCAAGGGGCACATGTCAGCAAGTCTACAAGAGACTTGTGCAAGGAAACTGAAAGTAGGTACAAGTAAAGCAACCTAGCAGTTCTAGCATGAATGCAATGACATGGTAGTTAAAGTATGAGTGCAACAAGTAAAGTAAAGTAAGGTACGAGCATGGCATTTAAACATGGCATGGATGACAAGTTTTACAAGTAACACTCACTAGTACAAGACAAGTAAAGTAAGCACCTCGTGCACAGAGATTCCGCCTTCTGGCTAGAGTGGCTGATCGGGCCACTCCTAAGCTCAGGTGATCGTTTATCCCTACCCCTCCACGTGTATCGAGCCAGGGCCTTACCCCCGAACGCGTATGCTCGCTTCTGGATCACGAGCCAGGAAATGTTTTTAACAAGTATGGCATAGGGGTGCACCTAGCCGGACAAGGAAACCGGGCATTGGCTTTTGACCAACACATGAGGCCCGTTCCCAGGAAGTAGTATTCAAGGAGTACAAGTACAAGTATTGTAGCGTGTGCTACGAATGCAACAATCAACTTGGATGACATGTAGAATGCAATGCATGGCAGTTAAAAGTGCGTACAGATAAGTAAAGTAAACGTGACAGTTTAGTATGCATGATTAACAAGTTTAAAGAGTTGGATCTAGCTTCGTTGTCAAGCTAGATCAACTAAGGGACGGATCTAGTTTCGTTGTCAAACTAGATCAAGTAGGCGTCTAGCCAGCTATCATTTCACTGACTAGTCTCTTTTACGCTGAAAACAAGGAAGTGGCCTAAAAACATGGTCCTACACAAGAGTTGGCAAGTTTCACTTGCCTGCAAGTACAACGTCTGAGCACACCGTCCAACGAGTCCAAAATCACAATTATCATACGTGCACAAGTCCACCGGCCTAAAGTCCATATTATTAATCTTGATTAGTGAATTTAAAACATTTAAAATACTTTAGAAATACTGATTTTAGTCTTGATTAGCATGCAATTGGGTTGGGGGTCCTAGGGGTGCAAAGCGTTACCTCAACACGACGCGAAAGCTACACTGGCGTCGGGTAGCGACGCCAGGGGTTGGAATAGAAGAACGCGCTCCAAGTCCTGATTCCAATATAGATTCCTCGTTGGAAAATTCAGAGCATCAACCGGAGCAACGAATCTAGATTCCAAAGCTAGCACGTGCGACGACGGGCTACGACGTGTCGCAACGTCGTACGCGGCAAATCGTCGGAGAGAAAGCACCTAGGTGGGGCCCACAGTAGTCCTAAGGACCTATGGGGGACCCACAATACCTCTGGAGAACTTGGGGGGCCCACGGTGGCAAGCGGTGCGAGAGTTGCGACGCTGCGACGAACATCGCTCGGTCAGACACTAGCCTGACCGAGAGAATCTCTCGGTCAGACACAGCGCACGGCGCTGTGCAGCGCTGCGGAGCGGGCTCTCGGTCGGTGCGGAGCGGGCCTTCGGTCGGGCGCTGGGGCGGGTCGGTCGCAGCGCTGTGCGGGCGTTGCAACGTTGCAACGAAGCGGCGATGCGGGCGTGAGCGGGGGAGCGCTTCGGTCGGACACGGGCGAAGCGGGGGTCGGTGCGGGCTCTGCGAAGTGGGGTTGTGCGGTGCGGAGCGGGGCGAAATCTCTCGGTCAGACCGAGAGATCCTCTCGGTCGGACACGGAGATTGCAAGCGGCTGCTACAGTGGGTGCGGAGCGGAGCTTGGTGCGGGCGGTGGCCTCGGTCAGACCGAGGTAACGGGGCGGAATTCTTCGGTCGTGCACAGGCGACGGCTGCAACGTTGCGACGAATCGTCGCAAGTGGGTTTTTGGGTTTTGGAAGCGGCTAGGGTTATTTTCTTGCGAAAATAGGTCTTCCTAGGGATTGTTTATATAGTGTAGCTGGGTTGACTTGGTCTAGGGCTAATCCTAATGGGATTAGGAGTTTAAAATAATTTAAAATTCAAATCTCACCAACTCCAACTCACCCAAGGCTTAGGTGGGGCCCAAATGAGCTGGAAATTGGCTCAAAAATTATTTAAAACGTTTTAAACTCAAATAAATTTTATTTGGCCGAAATTAATATAAAAATTAATTATTAAAAATATTATAAACCTTGTTAAAAATATAAAAGTGGTCAAACAAACTCCAAAAATTATAAAATAAATATAGGGGTGATCGTGATGACGAAAGTGAGCTAACTAAGAAGACAGATCTCAATTTCAACATCGGACAACGAAACTAAAAATAGAAACGTCTCCCGTCAAAAGTGAGAATCGCAACGTCTCATCGAATAAGATTAAATTGTGGGAAAATGACTCGAGAAACGTCGTTCCAAATTAGTGCCACTATTTAATACTCTCAGAGACGTTCACAACGGCATATCACACTAAAGTGTTCACAAACAAACAAAGTCTAAAATAAACACTTGCACTGCCAAAAGCACGTGCACGAACAACGTACAACGAAAAGTGGTCGTTACATCCTCCCCACCTTAGAATAAAGTCCGTCCTCGGACTTTCTAATATATCGAGTCGCTCTAGTAACTACCCCGATCGTGTCACATTATAATTCAAACCGGGTATAGCCATTACAAGTGCTTATATACGCACTCGGTAGTCAAACATTATCACTACCAACACGTATATATATACATTCACGTACGTCATACACTTATACCTATTATAGTCAGTCAATTTCATACATGTATTTCAATCATATACATATACGTACATCCCTCATATAACCACTACTTACCTAGTACAAAACAATAGTTCAGATACTCACTTAAGGATAGTCTCACACTTAGCAATTACAATCATTGCTCTACTTATAGATAGCTACCTATGCACTAACAACATGGGTATACTACCCTCTAATATTTCCTAGTATACATCCAACGCTGTAACGACCACTTTTTCGTCGTACGTTTTTCGTGCACGTGCTTTGACCGTGCACGTGTTTGTTTTAGACGTTGTTCGTTTGTGAACACTTTCGTGTGATATACCGTTGTGAACGTCTCTGAGAGTATTAAATAGTGGCACTAATTTGGAACGACGTTTCCCGAGTCGTTTTCCCACAATTTAATCTTACGCGATGAGACGTGACGATTCTCACTCTTGACGGGAGACGTTTCTATATTTATTTTCGTCGTCCGACGTTGAATTTGAGATCCGTCTTCTTAGTTAGCTCACATTCGTCATCACGATCACCACGATATTTATTTTATAATTTTTGGAGTTCATTTGACCACTTTTATATTTTTAACAAGGTTTATAATATTTTTAATAATTTATTTTTAAATTATTTTCGGCCAAATAAAATTTATTTGAGTTTTAAATATTTTAAAGAATTTTTGAGCCAATTTCCAGCTCATTTGGACCAGGTCAAACCCTTGGATGAGTTGGAGTAATTGAATTTCAAATTTTAAATCTTTTTAAACTTCTAATCCTATTAGATTTAGCCCTAGACCAAGTCAACCCATTTATACTATATAAGCAACCCCTAGCAAGACCTATTTTCCAAAGAAATTAGCCCTAGCCTCTTCCAAACTTGAAATTGGACGTTGCGACGAATCGTCGCAACGTTGCGACGTTCAGCTGCTGTACGACCGAGAAAAACGCCCCCATTCCCCCGCTCCGACCGATGGCAGCCCCCGCACCCATCGCCGCCCGCATCGCTTCGCAGCGCCAGCTCCGTTCCCTCGGTCTGACCGAGGGATAGGCCCGCACCCCGCTCCGCACAGCGCTCCGCACCGTGCCCGCTTCGCCCCCGCATCGCTCCGCATCTGACCGGTCGCCCCGCCCGCAGCGACCGTTGTTGCAAGCGCTGCAACGTTGCAGCATCACAGCTCCGCATTCTCAGCGCCTGACCGAAGCCCCCGACCGGTCTGACCGAAGGAGACAGCCCCGCCCGCTGCTGCGACCGACCCAAATCGTCGCAGCTCCGCATTCTCAGCGCACGACCGAGAAATCTCCCCGCATTGGAGGGGTACGACCGAGAGCCACTCGTCGCAACCCCGCACCCGTCACACCACTTGCCACCGTGGGCCCCCCAAGTTCTCCAGAGTTATTGTGGGTCCCCCAAAGGCCCCTAGGACTACTGTGGGCCCCACCTAGGTGCTTGCTCTTTGAGGATTCGTCGCGTACGACGACGTCGCACGTCGTAGCCCGTCGTCGCACGTGCGAGCTTTGGAATCTGGAATCATCGCCCCAGTTGATGCTCTGAATTTTCCAGCGAGTAAACTATATTGGAATCTGGACTTGGAGCGCGATCTCTTATTCCAACCCCCGGCGTCGCTACCCGACGCCGGTGTAGCTTTCGCGTCGTGTTGAGGTAACGCTTTGCACCCCTAGGACCCCCAACCCAATTGCATGACTAATCAAGAATAAAAATCAGTATTTTAAAGTATTTTAAATGTTTTAGCAATCACTAATCAAGATTAATAATATGGACTTTAGGCCGGTGGACTTTGCACGTAGGATAATTGTGATTCTTGGACTCATTGGACGGTGTGCTCAGACGTCGTAATTACAGGCAAGTGAAACTTGCCAACTCTTGTGTAGGGCCATGTTTTAGGCCACTTTCTTGTTCCTAGCGTAAAAGAGACTAGTCAGTGAAATGATAGCTGGCTAGACGCCTACTTGATCTAGTTTGACAACGAAACTAGATCCGTCACCTAATTGATCTAGCTTGACAACGAAGCTAGATCCAACCCTTTAAACTTGTTGTTCATGCATACTAAACTGTCACGTTTACTTTCCTTAAACTGTACGTACTTTTGACTGCCATGCATTGCATCTTACATGTCATCCAACTTGATTGTTGCATCGTAGCACACGCTACAAAATACTTGTACAAATCCGTGTTTCCGTGTCCCTGGCTAGGTGCACCCCTAGGCCATACTTGTTTACACACTTCCTGGCTCGTGGTCCAGAAGCGAGCATTCCGTGTTCGGGGGTAAGGCCCTGGCTCGACACACGTGGGGGGGTAGGGATAAACGTTCACTTGAGCTTAGGAGTGGCCCGATCAGCCCTCTAGCCAAAAGGCGGAATCTCTGTGCACGAGGTGCTTACTTTCCTTGTCTTGTACTTGTCTTGTGAATGCCATGCCATGCTCGTACTTTACTTTACTTTACCTTACCTGTTGCACTCATACTTTAAACTGCCATGTCATCGCATTCATGCTAGAACTGCTAGGTTGTTCACTTTACTTTCAGTTTCCTTGCACAAGTCTCTTGTAGACTTGCTGACATGTGCCCCTTGCTCTTTTGGGTGTCACATGTTAGACCTGAGCCAGAGACCGTTGCTGTGTACGTGATGAGTTGCTGACGCTGAGTCTGAGTCCATGATTGCCCAGGAGGATTTTGGTGGACACCGGTGACCATGCTTTGAGTTTTGTTGAGCTTTATGTTGTTTTAGGCCTTTTGTTAGTTATTGGTGCGTAGTACCGTTGTTTTGTACCTTGTACTTTTGTTGGCCGTGTTTGGGCCTTTAGTCTCTTTTTCTTTTAGCCTGGTGGCTTTTCTGCGATGTTGGAATTTATATTTATGGATATTCTGAGATTATTCTTTTGTCTCATTTCATTATTATTATCTTGTTTCGCTCGCGTTGCAAGGACCTGCAGTTTTAAATTTGATTGACGCTTATCGGACTTGCAGCTTTGTAGCTTCAAGTCTGAGCGGACCTTCTCACGCTTCGCCTCCACGTTTTTGGGAAGCGGGGCGTGACAGGTTTTGTTGGTGGCCCATGCAGGTCCAGTCTTGCAATTGCAAATTAACGGAACAACGATAATAACAGAATGTCCATTAAATAAATTGCAACATCCGAATCAGAAGCCCTGAGTCTAGTCGTTTTTAGGACACTAGGTGATAAGAAGACTTAGTTAGACGTCTGTGCTTGATAGTTAGAGGCCCCTGATTGTAGTTAGACTCCCTTCTAGCAATTGATTTAATCGTCGTAGGAGTTACCTTAGTGGTCCTTGCCTAACTCTGACCATATTAGACTTCTAGATTTTCCTTTAGTCGTTCGCTTGGGTTCATCGATTTCGGACCAAGCTGAACGCATTTCATTACCGTCTAGCTCCTTAGAAAGTCTTAGCGCTTAGTTCTTAATCTTTAGTTGGTCGACCGTAGGAGTTTTCCCGTAGATTCCCCTGATTCATAACCTAGGCGTATGTATGTTTTGATCATCCGACTATTTTCCTTGCCTCGATTCACGAGATCGCCTCATGACGATCGTCGTCAATTTTCGAACCTCTCCATTACAAGTCTTGAATTTTCTGAAAGTATTTTTCGATCTTCTCTTTCACTAAGTTTAAATTTGTCCAAATTTTTAATATATATATCTTATATTTCCTACTCCTTCGTTGATTTAAAATTTTAAAAAGCTTGTCAGAATTTTTGAATACTAGTTTATAGTATTTTTCCAGCCTATGTTTTTCGTACTTAGTTAAATGCGTCGTCCCTTCATATATTTTATTCTGAACCGTACTTTCGCTTTGCCCAATTTGATTTATAATTTCCTTCGTATTTGTGTCATACGAATGCTACGTCGTGTTTACTTTAAATATACTTTCAAGACACATGGAATTTCAGTTTTCAGCAAGTTGGCTTTGCTCGTCATTTTCGCTACTTCAGATTTTTGCAAAATTACTATTTTCATAGCCTCTTCCTACTTTGGACCATCCCTGATTTGATTTTAAAGATTTGCTATTCGATCTTGATAATTCTTATGCTAAGTTATTATTATTTTCTTTCCGCTCACCATACACGCTTTTAGAAAAATTTCCAAACCAAATTGAATTTCAATTATTTTTATATCCGTGCCAGACTTGTTGTGCTAGTATATTAAGAACCTTGTGTAAATCAGTTCCTCGTTTTTGGCAAATCCTGATTCCTCTAAAAGAAGTTTCAATATTGATTTTTCCATAGCCTAAAAGTTTTGAAAGCATTTAACCTGAGTTTAAATTTTTCCGTTACTTGATTTCATTCTTCGACTTTCCAAAACTTTTTGACAAAACTATATTGAATTACTGACGTATAAATTTTCTAAACCACGTCCTTAATATTCTTGTAAATGATTTTACTTCATGTTATGATGACTTTTAAAACCAATAGACCATTTTCTCTCTTATTATGAATGTTCGACTCAAATTTATTTTGAACAACTCGTTTTATCGATCTCCAAATATTTCTTGTCAGACTGGGATTTCAATTTTTTTGAAGAACAGTAGTTTTCAGATTTCCCGTATTTTAACTTGTGCTACCTACCACATTTTCTTTTTCTCCTCCTATATAAGCATCACTACATCTCCCTTTTCCCTCAACCTAAACACCACCATCGAGTCAATGTTTTCCCTAACCAAGCCGTCTCCTTGTATTCGTCCTATCTGAACTCGTGCTTATCGATCCTTCCCTCGTCACGCTCCCGATCTCTCTTTATTGCTTAGGCCTTAGGGTCCGTCAATGTCTGTGTCAACCCTTAGTTGTTAGTAGACCCTTGGACCCTTGTGAGGTGTCGTTGTGCACGTACCTAAGTTGTGTACGTGGGCTTGAATGAGTGTACCCCCATAGTATATTGATGCTTGCCTATTGTGTGATATATATATGTACTTGGAGTTATTCGTGATATTATGAAGTTGTTTGTGTGCTAGAATGTATAGACTTGTGAGTGGTTAGATATACTATACTAGGGATGCTTGTGTATATTTGAATTAGCGTTGGAATATCTAAGTTGTGTATGTAGTAAGAGATACTTATAATGGTTGAAATAAAATGATTGGTAAAGATATGTGTGTGCTAGGTGTGATAATAATAAGTGTACGTATAATTAAGTAAGTAGGCCTATTGAGTGACTCGTATATTATTACGTATGAGTATGTGCTCGTAAATCGATATATTTAGTGTTTAGACGTAAGTAGTTACGTTTCGTTGCATGAGTATATAGGTGATATACATATGGTAGTAGGATTATAGTTTTGATTGGTATTGCTTGCTTTTACGGGATGTTGCATGAGTGCATACCGTGAGGTATACACGACTATTGCGCATCTTAATTATGTATGTGTGGATGAGTTAGTATACTAATTATAGGTAGTAGGCTATGGTGTGAATATATATATATATAAGTTACATGTGTGTGTGACTATACGATGAATACGTATGCGTGTACTAGGGAGTGTATTATAATTATACGTATGTTGATGTCTATATTATTATTATTATGGTGTATAAATTGATTGAACTATGTATGTATTACCGGACTAAATATTAAGTGAATGACTTATGGTATGTATATGGTTGTATTGGTAGACGTATAAATATTGGAGTGGTATTGGTATATGTATGAATGCCGTGTTACGTATATAGAATATTCTGATGTGTGTACTGAGTCTCACTCAAGCTGGAGTGGGTATACTCTAAGTATATTGAATGTATGTTTGTAGTTTGAATATAGCAATGTTTGATGTATGTATAGTGATAGGAGTGTTTGTGCCTGGTTGTGCTACGCACATGATTGTGGGTCGCTACGCCAGTATATAGTTATAGGTGTTGGTCTTGTGGTATAGTTATTTACTAAGGACTTGTTATGTGAACGTATGTGTACTAGCTAAAACTAAGTGTGTATGTGTGCTAGTAATATAATGGTATGATTGGTATGCGTAAATGAAATGTTAGCGTGTATGGGAGTGCACCATGCACGGGTAAGTATGTGCTTAGATATAGGTATGGATGACTATGGTATATGTGGCGTGTCGAAAATATAGTTATAGGACCGTACGTGATGTGAATATATGGTGAACTAATTGCATGTAATTGAATGACTATATATTGTGAAATTATAGTAGTGGTGAATGTATATTAGATATAGTGAACCTGATTAATAATGGTATGGTGTGACTATATGGTTGAGATGTTTGGTATTGGATGAATATTAAAGGGTAGTATACCCTTGATGTTTGTGCATATGTAGCTACATATAAGTATAGCAAGGATTGTAATGGCTAAGTGTGAGACTATCCTTATATGAGTATCTGAAATATTGTTTTGTGATTAGGTAGGTAGTGGTTATATAAGGGATGTATGTTTATATACCTGATTGAAATACATGTATGAAATTGAGGGGCTATAATAGGTATAAGTGTATACGTACGTGAATGTATATATATATACGTGTTGGTTGTATTAATGTTGACTACTTAGTGCATATATAAGCACTTGTAATGACTATATTTGGTTTGAAATATAATGTGACTTGATTTGGGGTAGTTATTAGAGCGACTAGATATATTAGAAAGTCCGAGGACGGACTTTATTCTAAGGTGGGGAGGATGTAACGACCACTTTTTCGTCGTACGTTTTTCGTGCACGTGCTTTGACCGTGCACGTGTTTGTTTTAGACGTTGTTCGTTTGTGAACACTTTCGTGTGATATACCGTTGTGAACGTCTCTGAGAGTATTAAATAGTGGCACTAATTTGGAACGACGTTTCCCGAGTCGTTTTCCCACAATTTAATCTTACGCGATGAGACGTGACGATTCTCACTCTTGACGGGAGACGTTTCTATTTTTATTTTCGTCGTCCGACGTTGAATTTGAGATCCGTCTTCTTAGTTAGCTCACATTCGTCATCACGATCACCACGATATTTATTTTATAATTTTTGGAGTTCATTTGACCACTTTTATATTTTTAACAAGGTTTATAATATTTTTAATAATTTATTTTTAAATTATTTTCGGCCAAATAAAATTTATTTGAGTTTTAAACATTTTAAAGAATTTTTGAGCCAATTTCCAGCTCATTTGGACCAGGTCAAACCCTTGGATGAGTTGGAGTAATTGAATTTCAAATTTTAAATCTTTTTAAACTTCTAATCCTATTAGATTTAGCCCTAGACCAAGTCAACCCATCTATACTATATAAGCAACCCCTAGCAAGACCTATTTTCCAAAGAAATTAGCCCTAGCCTCTTCCAAACTTGAAATTGGACGTTGCGACGAATCGTCGCAACGTTGCGACGTTCAGCTGCTGTACGACCGAGAAAAACGCCCCCATTCCCCCGCTCCGACCGATGGCAGCCCCCGCACCCATCGCCGCCCGCATCGCTTCGCAGCGCCAGCTCCGTTCCCTCGGTCTGACCGAGGGATAGGCCCGCACCCCGCTCCGCACAGCGCTCCGCACCGTGCCCGCTTCGCCCCCGCATCGCTCCGCATCTGACCGGTCGCCCCGCCCGCAGCGACCGTTGTTGCAAGCGCTGCAACGTTGCAGCATCACAGCTCCGCATTCTCAGCGCCTGACCGAAGCCCCCGACCGGTCTGACCGAAGGAGACAGCCCCGCCCGCTGCTGCGACCGACCCAAATCGTCGCAGCTCCGCATTCTCAGCGCACGACCGAGAAATCTCCCCGCATTGGAGGGGTACGACCGAGAGCCACTCGTCGCAACCCCGCACCCGTCACACCACTTGCCACCGTGGGCCCCCCAAGTTCTCCAGAGTTATTGTGGGTCCCCCAAAGGCCCCTAGGACTACTGTGGGCCCCACCTAGGTGCTTGCTCTTTGAGGATTCGTCGCGTACGACGTCGTCGCACGTCGTAGCCCGTCGTCGCACGTGCGAGCTTTGGAATCTGGAATCATCGCCCCAGTTGATGCTCTGAATTTTCCAGCGAGTAAACTATATTGGAATCTGGACTTGGAGCGCGATCTCTTATTCCAACCCCCGGCGTCGCTACCCGACGCCGGTGTAGCTTTCGCGTCGTGTTGAGGTAACGCTTTGCACCCCTAGGACCCCCAACCCAATTGCATGACTAATCAAGAATAAAAATCAGTATTTTAAAGTATTTTAAATGTTTTAGCAATCACTAATCAAGATTAATAATATGGACTTTAGGCCGGTGGACTTTGCACGTAGGATAATTGTGATTCTTGGACTCATTGGACGGTGTGCTCAGACGTCGTAATTACAGGCAAGTGAAACTTGCCAACTCTTGTGTAGGGCCATGTTTTAGGCCACTTTCTTGTTCCTAGCGTAAAAGAGACTAGTCAGTGAAATGATAGCTGGCTAGACGCCTACTTGATCTAGTTTGACAACGAAACTAGATCCGTCACCTAATTGATCTAGCTTGACAACGAAGCTAGATCCAACCCTTTAAACTTGTTGTTCATGCATACTAAACTGTCACGTTTACTTTCCTTAAACTGTACGTACTTTTGACTGCCATGCATTGCATCTTACATGTCATCCAACTTGATTGTTGCATCGTAGCACACGCTACAAAATACTTGTACAAATCCGTGTTTCCGTGTCCCTGGCTAGGTGCACCCCTAGGCCATACTTGTTTACACACTTCCTGGCTCGTGGTCCAGAAGCGAGCATTCCGTGTTCGGGGGTAAGGCCCTGGCTCGACACACGTGGGGGGGGTAGGGATAAACGTTCACTTGAGCTTAGGAGTGGCCCGATCAGCCCTCTAGCCAAAAGGCGGAATCTCTGTGCACGAGGTGCTTACTTTCCTTGTCTTGTACTTGTCTTGTGAATGCCATGCCATGCTCGTACTTTACTTTACTTTACCTTACCTGTTGCACTCATACTTTAAACTGCCATGTCATCGCATTCATGCTAGAACTGCTAGGTTGTTCACTTTACTTTCAGTTTCCTTGCACAAGTCTCTTGTAGACTTGCTGACATGTGCCCCTTGCTCTTTTGGGTGTCACATGTTAGACCTGAGCCAGAGACCGTTGCTGTGTACGTGATGAGTTGCTGACGCTGAGTCTGAGTCCATGATTGCCCAGGAGGATTTTGGTGGACACCGGTGACCATGCTTTGAGTTTTGTTGAGCTTTATGTTGTTTTAGGCCTTTTGTTAGTTATTGGTGCGTAGTACCGTTGTTTTGTACCTTGTACTTTTGTTGGCCGTGTTTGGGCCTTTAGTCTCTTTTTCTTTTAGCCTGGTGGCTTTTCTGCGATGTTGGAATTTATATTTATGGATATTCTGAGATTATTCTTTTGTCTCATTTCATTATTATTATCTTGTTTCGCTCGCGTTGCAAGGACCTGCAGTTTTAAATTTGATTGACGCTTATCGGACTTGCAGCTTTGTAGCTTCAAGTCTGAGCGGACCTTCTCACGCTTCGCCTCCACGTTTTTGGGAAGCGGGGCGTGACAAACGCATCAACTCATGTAGTCACACCATACCATAATTAAATCCAGTTTCACTGTATCTAATATATATATTCACCACCACTATAGTTTCACAATATATAGTCATTTAAATGCATGCAATTAGTTCACCATGTATTCACATCACATACGGTCCTATAACTGTATTTACGACACGCCACATATACTATAGTCACCAATAACTATAACTAAGCACATACTTACCCGTGCATGGTGCACACCCATACACGCTAACATTTCATTCATAACAATCACACCACTATACACTTAGCACAACTACTCATCTAGTCTAGCTAGTACACATGTGTCCACACGGGCAAGTCCTTAGTAATTAACTATACAACAAGACCAACACCTATAACTATATACTGGTGTAGCGACCCACAATCATGTGCGTAACACAACCAGGCACGGCGCTCCTATCACCATACATACATCAAACATCGCTATATTCAAACTTCAGACATACACATCAATATACTTAGAGTATACCCACTCAAGCTTGAGTGAGACTCAATACACATATCAGAATATTCTACATACGTAACACTGCATTTATACCTATACACATACCACTCCAATATATATATATGTCTACCAATACAACCTTATGCATACCATAAGTCAATCACACTTAATATTTAGTCAGGTAATACTCACATAGTTCAATCACTCTATATACCATAATAATAATAATACAGACATCAGCACACGTATAATTATAATACACTCCCTAATACATGCATACGCATTCATCGTATAGTCACACACATGTAACATATATATTCACACCATAGCCTACTACCTATAATTAGTATACTAACACATCTATACGTACATAATTAAGATGTGCAATAGTCGTGTATACCTCATGGTATGCACGCACACAACATCTCGTAAAAGCAAGCAATACCAATCAAAATTATAATCCTACTACCATATGTATATCACCTATATACTCATGCATCAAAACATAACTGCTTACTCCTAAGCACAATTCATAACTACGTACGAGTACGCACTTATACGTACAAACATATAGGTCATATAATAGGCCTACTTACTCAACTATACTTACACCCATTATTATCACACCTAGCATACACATAGCTTTACCAATCATTTTATTTCAACCATTACAAGTATCTCTTACTACATACACAACTTAGATATTTCAACGCTAACTCTTATATACACAGGCATCCCTAGTATGGTATAACTATCCACTCACAAATCTATAAATGCTAACACACAACAACTTCATAATATTACGAATAACTCCGAGTATATATATATCACACCATAGACAAGCATCAATATACTATGGGGGTAAAATCATTCAAGCCCACGTACACAACTTGGGTACGTGCACTACGACTACGTCACAAGGTCCAAGGGTCTACTAGCAACTAAGAGTTGACACAGACATTGGCGGGCACTAAAGCCTAAGCAATGTAGAGAGAGGTCGAGGTCGAAAGCGTGACGAGAGAAGGATCGATAAGCACGAGTTCGAATAGAACGATTACAAGGAGACAGCTTGGTTAGACGAAACATAGACTCAATGGTGATGTTTAGGTTGAGGGAAAAGGAGATGTAGTGACACTTATATAGGATGGAGAAAAGGAAAAGTATAAGTAACATAAGCTAACATACACGGAATTTTGAAAATTGTCGTACTTCAAAATTTGAAATCCCAGTCTGAAAAGAAATATTTGGAGATCGATAAAATGAGTTGTTCAAAATAAATTTGAGTCGAATATTCATAATAAGAGAAAATGGTCGGTTGGTTAAAAAAATCATTATAAAAGGAAGTAAAATCATTTACACGAATATTAAGGACGTAATAATTTTTTTTTGAAAATATTATACGGCAGTAATTAAAAAAAATTTTGGAAATTTAAAGAATGAAATTAAAGTAACTGAAGAATTGAAGCTCGTTTTTAACGCTTTCAAAGTCTTTAAACTAGGGAAAGAAAATTTAAAATGATCAATATTGGAACTACTTTTTAGGGGAACCAGGATGAGCCAAAAATAAAACTGGTTTACACAAAGCTCTTAGCATACAAGAACAACGAGCCTGGTACGGATATAAAAATAATTGAAATTCAATTTAGTTTAGAAATTATTCTAAAAGTATGTATGGTGAACGGAAAGATAATAATGACTTAGTAGTGAAATTATCAAAAACTGTAGTAAAGCTTTAAAACCAAACTATGGGAAGTCTGGGCCAGGAATAGTAATTTTTAAAATTTTGAAATAGCGGAAACGATGAGCATAAAACCGACTGGCTAAAAGCTGAAATTCCATGTGACTTGAAAGTATATTAAAGTAAACACGACGTATCATTCGAATAACACAAATAAGAAGGAAAATTATAAATCGAATTGGGCAAGGCAAAAGTATGGTTCAGAATGAAATTAATATATGAAGGGACGACACATTTACATAAGTACGAAAAATATAGGCTGGAAAAATACCATAAGCTAGTATTCGAAATTTCGACAAAAGTTTTTAAAAAAATTTTAAATCAACGAAGGAGCATGAAGTATATATATATATATATTAAAATTGGACAAATTTAAACTTAGGAAAAGAGTAAATCGAAAAATACTTTCAGGAGATTCAAGGTTTGCAATGGAGAGGTTCAAAAATTGATGACGATCGTCATGAGGCGATCTCGTGAATCGAGGCAAGAAAATTGGTCGGATGATCAAAACATACATACGCCTAGGATATGAATCAGGGGAATCTACGGGGAAACCCCTACGGTCGACCAACTAAAGATTAAGAACTAAGCGCTAAGACTTTCTAAGGAGCTAGACGGTAATGAAATGCGTTCAGCTTGGTCTGAAATCGATGAACCCAAGCGAACGACCAAAGGAAATTCTAGAAGTCTAATATGGTCAGAGTTAGACAAGAACCACTAAGGTAACTCCTACGATGATTAAATCAGTTGCTGACAGGGAGTTTAACTAACAATCAGAGGCATCTAACTAGCAAGCACAGACGACTAACTAAGTCTTCTTATCACCTAGTGACATAGGAGAACGACTAAACTCAGGGCTTATGACTCGGATGTTGCAATTTATTTAATGGACATTCCGTTATTATCGTTGTTCCGTTAATTCGTAATTACAAGACCGGACCTGCATGGGCCACCAACAAAACCTGTCACGCCCCGCTTCCCAAAAATATGGAGGCGAAGCGTGAGAAGGTCCGCTCAGACTTGAAGCTACAAAGCTGCAAGTCCGATAAGCGTCAATCAAATTTAAAACTGCAAGTCCTTGCAACGCGAACGAAACAAAGATAATAATAATGAAATGAGACAAAAGAGATATCTCAGAATATCCATAAAATAAGGTTCAACATCACAGAAAAAGCCACCAGGCTAAAAGAAAAAGAGTCTAAAGGCCCAAACATGGCCAACAAAGTACAGAGTACAAAACAAAGGTGCTACGCACCGACAACTAACAACAAACCTAACACAAAAGGAAGCTCAGCTAGGTCACCAAGAAAAGGTCACCGGTGTCCACAAAACTCCTCCTGGCAATCATGGACTCAGACTCAGCGTCAGCAAAACATCACGTACACAGCAATGGTCTCCGGCTCAGGGTCTAACATGTGACACCCAAAAGAGCAAGGGGCACATGTCAGCAAGTCTACAAGAGACTTGTGCAAGGAAACTGAAAGTAGGTACAAGTAAAGCAACCTAGCAGTTCTAGCATGAATGCAATGACATGGCAGTTAAAGTATGAGTACAACAAGTAAAGTAAAGTAAAGTAAGGTACGAGCATGGCATTTAAACATGGCATGGATGACAAGTTTTACAAGTAACACTCACTAGTACAAGACAAGTAAAGTAAGCACCTCGTGCACAGAGATTCCGCCTTCTGGCTAGAGTGGCTGATCGGGCCACTCCTAAGCTCAGGTGACCGTTTATCCCTACCCCTCCACGTGTATCGAGCCAGGGCCTTACCCCCGAACGCGTATGCTCGCTTCTGGATCACGAGCCAGGAAGTGTTTTTAACAAGTATGGCATAGGGGTGCACCTAGCCGGACAAGGAAACTGGGCATTGGCTTTTGACCAACACATGAGGCCCGTTCTCAGGAAGTAGTATTCAAGGAGTACAAGTACAAGTATTGTAGCGTGTGCTACGAATGCAATAATCAACTTGGATGACATGTAGAATGCAATGCATGGCAGTTAAAAGTGCATACAGATAAGTAAAGTAAACGTGACAGTTTAGTATGCATGATTAACAAGTTTAAAGAGTTGGATCTAGATTCGTTGTCAAGCTAGATCAATTTAGGTGACGGATCTAGTTTCGTTGTCAAACTAGATCAAGTAGGCGTCTAGCCAGCTATCATTTCACTGACTAGTCTCTTTTACGCTCAAAACAAGGAAGTGGCCTAAAAACATGGCCCTACACAAGAGTTGGCAAGTTTCACTTGCCTGCAAGTACAACGTCTGAGCACACCGTCCAACGAGTCCAAAATCACAATTATCCTACGTGCACAAGTCCACCGGCCTAAAGTCCATATTATTAATCTTGATTAGTGAATTTAAAACATTTAAAATACTTTAAAAATACTGATTTTAGTCTTGATTAGCATGCAATTGGGTTGGGGGTCCTAGGGGTGCAAAGCGTTACCTCAACACGACGCGAAAGCTACACTGGCGTCGGGTAGCGACGCCAGGGGTTGGAATAGAAGAACGTGCTCCAAGTCCTGATTCCAATATAGATTCCTCGCTGGAAAATTCAGAGCGTCAACCAGAGCAACAAATCCAGATTCCAAAGCTAGCACGTACGACGACGGGCTACGACGTGTCGCAACGTCGTACGCGGCAAATCGTCGGAGAGAAAGCACCTAGGTGGGGCCCACAGTAGTCATAGGGACCTATGGGGGACCCACAATACCTCTGGAGAACTTGGGGGGCCCACGGTGGCAAGCGGTACGAGAGTTGCGACGTTGCGACGAACGTCGCTCGGTCGGACACTAGCCTGACCGAGAGAATCTCTCAGTCAGACACAGCGCACGGCGCTGTGCAGCGCTGCGGAGCGGGCTCTCGGTCGGTGCGGAGCGGGCCTTCGGTCGGGCGCTGGGGCGGGTCGGTCGCAGCGCTGTGCGGGCGTTGCAACGTTGCAACGAAGCGGCGATGCGGGCGTGAGCGGGGGAGCGCTTCGGTCGGACACGGGCGAAGCGGGGGTCGGTGCGGGCTCTGCGAAGTGGGGTTGTGCGGTGCGGAGCGGGGCGAAATCTCTCGGTCAGACCGAGAGATCCTCTCGGTCGGACACGGAGATTGCAAGCGGCTGCTACAGTGGGTGCGGAGCGGAGCTTGGTGCGTGCGGTGGCCTCGGTCAGACCGAGGTAACGGGGCGGAATTCTTCGGTCGTGCACAGGCGACGGCTGCAACGTTGCGACGAATCGTCGCAAGTGGGTTTTTGGGTTTTGGAAGCGGCTAGGGTTATTTTCTTGCGAAAATAGGTCTTCCTAGGGATTGTTTATATAGTGTAGCTGGGTTGACTTGGTCTAGGGCTAATCCTAATGGGATTAGGAGTTTAAAATAATTTAAAATTCAAATCTCACCAACTCCAACTCACCCAAGGCTTAGGTGGGGCCCAAATGAGCTGGAAATTGGCTCAAAAATTATTTAAAACGTTTTAAACTCAAATAAATTTTATTTGGCCGAAATTAATATAAAAATTAATTATTAAAAATATTATAAACCTTGTTAAAAATATAAAAGTGGTCAAACAAACTCCAAAAATTATAAAATAAATATAGAGGTGATCGTGATGACGAAAGTGAGCTAACTAATAAGACGGATCTCAATTTCAACATCGGACGATGAAACTAAAAATAGAAACGTCTCCCGTCAAAAGTGAAAATCGCAACGTCTCATCGAATAAGATTAAATTGTGGGAAAACGACTCGAGAAACGTCGTTCCAAATTAGTGCCACTATTTAATAATCTCAGAGACGTTCACAACGGCATATCACACTAAAGTGTTCACAAACAAACAAAGTCTAAAATAAACACGTGCACGGCCAAAAGCACGTGCACGAACAACGTACAACGAAAAGTGGTCATTACAGGTTTTCTATGTATTGACTATTATATATTATGGATGTTCTCTTCCTTGTGTTTTTTTCTCCTGTTGGACGTTTTGAGCTTCGTAGCGTCCATATCGTAGAGCTAGGTTGATCTTAGAAGCCATAGGAATCTTCCCGAAGCTTCGCGCTTCAATTTGGTACTTTCCGTGCATCTTAGTTGGTTCAATAAGGAGAACCAACGGACTAGATTGCAATCTAGTCGGTCGGCAAATCTTCAAGAACCGACTAGTTCATCTTAATTATTTCACATGAGTTACTGTTTACGCTTAGTCGGTCTAAGCACATCCACCGACAGACTAGTTCCCAAACTAGTCGGTTAGAACTTGTTCTCAGACCGACTAATTCTGAGATCTTTCTGACAGCCGAGTTACTGTTTACCTTAGTCAGTTAAAGAACGACTATCGACCGACTAGTTGCCAAACTAGTCGGTTAGAATTTCTTCTCAGACCGACTAACTCTGTCTTTCATATTTTGCCCTTAGTTGGTCAATGAACATTCACCGACCGACTAGTTTCCAAACTAGTTGGTTGACGGACCTTCACAGACCGACTAAATCTGTCTACCCTGTTCACTGTTTGCCTTTTGGTCGGTCTCAGTTGGACGACCGACCGACTAGTCCCCAAACTAGTCGGTCGACCACTCTTCACTGACCGACTAGTTTGCCCAAAAACTCTAGGTTAAGTCACAGCCGCCGCTAATTCTTTCTATTTAAACCCTATACGTTTCATTTCTTTCTTCACTTCTCCTAGCCGATCTTCTTCCCCAATCATTCCCCAATCTTCCTCTTGCCTTCCTTCATCCTCCCGTGCTCTCTCTCACCCCCATTGCACCGGCACCACCCTATAGGCCGCCGGCCGACCCTAAAACCTCAAATTCTCTTTTGCTCCAGATTTTCCCCTACATTCTCCCATCTCCAGATCTGTTGTATCTCAGCCGCGAGGAGTTCTTTTCAACCGTAGTTCCCGGGACCGCTTCCTCCGTTGTCGTGCTAGATCCTATTTGGCGACGGAAATCCGGATACGTCGAGATCATCTCCTACCTGCAGATTCGTAGGCGTCTTGGATCGTCGATTCTTCCGCTTGAATACGGTTAGTGGTCTACCCTTAACTTTCCATAACCCACACTATAAATTAGAAAAACCTGATAAAAAGGGATTACTAGACGTTGTAGGATTCCAATACAAATCTGGATTAGATTATTCAATTCTGATTTCTGCTTTGGCCATAACAGCGAACCCATTTCCCCGTAGAGTAGCGATTTTGAGACGAACTCTCGTCGACCGTCACCACCGGAACCAGGCAAGTGAAACTTGCCAACTTTTGTTTTAGGCCATTCTTTAGGCCATTACCTTGCTTTTAGCGTTAAAGAGACTAGACCGTGAAATGATAGCGGTCTAGGCGCAATTTCCAAGTTCTAGCTTGACAACGAAGCTAGGATTGCCTTGTCATGTCATGTCATGCATTGCCTGTCACGTTTAATTTCTTTAACGGTACGTAATTTAAATTGAATATCTACCATGCATTGCATTCGTTACATGCCATTTGATGTGTAAGTTGCATCGTAGCACACGCTACAAAATACATGTACAGTCCGTGTTTTCGTGTTTCCGGCTAGGCACCTGCTATGCGGGCATAACCCTACGCCATACTTGTTAAAACACTTCCTGGCTCGTGATCCAGAAGCGAGCATTACGTGTTCGGGGGTAAGGCCCTGGCTCGATACACGTGGAGGGGTAGGGATAAACGGTCACTTGAGCGTAAGAGTTGGCCCGTACAGCCTCTCTAGCCAAAGGGCGGAATCTCTGTGCACGACGTGCTTACTATACTTGTACTTGTCCTTGTGAATGTTTCTTGCAAAACTTGACATCCATGTCATGCCATGCTTGTACCTTACTTTACTTTACCTTACTTTTCGCACTCTTACTTTAACTGCCATGTCATTGCACCATGCTAGAATTGCTAGGTTGTTTATACCTTCTTTTTGTTTCCTTGCACAAAGTCTTGTAGACTTTGCTGACATGTGCCCCTTCTCTTTGGGTGTCGCATGTTAGTTGCTGAGCCAGAGTCCGTAGCTGGGGACGATGAGTTCGTGGAGTTTGAGCCTGATTCCGTTGCTGACGTGGAGTACGAGGACACCGGTGACCAGTCCTAGTGTTCCGTCGTCGTTCTCTTTACTAGTCTGTTGTTAGCTTGTCGGTGAGTAGCACCATTTTGTCGTTGCTTTCATTGTTGGCCATGCTGGGCCTTTTCTTTTGGACTCTTTTGTTAGCCTGGTGGCTTTTCTGGTTGGTTGAAATATTATCTGGACTTTGAGATTCATAATTTATTATAATTGTCTCTTCTATTATTCTTGTCTTTGTTCCGTGTCACATTACAGTGATCTGCATGTTTATTCCAGACGCTTTACAGGATGGAGCCTCACAGCTCCAAGCCTGAGCAGGCCTCGTTACGTCTCGCCTCCATTTTAGGGAAGCGGGTCGTGACAGGTTTTGTTGGTGGCCCATGTAGGTCCTTCTCTGTAACTGTGACTTAATCAGAACAACGATAAGAATTATAGAATGTCTGATAAATAATTTAGACACCCGAGTCATAGGCTGAGAGTCTGATTATTTCATTTTTCTGTGTCATTAGATGGCTGGAAGACGGAATACCCGTGATGCTGGTGGTGTGCCCCCTCATGTCGAGGAGCCGGACCGAGAGCCCACCAATGGGGAGATTATGCGGATGATGCATCAGATGATGCAAGTGCAGCAGGGGATGCTACAGAATGCCCGGAATGTTCCGCCTGTTCGAGCAGCGCAGCCAGTTTAGAATGTTCCTCGCTCCGAGCCAGGAGCGAAGCAGTTTCGGGAGCTGGGCCCCGCTTACTTTGATGGGACCGAACGACCTCTAGATGCTGATGAGTGGACCAGGAATATGGAGGACAACCTAAAGATGTCGAAGGTCGACCTGGCTGGATGGGTTGACTTGGTGAAGAGACAGCTTAGAGATAATGCTCGGAACTGGTGGGATGCAGAGGAGGAGTTGCTGGAAGAGCCGATATCTTGGGCTACTTTCAAGTCAAGATTCGATGAGGAGTACTTTCCGAAGGCTGCCAGGAGGGAGATGGCGCAGCGCTTCATCGACCTGAAGCAGGGGAGCTTGACGGTGGACCAGTACCACCAGGAGTTCACCAGACTGAGCCGTTTTGCACCGAAGATGGTACAGGATGCCGACGAGAAGGCTCAGAGGTTTCTGCAGGGGCTCTCTTTGGATCTTCAGAGCTTTGTGTCTTCTTCTGATTCAGAGACCTATCAGAAGGTTCAGGTTGCAGCGAAGAGGCAGGAGAAGATTGTGAACCAAAAGAGAGGATGTGCTTCTGGAGCTGGGAAGAGGCCTGTGGAGCAGGCCAGGGCAGTGATGAGACCAGGGTTCAGGCCCAATTATCCGGTACAGTTCAAGAGGCCAGGAGGGCCTCCTACTCAGAAGACTTGCAATTTCTATGGCAAGACTGGGCATATCAGGGATCAATGTCAGAAGATGTTGGGACAGTGCTTGGTTTGTGGTGATCCTGTGCATGTCATGAGGGACTGTCCGAAGTCCAAGCAGCCGTGGAAGGGACCTGTTGCAGCTCAGCCGTTACATCGGAAGGCACCTGTACCTGCCGGACGTGGAGCGCCCCTCGTTTCACAGAGGCAGGCTTTTCAGCAGGCTGTCCAGCCGAGGAGGCAGGCTTTCCTAATGACCGCAGTTGAGGCTGAGACCGAGGATGAGGTTATTGCATGTAACCCTCGGTCTAGTTGGTTCTTTTTTTAGTTAGTCTTGTTTTTTGGAATTTGATTGACTGCTTGAAAATGTTATGATTACTAGAATAGGATTTGATTGTTAGATTGCTTGCTAGGTGTGATTTTGGTGTGCACATTTCCTGCACGAGTCCTCTTTGACTCTGGTGCATCGATGTGCATTATTTCCCAGAGCTTCATGGAGAAGCATTCCTTGTCGACTTCCCCTCTTCCCAAGAGTTGGGATATCGTTACAGGAAATGGCGTGATCTCGGTGCATCGTGGTTGCAATTCCTGCCCTTTGGTGGTCTGTGGACATGAGCTCTACGCTGATTTCATCGTCCACGACATCATCAACTATGATGTTGTCCTTGGGATGGACTGGCTTGGGAGTTTCTATGCCGCGATCAATTATCGGAGGAAGAAGGTGGTGTTCGATATTCCAGGCCATCCGGTGTTCGAGTTCAGCCGTGGCAGCAGTTCGCTTGGTCCGGTCCGGTTTCGGGCCAAGCCGGTGGAGATCGTTGCTATGCAGATGGAGCAGTGTAGACCAGCGGTGGTGCGTGACTTCGACGACGTCTTCCCCGAGGAGATGTCTGGATTGCCGCCCGATCGAGCTCTCGAGTTTTGGATCGATCTTATTCTGGGAGCGCAGCCCATCTCGAAGGCGCCCTATCGCATGGCACCAGCAGAATTGGAAGAATTGCAGAAGCAGCTGGACGAACTTCTTCAGAAGGGTTACATTCATCCCAATGTGTCTCCGTGGGGAGCACCGGTCTTGCTGGTGAAGAAGAAGGACGGTTCACGTCACATGTGTGTGGACTACCAGGAGTTGAATGCGGTGACCGTCAAGAATCGATATCTGTTGCCTCGTATTGATGACATCTTTGATCAGCTTGGAGGATCGAGGCTTTTCTCTAAGTTGGATCTGAGGAGAGGTTATCATCAGCTGAAGGTGAGGAAGGAAGATGTTCCGAAGACAGCATTCAGGACGAAGTATGGACACTACGAGTTCGTGGTTATGCTTTTCGGTGTAACCAACGCACCCGCCATATTTATGAATCTGATGAATCTGATCTTCTATGACTTTTTAGACAAGTTTGTATTTATCTTCATTGACGACATTCTGATCTACTCAAAGTCAGAGGAGGAGCATGCATCGCACTTGAGGACAGTATTGGAGATCTTGAGGAAGCATCGGTTGTATACTAAGTATTCCAAGTGCGAGTTTTGGCTGGACAGAGTTGCTTTTCTCGGTCATGTGGTGTCAGGAGACGGTATTTTGGTGGACCCCGAGAAGATCAAGGCTATCAGAGAGTGGCCTGTTCCGCAGTCAGCGTCTGAGATCCGGAGTTTCCTTGGGCTTGCAGGTTATTACCGCTTTTCATTAAGGACTTCTCCCGTATTGCTGAGCCGATGACCAGACTGACGCGGAAGGATGTACCATTTGTTTGGTCTGATGACTGTGTGGAGGCTTTGGTGTTCTGAAAGAGAGGCTGACGACTGCCCCTGTTCTTGCTGTGCCTGATCGGAGTGGAGGATTCGAAATCTTTTGCGACGCTTCCGGCAAAGGTCTCGGTTGTGTATTGCATCAGCATGGGCACGTGGTAGCGTATGCTTCACGTCATCTTAAGACCCATGAGAAGAATTATCTGATGCACGACTTGGAGTTGGCAGCAGTCGTGTTTGCGCTGAAGATTTGGAGGCACTTCCTGCTAAGTGCGAGGGTGAAGATCTTCACCGATCACAAAAGCTTGAAGTACCTCTTTACCCAGAAGGAGCTCAACATGCGACAGTGTCGGTGGTTGGAGCTCATGGCAGATTATGAGATCGATCTGCAGTATCACCCTGGCAAGGTGAATGTGGTTTCGGATGCGCTGAGTAGGCTTCCAGCGGTGATGTTGTTGACTTCGCAGTGGAGATTGCAGCAAGATTTTTGCGGGTCTGGTATTGAGATTGTCCTTCCTGGAGAGGCCTCATCGTTGATGTGTATGCAGATACAGTCGATGATCGTGGATAGGATCAAGGCTGGTCAGGCTGGAGACCCGAAGTTGGTGAAGATACGGGAGCAGGTGGAAGCCGGTCTGCGGACTGACTTCTTGATTCATGAGGATGGCTCGCTGAGGTTTGGAGCCAGGTTGTGTGTGCCAGCTGGAGACATCAGAGAGGAGTTGTTGGTTGAGGCACACAGTTCGCCGTATTCTGTACATCCTGGTGAGACCAAGATGTACAAGGATCTCTGTCTGAACTATTGGTGGCACGGTATGAAGAGGAGCGTGGCTCGGAGTGTAACCAAGTGTCTGGTTTGCCAGCAGGTAAAGGCGGAGCATCAGCGTACGGCAGGGTTGCTCCAACCGCTTCCGATTCTGGAGTGTAAGTGGCAACACATCACTATGGACTTTGTGACTGGACTACCTCGGAGTCCGAAGCAGAATGACACGATTTGGGTAATCATGGATCGATTAACCAAATCTGTGCACTTTATTCCCTTCCGAGTAGGACAGTCCACTGAGACGCTAGCGAGGAGATATATGGAGGTAAATTCTTTTACACTCCGTTCGCTTTCCCTTTTCTAGTTTAGATAGTGATGTAACGTGAATCGTGCAGAAGATCGTACGACTTCACGGAGTCCCTGTGAGTATCGTGTAGGACAGAGACACGAGGTTCACGTCTCAGTTCTGGCAGAGTCTGCAGAAGAGTTTGGGTACGAGTCTGAGTTTCAGCACGGCGTATCACCCGCAGACGGATGGCCAGTCCGAGAGGACGATCCAGATCTTGGAGGACATGCTGAGAGTGTGCATGTTGGACTTCAAGGGATCTTGGGAAGATCATCTCCATCATGTTGAGTTTGCCTACAATAACAGCTTCCAGGCGAGTATTGGCATGGCACCTTTCGCCGCGCTATATGGGAAGAAATGTCGATCGCCACTGAGCTGGGATGACATTGGAGACAGGGAGCTATTAGGACCTGAGATGATTGTGGAGGCCGTGGATGTTGTGAGGAACATACGGGAGAAGCTGAGGATTGCTCAAGACCGTTTCAAGCATTGGGCTGATGCTAAACGGCGTCCTTTGGAGTTTCATCCAGGTGACCATGTGTTCCTGAAGATTTCCCCGAATCGAGGAGTTATTCACTTTGGGAAACGAGGGAAGTTGAGCCCGAGATACATTGGACTGTTTGACATTCTGGAGAGAGTTGGCGAGGTAGACTACCGCTTAGCATTGCCGCCATCTTTGGAAGGAGTTCATGATGTCTTCCATGTGTCGCAGCTTCGTCGGTACATCAGCGATCCATCTCATGCTGTGGATTTCTCGGAGATCACCGTTCGCCCCGATCTGACGTATGACCAGCAGCCAGTGCAGATTTTGGACAGGCGTCAGAAGTCACTCCGGAACAAGACAGTCGATCTTGTTAGGGTGATGTGGTGACACGGCTCGCCAGGAGAGTCTACTTGGGAGAGAGAAGATGAGATAAGAGAGCGATACCCACTTTTGTTCCCTCACATGTGAATGTTAGGAAATTCCGAGGGCGAAATTTTTCTTAAGGTGGGTAGGATGTAACGACTGGTTTTCTATGTATTGACTATTATATATTATGGATGTTCTCTTCCTTGTGTGTTTTTCTCCTGTTGGACGTTTTGAGCTTCGTAGCGTCCATATCGTAGAGCTAGGTTGATCCTAGAAACCATAGGAATCTTCCCAAATCTTCGCGCTTCAATTCGGCACTTTCCGTGCATCTTAGTTGGTTCAAGAAGGAGAACCAACCGACTAGATTGCAATCTAGTCGGTCGGTAACTCTTCAGGAACCGACTAGTTCATCTTAATTATTTCACCTGAGTTACTGTTTACGCTTAGTCGGTCTAAGCACATCCACCGATCGACTAGTTCCCAAACTAGTCGGTTAGAACTTGTTCTCAGACCGACTAATTCTGAGATCTTTCTGACAGCCGAGTTACTGTTTACCGTTAGTCGGTCAAAGAACGACTATCGACCGACTAGTTGCCAAACTAGTCGGTTAAAATTTCTTCTCAGACCGACTAACTCTGTCTTTCATATTTTGCCCTTAGTCGGTCAATGAACATTCACTGACCGACTAGTTTCCAAACTAGTCGGTTGACGGACCTTCACATACCGACTAAATCTGTCTACCCTGTGTCGACCATGTTCACTGTTTGCCTTTTAGTCGGTCTCAGTTAGATGACCGACCAACTAGTCCCCAAACTAGTCGGTCGACCACTCTTCACTGACCGACTAGTTTGCCCAGAAACCCTAGGTTAAGTCGCAGCCGCCGCTAATTCTTTCTATTTAAACCCTATACGTTTCATTTCTTTCTTCACTTCTCCTAGCCGATCTTCTTCCCCAATCATTCCCCAATCTTCCTCTTGCCTTCCTTCATCCTCCCGTGCTCTCTCTCACCCCCATTGCGCCAGCACCACCATATAGGCCGCCGGCCGACCCTAAAACCTCAAATTCTCTTTTGCTCCAGATTTTCCCCTATATTCTCCCATCTCCAGATCTGTTGTATCTCAGCCACGAGGAGTTCTTTTCAACCGTAGTTCCCGGGATCGCTTCCTCCGTTGCCGTGCTAGATCCGATTTGGCGACGGCAATCCGGATACGTCGAGATCCTCTCCTACCTGCAGATTCGTAGGCGTCTTGGATCGTCGATTCTTCCGCTTGAATACGGTTAGTGGTCTACCCTTAACTTTCCATAACCCACACTATAAATTAGAAAAACCTAATAAAAATGGATTACTAGACGTTGTAGGATTCCAATACAAATCTGGATTAGATTATTCAATTCTGATTTCTGCTTTGGCCATAACAGCGAACCCATTTCCCCGTAGAGTGGCGATTTTGAGACGAACTCTCGTCGACCGTCACCACCGAAACCAGGCAAGTGAAACTTGCCAACTTTTGTTTTAGGCCATGCTTTAGGCCATTACCTTGCTTTTAGCGTGAAAGAGACTAGATCGTGAAATGATGGCGGTCTAGGCGCAATTTCCAAGTTCAAGCTTGACAACGAAGCTAGGATTGCCTTTTCATCTCATGTCATGCATTGCCTATCACATTTAATTTCTTTAACGGTATGCAATTTAAATTGAATATCTGCCATGCATTGCATTCGTTACATGCCATTTGATGTGTATGTTGCATCGTAGCACACGCTACCAAATACATGTACAGTCCATGTTTCCGTGTTTCCGGCTAGGCACCTGCTATGCGGGCATAACCCTACGCCATACTTGTTAAAACACTTCCTGGCTCGTGATCCAGAAGCGAGCATTACGTGTTCGGGGGTAAGGCCCTGGCTCGATACACGTGGAGGGGTAGGGATAAACGGTCACTTGAGCGTAAGAGTTGGCCCGTACAGCCTCTCAAGCCAAAGGGCGAAATCTCTGTGCACGGCGTGCTTACTATACTTGTACTTGTCCTTGTGAATGTTTCTTGCAAAACTTGACATCCATGCCATGCCATGCTTGTACCTTACTTTACTGTACCTTACTTGTCGCACTCTTACTTTAACTGCCATGTCATTGCACCATGCTAGAATTGCTAGGTTGTTTATACCTTCTTTTTATTTCCTTGCACAAAGTCTTGTAGACTTTGCTGACATGTGCCCCTTCTCTTTGGGTGTCGCATGTTAGTTGTTGAGCCAGAGTCCGTAGCTGGGGACGACGAGTTTGTGGAGTTTGAGCCTGATTCCGTTGCTGACGTGGAGTACGAGGACACCGGTGACCATTCCTAGTGTTCCGTCGTCGTTCTCTTTGCTAGTCTGTTGTTAGCTTGTCGGTGAGTAGCACCATTTTGTCGTTGCTTTCATTGTTGGCCATGCTGGGCCTTTTCTTTTGGACTCTTTTGTTAGCCTGGTGGCTTTTCTGGTTGTTGAAATATTATCTGGACTTTGATATTCATAATTTATTATAATTGTCTCTTCTATTATTCTTGTCTTTGTTCCGTGTCACATTACAGGGATCTGCGTGTTTATTCCAGACGCGTTACAGGTTGGAGCCTCACAGCTCCAAGCATGAGCGGGCCTCGTTACGCCTCGCCTCCATTTTAGGGAAGCGGGTCGTGACAAAAGTAAGCTGAGAACCCAATTACACTGTCACCGTCCCTGTGGGATTCGACATCTCTTATACTATAATTTGACATTGTCCGCTTGCGGATAGAGCCCGGAATTGACATCTAGGGGCTATACCACGCCTGGCGATCGTGACACCGTCGGGTGGAATCTAGGTGTAGGTTTCGGGTGCGTCAAGTTTTTGGCGCCACTGCCGAGGACGGCAATAGAGTTATCTCAGTTTATTTTTACTTTCAGAAGTTTGCTAGCAACTCTAATCATCCCTTATCTCTCTATCATTTTTATTCTTTTATTTATTACCGTGCTACTAATTGTATTTATCTGAGTTGTTTTGGTGCATGAACACTCGCTTCGGGGCATTTAATTAAGAGTTATTGTTCGATCCCGAGATCGAGAAAACGGCAAGGGCTCCGAGGGCCTCAAGCAGAAATCCATCTCCCTCTGCCCAGATGGCAGAAAATAATACTCCTCCTCCTCGCACCGGGTCCATCAGGGACCATATGAAGCCGACATTTGGAAATAACTCATCTATCCTTAGACCGCAACTGGCGACGGTGAGCTTCGAGCTGAAAACGGAGCTCATTAATTTAATGCAGCAGGATCCCTTCCATGGGCATCCTCATGAGAACCCCAATCATCACATCGATACTTTCCTTGCAAAGTGTGACACTTTCAAGGCTAAGGATGTGAGTGATGATGCTGTCAAGCTGCGGCTTTTCCCATTCATCCTGAGGGATAAAGCCTCGTACTGGCTACAGACTCATCCTCCCAACCATTTCACCACATGGGAGAAGCTGGCACTTGCCTTGTGGATAAATTCTATCCACCTTCGAAGATAGTACGGATCCGGGGAGCAATCTCAAATTTCAAACAGCTCATGCAAGAGTCGCTTTATGAGGCATGGGAGAGGTTCACGGACTTCCAACATCAATGCCCTCGTCACGGGATCCAGCCTTGGGATTTGGTGCAGAGTTTTTACAATAGGCTATAGTCCAGCACCAAGATGATAATAGATGATACGGTGCAAGGCGCCTTGCTTGACAAGTCTCCTGAAGAAGCAATAGACCTGCTGGAGCATATGGCAGCCAATAATCAGCAATGGAGTGAGGAACAAACCATTGTGACCCGGACCCCCGAGGTCAAAGCTGTCAGTCATTTGGACTCTCACATCGAGACCTTATGCAAACAAGTGGCCAGGATTGAATAGCGCCTGGATTACATCCCTGCATCTACCAGCACATCTACTTATCATCATGTGGAGGATTATGTAGAGTAAGGGTATATTCCTAGTGAGGCACATTATGATGGTGCCGAATTATCAGAGTATGTGCAGTACATCTAAGGAGAGGGACGGAATCAATGGCAACACCCGGCTGCTCGGAATCATCCGGGATTCTCTTATGGAAACCCAAGTGGAGGGCTGCAACCTTCACAATTTCAGAGACCACCACCCCCCCTCCTCAGCAACAACATGGGCAGCCACAGAGTCAGCAACAGAGTGGGTTTAGGCCAGCTGGGCCTTATCGACTGCCAGGTTATCAATTTAACCGTCCACCTCAGCAGGGCTATGCACAAAACCAGCCTCGGTCCAATCTGGAAGCCACATTGGAGACTTTTATGAGTGGTCAAGCCCGGTTCAACCAGGACACTTCCACCCAGTTCAAGAGCATAAATACTTCACTAGATGAACTGAGAGGCCAGATGTCACAGCTTTTGAAGAACCAAGGGAGGTTGCCCTCGCAACCAGAGCCAAATCCGAGGGCCCAAGCAAATGCTGTGGTTTCTGTCACCACACGTGGAGGATGGGCAACTGACCCCATCATGATCCCGGTTTTGAACAAGGAGAGAGTCATTGTTGAAGAAGCCGTTGTTGACGGTGATATAGAAGAGGCTACTGAAGAGCCTACAAATAATGAGGAGAAGGCAGATCCACCATCCATCACACCTACTACAATACCACCTCTTGTTGATGCTGCAAAGAACAAAGCTAGCCGACCTCCCCCGCCATATCCACAGAGGATGGCTTTGGCTAAGATGAAGAAGAAATACTCCAAATTCACGGAGTTACTGAAGGGAATCCAGTTAAATATCCCGTTCATGGATGCTATCACGGAGATCCCCATCTATGCCAAGTTTTTAAAGGAGCTGATCACGGGGAAGAGGAAGCCTGAAGAGATAAAGCTCATGGAGGACTCCACCTCCATTATAAAGAATCATCTCCCCCAAAAGCTACCGGATCCAGGGAGCTTCACCGTTTCGTGCTCCATCAGAGGGATGCCCATCAGCCGAGCTTTGATTGATCTAGGGGCTAGCATCAGTTTGATGACCCTTTCTATATTTGAGAGATTGCAGACCAAAAGTGAACTAGAGCCGACGAATATGTCCATCCAGCTTGCGGACCATTCAATCACTTACCCGGTGGGCATAGCCAGGGATATCATTCTCCAGATACCCCTGGGTTATGTGTTCCCGTTGACTTCGTCATTATGAACATGCCCAAGGGAGGGAGCTCCCAGCTTATATTTGGCCGCCCCTTCATGGCGACCGTCGGTGTTTTGATTGATCTTCGAGAAGGGACTCTCTCACAGAACGTGGGGAACATCGAAGCTGAATTCAGGCTGCACAAGCCAATGAGAGAGCATGCTCATGAGAAAGGAGCTAACTATTTGGAGCTCCTGGAAGATGAAGCTGTAGAAGATTTCACTTCTGAGGGGATCATGAAGGACCCAATGAGAGCAGGTGTTGACGATGACGACGACCCAACCTACCACAAAGCGGTCGCCGCCTACATCCGAGAGTTTGATGAGGAGCTTTTAAATCTCTCTCTGCATTGTGAAGAACCGGAGGCCATGGGCTACGCAAGGGAGAAGCTTGAAGTAGGCGGTCACCAAATACCGCCAGATTGCACCATTGGAAAGAACGACGCACGAATTTCATGCGCACCAAACGACTATTGATGAATCAAGGGGAGTCGAGCTCATGACTAAAAACGAAAGCTTATTGGGAGGCAACCCAATCTATTGTATCTTAGACTATCTTTTTCAATTTCTTATTTTTACTTCATTTATTTGAGAAAACCAAACAAAAAACATTTTTATCTCTCGTGAAACTACAAAACCATAAAAAATTAATGAGTTCTTCCTCTTTACAGGTTGAATATGAGGGGGCATACAAATCAACATTTTAAACGGAAGGAAGATGGAGGAGAGCAACAGATTTGAACAGAAAATGAAAGAAAAAGGAGCAAAAATAAGACACAGGAGACTCGACCGAGCAGCTACACTGCTCGGTTGAGCAGCGCAGGAACGAGGAGAAAGAGCAAAATTATCACTCTGTCTGCACGGCCCGAGCAGCATTGGCTCGGTCCGAGCTGACAACGACTCGACCGAGAAGCCTACAGCTCGGTCGAGTAGAACATGCTCTTTAAAATTTGGAGAAAATGATGTTCTGACTACACGGCCCGAGCATACCATGCGCGGTCCGAGTGATGATCTGCTCGCCCGAGCAGCATTCTACTCGCCCGAGCAGCATTCTGCTCGGCGGAGCATATGGGGGAGTACTCTTAAACTTTTATTTTTCTCCGTGCCCGACTCGATCGAGCAGCTTCGCTGCTCGACCGAGTCAGTCTACCCAATCTTTCCTGGGCCCCACCTACAAACAAGTTGGGTTTTTAACCCAACTCATTTTCATTTTTTACCCTAAGCTCTAAAATTTACCCGAAGCTATCCTAATCTATTGTCCGGGCACCCTACTCCAAACCCCTACTCGATCGCCCTCGTCGCTGCCATCCTCCTCCCACGCCGCCGCCTACACCGGCCGTCTGACGCTCCACCTTCAGTCAGTCACCCACACACTCTCTCTCTCTATCTCTCCGCGTCTCTCTCTCTCTCTCTCTCTCTCTCTCTCTCTCTCTCTCTCTCTCTCTCTCTCTCTCCCCCCCCCCCCCTCCCTCTCCGCGTCTCTCTCTCTCTCTCTCCTCTCTCTCTCTCTCTCTCTCTCTCTCTCTCTCTCTCTCTCTCTCTCTCTCTCTCTCTCTCTCTCTCTCTCTCTCTCTCTCTCTCTCTCTCTCTCTCTCTCTCTCTCTCTCTCTCTCCCCCCTTTTCCTCTTTTCTAATCGACAGCGACCACCACCGACGCCACCCGCCGTCGACGGTGCCGCCCAACTGCCCACCTCAAAGCCCCCCTATGCCCCCTTATCCCCCTCCGCCTTCCCCCCTCTCTCATCGCATCGCTAAAAACCCCCCCAATTCCCGATCGCCTGTGCCCTAAGACGGCACCCGCTGCTCGCTCGAGCGCTCACAGTGCTCGAGCAAGCAGCCATCATCTTCTAGACGCAAGCCACCTAGCTGACCGAGTACACTAGTGCTCGGTCAAGAATTCCCCACCGAGCAGCATAGCTCGGACCGAGCAATAGAACTACTCGGTCGAGCAACCCCAATTCACCTTTTCCCCTATTTTTTGACATTCTAATACTGATGTTTTTATTGTTTCTATCTCAGGTACCATTTGCCTACGTCAGCTTCCACTACCGGGATTAGCTTGGGGGAGATCATCGCTTTACATCGCTCCCTCAGTCGGTACAATCTTTCCTCTATTTATTTTTATACCGACACATCATATTGCCATATCCACGATGGTCCGCACTCGAGTAGCCACCACCCCTCCCATTCGTGGGAAGAGGCCGACACCTGGCGCCTCCTCTTCCCGACCCCCATGTCGCCCTCACCTCATTACCACCACCACCACCACTACCGCCACCACCACTACCATCCCCACCACAACCGCACCTATCACGACCACCACTACCGCACATATCACGACCACCACCATCCCCACCACTACTACACCCACCACCTCTGCACCCACTATCCCCTCCCACCCCGCTGCCACCACTGATACTATGCCGCCACGTGTGCAGACTTACGGGATCACCTTCTGGGACGACGATCACCGCGAGCGCTTCGTGAACCTCTCGCAGCGTCATCTCGTCCCCACCCTCTTCATATACATCCCCACACTCTGCTCCCTTGGAGTCCTTCAAGGAGTCCATCACCTGTACCGCACGATCGGCTTCGATTGCCTCCTCGATGTGCACGCCCCTACATACACACACCTCACCCTGGAGGCCCTGAGCTCCATCGCCCACACACCGGCAGGTGATTGCATCACTTTCTACCTTCTGGACCACGACTGCACGATCACTTACGAGATGATCGGTGTGCACTTCCATTTCCCCGCCATCCCAGACCCTCGCACCGCCTTCTCGCCAGACTACGACTTTAGCCCTTCGATGCTCCAGCTTTCTGGCAGCGTATTTCAGGTCTGGACCACTATCGCCCGAGTCAGGCGAAGGCATCATGCATCGTGCACCCCTGCCTTCGCTACACGCAGAGGCACCTCGCCACGACCATCTTCTGTAGGCCAGAGGTCGGGACCATGTCCCTTCCCGAGCTATCCCATCTTATGGGGGATGACCCGACCACTGCGCTTCCACCCAGACGGCTCCCTCTGCCCCTTTGTACTTTCTGACGCAGCCCACTGGCTGTGTCATCGCCTCATTTAGACTGCCCGTGCATACCACTTGACCGATATCTGCTGCAACGCATTTTTCACGATCTTTGCACGCATGCTAGGCTTACATCTTCCTGATGATCTAGTGACTGTTGACTCTTGGTGTGCTAGAGCATATGCACATCATCAGGCCATACGGAGCTCGTCACTGGACATATCTTGTCGGTACCCACCACATGCCACACATGGTACTTTCCGCTCCTCACCTCACCCACATAGCTCCCGTCCAGCTGATCTGGATTATCGACAGGGTCGACCCACTCCCTGCGCTCCACGTACTCGAGCCCCCTGGTGCTTATGTCGAGGCTGACGCCGATAACCGGGTGCCCCGTTCTCCCGAGTACGAGTTGCATGACATAGCAGCCCTTGTCGTCGGCCTTCCAGCACCACACGTACACCCACCACCCCCGGGAGCCGTTTCTTCTACCACCTCTGTATCTACCGATTCCACCACCGTCGAGTCTTCAGGGACTGTCTCCACTTCTTGCCCCACGACTCAGACCCCTATCCCCACTGTACCCGTGCCGAAGGGCACCGATATCCAGTATGTTCCCGACCTGACAGATCTTAACTTCCCTGAGCACGACCCAGCCACCACTCTTTTGCCACTTCGGGACCTGATAGCTTCACTGCCTATTTCTTTAGGATCCCACATTCCACTCACCGGCACATCTTCGTCGCCTGCTTCAGCTGTCCTTACAGAGAGCGTCTCGACGTCTGTTCGCACTTCTGTGTCGACGACTGCTCCCTCCTTCGCAGAGATCCCGTCGAGCTCACCCTCTCCCACTTTCCAGCCTATGCACAATGTATCCTCTTCACGGGGCCACTTTACGAGAGTGGTGTCTCATGGCCACGTTCCTCGCCCTCCCCTCGACTCCCGTACCACAGACGGTCGTCTGACAGCGTTGGAGGAGTCGACTTCTCGCCTATGGTGTGATTTCAACCTCTTCGTATGCTCCTCGACGACACATCATGATAGAGTCGAGGCAGACCTAGCCTCCATTATAGACCTTCTCCGTACACGTGGGCCACCACCAGTGATCCTTGCACACGCCCCCACCACCCCGGCCAGCCACTGTGACTTCCATTGCACCACTCAATGCTCCACTTTCTCAGGCTTCTGCAGAGCCTACTTCTTCCCCACCTGAGTCGATCACAGCAGTCGAGTTCACTACTGCTCTTGTTGTATATGTCCCACACATATCTCCTGGTCCACAGCAGAGGGACCCATCACCACCCCCAGAGGGTGGTGCCTCTGCTTGATGATGTCCCTAACCGTTTTTGCCTCCCTCATATTTTATTGTGCCCATATGTCTGTTCGGGGCCCTGATCTTAGATAGCTTGGGGGAGGACCCACGTATGCTTCATTTTTATTCATCATTACATCACTTCATGTTTTTACTTCCTTTTTGCAAAGTTTTTATTTTCTATATTCCCCCACCCACCCATCCTATTTAGCATCATCTCCCGCCTACCAGCGTTTTCTCAGCAGTGAGGACACTGCTGGGTTTAGCTTGGGGGATGAGCGCTACCCCTTTATTTTTCATTTTTCATTTACATTTTCCTACCCTTTTCAGCTTTTTAGTTTATTTTTCCACCCTTTTCACATTTCTATCCTTTTTCTCATTCTGCATCATGTTTTCTGTTTTTACGATGCATGCATCCCTCTTTTCATTTGATATTTTCTCCGCCTTTTCTTCTTTTTATGCTAAGGATGCTCCATATGATGATACTTCTCATAGCCTTAGTAGTTACTCATGATGCTTACTATCTGATGACATGCTATTAGGGTAGTTTCAGTTTTACTATCTATATGCGTGCATACTCTTTTACCGATCTATCTGATTTAATGCCTGAAATGAATTGAAAATCAAATGCATTAAATAGTATCTAGTATGCGCTATGTTGGGTAATGCACCTAGGTTCATGCATCACTAGAACACTTGGAGCATCTGCTTTATATCTTATTCACTTCTATTTGCATGCTTGATATCATTGTGCCTATTACTGCATGCTTTTCAAGTGTTCATCTAGATGAATGAAAATATCCATGCTAGTTATGAGTTTAGTTAGAGTATTATCTCATTAAGTCGTTGTGCACCTCTTATGAGTGAACCGAGAGATCCATTATTTTCCTTCTCCACATATCCTTACAGTTATCTACATATCAGTTGGTTTCACCCCTACGGCTATCCTTACTGCATCTCACTTTCCAAACCCAAAGGAAAAATTATAGCTTCTAAACGTCAAAAAAAAATGTGTGTGTACGTATATATATATATATATATATATATATATATATATATATATATATATATATATATATATATATATATATTATACAATTCATGAAGTTTGTCCTACGTGGCAGTTTTGTCCTACGTGGCAGTTTTGTCCCAGTCATATTTTTTGTTGCTGACTAGGCCGCCGCGTGGGGGTTGGGTGTGGTTCTGGACTTGGCTTATCTCCGCATTTGCGCCTGGGCGACGACTGCCTCCGTGCCCTTCGGACACGGGTTATGCCCTGTGTGTGTGTGTGTGTGTGTGTGTGTGTGTGTGTGTGTGTGTGTGTGTGTGTGAAAAAGAAAAGAAAAAGAAAGAAAATAAAGGAATAAATCGTTTTGTATCCTTTCGTTAGAAGCTATCACTTATACTGGGAAAAAGACGGAAAAAAATTCCATATCCTATTCCTAGATGTGACGCTTCAAGCTAAGCTTGGGGGGGTGAACCAACTAATCATATGAGTAAGTATGACATTAGAGTGGAGACGGTGCATAACGGGGAGATTTGATAATACTCAAACTTTACGAAACACTTTAGTTTTTGGAGATTTTTCGTGACTTGAAATGAATAGCTGATTAGCATGATTCTTTCTATTCTCTACTGCATGCTGCGTGATTTCTATATGCTCCATGTGTATCTGTGATTGAAAAGTGCATTGCCAACTCCTTTTATACTAGACTCTATGGACTGCATGAGATTGATATGAGTTGATGGCGTTATTTCAGTAGATCCATATCTTTTGTCTGTATTGCATGCTAGACATATGATTTGGAAAACTTGAAATTGCCATTAGCATGTATTTTTACTATTCAGAGCATCATGATATACTGGTTAGGCCTGAGATCTGACCGAACAACCTTAGCACCCTCCATTCATTTCCATTCCCTTTTATTCTTATTTTTTTCTCGTTTTTTCCTCCCGGCGTACTTAGTATTTGTCTTCCTCGAGGACGATTTTGATGTGTCCATATTTTACACCTACTTCATAGCACCATGACATCACATTCCACGCCATTTTCGCATTCGAATCCCATATTTTCCTACGATATCACATTTCTGACGTTATATTCGAGTTTCGTAGTGTTTCATGAATTTTCAGGGATTTTGGAGCGATTTGGGACCGGTCTGGGTATGGACACATCTGACACACCCGTGAGCTCATTGGCAAAGCTCTACAGGAGTTCGCCGAGTTTTGGGAGCCATGGGAGGGTGGGGAGAGAGCAAGAAGAGAGGAGAAGCCTCAGAAGCCACAGCAAGGAGTTTCACAGGCGACTCGACCAAGCAGAGCAGCTGCTCGATTGAGTAGATGCAAATAGAAGAAATAAGCAGATACGCAGCTTGCTCGGACCGAGCACTCATGGTGCTCGGTCGAGCAGCTCTTAATTCCAATCTTTTGCACGGCCCGAGCAGCTTCTTCAGTGACCGAGTCAGCTATCTGCTTGACCGAGCAGAGCTGACTCGGCCCGTGCAGACAGAGTGATGATTTTAGAGGAGTGCAATTTACTGTCATGCTCGGTCGAGCAGTACATATGCTCGGACCGAGGACCGACCGAGCAACCCACTGCTCGATCGAGTCACCTACTCGGTCGATGATGCTGTATGCCATTTTTGGAAAGATTTTGGAAGCGGCTGTTGCGCGTTTGGGGGAGTGAAGTGAGGGAAGCTGCGACTGCGTTTGGGGGCGATTCATTCTGAGTTTTTTAGAATAGAATTTTGGAGAGGAGATTAGAGAGAAAAACTTGTTAGATCTAGACTAAACTTTTGATGATTATTGGATCGAATTTATTGGAAGTTTATTTGCTATTCTCGCATTCTTGGAATCTTGGTTTTTCTTTGAGATCTATTACTCGCTGTAAGTTTCTCGATCTATTTTCTATCAATTTGCTATGATGTTTTCTTCTCTAAAAATTGTGTTTTTATTCGTTAATATTTTCATAAGTGAGTAGTCTTTTGTAGGGTTTATGGGTTAGCCCTAAGACCCTGGGGGAGATGTAGATCTGGATCCCTAGGTTGAATTGGGAATAAAATGGGTGTATTTACCGAATCCCTAGGATAACCCGTACTGAGATCATGCCCACGGTCTATGGAATTGATGTGCTTAAGGGGTATCCCTAGGATTCGAATAGGGAAATCGGTGGATCCAACCAAGGCTCATGACCATGCCCGGCTCGTGCCTTGAGGGGATCCCCCGACGAACTATATCGCTACGTTGACGGCTACCGCTATTGCGTCAACGAGAGCCACCGAAATACCTCGCAATTCTAACCCATGAGAGTGATACGAATTTCTCTAACCCTAATGCAACGTAAGGATTCTATTCCAACGTCGATCCCCGACGGTTTTAGCGGTGATCCCTAACGCCCTAGTCCCTTTTTATTATTAATTCAACAACGATACCAAAACCAATTCTCTCAACCCGATATCTATCTTACTTCGAGATATAAAAGTAAGCTGAGAACCCAATTACACTGTCACCGTCCCTGTGGGATTCGACATCTCTTATATTATAATTTGACACCGTCCGCTTGCGGATAGAGCCCGGAATTAACACCTAGTGGCCATACCACACCTGGCGATCGTGACACCGTCGGGTGGAATCTAGGTGTAGGTTTCGGGTGCGTCAACATCCCCCTCTGATCCATCATCATTCTCACAGCCCCTGGGTCTGTACATCAGCGTTTATGAGAAATTGAGGAAAATCTCTCTAACATATGGAGGGTTATGGCACAACAGCATATTGATTTTGAAATTGTGATGGGTATTATCCTGAACTTACAAGAGAAATTGGAGACTCTGGTGCCCTCTCTTAGAGACATCCATACCGTTGTTTCACCATCACCTCATCCTCCTCCAGCTGTCTGATGACTGATATGGATTACCATAAGCCTCTCTCCTATCTTGGAATGTATTTTTGAGTATGGAATGAGAAGAGTGATTGTGAGGATATACTTTTGGTATTTTGGAAGGTATATGTATTTTTGGGTTTAAGGGTGGTATACATATAGGTATACTTGTGAATGATGACACATTTTACTGTCTGTGTCTTATAGATAATTTTGTATGTTGATGAGCGATTCTGTCTTATTTTGTAATTTCGCTATCACCACACACACACACACACACACACACACACACACACATATGCTTTTGGAAAAGTGTTCATCTGATGACAATTATTTTATTTTTGCATTTCCAATACAATGTTGAATATTTCTATCTCCATATGAGATTTGATGCTACATGTTTATTTCACTATTGTTATAAGAGCATCTTCACTTATGCCTGCGAATTAGTTATATGTCAACATCTTCTTTCAAATACAATATCATGTTATTGTTGTTGCTGTTGCTCCCCACTCTTTTTGAATTCTGAAAAAGGGGGAGAGAAATGGCATAACCATTTGATATATATTGGATATGGGGAGAGTTATTGGATAATGATTAGAATGATATATTGATTGCATATATTCATTTACCTAACTCCATAAATTCCATTGTTAATATGGTTATGATTCAAGGGGAGTTATTCTTAAAAATGAATTCCAATTATTTGATTGACTTGATCTCCAAAAATCATGCTTCAACTTACTCTTCATGTATATCACCATATTCATATGTTGAAGGATTTGACAAATTCAATTCAAGTGATACACATATCAATTGGTTGCATTGATGATTCATTATTTACATATTTGGACAAAAATGTTTGGCATCAATACAGGGGAAGTAAGTAAGTTCATATTTTGAGCACAATTATTGATTATGGTTATGATTGTTTGTCATCATCAAAAAGGAGGAGAATGTTGAATATTGGTTTTCCCAATGTGGTTTTGATAATAAACATACATAATCAATTATGACTAATTCACATGTTCTATAGAGCATCATTATGGACCAAGTCACTTAGTAGGAAGTGAAGAGGATTAATATGTAAATCTTCCTTATTTTACTTCTTAGTTGAATTAGAGTGTTAAGCCTTTAATAAACTCATTATAATATCACTCACAACACTCAAGTATCACTTTAAATCATATATCATTGAGTGTTATAGGTTTAGAACATGCATAAACTAAAAGAAGAGTTTTTCTGCCTTCAACAAGCGCCTAGTGTGTTGCCTCCAAACGCCCGGTGATCATATGCATATAGTTCTCCAAAACCCTTGTTGGAACATATGCCTGAAGTTTAGTACCAGACGTCTAAACAATTCGTCAAGACACCTAGATGGTGAACATCAGACATCTGTTTAATTCTAGCCGTAGAAACAGTAACTCGGCCTTTAACGGCTGACAAAATCCATATGCCTGGAAGATGAACATCAGACGTCTGGAAAATTCACTCACAAATTTCCAGCAGCTCATTTCTGTGATCAGTCAATTCTAGGTGTCTGAAGTTGTTTTACCAGATGTCTGAACAGTTGACCAGACGTCTGGACGATGAACATCAGACGCCTGGATGATCGAACCATATATATTCAAGTAACCCTGTTACCCACTGTCTGATGATCAGACATCTAATGGCTTGGTGCCAGACGACTGACCAATGGACCAGACTTCTTCAGGCGTCTGGTATATGCCCGTTAGACTGCATTTAATGCCCAGTCAAAACAGTACATCAGCCGACTGGTGGCTCTTCATCAGGCAACTGGTGACTAGGAATTCTGCACGTTTATAGCCGTTTGACGCATTAAATGCTTGGGCTCTTTAGCTATTTTTGAGCAAATTTCCATGGCTTATAAATAGGACTTTAATGGCTTGACTTAAGGAGTTAACTAAGCATCTAAGTCTTCATTCATTACACTCTCAAGTGCACTAAAGTCATTAACTTCTTATCTAGAGCATTCAAGAGCATTCAAAGCAAATCAAGCTCAAGCTCAAGCTCTAAAGTTCAACTGGTCTACAAATCTTTCAAGATCAGCTCATAGCATTCATTGCTACACATCTTGAGACAAGTTTGTAAGTGCTCTCACTCTCATCATTTAGAGCACATATCACACACCTTTATTGCCTCATTCTTAAGAGTAATATTCAAAGCATATGTTGTGAAGTTGTTTCTTATTTCGTATCAAACTCTCTAATTGTATTTGAGAAGTTCCTCTAGGGTTGAGAGAAGTCCATTCCCGATTTTTGGGAAGTGGAAGAAATGTGCCTCTCGAGTTGAGAGAAGTCCATTCACGGGTTGTGGGAAGTGGAAGAGAAGTTTCCTTTCGGTTGTGAGAGTAGTTCATTCCCAGTGTGTGGGAAGTGAAAGTAAGTTGTATTACTTTAAACTTGTCAAGTTTGGCAAGTGGACATTAGTGGAAACACTAATCACTAGTGGGGAGTTAGTGGGTTGCTGGAGTAGGATTCAAGGGAGTCGGGGAGACTCGGTGAATCCGAACCAGGGTATATCTCTTGTTTGCGCTTGTATTCTTGTTTTGTTGTTCTCTTTATCAATTCCACACTTAGGTTGCATAAGGGTTATTTAATTTGGCATAAATTCCTTATCAAGTTTTTATAAAGCACTATTCACCCCCTAGTGTTTTACCCTATAGTTTCACATCCGACGGGTCTTGGATCGCTAGAGGTGATGATGGTTGTGGTTTTGAGTCAAAACTTAGGCTCAAGTAGATATATATGAGAAAGAAGAAGAAGTAGATATCGGTGTGTTTTGGTGGTCGGGTTTTGAGGAAATGTGGAGATGATGTAGACAATGTAGATGGTGGTGTTCTGGTGGTGTTTTAAGGAAAGGATGAGAATTGGCATGACCAAAGCCCAATTGGGTGCCCAATTGTGCTTGTTACATTCCCATCTCTATAAATCCTTCATTAATGAGTATGACGGAATTAATGAAGGATTTGTAGAGATGAGAATGTGGTATGCCTTATTGGGAGCCCAATAGGGCTTTGGGCATGTTCATTCTCATCCTTAGAGGATTGTGATGGATAAGCTTTTTTTATGGAACGTGAGATCCTACTAGCCATTTCCTACTAGTCGTTGTTGTCGATGTTGCTTTTTCCCTCATCTCTTCTTCGTCACTTCCTCTGATCATCACCACAATCCAAACCATTGCAAGCTATCGTAGTCCTGACCTATCACCACCACCACCTCTTCCTCCTCTAATATCAATTGCACACCGTCGACATCTGTAGATGGTACTTTTAGTTACGCCAGGGGGGTTGCCAATAGTGGGGCCCAGCCAAGCTCGATAGATGGGACCCAGCATACACCTGCCCTCGAAGACCTTCCAACTCCAAATTAGGAGGCAGGACAGGGCAGACCTCGACAGAGAATCTACCAAGGACAACCTCCCCGAGGTCCGCTCCTTTAATGCGGCCCTCTCAGGACGACCTCACTGAGGTCGGCCCCTTCAGCAGATGCGCTCCACAGGGGCGACCTCTACGAGGTCAACTCCCTCAGCAGCATAGCTCTACGAAGACGACCTCCCTGATGTCGGCTACTACAGCAGCAGGTCGGCCTCCATAAAGCATGATCCTAAACAACAGACTTCTACAAGGACGACCTCGCTACCCAAGGTCAGACCCTTTTTAACAATTCTATACAAGGACGACCTCGCTACCCGAGGTCAGCTTCTTCAATTTCATGGCCCAAGCGCCTACCTTCTTGGCATGATCAGCCCGTTTGATTAATGCGGCATGATCTCAGGTGGGCGGTTGAACTTTCTCCAGACCGTTGACAATAGATAGCATTCAATATCCGCTCAATGCGTTTATAACGACTGGGTTCATCTGCGAACATGGCCATCACTCCACACCTTATCTGCTTACTCACCTGATTTATGGGAGTCAATTATGCTAGGATACCTATGGATCTTCATCACACTTGTCCAAATCCACGGGAGTCCGTTACGCCTGAGGGTCCACGATCCCCATTAACGGATGACGTGATCTAACTTGACGTGCGTTTATATTTTATATATTCACGCACGTCTTCTTCGTGATTTTCCGTTGTTTTCCGTTGTTTTGTATCTATTCTTTTGTGGTTTTTAGTATCTTTTCACTTTCTTTGTGTTTTTGTGCCATTGCATGAGATTTCCAGCACTGGGGACATATAAAGCAATTATCATGAGTCCCCGGAGCAACGAGAGATGCCACGCATGATCCTAAGGGCCAAACGTCAAAGAATATCATATGTTAGCCCTCAACCGATCGGGTGTACTGACCCACCCGATCGGTTCGTGCACGCATTTCTGACCCGATCTGGAGCAGCAGTGAAGAAGAGCCCACCCGATCGGTTTAGCGATCGGGTGGTGGCGACAGAACTCTCTGTCTTTTGGAGCCGAATTCCAACCGATCGGGTAAACTCTCATCCGATCGGTTCATCTGTAGCCGAAGTTCCCCCAGCTCGCAACCCGACGACTCACTCGATCGGTTCAGCGATCGGGTGAAGTATCTCTGAAGCTGAAGACCAAGTCGAAAGCCGTCTCACCCGATCGGTTGATGTTTCAACCGATTGGTTGTACGGTTTACTATATATATACCCCTAGGTTTTTCCCAGAACGTATCCCCTTTTTCTAAAACTGTCTTTTTGGGATTTTGGCGGCTGCGAATTTATTTTGCTTTGTAAGTTCTCTGATTGTCTTGATACTTTGACATTGCGTTCTTAATACTAGTTGCTCCATTATTCTATTTCTTGATCTTGATTTTAATGGCTATAATTTGTTGTGTTGATTTATTTGCAATGAATTGTGAGTAGTTTCCTAATCTGGGACGTTGGTAGAAACCCCTTCGTGGGTTCTCCCGAGAACGACCATAGGATTAGGGTTTCGATAGGATATAGGAATTTAGATGGTTACGTGGCACGTTTCATTGTCATTGGCAGGAGAAAGACTACCTCTGACCGTCGGGCCAAGGGGAAAAAAACTGGCGTTTGATCCCCTAGCCACAGCTCACACCCCTAGCGTAGACATTGAATCCTAGCACGTGGAAACGGCAGGATGAAATGTCGGGAGTAATCGTTGTGAGCTTAGTGCTCCCGGAGTCGGTCGGTGTTAATGGACATGGGAGTGCCCACCGTACAAACCCAGGTAGACCTAGCATATCATCCTGGGCATCGATCGGAATATTGAGCCCATGGGACTCTAGATATCACTTTTAGAGGCAACGTCTCACCACTAAACCCGAGAAACCGATCGTATTCCTATCCGCCTGATCGTAATAGAGAGAACACATGATAGGGTGCAAACCAAAGTCTTGGGTTACCTTTTATATCTTACATCTTTCGTAGTTTCATTTCGTGAAAACCCTCCTTGCGACAGGACTAGCTCACCCACCGGGTGATCCGGTTCCTGTTTGACAACAAGCACACCACACGCCTCCCCGTGTTCGACCCCCAAGCCACACTACAACACCGTGCACTTGCGGTTATAAATATTTAAATCTGGTATCCCCGTTCTGACTACACATTGCTAAATCTAGGGGGACGTCAAGCTTTATGGCGCCGTTACCGGGGAGGCAACGTGCTTGTTTCTTTTAGGACCATGTGAACCCCTGAGATTAGTTCACATCCTCACCTTGTGAAAATTTTCACATTCTACATTTTTATTTTTGTTTTTTTATTATTATTATTATTATTTTATTCTTCACTATTTTTTTTTATCTGGCGTTATACCATACGTGCTTCACGGGTGTTTTTTGATTTTTCATGTACAGGAACTCAAGAAGTCTTGACGACTTAGTTCCTCTAGATCCAGAGATAAACGCCACCGTGAGGCGTTTGAACGCCGAGAGAAGAAGAAGGGAAGAGATTGCCGCCAACATGGGAGAAAATGTCACTCCCCAGAAGTCCTTGCTTGAGTACTCGATGCCATCCATCGGGTCTACGTCCAGCATCCGACCTCCGGCCATTACGACCGAAAATTTCGAGCTGAAGTCGTCGTTGGTGACTTGGATCCAACAGGACCAGTTTTTAGGAGCTCCTATGGAGATCCCAATCGAGCACGTGGACTCATTTCTGGAGAAGTGCGACACCTTCAAGATCAATGGTGTGTCGACTGAAGCCATCCGGTTGAGATTGTTCCCTTTTTCTCTGAGAGACAAGGCAAAACAATGGCTGAAGTGGAAGGACCACAATACATTTACCACCTGGGAGAAGCTATCTAATGCATTCCTGAACAAGTTCTTTCCCCCATGGAAGACAATGAAGCTGAGGAGCGAGATCTCCTCCTTCTCCCAAGCCAGCCACGAATCCTTGCATGAGGCATGGATGAGGTTTAAGGAGATGCAAAGAAAATGCCCTCACCATGAGCTCCCCAGATGGCAAATTATCAACTTGTTCTACAATGGGCTGAGGGACGACCTAAAGTCCTCGATGGATGTCGTGGCTGGAGGGTCCTTCATGTCAAGGAATGAAGAAGATGCCGGAAATATTCTGGAAAATATGGCAGCAAACAATGTAAGGTGGAGTGATGAACGCGCCATGCCAAGATCTGGAGGAATGCACCGGGTGGAGGAAGTAGATAAATTGTCTAGAAAATTTGATTTGCTTTCCACCTAGATCTCAGCTTTCATTGTAGGGGCCGGTGGCGCCAACACTCAGCAAGTGGCAGCGGTAGAAGCTGAAGTCTTGGGAGTCTCTAATGGTGGAGATATCTCGGTACCGGCGGATCAAGCGAGTGCTCTTTTCCACAACCCTACGGGAAATGCATCTTATCCACCGAGGACAAGCTCGAATCCGGCATATTCTCCTAACAACCGGGACCACCCAAACTTTAGCTACATGGCACCATACCAGCAGCCCCAACAACCTCAGCAGCAGTTATATAAGCCCCCTCAACAGTAGCAGTAGTTATATCAACCACCTCCACCTCAGCAGCAGATTTATCAACAGTATCCCCCTAGAAATCAGCAGCCCCCGCCCCAGCAGCAACAATTCCATCAGCAACGAGTGGTCTCTCTGGTCGAGAGTCTTTTGACTCAATATATATCAAACCAGGAGAAGTTCAACCTTCAGTTGTAGATTGGGCAGAAGACTTTGGCCGATCAAGTGACCCAGCTGGGGTTGCAAGTGGCCAATCTTCAGAAAGCTCAAGGGCAACTACCGGGCCAACCAGAGGTGAACCCAAGGGGGCCCAACCAGACATTAGCCTTGACGCATGGTCAAGAAAATGTGCACCCGATAGTCTTGAAAAGTGGTACGTAGATTCCGACGCGAGAGGCCGTGAAAGAACCTGAAGTGCCATTGGTCGATGAGAGACCAAATCTGAAGGCAAATGACGATGGAGCTTCAGCGTCGAACCCCATAACTCTGGAGGGAGTTTCTGAAGAGAAGAAGAAGAATGAGGAGAACAACTTAAGGGTCTTCAAGCCTATAGTGCCATTCCCACAAAGGCTTGCTAAAGCAAGAATTGATGAGAAATACGGCAAGTTCTTCGACATGGTGAAGAACTTGAGTCTTCAAATCCCATTTCTGGAGGCCATAGAGACAATCCCCTCATATGCAAAATTCCTGAAGGACTTAGTTACAAAGGGGACGAGAAAATAGAAAGTTGTCCTCACGGCAGAGTGCAGCGCCCTTATCCAACAGGCAAATCCCCTAAAACTGAAGGACCCCGGGAGTTTTTCTATCCCATGCTCAATAGGGAATGTGCAAATCAATCGAGCGCTTGTCGACTTGGGTGCGAGCGTGAGTCTAATGCCTCTATCATTATACAAGAGGATAAATATGGGCGACCTTGAACCCACCGGAATGACTCTGCAACTGGCAGACAGATCGATGAAGTACCCGATGGGGGTAGTTGATGACTTGCCCGTTAACGTCAGCGGTGTGCATGTGCCAATTGATTTCATAGCAATGGACATGCCAGAGGATAATCATACTCCGATTATCCTCGGGAGGCCCTTCATCGCAACCGTGGGCGTACTCATTGATGTGAAAAAAGGGAAGCTGTCCCTAAATGTGGGAGATCAGAAAGTCGAGTTTGACTTAGCTTTGTCAATGAAGTCTCCGTCGGAGGAACAAAGATGCAACCTACTGGAGGTCGTGGAAGAAATAATTGTTGAGGCTGGATCTTGGGAGGTTCTTTCAAGAAACCCCGTCGATAGCTTGGAGGGCCTTGAGGAGCATATTGGGTTGGAAAGAGAAGAAGTAGCTAAAGAAGTGTGTGTGTCTCAGACGACTCCCCCGGATTTAAGAAGGTTGCTCTGTCAAAGAGCAAAGGAAAAGAGCCCTTGGGACTCACAGCTGATGAAGTCCGAATCCTGCGAAGAGTGGCGGTTGACGCCAACATGAGGAAAAAGCCCCCAGACATCACCAGCGGGAGAGTCGTTGAGACAATTCATCTTTCACAGCTGTCATCAACAGGAGCCCCTGTCCCAAAAGCTGAAGGGATGCCGATCGTTGAGCATCACCCGTACAATCCCCCGTGAACATCATATATCGGGAGTCGAGCAAACGATTTTAAACAACAGCACTTCATGGGAGGCAATCCATGTTCTGAACTTTGGTCGTTATTTATAGGAATAGTTTACTAGTTCTAGTGAATAAATTCTGCTATGAGGACTTTCGTTGGGGGACTTAGATAATTTTTTGTATCTGTTCAGGAAATTGCCCCCACCCGATCGGTTCATGCATCAACCGATCGGGTGGCCAGTATCTGCAGATGGCCATGTATCAGCATATAAGTGAACCGACTGGGTGGCACATGCGGATAATCGGGTGGCAGATCGGGTAATGATTACAGAGCTCTCGGGAATTTTTGGTGTTAAATCAACCGATCGGTTGATAAGAAGCTGTGATCGGGTCGCTGACTGGGTGGAGAGTACAGAGCTCTCGGGAAATTTGGGGAGTGATCAACCGATCGGGTGAAATCTCACCCGATCGGTTCACATGTGGCTGTTGATCCACAAGAAATTTTCGAAAACGACCCACCCACCCGATCGGGTGAACTTTCACCCGATCGGTTCGCCTAACCCTATAAATACCCCCCTCTCCCGATTTCATTTCACACGATCTCTAAAACTCTTCTCTCGGTCGTTTCATCTCCCCTTTCTTCTCAATCGATCTCCACCTCACTCCCACTACTCCCAATTGCTTTTCCCCACTTCCCCCCACCTCTCTCCAACCTCCCGAATCCTTCGTCAACCACGTTCGATCCACAAATAGTCCAAACCCTAGCCCTAGCCTGTAACAACCCGTTTTTGTCACTACCTTTATCCGTACTTCTCTCGTATAATATTTTTCCCAGTATCCGTCACTTGACATTCTGTCCCCGTACCCGTATCTGTATCCACTCCTAACTTTTGCATGGTAGCTATCATTATCATTATTTTAAACTACTAAAATAAATCTTTCATATAAATATTTTAGAAATATCTCTTCTTAAAACTAGTTTGAGTTTTTGATTCAAAATTCAAAATTCAAGTTTCAAGTTTTCAAATTCAAAATTTCAAATTCGTTTCCTTATTTGCAAGAGAGGATTTTACTCATCCTAAATCAATATTAAATCCTATGATTTCTTCCTCAATTATGGTTTTCTTTTTAAGCTTTCCAATTTTACCTTGGCCTTAATTCCCCCCTAATTAACAATGAATCCCCCTTAATTACAATTAATCTAAATTCCAAAATTCCAACTTTTAAATTCAAATGTTTTCGAAAAACCTTCCTAATTAAATCCTATTAAAACGTATAACTGATTTGGTATTATCAACACCATGATTACTTCCCTATTAATGTTTTCATTTTCAAAAAAATTTCCCCATTTACTTTAGCTTTAATTTCCCCTAATTAACTCCATGTTTAAACCCATTAAATATTTTTAAAACCCTACAATTTTCTCCAAGAGCCTCACACGTTTAAACCCATCATGTAGTAGCCCAAACAAATTCATCAAACCAACCTAAGGCCTAAGACCTCCTTTCTTTCCTTAGGGCCTGTTCTTTTGTAGGAAAGTATAAATTGGGAAAGTTGAGATGTGTGGAATCTGATGAGAGAGAAATTTGGGTTTGAAAGTTGGTTGTGGGACCCACATCAACTTTTTTGTGTATGTGTGTTCTTTTGGGTTTGAAAGTTAAGATAGAAAGTGAGATATGTGGTCCACTTTTGTTAAAATAATTAATTAATTATTATTAAACCGGGTGTTTATTTATGAATTTAAAAAAAACAAACTCTGTGATTGGTGGAGAAAGAGAGAAGGGACCCACGCAGCTGGAATCCTCGGTGTTCCCCTCATTTTACGGGGATTTCTCGCAGCCCGCTTTGGATCGGCCACGTCCGCATTTTCTCAGTTTCGATTTGTTGTGCAAAAGAACAGGAAGAAGAAAGTAGAGGAGAGAGAAGTGAAGGGACAGGGAATAGTAGTTTTTTTTGGAGGAATCTCGCGTCATTCGGCCAAAAGAACAGGCCCTTATCTTCCATCACCTACCCCATCTCTCGGGCACCTACAAACCCACGCCGAACTCCAGCGGCTCCTCCTCCCCCGACAGCCCTCGCCGTCAACCAACGCCTCGCCCAGGACCCCCGCGACCAACGCCGTCCGCCACCATCCACCTTCATCGACAGCCGCCCCCTATTCATCTCCCCGGCATCAACCCCCCCCCCCCCCCCCCCCCCCCCAGCTCGAAATCCTCAAACTCCTCCTCCTCCTTCTTCCTCGCAACCGCCTCACACCGCTGCCTCCTCCAAAACCCCGCTCATCGCCCACGCAAGCCGCCGGCACCAGAGCATCCACCCCGCGGCCAGCTCCCCTCGCCACCCTCGCCCTCGCTCTCCCCTGTTCCGCCCCCTTTCCTCTGTTCAGAACAGAGGACCCAAATCTCCCCTGCGCCGTACTGTGGAACCGCCGCCGCCAAGACAAGAGCGCCGCTGCTGCCCAGATCTCGACCGCTGCCGCCCGATCGCCGCCACCCCCGCCTTCGAGATCCGATCGCCGCTCAGCCTCGGGAAGCCGCCGTCCCTACCTCCGATCGCGCCGTTCTGCCAACGCCGGAGCTTGATCGCCCACCGCCCGATCTCGACAGCCACTGCCGCGATCCGCCCTGCCGACGCGCCCCTGGGAGCCGCCGCCCCGAATCCGTCTGCGCCTTCCGCCTCCGATCTGACCGCTCCGATCGCCCATCGCCCGTTCACCCTGCATTCGTGAACAAAAAGAAGAAAAAAGAAAAGAAAAAGGAAGAACAGAGAAGAGAGAACGAGAATTAGAGAATGAGGAAGTTATTTAAGTAAGTTTTTTTATATATATTATTAAGTTTATTATTATTATGATTATCATTTTAAGTGTATTAAAAAATGTTATAAGTTTTCATACCATATACCTAAGTATGCGTAACTAGGGATTTATTTTAGTTTGAAACAGTAAGTTGATTTGTAGTTATAACATGTTATAATGCTTGGTTTATAATATGTAAATAACAGTTGTATAATAAGCGTGCATTTTGCCGAAATTGTGGGTTTATGAATATTTTGGTACATGACAACCTGCATACATAGGTAGGCGTATATATGTATGGGCTTGAATATTGTTGGTTAATAACTTCTAATTTAAATATCGCGGATCCTATCTCGCAGATTAAAATCACGGCTCTCACCGTGATTACTTGGACGCCCGGAAACGTTTCACATCAGGCAAGTATACCGTCACCTACAACTGTTTTCAAAGATGCAAGTTTTTACCCCTCGCGAGTATATTATCTTCTTCCAATTTACAAAGACGCAAGTATTTAGCCCTTCGAGTATTTTATCGTCTACTAATTTTCAAATGCGCAAATATTTACCCTTTACAAGTATATTGTTTTTCTACAATTTTTAAAGGCGCAAGTATTTACTACCGCAAGTATCTACTCTTTTCAAGTACATAAATTTTCTATCAGTTTCAAAGGCTCGACCATTTATCGCTTTTTACATTGCTCCGGTCTCGTGACCGAAAATACCAAACAATTGCAAATAACAATTTTCAAGTACGTTGCTCATGCTTAATGAACAAAATGACATCGTTGGTTGCTTTCACTTTTATTGCTTTCGAAATAGAGTATTTGAAACGCACGCAATAATTGTATGCCTTTTTAACTGCTAAATGCACACCAGTGTTGGGATGTGATACTGGGCCCTTGGGGCAAATTTACGGACTTCTGTGCCTTTGGACAAATTACAGATTTTTGGGCCTTCGGGCAACTACGGACTAATGGGCCTTCGGGCAATATGGATATTGGGCCCGCGGGGCATTTACGGAATGTTTTGCCACTCGGCAAACATTAAATTACAGATTGACTTATGGACACTTGGGTGGGGTAGTCTAGTGTAGTAGAGGCTGGAAAGCTGGATTGCACCCGATTGGTGAACTTAACCGACACCTGGCCGGGTCGGTGAGTAGAGAGTCACGGGTAGCTCCAGTTGGCTTGGGTGTGATGCTGGTCACCTCCCCCTCGGACACTGGGCTTTGTCACTAGATATGAGATTGATTGATTGATTGATGCACCCTCGCTTTACCTCTGTTGAAGCTACATCGTAAACTGCTAAAAATTGTTGTCACAATCGACTATTGTTGTACACACCACACTTGCTATACATACTGCTAGTTACTTTACACACTACACCATCACGACCATTGCTGTGCACACCACACCCGTTATACTTATTGTTGTGCACACCGCACTACTCATGCTCATTGCTTGCACACTACACAGATGTTATGCTCACATGTTTCCATATGCTGCAATGTACCATTGTTTTGTAAACCATATGATAATCTTGCCGAGGGTCTTTTTCCTACTAATGTTTTTAAAATCTTGCCGAGCGACCCTCGCTGACGTATGTTTCTGTCTTGTGAAATATACGTCAGGTATTAGACAGGTTGCTGAGGAGCAAGGCTTGAGACTGAGCAGCTTGACCAGAGTGTCCAGACGCTGAGATCTGCCGCTGGAGAACAACGTGCCTTCGCAACGCTGCTAAATTTTAATAATTGTTGTATTTACTTTCAGGTGTATTTTAATTTCCTTGTAACTGTTGTAATGGCCATGCTAGGCCTTTAATCTTTGTGTACATGTAATCTGGAAAAGTTAAAGTAAAATGATGACACCATATTATGTTGTTCCGATTATTCGCAAGCAAGAATCTGCCAATGTAGTCATACACAGACACTTATTGGGTTGGGGCTTCACCGCTCCAACCCAAGCGGGCCCGTTCACGTCCTCGCCCCAAGTATAATGGGAAGCGGGGCGTGACATAGCCCCCAGAATTTTCGAAAATTTTGTTCTTGTTGGAATAGCGAGCGAGCAGCTTCCCAAACCCCTCCATCATACAGTGTGAGATCTTTCCGGAGCAAGGACTCGCTTCATCATTGGGTAAACTCGCTCCTTATCTTAATTTTTACATCACCCAAGTATTATCATTTTGCTCCATTGTCATTGATTGTGTGCACACTCATATAATCTTGCATACACATTACATCGTCACATAATCATGGCTAAAGATAAGGACAAGGGTAAGCGCATCATGCAGGAAGAGGAGCCATCTTGTAAGAGACACAAATCCACACGTTCACCGAGTGCACGTGCTCCTCCTCCTCCGCCTACCCGACCACCAACCCAACCCATCATTCCTGTGGTGGATCCGCTGATGGGGCCGTAGGGAGTCCGCTTCATGAGTCTGTAACACAAAGATATTTATACTAGACTCGACCAAAGATCACACTTAGCCACTAAGTTTGCCCATAATCAAACCCTACTCGATCTCGGAGTCTTCTCCGGTGTCGAGTCCCTTTTTGCAAACTTAGGTTGGGTTAGTTTTTTACACTCCCATGCACCATCGTACCCCACCCTCACACTTGAATTCATATCCACTCTCAAAACTGAGGCGGGGTCGATTATTGATTTCCGCCTCTGAAACCGAAACTTTCGTACCCATACGAACACCATCAACCATATCTTCGGTTTCCCCATCCTCGAAGACCATATCCTTCCTTATGAATTGCATCGCGACTTCGATGTCGATCATTTTTGGGGACGCCTCACTCTTCATGACCAATATCCTCGAGGCAAGGCCAAGGCCTCTTCCATCATCCACCCCGTATTCCGTCTTGCCCACTGCATCATATCGAGCGCTTTCTTTCCTAGGGATGAGTCCGGTATTGTGACCATCCCTGACTTATTCATTTTGTGGGCGATGAGCCACCCATTCATTCCAGGTGTTGATGGTATCGCTTTCGAGGTCCCGCGCATACGCATTAACGCCGGTGCGTGGCTAATTCAAAAACTCATTGATATTAGCCGTGCAGGCAAGGGTAAATATTGATGTTGCGGCCTCATTACTCTCATTGCCTTACACCCCCCGTTCAACATCGTTTCCCCCGTGATCTACCGCGTGCCCCAGGATCTACATATCTAAATCTTGATGTCCTGAGGCACATCCACATGATCCGACCGCGAGGCAACGGTCGGTTTGCTTTTTACTATGGCCACCCCCTGCTCCATATACCACTCTGCCTAATCCTGGCTGCATGGCTATTCATCTCGCATGGCTATTCATCTTGAGACAGACTGGTCGTTTCCTCCTGATCCAGAGTTTGTAGGGGGTTTACATCTTCAGTTTCCACTCCCTGACGCACCTCGACCACCGTCCCCTGCCACCCACTTAGGCGAGCAGGATATCCCTACGTTCAGGGGGGACCCCGGGGCTGGACATAGTGTCACGACCCCGGCTTCTACCGCTGTTTCTTCTGAGACACTTACTACGGCCCTCTTAGGCCTAGCCTCTGGTGCCGGCATGACCACTGCCGCCAGCACCACTTCTGCTGTCCGACAGGCCACCTATGCCCGCCTCGCTCTTGAGGCTGAGCTGGCAGCTCTGCGCGCTGGCGCATCCTCCTTCGCCTCCTCGGACCCATCCACTTCCTTCCGTTCACACCCATGTTTCCTCGCACTCGAGCGAAATGTGACCGCCATTCTCCGCCTTCTTACACACATCTACGGTCCCCCACCACCTACTCCAGCACCATCACCACTTCCTTTGCCTCCTCGACGATCATCACCTCCTCCATCACCCCTTAGGCGATCATCCCCTCCTCCCTCCACTTCTTCTCCATCCACGACCACTACCGTAGATCCTACACTTCCACCACCCTTCACATATATCACCACCGCATACTCGTGCCGCAAGAGATTAGCTGTGCACTCAAAGTCATTGCCTACGCCCACCTCATTGGTCGTCGCATCCCTCCCACTTACCATTACCACTGTCACTCCACCCATCATCCACACCACCACCGCACCCATCCATCCACCACCTCCATAACTTTCTTCACTTCTCCGCACTCCTATCACTTCTCCCGCCCACACCCCTCCATCCTCTTCCGAGGAGGATGAGGAGCTCACCCCTCCTACATCTTGATTTTCGTTTTCGTTTTTTCTGATTTTTCCCTAGCTATTTCTTCTGATTCACCATGATCAAATCTTTTCTCTAACATTGTCATGATCAGCTTGGGGGAATTCAATTTTTTGTGATTTGCTGTCATATCACGTTGATGGTGTGTGCTTGTTTATATGTGTTCGTGTGTATGTGTTTTTGGTATATTTGGTTTGAGTGTCTATTTTCTTTATTTTTCTTTTTCGTTTTGTGTGTCTTGCATGTTTTTCAATTTTTGGTGTCGATGCGTACTTCACTCCCATTTTCCTTGCCCTCCCGTATTTACTCTTATTGCATTGAGGGCAATGCAAGATTCAGCTTGGGAGAGTCGCACTTTATGCGTCAGTTGTGTCATTCTCATCGTTTTTGAGTCATTTTCATCATGTTTTTCTTTTTCTTTCCTTCTTTTTTATTCTCCCTCTCCTATAGATGACCCCACATGATGAACTACCACGGAACCACACACACACACCTAGCTTAGCTACGATAATCACTTTCACTAACCCTAGGAAGCCGAGTCCTATTGCATTTCATGCTCCGTGGGTTCACTTTGCTTTTGTGTGAGTTGTTAGTCGTAACTAGCTAGTTGGTGTGCTTCTACATTGTGATTTCATTTTATATGCATGTCCTTGTTGACCCATAGACTATCATGCTTCAATTTCGAATATGCGGTATTTTGCCTCCAATGTCTGCTTCTATATATATATATATATATATATATATATATATATATATATATATATATATATATATATATATATATATATATATATATATATATGTAGAGAATAATGTCTATCATACGCCATATGAGATAGGCTCTCATACGCCCTCTCACATAAAGCAACCAAGTACAATCAAGTACAAGCCCATGTGGGTTTGTACTTGGTTGCTTTATGTGAGAGGGAGTATGAGAGCCTATCTCATATGGCGTATGATACCCATTAATCCCATATATGTATATATATGTACATATATATATATACATACATATATATGTATATATATGTACATATATATATATACATACATACATATATATATACATATATATACATATACATACATATATATATATATACATATATATACATATATATATATATATATATATATATATATATTGATGCTAAAAAACCGATTCCAAGCTCCGTTGAGGTTGTCCTGGAAGATGGGACCACGGTCAGTATTGGAGTAAAGATTGAAGGAGAACCCCCCCCCCCCCCCCCCCCCCCCCCGCCCCCCCCCCCCCCCCCCCCCCCGATGCTCTAACTGTATATGTTTTGGGCACTCAACTACTCAATGTCCCGACTCTAGTAAGCTCCCTTCAATCCAAGAGTTGGATGGGAAAGAGGTCTTACAATCTGATCAGGTAGATGGCAAAAATTCTAGCAGTCAAGGGAATGGAGGATCTCCTCTTCCTTTTGCCGTGGCAGAGGATACGGGAGCCAACGCTGTTAACAGTATAATAGGAATGTTAGCAGGCGGTGTGGCTGACATTGCCTCTTCTGGGAATAGTGGGGATGGGCTACACTTGACTAAGGGCTCTTTAGCTGAGCAAATACCGCTGGAGACTGCTATTACAAGAAGGCTGAATGCTGAGAAGGAACAGGTCCGCATAGTTGATGTTGCTCTTGAGCTCTCTATTCCAAGAGATTGCCAGGTTACGGATACTGTTACTAGGCCACTACAGAAGGGAGGAACACGGGTAGCTCTGAAGGAGGGAGATATAGGGATTCAAGCTATTGTCAATACTCATGTTCCACAGGACACTCATGGGATACTATGCCTGACAACCAACAGTCACAGGATTCTCCAAATGTTGAGGAGGATTCCAATTCCACATTTATGTCGGATCAGTCAGGATTTCCTCCCCAGGCCGCCTCTGATACACCAGCTCCTACACCTATAGTTGTGATAAATCCCGAATGGGCCTCTTAAGTTAGTGAAGGTAAGAGGATGGAGAAGTGTAACAGGAAGGATGCTCAAATAGACTCTGCTATGGTGAGTACAAGGAAAAGTGTAAGAATCAGAGATGGGGCTTCGGGGAAGCCGAACCACACTATTTGTTAATGAGTATTTTCGTTTGGAATACGCGAGGTCTGAATAACTCTGTGAGTAGGAGAGACCTACGCGATAGACTTATTCTACTTAAGCCTTCATTTGTCATTCTACTTGAGACCAAGTTGAAGGATTCTGGGAGGAATTGGAGATCTTGTTTTCCAAGAGACTGGAGACTTTTTGATAACTTCTCACTTCATACAGGGGGAAGGATCTTGGTGGGTATGGCTAGTACGTGGCTTGCATCGCTTCATTCTATTTCCCCTCAGTACATTACACTGAAGTGCAATAATGCTGGAGGTCTTATGGTGTTCATAACTGCGGTGTATGGTTCAAACCTGAGGAGTGAGAGGCAACTCCTATGGGGACTAATTCAAACTGATGCGGCAGTAATTGGGAAGGTAGCTTGGCTAGTGGGGGGGAGACTTCAATTCCATTCGATACTGTAACGGTCTGTTTTCGTGGTACTTTGTTCGTGCACGTGCTTTTGACCGTGCACGTAGTGATTTTAGACTTTGTTTGGTTGTGAACACTTTGGTGTGATATGTCGTTGTAAACGTCTCTGAGAGTATTAAATTGTGGCACTAATTTGGAACGACATTTCTTGGGTCGTTTTCCCACGATTTAATCTTATTCGAAGAGACGTTGTGATTTTTGCTTTTTGACGTGAGACGTTTCTATTTTTAGTTTCGTCGTTCGACGTCGAAATCGTGAACTCTATTCTTAGTTATCTTCCTCTCGTCGTCCCGATCACCCCAATATTTATTTCACAATTTTTTGGAGTTCATTTGACCTATTTTATATTTTTAGCAAAGTTTTAAATATTTTTAAATACCAAGTTTTAAATTATTTTCGACCAAATAAAATTTCTATTAGTTTATAATACTTCAAAATATTTTTGAGCCAAATCTTAGCTCATCTTGGTCGCACCCTAGCCGTGTATGGGTTGGAGAAGGAGAGTTTTGAATTTTAAATTATTTTTAAATCCTAATCCTATTAGATTTAGCCCTAGACCAAGTCAACCCCTCTACACTATATAAACAACCCCTAGGAAGGCCTATTTTCACAAGAAGTTAACCCTAGCCGCTCCCAAAAGCCAAAAACTCGCTTGCGACTATTCGTCGCAACGTTGCACAGCCGCCGCCCGCACCGATCGAGGAATTTCCTTGGTTTTCCCCGCACCGACCGAGGCCCCCGCCCGCACCAAGCGCCCGCTCCGCACCCTGTACCGTCGCCCCGCTTCGTCCCGTGTCTGACCGAGAGGATCTCTCAGTCTGACCGAGAGCATCGCCCGCTCCGCACACCCCGCTCCGCTCCGCACAGCCCCGCTTCGCAAGCCCGCACCGACCCCCGCTTCGCCACGTGCCCGACCGAAGCGCTCCCCCGCTCACGCCCGCATCCGCTCTGTTGCAACATTGCAACGCCCGCTCCGCAGCGCCCGACCGACAATTCCTTCCTCATCCGCCCGCACCGACCGAAGCAATCCCCCGCACCAAGCGCCCCCGCTCCGCTGCAACCCCAAGCGCTGCAACTCCCGCTCCCCTAGTGCCCGACCGAGAGACCCCCTCGCACTGGCTAGTGTCTGACCAAGAGACATTCGTCGCAACCCCGCATCTGTCGCATCGCTTGCCACCGTGGGCCCCCCAAGTTCTCCAGAGGTGTTGTGGGTCCCCCATTGGCCCCTAGCACTACTGTGGGTCCCACCTAGGTGCTTTCTCTTCGAGGATTTGCCGCCTTCAACGTTGCGATGCGTCGTAGCCCGTCGTCGCACGTGCTAGCTTTGGAATCTGGATTCGTTGCTCCGGTTGCTGCTCTGATCTTTCGAGTGAGGAATCTATTTTGGAATCAGGACTTGGAGCGCGTTCTTTTATTCCAACCCCTGGCGTCGCTACCCGACGTCAGTGTAGCTTTCGCGTCGTGTTGAGGTAGCGATCTGCACACCTAGGACCCCCAACCCTCAGCCTGTTAATTAAGACTAAAAATTGATATTTTTAAAGTGTTTTAAATGTTTTAGATTCACTAATCAAAGATTAATAAAATGGAATTTAGGCCGGTGGACTTGTGCACGTAGGATTTTGGTGACTTTGGACTCGTTGGACGGTGTTTCTCTGACGTGATACTTGCAGGCAAGTGAAACTTACCAACTCTTGCGTAGGGCCATGTTTTTAGGCCACTTCCTTGTTTTTAGCGTAAAAGAGACTAGGCAGTGAAATGATAGCTGCCTAGACGCCTATTTGATCTAGTTTGACAACGAAACTAGATCAGTCACCTCATTTGATCTAGCTTGACAACGAAGCTAGATCCAACCCCTTTAAACTTGTCTGTTCATGCATTTGTAAACTGCCATGTTTAAATTCCTTACCTGTACGCCTTACTACTTGTCATGCCATGTCATCCATGCATTGAATGTTGCATTCGTAGCACACGCTACATACTTGTACTTGCTTGTCCCGGCTAGGTGCACCCCTATGCCATCATGAAAAACACTTCCTGGCTCGTGATCCAGAAGCGAGCATTCCCGTTCAGGGGTAAGGCCTTGGCTCGATACACGTGGAGGGGTAGGGTTGAGCGACCACTCAGCGTAGAAGTGTGCCCATACAGCCACTTCAGCTGTAAGGCGTGAACTCTGTGCACGACATGAAAACGTGACTTGTGAATGTTAGTAGTTTGCTACTCTTGTCATGCCATGCTAGATGCTTGTTGTACTTTACTTTACCTGTTGCACTATACTTTAACTGCCATGTCATTGCATCATGCTAGAACTGCTAGGTTGTCTTGCTTTACTTTCAGTTTCCTTGCACAAGTCTTTTTAGACTTGCTGACATGTGCCCCTTGCTCTTTTGGGTGTCACATGTTAGACCCTGAGTCAGAGACCGTAGCTGAGGACGAGGTGTTTGCTGACACTGAACCGGAGCCTACGTTTGACGAGGAGTTTGTGGACACCGGTGACCAGTCTTAGAGACTGATTTGAGTTGATTTTGCTTATGTTGTTGTTAGTTGTCGGTGCGTAGCACCATTACTTTGCTTTTGTACTTTGTACTTTTGTTGGCCATGCTGGGGCCTCTTTAAGACTCTTTTCTTTTAGCCTAATGGCTTTTCTGCGATGTTGGAATTTATTATTATGGATATTCTGGGATTTCTCTTTTGTCTCATTTCCTTATTATTATCTTTGTTTCGTTTCGCGTTGCAAGGACTTGCTATTTAAAGATTGATTGACGCTTATCGGACTTGCAGCTTTGTAGCTTCAAGTCTGAGCAGACCTTCTCACGCTCCGCCTCCACGATTTTAGGAAGCGGGGCGTGACAGGTTTTGTTGGTGGCCCATGCAGGTCTCGTCTTGCAAATGCGAATTAACGGAACAACAATAATAACGGAATGTCCATTAAATAAATTACAACATCCAAGTCATTAAGCTATTGAGTCTAATTTTGCTCGTTTTCTATGTCATTAGATGGCTGGAAGGCTACAGACCCGATCTGGTAGTGGGCCCAATCGTGCTGAGGAACCGGATAGAGAGCCTACCAATGCTGAGATCATAAGGATGATGCATCAGATGATGCAGGTGCAGCAAGGGATGCTTCAGAATACCCAGAGTGCCCCTCGCTTCGAGCCAGGAGCGAAGCAGTTTCGGGAGCTGGTCCCGACTTACTTCGATGGATCTGAAGGACCATTGGCTGCTGAGGAGTGGATCAGGAATACTGAGGATAATCTGAAGATGTCGAAGGTCAACCCGACTGGATGGGTTGACTTGGTGAAGAATCAGCTCAGGGATAATGCCCATAACTGGTGGGATGCAGAGGAGGAGCTGTTGACGACGCCGATACATTGGGCTACTTTCAAGTCCAGGTTCGATGAGGAGTACTTTCCGAAGGCTGTCAGGAGGGAGATGTTGCAGCGATTCATTGAACTGAAGCAGGGAAATCTGACGGTGGACCAGTACCATCAGGAGTTCACTAGGTTGAGTCGCTTCGTGCCGAAGATGGTGGAGGATGCTGAGGAGAAGGCTCAGAGGTTTCTGCAGGGTCTTACCCTAGACTTGCAGAGCCTGATGTCTTCGTCAGATCTAGAGTCATATCAGAAGTTGCTGGTAGCTGCACGGAGACAGGAGCTGATTGCGAGGCAGAAGAGAGGTCAGATTTCTGGAGCTGGGAAGAGGCCTATGGAGCAGGCCAGAGGAGTGGTTAGGCCTGGGTTCAAGCCTAGCCAGCCAGTGCAGTTCAAGAGGCCAGGTGGGCCTACTGTGAAGACTTGCCATTTCTGCGGCAAGACTGGCCACATCAAGGAGCAGTGCAGGGGATTTCTGGGGTAGTGCCTGGTCTGTGGAGACGCTACTCATGTAGCGAAGGATTGTCAGCATTGCGAACCAGTTGAGGAGAGGACCTGATGGAACACATCTACAGAGGGGACCAGTTGCAGCCCAACCTTTGCAGCAGAGAGCACATGTACCTGCTGGACGTGGAGCGCCTCTTATTCCGCAGAAGCAGGCGTTTCAGCAGGCTGTTCAGCTGAGAAGGCAGGCTTTCATGATGACTGCAGTGGAGAACGAGGCTGTGGATGAGGTTATCGCAGGTAACCCTCTGTCTAGTTGTTTCCTTTCTTAGTTAGGTTGGTTGTTAGCTTATGTTTATTGCTTGCATATGATTGTTTGCTAGAATAGGGTTTGATTGTTAGACTGCTTGTTAGGTGTGATTTTGGTTTGCACATTTCCTGCACGAGTCCTCTTTGACTCTGGTGCATCAATGTGCATTATATCCCGAAGCTTCGTGGAGAAGCATTCCTTGACGACATCCCCTCTTTCCAAGAGTTGGAACATCGTTACAGGAAATGGCGTGATCTCGGTGCATCGTGGTTGCAATTCTTGCCCTTTGGTGGTCTGTGGACATGAGCTTTACGCTGATTTCATTATCCACGACATCATCAACTACGATGCAGTGCTTGAAATGGATTGGCTAGCGAGCTTCTATGCTACGATCGATTGTCGGAGGAAGAAGGTGGTGTTCGAGATCCCAGGACATCCAGTATTTGAGTTCAGTCGAGGTAGCAGCTCGCTTGGCCCTGTCAGATTTCGGGCCAGACCGGTAGAGATTGTCGCTATGCAGATGGAGCAGAGTAGACCAGCTGTGGTGCGTGAATTCGACGACGTCTTTCCCGAGGAGATGTCTGGACTGCCGCCCGATCGAGCTCTCGAGTTTTCGATCGATCTTATTCCGGGAGCGCAGATTATTTCGAAGGAGCCGTATCGTATGGCCCCAGCAGAGCTGGAGGAGTTGCGTATGCAGCTGGATGAGCTTTTGCAGAAGGGTTACATCAACCCTAGTGTGTCTCCGTGGGGAGCACCGGTGTTGCTGGTAAAGAAGAAGGATGGTTCGCGTCGCATGTGCGTGGACTACAGGGAGCTGAATGCTGTGACCATCAAGACTAAATACACATTGCCTCATATAGATGACATTTTTGATCAACTTGGAGGATCGAGGGTGTTCTCTAAGTTGGATCTGAGGAGCGGTTAACATCAGCTCAAGGTGAAGAAGGAAGACATCCCGAAGACAGCGTTCAGGACGAAGTATGGCCACTACGAGTTCGTGGTTATGCCCTTTGGTGTAACCAATGCGCCCGCAATATTTATGAATCTGATGAATCTGATCTTCTATGACTTTCTAGACAAGTTTTTCGTTATCTTTATTGACGACATACTGATCTATTCAAAGTCGGAGGAAGAGCATGCATCGCACTTGAGGACAGTGTTGGAGATTCTGAGGAAGCATCTGTTGTATGCTAAGTATTCTAAGTGCGAGTTTTGGCTGGATAGAGTTGCTTTTCTCGGGCATGTGGTGTCAGGCGATGGAATTTCGGTGGATCCCGAGAAGATTAAGGCGATCAGGGAGTGGCCTGTTCCGCAGTCAGTGTCTGAGATCCATAGTTTCCTTGGGCTTGCATGTTATTATCGACGTTTCATTAAGGACTTTTCCCGGATTGCTGAGCCGATGACCAGACTGATGCGGAAGGATGTATCATTTGTTTGGTCTGATGATTGTGTGAGGGCCTTTGATGTTCTGAAGGAGAGGTTGACGACTGCCCCTGTCCTTGCTGTGCCTGATCGGTGTGGAGGATTCGAGATCTTTTGTGATGCTTCTGGCAAAGGTCTTGGTTGTGTGTTGCACCAGCATGGGCACGTGGTTGTGTATGCTTCTCGTCAGCTCAGGGTTCATGAGAAGAATTACCCAACACACGATTTGGAGTTGGCCGCTGTCATGTTTGCGCTCAAGATTTGGAGGCACTTTCTGCTGAGTGAGAAGGTGAAGATCTTCACCGATCACAAAAGCTTGAAGTACATTTTTACTCAGAAGGAGCTCAACATGCGACAGCGTCGATGGTTGGAGCTCATGGCAGACTATGAGATTGATTTGCAGTATCACCCTGGCAAGGTGAATGTGGTTCCAGATGCGCTGAGCAGACTTCCAGCGGTGATGATGTTGACTTCGCAGTGGAGATTGCAGCAGGATTTTTACGAGTCTGGCATTGAGATTATTCTTCCTGGAGAGACTTCTTCGTTGATGAGTATGCAGACTCAGTTGACGATCGTGGATAGGATCAAGGCTGGACAGACTGGGGATGCTAAGCTGGTGAAGATTCGAGAGCAGGTGGAAGCCGGTCTGCGGACTGACTTCTTGATTCATGAGGATGGTTCGTTGAGATTTGGAGCCAGGTTGTGTGTGCCAGCTGGAGATATCAGAGAGGAATTGTTGGTGGAGGCACACAGTTCGCCGTATTCTGTACATCCTGGTGGGACCAAGATGTACAAGGATCTTCGCCTGAACTATTGGTGGCATGGTATGAAGAGGAGTGTGACTCGGAGTGTAGCCAAGTGTTTGGTTTGCCAGCACGTTAAGGCGGAGCATCAGCGTAAGGCAGGGTTGCTACAACCGCTTCCGATTCCGGAGTGGAAGTGGCAGTACATCACTATGGATTTCGTGACTGGACTACCTCGGAGTCCGAAGCAGAATGACGCGATTTGGATGATCGTAGACCGATTGACCAAATCCGCATACTTTATTCCCTTCCGAGTAGGACAGTCTACTGAGACGCTAGCGAGGAGATATATGGAGGTAAATCCTTTTACTCTCCATTTTTATTTCCTTCCCTAGTTTAGATAGTGATGTAACAGGAATCGTGCAGGAGATCGTACGACTTCACGGAGTCCCTGTGAGTATCGTGTCGGACAGAGACACGAGATTCACGTCTCAGTTTTGGCAGAGTCTGCAGAAGAGCTTGGGTACGAGTCTGAGTTTCAGCACGGCATACCACCCGCAGACGGATGGCCAGTCCAAGAGGACGATTCGGATTTTGGAGGACATGCTGAGAGCGTGCATGTTGGACTTCAAGGGATCTTGGGAGGATCATCTCCATCATGTTGAGTTTGCCTACAATAACAGCTACCAGGCGAGTATTGGTATGGCGCCTTTTGCCACGCTATATGGAAAGAAATGTCGATCGCCACTGAGCTGGGATGACATTGGAGATCGGGAGCTGTTAGGACCGGAGATGATTGTGGAGGCCGTGGATGTTGTGAGGAACATCCGGGAGAAGCTGAGGATCGCGCAGGACCGTTTCAAGCATTGGGCCGATGCTAAACAGATGCCTTTAGAGTTTCAGCCTGGAGATCATGTCTTTCTGAAGATTTCTCCGAACCGCGGAGTTATCCGATTTGGGAAGAGAGGCAAGCTGAGTCCGAGGTACATTGGGCCGTTTGACGTCCTGGAGAGAGTTGGAGCCGTGGCTTATCGCTTGGCGTTGCCGCCGTCACTGGAGGGTGTTCACGACGTGTTTCACGTATCTCAGTTACGTCGATACGTTAGTGATCTGTCCCATGCTGTGGATTTCTCGGAGATCACGGTTCATCCGGATCTGTCTTATGATCAGCAGCCAATTGAGATTCTGGATCGTCGACAGAAGCAGCTGAGGAATAAGACCGTCGACTTGGTTCGAGTGCTGTGGCGTCACGGTTCCCCTGGTGAGTCCACCTGGGAGCGTGAGGATGAGATGAGAGAGCACTTCCCGCACCTTTTCCCGAGCAGTGCTTGATGTTGATTCCGAGGACGGAATCATTTCTAAGGTGGGGAGGATGTAACGGTCTATTTTCGTTGTACTTTGTTCGTGCACGTGCTTTTGACCGTGCACGTAGTGATTTTAGACTTTGTTTGGTTGTGAACACTTTGGTGTGATATGTCGTTGTGAACGTCTCTGAGAGTATTAAATTGTGGCACTAATTTGGAACAACATTTCTTGGATCGTTTTCCCACGATTTAATCTTATTCGAAGAGACGTTGTGATTTTCGCTTTTTGACGTGAGACGTTTCTATTTTTAGTTTCGTCGTTCGACGTCGAAATCGTGAACCGTCTTCTTAGTTATCTTCCTCTCATCGTCCCGATCATCCCAATATTTATTTCACAATTTTTGGAGTTCATTTGACCTATTTTATATTTTTAGCAAAGTTTTAAATATTTTTAAATACCAAGTTTTAAATTATTTTCGACCAAATAAAATTTCTATTAGTTTATAATACTTCAAAATATTTTTGAGCCAAATCTTAGCTCATCTTGTCCGCACCCTAGCCATGTATGGGTTGGAGAAGGAGAGTTTTGAATTTTAAATTATTTTTAAATCCTAATCCTATTAGATTTAGTCCTAGACCAAGTCAACCCCTCTACACTATATAAACAACCCCTAGGAAGGCCTATTTTCGCAAGAAATTAACCCTAGCCGCTCACAAAACCCAAAAACTCACTTGCGACGATTCGTCGCAACGATGCACAGCCGCCGCCCGCACCGATCGAGGAATTTCCTTGGATTTCCCCGCACCGACCGAGGCCCCCGCCCGCACCAAGCGCCCGCTCCGCACCACTGCACCGTCGCCCCGCTTCGTCCCGTGTCCGACCGAGAGGATCTCTCGGTCTGACCGAGAGCCTCGCCCGCTCCGCACACCCCGCTCCGCTCCACACAGCCCCACTTCGTAAGCCCGCACCGACCCCCGCTTCGCCCGGTGCCCGACCGAAGCGCTCCCCCGCTCACGCCCGCATCCGCTCTGTTGCAACGTTGCAACGCCCGCTCCGCAGCGCCCGACCGACAATTCCTTCCGCATCCGCCCGCACCGACTGAAGCAATCCCCCGCACCAAGCGCCCCCGCTCCGCTGCAACCCCAAGGGCTACAACTCCCGCTCCCCTAGTGCCCGACCGAGAGACCCCCTCACACCGGCTAGTGTCTGACCGAGAGGCATTCGTCGCAACCCCGCATCCGTCGCATCGCTTGCCACCGTGGGCCCCCCAAGTTCTCCAGAGGTGTTGTGGGTCCACCATTGTGTTGGATATGGAAGACGTTTGTACACCCTTGTAGGGGATGTACGAGGGAATACGGACCTCGAACGTCGCGTACACGAAGTCGTGTGCAAAGGGAATCTGTTCCCTTGCGAAGAGGATCTCTGGATGAGTGGGAAAGTCGCATTATATATGCATAAGTGCATGCGACATATGGCTAATAAAGGGGGAATATCTTAAGCTTATGTTGTACCATGCATATGGTACAACTTAAGCTTATAATGTGCCATGTATCATGGTACACCTTAATTAAGTTGTTCCAAAGGAACAACTTACCCTAAAATAACTACCTTGGGGCTATAAATAAGACCCAAGGGTAAGCCATTTCTTACACCTTTTGCATGAAATTCATGCATGCATCTTCATTCTAGCGAAGCTCTGCAGAAATCCTTCCTCTTCCTCTATCCATGTTCTTAATCTAAAGTAGAGATTTAGATTATGGATTTAGTAGCCTTACTCCGTTCGTGAGTAGACTCGATCCGTCGTGGTGAATCCGAAGGCGAAGTTCGTAGACTACCGTGCCGCATACGCAAGCGTAAGTCTCAACTTCATATTATCGATCCTAACTCTGTTTTGGCAGGATCCTACATTGGTATCAGAGCCATACGGGTTCGCCCCAGAAAAACTATGAACGAGTCGTTGTCTTTTTCACGGATGGGTATCCTACCATTACGGATATGGTAGGAACGCTTCGTGACGGAGAGAACGCAGCGGTTGTTCTTTTCACGTTAGGGTCTTCTGTCATTACGGATATGGCAGGAACTCTCCGTGACGGGAAGAACCGACCGTTCATATCGTCAAACTCGCTCTCTTCATGGATGCTGAGTCTCCATTCATAGGGAATGGGTGCTCTCTTCATGTGGAGCGCGTAGTTTACGAGTTTTTTGAAGTGGATTCATTTTTTGGCACACGGCCATTGGAGGACAACTACTTCCTCGACGAACGGGTGCTTCACCGGAGAAGAAGGTGGTGGTTATTCCCATCGGGGAAGATGAATTTTTTTTTTGCATGTGCACCATGGCCAAATGGGTTATGAAGGCCATGCACCCCCCTCCCCATGCGGAGGGGGTTGGCTACGGCCAATAACCACCGCGGCAACCCCCTCCGGCGGGGGTGTGCGGCCACCCATGAAAGGGGAAACCAGCCATGGCCAAAGGGCCATGGCCGGTCAAGGCAAAAATGCCATGGCCGGGCCATGGCCGGCCGACTCTGGCCGGCCACGGCCACGGCCAGAAGGCCCTGGCCGCGGCCAGGCCAGGGCCTGGCCTCCCTGGCCGAGGCCAGGGCCTGGCCGAGGCCAGGGCAGGAGCCCTGGCCCCGGCCAGGGCTTTGCCGCCCTGGCAGAGGCCAGGGCAGCACCCTGGCCTCAGGCCAGGGCCTGGCCGCCCTGGCAGAGGCCAGGGCAGCGCCCTGGCCGAGGCCAAGGCAGAGGCCCTGGCCCCGGCCAGGGCCTGGCCGCCCTGGCAGAGGCCAGGGCAGCGCCCTGGCCTCAGGCCAGGGCCTGGCCGCCCTGGCCGAGGCCAGGGCAGGGGCACTGGCCCCGGCCAGGGGCCTCTGGCCTAGGCCAGGCCAGGCAGAGGCCTGGCCGGCCTCTGGCCGAGGCCTGGCCGGTGGCCAGGCCGGCCCTGGCTGTGGCCAGGGCTGCCGCAGGCCGTCCCTGGCCGGCCAGGGCTGCCGCAGGCCGTCCCTGGCCGGCCAGGGCAGGGGCCCTGGCCGGGAGTGAAGAAAACCAGATTTTGGTCGACCAATTTTGGTGTTTTGGTCGACCAATTCGGCAAAAGGCCTTGGTTGAACATGAACGTGCCAACTAGCCCATACGGTGCCAAACAACAAGTCGTCTGCATCAAAATTCTCTCATACGGGGGGGAAACGCCTGGATCCATACGGGAGCCGGCGACGATAATTTGCAGAAGAATCCCCAAAAGGGGGATCCGACTTAGGCACGGCTACGGCTCATTCCCGACAAATGGTCAGGAAGTGTCGAATATTTCACTAGTATCATAAGGGTACTAAGTTGAAATATAATTTTTTGAAAAATACGTTTTCATACGTTTTGAAAAATACGTTTTCAAAAACGCTTTTCCGCTGCAAAGTACTATAAGAGTACTAACTTTTGATAAAGTGAGGGAGAAATATTGAAAGTTACTCTAGATGGTGATTGGAAACATAGTGACCTTTCCGATTCTAGAGTAACATCTTCAATATTTTTCGAAAGTAACTTATCAAATTATGAATATCATTCCAAGTGGGAGTTGATTTTAGAACTATCCATATGGGATATTCTATTATCATTTCAAGTGGGAATCATATCTGAAAAATACGTTTTCAAACTCATTTTCCGCTGCTAGTACTATAAGAGTACTATTGTTTGATAAGTGATGGGGGAATATTGAAGGTTGTTCTAGATGGTGATTGGAATCATAGAGACCTTTTCGATTCTAGAACAACATCTTCAATATTTTTCGAAAGTGACGTATCAAATATAATATAATTCCAAGTGGGATTTGAATTTTAGACTATTTTCATTTCAAGTGGGAGTTATATTTTAAGAATTTTTATGCAATGTTTTGATCGAACCTTCGGTTTTGTGTCTTTTGCAGCATTTTAAAAGTAAAATGTCTTCCGCTTCAAAGAATATCGTCGCTGAGTTAAACAAAGGTGAAAAACTCAACGGCGATAATTACAAACTTTGGTCCATTAAGATACAATACGTTTTAGAGGAGCAAGAAGTGCTCGAAACTCTAAAGAACGTAATGATTGAACCTGAGTTGGGCACTACGGCCCAACACAGACGAGACAAGGAAGCTTTTGATGCTTGGTCTCGGAAGAATAAGATAGCGCGCATTACGTTATTAAGCAGTATGGCTGATGACATAATGCGCATCTTCCGAGAACATGACCTAGCCATGGACATATGGTCCAAGCTAGAGGAGAAGTTCGGTGGCACATCGGTGTCCAAACTTCGCGCCTTAACTATAAGGTTCGATACATATAAGAAACGTCCAGATCATTCCATGGGGAAACATCTGTGACATATGGCGAACCTTATCTCGGAGTTAAAGGACGCAGGTCATGTGCTCACTGATGAGCAACAAATCCAAGCAGTCATACGTTCCCTACCAAATGGGTGGGATCAAATGAAGATGCATCTCACTCACAATGAGAGCATCAAGACCTTCAGCGATGTTTCCAAGCACCTCGAATTAGAGGAAGAGCGGCTTGCGGCTGCCAAGCCAAGTGCAGAAGTGCACATGGTTGCTAGTTCCTCACACGGGGGAAAGAAACGTAAAGATCGTTCGAAGTCTTCTAATGAACGTAATAAGCAACCTGAGTCTACCAAGGAACCTAAACATAAGGGTGGGCACAAGAAATGGCACAAGAAGAAAGACTTGAAAAGGATCAAGTGCTTCAAGTGCAACAAACTTGGTCATTATGCTCGTTCGTGTACGAGTGGAAGTGACGAGGTAACTTGTAATACCAGTTACATATGTGTTTCTAGTTCAATATTTCTTGTGAAATCTAATCCATTTTGGGATAATTGATTCAGGTGCCACCGACCACATAGCAAAGGACAGACGGTCCTTCGTGGAGTATCACCGGATACCCCAAGGAATGAAGTGGATCAATGTAGGAAACAACACACGTGTTGTAGAGAAAGGCGTTGGGAATTACAAGCTAGGCTTGGACAACGGCCACACTCTCCTACTTTATGATGTTCTCTTCATTCCATATATTCAAAGGAATATTAATACGGTGGTCAATTTAATGGGTCTTGGTTATAATTGGTTCCTTCATGATTGTAATATGGACCTATTTTGTAATAATTCCTTTATTGATACTGGGTTTGTATTTCAAAGGATTTATTGTAATAAGTACAATGTATTTCCTCATGTAATGAAAATTTCCTTGTAACAAATTCTTTGACTAATGAGTCTAATATAATTTGTTGGCACACAAGGCTTGGTCATATTGGACCAATGCGTATAGATAGACTTGCCAAACGTGGCCTTCTATCCAATGTTTCAAAGGTTGAAATGTCGACCTGCGAACATTGCCTTGTGAGGGAATCTTGTCGCAAGCCGTTTGGAACCGGCACAAGGGCCGAGGTTCCATTACAGCTTATCCATTCAGACATATGTGGTCCGATGAATGTCAAGACAAGACGCGGGAAGTCCTATTTTTCATCACTTTTATTGATGATTTCACCCGATTCGGTCATATCTATTTTGATATCCCACAAAAGTGAAAGCACTAAACCTGCTTTAAAAACTATATGAGTTTAGTGGAGAATCAATTAGATCGCAAGATTAAGGTCGTGGGAACCGATAGGGGCGGTGAATATCAATCAACAAGTTTAAAGGAACTTTTGTGATGAAAAAGGCATAGTACATCAGGTATATATGCCTTATACTCCTCAACAAATTGGTGTTGCAGAAAGGAGGAATAGGACTTTAATGAAAATTGGTCCGATCAATGATGGCGCAAGCTAACTTGCCAATCACCTTTTGGGGTGATGCATTATTGACGGCCGCTTTCATTTTGAACCGCGTACCCTCGAAATCAGTTAGCTCCACTCCTTATGAGTTGTGGAACCAAAGGTCTCCTGACTTAGACATTTTGAAACCTTGGGGTTGTGCATTCTACGCACATATTTCCTCCCATAAGTATGGCAAACTTGGGCCAAGGGGAAGGAAACGTATCTTTATACGATACGTAGAAAACTCCAAAGGTTATGTTTTATGTTAGTCAGGAAGACAATGGTGGGCTAATTGATTTTGAGTCGAGGGATGTCACTTTCTTGGAAAAACGAGTTTCCAAGACAGGGCGAGATAAGTCAGGACTTATCTCTATTTGAGATTTATGATCAAGTAGGATTACCTCATTCGAGTGGGAGAATTCTTGGTGAAAACGAAAATACGTTTCAACCTTCACCAATGGATTATATGAATGAAGATTATCCTATTCCATACGGGAATAATGATCCAAGTGGGAGCAATTCTAACGACATTCCAAGTGGGAGTGATATTAGAATTGATCTAAATTCGAGTCAACAAGGACTTGAAGAATCTCAAATACAACGTAGTAGTCGTACAAGGTTGGCTCCTCTAAGATTTGAGGATGAATTTCCGCAAACCTTTATGACTTTACTACAAGATGATGATAAGCCTGCTACTTTCAAACAGGCCGCATCATGCCCTGCGAAAGACAAATGGATGGAAGCGATGAAGGAGGAATTGAAATCCATGAAAGTTAACCAAGTCTGGGACTTAGTTAACTTACCCAGAGGACATAGAGCAATTGGGAACAAATGGGTTCTCAAGATCAAGCATAAGGCTGATGGCTCTATTGACAGATATAAAGCTCGTCTTGTCGCGAAAGGTTTTACGCAACAGGAAGGGATAGACTACGAAGAGACCTTCTCACCTGTTGTGCGTTTTACCTTGATTCGCATGATTCTGGCAATGGTAGCTTGCTTATACCTCGAATTACATCAGATGGATGTAAAGACTGCCTTTCTCAATGGAGAATTGGACGAGGAGATCTATATGGAACAACCAACAGGGTTTGTAAAAGAAGGAAACGAACATAAGGTTTGTAAACTTCGTAAATCCATATATGGTCTTAAATAATCCTCGAGGCAATGGTATATACAATTTCAAGAAGTTGTCTTATCAAATGGATTTTCCATGCTTGATGAAGATAACTACGTATATATCAAGAGGATTAAAAGCAAGCATGTTATTATGTCTCTATATGTAGATGACATTTTAATAGCCGGAAATGACAAGGGCTTTGTGATGAGTATCAAGGCTTGGCTTTCATCAGTATTTGAGATGAAAGGCATAGGAAAAGCCGCATATATCCTTGGAGTTAAGATTTCAAGGAATCGTTCGAAGAAACTTCTTTCTCTTTCACAGGAGACTTATATAAAGAAGGTTCTAGAACGATTTAATATGCAGGACTGCAAGTCCATTGATATTCATATAAGCATATGCGATAATTTATATCTGGAATCGTGTCCAAAGAACCAAAAGGAAAAGGAGATTATGGAAAAAGTTCCATATTCCAGTGCAGTTGATAGTCTTATGTACGCTATGGTGTGTACGAGACCGGACATCTGTTTTTGCCGTTGGAAATGGTAAGTTGTTACCAATCCAACCCAGGGCAAGAACACTGGAAAGCGGTTAAGAGGATAATGCAGTATCTTAAAGGAACTGCAGATTTGCAAAAGACTATGATAAAACCAAGAAGGTAGACATAAGGTACACATCTACGCATGAGATGATAGCGGATCCGCTTACGAAGGCGATCCCCAGAGATGTGTTTTACAAACACTTATCATCTCAAGGATTGCGTAAGAGCTGAGTTGTACCAATGTAAATTCCCATGTCTGTAAATGATCAAAATTAATAAAAGAATAAGTTCTTTTTTCAAACATTGCATATGAATTTCTTAAGAAATGTTTGTGTACATTTTTGAAATCTCAGCTGAATTGTGTGTATGTCGGACAGATTAAGGTTGGCTCTCTCACATGAGCAACCGCCTTATCTTATCAGATGGATAAGATAGAGATGAGACTAGTTTAAAGTCAAAATCATTAGACGAATGATTTAGAGTCATGACTTAAACAAGATAGTCGAATGAAAGATCTGCATCATATGGATGCTTACAAAAGATCTGAGATCTGTATCACAAGGATATTTGAAAGAGATCTCATAGGATTTTTTTCCTATCTGTCTTATGCAGGATGAGAGTCCGTGAATATTTCACGAGTAGTAAGAGGACTCAAAAAGATAGTCACTGTGGTGTCTGATCTTTTCATCCGTACAACATCATTAAGACATACTCTCCCTGGGAAAGGAGTGATGTTGTAATACGTGTTCATACCACGTATGCATTTCGACCACTGAGTTAGTAGCAATAGTGTTTGCTATTATGTGAGACTCAAAGGCCATATGGGTCTTAACTCTTACCCTCAAGGACTCCAATTGGTTCCTTTAGATTTGACGAAATGATCGCTATCTTAGCGTGTTACTTATGGGCTATGATAATTCGGCTCGGCGGGGCACGTTAGAAAAGCGAGTCTAGTCAAGATCAGAAGGTTCGCAAGAAGAGGAAGATTGATTTCATATTCGCATTTGGACTTTAATGATTCAAAGCTGGCCAGCCAATTGTAATCCAGATGGGATTCAATTGTTGAATATAAAGTATAAGAAATGTGAAGAAATAATCTAGGGTAAAGCATGCGTTGAACTACTCAACTTTGCACCTTCGAGGTCGTTGTGTATCTCTAACAAGTGCACAACAACAGACTCTACGCGCATGACGGTCGCACGGTCTATTTCTCGGTATGATAGATGAAAGAACTAAGAGAAAGATGTTCTCTTACAATCCCCTCAAGTGTGAGTGGGAGATGTTGGATATGGAAGATGTTTGTACACCCTTGTAGGGGATGTACGAGGGAATACGGACCTCGAACGTCGCGTACACGAAGTCGTGTGCAAAGGGAATCTGTTCCCTTACAGAGAGGATCTATGGATGAGTGGGAAAGTCGCATTATATATGCATAAGTGCATGCGACATATGGCTAATAAAGGGGGAATATCTTAAGCTTATGTTGTACCATGCATATGGTACAACTTAAGCTTATAATGTGCCATGTATCATGGTACACCTTAATTAAGTTGTTCCAAAGGAACAACTTACCCTAAAATAACTACCTTGGGGGCTATAAATAAGACCCAAGGGTAAGCCATTTCTTACACCATTTGCATGGAATTCATGCATGCATCTTCATTCTAGCGAAGCTCTGCAGAAATCCTTCCTCTCCTCTATCCAAGTTCTTAATCTAAAGTAGAGATTTAGATTGTGGATTTAGTAGCCTTACTCCGTTCGTGAGTAGACTCGATCCGTCGTGGCGAATCCGAAGGCGAAGTTCGTAGACTACCGTGCCGCATACGCAAGCGTAAGTCTCAACTTCATATTATTGATCCTAACTCTGTTTTGGCAGGATCCTACACATTGGCCCCTAGCACTACTGTGGGTCCCACCTAGGTGCTTTCTCTTCGAGGATTTGTCGCCTACGACGTTGCGATACGTCGTAGCCCGTCGTCGCACGTGCTAGCTTTGGAATCTGGATTCGTTGCTCCGGTTGCTGCTCTGATCTTTCCAGCGAGGAATCTATTTTGGAATCAGGACTTGGAGCGCGTTCTTTTATTCCAACCCCGGGTGTCGATACCCGATGCCAGTGTAGCTTTCGCGTCGTGTTGAGGTAGCGATCTGCACACCTAGGACCCCCAACCCTCAGCCTGTTAATTAAGACTAAAAACTGATGTTTTTAAAGTGTTTTAAATGTTTTAGATTCACTAATCAAATATTAATAAAATGGAATTTAGGCCGGTGGACTTGTGCACGTAGGATTTTGGTGACTTTGGACTCGTTGGACGGTGTTTCTCTGATGTGATACTTGCAGGCAAGTGAAACTTGCCAACTCTAGCGTAAGGCCATGTTTTTAGGCCACTTCCATGTTTTTAGCGTAAAAGAGACTAGGCAGTGAAATGATAGCTGCCTAGACGCCTATTTGATCTAGTTTGACAACGAAACTAGATCCGTCACCTCATTTGATCTAGCTTGACAACGAAGCTAGATCCAACCCCTTTAAACTTGTCTGTTCTTGCATTTGTAAACTACCATGTTTAAATTCCTTACCTGTACGCCTTACTACTTGTCATGCCATATCATCCATGCATTGAATGCTGCATTCGTAGCACACGCTACATACTTGTACTTGCTTGTCCCGGCTAGGTGCACCCCTATGCCATCATGAAAAACACTTCCTGGCTCGTGATCCAGAAGTGAGCATTCCCGTTCGGGGGTAAGGTCCTGGCTCGATACACGTGGAGGGGTAGGGTTGAGCGACCACTCAGCGTAGAAGTGTGCCCGTACAGCCACTTCAGCTGTAAGGGTGAACTCTGTGCACGACATGAAAACGTGACTTGTGAATGTTAGTAGTTTGCTACTCTTGTCATGCCATGCTAGATGCTTGTTGTACTTTACTTTACCTGTTGCACTCATAATTTAACTGCCATGTCATTGCATCATGCTAGAACTGCTAGGTTGTCTTGCTTTACTTTCAGTTTCCTTGCACAAGTCTTTTTAGACTTGCTGACATGTGCCCCTTGCTCTTTTGGGTGTCACATGTTAGACCCTGAGCCAGAGACCGTAGCTAAGGACGAGGTGTTTGCTGACGCTGAGCCGGAGCCTACGTTTGACGAGGAGTTTGTGGACACCGGTGACCAGTCTTAGAGACTGATTTGAGTTGCTTTTACTTAGGTTGCTGTTAGTTGTCGGTGCGTAGCACCATTACTTTGCTTTTGTACTTTGTACTTTTGTTGGCCATGCTGGGGCCTCTTTTAGACTCTTTTCTTTTAGCCTGGTGGCTTTTCTGCGATGTTGGAATTTATTATTATGGATATTCTGAGATTTCTCTTTTGTCTCATTTCCTTATTATTATCTGTGTTTCGTTTCGCATTGCAAGGACCTGCTATTTAAAGATTGATTTACGCTTATCGGACTTGCAGCTTTGTAGCTTCAAGTCTGAGCTGACCTTCTCACGCTCCGCCTCCACGTTTTTGGGAAGCGGGGCGTGACAGATACTCTAAGGAGAAGCTAGGGGGAAGGAGATGTGATTACACAGTGCTAGATGAGTTTAATGACTGCCTAACCAAATGCTCATTGTTTGATATCAAAAGTGTTGGTCACCCTTATACTTGGTCAAATCAGAGATTGGGCTCAGGCCGGATTGTTGCGAAGTTGGATAGGATGATGGGAAATGTTCGATGGCTTGACCTTCTTCCCGACACTTTTGTGGAGTACTTGGAGTCAAATACTAGTGACCACTGCCCAATGCTCATTAAGCTTCATACTAAAGTGGTTTCTCATCCGAAACCATTTAGGTTCTTTAATGCTTCGCCAACTATGAATGGGTATCAGGATATCCTCCTTACTTCCTGGGATTATGATGTTGTATGATCCCCTATGCACAGACTTTATGTCAGACTGCGGAACTTAAAAGGTGCACTTCGAAGCTGGGCAAAAGGGCAGGACATAAATGAGGATGCTAAAGTTTGCAAGGCCGCACTCAAAGAAGTTAGAGAAAATCCTCAAGTACAGACAGATATAAGGTTGCAATTACAAGAGCGGAATTTATCTAAGAAGTGGCAGAAATTATTAGGATTGAAGAAGACATGTTGAGACAAAAGAGCAGACAGAACTGGCTCACTCTTGGAGATAAGAACTCAAAATTTTTTTATACGGCAATGAAGGCGAGGCAAAGTCACAATAATTTGGGCCATCTAGTAGATGCGGACGGGAATCAGAATACGTCCTATGAAGAAATCAGAGGCACTGCTCCAAATTTCTACAGATCATTATATACCCAGACTACATACTGGAATGTTTTTCCTAAATTGGTGACCAAGCGAATTCTTACTCCTGCAGCGACAATTTGGCTAGAACGAACTATTTCTGATGAGGAGATCAAAGAAGCGGTTTTCCAAATAGGGGTGGATAAATCCCCTGGCCCTGATGGCTACAATTCTTTCTTTTTCCAACATGGGTGGTGCACTGTGGGTAAAGATCTTACTGCTGCGGTTCATTCTTTTTTCCATTCAGTTACTATCATGCATCCGATTAATCACACTAATCTTACCCTGGTACCTAAAAATGCTTCCGCCTCCTCCCTTGGGGATTACAGACCCATTGCTTGTTGTAATGTCACCTACAAGGTGATTAGCAAAGTTATCTGTAATGTCACCAATCAGTCGGCCTTTTTGAAAGGAAGATTACTATCTGATTGCGCTCTTCTAGCACATGAACAGATTAGGGATTTCAGCAATCATATGTGGTCTAAAGCCTGCCTGAAATTGGACTTAAGGAAAGCATTTGATAGTGTTAATCGGGAATTTGTCTATTATATTCTTCACAGAATGGGATTTGGCAGGAGATTTATTGGATGGATCAAGGAATGTATTTCTTCACCAACTTTTTCTGTCATGGTCAATGGCTCCCCTGCAGGGTATTTCAAAGGAAATAGAGGGATTAGACAGGGAGACCCCCTCTCCCCATATCTGTTTGTTCTAACAATGGAAGCTTTCTCCTTGCTTATGGAAAAGTCTATATCTACGGATATCATTCAGCCTATGAGACGGGCGGAATCTATTTCTCATCTTTTGTTTGCCGATGATTTATTGCTTTTTTGTCGTGCAAATAAACGATCTTTCACTGGCCTTAAATTATTACTAGAGGATTTCTCAAATCTTACTGGGTTGGAAATAAATTGGGATAAAAGTACTGCTATATTCAGTAAAGGAACTAAATCCCCAAATGAATTAGCGCATCAGCTTGGTATAAAGATTGGCTCTTCCATTACTACATACCTTGGTTTGCCTCTGTCTACAAAATATCCTAAACCTATCATGTACAACAGACTAGTGGATAAATGCAAGAAGAGATTACTGGGCCGGACCTCTTCTATGTTATCCATTTCGGGGCGTATAGAGCTAGTCAGAACGGTTATTTACGGAATGTTATTTTTTTGGATGCAAGTCTACCACATTCCAAATTCTGTTCTCCGCACAATCACTACTGCCTACAGGAATTTCATCTGGGGAAAGTCACATATTTGGGCTTGGAAGGATATCTGTACGCCTAAAGATGAGGGTGGAGTGGGACTCCGTCTCCTTCCGGATATTAATATGGCCGCGGGAGTTAGATTAACATGGCGTTTGTTATCGGGAGAGGGGCTTTGGGCAACTCACATGAGGACTAAATATACTGATATTTCCCAGTTTTTTGCAGCAAAAGGAATGGCAACTCACTCGGGCACTTGGAAGTTCGTTTTGGAATGTAGAAGATTTTCAAAATACTTGATCAAAAGGCAAGTACGGGATGGCACTACAACGCTCTTTTGGCACGACAATTGGTTGCAAATTGGCCCCCTTGCTGACCTGTTTGATGTACCTGAGGAGGACGGCCACAAAACAGTAGCGGATTATTAGGAGGGGGACGACTGGGCAATGGATCCAAACATCAGCAGCATTCGTCCCCATCTACAGCGGATAGTACTGGCGGCAGGGTGTGATTCTTGGTCATGGACGAGTAACGGGGGTATTTTCACTTTTGCCAGCGCATGGGAATGGTCAAGGCATAGAGGAAATAAATTCCCCTATTCTCAGCTGGTTTGGTTCAACAAACACTTTCCAAAGCTGGCGTTGGATCTTCTAAGAGCTTTCCTTGGGAAGCTCTTAACCAAGGACAAGCTGCAAAGTTGGGGTATCTCCACTGATACCCATTGTGTTCTGTATAATTTCGGGTTGAATGAAACAATTGTCCATCTATACTTCGAATGTGAGTACACGAGCTATATCCTGAAGAGAAGTATCTTGAAGTTGGGTGTCTCAGTTAGCATTGTACCGCAGTTAGCTCAGGTGGGTGACTATTTCTTATTGCATTTCGTCAAGAAAGATGCATTAAGTATTCTGGCTAAGACGGTATTATCTGCTTCTGTCTGGCACATTTGGAGGGAGAGGAATAGAAGAATTTTTGACAACTCAAGAAGACCGATGACTGTGCTTTTTGAAGATATAGCAGCTGACATCAGAAATATTCTACGGGACCTTGAGCCGGTATCTCTAGAGGCTAAACATGCTATGGTTAGATGGGAATTCCGGGATACTGGGTAATTTTTTGTGGATGTATAGTTCTACTTGGTTGTTGTTTTTGTAAATTTTGGTAGGGATTGGGGTTGGCCAGTAGAGGGTGACGGCGCTTGTGCCATATCCCCCCTCTGACTCAGCACCTGTCTTACTACCCTAATTTTGTACATTTGATATTCTAATAAAGATGGCTACTAACTTTCCACACACACACACACACACACACACACACACACACACACATATATATAACGCTTCAATCCGCATGTGTCGGGACTTTACAAATAGGACTAGGAGAACCAATTTTGCTTATGCTCTGATTCGCGAAAAAAATTTCTTTTACCCAAGTGTTTAGAATTTGATTTCTTTTTTGTTTTACTTGGTGCAAATCCCCTCTTCGTGTACCGTTCTCCCACTTGGGAGAGTACAAAAAATATAGCCCAAATTCCAAAAATCCAAAAAAAGGAGAGGGAAGAAAAATTCAAAAAGAAAAAAAAGAGAAAAAATATTTGTATAGCCAAAATATCCAAAAAGATATACAAATACCCAAAACCCAAAAAAAAAATTCCCGTTGTGCTTATTATTCCTATCCACCGTAAATAAAGGGAAGGCGAGAATTTGCACCAAATGTTCTACTCCACACCTTCTTAACCTCCTTCGTTTTCGAACACACTTGGCATAGGAATTTTCTAGCGATTATCTAGGCAATAGTGCGGTGATCTTCTAGTTACTAGCAGTGGAGTCCCCAACACATGATACGCTTCAATTCTTATTCTATTCCCATGCATGCTTGAGCTATTATTCACCGCTAATTCGAATTGAAACGATATTTGGGTCATTCCTTGGGTATGTGTATATGGAGCTTTATTGCATAATTTAGATTGTTACACTGTCTGCTGGCTCACGACCTCACTCACTTGCGCTTCACCTCGTGGACCCACGACACTTGTAAGGACTCATATTCATGGGTTTAGTGATGTGTTTATCACATGCTTGCTTAGTGCGGTGAGTTAGTTTTTGTTGGCTCTGACGGGTGATCTAGGACTTTGCTTTCTTTTTCTGTTTCTTCCTTTCTATTTTTCCCTCCGAGCTCCTACTCTCACTCGTCTTCCTCGAGGACGAGGAAGGGTTCAGCTTGGGGGATTTTGACGTGCGTTTATATTTTAAATATTCACGCACGTCTTCTTCGTGATTTTCCGTTGTTTTCCGTTGTTTTGTATCTATTCTTTTGTGGTTTTTAGTATCTTTTCACTTTCTTTGTGTTTTTGTGCCATTGCAGGAGACTTCCAGCGCTGGGAACATATAAAGCAATTATCATGAGTCCCCGGAGCAACGGGAGGTGCCACGCGCGATCCTGAGGGCCAAACGTCAAAGAATATCATGTTTCAGCACTCAACCGATCGGGTGGACTGACCCACCCGATTGGTTCGTGCACGCATATCCGACCCGATCTGGAGCAGCAGTGAAGAAGAGCCCACCCGATCGGTTCAGCGATCGGGTGGTGGCGACAGAACTCTCTGTCTTTTGGAGCCGAATTACAACCGATCGGGTGAAACCTCACCCGATCGGTTCATCTGTAGCCGAAGTTCCCCTAGCTCGCGACCCAACGACTCACCCGATCGGTTCAGCGATCGGGTGAAGTATCTCTGAAGCTGAAGACCAAGTCGACAGTCGTCTCACCCGATCGGTTGATGTTTCAGCCAATCGATTGGACGGTTTACTATATATTTACCCTTAGGTTTTTCCCAGAACGTATCCCCTTTTTCTAAAACTGTCTTTTGGGGATTTTGGCAGCTGCGAATTTATTTTGTTTTGTAAGTTCTCTGATTGTCTTGATACTTTGACATTGCATTCTTAATACTATTTGCTCCATTATTCTATTGCTTGATCTTGATTTTAATGGCTATAATTTGTTGTGTTGCTCTTTTTGCAATGAATTGTGAGTAGTTTCCTAATCTGGGACGTTGGGGAAAACCCCTTCGTGAGTTCTCCCTAGAACGACCATAGGATTAGGGTTTCGATAGGATATAGGAATTTAGATGGTTACGCGGGACGTTTCATTGTCATTGGTGGGAGAAAGACCGCCTCTGACCATCGGGCCAAGGGGAAATAAAACTGGCGTTTGATCCCCTAGCCACATCTCACACCCCTAGCATAGACAATGAATCCTAGTGCGTGGGAACGGCAGGATGAAATGTCGGGAGTAATCGTTGCGAGCTTAGTGCTCTCAGAGTCGGTCGGTGTTAATGGACATGGGAATGCCCACCATCCGAACTCGGGTAGACCTAGCGTATCATCCTGGGCATCGACCAGAATATCGGGCCCATGGGACGCTAGGTATCATTTTTAGAGGCAACGTCTCACCACTAAACCCTAGAATCCGATCATATTCCTATCCGCCAGTCGTAATAGAGAGAACACATGACAGGGTGGAAACCAAAGTCCTGGGCTACCTTTTATATCTTACATCTTTCGTAGTTTCATATCGTGACAACCCACCTTGCGATAGGACTAGCTCACCCACCGGGTGATCCGGTTCCTGTTTGACAACAAGCACACCACACGCCTCCCCGCGTTCGACCCCCAAGACACACTACAACACCGTGCGCTTGCGGTTATAAATATTTAAATCTGGTATCCCCGTTCCAACTACACATTGCTAAATCTAGGGGACGTCAAACCCCCCTAAGCTCCACGTAAGCAGCAGATCACCTCTGCCATAAGGCAACTCCATCGGAGATCCTGAATCTAAGCTTACAGTCTCAATCCTAATCTCACAATCGCCACTCTAATGGCTAAACTTATATGCCTCAACATATATATGTGCTATCTTACACCCAACACCTCCTTTCCTCTACCATCGCACGGCTTAGGCATCCTAGGCTAGTCGGGGGATGTGTGTGTGTGTGCCCTTCGATCCTTGACGTCTTTTCCTCTTTCTTTCAGGTACCAGAGAATGATGCTGGCCGGTGAAACCCTGCCCAGGCTATCTGATGCATGAATACTCGCCCCAGTAGTCGGATCTGGGCTCCATGAGTCTGGTCCCGACTATGCAAGATTCCAAGCATTAACAACATTCAAACTCAATAGTGACATAAATTCGGCCATCCGTTCTTATACTGCAACCAGATTTGGTTGCCCATGGCCTCCCTCTTCGCTAAGTTACAACCTCCCAACAAAAACCGATCCTATGTTTATCCTAAGTCACACCATCAGCATACCGATCCTCCTTCATCCATCAACTTGCATGTTAGGGCGTGTGATGACAAGTAGAAACACTAGGGGATAGTGTTTTATAAAACTTAATAAAATATCAAAATATTTGTACATAAGACTTCAACAAGTGTTACCTTGATTGAGTCATAATCAACAAACTAAAATTTGTAAGTATAAAATATGGAAGTATAAGCTCAACAATGCAAGGCAAACATATCAACACAACAATAGAGCAATCACAAACAAACGATATTTATCCTTATTCGGTCACACTTGACCTAGTCTAGTCCCAAGTCCCAATTGGTTAATCCACTATCACCTTCCACAATGGAAGAAATATTACAATTTCTAACTTGGCAAACAATTCTTGCCTCCACTGCACAACCTCTTAACCGAGAGCCAACAACAATTTTCTTACTCCTCTACACCACACCTTGGTACTATGATCAATTACAACAACACCAACCACCAAACTCTCAACACTTAGAGAACAAAACATCTCTCACTCTTGAGAGTAAACAAGTCTTCCTTCCAACACACGAAGAAGGAATATACTTACAAAACCTTTGTTGAAGACAAGGAGCCTATAGCCTTGAATGAAGCACTTTGTTGAAGACAAGGAGCATATAGCCTTGAATGAAGCACCATGTGTAATGTGATGCTATAGAGAAATTAGATCTCCATAGTATGGAAATTGGAGCTTTGGAGATCAAGAAAACTTGGCCAAAAGATTGATTAAGAACTTTTGAGAACAAAGGCCAAAGATAGAATTTTTGCTTAAAAGCATTGAGCAATTACAATTGATCTTTCTCAAGAAATATTGATTATTCAATGTTAGAAAAAAAAAAAATTGAACAGCCTTCATTATATAAGGTAAAGTCATGCTCAATGAAATCTCAAAAATGCCCATAAAACGGTCACAAAATGATTAGTTGCGGAATTTCAAGAAAAGGCCAATGGCTAGTTTTAGTCAACTGGAGTAGTCTACATATTCTACTAATGACTCAGCTAGTCGACTAGGTGGAAGCTCTAGTCGACTAGCCGATGCATGTCTAAGCAACAAACTTACTGCCCTAGCACTAGTCGACTAAAGTACTCTTACAAGTCGACTAGCACATGAGCTAGTCTAGTCGACTAGTTCTTGTACTCTAGTCGACTAGCTCTGACATGTTGTTAGCCAAAGTTTTCAGGTTTATTTAGTCGACTGAGTATCTGTTCTAGTCGTTTGGCCTTTAAAACTTGGGAAATATTTTCAAAAACTTTTCAAATCATTTTAAAAACATTTTAAAGATCTTCCTAAGTGTGTGTAACTGTTTCAACCAGACTTTAGCAATAAATCTAAGACGAGAAAATTACATCAAACTTTACATCTTCTTGAAGCTTTGATGTACTCATTTGATGTTCATCTCCTTGTATTTGATTCTTTGGTCTATATAGCTTACATCAAACTTTACATCTTCTTGAAGCTTTGATGTATTCATTTGATGTCCATCTCATTGTCATTGATTCTTTGGTCTTTCTAGGCCTTGGTTGAGCTTCACTTAAGCTTTGAACTTCTTAATCCTTATACCTACACTCAACATTCTTCAGTACACCAATTGTTTTTTTTTTTTTTGGATACAACGGATACTCATCATCAAATCATGCATCGGGTGACTCAATACTCAATATTCCACTAACAACCCTAATATTTTGACCCTCACTGACCAATGGAGCTCAAAAATTTTGTGAATGTGTTATTTTTTTTTAATTTTGTTAATGTGTGAATTTGTAAATAATGGAGATCTAATTTATGTGCGTTTGTGAACGGTAGAGCTTAAAATTTTGTGAATTTGTTAAGGATGGTTAGGAACTAGGTGAATTTGGGAATTTTTTAACTCTTAGAAACTTTGGTGATGACATGCTTAATGGATAAATGGTGGTGAAAAATGTTGATGGTGATTATTGATCTACATATCCTTAAATGTAAATAGATCAAAAATCGTATGATTCTCACATTGTTTGCTCATGCAATGCATCGTAATAGAATATTTTTCAACTTCTGAATTAAACGCCAAAAAGCCTAGTATTCATTAGATCTTTAGTGTTTTGGGGTTTTAAAATATGAAAAACAAATTGAACGATACCGATCATCTAAAAATATGTGGAGAGTGGAATTTCCAAGGGGTTCTCTTATGATACCATATTTCTCGTTTCCTCTTTATAAAGAGAACAGGAAACATGGTGTTATAGAAGAAAATCCTCTCCTATGACGGCTAGAAATTCCATACTCCGCATATTATTCCCGATTTCTCCATGACACCCTCTTCCTCACAATAATCAACTTTTTTTTTGTGACAAAAAACCACTTTAAACCTCAGAGGGGTTTTAGTTTAGTTTATTGTTCACTTGGATAATAAATCAAGTGTCAACATCCATTTTCAGACGACTAGTCAATTGGGTAGTTCGACACGGTCGAACCAATAGAGCAGGCCTGAACCTGTTTCTTCCTTTTTTTTTCCCTGAAAATTAGGGCTTCGAAATTTTAAGGAATTGCCTTTAAAAATCAGAAAGCTGCTCCATGTTATGAACACCACCACCAACGAAAATTTAAGACCGCCACAGGTCGGAATTCGACCGTAAGAATCTTCGTCATAATTCGACTCGAATTTGAACCTACAGCTTTTGAGAAAAAGAACGGGGAGGGTGGTGGGTAATCGCACAGTGGGCGACGATTAGGGAAAGTTAAAATAATGATGTTGACGTTGAATAATAGTACACAAATTGAAGGAAATTTCATTGAAGAGAAACCCATAAACCTTTTAAATAATACTCAAAAGTCCAGCATCCGTATCAACGACGAACAAATCAGCCAAACACAAACTCAAGCCTCTAGAATTGTTATATTTTAAAAAGTGAAAAAGAAAAAAATCATGAAATGTATTTCAAATGGTGTGACTGAGATACAACATTAGCTAGTTGATGAAACCCCAAATTCCTTGCAACTTTGCAAACACGCAGTGGAATTAACTAAAGTAAATTGGCACGTCTCATAGCAGAAACAGGGCAAAAAAGAGAGATAGTAAGCCAGGACTAGAAATTCGTAATTGAAGGTGATATGATGGAAAATATATGGGTGTGACAAGATCCATTAAGCTTCTCAATCCTTCCATTTTCCCTTGACAAATTCCATCCGTGCAGACACCTAGCAGCTCATGGCGCAAGTGATGTACGCCAGCTAGTATTTCATCAAGTTGCACATAGCCTGATCTAACAAAATACACGCGAGAGGCCCATAAAAGATAGGCATCCTCCCTCTTCCGACGAATTGTAGTATCCATTCTATCATAATGTAATGCTATCTAACTGCTTACTGCTAGTAGCCATATGGATATAATGGAAGTGAGCTTAGTCTTAAGCAAAAAGATAAGCCAAGTCGGGCCCTCGTGGAGGAATATCAGTCATATCCTTCATTCCCTTAAATCATCTGACATTGCCGATGGAATGCAGTGTGTCGTCAGAATATCTGGTGTTGCAGCCTTGGCAGTCTTGGTTTCCAAGACAACTATCTGTGTTAGAGAGACCAGGAGAGTGATCAACATGAGAAACAGTATGAATTAGGTATTCATTACTCCAATGAATGTTGTTTGGCTACATCTTCTAACTAATATAGATGTTATTTCTTCATATTACTGTTGTTTCAGTTTGCATGCTTCCTTACAAATCTAGGAACTTCATGGCTTATTTGATTATGCAAACAAGTGTAATGGTAGGAACCCATTGTTTGTCTAATATACTGCCACCTTTTCTGTCTTGCAATCCTAATAGAAGGAACATGAGGGACGGAACACATCAATTTCTTGGGTGCAAGAACACACAGCATACTAATGAAGATGGAAGCAAGGTGGTGGTTCCTCCAACCTTTAGCCAAAGTTATATTCCATTAAAAGAGATAAAGCTAGGACTACAGGCATGTTATCCTACTGTACCACCAACTTTAACATGAGAGAGTATATTACAGCAAGAAGAGGCAGATCTACCTGTTGGTACTCCAAATCAAATTGCAAAAACTCCTCATTGCAGCTTTCTACCATTGTTGCCAACTCTTTTAGATTCTTCACTGGTTTGCCATTAAAAGCGAGTACCTGTAATGAACCAAAGAGGATACTAAGATAACCAAAACGATCACAAATAGACAGTCATCAAACACCTTGGAAACCAACATTGATTGAGTTGGTTAAGTTAGTCACAACTCAGAAATGTGCATGTTGTATAATAAAGGGGAAAACAAAAGTGTAAAGGTCACCAAACTCAACTTTCTCTAACCAAGCCAGTATTCCCTTGTGCAATGGATTGCACAGAGCAGGTATTACCTGAGTATTGACAATATCTTCATAACCAATATTAATATCTGACACAAGCACCTGCAAAGTTTAAAAAACAAAAGACATCAGCATTCAGAGGAATGGATCCGTAGTTTGAATACTGAAAAACTGGAGTCTTTTGCTCCATTAGAATGATGCTAAGAGAAATGTAACCTGGGAAACCACCACAAGCTGCTCATCAGGTGACTGTGCCATTGAATGTAAATGCTTTTCCAATAACTTGACCGGTGCATCAAACTCATAATCTTTTCCATACTGGAAAGAAATTTTAAAAGGAAGTACAATGTTAAAGCTGCACAAATCTTACAAATATTATTATAAGAGGGAAAAAGAAAAGAACTTTCTAAACATAGTAGACAGCTGTGGCATGTGGACTAATGAAGGGTCAGTTGTTTGAAAAGCATGTTAAGTGATCAACATGTTGCTCTAGTGCCAAATTACATGAAATACAACACACCCCATGAAAACAATAAAATGAAACGATGACGACGACAACCTCTTGTTACAAAGAATTAAATTGTTTGCTTTGGTTGTCTGCTGGTATTTCCTATTTGAAATAGATTCATATAACCAATCGTACCTAGAGAAACAGTGTAGTATAAGAATTTGTATCCATTCAAATACGCACAACTTGCGGAATGCATCCCATTTAAAAATTTATTTGATCATTCTACATAGCATATCGGTCAGACTCGTAAGATGAAGTGAGAATCTGAGCAGAAACCTAAACGAAACAAACAAGAATAAATTGGTAGCAATATATCTCATCAATCTATCTAGAAATAAGTCGGTGTCGGGGTTTATTAAGACACAATTTCCATTGTCCCAAAAGAGCATCATCGAGTTATAATTGAGTAGCTGTGTCATGTCAAAGTAATCAGACCGGTCTTTTCAACAATAAAATGTTGATGGGCCTATGCTAGCACAAAACATCATCTTAGCTATATTGGAATGGACAATCTTCGCCACGTGATTTCTTATGGGTTTGATATTCAACATGGAAATCTCGACGATGGATTTTGTTACAATCTTATCAACATCGTTGGGCAGTTTACAGTGGAATTCACTTTAAATTCAACAATACCATAAATTTACTATTAATTGCACAAAGAATTGGTGGTTGGGTTTCATCTGAGGGAGTAAGCTGTGGAAACAACAGTTAACAAAAGTTACAAGTCAACAAAAGTATCAGGAGGCTATGGTGTTCTTTGTACTAAAAACACACACAGTTAATGATGTTTCATGTATTAATAACATATATGGTCAGTGACAATATAACAGTTCAAGCATTAGCACATCATTCACGGTTTTAAAAGCAATGTTAATAAACAAAGTGACATAAATGAGCGAGACAACTGCCAAGGCTTAGCCAATTCAGCACATATATTGATGTTCTATCCATTGAACTGTTCACAAAGGCAGGAAGGTTCTAAGATGACCTGCTAATGCTTTATTTCTAAATATCCATTTACAATCTTCTCAACAATAACCAATTACCAAGGTCCTAACTCACAAAAGACGTCTATAAGCTAGTAGTCAACAAGCTAAATCATTGAGCCCTACACAGAATAAACCATTAAGGATATATGCTTGGAATCACAAACATCAATAGCAAGATGAGGAAGAACAGCTAGCTGAGGAAAAGATGGAAAAAATGAAAAGTTCCAATGTTACTAGTAAATTAGGGTTTTAGAATAAGATTAGGACTCACATTCAAAATCATGTTTACACTTAAATGTAACCCTTATTTTAAAGTTAAAGGCACTAAGATCTACACTTAAAGGACATATGGGGTGACAATAACCCACTGATCAATCGACCAAGCGAAGTGTCTTAGAACCCAAAGGGTGTAAAAGGACAACCTTGGCAGCTATTTTTAAACAATGAGGAATTCTTGATGAGAAATAATGACCCTCTCTGAGGGGCCATGGGATGTACCAATAGGTCCAGACCAGTAGATGCAAAGAGGCTTAAAGTCATTCGGTTTAGGAGCATGAGACTGTATGACTCTTGTTCCTAGTATTTTTGTTCTCTTTTCTCAGGGCTAGCGTGTAAGTATCAATACATATTCCTTTCTATTTCTATAAAAATATTATCTTTTCCCCAAATCCCTAAATTTATATAATCAAAACCCTAGAAAATCCTATGCATTGGCATCTGAGCACCGATCTTGGCATCCATGGAAACGGCGAAAAAGATCAAAGCTCTGAAGGAAAGATTCAATGTCGAAGTGTGAGAATTGAATAAATCGATGGAGAAGCTAGAATCATCAATGGCCTCTCTCTAATCCGGGCTCGAAGCTAGATTCAAGATGTCAGAGGCGAGAATGGAAGCTTTCATGCAAACTTTAATGCACCAGATATCTCAACGATTTCTGGATCCAAATGTGACGAAGAATTTAGATTTGGGCAAAGCCACAGACATCAACTCAGTTCTGGCAAAAAAGGAGTGAACATTGACGAGAGGGAAGGAGAAAGACGAAGGCTTTTTTGACGGATTTCTAATCGACGTAGAAGATGTGTTCAACGATGTTGCAACAGAACACACAGGTGGTGGCGACCACTTGAACCCTCGTCATCACGGCCCTGGGCGAACCGCCCAAGGCCGTCGGCCCATGGGCGGGGCGACCCCTCTAACTCTCGCTGGGTGCACCACGACCCCATGCAAATCACCCAGAGGCCAAAGGCCCCGAGGCGGCCTGCTGGGGCCCTGCCGATCACTGGCAGGGTTGCCTAGGGACCCACTGCCCCCTACCTGGGGCCCCACAGCTCCCTGGCGTCCCACCAGGGCCTTGTCAAACCCCGACAGGGCCACCTGGGGCCCCACCTGAGGCCATGTGTTCCCCTGGTGTCCCTTCGAGGTATCAAAGATCATTGGAGAGACCCCCGGGGGGCTGGCGTTGAGCTGGAGGACATCCAGGGCCCCACAGCCCTGGTTTACTACAGAGAGATGACGACTGCCACTTCCGACCTATGAGGAGTTTCGAATGACCATGACGACGACCCAGGCTATAAGGAGGATGGTAGAGACTCAGTTCGGGACGATGATGATTGGGATGGTAGTGGTGACGAATGCGATGCCCCATTAAGGGGTTATAAGCGACCCAGGGAGATGCGATGAGATGCCTATCAACCACAACACTATGGACAGGCCGGAGGAATACTCAAGGTGGATGACAAGATTTGGAAAATGAAGATGTCACTATTCGAGGGAAGGATCCGTATGAGTGGATTTATCATGTCAAGAGATTTTTACAGTAGCACGCCTATCAGAGAGGGAGGAGGCGACATGCATATGCTTTACGGAGAAGGCACTCTCTTAGTTTCAGTGGAGGTAGCAACGACGATCTATGTACTCTTGGTAGTGACTTAAGGACTGTCTAGTAGACAGTTTTGGGACATGCATGGAGAGAACTTATAGGAGCAGCTCCTTGTGCTCAGGTAAGAGGGCACCATCAGTGAGTGCATGGAGAAATTTGACGCACCATCGGGACGAGTCTGGGAGATAGCTGAGGTGGCATTGGAGGAAAGCTTCATGAAAGGGCTCAAGGCAAATATCCACACGGAGCTTCGCATAAAGAGGCCGAGGGGGTTGTTGGACACTATGGAGCTGGTCCATAAGGTAGAAGATCGACACACAGAGGATCAACGGGCTAAGAGAGCCTGGGATGGATCCACTTTTCATAGCTGAGTACCGACAGGGGGAGAAGACAGTCAGGAGGGATACCGTCCACCAAAGGTGAGAACGAGACATTTTCATGAGACAATTGATGACAGCGGCTGAGGTGTGGGAAAAGCGAATGAAGGGATTGTGATACCAATGTGATGAAAAATTCATCCCGGGACATCAGTGTCGCAACCACAAACTCTACCTGTTAATAGTCGATGAGGATGATGAGCTTGAGGAGCCAGAAGGAGACGAGCACACCCTACTTGGAGTAGCTTGCCCATAGTTTTCATGGCATCATCTTGATGACAAGATGATTCTTTGGAAACAGAGTAATGATAAAATCTCTTACCGTGGCAAAATCTATAATTTTGGAGGCTCGTTTGTATTTTCGTAATTTCGGACTCTAGGGACGTTTCCGTAATTTTGGAGAAATCTGATTACTATATAAGTTTGGGCTTAGAAAGATTAGGGTTTATGCTGAAATTTGTGAGAGCTCATATGAGGTTGATTTGATCCCTCTTTGTTGGAGATCGTGGCCACCCTCTCGAACCGGTGGCTTGGGAGAGCGGTTTCCTCTCGAAAGAAACCAACCTATCTTGTATTCATTTCTATTTCTATAAAAATATTATCTTTTTCCTAAATCCCTAATTTCTACCATCAAACCCCTAGAAAATCCTATCAAGCACCCACTCATCCATTGTTATTCTTCTTCTTCTTCTTCTTGTTTTCTCTTAGATCCGACTCGACTTCTTCAAACCCAAAATGTTTATCCTTTCATCTTCTTCGTTCATGTTTTCTTGTCTCTTCTTGATTCAAAACCATAGACAATTTGCATTTTCTCAATCACCCATGAAGCAAAAAACTAACACCAATATTTATGGTCCTAGCTTGTCTGTAAACTTATGGACTTTATTAACTATCTGGCTTGAAAGTTGAAACATATTGCAAACAACCATAAGCAAGTTTATGTAATACATAGGCTTATCATGGCAAAACTAAATGGAATTTTTTTGGACATGAATAAAAAAGAACTCAGAAATACCATAGTAAACATATTCTGAACAAGCACCATGCACGAAATGGTTTAAATACGGATATAAGCACTTTATTAGGCTTGAAATATTACAAACATAAGAAACACTTTTTTTGTCGATGACAGTCAGATCATGACATATAAAAGGGAGGCAAATCAAGTATAAAAAAGAGTTTCCATAAAATAAATTTAATGATAGTGCACAAGAAGTAATATAGTTTAACCGGTTAAATGCATGGCAAGCCTAATTTACCCACAAAACAGTACACAAACAAAAACCATTAAATCGTCACATGATTGAGAAATACACATCCTAAGCAATCATAAATACAATCTACTTCTACACAAGCAAGCTACAATACTTCAAAATCAAAGACTGGCAGTAGTTAAATAAATGAAATTTCGATTAATATTGATTAATCTATATTTCTTGTTAAATGAAGGAAATTTTAAAATTAGACAAGAAAGCGATCAGTGAAAACATGCTTGTAAGGAGGCCCCAACTACAGCATCAGGCGGACAGGTGGTTATAAAACAATACTAGCATCACAAAAATTAGCACCCAGCATATAAAATCATTATTGCAGACAGAAGTACTTAAAAGAATATAAGCAATAAGCAGATATATGACACACTCCCTATATATTTAGAACAAATGAGACAATATGAAAGCCAGCCATTTCACTATAGAGTTTAGATGGCCACCTCAGAGCGGAGATACGGTACTGATATAGTTGTGAAAACAAAGCCAGCAATAATGTAATATGATGGAGGCCTCCCCTTGATGTGCGCCGGAATCAGCCTCCTGTGAGATGATAGTTTTACACTAAATTCAAAGACTTCCGACTTGCGTAGAACTTTGAGAACAGAATTATCCCCAGTATACTTCTGAGAAACAAGATAACTAAATCCAATGCGTTCTCCATGCCTGAAAGGAACTAAAAAGTAAAAACCACCATAAATTAGACTTATATTAAAAATAAAACCACACAAATACAAGGAAATTTTAAAAATGGACCATAGAAAGTTTTATAAGTAGCTACATCTTGTGCTATTTCTCAATCCATGATTAGATTCTTTAGATGTTCTCCTGCCCAACACAAGGCCGTAACAAGCATGCTATATGTGACAATTATAACTTGACCTCTACAGTGAGAATAAACTAAAAACAAAATTGAATTGATGAACACTTAGGATAAAGGAAATGTTAAAGTTATGAAACACTGCTCACAACATTTAGTATGTTCTGAATTACAGTGGTGGAGTTCACTTTTTCTGTCATACATAGAACTCAGACTAATGAAGTTAGCCTCAACATATGTTACTTTTTTCAGTTTCATCCAGTCATGTTTATCTTTAATACACAACCATTTGATTTCCCCGTAGAAAAATAAATAAATAAATAAGAAGTTGAAGAGGCTAGGAGAAATAGTAAAGTCACATTGGAAGAACATGCTCAAAAAGAATTAGTGCTAGCAAGTACGCTATAAATTAAGCATTTCTTGTAAAATCAAGCCTGTGGGGGTAGAGGTTGTGTTCATTGCGTGCAATAACTATTACATCAGCAGTGAGATACCTGTATATATCTGAGCTCATGAGAGGGGGGGTGGGGGGGGGGGGGGGGGGGGGGGGGGGGGGGGGGACAAGTATATGCATATCTCAATGTGAGTGTTAAAGAGTGAGAGGCAATAATACATATTACATGACATTTTCTAGTATGTAGTAGGATTCTAAGAAATAAAAGGAGGCTGACAGCAGGGTTCATCATATAAAACCTACAAGGCTGAAGAGAAGATTGGAGAATGCAACCTGAAAAGTAAGTGGAGTTGATCTATTAAAATATAAAATCATGATCTTTATGTTTTTAGTCCATTCAAATAAATAATTGACACACACACACATGACATTCTTGTAGATCAAGTGTCAAGACACAAAAAGGTGGGCCCCACAACGAGTACAAGTCCACGTGGGACTTGTACATTCCACCTTTTCTACATTAAATCCTACATATATATACACACACAAGAATAATAAGTATCATATGGCATATGAGGCAATGCCTCATATACCAAGACACAAAAGTGGAGAAGTACAAGCCCCACATGGGCTTGTACTTGTTGTACCCTTTCCCACTTTTGTGTCTTGGTATATGAAGCATTGCCTCGTATGCCATATGATACCTTGTGTGTGTGTGTGTATGCAAAAATGTATCTAAGAACGTGTGCAGGTAGAATTACCTGCGCACGCCCCCTCTGTTCGGCATTTTAAAGTATTTTTTTAATTTTTTTACAGTAGTTTGATAAACTTGTTATGTAGCTCCCCACAAAAAATTTCAGGTCAATCCAACACCGTTTGAGCCTCCGTTCATTGATTTCAAAAACGTTGCGCAAAACTGTCCAGAATTCTGGACAGTTTTGCACAACGTTTTTGAAATCGATGAAAATTCTGGACAGTTTTGCGCAACGTTTTTGAAATCGATTAACGGAGGCTCAAACGGTGTTGGATTGACCTGAAATTTTGTGGGGAGCTACATAGCAAGTTTATCTAACTACTGCAAAAAAATTCAAAAAATACTTTAAAATGCCGAGCCGAGGGGACGTGCGCAGGTAATTCTGCATGCGCACGTTCTCAGGCACATTAACCCATATATATAGCAAAAAATGTACCTGAGGTTGACCTCAGGCAGATTTACCTGAGCACACCGCCGCTGTTCGGGTGTTTTACGTAATTTTTTTGAATTTTTTTGCAGTAGGTAGATATATTTCTTATGTAGCTCCCCACAAAATGTCAAGTCAATCCAACACCGTTTGAGCCTCCGTTCATCGATTTACAAAACGTTGCACAAAACTGTTCACAATTCTTATTCACCCATCTTATACAGAATGAAATGTATGTTGACAAAAATATGCATCCTAAATATTTCTTATTCACCCATCTATCAACACCCATCTATCAATTATAAGATGGCTAGGCATAACCGTGACCATAAGTCACATGTCATTCAAAATATACCCCGAAAAAATTTCAACTCATTCAAAATATCCCCCCCAAAAAAAATTGCACCATCTTCAAAATCCACCTAAAAAAGTTGCTGCCACCTTCAACATATTCCCCCGAAAAAAACTGTAACCACATGCAAAGTAAAATTTAGTTCCTCCCGGAGAATTTAGTCCCTACCAAAAATTTTAATACTTCCCAAAGTTTAGTCCCTTCATGTAATGGCCCTAAATTTTTCCTTAAATTATTATTTGATTTTTTAAATTTTTCTATAAAATTTTTTTTCTTTTTCTCATTTCTTTTCTTCCTTTTGTTTTTCCCTTTATCCTCCAGCCCTGCTCCCACTTAATTTCCTATGTTCTTCTTTTCTTCTTTCATTTTAAAAAAAAGCCCAAGGTCCACACCCATTTAAATCTCCCAAGCCCATTATTCCACTTCATATTTTCCCCTCAGCCCATTCATTCACCCTCTCAAAATATCTCCCCCCCCTCATTTTCTCTCTACCAACACTCACACGTCGACCACCCACCCCCTCGTTACCCATTTGTGCATGAATCATGTCCCAACACTCAATTAATTTTTCTCTCTCCCTCATTAACTCTTATCGACGAATTTCGCTCGTCTTTGCTGTGATTCGACGACCTCTCACGCGATCCGTACAATTCGCCCCCTCGGTTGCCTGATTCGGCTTCTTCTTTCTCCCGTCTACAATTCTATAAATTCTTTTCTCTTCTTTAGGGATTTCCATGCGGAAAATATAATCATTCTCTTAAAATTTTCGGTTTCTTGGATTGTTGGGGTTTTGGGGGCTTGGATCTGCTCAAAGCTCTCTCCTTTCTTTCGAATCAAGCAGTCGCAGCCGACGAACAATGAGGCGGTGATGTTCAACCGGCATTTTGAAGATTTTTCGGCGTGACTTAATGTGAATAGTAGATTTGCAATAATTCATAATTTCGGATTTAATTCGAGGATTTTTCTCTTGATTGCTATGCTGAAATCTGAGCATAATTGTACTTTGGTTTTTGTTGATCTATTGAGAAATTGAATTCATGTGATTTTGAGGTCTATTGGCCGTTCTTAGGGCCATGCGGCACCCTCGCTGTTGCCGCCTTCTCTCGGTTGTCCTAGGGCTTTGCCCTTGCCTTGGTTGCGTTTTTGGGCTACGCCTTGCCCTGTTTTGCGGTCTTGTGCCGGCGTGCTTTCCTATGGCTCTCAGCCTTGTCGGCTGTTCATGTGGGACTATCGACCTATGCAGCTGTGTTCCTCACCCCTCTACCTGTTGTTTCCTGTGGCTCTCAGCCTTGTCGGATGTTCATCTAGGACTCTTGACCTATGCAGATGTGTTCTTGGGGCTCTCACCCCTCTACCTGCAGTTTCCAGGGGCTCACTGCCCTATTTTGCTTTTTGTGGGCTCTCCGCCCTTGTTATGCTGTCATGATGGTATTGCCCTTGCTTTGGTTGCCTAAGGGCTTTGCCCACGTGCTCTGTTTCCAAGGGCATTGACCCTGTCTTTGTTAGCCGTGGCCGAGGATTGCCCCTTGCCCCGTTTTCGTGGGCCTTTGCACCTTTGCTCTATTGGTGCATGCATTGTTGCCCTCTTATCTTATGATGGCTTTGGGCTTTGCCCTTTAATCTCTGTTGGTTGCTTGTTTGCTTTTGGTTCCTATTCACTGTAGTATTTGAATTTTAGTTCTGTGGTTTATTTTAGTCCCATATGCATATTTATGTCACGCCCCCGCTTCCCAGGGATGAGACTGTTCTTTACATGTGATGCAGGTCGTGTTCGTCACATGTGATATAGGTCCTGCTATTTACCAGTGAAAACAATATAACAAATAGTAGACATGTACTAACACACTCGTATTAATTTTCTCCTTCAAGTATAAAATCTGAATACAATGTAAAAGATGCAAATCTCTCTCAAATACATAATAAAATACACGGACTTCCCTCAAGACTTCACACTCAAAAGTCTGCATGCACAACAAACTTAGAATCCTTAAAGATATGGGTCTCCTTGTATTCCTGTTCAGCACCTAGCGATTCAACAAAACGAAGAGCCGCTAGCAATTAGATGTAAATAACAATAATTCTAGAATTTAAAACTTAAAACAGTGACAGAAAGTAAAGCATGAAGTGGAAATGAGTAACTAAAGACATGCATGCAAAACCGTTCAAAATTACAAGAACATTCTGGCCGTTATACCAATCCTAGGTCGTGACTCACATTGAACAGTACAATAAGCAAGTAAGCAACCAGGAGTCCACATGTACCACGAAGGCGCTCACCTAGGCCGAGCCCAAAAATAGAAACGGGAGAGGCTTTGAGTGCAAAATAGAAATGAGGACTCAAAATTATGTCCAGTGAAACTTTTAGGGGTCCATTGGTGCATGATGAGACCCGATCGGAACACCTGATGCGGCCATGTAATCAGATGTATGACTACAATCGTTCCACACATTCTCTCTAATATGAGTTACCCCAAAATTCAATGAGTCTAAAGTGCCAAATATTGTTTAAACATGGTTTTAGGTATCGGCCGAAACCTTAGGGTTGGGGTTCAGCCGTTTTGTCTCGGTTTCGAAGCTAACAGAGATGAAACCAGAAGAAAAGTTCCGGTTTCGACCGAAACGTTGCCATTCCGGCTGAAACCGGCAAAAAATAACAAGAAAAAAAGAAGAGCAAGAAATATCTATAGAACACTCAAAAAGAACAAGAAAAAGATGAAGAAGAGAGAAAATACCTGGAGACTGCAAAGACATCGATCTCGCCGCCTCTGCCATCGCTTGCCTTCGACCACACCACTGCTGCCTCCGACCACACCTATGCTGCCTCTGATCTCGTCGTGGCTGGGGTTTGAACTGGTTGAGGCCTCTAAGATTGCTTAGAGATGAAAGAAGCTGAAAGATGAAAGCCTCTAGGTTTGAACCAGTTGAAGCTTGATAGATAAAAAGAACGCATACTCACATTATTCAGTTTGCTAAACATAGTTCATTGTTTTTACAAGTTTGCCATTCTATCTACCATTTTAATGGCAAACTTATAAATAAATGCAATATTTTAGCAAAATGTGTAGTGTGAGTAGTAGCACTACTGGAGCCTCCATTAGTGCTGCTACTCATACTACACATTTTGCTAAAAATAGTTCGTTTATTTACAAAATGTGTAGTGTGAGTTGCAGCACTAAACAAAGTTCATTTATGTAGCAAAATGTGTAGTTTGAGTAGCAGCACTGGTGGCACCTTGCACATTTATTTACATAGTTCATTTACTCACATTACACATTTACGTATATTCAGTATTTATAGTTCATTTACTCACATTACACATTTACGTATCTTAAGTATTTAAGTATTTAGGTATTTGAAATTATCGATACGCCCGAAACCTACCTCCGAAACCACCAAAACGTACGATACCGATACCGAAAACCAAATTTTCGGAAGACCAAAACCGAAACGAAACCGCAACCTAAAACCTTGGATTGAAGTGTCTAGTTCTCAGTTTCAAGTGGTGTTGTTCAAGAGATGTTCTAAGGTGTCAGTATTTGTTTGGTCAAGCAGGCATCATGAGACATGGTCTCTAAACAAGACCTCACATCAAAACTAGTTAACATGATTGATGTGCTATGTGAGTTAAATCCATTCATGTTTCATGATTCTATCAATTTCAAAAGTCATTATGCCAACATGCCCAATTCTAATAATATGTCACTTGTAAGGTGACATCAATATCATGTCATGCATGGAAATAATAACAGTTTGTTCCAAGATCGTGTTTCATCTTAACACATCCAAGCATATTACTAAATTTTGATGTAATAAGATTTCTAGTTTAATCATTGCAGACATCAAGTGATTCCATAACAAATTAAAAAAGTGAGATTTAAAATGGAAAAAGTGACAACTGTATTGATCTCAGAGAAATCACATTTCGACTGTTTAAGGGTCTAATCCATATACTTTTCATGTCACCAGCCAACATTATCATCAATGATGACTTTCAGTATAAGCATGAAATTAAGCCAATCATAAATCAAATGTCCAACCGCCAATAGGCAAAAGCCAATAATCCCAACCAACAGTGGCTCATGGCCTCAAAAAACTGGAAAAAGCCCACTGGTCCAACAAGTCAAAGGGCAAAGCCCAACTCCAACACCAAAAGGCAAAAAGCCCAAATCCAACAAACGTCCATTATCAACACCCAACAATGGCCAACACCAAGCCCAACATCCAAACCAACACCCACGGCCAACACCCAAACCAACACCCATGGCCAACACAAAGCCCATTATAAAAGTCCACACCAACACCCAACAACCAATGCAACACCAAGTCCAACAACACCCAACAAGTCCACCTACGACCAACACCATCACCTAAGTCCTACACCCACGGCCAACACCAAACACCAAACACCAAACAAATCCAACACCCAACACCAAACAAATCCAACACCAAGCCCCAAACACCAACACCAAACAAATCCAACATCAACAGCCAACACCATCACCCAAGTCCTACACCCACGACCAAGCAAACCAGCACCCACGGCCAAGCAAACCCACACCCACACCCAACCACATGCCCAAGCCCAACAACATCCAACATCCACGGCCAATGCCAAGCGTAACAACCAAGTCCAACACCATGCACACACAACCACACTAAGCCAACATCAACCCAACACCAAACAACACTCACAACCAAGCAAGCCTAAGGGATAGACCCAAGAGAAAAGCCCACGCAAGGCGTCAGCAAATGGCATAAAGCTCCAGGCAGAAGCCCAAAAACCCACGACAAGGGCAAAGCCCAACCAAAACCCCACGACAAAGGGCAGCCGCAAGCAGCGACGAGGGCGACGGCAGGGGTCGCTGCCAAGCCCCAAGAAACCCCAAAAAGAACCTATTATACTCAGTACACATCATTGGATGCGAAAAGGGAATAAATTTAAAAAAATAAATTTTAGAATCATCATAATTTACCGAAAACCGTCAAAGGAGATCGCCGGAGTCTCACTACAGTGTCCTCGAGCGGCTGCTTCGACGGTGGGGGACTAAGAAGAGAAGCCTAAAACCAAAATCCAAACCCCAAACTCTGTCGAAAATTCAAAATCGAAAATCAAAAAATATTTTGAGAGAAGAAAAACTGAAATCTTTCGTATAAAATGCAAAGAGGGGGAGGGGAAATTAAATAAATCCTCGGACATGCTAGGGTGAAGAGAGAGAATGTAGCTTTCATGGCGAGTAGTAGAAGTTGGCGAAAACCCAACCGATTTGACATAATTGAGCGCGAGCCATATCGAGAGGGATCCGTGAGAGTTCAAGGCGGTGGGGGCTCGGAAGTGAAGACATAGGGACGACGAAGATGACTATTCGACGAAAATTTTGCTAAAAAATCAGATCTTGGTCGGGTGAAAGGCTGAGAGAAAGACATGTTAAGATATTTTTCCTAACAGAGAGAGGGTTGAGGCACGTGTGGAGCGGGGGATGGGCGTGCAAGTCACGTGGGATATGATGGAAAAAATGCGGGGGACTTGAGCTGGGCGTGGGTTGTGGGCATGGTGGGCTTGGGCTTCGGGGGAAATTGCAACGAAACAGGAAAAAGCGAACATGCCTAGGGTTGGGCCGCTAGGAAAAGAAGAGAAAGAAAGAAGAGAAAAGAAGAAAAGAATAGAAAATGTTTAGAGGAAATTTTAGCAAAAATTTAAGGCCAAAATTTTAGGTCATTACAGATTATACTCCTTACGAAAATTCCGTCCTTGAATTTTCTAAAGCCTAAGATACATCAAATAAGTGATGGTAACGTTCTCGCATCTCATCTTCTCGTTCTCAGCTAGATCTCCAGGCGAGTCTCGATGCCATATCACCTTTATTAGGTTAACAGTCTTGCTCCGAAAGGCCTTCCGCTGATGATCGATAATCTTCACTTACGGTTGCTCATATGTCAGGTCAGGTCACACATTGATATCTGAATGATCAACACCATGCGTTTGGTGTCCCACATATTTTCACAACTGAGATACGTGGAATACACTATGCACTCCGTCTAAGAATGAGGGTAATGCAAGTCTGTATGACTCTTCTCACACTCGCTCAAATACATCAAAGGACCAAATGTATCGTAGGCTAAGCTTTCATTTCCGACCAAACCGAATCATGCCTCTGTTAAGGGAAATCTCAAGGAAGACATGAGCACCAGGCTAAAACTCCAATTGTCGATGCTTCACATCCGACCAATGCTTGTAACGGTCCCGTGCCACCTGAAGGTTCTCATCTTCTGCCTGAGCAGCCTTGATCCTGTCTACCAGAGTTGACTGAATCTGCATGTTCATGAATGATGCAGTCACTCTAGGCAAGTTCATCTCTAACTCCATGTCTTGAATCTCCTGATGCAGTCTCCACTGAGTCGTGATGGTCATTACTGCTAGAAGACGACTCAGTATATCAGGTACGGCATTGACATTTCCAGGATGATACTGAAGGTTAATATCGTAATCTATTACAAGCTTAATCCACCGATGTTGTCGCATCTTGAACTCCTGTGTGAAGAGGTATTGCATACTCTTATGGTCTGTAAACACCTCCATATGATCACCCATCAAAAAGTGTCACCAAATCCTTAAGGCAAAGATAACTGCCGCCAACTCAATATCATGAGTGTGGTAGTTTTTCTCATGGGTCTTTAGCAACCTAGATGTGTATGCCACGACTCGACCGTGATGATGTAGCACACATCCAAGTCCTTTGCCAGACGCATCACATAATACTTCGAATCCTCATGTCCTATCTGCAATAATTAATATCGGTGTCGAAATCAATCTCATCTTTAGCTTCTGGAAAACATCATCACAAGCCTTCGTCTAGACAAATGTCACATCATTTCTCATCAATCGTGTTATAGGTCTGCAAATTCGAGAAGTCTTGGATAAACCCATGTAGTAGCCTATAAATCACCGGAAACTCCGAATCTCTGATACTGATTGGGAAACTGATCAATTCTGGACATCAGTAGCATTCTCTGGATCAACATCAATGCAATCTCCTGACACCATATAGCATAGGAAAGCCCCATTGTTTAGCTAAATTCACACTTGCTGAATTTGGCGTAAAGCTGGCGTCGCCTCAATGTCTCCAACACCATTCGCAAATGCTCAGCATGCACCTGGGTGTCCTTCAAATACACCAATATATCATCGATGAAGACCACTACAAACTTGTCAGATACTCCTAGAATACATGCTTCATGAGGCATGGTCTTTAAACAAAACAAATGGTCATAACAAAACTAGTTAATATGGTTGATATGTTATGTGAATTAAATTCAATCATGTTTTATGATTCTAGCAATTTCAAGAGTCAATATGCCAACATGCCCAATTCTAGTAATATGCCACTAGTAAGATGATATCAATAACATGTCATGCGCAGAAATAATAACAGTTTGTTTCAAGATCATGTTTCATCATACCAGATGCCAAGTGTTGTTTGAAGTGTAAAGTTCTCAGTGTCAATTGGTGTTCAATAGATGTTCTAAGGTGTCGATATTTGTTTAGTCAAGCAAGCATCATGAGACATTGTCTCTAAACAAGACAAATGGTCATAACAAAACTAGTTAATATGGTTGATTTCATTCATGTTTTATGATTCTAGCAATTTCAAGAGTCAATATGCCAACATGCCCAATTCTAGTAATATGCCACTTGCAAGGTGATATCAATAACATGTCATGCGCGGAAATAATAACAGTTTGTTCCAAGATCATGTTTCATCATACCACATCGAAGTACATTACTAAATTTTGATGTAATAAGATTTCTAGTTTAATCATTGAAGGCATCAAGTAATTCCATAACAGTTTAAAATGGGAGAAGGGACAATTGTACTGATATCAAAGAAGTATCGTCATCGACCGTTTAAGGGTCTAATCTATATATTCATACTTTTTATGTCACCAGCCAACATTATCAACAATGATGATTTTCAATATAAGCATGAAAGCAAGTCAATCATAAATCCAATGTACAACTGTCAATAGGGCAAAAGCCCGTAATCCCAACCAACAGTGGCTCATGACCTCACAAAACTAAAAAAAGCCCACTGGTCCAACAAGTCAAAAGGGCAAAGCCCAACCCCAACACCAAAAGGCAAAGCTCAAGTCCAACTCAAGCCCATCAAAACCCAACATCAATGGTCAACACTAAACCAACACCCAATACTAAGACCCACACCAAGCCCATCACCAAAGCCCACACCAATACCCAACAACCAAGGCAACACCGCGTCCAACAAGACCCAAACACCAAGTCCAACAACACCTAACAAGTCTAACACCAAGCCCCAACACCATCACCCAAGTCCTACACCCACTACCATCACCATCACCCAAGCCCAACACCCATAGTCAACACCAAGCTAAAAACCAACACCAAGTCCCAAACACCAAAAGCCAAAAAATCTAACACCAACCGCCAACACATCACCCAAGTCTTACACCCACGCCCAAGCAAACCAACACCCACGACAACACCAAGCCAAACACCAACACCCAACCACATGTCCAACAACACCTAACACCAAGCGAAACAATCGACACCAACACCAACAAGCCAACACCAAGCCAAACAACCGAGTCCAACACCCTGCACACACAACCACGCTAAGCCAACACCAACCCAAACCCAACAACACTCATGGCTAAGCAAGCCCAATGGACAAACCCAAAAGAAGCTCACGCAAGGCGTCAACAAGAGGCATAAAGCCCAGAGCAAAAGCCCAAAACCCCACGACAAGGGCAAAAAACCCAACCGAAATCCCACGACAAAGGGCAGCCGCAAGCGGCAACGAGGGACGACGGCAGGGGTCGCCACCAAGCCCAAAGAAACCCCAAAAAGAACCCATTATGATTGGTACACATCGTCGCATGCGAAAAGGGAATTAAATTTAATAAAACAAATTTTAGAATCACTGCAATTTACTGAAAATCGTTGGAGGGGATCGTCGAGCCTCGTCGCCATACGGTCGATCGGATGTGGCTGCTTTAACGGTGGTGGAGAAAGAAGAGAAGCCCGAAACCAAAATCCAAACCCCGAACTCCGTCAAAAACCCGAAATCGGAAATTGAAAAAGTATTTTGGGAGAAGAAAAACTGAAATCTTTCGCATAAAACGCGAGGCGCGGCGGGGAAATTAAATAAACCTCGAAGATGCTAGGGGAAGAGAGACAACGTAGCTTTCATGGTGGCGAAAAACCCGTCGATTTGACATAATTGAGCGGCGAGCTTCATCGAGAGGGATTGGTGAGCGCTGGAGGCGGTGGGGGCTTGAAAGTGAAGACGTGTTGGCGACGGTGACGACAATTCGGCAAAAATTTCACTGAAGAAACAGATCTCGGTCGAGCGAAGGGCTGAGAGAAAGAGAGGTCGAGAGATTTCTCCCGACAGAGAGGGGGATCAGTGCACGTGGGGAGTGGGGGTATGGGAGTGCGAGTAACGCATGGGTGAGGGGAAAAGTGAATGGGGGAGTTGGGTCAAGTGTGGGTTGTGGGCTTGGGCTTCGGGGGAAATGAAACAAACGAGAAAAAAGGGAACATGCTTAGGGTTGGGCCGCCAGGAAAAGAAGATAGAAAGAAAGAGGAGAAATGGGAAAAGAATAGAAAAAATTTAGACAATTTTGGCAAAATTTTAGGTCATTACAATTTATATCGATGAAGATTTGAAAACTGGGACTTTTGAAAACTGGGACCTTTGATGACGTACATTGGCTGGAAATGAAATGCATGAATAGTATGGATTTGACCATATACGATCGAGTATGGATTTGACCATATACGATCAAGTATGGATTTGACCATATACGATCGAGGATGAGTTTTACCCTAAGATCAAAGCATGACTTTGTCTTTTTAAATAGTGTGAAATTACTTTTAAGCATGTAGAGGAATATAAAATTTAACTGATGTCAAATTAGGATACATAGTTACGTTTTTCGTTATGCTTGGAAAGTGATAATGAAATAAATTGATATTGCTCTCATGTGGCATAGTAATGGATAAATGGACTTGTTGAAATATGAAATGCAATGACCCTTAAACAGTTGAAATCATGGATTTAAATGGACTTGGAAAGCATAGAACCCCTAGCCATGTAGACTAATCATGATGCGATTATATGGACTTGTTAGGAGACTGTCTCATTTATTTATATTATGATGCATGCTAAAGAACCCCAACAATAAAAGAAATAGAAGTACCACAATTGTTACTACTACAACCTTATGATATGTAAACTCTGAAAACAAAGACATGTGAACTCTAAAAATAATGACAACATGACATTAGTTACCACCCTTGAAACTACTTAGACAAATACTACACTTACCAGAGTTTTGGGATAACTCATATTAGAAAGTACGATATCGACTGGAGCTATGCTTTTGGTCGTATTGGTAAGATCCATGCACAATATTTGTTATCCGGCCGGGTACCATTTATGCACCTGTTTAGACCCATATTAGTACCGTCAGATGGATCCTGAGTCACATTATTGTATCTGTTTAGATTCGGCACAGGTGAGCACCCTGTGGTACAAGATGGACCCCTGATTGCAATCGTACTCTCTAATATGAGTCCCAGCCTAAGATTAGTATAACTGTTACATTCACATGAACAAGAACATTGATAATACAGAACTAGATAGTAACTTTGTGCATGTCTTTTAATCTTGATGCAATATAATTTACATGCTCGGTACTGCATCACTTCAGTCGTACTTTTACACACTGCTTTAGTTCTGAATATTTGAATGATTATAAATCTACGTCAAACCTAGTGATTTTATTGTTTATGTTAATTTCGTTAGGTACCGACCAGGAGTCTAAGAAAGCTCCAATCTATGAGGAAATCAAGTTTGCTGTGCAGGATGCTGAATTCTAAATATCAGGTCTTTAGTGGACTACTTTCGATAGTTTTATATTGTAATAATTACCATAACTTTTGAAATGTATTAAGACTTTATTTTATTCTCCTCGCGTTGAAGGAGAAATATTTATGATTATGTTGGTACATATTTACAATTGGCTATATATTGTTTTCACTGGTGACCAATAGGACCTGTGTTGCATGCAATAACAGTCACATTTCATGGAAAGCTGGTCATGACACCTCCAGATTTAGTTCTTCCAAAATTTAAAAATTTTGGTCTTTTCAGCTTTAGTTTATCCCAAAATTTTAACTTCAAATTTAGTTCCCACAATATTTAGTTCCCTCAAAATTTTAAGGTTTTTCTCTCAATCCCCCTAAAATCTTCACAAACTCTCATCACACCTATTGATTCCTCAATATTCAATCCCAATCTTCGTTCTACCCACACTTGTGTCCTATTCAACAACCCATTCAAAAACATCCTTTAATTGTATAATAGATAATTTATTGAAAAAAATGTGCATGTGCATGTGTGCAGGAAAATTACATGCACAAAGGCCCTTTTTCCCCCTTTTTAGTTTTTTGAAGAAAAAAAATCATGTGCTTGTCGTTGACATCATGGATGATCAACATACAAAAAATCAAGTGATTCCAACACGTTTTAAGCTCACATCTATTCCTTGCAACTTCAACGGTCTAAAAACTTACTTAAAAATCGTTGAAGTTGCAAGGGGTAGATGTGAGCTAAAAAAATATTAGAATCACTAGATTTTTTGTATGTTGATCATCCATGAGGTAAACAAGCCCATGATTTTTTTTTCAAAAAATGAAAAAGGAGTAAACAGTGCATGTGCGCACCGGTAACTTCCTTGTGCACATGCACATGCATAGTTTACCGTAATTTATTTAGCTAAATTTACGTAAACCACCAAATTCTTTTATGTTTTCTTCTTAAACACCCTAAATTATGTAAATTAAAGTTAATTCCATAAATGTTTCTTGTTTTACTACACTCAGTTGGCATGTGCAAAGCACATGCCATCCTTTTCTTTTTTCTGTTTTTAGAATTTGGTTTTTAAACACATTAGCCACTTGACCTTCTCTTCTTTTAATTACCAGATCTGAAGCTTTTGGTGAGGGGTTAGGAGAGACTGTGAGGGGGGTCGGCGAAGGCCATGCCAAGAGACCAATGGCATTGGTTGGCCAGTGAAGGTGGAGGGGGAGGATGTGCGCGAGAGTTTTTTGTGGAAAGATGATAAAGAAAAGGAAGATAACACAGAGGCAAGAGGATGATAAGGATAATGACTCGGGCGTCAATGGTTGTGAGTTAGTGGATGAGATGAGGAAGAGGGGGTGGTAGATGGCATATTTTGTTTTTGAAGATGATGAGGATGAGGATGAGGATGTTGAGATTTAGTGTTTTTTGTGTAATTTTGTTTTTTGTATAATTGACGATGTAATCTTTTGCCTAATTTTGTTTCTTTTGATTGTTTTTGGAACCCACATGTCATGCTTTATTTTAGTTTTTTTAGAATAATAAAAAAATTTGTATTTTGAAGTATGAGAATCACAAAAATCAAACAAAAGAAAAAATGGTGTAAATTAAAAAAAATAAAAAATTTTAAAAATAGAAATAATGAAAAATATTAAAATAGAAAAATGTATATAATAAAAAATTAAAATTTTTGAAGATCAAAATTGAAAAAATATTGAAGTAAAATTACAAAAAATTTAAATAATCATTCCATAAAATTTTTAAGATTATTTACATAGAAACTTTAATTTTTTAAAAAAATAAAGAAAACTGTCAAACTGGTACAAAAAATAGCAAGAAAAAAATATTGAAACGATGTAACATAAAAATTGTTGATATTCAAATAAAAATTTTAATATAAAGAGCAATAAATTAAAAATTAAAGCAAAAATGTCTAAATAAAAATTAAAGCAAAAACATAACAAAAACAAAAAATTAAGAATATTTAAATAGAAATGCTTTAAAGAAATTTCAAACCAAAAAATAAAAATAAAAAATGGAGAGAAAAATTAAGGAATTATGAGATGAAAATCAAAAGTGAAACAAAATGAAAGATTAGGGTAATTTTTTGAAATTATAAGTTTCATAACAATAATATGGTAATTTAGTTATTTTTAACACCATTAAGATAGATCTATAAAACTCTGAAAGTTTTATGAAATTATTAATTTACATAGTTTATTATGTTTAAGAAGGAAACATGAAAGAATTTGATAGTTTACGTAAATTTAGGACAATTTATTTTATTATCTTATAAAGAAGAGGACACCATTTGATGCCTTCGAAACTTTCAAAATGCAAAATTTTTTGGATTTTGTATATATCACAATGTGCAGAGAGCACGATGAGTAATTTGTATCAGCTATAGAATTGGACCATTGTACGGCATATAAAGTGGGTACAATCATCTATAGAGTTGGACCGTTGTACGGCTTATAAAGTGGGTACAATCTTTAAGTCTGTTCCTAACAAACAAAAACAATAAAGCGCTATCCGACGCATGTTATGAATGAGTGTATGCTTGTAACACGCACAAAGTCACACAGATATATCCTTATAAATGTTTCAAAAGAAGAAAAAAATTGTGCTGTGACACAAATTCTACAGCATCCTAACCATTGTAGTTCTTCATTTAATTGTTTGTTTGTTTGATATTATATGATGATGTAAAAAAGAAAATATTTCAATCCTTCACATGGCTAGCATGTGCACATTATGTAGTACCTGCACGCGCATGTGGGCACGGCTTGTAAGATGCAATAAAGGGATATTACCTCCTGTGGCATATCTCACCTTCAATCTTCCCACAGCTGCTTTGTGTACCAACTAATTACCGTAATCTTCATGACTTAAACATTCATGTATAAAAAAATCATGCGATGTAGAGACCATTACCCATGGATCTAATGGTTGCATTTGTTTACATCAAAGCATTCATTTTGTAGCTACTCAATCAGCGGGAGAAAGGTATCAAATCTTGTGATTTTTTATTCATACAAGTTTTAAGACAGAGAGATCACTTTGAACAATGTAGATCTTGCAGTTATGTAAGGATGGAGTTCAAGGGCACAATAAGAGGAAATTTCCTCTTATGGCACCTGATATCTTGTACGTGCACCTGTGCACAAGCGCACAAACATATCAGGTACACAAAACACGTTTAACATATCATCGATTCCTATTCAAGACCCCTTTTACTACCATTTCTAGCTTAACCAACTTTCCTAGCTAACGGTTTAGTTAATTTTTAAGTTAAAATGGAGTTACGTGAGCTACTAATAGTTAAATGAAGTAGGCCATGTAACTTAACCCATATTAATCCTTAATCTCATCCCCTTCTTCTTCTTCATCCTCTTCCTCTGCTACCTTAATCAATAATTCACCATAAACCGACCTAAAATTCAAACCCTAACTCTTGATCGCTACCTCCTCCTCTTCCTTCTTATTACTAATTGTAATCTTAACTCATGTCCTTATCCTACCCTCCTAGCCCATCCACTACCGCATTCATTTATCAATCTCTTCCTCATAATCCATCACAATAGTCACTTCCCTTAACCTCTTCTTATTATCCATACAATCGCAGTCTCTTTCATAACAAAAACCATCATCTCTAACCCTAGATCTAATTCTAATCTTAACCCCTAACCCTAACATTAATTTCTAAGAATATATTATATCTATAACTATTCAAAATAAAATTAGAGATGCCATTACCTGACTCTTAATTGCTTATAAACTCGCATGGGACTAATTGAGCAATCGGCCCGGGGTGGATGATAGATCTGAAATTTTGGCCCATCAAGAGAGTTTTCATAATTTTCGGATTTTTAGGGTTTTTTTCGTAATTTTCAGTTTTCGGGTTCTTTTTGTAATTTGTTAATTTTCCTTTATTATTTATAGAGAGCTATGGGGATTAGAGAAGAAGAGTCAAATATTGAGAGAACTTATGTGACGTTGAGATTATCCATCTTTTCGATGGAGAGCACAGCCCTCTCTCAAATATGCGGCTTGAGAGAGCCATCCACTTCTCGAACATGGCCAAGAGCGCGCGAGTTCCGCTTGAAAGAACTCAAGTTATCTTTGTATTTTCTTCTATTTTCAGTTATCATCAATAAAAACCACATCGTTCTTCCCACAACCCTCTTTCCTCTTTCTAACTGTTAAAATCCTTCTTTTGCCCTGAAAATCCAATTTTTCTCATAAAATGAGGATTTTATCCATTAACATCCTAAAAAATCATATCAAGTGGTATCAGAGCAATGATCTTGGCATCAATGGCGATAGGTCTGAAGAAATCCTGAAGGAATTCAGATCTGAGAATAGGGCATCGATCGCAAGGAGTGAGGCAATGTTTGATGCTATCATGCAAGCCCTACAAACCCTAATTCAAGAGATTTCAGATCTGAAAGCGGCAGCAAACTCTGAAGCGGATGTCAATTCAGATTTAGAGCAAAAGGCGTCAACTTTGACGAAAGAGATGGAGAAGAACAAAGAATCCAAAGAAGTGTGTCTTTCCGACGCGAAGGAGTCTGACGAAATAGTAGAAGGCCCCACGAAGGATAGGGACCCCCGCGACGGGTAGGGACCCCACCGGTCAGCCTGCAGATCTCCTGCAAGCCCGTCGACAGCCGTCAGGCAGCCCGCAGGTCTGCAACGTGGGTCCTGCTTATAGTTATGCAGGCCCGTTCGGGCCTGCCCGCAGCCCTGATGGGCCCGTCATGGCCCGACAACACTCTCAAGGGCCCCCATGGCCCATGGTTTTAGTCGGACAATCTCCCTAAGCAGGCATCAGTGTTTTGGGCGTGACGAACCTTCAGCCTGGTGTCGTTGAGGGCGACAGAAACCAATCCTATCCTTTTAATCCAGGATGAGACGATCGCCATTAGTCGGAAAAGTGGGCCCACGCATTTCATGCACTACCTTGAAGACTGATTTTTCAGGAAGGGAAGGAGTAATGATGGATCTGAAATTTTGGCCCATGATTTTAGTTTTCGGATTTCTAAGGATTTTTTCATAACTTTTAGTTTAACTGTTCTTTTTGTAATTTGTTATTTTCTGTTTATTATTTATATGGGGCTACGGGGAAAAGACAAGGGGAGTCGAATATTGAGATAAAACTTGTGCGAGGCTGAAATTATCCCTCTTTTCGTTGGAGAGCGCGACCCCCCTCTCAAATAGGCGTCTTGGGAGAACGGTCCACCTCTCGAACATGGCCAAGAAAGAGCGAGTTCCTCTCGAAAGAACTCTTAAGTTATCTTTGTATTTTCTTCTATATTCAGTTATCAACAATAAAAATCCCATCTTTTTCACACAACCCTGTTTTCCACCTTAAAAATCCTTGCTTTGCCCTAAAAATCCATTCTTTTCCATAAAATTTTTCTTTTTATCCATTAAACCCCTAGAAAATCCTAACAGTGGGGGATAAGCTAGAATATGACAGTATAGAGATATTACGAATCGCTAATAGTTCAAGTCTGTTAAGTCTAATTTACCTTATATACATCTGTGATCAGGGTATACAAGGATTTATATAGGTTTAGAAAGCAACGTAGTGCTTATTTTGAACAGCATTCTATATTTGGTTCTTTTCAAATCTTCATGCACTGGTACAATGGAAACTAGGAGCAGAAGAAAGCGGATGAATGTAGCTGCATTCTACAGTAAACGATTTCATGAAAGATATTAAGTCTTTAAAACCCTTACAATCAGGAAAGTGTGATAGTATAGTGATAGGGAGAGCAAGCAAGAGAGGGAGGTCACCAAAATTTTCTTCATTGATCAGCTGCATTCACGAATATTCTTATGGCATGCTATAGTAAGATTGCACCGAGCTAAAAAGAAGAAGAATAGAAGAATTTTTTTAAAAAAAATGGCCATCCATGCTTATGTAAGATTATATAACTTCAACTTTTAACCACGTTAAACTAAACCAATTCTTAAATCCTAGGATGAGGGTATCACATCAACATAAGAATCAACAACGAAAAAACTCTAAGTAAACAATACTGGTTGACACGTGGTTATGGAGAAAAAACAAATGCAATATGTATTGAGTATTGACAACACATTGCAATAGTTAAAAATAGAAATAGCATTTGGATTCCGCTTGATATTCTCCTCTACGAGCAATACTAGATTGATACGATAATGTGCTTTATGTGACAAAACATTATTGGGATGTAATAGCCAACATGAAGTTACAAAGAATGTAAGAGAAACACCTCATGAGATAGAACATGTAAAGTGACCTTCTTAATACATTGAATAATTAATGTTTTAAAAGCCATATATGGCCCCAGACACTATGTAGATCTGCTTTTGTTTTTTAACAATCGAAAAATAAAAAAGATAAAGAAAATTAGGAAATTTGCAGAAGTGGCAGAAGAGGATGGAAAGGAGAAGACAGTAGTGGTAGCAGCAGGAGAAGGCAACGGAGAAGACATAGAAGAAGGAATAATAAGAGGATGAAAGAGAGGAGAAGAATGCCCAGATAGCACATCTTTGCAGGGACAATGCTCTTAAGCAGGCTCATCATGCTTAAACAAGATGTAGGCAGACCCAATTCCTTCAAACCCATGATGGGTTCTCAGGCCGCTAGACTCGCTTGAGTGGTGGCTTAAATCTGCTATGACTCAAGGAAGAATGTATATGTCGGTAGAAATCCAATGTATTCCTTAAGAATATATAAACAAATTTAGATAGTCCCCAAATTTACAATTAGCGCAATTTAGCTATGATATGTAGGCGTCGGACACTTTTTCCAACCAAAAATTGGTGTGCTCTACACTCCCTGCCATGACACGCATGTCCATCCATGTTTGACACGAAAAAAGTATGTGCAATGCCATTCACCTACGAAATATGTACCATATGAAGTATATTATGACCACTTTTGAAAAAAGCAATTGTTTAATCAATTATTCCACTAAAATTAATTTTTTTCCACGAATTTTAAATTAAATATGATTTTATGCAGAAGAAATATACATTTATAGCAGTGTCATCGTGTCTATGGTTTGGATCATAGTTTTAGGTTTCGGCCGAAACCAACCGGTATCAGCCGTTTCGGATCGGTTTCGGAGGGGACCGGTCCGAAACCACACGTTACTTCTCGGTTTCGGCCGTATCGGCCGGGTTTCGGCCGTATCGGCCGGGGTTTCAGTCGTATCGGCCGGGGTTTCGGTCGTATCGTCCGATACCGACCAAAACTTGTCCGATACCGACTGAAACTTAAAAAAATGAAAACAAGGAGGAAGAGGAAACATAACCAAAATCCAGAAAAAGAAGAAGAAACGAAGAGATGGACGTACCTCATGGTCGCCCGCCTCCCGCCGCATCCCCAAAGAAGCCCGCCTCCTGCAATTTGAGGTCTTACATAGTAGCATATTCTAGCATTTAATTTAAATTTTGTTTGCACGGTGCAAGTGCAGTTGTCCAACACATGCTAGCATTTATTAAGAAGTTTGACCTTTTGAGTGAGCTGGCCACTAAAGGCTTTCCATTTAATTACAAGCTTGACATTCAGCCACTAAAGGTTTTCTATTTATTTACAAACTTATCATTTTCAGCCACCAAACCCTTCCATTTATTCAAAAGCTTGCCGTTCTCATTTATTTTCAATCCTGTTGATCAAAAAATGTAATATATTTAGCATAATACTTTTAACAAAATGTGTAACTAGTAAAAAAGTATTTGTGCTAATATTTGATAATATTTGATAGTATTTAATAGAGTTTTAAGTATCTGAAACTACCGATACCGACGAAACGAAACTACCGTCCGAAACCACCGAAACGGACGATACTGATACCGAAACCTAAATTTTGGGAAGAGCGATACCGAGACCGAAACCGAGACCTAAAACCTTGGTTTGGATACCTGCCGTGTTTGACATCCCATGTCCGTGCCAAAGTGTGATACTCGGGTCTATCTCCAAATCATAACAAATTAGAATGATTAATGAAACGAAAATTAATCATGTATCATACAACGATGATTAGAACTATGAAATGCACATGCCCAACTTCTGCATGCTCCCATTAAGGTATGCAACCTCAGTATTGGACTCTGAAAGAAGAAAGTGTGGACTGTGGAGCAGTGTTACCTAGTTTGCCACACGTTGTTACATTGTACAAGGACGGGTGTGCAGTATGCTACTTCAAATGGTACATGGACGAGGGGGGTAAAGGGAGTCAAATTGGTGTTCCTGGTCATGGTATGCTTGGGGCATTTACATACATACATATATGGGATTGATGGGGGTCAGCTAGCACCTGACCAACTTGGGTCAGGTGCGTGATAGATCCCAAGCAAATCCGAAATTATATAGAAGGAAATAGCAATAAAAAGATAGTTTTGGCTACAATTAATAGGGGCAACCACCCTCCCAAGACACCAAAAGAGAGAACGTCCGCACTCTTCCTAAGAATTATCCCACAAAATTCAATAATCAAGCATGATTTGGGCTGGCTGGTACCCCTCCCTCTAATACAATTTCATAAAATAGCCAATTATCAAAATACATCCACACTAATAAAACAACATAAACCACTCAAAATTGTCTCCCCTATTGGGCAAACCAGATCTAACATTACTCCGCTCTCGAAAATTCACCTTGTCCTCAAGGTGGTACATTGAAGTTTCTGGCGGTCCTACTCCAAGTGGGAGTCGTCTTCCACTCCGACCTCTTCATCCTCCACGTCATCCTCTTCGTCTTTCCCGTCTATCAGCACTTGCACCTTGCGCACCCCACAATGGTGTCCTGATGTGGACCGCTCATCGCATCTGAAACACAGCCCTTTTTGCCTCTTCTCGCTCATCTCGACATCAGTCATCCTTCTGAATTGACCTACTGATGGCGGTGCGCCGCTCTTCTTTCCAGTCTTCTCAATAATCGCCTGATTCCCCCTGTAACTGTCTTTTGTTCTCCTATCGTGGTCGAAACACTGCGAAAAACCGGTCCACTCCAACCAACCCTCGCCTTTCGCTCCTCAGACTGCCATTCCTCCGTCATCCTCCATCATCTGAGCGTAGCTTCTGCATGTGGACCACTACTCGAATAGTAGACTTCAGCCCGTTCATGAAAGTGCTCTCAATCGTCTCGTCAGACACCCCGTGCACCTGTCCTGATAGGGCCTCGAACCTATCCAGATAATCTCTTACAGTGCCATCCTGCCTGAGTGACAGCAGCTACTCCCTCACATTTTCCAGATAGGAATCTTTGAACCTCTCTACCATCTGATCCCTGATCTTTTCCCGTGAGTGAAAAGGATGCCTCACATCCTTCCACTGAAACCAAGCAATGGCCTTTTCATCCAGACAAATACCTGCTGCCTCCAACTTCTGCTCCTCAGTCATGCGAGAGACTCTAAAAAATCTCTATGCTATATTGATCCACGACACTGGATCCACCTCATCGAACAAAGACATCTTCAGCTTCGTAGCCTGTCCATATTAAACATCCCCTGGTCTCCTCGTCCCCCGCCATATCTGGGCTGGTGGCAGTGTTGCCACCTCTCTTGGTGCTGCTCAAAACCACCACGTGGACCCCAATCATGGGCTCCATGTCCTCCCCGCGGCCCTCCTCCTCGGCCCCGATGTCATCCCCGACCGTCACCTCCAAACCCACCATCGTGCTCCTCCTGGAAGTCTTTGTAATCCCCTCAAACTCTTTAGGGCGTCCCTCATGGATGCAGGGTGGAAGTCGTCCTGTCTTCGCCATACCGAGGGTCGGGAGGGTCCCGAACCCCTCTTCCATCATCGTCATACTCCTGAAAGACTCCCGGATCAAATCCATCGTCGAAACCACGCGCCGGTCATCTGAATAGTGCGAAAAATCTCTGAAATCCTCCCCTTCTCCTCGTGATGCGCCAAACCCCCCGCTGGGGATCTCCCTTGGTCAGCGTGGCCCTGGCGGCCCTGGACATGGGATGTCGGGCCCTACCGATGGTCTGCGGGGGCCCAGCGGCCCTGCCGCTGATCGACAGGGCCCGTCGGGGCCCTGTGGTGGTCCGTCGAACCTCGGCGGGCCAGGGGAGAGGTCCGTGAGTCATGTCTTCATCGTTCCTCGCTACATGCTTTCCTTTGTCCAAAGGTGACGCCTTTGTCGCTGTTTTAGTGTTTGTGTCGCCTCCGTTCAATTTCACCGAGATCTCTCCAAGTTGGAAGATGATGGTTGATAAGCTTCGCTATGTTGAACCAAACTTCGTTTCCACGTTCGTCAATCGCTCCCCATGTGCCGTTAGGGTTTCCTTCATGCTCGCGATCTCCCCCGTAAATTTCTCCTCCACCGCATCGATCCGATCTTTGGATCTCGTAGCCGCCGCCAGGGATCGACGTGCTCTGATACCAATTTGATATATCCAAGTAAATCTGAAATTATATTGAAGGAAATAGCAATAAAAAGATAGTTTTTGCTACAATTAATAGGGACAACCATCCTCCCAAGACGCCAAAAGAGAGGACGTCCGCACTCTTCCTAAGAATTATCCCACAAAATTCAATAATCAAGCATGATTAGGGCCGGATATTACCACTCACTCTAATATAATTTCAGAAAAATAGCCAATTACCAAAATACCCCCACACTAATAAAATAACATAAACCCCTCAAAATGGGCCCCCCAATTAGGCCGACGGGATCTAATAGTGCGCTGACATGGCTGCCTCCCATTGGCAGCCCAAAAGTAATTGCTTTTTGGACGGCCAAGGGGAGGCTACCACGTCAATGCACCTGACCCAAGTTGGTCAGGTGCCACCCTTTTTACATTAGTCTCTACGTATACATACATATATACATATATTTACATATATACATGTATATATATATGTATATACATGTATATACATACATATATATGTATGTATACGTACAAGAGCAAGATAGATAATATGACCAAAAATGATAATAAACCAATTAACTATACAATTATTTTTTTAACTTTATTAGCACATTCGCACCCTCTTTTTACTTATACCACATATAAGCATTCACAACTCACATTGAGATGCTATGTAACCTTTAGCATACACTGTGCCACATTTAGATGCATGTAATCAATGTCCAGAAAAACAATATGAAATTTTCAGGTGACGTAAGATGTTGCCAATGCTTGTATACGATGCAGGTGACAAGCTTGGGAATATTCTTCCGCTAATTTGGTCAAACAATTCACTTAGTCTCATAAGAATGCACTGATAATGCCACTGGCTAAATGATAACCCCTGATTTAGTAGCACAGACTTGTGAGGTAACTATTAACTACAATACTGTTTCTGCATATGTCCTGAAGGATGTAGTATCTTAAGAAGCCATATATGAAAAGGTAGACGGAGATTACTAATCATGAATGTAGCATAGAATTCCAGAGTGCAGATTTGACATGTTAAAATGTACAATCAGGGTTCTATCAAAGTTAGAGAACTTGGTTTCAATTTCAGTTAAGCAAGATTTTAGTTTCAATTTGACGTGTTAAAATGTACAATCAGGGTTCTATCAAGGTTCGAGAACTTGGTTTAAATTTCAATTAAGTAAAATTTTAGTTTCAGCAGGTTTTGAAAGTTTCATTAGTTACTTTTAAAATTTTGGTTTTGGTTTTACCTGTATGTTTGTTTGTAATAGTTGATTTTACTAGGATATATGTGTAAAAGTAAAAGTATTGCCAGGTTGAGGGTTTGAAACGTAAACAAATAAGTTAAGGATCCAATTGTGTCAAATTAATACGGATCGGGTCATGTCAATTAATGTGGGTCAATTTAGATCATATCCATTTTACCCATCAACCCCATATAAGTTAACACATGGCCACAATAGAGAGAGAGAGAGCAAAGACAGAGACTACAACAAACCCATCACTCCGTAATGATTCGAAGCCCGACGAGTTTGTGACAAGTCGAAGCCTGACAACTTCTAGGCAGGCAAAGTTAGAGGTCTCGATTTCAGTTTTCGTTTTGGTCTTTTGAGAATTTTAGGTTTCGGTCAGGTTTCGTCCGTTTAGATGGTTTCGGAGTTCCGTTCCTTTCGTTCATATCGATAATTTCGGTAGTTTCGTGGTGAGCAAATAGTTTACAGTGATAAACAGCTGAGTATCATTTGCAGTTTTGCACACCATCTTACTTTTATTTACAAGTTATCATTCCAATTTTGAACTGAGATGGCGAATAACAAACTTGTAAATAAATTAAATAACAAAAAATCCTCCAGCCCATTCCCTCACGTGCGACATGTGTCCTCACGTGCCGCACGTGAGCCCACCGCCCCCACTCATGGGGTGAGCTATTCACCTTACACATTTTGCTAATCCGCGTCCATATATTTACAAGTTTGTCGTACCCTCCGACTGATTCTGAAAGATGATGACAAACTTGTAAATAAATGTAACGTACTTAACAAAATGTGTATGTGAATAGTGTCTCCAATATAATGGGCTGTGAGCACCAAGCGTCAACATACCTATAATTTTTTCTACGCGTTCGTTGCGACGACGGCGAAGCTGCGCGTTACCTGAGATTCTCTCCTTTGCGAGCGACATCAGCGCTTCCATTCTCACATCTAAGTAGAAATTTGACGATGGAGCTGTGTGATCGATGGAGGAGCTAAGATTAAAAATTAAAAAATATGGTTAGTTCCCAATCCCTTGAGATCTTAAATTCTATTTACATAATTTGAATTCGCACCTCTATATTTTCTTGTTTCTAAGGTTGAGATTGATTGAACGGGTCAAAAATAAAAATTGAAGTTCGGATAAAATTTCTACCGAGAAGGTTAGATTTTAAAATTTTCTTCTCAATGGTTATTAAGTACGATTTCGGTTGATTTTATAGAAAATTCTTCATGTATACTCACATGTTACGATGTTGATTAATGGGGTTCTCTTTTTATTCATGGGTTAAATCCTGTAGATTCACGAGAATTTAATTTTTTTACCTCCTCCGTTTATCTCTGACGAAGGTTTTGCTCCGACGACAGTTTCGCCTAAGTTTTGGTTTCGGTCGAAACCAATCGGAACTTGACAGTTTTGCCCAAGACGAAACTATCTGATACCAATTTAAAACACAGTGTCGTATCAGTTCCTTTTGAATCCGATACGAAATGGCCAAACCTAGGTTTCGGCCAAAACCTTTATCGTTGCTTTTAGGTAAGACCAGTTTTCTCTCCCTCTTTCCCCTCTCTTTCTTACTGTTTTCTTGTTAATCTTTTCGGTCTCTGAGATTGTGGATTGGTTTTTTGTTCTTTCTTTGACAAATTTCTCAAAATTTTCTTGAGGGATTTTGTAAATCTGTGTAAAAAGATCATTTGTATGACGATTGTTACGGTTTTTGTGTTTTTATTGTAATCCGAAACCAATATTTCAGCAACGTTTCATGTCAATCTCTTCCAAAACCTGTACAAAACAGCCAAAGGATACCAGTTTCAGTCGAAACATCTAACCTTGGATTCTATATAAGCAGGCATAACTAAAGTAAGCATTTCAAATATTACCTACATTTCATTGTAATTGATGTTGCATGTTGCATGTGTACACGTGTACACAAGAAGCAAGATGCAAAAATGGGTGGCATGAACAAAATTCCAGACAAACACAGGTTGGATAAGTACTAGCCCGTTAATGCTCATGACCTCCCCATAAAAAGAATATGCAATGATGCAAATTATTCAATTATAAGTTTGCGTGAAGGATGGAAAGCACTCTGTAGATAAAGTAAAAATGCATGATGAAATCCCGCAAAAGGTAAAACACCTATGGATGCAGTGACTTACCAGTTCCATCATTAGCAATATCAACACAATCAAAGCTTAAAATGATATCAGATGGCTTGAGAAATTGAGATTCTGGTGCAGTAGGCTCTACCCTCTTAATGCGAACACCTTTCTGGTCAGGTGCCATCCCCATAGCCTTGCGTAGGTCAGGGTTTTCCATTTTTTGCCACTCAACTCCAAGCATAGGGAAACCTGAGGCATAAATCAATGTTTTGATAAATTATTTCCTACAATGTGGCCAAATATCAAAAGAAACTCAGATGAATAACGCCCATGTTTAACAAAAGAAAAGTTGGTATAAGTTAAAGGGCTTATGCACTCAGAATTATTCAAGCATTTCCCAACAAAATGCAGCAAAATATGGAGAATGGTTCTAACTTGTGAATCCTTCCCGACAGAGCACAATTACATAGACTAACTTTATAACTGATTGCCAAATGCTAACTGTATAACTGATTGTAAGCCAAATGTCAACACCCTAAGTTGGTCCTGGCTACAAAAACCCTAGATTGAAGAACAGCTTCCCAAAAAACATTATCAAGTATGCATATCCAAACGCCTTTCTCATTGGTCCCATAGTTTATGTCCTGACTCAGCTAGTACCATAGTACCATTCAAGAGTCTATTAGACTAAAGAAGGTAAGATGATCGAGGAAGATAAAAAGGTTTTTAATTGGCATTCTCATTTGCATGATAATATTAGCCACTAGGGCAATGTTGCCCAGGACCGTGTAGTTGGAGCATGGGTGAACCATCAAAACAAAATATTAGATAGAACTATATGTCTAAAGAGGAGGAGACAAACATTCTTCACAGCTATGTCATGCTTCATTTCTGAAACCAAAAAAATAAAGGATACAGCAGCATAATATGCATTACCATAGTGGACAACATAGATTGAAAAGAACAACCAGAACAAACATTAAATACAGAGGACCGAAGAATTGTGTCAGAGCTGCGACTGAATTAGAATATAGTTATGCAAAAGTGACAAGTCTCTAGATGATGATATCGGATAAGACATCGAGAGTTCAAAGTGGTACCATGAATTAGGTGCATGAATTAGAATAAAAGTGTTTAGCTTGTGGAAAGCATATAGCTTGCATAGATAAATCACTCTTAAAAGCAAACGGGCGTCATAGTCCAATGCAAGCGAAAAGCTGGACCACCAATACGGGTTACATGAAATTGGAAGGTTTAATCCCAGCAATGGCCTTATTTTCAAGCAACAATCCGGCAGAACTAGGAGAACAATGATAAGAAAAAGTTAGGCCACAGACTCATGGAAAGAATTGATACGACAATGCAGCAAAGACATATAACTCAGCAAAAGGAGCTAATCCAAAGAGAGACACAAAACCATGCACGACGATGTTAAGATTTTGACAAGCAAGTAGGGTGCTACAAGTTATTCTACTCATGATGAGCATTGATGGATCAGAAAAGTGCTAATATTTGATTATCTATGCCGGAGAATATTCCTGTTTAGCTAATGGCCTTGCTTGTACCTTAAATTGAATGCAATTCGCTATAGCTAATCTATCATTGGCCTAGATTGAGCACTGATAAAGGGTAGGTTGAAATCAAATCATAATCATTGTCAACTTTCAAGAAGCTTTGCACCATAGCTGACCCTATTTGATGAAATCAAGCTGAGTTGAACTCAAACAACAAGACTCAAAAAAGAATGGACAAGAAAAACAGCCCCAACATAGGTCAAGCATTGACTAACATGAAACGAAAGTAGCAAGTGAAAAGCAACTCTGACATTTCAAAATATGATGCTCAACTTTGTTGAGATGGAACAAATAAACAAGTAATATTAAAACTTTTCAATTAAGATCTAAGAGTCTGAAACTATTCTCTGATCCAAACCTCGAAGTTTCCAGAAATATATCTATTTTAAACATCTTGCGTCTATCCTCAAGGAGGTTGTCACCAAATGCAGTTTCCAAAAAGATATTGCCAGATTGATGTTACAAACGGACCAAATTGATAATCTCGGAACACGATAGCACAACCCTAGTATCGCACCCTACAGTACTTTATGGTTACACTGGTATATTAAGATATATTTTTGTGATTACAAGTACAGTCACAAGTTCAGTGTTCAGGAATTATTCAATTAGGTCGAGAAGTTCGGAAATCGGAAAAGATTGGAAATTGTTCGGTAAAAATTCGGTTAATAAGTCGCGAAAAAATTACATGGATACAACTTATCATTTCCTTGCAAACATATCATACGAACACTTTCCAGCAGTCATTTGCACTGGTGGTAGTTCACTGATTTCCCAATTGGGTTGCAATGGGCTCAACTCATGTAGACCACAAAAATCAATTTTTTAAAATCCAATATTGGTTTCAATCTTGTTGAATTCGCATAATTTGCGAATACATCACGAATTTTAACAAAAAATTCACCAGTGGGCCGAATATTTGCGAACGTCTGTATAATGTACAATGATTTTTTGAAAAATCCCCGAATGTTGTACCTATGGTTGCACGGCTCCCAATTGGATTTTGGGCTAAATATATGATCATTCTTCTTAATGCAGAAGGTAAAACGTACCTTGAGGTGTAATGGGATTATGTTTAGGTGGTAACCACCTAGAAATATTAAAGATATGATACTTGATTTCTGGTCTGGTAAGGCAAAGCTTAAAGTTTATAAAGAAATAAGATTGGAAAACAAATGTTTTCATTTTAATTGCATCAAATTTGTCTTGGGGTCAGTTTGTTGGCTTACTAGATAAAGAACTCAATGGTCCCCAGAGCAAACTTTTTTTATGTTTGGCATGGTGGTTGGATTTTTGAGGGGGAGCCCAAGAATGTCACTAGAAAATCGAAAACAATGAAAGAGAGATGCTGGAAAACCTCAAAGAAGACAGCTTAATTTCCACCGCTTAGCTGTAGTTGAGTATCACCTGCAGTCATTCATATCAAAAAATACTAGCAACACTGACTAAATATACCATTTCATATTATAAGCCAAACCATGCAATTAGTACTTTCAAGAAGAAGAAAGAGGGAAAAACAAGGACAAAAAGGTTTCAGCAATCTCTCTTTCTAATTGTAATTTGTACATACAAGATGATCACTTTTTCCACATACCATAGCTATAACAAAATCATCGCAATTTGACCAACATTTATATACACTTTTATCTAATTTAGGAGCCAAAATAAACCTTTTAGGATATTCTCATATACTTGATACGTATCCCAGTGTCATAAAAAGCGGTCACTTAAACGCATAACCATTCGCGAATTCGGGACACTGATTCACTTAAGACCGCTTTAGCATTTGGCTGTTCTCACCCTAATATTTTTAAGTGCTCCACTTCTCTATCTTAAAAAAAATGCATGCTCAAAGCATAACAGAATTGTACAACATAACTCGCAATCTATGTTGCACGAACACGGCCAAATTAATATGGGCAGAGTATGTCAACATGTGGAAAATTCTAAAACATACACCTGGCATGTGTCAGATACACATGTTTGACAAGGCTCAAACACGACATGCCATCATGATAGGGATGTTCATCTTAAATAGTATACAAATATGAAAGGTGAAATTTGACTCCAATCATAAAGTTTATCTCACAAATTCTTCATTGAACGAAAGAAGCTGTAGTAGTGTGTGATTACTCTTCGAATTCCAATTCATAGCCCCATCAAACTACCCAATTACTTTCTCCAAATTTTTGCATATTTAAATAAATTTTATTTTTTTTGTTTCTTTCAATCTATTTATTGTCTTTCTTCTTTAACTTTTCCTTCAGCTCTAAACATTCTCTTTCTTTCTGACTTCTTTCCTTCCAGCATTATTTTTTTTGTTTTTAACTTCTTTTTTGTTTTCAGAGTTCTCACTTTCTTAGCTTTTTTCTTTCCCTTTGCGATATATTTACTATCATCTTATCTATATTACATCTGACAACTTTGTCCTAGGTGGATGGGTTTGTCCCATGTGGCACCCTTTGTCACATGTGGCAAAGGGAGAGGGGTGCCACATCAACTCCACATGGGGGTGACACCTCACCCCACAAAGAAAAGCGCCCCCCCCAAGGCCCACTATTTACATGTTTGCCATTACCCCTTCACGAACCCAAAGAGCCCACCAAAAATCCTCCATCTTCCCCATATTTACGGGGTTGTCATTGAGCTTTTGCCACCTTGCCCCCCCCCCCCCCCCCCCCCCCCCCCCCCCCCCCCCCCCCCCCCCCCGCGAAAAAAAAAACCAATGTTTTTCACGTTAACCCCTGCTTTATCTCCTTTTATCCCCAAACGATACACCCACACACACTTCTCTCTCATTTTCCACTGTGTGCGGGTCCCGCATCCTGCGTGTGGGTTTTTTCTTTGGTCCACGTGCACTCTGCGCATCGGTTATTTCTAGTTTTCTAATATATAATGAAGTTAGCAAAATATATCTTTTTATGCAAAATTGGTTTTACTTTCATTAGTTAACACCTTGCACATGACATCAGTAATCCATTTATACATTTCCACTTTTAAAGATTTCCATGTAAGCATATACAAGTGACGGAAATTATACAAGAAGCAATATTAGATGATGCTTTATTTATAAACAATGAATAGAACACTCAATGGTCATGACAACTGGCTCCCTAAGTGGCCACCTAGGTGTCTAGGTTACCTAACCACTTATTTTCCGCTTTTTAAACACTGACTATCCTCAAATACGGGACTGTTCACACAAGTAAATTCCACCATCTACTAACTTCATCCATAATTTTGAGAGTTGGTTGATTGTAGGAGCACAGAACCATGAACAACAATCATTGCAACTGACCTTAGAGTGCGAATTAATAAGAATTAGAAAGGAAACGAACAATAATTATATCTGATTGTACCTGTATACTCCCCTGACTTTTCATAGTCATGAATAAAGTGCATGATGACAGGTGTGGGTATTACATAGCCTATATTTTCCACATCTTCATGTTTTAGCGACTGAAATGCTATACCAACACATTTTCCTCTATCATTAAAAGCAGGGCCACCCGAATTTCCTGAGTTTATAGCTGCATCGATCTGTAAAAGAAAATTCGGTTATACAGGAGAAGTTGAAACACAGAATATAATCGGTTAATCTAGAAAAGGAAATAAAATTGAAATTAAAGAAGAACAGTTTCAATTTCTAACCTGCAGACCCAGAAGCTCTGTAGAACCATGAACATATGACAAAATCTCCATACGGGAAACAACACCACTGGTTACAGAGATTGTGTCTCCTCCAATTGGGTAACCGACGACAGTAACAGCATCTTGGAGTGCAGGCAAAGGCCCGAACTCCACCGGTGAGACCCCCTCCCAAAATTCATCATCGCTGACAGTCAACATAGCTATGACAGAGAAATCAATGCATTATAAAAGCTAATCCTAGACCAAACAGAAACAACAGAAACAACAGAAACAGCCGATAATTTCCAGTATCCATTTGATAGATGCAGCCATGCCGGCACATTGTTGGATCGAGACATGGAACTGACACCATTGATTGGAGTGTTTAGTCTAGAGCATTATTCTTTCATAAGGCAATCAGAAAAAAGTCCCTTTTGATAAAAATAAGCTAATGTGGTGATCCAAGAGTTACACAAATAGGATATGTTCGTGCTGGACATGCCATACGACATGCCTTTAGGATATGTTCGTGCTGGTTGGCAACAAATAATGAAAAATGGGAAGTATGCCATACAGTGCAACAGAAGGATGAGCAGATTCCACTTAGTTGTTCAATTTACATGTGAGACAGAATGAACTTTCATAGTTGAGAGCGTGATTTTTCTTTTTGACCCCTTTAGATATGCCACTAAAACTACCAAAACTCAATGACACGTAATGCATACAAGGTGCATTAATCGCATCAGTAAGTAAATTATACCATATATCACATAATCAAAGTGTACTCATTTGGCTTTAGAAAAAATGAAAGAAGTACGAAGTACGAACTTTAAAAAAGGAGCTAATTACGATAAGACTATCACGTCATCATTTGAGCATGTTAACTAACTGTACAAATTGTACATTACCATTTAAGCATCAACAAAAGCAAGTGCTTAAAGTCAATGTCATCCACTTCAGTCCCTTCACTTTTTTGAAACTTCTAAGAGGATTGGATCTTTAAAAGGTGCCTTTTTCATTTTTTTTTCCCTTTTTTGAATTGACCTTGAATTTTATATACTTTATATCATGGTTTGAAAAATCGTCCGACACCAAGATGGATCATCTGTGTCGAATTGGATTTCAAGTATGCTAATACCGATACATCCGAAACTAGCTGAGACCACCAATCTTAATTAATAATGACTAATATCATAGCAAATTAGGGATTTGAAGGACTAGAAGTAGAAAAAAATCTAACTTGTACCACGCAATAGTTGAAAGAACCTCGCTTAATAATCAAATCAAGGTCCAATAATAGGCTAATTCAAATATACATTGGCCTTTTTGTATCGAATTTGTGTCTGTGCTACAAATTAAACCCTTCATTGAGACAAGAAAAACTCTTAAAGTTTTATCATAATGAGCCATTTCAATCAAGGTTAGAGAACTTGGTTTCGGTTTCGGTTTCGATCCCTCTAAAACAAGTTTCTATAGTTTCATTGATTTTTTAAGTTTTCGTTTCAAATTTATCTATAGTTTTATGCATGTGTGTGTAGCATTTTTTAACCCATAACCCAAACCCACTACTAACATGCATTTCAACCAAAAACCAAACATATAACCCAACCCATACCCATACTCATAAACACATAGCTTCAATTTTTCACTTCGCTTTTTTGGGTCATAAGCCTGAGGCCCAACAGTGTGATATAAAAATATCACTCTCTCTCTCTCTCTCTCTCTCTCTCTCTCTCTCTCTCTCTCTCTCTCTCTCTCTCTCTCTCTCTCTCTCTCTCTCTCTCTCTCTCTCGATCGAACCGGCAAGTGTCCATTCTCTCTTTTGAAGCGATGAATCGATACGTTGACGATGATATCAAATCTTCCTGCTGCATCAGCAGTTACCAGATATTTCCAACGGTCAGGAAAGCCTCTCACTATTTAGTTTTTTAAGAATTTATTAAATAATTTTTCTTAGATCATCGTTAATATGTAGATTTCATTGCCAATTTGGTTTTTAAGCTTCTTAATGATTCTTGACCAAAACTAAGTTTTAGAGTTTGTTTCCTACATGTCTCCAGAGAGACTGGTACGGAAAATCCCTAGTTTTGACTGAACCTCGAACCATGATTTCAATTATAATATGAGGATTAAAAGAAGAAACGATATAAATTAAAATAAACTAAACTGAAGATAATTTGCTTGTGAGCTGGTTAAAGAAAGAGAGGACAATGTCATAGATGAGAGATAACTGATGGATAGATAAACAAACTGCTTGCGAAAGAAGCTCTAACTACAACCAACACCTAGAATGAAATAATACATTCGATACCTAAAATTCGATATTTCATATACCCATCGCACGATACTTTCGATACACAAGCATTACCAATACCACAAATCATTGGCCAATACCAATACCCAAACTATGATTTCAAACCTCGTTATGTATAGTTTATGGTTCCACAAAAGGATAGCAACCAGCTCCACTTGCATGAGCTAATGTCACTGCCCAACAATATCTCCCGCTCCTAAGTAAATAAGATGAATTAAAACCCTATATATACAGGGTTGCTCATCAAATTAAATCTAATCTTCAGATAATAGAAGCTAGTTGTATCCCACTATTATATTCCCAGACGCTAACTTAAACTTAAAAACCTTACATCTCTTTGATGATTCAGATTGGGCGGCAAGCGACTTTAAAACCAAAGAACAGAATATCTAAAAAAATTCTCAAAATGTTGGCATTTGTTATATTCATAGTTATTGACACTATTGTAACAATGGGTCCATGCACATGTAACTCAGAACATTTGCTTCTTTACGATTTAGCTCGTTCAACTCTCTACTTCTGCATAATGAATTAAAAACTTTAAAAGATAAAGGCGATGTTAGCCATTAATTCTGTTTGCATTTCCACGTGAGCACTTTGTCAACGTAGGTAACTTTTTGAAATCTTGAATTAGGTTATACCAACTTTTGTGTTTAACACTTTTATGCCTTATAGGCATTATATTAAATGACTATAGATTACAGTCATATAACATTTTGGATCAAATACCAACTGGATATGTTACTCCAGTTATTAGAAGAATAATAACGTGAACAAGAAGACAGAAAAATTTGGATATCATCACTAGTTTCATTGGGAATTGCTTATACCCAAAATTTTGGGTATAAGACGGTTTTTGGGTATATGAGTCGCAAATTAATAGCAGGCGAATCTTTAAGGTGTTTGGCAAGTATAACTGCATGTAAGGAATAAAATTTATTCTACATTCCAAGCAGGGTTATAATTCTGCACCCTACATGGGCTCAATGAATAATTTATTAACATCCTACAATAATTCATTTTAAGGTCTAATACTCTTCTCAAGTTAAAGTGGATAATCTCCAATAGAGAAAATCTGATATAGTTACAAGCCAATGGACCTTCTCTTGGATATGACAAGTGGGAAAGGGAGACCAGGGGAGAGAGGGTGGGTGGGTGCAGGTGCACAGAATATCCTTTGCCAAAGCTAATAACTGCTGGCCTAGAACCACCTCAAAACCACTCAATGAATAGCTAATGTATTTGTAGCGCCATTTTTAGTGATGTCAAGTACATGAATCCAATTTTACTTATCTTTACAATTGCAGTTCAGTGGGACATGAATTTGATAGGAGATATACCAGTATTAGATATGTAACCAATACATGATGGATACTTATAGAAGGAAACATCTGACATGTCATAATTTGTGATCTATTCACATGTACTGAAGATGTATACAAAGGAGAAAAAGTTAAAAATATGGCATAATGAATGATGTATTCACAATTCCATTTGGTTTCTACATGCATTTACATACTATGTAAACTTTTTGAGGATGAAGTTATGGTTGATTGGGTAATAGACGAGATATATAACTTGGAATTATTTATAATATACTGGTTGCTGTGCTTTTAAACTGTTACAGCCTTAACACAGCCATAACTAGAAAAAATTCTTTAACACACATGAGCACAGGTATTATTGTTTTCGTATCCACAAGTTATTCATGTCTAGGAATTTATAGGATTTGGCTCGTCATCATATCTGTGTGATATCGTATTGTACCATATCGGCGTTCTTATCATCTATATCGGTGTAACATAGAATACTACTACTGTTTGCTCGTTCAGGGTTTTCTCAGGATGTAAATGACTTAACTGATGGTCTAGAATCCTATCGTGCTATTTGACATCAGCCTATAATCGATCATGCATTCTACATTCATGTATAATGTCTGTGTCAATTCAATATTAGCAACAAAGAGCCAAAAATCGACTTTCATTTATTTACAAACAACATGCAAAAGCATAAATTTTCTAGCTAGTTTCTTCAATAGTAGGAATAATTTCAATTGTAACAAATAGTGCATTGAGGTCATAAAATGCAATCCCCCATGGATATAATTGTGACAAAACCAATTTAACTTCGAGAAACCTCCTCATCACCTGAATTAATAGTTTATTCAGCACTTTGAAGATTACTCATATGGTTCGTTCTTTCTAATTTTAAAGTTCAGACTCTCCTCCCAAATCATACCACATCTGTAGAGTTCAATACGATAGTCTCATAAAAATCACTTCATGAGAAAAATCATAATATGTGATTGAAAGTCGGTCTTTCAATAGTCTCAAACTTTTACCTATCAAAGTAGTAAAGGACTTAAAAGACAAAAATAAATGTTATTCATCATGTCTACTTCTCCACTTTCTACATAGTTACATGTACCAATAAAAAATTTTGCTCATTGCTTTAGTTTAATATCCTTTGTTGTCTGTTGCTCCAACACACACTAGAAGCCCTACATCCGTGTGTGACACATCCGACACTTACACGTGCACGATGCTAGGTAGAAATATGCATCACATAATTATTGTTGAAATGTATTTGATTTTGCTAACTAGGATGTATTGCATATCGTTAGATGCTATGTCAGTTTTGTGGCTATGGTTTAGTTTTCATGGTTCATAAGATCGGATGGTTATCGTTTAGATAATTTATTGTTACTAGCAATATTCAAGGCTTCAAATATTGGCCGATATATCGGTATTGGACCCAATCCAGAGGAAAATAAATATGTGCCCGATATTTACCTATATCGGTTGATACGGCCAATATATCGGCCCGATATATATCGGGCCGATATCGGCCGTTATTGTTGTTAATGGGTATGCAAATTTTTTTAAACGGGTTTGGATCAATTCGATCCAAACATCTATTATACATTTGATGATCTTTTTTGAATTTTAGGGCTGACTAGAACAAGCTGAGGACAAAAGGGTTGATAGAAAGACGGCTGAGCTTTAATCTAAAGAAATCAATGGTTGAGATGAGTGTTTGTGAAAAATTTGCGGGGTGGGGAATTTTGTATTTTGGGGGAACAATTTATTAAAATATCCGCTTTGGTGTGGGACTTTAATATAGCTAAGTGTGTGGGAACTTGCAGCAATGGGGGAATTTAATTTCATGCATTTAATATAGATGCGTGTGTGAACTTGAATCCTATTTGATTTCGCAGATGGAGGGGCTTTTGAATATTTGATTAAACATCCGACAGCAGATACGAAACATCATGAGGTCCATTCATTTAATTAAATCCCTCACCCTCAACAGTGCACCAACTTGACATTACTTCCATCTCTCAGACGTGAGTGCCAATTAAGTGGGATGGGCGCCGAAAACGCCCGTCCCGAATTTGTTGTTCCGCGCCAAAGGCACATGCGTCAAATTTGTTGTTTCGCACCGAAGGCGTCTGTGCCGCTAAATATTTTGACGCTAATTTGTTTTTTTTTTTAATTTTGGTTGTGGAAATAATTTTTTGGGGAACAAATATTTCGCAAGGGAAAATCTTAAATGAACCGTGCCCGCGGGCACGGGTTATGACTAGTGTTTGATTAAAACACAGTTATGCATCACTCACTCTGCTCCAGCAACCAAAATTTCTCGCTCTTGTCGCCCTCTTCGCTCTCTCCGCTCGATCGACAGAAAATTAAGATTTTAAATTTACGTTTCTTTCGAAATTCAACAAGAATTGGAGGTAATTCAACAGCAAAAGTAAGTTTTTCTAATTTTTGGTCTTAATTCTACATTTTTAACATATTTTTGCGATTTTTTTTCATGATTTATACCTCCTCCTTATTCTTCGATCTTCATCTTTATTCTTCTTTCTACTACAACTTCTCCGCGGCTGATGCTTTTTCTCCTCCTCCATGGCTCCTCCATGGCTGCCTCTTCTTTCCTTCTATCTTTCTTTTTCTTCTTTCTTCTTCAGTTCTTCTTCTTCTTCTTCTTATCTGATACGGCTTCTTCTTCTTCTTCTCCTCCACCCATCCTTCGACTCATGTGCTCTGTCACTTGACTCACTCTGTGATCAATGATCACTCGCTCACTACTCGCTCACGGCTATGTGATGTGTAAATTGTGAATCTATGATGAGTCTGAGATTTTGAGAATAATACCGGGCCATTGGTATGATGAGTCTAAGAATAATATTGTTGGGTTGAGACTTGAGAAATATTTTTTCGATGATGTCATTGTTTTGAGAAAAAATTATCGGGTTGAGAAATATTATTTCGATGATGACATTGTTCTCAATGTTCTGAAAATAATATTGTTGGGTTGAGACTAATATTATTTCAATGACGACATTATCTGAAAAAAATAAATATTGTTGGGTTGAAAATTAATATTTCGATGATGACATTGTTCTAAGAAAATTACGGAATGCACGTATGCGTACATATATGATTATAAAATGAAATTGATTAATCTTTATAGTCAAGTATTTAGCCATGCTATGAATTTATGATTATGTTATTACCGTATGTCTTATTGAAGTTAAAACATTTGGATTGGTTGGAGTTCACTCATTCACTTGTATAGGTGGATAACTTAGATTATTGGATTACTGGATAATGGATATTATATCAGTTTTGGGTCGACACTTTCCATGGAAATTATGGATTGGATACTATCCGTTGACGACCACCACATAGGCCCGATAGGCCCGATTGTGGACAATAGAGATTGACGTGATGATCTTGTCTTTGGGCTACACATAGAGACGTTTCATTATTCCTGAATATATGATATGTAAATAAATCCCATAATTATTTACCATCATGAGTCAAGATATGTTTTAAATTTTTTTTAAATTTTTGTATCTTAAATTTAATTTAATAATTTTTCAATGTCTGTACTTTTTGATAGTAGATATCGAAAATGGAGCGTCAAGCAAGGCATCATCCGCCACGGCATAAACACATTTTTGGGATCATAGGGAGGCGTTGATATCTAAAAAATGAAGTGCAAGTTTTGTGATCATGTCATGTCATGAGCGACGGTATTAGCCGTTTCAAGACACATCTTGCAAAAAAGAGGAAATTATGCTCTTTGCAGAAAGGTTCATGAAGAGATTATGTTGAAGGCAATTGAGGCATTAAAAGCCACACAATCATCAAAAGATGTCAAGGAAGCAAAGGTTCAAGCTCTTAGAGATGAATTGATTATTGGAGACGAGAAAACTGAAGTGGATTCCTCACATAAAACTAGTTATGGTCCTAGAAGTCTAAGGTTCAAAGGACCTATGGACAAACATATGCATATTCAAGAAATGAGAAAGTTAGAGCAGCTAGGGAAGGACAAAGGAAAAGGGATTTAAACCATTCTTAATGAACATTGGAAGAAAAAGGAAAGAAAAGATGTGTGCGAGTGGATCGCACGAAGTATTTTTAAGACATGATTAATGTCACGCCCTACTCCCCGGTGATGTGGTTGTTTTTCGCAAGAATTGACATATCCTGCAGATAACCAGTGAAAACAATCTAGGCTACGAATATATATGTACCAATATGCTCATATAAAAATTTCATTAATACATGAGAATTACAAAGTCAGATACAACGTATTGTATAATCTCAAAATACCCAAAAAGATTTACCAGAGAAACTCTCACAACCTCACAATCAAAAGTCTGCAGTGTAGACTGCAAAGTCAGTGTCCTTAAATGTGGAGGCCTCCTCTGGTTCCGTCTCAGCACATGACAGTGCAATAAAACGGAGAGCCACCAGCGATATCACACTAATTCTAGAATTTAGAATTAAACAGTTCATACGAGCATAACTAAAACAGGTGCTAGAAACAAGTAAAAACATGTATGCAAGACCTTTTACAATTTAAAGTTACATGATCAAGATTCTAGCAGTTATACCAATTAAAGGCCGTGAATCATATTAAAGAATACAATAAGCAACCAAAAGTCCATCTTATACCACACAAGTGGCGAAGCCCAAAAATAACAAGAGGGGTCACTTAGTCCAAAACAGAGACATGATGGACTCAACAATTAAGTCTAATTATTCTTGTATGGGCCCATCGGATGCATGATGAGACCCGACCAGAACATCTGATGCAGGCATGTAATCAGAAGCATGTCTCCAGTCGCTCGTGCACTCTCTCTAATATGATTTATCTCAAAGCCCAGTGAGTCTGAAGTGCCAGGTGTATGTCAAGGTGTACATCTCACGGTGTCACAGTAGAGTGATTTGAGTGATGGTCTAAGTTGCCAGTATTTGTTTGGTTAAACATGCATCACGAAATAAGGTCTATGACAAGTCCACGGGTCACGTCAAAACTTAACTAATATAGTTGCTGTGCTATGTGATTCAAGTCCATGAAACATTCCAACAATATACAGGAATATATGCCACCGATAAGGTGGCATTTAAATAATAAGACCAACTACATGTCATATACAGGAAAGAAGGAAGTTTGTATCAAGGGTTTGTTTTCATCACAGTATATCCAAACATATTATTAACTTTTAATGTCATGAAATATCAAGCGGCAAGTGATATAACAAACTAAACATGGATACTATATAGCAAGTGATATAACATTCTAAACATGGATATCATGCTACAAATGGTATAACAGTCTAGAACATGGATGACATGTGGGTAAACAATGGGGATGGGCAGTCTGTGATGATCTCAGAGTATTCTCATCATTGATCGTCTTTAAGGGTCTATTCCATTTTCATGCTTCTCATGTTACCCGCCAACATATTCTTCAAAGACAATTTCAGTATAAGCATGAAATTAAGCCGGGGGTAAATTCGATATCCAACCATCGTTAGGGCAAAAGCCCATGCCAACACTGAGGGGCAACACCCAATGGTCCAGCAAATATGAAGGGCAAAAGTCCAAGACCAACTTCAACCCCAACAACCAACACCAACTCACGGTCAACACCAAACCACCAACCACCCACGACTACACCAAGCCAAAACACCAACACCACCAAGCTCAGCCAAAACAAAGGGCAAAAGCCCATAACAGAGTCACGGCAGATGCTAAGAGCCTCATTGCAGGGGGTAAACCCCCAAGGAAGGTCACTGCAAGAAGCAGGATGCCCAAAAAGGGCACTGCATGCAAGAAGCCCAAGGAAAAAGTCACTGTTAAGGGCAAGAAGCCCAAAAGAGCTCACGGCAGGGGGGGTGGAAACCCCGAGTAAGTCACGGCAAAACCAACCCTGTTGGGAGATGTGTATGCCCTCGAGGCAATTTATCTCTAATACAAACATCTTGTTTGAAATTACAGTAAGCTGTTTGGTAAAAATTACCTAAGTAAATTATAATGTAGTCTACATTAGAACTTAGTTAAAGTCTTGAGGCTTAATGCAAGGTCAAACATATATCGAGATGGAGATCTCGATCATGGAGAAGTATTTGAACGTTTGTAGCATAAGTCTAAAATCGTTCATAATCGTAGATGTTTCGAGAAAAGGATATCAACACAACGGAGAGATCATAGTATTTGTCTTTACCATGAATAGGTGACGATGAATTCATGGTCGTTCGACTTGACGAAGTCGGAGACGAGACACAAATGCTCATTGAAGAATGAGTTCATTGACGACCCAACAAAAGCTAATATATGGTTAGCATACACCAAACTGTTAATGGTGAGCTCTCAGTAGGCAAGTTGGTCCTTAGATTTGATGTCAATGTATGAACCTGTGTGTGAACGGTGTCACTTTGATCTCTGATCTAGTATCGGGACAAGCCATGTTAAAAGTTCCTTGGTTATGTGACACTAGATGCGTTCGAGGAGAGTAGTGGCCAAGAAAGGATTCGTCTCTCCTGTTATGAGGAGTTAGTGTCACAAGAGTCGATACGGTCTTTAGCAGAAAACACATGGGCCATGGTATGTTGGGTTGGACTCAATAAAGTTTAGCTAAGATCAAACGATAATGACCAGACGCGAAGCTATTTGGGGTTGACAATTAACTATACCATAGGCTTCGAGCGACATAGTTATGACGAATGGAGTAAAACTGCGACATTCATCACGGACACAGTTAGGGTGGTCCCGACAATACTCAAGTCAAGGGGCTGACCACATAGTTATGATACCGAAACAGGGATGACACCTGCTGCTCGTGGTCACGTCGTCTGGAGTTTCGAACCCCACATATAATATGGTCGGACTGTAAGGTCTAACACAGAGTGAGACCTTCGTCAAGTAATATGTAGTTAAGGAAGATAGTACATATGATGCATGTGAATTAATTATGTCGCAAAAGGTTTGCGATATAGGCTTTAGAATATTAATGATGTGGGATTAAATCATATGATGCAAATGAATTAAATATGTCGTAAAAGGTTTGTGAGCATATTTTAAATCACACATAATGTGATAAAGGCATAAAAAGGATACATGGGTTTCAGGAATGTCCCGGTTAAAATCTGACATCAACCGATTCCAAAATGGCTCAAAATTGAGCCAAAAACAATTTAATAAGCCGCAAATATGCTCATTGGGCCCACACCCAACAGGATGCATGTTGCACACACGCCAGCTAGCGTGGGTGGCCCCACAGTAGGGTTTTGAACCATGTTTTGCCAACTATGGGTTTTGGATGAATACAGTTTTGGGGCCAACTTCGCGCGTACGTTTGAGGGGTCAAACGGACTCGGAATCGCGCACCGTTAGTTTTTATGCGTTCACTATTTAGTACTCTTCGATTTGATATAAGAAATCACTTCCGGGTTTCAACGATGAAGGAAGAAAAATTCGTTAAAGTTTGGCCTTTCTAAAGGGCAAACTTGTAATTAATTTTTCCTCTAAATTTTTAGCCCTACATATGATATATTAAGAGTAGGAGTGGTCAGCTCCATATATAAATAGGGGCTAACTCTCCTTGAAACTGGTACCGGTGCACTCCGCGCCAGAGCTTGAATTCGGGTAGCTCTATCTAAACGTGAGCAAGCCCAAATCTAAAGCTAAAATTAATTCCCTCGTTCTCCCTCCTCCTTTGCTCCTGATCGGGTCCTGACAAGGCCACGAAGGAGATCGGATCGGATCCAGAACCCTGACGGAGGATCCACTCAAGATGAAACTTTCTAGAGCACGTGGTTGGCTTGGCGACAAGGGTGTTGCTCGCCTCGGGATGCAATCCAACTCAAGAAAAGCGGTTCAGCCACTAACTCGGGGGTTCGAGGGAATCTACGATTTGCTAACGTGTAAGGCAGATGTTAGTACTTTGCTTTCATGCATTTATTTTATAATTGCAGTAGTTTTATAGATTTGTCTTTAGGTGTTGGTCAGACACACCCCGTGATAGTAGAAATGTTGGTTAGGGTTTTATTTCCTTAGGGCTTTTTTAAATGGTTTTATGATTTTCCCTTGCATGTTTAGTTTCCCCGTCCGTCCGACTAAGGCCGGACTTTGATTTTGAGCCCTTAAGATCGCAGAAAACCCAGTACAACAGAAGAACACCCGCAGCAACGGTAAGGGAGACAGCGAGGGTCGTCGCCAAGCCCCGAGAATAACTGAGCCATGCTCAAAATCATCATCGCAGGCAAATCAAGAAATTTAAAGCCAAAATAAGGAATTAAAGTAATTTGCCAAACAACGATGACCGTCGGAGCACACCGAGCCACGCCGCCTCGTCGTTGAGCGGCTGCTCTGTTAGAGGAGGCGAAATTGAAAGCAATCCAAACCCCCAAACAGTAAATCCGACCACCCCAAATCAACATCAAAATTTTTGAAAGAGGCAAAACAAAGTTTTACAGCGCTCTCAGAAATCAACAACGAAAACATTTAAATAGAGGGAATCAAAGGCTGTAGGAGAGTGTAGAGAAAGCAAGGGGACAGGGTCGGCAGAAATGATCTGACAAGCATCGAGCGTCAACCCACAGGGAAGAAGACTTATCACTAAAGCGACTGGAGAGAGATTGAGATAGATCAGACTTGCTGGGGCACCGAGCACTCGAGTGTGGGTGATTTGACAAGGCGGTGGGCGATATGTGGCTATCGGCTGAGGTGGAGAGAGAGAGAGAAGGGGTTCGGGGTCGCTGAGGAGTTTACATAATCGTCGAGAGAAAGGGTAGATGACTCGGGGTCACACGTGAGAAGCGTGTGAGGGGGTACTAAGTGTGGAGAGTTCGGGTGGGCCGCAAAGATGGGCCTCGGGGAAAAACAGAAGGAATTAGAAAGAAAGGAATGAAGGAAGAGTGGGCTGAGAGGTGGGCCGCCTTTAGTCGGCTACAAAATAAAAGGAGAAAAGTAAAAGATGATATGAGGAAAAATACATAAATTGCAGAAAAAGAAGCCCAATAAAATTGTGGTCGTTACAATTACCATCCTTTATTGTGGATCACTCATCTTTTGGCCAGATGTTACAAGCTGTTGGTAAATGTGGACCAAATTTGAAAGGTCTGGCATATTATGAGCTAGGAGGTATTTTCAAAAGTACACAGCTTCTGAAAAGGAGAAATTGGAAGCTTTTCTTGAGACGTGTAGACTATATGATTGTAGTCTTATGACTATTTGTTGGATTGATCAGAGTGGTAAGGACATAATGAACATTGTCATTCATGCTTATGTGGGAACGATATTTTATGATTCTGAGAACACATCCAATGATGTACATGATGGCAAATATATCTATAATTTGGTGAATACAACAATTGAAAAGTTTGGAGAACAATTCGTCGTGCAAAAAGTGATCGACAATGCATCTAATAATATGGTTCAGTGAAGTTGTCAGCTATTAGGCGTCCATCTTTTTTTGGACTTCTTGTGTTGCACACACATTGAATCTCTTATGGCAGGATATTGGAAAGATCAAGCCTATCTGAATTGTAATTTAGATGCTAGAGTTGTCAATGTCTACATGTATGCTTATACTACCGTTCTTGATGTGATGTGATGAAGGAGAAGATTGAGGGCGATCTTATTAGGCGCGATGTTATTCGCTTTGCTACAATATTTTTTATCATTGCAAAGCTTGCAAGAGAAGAAGTCCAAATTGAAGGCTTTTGTCAATTTTACTAAATGGAAGGAGTTGAAGTTCTTCACGACTGCTCAAGCAAAACGAGTAAAAAGCAAATATCTAGTCTAACTTCTTATTTAGTTCACATAGTATCGTAGTTAACTAATTAATTAATGGTTTTGATTAACTATGTATTTTGTAGGTATATACCATCATCAATAGCCGTTCACTTTAGAAGAACGTTACACTAACATTGAACATTTTTTGAGCCAATCGTCAACGTTCTTCGAAGGACAGATAGTGACATTCCATCAATAGGGTGGTTATATGAAGACTAGGACATGTGCACGGAGATCGCGTTGAATTTAAAGCATAATGAGAAAAAATTCAGGTGATCAGGTTTGATCTCCCTGCTAATTGATAAAAGATGAAATGATAAGATGAAGACTCATTTGGACATAGCGAGTCATTTGTTGAACATGTATTTTATAACCAAAGACGAGCGGCTATCAATAGAGATGATGCTTTTGCAGATGGATTCACAGAGTGCATATCCAGGATGAATGCCCATGATCCTGAGTGCACGACAAAATTAACTTCCAGCCGCCTTTGTATCAAAATCGAAACGGATCTTTTGAAAGGGACGTAGCGCAAAGGCAAGCCCAAACCGTCACTTGATCCATGTATAAGGTTTTGTATATCGGATATCGGTATCGGATTGGTCATATCGGATATCAGGTATCAGATAGCAGTTATATGGGGATAAATCAGGGATACATGCAAATATAGGGTTGGTCATATCGAATAGGATAAATATACAATTATAATATCATAAATATCTATGATTGTTCATATTACCAAAATATCATCAATAAGATCACATAAAGTTACGCTAAATGCATTAAGTACCCGCTATAATTAACATACAAGTATGTAATACTACAAGTCTACAAATTAATAAAATATTAAAACTTAAAATATTGCATGCATAGAAAATGAATTAAAAGATACCAGAAAGAGTGACTTACCACATATTATGTAACAAACTCATTTTGCACATATCACTTGGACAAATGTTTAAGCATATTCAATTGCTTCCGCATCAGAATCAGAACTATCTGAAGATGATAACTCTGAAGAGATCCATGAATCAAAACCTAAAGCTTCATTCTCAAGCATTTGCTTCTTCTCGTTCCCCTTCCCTGATGACGATGATGCGATATCTTTTCCTTCCTTTGAAGTTTTTAAACTTTTACTAGCTCTTAGCATTGGATCAACAATATTGGATTTAAGGGACATTATCCATTATCCAATATTGGATTTAAGACAAGTTATCCAAGTATACAAGTGAATGCATGAACCACCAACCAATCCAAGTGTTATATCCACAATAAGACAATAAGCTCACATGCATAACCCAATTGGTAACTACAAAGATTAATTGGAATCAGTTTCATTTTATACTCATCTATGTACATTCCACGATTTTCTTAGAACAATGTCATCATCGAAATATTTCTCAAGCCTCAACCCAATAAGATTATCCAAGAATATTATCACAAGTCTTAAGTTTCAAGTATAAACCCAAAAACATCGGATAAAATCGAAGAAGAAAAAGCAACTGCATCAGCTGCATATAAGAAGAAGAAAAAGCGGTTGCATCCGCATAGAAGTAGTAGTAGACTAGTCGGAGAAGAACGAGAAGAATCGGCTACAACCGCTCACAAGAAGAAGAAGAAGAAGCATCTGCAGCCGCAGAGAATGAAAGAAGAAGAAGAGTCTGCAACATGCATTTAAGCTTTAAAGAATGAAAAAGAAGAGTAGAGCGAAGAAGAAGAAGATCGAAGAAGAAAAAAATTAAGGAAAATTTTTCCAAAAATGAAAAATAAACTAAAGAATCAAGCCAGAAAACATTACACACTCATTACACACTGACTTTTTCTTTTTTCTTTTGATTTTACCTCCAATTTAGGTCGAACACCAAAAATTTGAAAGATTCGAAACACAAAAACCCTAGCTTTCTTCGGACGAGGGCATGCAATGAAGAGAGAGATTAGAGCTAATCTCAGATTTTTTGCGGTGTTTTCAGTATTAATTAGGTATTAATCCAGACGAGTTTGGACCGAATAGATCCAACCCCATTTTAAGAAATTTGTAAAGCCGTCTTGCATAGTAATGGCCTTCATCGACCGATATCTGCCTGATATATCGGACGATATCGGCCCGATATATCAGGTATATCGACCGATAAATATGGTTATCGTTTTTTCCCCACCAAATATCGTGGTATCGTATCGGCTGGGAGTCGATAGCAATTTATCGACCAATAAATCGGCCGCAACTGTCGATATTTAAATAAATGTCCAAGTATAGCTTAAAAACTAATATCAATTTCCTATTATATTAGTTTTTAATATTTTAAATTTTAAAATAATTAAAAGAAATTTGAATTTGGTCTTTTATTTTTAGTTAGTTGGTGGCTTTTGCATGGTGGCACAGCGCCTGATTTAAAGATAACAGTGAGAAGTATAGGATTAACCAATAGCTCGAGTGGTTGTGAAAGAAATTGAAGTATTTTGGAGATGGTAAAAATTTAAATGAAGTTTCTTTTATATCATCCATTCATCTTATAATTATTTCTCATTATGGCTAATTGGCTATTATAATTTCATTAACAGATTCACACGAAAAAAAGAAATAGACTAAGTACTAATAAATTGAAAAACTTAGTCTATATCAAATTCAATGCTCAATTGAAAGAAAGATTTGCGAGCAAAAACAATGATAATCTACTGCTCGTTCCATGACAGAGGGCAAGGTAGCCGAGTGGATGGCTCATCAAAAATCAATTGATACTTCTGTTGCATTAGATGATGAGGATGATGATAAAGCCTTTCTTGGAGAAAGATTGACATGGCGACAAATTGAAGACGCGATGTGGGTCGATCCAACGCCAAGAGCTAGCAAAAGGTTAAAGACTTCAAAGAAAGAAAAAGGCATAGAATCATGATCAAAAAGGAGCGGGAAGGGGAAGAAGCAAGTGCTCGAGGTAGAGGAAGCTTTAGGTTCTGATTTATGGATCTCAGATTCATCTTCTTCGGATGATAGTTCTTCATTTGATGCGAAAAATGCTGAAATATTTGTCCAAGAGATGTGAAAAATGAGCTTGTTAAAGAATGTGGGATATGTCACTCTTTCTGGTAATCTTTTAATTCATATTCTATTCATGCAGTAGTTTAAATTTTAATATTTTGTTAATTTGTAGACTTGTAATAGTACATAGTATGTTAGTGATAAAGATTTCTTAATGCATTATCGTAACTTTATGTGCTCCTATTGATGATATTTTGGTAATATAAACAAACATAAGATGGATATTTATGATATTATCTATTATATAATTATCTATTATATAAAACACAACTGTTTTTGAATCCTAGGGCTGACTAGGACAAGATAAAGAGTGGCTGTGATTTAATCTTGGGGAATGGAATGTTGAGATGAGTTTTGAGAAAGTTTTGAGATGGAATCCATTTGGTTGGAAAACTCAATATTTTGAAATGTGTATGGAAAACGCAATGGTCAAGATTTTGAAGGGATGGAATCATAATTTTTGAGGGGGAATTTGTTGGGAAATCCAAAACTTTTGAAAACTGCACCATCTCTCTTCCCAAAATTTAAATGCACTTTGTTAGCAAAATGTGTACTACGAGTAGCGGCACTACCAAGTCAGGACTCAGGCATAATCCCAATTAAATTTCATTCAATTTTACCCTATTTATTTCCGATTTATATGTAAATATATTTTGGATAAGTAATTATTAATTTATTTAAAGTCAACAAACACAATAGAGCCTAACGTTGGATGATAATTTTGGATCTATTATTCAAATTTCAAATCAAAATGTCACTGGGTCACCTAATCTTGGTTGTTAATTATGTTTAGGATGTTGAAATCAAGTTTAGATTTCTATCTAAATTCGGCGCTCGCGTCGAAGCTAAATTTTTGTTCGTTAAAATTTTGGAAGGGGAAATAATTCTTAGGTAGAACAAAGATTCTGAGGGGATATCTTAAATGAACCGTGTCCGAGAGCACAGACGCCTTCAGCGCCCGCGCCGAAGCTAAATATTTATTCGTTTAAATTTTGGAGGGAGAAATAATTTTTGGGAGAACAAAGATTTTGAGGGGATATCTTAAATGAACCGTTCTCAAGTGCACGGGTTATAATTAGTAATTGTATATTTATAATGTCCGATATGAGCAACCCGAAATTGACGTGTATCCTCGATATATCCCCCGATATTCGATATCTGATATGACAATTAGCAATCCGATCAGATACCAATATCTGATATTTAAACCCTTCGCAATATTACCAGGACCTCCATTTTTTAAAGAAGCTTGCCATGTCAAGCTTGCCATACCAGCAATGTGGACCCTATCGGGCACTGGGATACGGCTCGTGTAAACTAAAAATAAAAGAAAATATTGTTGTATTTAAAAGAGCATAAGGAATAAGACAAATATCTAAAAGATCTATTCAAAAGGAAGAGAAATGAGAAGTCTTCATGCGTGTTATGCTTTTTCACCCAAATAGTCATCAAACATGTGCAATATTTTTTTCTTAAGAAATGTCCAATGTCATGATGGCAAAACAAGCTTCTAAATATATGACCAATTACACACAAGCTTGCAAGCATGTCTCACTATCCCATGTTTCCCATCTTTAAACTTTGCTGTGTGAAACACTACAGGACACTTGACATACTTGTCCTCTGTGCAGGTAATACTGGTTACTAGATTCCCATGCACATGCAAATGCAGATGGAATTCAAATGAAAAATAACATGAAATCATATAAAGCAGTTTTCATTCGTCTGTAACTGAGATTGCAACTCAGGATTTATTATTGATTCTTTGTCCTTAATAAATCAATTTTTTGATAACTTTTCTCCCTCCCAATTACCCTTGACAAGTTTTTGATAACTTTTCTTACTCCCAGTTACCGATGACATGTTGTTATTAAATACTTATTAAAAACTCCCTTCTACCTTCTATGCAAGTACAACCAAATAGTATTTTGCTCATTTGTTTGACACTAATAATATATAACAGAATATGTAAGAGATTAAGATCCATCATAAATATAGAATTTTTGCAATCCTAACTGCAAATATAGAATTTGCAGTTTGGGATGGCATGCAATAACAATGAGGGATCCAATAATGGATTCAGAAAGTAATTTGGTTGTAAATTTGGAATATGCAATCTTGCTTACACACATTTGTTTGGTCTGGCATATAGTTGTTATATCCTGAGAAAAACACTGTATAATACCTTCTACATTTGAAAACTTCTAAAATGTCTTTTCTTAATAAATAGTTTATAACCGATATAGGTATAAAAATTTGTCATGAAACATGGTTTATTGATAACCAAACATGGTATACATGGCAGTATGTGTAATTTATGAATAAATTTATCCTAGTGTAAGTAAACTAGTGTGGTAGCCATCATTTAATGCTTATATGATATACTTCATCTTTCACCAATTTGATAGGAATTTCTAGTCTTTGGTGGAATAAGAATTTGATTTTTAAAGATAATATGAGGAATGCAAAGATGGTTGGCATCAATTCGAGAGGAGGACAACCCTACTAACTTTTAATTCGGGATAAAAGCCTAACTCTTCCAAGATCTAGCCTAATCTACTCCTAATATCTTCTTTTCTCAATATTCTTCTCCAAATTCAACATGAAAACATTAGCCCTAAACCCCTCCTATATATAATGGACTGATTTGTCCAGAATTACAAAAATACTCCTGATGCCCAAAATTACAAATTTGCCACCCGCACCCCAATTCTAATATTATCCCACCAAAAAACCAGCTTGTCTTCAAGGTGGTGCCGTAAAATCCATGGGTATGCTAAGAATGTCTGTCACCTCCTGTGTCTTCCTCCCTCTTTGTCAAAACCCCGGTAACCTCCTCTACGGTCGATGTTGCCCTCAAAAGGATAGCTGCCATCTGTGGATGGTTGTCGGTCCCCTTTGGCCCACCTTCCTCTGTCTAATGGGCTATCGCCCCCTCTGGGCCTCCTGTAGTCCAGCTAGTCTAGCGGGCCTCCTCTGCTGTCGTCTTGCTCTGCCCAAGGTCTCTACCGCCATCAACGAATCCCGGATAGATGCTATGGCGATCGCCTGGCTTACCTAAAGGTCCTCCAAAATACTGCTTGGTGGTGTTTCATTTGAAAACCAAGGGCCATGTCACCCCTTAAAATTGTTGTCTGGTCATAGGGGGCCGCCCAAGGCTCGCGGGCCCCAGGGTGGCTCGCCCACTGGCCCTAGGACATGCGCCTTAGGACGTGTCACCTAAGGATCGCAAGGCCCCAGCGATCCACCAAGGGGCGTGGTGCCACTGGCGACAAGTTAGGGACCGCCGCAACTTACTACTTCTTCCTGAGGGTCGTAATGCCCTATACTGACATTGTAGAAGTTCTCGTTAATCGGATCTGACGCCAATGGTTGTTCTTCCTCAAAGACGACACCTTTTTCTTGGTTGTCGTCCAAAAATCTCACCTTTTGCCTCAGATCTAGACCATTCTGAGAAGGATCTTGCGTAAAGTCATCGACTTTCTCCTCTTCCTTCGCCAAAGATAACGTCTTTTGCTCCAGATCTTTCATCATGATCTTCTCCATCATTCAAATTTGATTTCATCGGAACCCTTCTTCATTACGGTTTCCAATGTCGCATTTGACAATGATTCCATTGACGATTGCACTCAGATGATGATCCTTTCCTTTATAGACACGATCTTTTCCTCCATCGATTAACATGATTTCTTCAATCCTTATACCTTGGCATCGAGTTTCTCCTCCAAATCTTCGACCTTTCTCGTTGCCACCATAAGGATCTTGCTCTGATACCAATTTGATTGGAATTTCTAGAATTTGGTGGAATAAAAATCTGATTTTTATAGATAATAAGATGAATACAAAGATAGTTGGCCCAATTCGAGAGGAGTGTCGCTCTCCTAACTTTTGATTCGAGATAAAAACCTAAATCTCCCAAGATCTAGCCTAATCTACTCCTAATATCTTCTCTTCTCAATATTCTTCTTCAAATTCAACATGAAAATATTAGCCATAATCCACCTCATATATATAATGGACTGATTTGTCCATAATAACAAAAATACCAATGATGCCTAGAATTACAAGTTTCCCACCGGCGCCCCTAGAAATTCCTATCATTGACAGTCTATAGCCTATAGCTAGCAAAAATAAGTTTATATTGTATGTACTAATTAAGCTAGGTGTATGTGGTGGGGAGAAATGCATAAAATTATAGTTGAGCACATCTAGTGAATAGACTTGATACCACACAACTAGAAATCATAGCAGCAGGGGTTTGCATTATCTACAGAGATAAATCTTGAGGCTATATCATGCCCTTTCCTAATACAGTTAGATGCATATAATTCAGGGCATGTATCTATATCACATGGCTTTTTAAGGCTTTCTATATTGACATGCCTTTTAATTGTCGCACCCATGTCTATGAACCATGTGTACTTTTTCTGATGCTTATGTTTGTTAACTTAATTTTCAAGGACATACTTATACAATTCTCATTTAAAGATTTCCCTTTCTAGTCATTTACTAAGGACAAACAAATGATTTTTCAAAAACTGCATGCACCAAAGGAGAGCCTCTCGAAACAACCAAAATATAAATGCATATACAATGATCAAAGGGATCAAAGAAGAGGCGGATGCAAGGTGGGTCATTGTTATGCTCATGAACCACCTCAAATCTCCAAGTACCTCTGTAATTGGCCCATCAGCTATTTATATGGCTATTAGCCATAATTTGTCCCACATGCTAATTGAGAGGTTATTTCATTGCACATGGGGGAAAAGACATGGACCCCAATAGAACGCTCAGTCCATTCCATCAAAATTGAATTGAAGCAACTTGTAGCTATAAAAATTAACAACGTTGCGTGCCAATTATAACATATGAGGTACTTGAATGTGGGTGCTTTCTACAGACTACTCTAGTATAACACATATAATTATCTTAGTTTTATGTTCAATAATAATACGTACCATCTAATAATTTGTGAATGAGTATGATATTGATCGGTATTTGGTACATTGAACCATCCACTACACAATGAACTACGTACTGTGAAGAGGATCCAAGTCTGGCTATATAACATAATGTATTTACAAAATAGCTAATGATACTAACCTGATTTTTAAAAAACAAGGGAAGTCTAAAATAATTTTAAAGGCCAGCTATAATTTTAGTCACAATCTTTCAGTTTTCATTTAAACTGTATGTAGGGTTTTTAATTTTCAGTACCAAATGGGCCCATCTTAAATATATCCGATACATAAAAATCAAGTTATTTGAATTGATGAATGCTATGCTTCCTCCTAATTTGAAGTATGCAGTCAGTAAATTTTCATTATTTTATATCTTTCTATTATTCCGAGCCCAATTATAATATTTTATTTATAGCAATAACTCATAATCATTATAAATGCTTTTCTTTATAAAGTTATGGTTGCCCTACCTATCAAAAGGCCCTGCCTCCAACACCGGATCAAAGGGTCACCATTGAAAAGTACAACGAAAACAACTAATGCAAGTTCAATGGGTCACCCTCCAATCTAACTTGTTCAGTTAATGTAGCATAGAGCAATGACATGAATCGATAGCCCAGAAGCCTAAACATGGACAATTATATTTGCATTATTCCAAAGCCTCACCTAAATAGTTAGAATATTTATTGTCAATCTCTAACAAGTGTATCTAATACAACCTCCATGCAGATCCTATGCTATTTTATATTTTTTTAATAGAAAAACGTATGGTGTAGTCATGACTCATGAGTGATGAAATTGATCAACGATTTATCACCTTAAATTAATCCTATGACCACTCATCCAAACATGATGTCGATTTTCTTTTATTTCTTAATCATTGTTACTTTCGTGTATCATTGCTCAATTATAATCTCCGTAGTTTGATCAAACTTATAATCACACAGACGTTCATAACCAACATGATCGCTTTGCTGATAAATGTCCTACAAACATTCAAGTTTCAGCCTTCCCTTTTTCCAGATAAACTTTCTAATCAATCGTATGGCTCATTATCATTCGAATAAAGCAAAAGAACTGAACTTTATTAAAATCCCATACCGATATCGCATTCAGTCCCGATTGCAAGCACAGTAGCCAAGTACTTGGTATCGGAACCCCGCTTCTTGAGTTTGACCTGAGTGTAATGCTCCACCGAGTGCGCATTCGTCAGGACCCTCCGGCCACCGATAATAAATCCGCTGCTGCTGGAGCTGTACTGCCTCTTCCTCTGCCACGGCAGTGAGAAATTGGGCTCCGTATGGACGCAAAACACCTTGACGACCGCGTCCATGGACGGTACGGCCCTGGCAACCTGCTCCCACTTGGGCGGCGGGGGCTCTCCGGCGGCGATCGTGCAGTCGCCATTCGCGGTGACGACCTGAAGAGAGGAAGAGGAAGCAGGTTGTCTCTTTTGAGAAGGGGGAGGTGAATGGCCGATGCTGTTGCTTTTGGGGGCCTTGTCTTTGAACGGCGGGTTCTGGCGAGGGATCTTGCGGGGCCGGCCGCGGGAGCGGCGAGGAGATGGTTCGGATGGCTCGGGATCGTCGAGAGGCGACGAGGAGGGGGAAATGGGGCTTGCTGCTGCGGCGACGGCACCGGCCGGGGAGAGGAACTGGAGGTCCATTGTCTCAGCTGTGGGCGTCTTCTTGGGTTTTCGGCCCCTTTTTCTCTTCGAAGCTTCCATTGGAATTTGGTTGGGAACCCTAGACCTCAGTGGTAATATTGGGTGGAGGAGAAAGGGTTTTCAATGTGGACACTATAGGGTTATATATGCGACAACTGAACGGTGGACCGGAAACTGAGCTTGTTGGGGAGTTGCTATACGCACAGACCTAATTACCGAATACGCAGATCATTTGTTTGCAAGTCTATCATTCAAAATAATTAGGTTTAACGTTGAAAAGATTTCCGCAATTACCCTCCTCCCTTCTTCCTCTCTCCTCTTATAGCAGGCAACATTAGCATAAGAGGGAGGAGGAGTTGCTATATGTCTTTAAGAAAAGTTTTCCTCAATTTATATATTCACTCGTAAATTCATGTAACAAGAAGACAAATGCACTGCAAGGTGGATAATTGGAATACAAATCAATGAATTGCACACATTGGAAAGGCCATAGGTTCAAGCTGAAGAGTAGAGGGGCTCATGCTTATCAAGTTTCTAATGGTTGATCTTTTATGTGGCTCTGTGACGTAGATTAAGTAACTACCATAGTGGCGCAAATCACATTAGAATAGTTGTAATTTAGGCTCAAATTGCAAGCATTCAAATGTTACACTTAAATCGCCAACTAAAATAATTTTCCGCGATGCTTAATTTGCATTGTTGCGTCGCAAATGCGATATCACATAATGAGTTCCATGTATATATTACGCAGTGGTAGGCTACCAAAAAAAATTTCTATGTAAACTTTCAAATGAGGAAAATTAGTAGGTGATCCTTGCCAACTTTCAAATGAGGCAATCAGTTAATTGATCATGCTATTAAGATAATCAATTGCATTTATCAACTCAAGTGAACAAGAGTCCATATAGGCTTAGAGTAGACTTAGAGCTTCAACTGGATGTGATCCTTGCCAGCTTACCTAATTTGTATGAACAGTTCACTATGGACGTTTACGAGAATAATACTAAGGTAAAATTTGATAAGTGCAAGTGTCAACATTATAGAAAGGATTGTCACTTGAGACATAACTGCAGAGAATATTTGAGCCACGAGTTCATGAATTACTTGAAGGAGAATATGACTATCTAATAATGGACCCTTTCAGGAACAACCCTAACTAAATGGGGTATCTGAGAGGAGAAACAATATAAATATGGACATGGTTCATTCCATAATAAGCTACATAGACATGCTGATTACAACTTATGGAATATGTTATTAACAACAGCTCATGTAAGGTATAATTTAAATCTATCCCCAAATCACCATATGAGATGAGGCATGGAAAGAGGCCATCCCATAAACATGTTAGGTTGTAGGTGTAAGAAAACATTGCTATAAATCTAAACAATTTAAAAAAGCAGTGGAAGACAGAAAAATCAAAATTTTCTATTATCTAGCAATCAAGGCCAGGGAGCAAACTGCAAATACTTGAATTTAAGAGTAAAATATTAACCTCTGCACGGATATACTTTCATGATACCAATAGATCCAAAACTCTTTTGATGACCACAAACTCATTCACCAACCAACGCGATATAAGTTTCACCTTGATGACACACCCCTTCATGATTCACGAGCCCTCCAAGAACTTGAACCGACACCCAAGCTTTGCTAGAGCTAGAGAGGAATAGAATGTAAAACTTTACTTTTAGAGCAAGAGATTCACCCTCAAAGAGGTTTGAATTTCTCTGGTCAAATGATCTTGGATGCTAGATCTTTGATTTCTCCTTTTGGGATTTCTTGGTGTAATGTGAGGGGAGGAGATAACCCCTTTATATTTTGTTAGAGGTCATCCAAATCCATTCTGCATTCAGAATTCAAGTTGGGACCCAACTCTATCCATTAACATGGAATTAGAAGAAGGATCGTTCATTATGTTTTCGAACCCCATTAGGATTCTAGGTTTGAATCTAAATCTTTTCATAAAACACGGTGGGATTATTAAACCAAAACTCTAATGAATCTCCCAACTCTTAGGAATTTATGTTAGACTTAAACACTTTGAGTTTGGGTTGGTTTTAGATCTAGCACTTGGATTGAACCCGCACCCAACTACTAAACCCAAACCCTAATTCACACATGACAGCAATTATTCGACTAACAAACCATGTTAGTCGACTAATGATTGAAACAGAAGCAACTCCTACATCATATGTCAGGTTAGTTGACTAATGTATATTCATTAGTCGACTAACCTGCATTAGTCGGCTAATGAACCTTCATTAGTCGGCTAATGGCTGCCAAAGAGCCATTAATCGACTGATGAGTTGACTAGCAGTGCATATGGGTTTGTTTTAGGAGTTTATGTCTTTAAGAAATATTTGTGACTATTTACGATCACTTCTTACATGTTCTTGTACCCCTTTGTGACACGTTATATCTGTTGAGATATTGAATCACACCCCTACGTGGTTTTGATGAGGAACAATTAGTGCATCTAACATATTTGAGTGCATGAGTTTAAGGATAATCAAGTATATCACTCAAGGGATTAGGTGATGAGTAAACAAGGCCATGGACCCAATGGAGCAAGAAAATGAGCTTGGAGAATGAAGAATGCATCAAATGGACTTTAATTTAATAATATTATTGATGTATTTTTTTTATTTTTTTCTTAGCTTGTTAAAGCCTTGTTAGAAGTTCACACACATATATGATCACTTTAAAATGTTTTAAAAATATTTTTAAAATATTTTCAATGGTTTATAACTTAGTATCCTATGTATAAGTAAGATAGTCGACTATCCCTACTATAGGAGTTGACTACTATAGCGTGAATATTCTATATACCCCAAATTAGTTGACTACAATTATAAGGATAGTCGAATACCATTACAAGGATAGTCGACTACCTGTAACATAGTAGTCGACTATTGCAGTATTCATAGGCCAAAAACACAGTTCCGCGTTTTCTACAAAGCTATTGAATAGAGCCATTGTAGGGATGTTTTGTGATAGTTTTACAACAAGGTTTTCACCCTTTTATAAGCTATGTTTACCGAGGATTTTAGCGATATTAATTGATAAAATTTTTAAGAGAAGAAGGGTTTTAAAGTCCAAAATCTTTTATGAAAAAATCCTCATTTCTTCTGGCGCTATGTTTTGATTTTTCTAAATCTTTTGGCTAATGTTTCTTGATCTTCCAATAAATTTCAACTTCATCATTCTTTGGAGACCAACTCTATAGCCACCACATCTTCACAATGTTCAAGCAAAGGCTATAGGTAAACGTGTATCAACTTCAAAAGAGTAAGTGGAAAATCCATGAGTGTTCAGGTGATGTGTTTTATTTTCTTGCAAAGAAAATTGGTGTAAACAAGACCTCTTAGGAAGAGACATTTGTCATGTTTGGGAAATAGTGGACTAAGCCGAGTGGGACTCGGGTGGTTGGAGTAGGTGTTGAGTATTGGATTCTCCACCTTGGTTTTGATGATGATCAAACATAAATCATTGTCATTAACCCATGTGGATGCAAGTTAACTAAAGAGTCGCCAATTAGATTCATGAAGATCAAAAGTGACTACACGTGTTGATTGAAGTGGAGAACTTGGTAGATCAACAAAGGTGAAGTAATGGCTGAAAGAACTCAAAAGACTACCTTTCGATGGGGTACATCCACCGATATTGTACCGGCCCTGCAATGCGGGCCTCCTGTGCCGGTGCACAGTAAGATGAACCATGATGGTAAAGAATGAAGGCGGGAAATTTTTTCCATATTTCACATTGTAAGGATAACCCGCGATTCTAAATCTTCAAACTCACCAATGTGTATCACCTTCGAGAAAACCTACATAAAGAACCCACAGAACTGTATCAGAACTTTTGCCAGCTTCTTATCGACATGACGTAATGCAACCGGAAGCAGCTGATGTAGCAAGATATGATTATCATGTGTCTTCAATCCAAATATCTTCATCTGATCTATGTGCACACATCTTGATATATTTGAAGCATATTCATTAGGTGTCTTCAAGGACGTGAGAAACACACAAATATTATGAATTTCGTCTCTTGAAAGGGTGACCCGAGAAGCTGGCAGGTCGTACTTGTAATTTTCCTTTTGTACGGCCTACAATTCAGGATGTATATTCAATTCTTTAAGTCAAGTCGTGCCATTACGCTGCCTTTCAACTTGTTGGTGTCTTGCATCAATGTATACAACAGATTTTCACATATGTTCTTTTCGATGTGCATGATGTCCAGGTTGTGCCGTATTTTCATAGTCCTCTGATATGGAAATTGGTAGAAAATACTGAATTTTGACCAACCACTAGGTAGTATTTGAACATCTGCTATGTTAGAAGCAGTGCGAGACATTCGAGTCGTTCTTCTTTTAGTTTTGTCCTTGCCCTTGCCCTTGCCCTTTCCTTTTCCCTTTGCAATCCGCCTTCTAACACCAAGAGCGTTCTATTTGCTATATCTGTGCTTTCCAAACTTTACTCTCCGCAAAGAGTGAAGTGCTTCAAATATGTCCTCTCCGATTAGCTGTTGTGGTGCTTCTTTGCTTCAGTTTTACCGTCGAACAATTGTCCATGTCTCCTATAACTATGACATGCATGCAACCATCTTCTGTTTTGCCAAAAGAAAAACTTACGGATATATTTCAGTAATGCGCCCTCATAGCCTGTTGTGCAAATTGGGCATGCCGTCTTACCCTTTGTCAACCAACCAGATAGATTAGCATACTCCAGGAAGTTGTTTATCGTCCATAAAACAATAGCACGCATGCAAAAACTTTGCTTTGTCAAGGCGTCAAAAGTGCCCACACATTGTTCCCATAAAAGCTTAGATAATCAATTAATGGCTGCAAGAAAACATCGATATCATTGCCATGTGAGTATTTTCTAGGTATCAATAGTGACAGTATCATGTATGGTTACTTCATGCACATATGAGGTGGGAGGTTATACGGTGTCAACAACACGGGCCAAGTGGACCAACCAGAGCTCATCACTCCAAACAGATTAAACCCATCGCTCGCGAGACCCCGTCTAAGATTGTAACGACTGGTTTTCATGTATCTGGATCTATTATATTATATTATATGTTTGGTGGATTTTCTCCTTATGTGTGGTTTTCGTCTCCGTGACTTTCATTTTCGATCGTATCGTCGTATTTTCTAGCTTCTTTCTTAGAATCGTCGATTTCGGCGTAAGTCATTCGTGACGGGCTTCGTATCGGTCATATCTTATTGTTAGATCAAGCCTAGGAGACTTAGGAATCGATCCCGAAGCTCCGCGCTCTATATCGGAACTTTTGGTGCTTATTAGCCGGTGTAAGAAGGGGCACCGACCGACTAGATGACGATCCAGTCGGTCGGCAATCCTTCTTGAACCGACGAGTTGGCTTTCTAAATTTCTCAGGAGTTACTGTTTATCGTTAGTCGGTCTAAGAACGTTGGTTGACCGACTAGGTTGCAAACTAGTCGGTCGGCAATGCTTCTTTAACCGACTAACACATCATCTAATTTTTGGTATCAATACTGTTCACTCTTAGTCGGTCTAAGAACGTTCATCGATCGACTAGATGTTAAACTAGTCGGTCAGCAGTTGTTCTTTGACCGACTAAATCTAAACCTTAATTCTGTACAGGAGTTACTGTTTACACTTAGTCGGTCTGCGTTGGTCAACCGACCGACTAGTTCCCAAACTAGTCGGTCAGTGGTTGCTCTGTGACCGACTAATCTGTGTTAAAACCCTAATTTCTGGGCAGCCGCCAGCCCATCCTATTTAAAGCCCTCCCAAACGATTTCTTCTTCCTCCACTCGACCAAAAACCCTAGTTTCTCCCCCATTGAGCCCCCTTCTACCCCAAACCCTTATTCCTTCATCCCAAGCCCAAGATCCATCATCCAAACCATCCCTCAACACATTCTACCTCTCATCTTCCCCAAATCTCCATCAAATCCCCAAAATCACCCAAAAACCCTAGTTCTCCAAAATTCTCCATTCGTTTCCAGATCTGGTCCTTAGGTTCTCCGGAGTGTTTCTTCCGCCTCCTCACGGTAAGAAATCGATCTCTTGATGTTTTCATAACCCGTATGTTTTATGAAACCCTAATGAAATTACATGTTGTTTGATGATTGTTTCTCCATAACAGCAACTTCCCCGTAGATTAGCATCCGCGAGACGAACCTTCGTGATCGTCATCCCCGGTGCTAGGCAAGTGAAACTTGCCACTTAGGGTTTAGGCCATGTTTTAGGCCATTTGCTTGTTGTAGGCGTAAAAGAGGCTAGGCGACGAAATGATACTCGCCTATGCGCAAGTTTAGGAACTAGCTTGACAACGAAGCTAGATCCGACATTTATCATGTTGCACAATTACCATGTCATGTTTAAATTCCATTAACGGTACGCAAATTAATTGTCATGTCATTGCATTCTTTAAGTGATCCCGTGATTGCGTAGCATCGCTACAATACTTTTGTTTCCTGGCTCGTGACCAGAAGCAAGCATAATGAGTTGCTAACCCCAACGCTCGATATTGAATTGTGAACTAGGAAAACAAGCTCCCGTGCGGGGCAACCCTGGCTTATTTACTGGGCTCATGTACAGGGACCCTGGCTTGTTTACGTGTGGGATGGGGTAAGAGTTAAGCGGTTATTCAACTGGGAGTCTGCCTGATCAGCAACTGCAGTTGTAAGGCGTAAACTCTGGGTTTGGGGTAGTGTTAAGCGGCCAATCAGCGTGAATGTTATACCATTCAGCTGTAAGGCGTAAACATCTACAAACAACGTGAAACGTGACTAGTGAATTGATTGAGATTGTTAGTAGCTTGGCTACTCTTGTCTTGTCCCGATAATTGTTCTCTTGTGCTTATTGTCTCGCCATGTCATGCTTGTGCACTCATGCTATAAATGCCATGTCATGCATACTATAACTGCTAGGTTGTTAGTTTGCCTTACTTTCAGTTTCCTTGCACAAGTCTTTTAGACTTGCTGACATGTGCCCCTTTACTCTTTTGGGTGACACATGTTAGATCCTGAGCCTGAGTACCTTGTTGAGGACGAGGTGTTTGCTGACGCCGAGCCCGAGCTTGTGTTTGACGGGGAGTACGTGGACACTGGGGACCAGTCCTAGTGTCTCCGTTGTGTTTTCCCTTTTGTTTAGACTGCTGTTTAGTTGTCGGTGCGTAGCACCCATACTTTGTTGTGTTGTTGTTTTGTTGGCCTTGTTCTGGGCCTTTAGACTCTTTCTTTTAGCCTGGTGGCTTTTCTGGATGTTGAACTTAATTTCCATGTTGGACAATTTATGAGATATGAGAATTTTATTTCTGTCTCTCCTTGTGTTATTCTTGTTGTTCCGTTGTGGTTACAGGGACCTGCTTATGTTTTATTGACACTTATCGGGTTTGGGGCTTCACAGCTCCACTCTCGTGCGGACCTTTTCACGTCTCACCTCCATTTTAGGGAAGCGGGGCGTGACAAAGATTCCTCGACTCCCTTACAAAGTCGGGATAATACGATCGATATGCTTCCTTGCTTCCCCATCAGCATGATGCCTTAATTTTTCGTCATCTATGCGGTCTGTTACTTGCCATCGTATTTTTCCTTCCAATTCAGTAGACATGAAAAAACCTCTGCAGCCTTGGTATAATTAGAAAACAACAGAGAACTTTCACCAGAGTCTGCTTCTTAGTTTTGACTGTATAACCATCCCTGCTTGAACCTGTTCTTTGTTCTACTTGCCACCGGGGCACATGACACGTTGGACATTCTTTAGGTCCTTGTTGTCATTGTAATATAGAATGCAATCATTAAGGCAGTCAATTTTCTTGTAATCGAGCCCAAACATATTAACTATTTTGCCCGCTTCATAATGAGTAGATGGATGCTTTCCTTACCACTGGGAACTACCCTTCGCAACAAATTCAACATCTCAAAATGTGTAATCACCATTCCGCTAAGTGTTTGGATATGCAAAAGTCTAATCAAGAATGATAGCCTCGTGAAGTCAGTGTATCCTTTGTATAAATCCGACTCATTATTCTCCACCAATTTCATCAAGCAATCATAGTCAACAGAGTGAAGATCATCATCTAAATGGTTTCCGCTCGGAGCACCAATATCTTCCAGCATTGTACCCATGTCATCTGCCCCTTGATCTCCATGCACAATACGCTCTTCTGCCCTAATCATCTCCTTTGTTACTGCACCTTCCCCTTAGTAACTCCAAAATTTATAGCTGGGGTCGAATTCTTGAAAAACCAAATGGACACGAATAATTTACTTATAAAGGATCTCATTGTCTGGCACCTCTTGCAAGGGCAACAGATTTTGCCACTGGACATGCATAGAGGGTTGTCATCAGAGTATGCTAAGATCGCATCTATCCATTCTACGTATCTTTGGTTTCTAGTCATATTTGGAACCGATATTTCCATAAACGAGTTGTCAGGAACCACCTGAAGCTATAATTGATGATGAAATTTACATGTTTAGTTACTATCACACATTTACATACTATGAGTTTGTGTGGACTTTCTTTTCATTACCACCTGTAAATGGAAAGGCTTCTATCCCATTAGATATGCAATGCATCACGTAATCGTGTATCATGTTTTATGTGTTGTGTGTTATTTCATTTCGTGAGAAGTTCAGCAGCACCTACCCACTGTTCTCCGAGTACACTGTAGTGGGAAGAAAATGTATTCACAACTTCTTCCCGCATTTGTACTCGAAGAACAATGTGTAGATGCTGCTGAAATTCTCACGAACTGAAAGCACACACATTCGCATAAAACATGATACAAGATTAAAATGCGATGCATTTGCAAATCTAACCCGTCCATACTGGACAGATCCTACAAATATTTATATGTACATTCCCAATCACATGCGGCCACGAACCAATTGTCCGATTCAAACATGAAGGTTTCGATACCGTCAACTGATCCGTGCACGCATGTGATTCAAGAATACTACATATAACATTTATTGGACGGGAAAATCTACGACATGACTTAATCTACGTGTGTGTGTGTGGTTTTTAAATTCAGAATAACATAATTTCATTTTAAATTTAACTAAAAACCTAAATTATATATACACTACTGTACACATAATAAATAAACAATTCAAACTTACTACAATTTAAATTACAAGGGTGCACTCACCTTGCATTGCTGCGCAAAAAATGAATAAAAACCAGAGTCCTATGAGCACCGAATCATGCGAGATTTGTGTTAACATTAGAAACACATTAAAAATTTTACAAAATTAATTTTTTAGGGGCACCGAGATGTCGACGGTCAATGGGGTGAACACATGAGGGGAGGGCTTCCCGGCGGTTGGCTGCGCATGGGCAGGGAGCCCGCCATGGCAGTGAACTCGTTGAGGGGGGCTGACCACTTGGGGGGATGGTGGAGGAGGAGGGGGCAGTGAGCCCACCCAGGGGGATGTAGTGAGCCCACCGGGGGATGGGGGCAGTGAGCCCACCGGGTTGGGGTTGGGTATGGGGTTGGGTATGGGGTTTAGGTACGAGTTGGGGTTGCAGGGTTTGGGTACGGGTTGGGGTTACGGGGTTGGGGTTTACGGGGTTGAGGGTGTGGGGTTAGGGGTTATGGGTTGAGGGTTGGGTTTTAGAGATTGGGTATAGTGTTTGGGGTACGGTGTTTGGGGTTAAGCGGCTGGGGGTAAGGGGTTGGGGTTTCAGTGTTAGGGTTAAGGGGTTAGGGTTAGTGTTAGTGGTTATGGGTTAGGGTTAATGTTAGGGTTTCGGTTTAGGGTTTTAGGTTTACGGTTTACGGTTTAGGTTTGGGGTGGGGTTAGGGTGGGGGTTCATGTCAGTGGGCATTGAGCTCGCATGGGGTGGGGGTGTGGGGTTGACCACTGGAGGGGATGTGGGAGGAGGAGGGGCGGAGTTTGGGGGAGGAGGAGGGGGTTTGGATGAGGAGGGGGTCGAAGGAGATGGAGTGGTCAGAGGGGGCGTCGGCAACCCATGTCGCCCCTACAACCACTCTCTTGTTCGAATTAAGGGCAAATGCTTGAAATTGGGCGAAGGAGGCAGCTATTACCAACTATCGGTGACGTTGAAGGCGGCAGAAGGGGTCGGGGTCGGCGTCGGCGTCGGCATCGGAGCGGTCGAACTGAGGCTTAGCGGAGGGAGATATGGTTTCTCAGCGCTGTAACTTTTGGAGTGAAATTTTTCGTTTTGGGGGGATCATGCAGGCTCCCCCCAATTTAGGTAATTTTTTTTGCATGTCCACGGATTATTAGCCACGGACGTTTCCGTGGCATTTAATGACAGTTGCCACGAAAAAATCCATGGCTGTTAAATTAAGGCAACAGTCATTTTTCTAACCCAGCGTCTGTGGCCTTTAATAATAAGCCACTGACTTATCCGTGTCCACTATTCACTTTTGGCCCTGGAATAATCCGTGGCTACATATTCGATGCCGCTGATTTATTATTTAAGAACGCTGCTGGCTGAATTTTATTGCCAAGACAAATCCGTGGTCGGTAGTGCTATAAAGGCCACATATTAGTCCGTGGAAAATAATCCGTTGGCCTTTTTTTTCTTCGGCCACAGATTAATGGCCACAGACATGTCCGTGGCCAGTAGTCCACTAACAGCCACGATATCGCCAGTGGCCAAATATCCGTGGCTAAACCCCCTTTTTCTACCAGTGTATTAAGCCTTTGATTAGGTGTTTCAGTGGTCTTCACCCTCCTGATGTACTTCGCCATGATCATTTTTGATCCATGTTCATGTTGATGCTATATGATGACGTATTTTGATATCATACTTTTGGGATATTGTAGATGCGTAAATGATTAGAAACTGTTAGGTTTAACTTTTAAGTCAAACTCATTATGGTTGTGATTTGTGACATTCTAGTGTTGCTTTATCAACCATGTTGGTCAAAATGATAATATGATTATATCCTTGTTGGTTATTATGGTTGCTTTCCTTAGTTATATATAAGCTCAATATGCTATTAGTTTACAGTCCATATAAAGGTCACTCACATGCACGAGGATCATTATATGATATCTGCCCACCTTGGGTATGACATTGAGACTATATCTCACTCGTCTATCATATGCTCCCATATTATGAGTGATTCTATGAAAACTTAAATCATTCCTTAAATAAATGGATTTAACGACCATATAATTAATATGCTAATGTAATATGCTTCATCATGCCTTTATGTTCTTTCCATGCGTGTATAACCTTATAAATAGTTTATAGTGTTTACCACATGAATTTTCACCACACATGTTCACTACTATATTCAGTCATTGCTCACAATTATAGTACTCAATTACATGCTCATGATACAATACCTGTTCTCAATAACTTTACATGATTATAACATAATATTATTCATGCTTGTTATACATGACCTTGCATTATATAGAACTGTAACGGCCTGTATTTTTCCAATACATTTAAATTAAGTATTTAAAGAAAATTCAATTTTAATTGTATTTTATAATGGTTTGTTAGGAGTCTTAAACTGATTTCAAAAATTTCCTATAAAAATATTTTGAAGTATCAGACTAGTTATAGAGTATTTTGGTAAAATCGGATTTCGTCAAATACCTCTAAAAAAATCTGATAAAAATTCGTTTTCAGATATTGCAGTTTTGGGTCAATGAATTTATTTTCTATTCAAACGTCTTCAAAACGTTTTCAAACTTCTGCAGTAGCATCCTATGATCATTTGGGGCTTCTCACATTAATTTCGTAATTTTCTGATATCATTTCAATAGAGAACCCGCAAACCCGCTTTCTAAACGTTTTGGCCAAAAACTAGTATTTCCGTAGTCCAAACCCTAGAACGGTCTTCGTATTCGCCATCCTCGCGACGATACGATCCCGTGGGTATGTTTTCGTAATTTTTCGGACACATTTACTGGTAGGGGCATTTTCGTAATTTTCGCTTTTTGTATTATCACTAATGACTTTCGTTAATGGAGTTTTATCTTCCTAATTACCCACTTAATCACCTAATCTAATCCCATTACCTAACCTACCCGTATCTACCCCCATCTAACTTTTCCCCTCAGCTATCTATCCCAACCCCATCTACCCTATCTCATTAACCCTATAAATTAACCCCAAACACACACAAAAACACAGATCTCTCTCTCTCTCTCGTTCAAACCCTACACACACAGCCTCTCTCTCTCTCTCTCTCTCTCTCTCTCTCTCTCTCTCTCTCTCATGCGGAAAACCCCCGACAACCACCCCCAAGCACCGACCCCCTCGCTCCCTCCTCCTTGTCGACGACAGCACCCCCTGAGACGACGACGACGAAGCAACACCCGCAACGCCGCCGCCGACAGGCCGCACCGAGCGCCGTCCCCCACCCTCTCGAGCCTCGTCGGAGCCCCCTCTCGCCTTCCGCCTCCACTGCCACCGTCGACCGCCATGTCCGACGAGGCAACCCCCGCTCCTCTCGACGGAGACACCGCCGCCTCCGTCTTCATCCGCCCTCGCCGCCACAGTGCCGGAGCACTCCCCCAGCGCCACCACCGTCGCTTCCCCTCGCCCCAGCAGCTCCGCCCGCCTCCGTGACCCACGCCGCCGCCGCTGCATCGCCGTCGCCGCCGCTCCTCGCCGTCGACCTCGTCCCGCCGCCGTCGACCGTCGCTGCCGCCTTGGCCGCCGTCGCCGAAGTCGACGAGAATCCCCGCATGCAACGTCGAACAGCAGCGTAAGTTTCGAATGGCAAACTTGTAAATATCGTAATATTTTCGTAAATTCGTATTTTTAATTATTTTTAAATAGGGTTTATTGGTTTTAAATTGATAAGTAAATATATAGGACCCAGAAAAATGTGAGGCTAGCTCTAGAAAATCAGAAATGACATTCTGGACCCAATGGCGCTAGTTTCGTCTCAATCCGACGCTTAGTTTTTCCAGAATTAATTTTTAAGCCTTAAAGATAAATACGTGATTTTCATTCTAAAATTCGTATCTTCTTATTTTTACGTAAAATAAAATATGAGAAAAATATATGTTATTATACTCTTTGAGACGGTCATTTTGACACCTCAATTGCAACATTCCGATGTAGATTGCATCCAGAATAAATTCCTGAATAAATGCGTTACTAATTGAAAAATAGTTTTAATTAGTTTTTGAGCTTTTAAAAATCCTAAAAATTACTATAAGCCTCAGAAAAATATTCCCTCTTGCAGTAAAACTATTTTTATCATATATAGGCTATATAAAAATTTAGAACGCTTTTCGACAACGTTTCAACTAGTTTTGAAAATCAAAACGATCGAGTTTAATAAATAGAAAATAGGGTGCGCTTTAACCAAGTGTTTCTTGTGTTTGCAGGTGCCAATCTTCGTGCACCAGCTCTTCCAGCTCCAACCTCGTCTTGCCACGACGAGCTCGAATATCGTAAGTCACGACATATTCTAAGTTTAGAAAACTAGTCTACTGTGCTTGCGTGAACTTGTGACACTTCACCACTTATAGCCTCGAACGGCTATTTGACTTGAACCAAACTAGAGAACTAAATGAAAGTAATCGACTAAAGATTACTTTGCCAACTTTCAACTTTGGTGGTTGTAGCACACAACTACCAACTTGGGTAAAATGTGTGCTAGCCACACTACCACGTGCTCAAAGCACGGAAGTAACAGCTTTTGGTGTTGGGCTTGTCTTTATCCTACTTGCTGGTTTTCATTGAGGAAGTCAACCAGTGACTTGGTCTGACTAGCAACATATGGAACATCGTGTGGAATATCATGTGTGGAATATCTGGTGGAACATCTCGTGGAACATCTTGTGGAACATCTCGTAATGGATACACATCACTGGGGTTTGGGGTAACTCATTGTAGTGAGAGTGTGGGAGCTATGACCGGGGGTTCATCTACTTGCATGTCTGTGTCTACAAGGTCTGCATGGTCGGCAAAACTACAAGGTCTGCCTGCGTCGGCAAAACTACAAGGTCTGCCTGCGTCGGCAAAACTACAAGGTCTGCATGTGTCGGCAAAACTACAAGGTCTGCCTGCGTCGGCAAAACGGTCCCTGGCAATAGATGAACTTTATGGTTGCATATCATACTCTCCTACATGAGTCACGTAGTCACTTTTGCACAGTCACCTTTACTTTACGCACTACAATCACCTTTACTTTACAGTACGTGCACTTTACTTTCCTTGCACTTTACTTTCCTTGCCAGTACAGTCATCGCACTTTACTTGCGGTACTTTTACTTTCTACACGTGTACAGACACTGCACCGTACTTTACTTTCACTTTGGTCTGCTTTGCCATACTTGTACAGTATCTCTCTTTCTTTATTTAGAATTGTTGTGACTTACCTACGGTTCCATCTCCGTGGCACCGCAGACGACGTACATATGGAGGCAGATGCTCTAGAGTTAATAGCGCCAGACTTCGACCATGAGACCGCAGCTTCCAGAGCTATTTTCAGTTGTGTACTTTCTTCTTTCATGTATATCTGTTGGGACATCTTGGATTGTAATAATTGGACACTATTTGGGTATTTTTGTACATCTCTGCATCGTGGCTATTTTGATTTCACTGGTTAACTGCAGAACCTGCGCAATTATCAAATAAGTAACGGGCCCCCGAAAGCGGGTCGTTACAAGTTTGGTGGCCCAACGCAGGTCCTCGCTAACTACCTCGTGAACATTATAGCAAGATCAGGATGTATAATGTAAAATACTCAGATTGAACCTCGAGTACAAGATGTCTCAAGTGTTCACCTGTATTGGATATACGGGTGAAGTGTCCTTATTACCATCTTCATTAGGTCTTCCTTACTTCCTTTGAACTCCTAACCCTTGCTTAGGAATTCGTGTTCCATTCTTGATTATACCTCTCTAGTACCCTCTTTTGCTAGCAGTTATAGTGATTTTTTCATCGGTTGGATTATCTACCCACTTCATCACCTTCCTTCAGTTGATGATGGCACGCATTTAAATGATAAGCTTCCTTCAATGGACCATGATACCGGTCAATGTGCTTGGCTAAAGTCTGTTGGATCAACCTGGCTAGACTGGGCATAAGTGATCCTGGCTTAGTCACTTCCCTGGCCGTGTCCGCTGGACCGCAAGGACGTGAATCATGATTATGTAACATCATCGATCTTCATCACTAGCACCCCTTTCTTTAGCTAGTTATGGCCTTCTGATCATTCTACTAATTCTTATAATTCTTCCTAATCACTTTTAGTTCGTCTGAACTTTAGCTACGTTTATTCTAAGGAGGGTAGCATTCGATTTTCGATCACCAGAAGTCAAGTTCGACAACGGAAGCGGATCGAAGGACGCTCAGAAGTATTGGATGATAGTGCTGGTGATTTGAGACGAGCCAAACCTGACGTGTAAGTGTAGGCTGTTTGCGTCTTTTCATTCTTCTTGAACTCGTATTTCTCTTCTAGCCCCTACTTCTATCTTGTACCCGATTTTCTCTCTCCACGGGTTTTGACTTCCTTTCCCACCGACCACCTCCCTCCCCCCTCTTTATTTCGTTTGTCCGTTTCCCCCCTCGAGACCCGTGCCCGCCGAACCCTACCCTACCTAACCCCGACTTCGGTGCCCCTCGCCCCCCCTTTTTTTTTCTTTTAACCCGTCTCCTTCCTCCGCAAGCCACCCCGTGGCTTCCCTCAGACATCACCCCCCTCCTCCTCCCGGTCTCTTCCCCAAGCGAGCTCGATCGGACCCCGCATCGCCGCTCCGATCTCCGATCCGCCAGCTTCCGCTTCGCTCCATCTCGTAGGCCCTAGCTCCCCGCCGCAGATCGCCAGCCGCCGATGGCCCATCAACGTTCCATTGTGGGACTTTTGGCCTTGGCAGCAACCCTCGCCGCCACCCATGCTTTGGCCGTGTGGTCGGGATATTGGGAACCCGCCGCCATTGGTATCATTGGGAGCTCCTTTTTCTGGTTCTTCCCCCTTGAGCTGCCCAGCTTCGAGTGCTTCTTAGGGGTGCTCCTTAGTGCTTGTAGGATCCTGAGTTTTTGGTCGTTGAACTGCTTAGGGCTGATGGTGTTTACCGTAGATATCGACCAGTGGTATTGGGAAGCAGTATCCTTAGGATTGGGTATTGGCATACTTTTGGGCTTAGGCGTTGAAGTTGGATGTCAGTCTTGTGCTCGGATTTGGGAGACGGCTAGGATGTTGGTTTCTTGTTGGATGTTATGGAGACTGCTGGGACAAGTGGTAGCGATGATCTTGACCCTCGAGAGTTGGCCTTATACTTGCCTGTATGTGTTGATATGGGTAATGGCTTGTAATCTGGTAGTGTGGCAGATGAAGCCCTTTGTGTTCGGCTGGTTAAGTTGTAACCGTAAGGACGCACTAGGTTTATCCCTTACGTTTATGTATGCTATGGCGATGCTTTACTTGGTTAGGACCCAGTATGCATTAATGGCATGAGTTGTAGTTTTAAACTTTATGCTGTTAAATAAAGCTTGCTACTGACTTATCACCCAGGTTCCAAGTTCGATCGGATGTCATCATCATCAGAACTATCGTTTTCATGTAGGGCCATTATCTCGTATTTTGGCTATTTGCTAAATCGGAAGCAGCTATGGTGATAATATATTGGTGACATCCCATATTTTCTTATCACATACCATGTTATTTACAACCTGATTTATAAAGATTACTATCTTTTCTATCATTTATTTGCTTGAGCTTCTTTATAATATCAATTATTTGTTTCAAAAAATATGTTTAAATTCCGAGGACGGAATTATTTTTAAGGAGGGTAGAATGTAACGGCTTGTATTTTTCCAATACATTTAAATTAAGTATTTAAAGAAAATTCAATTTTAATTGTATTTTATAATGGTTTGTTAGGAGTCTTAAACTGATTTCAAAAATTTCCTATAAAAATATTTTGAAGTATCAGACTAGTTATAGAGTATTTTGGTAAAATCGGATTTCGTCAAATACCTCTAAAAAAATCTGATAAAAATTCGTTTTCAGATATTGCAGTTTTGGGTCAATGAATTTATTTCTATTCAAACGTCTTCAAAACGTTTTCAAACTTCTGCAGTAGCATCCTATGATCATTTGGGGCTTCTCACATTAATTTCGTAATTTTCTGATATCATTTCAATAGAGAACCCGCAAACCCGCTTTCTAAACGTTTTGGCCAAAAACTAGTATTTCCGTAGTCCAAACCCTAGAACGGTCTTCGTATTCGCCATCCTCGCGACGATACGATCCCGTGGGTATGTTTTCGTAATTTTTCGGACACATTTACTGGTAGGGGCATTTTCGTAATTTTCGCTTTTTGTATTATCACTAATGACTTTCGTTAATGGAGTTTTATCTTCCTAATTACCCACTTAATCACCTAATCTAATCCCATTACCTAACCTACCCGTATCTACCCCCATCTAACTTTTCCCCTCAGCTATCTATCCCAACCCCATCTACCCTATCTCATTAACCCTATAAATTAACCCCAAACACACACAAAAACACAGATCTCTCTCTCTCTCTCTCTCGTTCAAACCCTACACACACAGCCTCACTCACTCTCTCTCTCTCTCTCTCTCTCTCTCTCTCTCTCTCTCTCTCTCTCTCTCATGCGGAAAACCCCCGACAACCACCCCCGAGCACCGACCCCCTCGCTCCCTCCTCCATGTCGACGACAGCACCCCCTGAGACGACGACGACGAAGCAACACCCGCAGCGCCGCCGCCGACAGGCCGCACCGAGCGCCGTCCCCCACCCTCTCGAGCCTCGTCGGAGCCCCCTCTCGCCTTCCGCCTCCACTGCCACCGTCGACCGCCATGTCCGACGAGGCAACCCCCGCTCCTCTCGACGGAGACACCGCCGCCTCCGTCTTCATCCGCCCTCGCCGCCACAGTGCCGGAGCACTCCCCCAGCGCCACCACCGTCGCTTCCCCTCGCCCCAGCAGCTCCGCCCGCCTCCGTGACCCACGCCGCCGCCGCTGCATCGCCGTCGCCGCCGCTCCTCGCCGTCGACCTCGTCCCGCCGCCGTCGACCGTCGCTGCCGCCTTGGCCGCCGTCGCCGAAGTCGACGAGAATCCCCGCATGCAACGTCGAACAGCAGCGTAAGTTTCGAATGGCAAACTTGTAAATATCGTAATATTTTCGTAAATTCGTATTTTTAATTATTTTTAAATAGGGTTTATTGGTTTTAAATTGATAAGTAAATATATAGGACCCAGAAAAATGTGAGGCTAGCTCTAGAAAATCAGAAATGACATTCTGGACCCAATGGCGCTAGTTTCGTCTCAATCCGACGCTTAGTTTTTCCAGAATTAATTTTTAAGCCTTAAAGATAAATACGTGATTTTCATTCTAAAATTCGTATCTTCTTATTTTTACGTAAAATAAAATATGAGAAAAATATATGTTATTATACTCTTTGAGACGGTCATTTTGACACCTCAATTGCAACATTCCGATGTAGATTGCATCCAGAATAAATTCCTGAATAAATGCGTTACTAATTGAAAAATAGTTTTAATTAGTTTTTGAGCTTTTAAAAATCCTAAAAATTACTATAAGCCTCAGAAAAATATTCCCTCTTGCAGTAAAACTATTTTTATCATATATAGGCTATATAAAAATTTAGAACGCTTTTCGACAACGTTTCAACTAGTTTTGAAAATCAAAACGATCGAGTTTAATAAATAGAAAATAGGGTGCGCTTTAACCAAGTGTTTCTTGTGTTTGCAGGTGCCAATCTTCGTGCACCAGCTCTTCCAGCTCCAACCTCGTCTTGCCACGACGAGCTCGAATATCGTAAGTCACGACATATTCTAAGTTTAGAAAACTAGTCTACTGTGCTTGCGTGAACTTGTGACACTTCACCACTTATAGCCTCGAACGGCTATTTGACTTGAACCAAACTAGAGAACTAAATGAAAGTAATCGACTAAAGATTACTTTGCCAACTTTCAACTTTGGTGGTTGTAGCACACAACTACCAACTTGGGTAAAATGTGTGCTAGCCACACTACCACGTGCTCAAAGCACGGAAGTAACAGCTTTTGGTGTTGGGCTTGTCTTTATCCTACTTGCTGGTTTTCATTGAGGAAGTCAACCAGTGACTTGGTCTGACTAGCAACATATGGAACATCGTGTGGAATATCATGTGTGGAATATCTGGTGGAACATCTCGTGGAACATCTTGTGGAACATCTCGTAATGGATACACATCACTGGGGTTTGGGGTAACTCATTGTAGTGAGAGTGTGGGAGCTATGACCGGGGGTTCATCTACTTGCATGTCTGTGTCTACAAGGTCTGCATGGTCGGCAAAACTACAAGGTCTGCCTGCGTCGGCAAAACTACAAGGTCTGCCTGCGTCGGCAAAACTACAAGGTCTGCCTGTGTCGGCAAAACTACAAGGTCTGCCTGCGTCGGCAAAACGGTCCCTGGCAATAGATGAACTTTATGGTTGCATATCATACTCTCCTACATGAGTCACGTAGTCACTTTTGCACAGTCACCTTTACTTTACGCACTACAATCACCTTTACTTTACAGTACGTGCACTTTACTTTCCTTGCACTTTACTTTCCTTGCCAGTACAGTCATCGCACTTTACTTGCGGTACTTTTACTTTCTACACGTGTACAGACACTGCACCGTACTTTACTTTCACTTTGGTCTGCTTTGCCATACTTGTACAGTACCTCTCTTTCTTTATTTAGAATTGTTGTGACTTACCTACGGTTCCATCTCCGTGGCACCGCAGACGACGTACATATGGAGGCAGATGCTCTAGAGTTAATAGCGCCAGACTTCGACCATGAGACCGCAGCTTCCAGAGCTATTTTCAGTTGTGTACTTTCTTCTTTCATGTATATCTGTTGGGACATCTTGGATTGTAATAATTGGACACTATTTGGGTATTTTTGTACATCTCTGCATCGTGGCTATTTTGATTTCACTGGTTAACTGCAGAACCTGCGCAATTATCAAATAAGTAACGGGCCCCCGAAAGCGGGTCGTTACAAGAACACAGAGGGTTGGGAAACTTATTATCTCAGAAGGTATGGGAGTTAAAGATCCTTACTATATTTGTATTTTCCACCTTCCAGTAATGGAGGCGGTGTTATATTATTGTATCTGTACATTTCAATTTCTAGCAATGGAAGTGGGGTTATACTATTGTCTTTGTGTTGGAAGTGGGGTTATACTATTGTTTTTGTGTTTTTTGCTTTCTAGAATGGAAGTAGTGTTATACTATTAATTCCATGCTTTCCACTTTTTGGTAATAGAGTGGGATCATTTATTATTAGCGCCCCTCAGGTGTATAACTACAGAGCATATGGTCCTAATATCGCTCAAGTTGCATATCGTACTCTCAGACACGAGCTCAACACTAGATCAAGGGCACCACACTGTTCATTTTACACATAGTTTACTTCGCTCAGTCGCCATTAATATGATAACTACCACTTATCGTTGTTCATATATATGCTGCTATTTATTATTACCATGTAACATTATGTATGATTATCGTGTTGTATTTTACTATGAAATTGTATCTTGTTTTAGTCTTGGGGACAAAACTACACAAGCATGTCTTGTCATTGGGTATACATTTCTACTTTGTTTTGTTCTTGGGAATATCAATCAAAATGTTCTTAAGGTTTTTTTGTGGGTTTGGCCTCCTTTTCAACACTATCATCAAATTACATAATTTTCTCTTACTCGCCTTTTTCATTCTGTTGCTTCATCATTTATGATTTCCATATAATGCTTACTCCACTTGTTAGTCCTTCTTGTTTTATATTTGCCATATTTTCTTATTTGTTGAACCTAGAATATATATAGGATTTAATGTAAAAAAGGTGGCACCTGATCCAAGACACAAATAATTGGAAAGTACAAGCACCATATGAGTTTGTACTTGTTGGGGGCCACCTTTTTGTATCTTGCACCTGATCTATTAGATCAGGTGCCACCTGATCTACATGAATCACACACACACACACACACACACACACACACACAGAGAGAGAGAGAGAGAGAGAGAGAGAGAGAGAGAGAGAGAGAGAGAGAGAGAGAGAGAGAGAGCAACCACAAGACGAGATTGATGAATTATACAATGATGATATTAGTGATAAAGAAGACATTAATACTACATTTTTGAGTTCAGAAATCTTTGAAACATTAGACCATGAAGAAGCATTTAATCCTGTACAAATAGATAAAGTATATGCTTGTTTACAAACGGGAGTAGATGAGGTAGATAAAATCTTAGATAGACTTCTACAAGACCCACAGTTATGGCCAACAATATTAGAAGTATGGTCCCAACTGGTAGCAAGGCATTATGATGAACTTGTAGATGATATGGATGCAGTAAGAATGTACACATACTTAGAAAAATTCTTAGGAGAAACTGCAAGAGCAGCTTGGGAAAGCTACAAGAAAAACTTCCCAGACGATTTTAAAGCGGACATGGAATTAGGATCCAATCCTTTCATGAACGGGTAGCTTGACATGATATTGGTCTGGGACTAATTTTGGGGCTAAAACTGTATTTGTAGCACCTGTGTCAACTAGGGTATCTGTGAATAATTTGAAAGTGCCTATTGTTAGTTTGAATCAGTAAAAAAGAGACTATCTCAGCAACAACAGAACCATTATTGAGAAGCAAAAAGAAAGGGGGTAGACGGCGGAAGCCGCCAAAGCAAGTCGAATTATTAACCGACTTTAGAGCACGGAACTCAAAGCCTGTTTCATAGGCTGTACTCGTACTCACCGGCTACACGGAACTCGTCAAACAAGTTCTCGTCAAGTCTACGTGGACTTCCTACCATCTCGCTCTTTCCTTTCTTCGGTGCTACATATATATATATCGTATATATATATATATATATATCGTATATATATATATATATCGTGTATATATATATATATATATATATCGTATATATATATGGTGATCTTCGGGTGCGAAAAAAGGAGTTTTCGCACGGTGCGAAAACTTTTTATATATTTTTTGAAATTTTTTTGAAATTTTTTGATGTTTAATCTGTACAATTATATACACCGGGAAAAATAATGGATGAACCTTTAGGGGATTAGCGCATCCATCCACCCGTTACAAATTTAACGGTCTCAAAACATGCGAATTTGTTGAAATTCTTTGATCGAAGGCCAAATGACTTTATTTCTCAATGATTATTTTTTGAGGGGGGTATAACAACATATAATGAAGGTGGAAAATTTTTTTTGAAAAAATTTCAAAAAAATAAAAAACATTTTCGCACTGTGCGAAATGTTCTCATATGAAGATTCACACACACACACACACACACACACACACACACACACACGTTCTCACATGAAGATTCACACACACACACACACACACACACACACACACATGGTAAAGGGATCCTAGGGTGCCTCCTTAGATTTCATCTAAGGAGGCGCCCCCATTTCCCGCTATTTCCAACATTTTGTTGGATTAGTTTTTTCATGGGGTGGTTGTTCACATCATGGATGATCAACATACAAAAAAATCAAGTGAGTCCAATACTTCTAGAGCCCCCATCTACGCTTTGCAACTTCATGGGATTTTCGGCATGTTTTCGGACCGTTGAAGTTGTAAGGGGTAGATGGTGGTTCTAAAAGTATTGGACTCACTTGATTTTTGGTATGTTGATCATCTATGATGTGAACAACAACCCCATGGAAAGAGAAATCCAAAAAAATTGTGGAAATGGGGGAAAATGGAGGCACCTCCTTAGATTTCATCTAAGGAGGCACCCTGGATCCCCTTTTTCCATGTGTGTGTGTGTGTGTGAATCTTCATGTAAGAACATTTCGCACCGTGCAAAATGATTTTTAGTTTTTTTTGATTTTTTTTCAAAAATTCTTTTTCCCACCTCTATTATATGTTGTTATATCCCCCCCCAAAAATAATCGTTGAGAACTAATGTCATTTGGCCTTCCATTAAGGCATTTCAACAAATTCGCACGTTTTGAGACCGTTAAATTTGTAACGGGTGGATGTATGCTCTACTCCACCTAGTATTCACCCATTTTTTCCTGGGGTTTATAATTGTATGGGTTAAACATAAAAAAAAATTTTGAAAAAAAATTTTCAAAAAAAGATAAAAATCTTTTCGCACGGTGCGAAAATCCATTTTTTCGCATTTGCAGATTACTTTATAGATATATATAGAGGTTGACTAGGATTCATTCGGATGGATCAAACATGCGGATCCATCCAAGTGGAATTTAAAATTAGACAACGTATATAGAAAATCCGATCGTTAGATGTGATCTAACATGTCTAAACTACCTCCAAACAAAATTTCAACTAATTTGGACATGTTTTGCCCATGCATCAAGTGATTGCAAAATCAATGTTTTTGAATAGTCATAAATTCAGCCAATTTTGCAACCACTTGATGCATGAGTCAAACATGTCCAAATTAGTTGAAATTTTGTTTGGAGGTAGTTTAGACATGTTAGATCACATCCAACGGTCGGATTTTCTATATACATTGTCTAATTTTAAATTCCACTTGGATGGATCCGCATGTTTGATCCATCCGAATGGATCTTAGTCAACACACACACACACACACACACACACACACACACACACACACACTAGTTATTACCCGTGCCCATAGGGCACGGTTTATTTAATGGCTGAGTCCCCCCCAAAAAAAATTCAAGTTCCCCAAATTTCAAGTTTCACCCCAAAATTTCAAGTTTCCCCCCAAATTTAAGTTTTCCCCCAAAATTGTCATTGTCACCTAGGACAAACTTGTCATGTAGAACAAAGCTTTGTCCTGGTAGGATAAGATTCAAAATCTTCATCCTTTATAGAATATATATATGTATGTATATATGTATGTATGTATATATATATATACTAGTCATTACCCATGCCCATAGAGCACTGTTTATTTAATGGCTGAGTCTCCCCCCAACAAATTTCAAGTTCCCCCAAATTTCAAGTTTTCCCACAAAATTTCAAGTTTTCCCCCAAATTTAAGTTTTCCCCCAAAATTTAAGTCCCCCAAAATTGGCATTGTCACCTAAGATAAACTTGCCACGTTGAACAAAGCTTTGTCCTAGTAGGATAAGATTCAAAATCTTCAAAGGACTGGAAAAAATGGTCGGAAATGGGGGGGGGAGAATAAAAGTGTGGGTGGGTGTGTGAGGAGGGTCCAGGTGCAAAAATGCAAAAACCGGGGTTGTATGTGCAAAATTCCCCACCTCTTCTCTTATCCAAATTCTCTTATCCAATTTCTAATGTCCAAATTCTCTTATCAAATTTCTCTTGATAACATCCCTCTTTTATATAATAGATATCCAAATTCTCTTATCCAATTCTCTTATATAATAGTCATTACCCGTGCCCATAGGGCACGGTTTATTTAATGGCTGCATTCCCCCCACACAAATTTCAAGTTCCCTAAAATTTCAAGTTTTCCCCTAAAATTTCAAGTTTCCCCCCAAATTTAAGTTTTCTCCCAAAATTTAAGTCCCCCCCCCCCCAAAATTGTCATTGCCATCTTGGACAAACTTGCCACGTAGGACAAAGCTTTGTCATAGTAGGATAAGATTCAAAATCTTCGAAGGACTGAAAAATGGTCGGAAAGGGGGAAGAATAATAAGTGTGGGTGGGTGGGTGGGATTGTCCAGGGGCAAAAATACGAAAACCGTGGTTGTATGTGCAAAATTCCCCACCTCCTCTCTTATCCCTCAAAATCTCATATCTTATATTTTCTCTTATCCAAATTCTCTTATCCAATTTCTCATGTCCAAATTCTCTTATCCAATTTCTCATGTCCAAAATCTCTTATCCAATTTCTTCTCTTATCCAATTTCTCTTGATAACATCCCTATTTTATAGAATAGATGTCCAAATTCTCTTATCCAATTTCTCATGTCCAAATTCTCTTATCCAATTTCTTCTCTTATCCAATTTCTCTTGATAACATCCCTCTTTTATATAATTGATTTCCAAATTCTCTTATCCAATTTCTCAATTCCAATTTCTCTTATCCAATTTCTCTTATCCAAAGAGGGATGTTATCAAGAGAAATTGGATAAGAGAAGAAATTGGATAAGAGATTTTGGACATGAGAAATTGGATAAGAGAATTTGGATAAGAGGAAATATAAGATATGAGATTTTGAGGGATAAGAGAGGAGGTGTGGAATTTTGCACATACAACCACGGTTTTCGTATTTTTGCCCCTGGACAATCCCACACACCCACCCACACTTATTATTCTCCCCCCTATCCGACCATTTTTTTCAGTCCTTCGAAGATTTTGAATCTTATCCTACTAGGACAAAGCTTTGTCCTACGTGACAAGTTTGTCCAAGGTGGCAATGACAATTTGGGGGGGACTTAAATTTTGGGAGAAAACTTAAATTTGGGGGGAAACTTGAAATTTTGGGGGAAAACTTGAAATTTTAGGAAACTTGAAATTTGTAGGGGGGAATGCAGCCATTAAATAAACCGTGCCCTATGGGCACGGGCACGGGTAATGACTATTATATAAGAGAATTGGATAAGAGAATTTGGATATCTATTATATAAAAGAGGGATGTTATCAAGAGAAATTTGATAAGAGAATTTAGACATTAGAAATTGGATAAGAGAATTTGGATAAGAGAAAATATAAGAGATGAGATTTTGAGGGATAAGAGAAGAGGTGGGGAATTTTGCACATACAACCCCGGTTTTTGCATTTTTGCACCTGGACCCTCCTCACACACCCACCCACACTTTTATTCTCCCCCCATTTCCGATCATTTTTTCCAGTCCTTTGAAGATTTTGAATCTTATCCTACTAGGACAAAGCTTTGTTCAACGTGGCAAGTTTGTCTTAGGTGGCAATGCCAATTTTGGGGGACATAAATTTGGGGGAAAAACTTAAATTTGGGGGAAAACTTGAAATTTTGTGGGAAAATTTGAAATTTGGGGGAACTTGAAATTTATTGGGGGGGGGGGGGGAGACTCAGCCATTAACTAAACCGTGCCATATGGGCATGGGTAATGACTAGTATATATATGCCATATTTATAGTTGCTCATTATCATTTAAAATTTGAATATGGTTGATGTATAACAGACACGTTCGTATTTAGGTTAAAAAGGGTGAACCCTAATTATGCTTAAATACATGCGAGCTTATCACGGTTCCATTTTTTCAAGCATTGATGACATTAATATTAGCAGCTAGGAGATATGATTCTCAAACATGTGGGCATGCCTTATTGCATCTTTGGATGAGGCGGTTGTTAGAATTCTGGATCAGGGGTCGGTGAGGTCATACTACTCTCTCCATCAAAGCAGTCAATGCTAGTGTGTGAGCAGTCACATGCGTGCTAAAGAGCTAAAATTGGTCTTGTATGCTGATGTTTCGATTGTGAGTCTAAGAATTGCTCATTATCTCTTAGACTTATATGCACATGGTAAGGGTTAATGGCCATAGCACCTATCACCCTCCCCAACCCTTTAGCAATGGAACGAGCCAAGCTACACATGGTAATCATGGGCTGAGCTTCTATCCCATAGATGGCACCAAATGTTTCAGGTGTTTTCTCACCAGATGGGATTTTTAGTAAATGGGCTAAGTGGTCTGATCTTCACGCCTAACCTGCTAATGATAATGATCCTTAGGGTGACTGTGTCTTGGTACCAACCAAAAATACCTCCATTGCTCAAGGCTCAAGTTAGATCAATGTAAAAATAAAGCTGATGTACGATGAAGGCCAACTTAATTTAAGATTCTTAACAAATGGTACATTTATATATCAATACTAGAAATAACCCGTGCACATAGTGCATTGGAACACAAAAACCCCGCACCCAACCAGGACGCATGCCTCACATGGGTGTTAAGCTGGGTGCAAAACCGGGTGCAAATGGAAAGAGTGGGTGATCGCGCCCGGATATACACCCAGAAAACGACTGTAGTTTTACCGTAAGTGCACGACATAGTGGCGAGCGGGTATCGAACTCAGGGAGGACAATTGACAGTATCCTACTTTGATCATCTAGCTATTGATGGAATAAGAATAGTTTTGATGGTAATGTCACAATCGTTCAAATAGCAAATAGAATTCAATATAATAAAGCGTCCAGGGATGGAAAATCCCCACTACGGACCGTTTCTTATCCTTGTGGATCATGAATATCAATGTTACAAAGCTTGAATGTAGATGAACTAGTCACAACTTATTGTAGAACCAAGCTCACGCTCTCTCGCTATTGTCGGTCTATAGCAACCTAGATTAGGGTCCACTCTCGTGCAAACCCTAGCCTAAGACACTAGCGTGAAGATCGACATCATTGTCCAATCGCATCTCGAGTCCAGTCTCGTGCAAACTCGAGCTACGACCTAGGATATGATAGTTCGTATTCGTCCAATCTCTTGCAAACGAATATTAGTATAGATTTATTATAAAAATCCTAGCTTTGGTCCAATCTATTGCAAACCAAATCTAGAGAATTTCGATTATAAACCTAAGTCGAATATCTAGGCCTTCCCATCAATTGGGATCCAATCTCTTGCAAATCCCGATCGATGGAAATTCCTAGCTACTCGCAATAAATCAATCAAAACCTAACCTTTCTTCAATCCTAGCAATAATTCTATTCATTCATCACAATTCAAAGATCGGGTCCATAGAGTTCATCCCCATGCCCTAGAACGAATAAACTACTCACAAATTGTCATGGAAATCTCAGAAATAAAGCAATAGATCATAGCACAATTCATTGTAAAGAAGAAACAATTCATAAAAATAAGAGTTTTAGCAAGGAAGAACAAACCAAAATTGTCGCCTATGATCTCCAGCTGAGATTTACAAAAGGAATAGCTGTTAAAAAATAATAGAAGTCTCTCCTAAAACTAGGGATAAAACTAGGTTTAAATACAAGCCAAAATCGTCCAAAAAATCCTGACAGATTTGCCCCTGCGCAGCCCAGAAATCCCAATTTGCGTAGCAGTTGGACTGCGTCACTCGGCCGAGTACAATGTCACTCGGTCGAGTGACAGACCCAATAATAAAACAAAGAATCTGGGGGTTTCGGAGGTCTGTCGCTCTGACTGACTCGGGCGAGTAGGCTTCTTTACTCGGCCGAGTAAGCAATCATGCTCGGCCGAGTAGGCTTCTCAAAATTTTCAGTAACTTGGCCGCTTCTCGAAATAAAATCCCTGTTCTACTCGGGCGAGTGAGCTTTCTCACTCGGCTGAGTAGACTTTCTTGCTCGTCAGAGTGAACTTTGAAAATTTGGCTGTGCGTATCCGTTTCACTCGGCCGAACGCAGCGCGTTACTCGACCGAGTAAACTCTCAGTTCGGCCGAGTAAGCTGATCTGGGCTCTTTTCTTCTCCTCCTTGCCTCCTTGTCGATTCTATTGAATTTCTTCCTCTTCCGCTCATCTTCTAGGGCTGCTTACTCCTCAAATAAGCTGTGGGCGACGATCCAGTGTGCACGAAAGTCCTTCGATCTCATTTTTGCTCCAAATCGCTCCATATCTCCTGAAATACGACAAAAACAAGAAATATTGAAAAGCAACGTGATATCGTCGAATAATCGTGGGAAACACAATATGGGCGATCGAAATGATATGAAAACATGCAGAAAAAGGTGTAAAATAAGGAGCGATCAAAATCCCCCAAGTTTACCTCTTACTCGTCCTCGAGGAAGATGAGTAAAAGGCGAATCCGGCGGGAAAAAATAAAGAAAAAGGAAGAAGAAGAAGATAGAAAAGAAAAGAAGAGGGAGATGCTAGATGCACAGACAAGTAGCCACTCTCATACATCATTGGATCCTCCCCCCAAGCTTATCTATAAGCGTGGTGGCATCAAATTTAACAGTAAGACTTTCCCCATTTTTGAAGCTCCAATAACAAAAGAAAAAGAGGGAAGAAAAAAAAAAGAAATGAAATGGGATCATATATGTACTTCTTTTCTCTTTTTTCTTTTTTTTCTTTATATATATATATACAATAAGGATCCCAAATCAAAAGATAGAGAGATATACATGCATATTTTTTTCTTTTTGATTTTGGGGTGTTGGAGCATGGATTTTTACAGCAAGGGGGATATGCCAATGTAAGATTCGCTAAAGGGAGATTCACCAATGATTCTAAGTATAGAAATAATGCTCAAGATATGTGGAGAAAGAAAAATATGTAACACTCGGTTCACTTTATAGAATGTGCCCGACAACTTTCAGCAGAGTAATGTAATCTACTCAGTTTGATCTCAAAAAGTAAACTAATCCAGTTATATCAACATAGCATACATTCAATCAACCTGAAAGTGAAGCGAACAATTTTCATGCAATAAGAAGTGATATTAGACAACAAAGCAGTACTCCAAATATAGGCAATCAATGAGTGAAGCTTGGTGTGTTTTCTATGAAGAGTATACAGTATAAATCATCAGGCTCAACTAATAGAAGAATTTCATTCACATTCATATAATGGAAGTGCGGGTTACTATCTCGAATGCATATCAAGCATGGCATATGATATCTGAAATAAAAACGATGGCATGTCAAGATAATATGCATATAGAGATAAGCTAATACCATGTCGTCGTCATCACAAAAAATTCATCTCTAGCAAAAAGGGCTACAGGAAATAATGATAAAAGAAAAGTAAGAACTACTATACATATGCAGCACACACAAGAAGTAAGAAAAACGTGATGCATGTTAAAAAAAATGAAAAAGTGGGTGAAATTAAGTGTAAAATAAAGAAAGATGGAAAAAATAAAAGTGAAAATGAAGAAAATGAAAAGTGCGTGAGACACTCACTCTCCCAAGCTAAACTGCACAGTGTCCTCAATGTGCAAAGTGTGGCACACGGAGAAGAAAAATATGGGTGGGGCGGGTGAGGATGCATGCATGATAGGGATGCAAATAAAAGAAAATGAGATGAGTATGCAAATGATGTATGCAGAGATGCAAGTGGTGCGTGCAGAGATCAAGATGAAGCAATATAAGTGTCCCCAAAAATACCGCCTCTCTCCCAAAATGATATAGATAAGTATGAGCAAAATGTGACCAAAATATGTGTGGAGGAGGGGTGCAAAATTAGCAGGCAGAAAATATCCAGAATAGCAACAACAAAAATATGAGAGGCATCCAGTGTGTGCCTAAGTGGGTGGTGGAGCACTAACACCGTCCTGTGGAGGAGGAGGTGGTGGCGGTGGCGGCTGTGACAAACGCGCAAGAATCTGGTTCAGGCTAGCCTGAATACCAGGAAGTAAGGTGACGTGTCTCAGTACAGCAGTGACGGTAGTGGAGAGGGCCCGGAAATCTCCTCTGAGCCTACTAACTGCCCCCTCTAGAGCACGGACGTGCTGAACTAGGGTGTCGTGGGGCGATGGAGCAGAGGGTCAAACAGGTGAGGAACGGGGCTGCCTCGCACGGCTACCGTAAATGACTGGTGCGACTATCTGGTGGGGCTATGGTGCTGTGCTCACAAAAATATGCTCAGCCTTAGTGGGAGGCTGAGACGCAGGAATGGTCGAAGAAGAAGGAGCAGCAGCAGATGCTGAGACGGTGGCAGAGGGCAAGTAGGAAAGAGGGGTCGGTGACACAGAAATGGGGACAGAAATCACGATGCTCTCGGTGAAGACATCTGCAGTGGTGACAGAAGTGTCGACAGCTGGGGAGGCCGTGAAGTGTGCAGAAAATGACTCCCCAGGGGCCGAGAATAAGAAAGTGGAAAGGGTCTCCATTGCGGAGGTAAAAGAGGGCTCACCGCTCTCAAAAATGGCGGTGGGACGCTCAGGACTCACAGCAGAAATGGGGTCAATGGATATCGTCACAGTGGTGGTGGTGGTGGTGGACTCAGGAAGTGCACTCCCGATACTGACAGAAGTGTGGACAGAGGTGTCGGGAGGTGCAGACGAAGCAGGTGCATGCTGAGGTATCTCCGGGACCAGAGGTGGAAGGATGGGCTCCTGCTGAGCGCCCTCAGGCTCTAGCACGTACGCAGCAGGGATGAGGACGTCCATCGCTGGAATCCACTCTCCTCCTATGGGTCCAATATGAGTCCGAGTAGGGCTTGGAAGAACCATGTAATCATCGCCGAAAGGACAGTGCAGCCATACCCAGTGGTGTTGACCATGAGGACGAAGCATCCTCATCTAGGCCATAACATCTATGGAAAGAGAAGTGGGGCCCGTGGTCTAAGCAAGCCAGCTGGAAGGTCTACTCTGCACAAGGGAGCTAGAAGAGTGATCAGACCGTCGCAACAGATAGGCGTCCTAGCGCCGACAGAAATAACGATGCAGTCCAAGTACAGACTAGCTATGTCAATCTGAATGGCAGGAAGTAAGACGTCACCACCTCTCTTAAAGGTTCGCGCACGAGTCATCCCGTAGAGCATGTAAAGCTCAGGGGTCGACATCGTCCCCGGCTCATACCTCGCTAAGAAAGTGGTCTCCATGAGGCGCTGTGCAATGCAGAGGCATGGGTGGAGGATAGCGGAGGCCTTGGCCCAGCTCGGGTCAAAGGCGAGGGGCGATCCAATGATACGTGTCCAGAAGGCGTGAGAGTCGAATGACGGCGGTGGGATGTGTGTGGGACTGTAGGCTCAGTCTGGGTCCGGGACTGGGGGCCACTGAAAGTAGGCTCGGTGCATGTCGAGAGTGATCTCGCACTCACGATCCATCAGTCGGAAAGAGAAACCCCCAGGAGTCCTAGCTATAGAACTCAGAACCTCTAGTGTTGGGCGGATGTAAGTGTCCGCCGACACCGACAAAAAGTCACGCCACCCCACGTTGTCATACAACTGGAGTAGCCCCTCAAATACCCCTAGGCGCTCAAAGTCTGCAATGTGCACGAACCTAGAGGGTACGATGGAGCGATGGGAGATACGCTCAAATCTGGCGCGGTGTGCGTCATCTCTGAACGTAATCCCCATCGTGTCGAACGCGGGGGCGGGCTGTACCGGTGGTGGTGGTATAGGTGCGGTAGGAGGCGGAAGTGTGGGTGGTGGCGGGCTAGGTGGAGGGGAGTCCGCTCTAGCAGAAGAGGAGCCAGGCTCGTTGGTCCTCTTCCACTTCGAGGCGGGCGCCCTCGTGCAAGACCTAGTGCGGGGTGGCATGTGAGCCGCGAATCGTGCCCACCCAATATACGAAGTGCTGAAAATAAGAAACGAGTGTACCTGAACACGACGCAAGAGCAAGCGATGGATGTGTGCGAAGAATCGTCTCCTCCGAGAAGCTCCAACTCCGTCCTGAATCTCCCCCAAGCTAGCCTAAAACAATTCACAAATTAGCCAAGAATATTAATACGTATGGGGTAAGATCAGGTATAATAGATATATATAGATTAATTTTGATTTGGGGCTTAACGGGGCTTACAGATCGGAGATTGGAAGAAAAAGGGCGAAATAGGGTTCAATGGAGGAAGAACGGCGGCAAGGAGCACAACGCAGGCGGTGGCGGCTGGCAGGGGTCGGCGATGGGGGGCGGCGACTCGGCTGGCGGGTTAGGGTGGCTCAGGCGAGGAGAGGGGTTGGCTCGGGCGAGGAGAGGGGACGTCGAAGAGCTCGCAGGAAAATTTGGGGATTTTTCGTTTTCAGGATTTGAGCACGTGACTTTTGGGTTTATAAAGGATAAGTCACTCGGCCGAGTGATGCATCCACTCGGCCGAATGGCACGGTTAAAATTTTTTTTCGAAATTATTCCACAGAAGTTGCGACTCGGGCGAGTAGATCTTACCACTCGGACGAGTAGCAAGGCTACTCAGAGCTTTTAAGTGCAAGAAAGTGTCTGATTCACTCGGCCGAGTGACTACGTCACTCGGCCGAGTGGCATATAAATTACAGAGAGTAGTTTTTAGGATCTTCCCTAATCAGTATCCTACTCGGCCGAGTAGGGTCTTTGCTCAGCCGAACGACTAAGTCACTCGGCCGAGTGGGCTGCTAATTTCAGCTCCGACTCTCTGTTTTTGCTCCAATTTCTGTTTTTCGTCTCCCCGTCAGTTCCTTCCTCCTCCTGAGGCTTGAGTGCATTCCTGGTGCGCTCTCCTTTGCCATAGTCATCCTCCATTCAAATGATTCCTTGTTCTCCATCTCTTGTCATGAAAAATAGAGCCCGTTGTCAGGATTTTCATCGACTCTTGACTCCGAACACTAACAAAGGTCTAAAACAAAACTAAATTGAAAAATTAAACTAAAAATAAGATAAAACCATCAGGTTGCCTCCCGACAAGCGCTTGTTTAAGGTCTTGAGCTCGACCCCTTGAGATGCTCATTTAATGCTCGATGTTCGGCGCATGGGAGATACGCACGTCAAATTTGCCGGGAAGGCCACTTGGATTTAATTGTTGTTGTTCATGGGCGTTCCTCGGCTCCCCCTCATCATGGGTGGTAATGGGGGATGATTCCCCCAAGCTTGAGCTTTTCCCGTTCTTTTTCCTTGCCGGCGGCAATAATTTCTTGTCCGGCGGAGCTTTCTTTGCGTTTTTCACCGTGGAGAGCTTGCATAGCTCTCTAATTCTTGCGACATCAGCGTCGTCTTTATCATCAACCATAGAATGATCCGGCGGGTCTCCCAACATTTCTCCATCTCTAGAAGTTTGGCCTTCTTCGAAGCCGTCATCGTGCAAGGCGCCGATAGCATATGGCATAGCATCATCAATGACCTCGTCGAGGAGGTCCATGTAATCGACGTCCTCCGTCCAAGGCATGTGCTTCATTGCCTTAGGAATGTGAAGCTTGACTTCAATGTTTCCAACGTTCAAAGACAAGGTACTATCTCTCACGTCAACTATCACGCCGGCGGTGGCCTAGAAGGGGCGTCCAAGAATTAGCGACGTATCGCCCTCCTCCTTGATATCCATTACCACGAAGTCGCACGGCAAGCAAATTCCTCCCGATACTTAGAGCGGTATGTTCTCCGTAATTCTCATCGGTTTAGTGACCCGACCGTCTGCAAGTTGTATTCTCATGTCCATCGGCTTTAGGTCGGTCCCAGTATTCAACTTCTTAAATATTGGTAGGGGCATTAGGCTCACACTTGCTCCCAATTCTATTAAAGCTTTTTGTAAAGGGACTCCTCCAAGCGTGCAAGGAATGTGGAAGCTTCCGGGATCTTTAAATTTTGTAGGCTCCTTCTCCTTCCGGGTGAAACATGTACCTTGCTCGGCGAGCATTATCTTCTTCTTTCGCTTCTTTCCCGAAATCAAGTCTTTTAGGAACTTGGCGTAAGACAGGATCTCTACAATAGCATCCAAGAAAGGGATATTTAGGCTCACTCCCCGCAAGTACTCAAGAAATTTGGCGAGCCGCTTTTCAATCTTTGCCCTTGCCAACCGTTGTGGGAAGGGTACCGGCGGCATATAGTTGTGCTCCTCGCGTGGCTTCACAATTCCAGAATTTTCACCGACTTTTGGCTCTTTTGGGCACTCCTCCTCATTGACCGGCTCCTTGTCATTCAAAATTTCTTCCCCCGGATCCTTTGTTTGAATCATGGCAGGAGTAGTGTCCTTCCCGCCCCTAGTAGTTACCGCACCACCGCATTGATGTGGTCGGTATTGCTCTGTGGGTTTGGCGTCGGTTGAACCGGCAATTGTTGAGTATTTTTATTGAGCAATGCTAGTTGCTCCGATAATTGTGCCACGACGGTGTTGAGAGAGTCTTGTTGGGCCGTCAATCTAGCATTACCTTCTTTTTTTTGGCCATGAATTCATCGACCCTTGCTTCATGGTCCGACCTCGGCGGTGCTTGTGGTGGGTTGGGAGTTCTCCACCCTTGATTGTACCCCGGAGGTCTATGTGGCCCCGCTTGTTGCCTTGGTTGGAATTTTTGTTGTTGGGGCCCTCTTGGTTGATATTGCGGTTGTTGTGGAGGCCGAGCTTGCGGTTGTTGCAGTGGTGGATTCAAGGCTCCATCATTAGTAGCATATGAAAATCCCGGGTGATTTCTTGTAGCCGGGTTTGCCCAATAGCCGGTGTTTCCCGCAACATATTTTATTTTCTATATAGCTCCCTCTCCTTGCTCTCCTCCAACGAACATAACTTGAGCTTGGTCTTGCCAATCGCTCATGCTTCCTCCCGGTGTAGATATACGGGGGTTCCATGCGGATCACTAATCAACTTCTCCAATCTCTCCATTACCTTGTGGAGAGAATCAAACTTTGTAGATAGCTCCGCTACGGCCTTTGCCTCATAAATACTTATCGGATTCAAGGAGGACGAAGAATGTCCACTCTCGTCGCCCCATTGTTGGTTATTAGAGGCCATATCCTCCAGTACGGCTGTAGCATCATCCGGCGTCTTAGATAATATGGATCCATTAGCGGTTGCATCGATTATTTGCATGGTGCCCGGTTGCAATCCATTGTAAAAATTATGCACAAGTCCCCATGCTTCAATACTATGATGGGGGCATTGGTGTTGGAGATCTTTGAAACGCTCCCATGCCTCAAATAGAGTTTCCTGAGGTCCTTGCTTGAAGGACATGAGCGTGCTTCTTATCTTGACGGTCTTGGATGGTGGGTAGAATTTGTTAACAAATGCGCTCGCCAACTCATCCCATGTAGTGAAGATCCCCTAGGCTTGCATCCTCAACCAATATAATGCTTTGTCTCGGAGAGTAAATGGGAAGAGGCGCAGTCGAATAGCGTCGGCCGGCACGCCGGGCATTTGAAAAGTAGCACATTTAGACAAGAACAACTGTAAATGGTAGTGTGGGTTTTCGTGGGAATTCCCATGAAATGGGTCTTGTTGCATTAACACCACAAGTCCCGTTTAAGCTCGAAGTTCTTGTCCGCCGCCAACTCCGGCATCACAATAGACGAGGTAGTAGAAGTAGTCTCAGGCCTTAGTCTATATCGGATAGAGACAAGCCTAGCCATGCATGCCGCTAACTCCTCTGGTGTCTCCGGAGCGGTCATATGATCTTCCTCTATAACAAGTCTCCTCTCGGCTCTAAGCCTCCTTGCCGTACGCTCGATCTCAGGATCAAATAATATGTCTTCTTGATGCGCCTTTGATCTCGTGTACATGCACAGAAAAAGAGAGTCTCGATAGAATCGTTAGCACGATAGAGGAATATAAAAAAGAGTAATAAAAAATAAAAATAAATAGCTAAGTAAAGAAAATAAAATATTGTCGCCTCCCCGACAACGGCGCCAAAAACTTGATCGCGCCCGGATATACACCCGGAAAACGACTGTAGTTTTACCGCAAGGCACGTCATAGTGGCGAGCGGGTATTGAACTCAGCGAGGCCAATTGACAGTATCCTACTTTGATCACCTAGCTATTGATAAGAATAGTTTTGATGGTAATGTCACAATCGTTCAAATAGCAAATAGAATTCAATATAATAAAGCGTCTAGGGATGGAAAATCCCCACTACGGACCGTTTCTTATCCTTGTGGATCATGAATATCAATGTTACAAAGCTTGAATGTAGATGAACTAGTCGCAACTTATTGTAGAACCAAGCTCACGCTCTCTCGCTATTGCCGGTCTATAGCAACCTAGATTAGGGTCCACTCTCGTGCAAACCCTAGCCTAAGCCACTAGCGTGAAGATCGACATCATTGTCCAATCGCATCTCGAGTCCAGTCTCGTGCAAACTCGAGCTACGACCTAGGTTATGATAGTTCGTATTCGTCCAATCTCTTGCAAACGAATATTAGTATAGATTTATTATAAAAATCCTAGCTTTGGTCCAATCTCTTGCAAACCAAATCTAGAGAATTTCGATTATAAACCTAAGTCGAATATCTAGGCCTTCCCATCAATTGGGATCCAATCTCTTGCAAATCCCAATCGATGGAAATTCCTAGCTACTCGCAATAAATCAATCAAAACCTAACCTTTCTTCAATCCTAGCAATAATTCTATTCATTCATCACAATTCAAAGATCGGGTCCATAGAGTTCATCCCCATGCCCTAGAACGAATAAACTACTCACAAATCGTCATGGAAATCTCAGAAATAAAGCAATAGATCATAGCACAATTCATTGTAAAGAAGAAACAATTCATAAAAATAAGAGTTTTAGCAAGAAAGAACAAACCAAAATTGTCGCCTATGATCTCCAGCTGAGATTTACAAAAGGAATAGCTGTTAAAAAATAATAGAAGTCTCTCCTAAAACTAGGGATAAAACTAGGTTTAAATACAAGCCAAAATCGTCCAAAAAATCCTGACAGATTTGCCCCTGCGCAGCCCAGAAATCCCAATTTGCGTAGCAGTTGGACTGCGTCACTCGGCCGAGTACAATGTCACTCGGTCGAGTGACAGACCCAATAATAAAACAGAGAATCTGGGGGTTTCGGGGGTCTGTCGCTCTGACTGACTCGGGCGAGTAGGCTTCTTTACTCGGCCGAGTAAGCAATCATGCTCGGCCGAGTAGGCTTCTCAAAATTTTCAGTAACTTGGCCGCTTCTCGAAAGAAAATCCATGTTCTACTCGGGCGAGTGAGCTTTCTCACTCGGCCGAGTAGACTTTCTTGCTCGGCCGAGTGAATTTTGAAAAATTTGGCTGTGCGTATTCGTTTCACTTGGCTGAACGCAGCACGTTACTCGGCTGAGTGAACTCTCAGTTCGGCCGAGTAAGCTGCTTCTGGGCTCTTTTCTTCTCCTCCTTGACTCCTCGTTGATTCTATTGAATTTTTTCCTCTTCCTCTCATCCTCTAGGGCTGCTAACTCCTCAAATAAGCTGTGGGCAACGCTCCGGTGTGCGTGAAAGTCCTTCGATCTCATTTTCGCTCCAAATCGCACCATATCTACGGAAATACGACAAAAACAAGAAATAGTGAAAAGCAACGCGATATCGTCGAATAATCGTGGGAAACACAATATGGACGATCGAAATGATATGAAAACATGCAGAAAAAAGGTGTAAAATAAGGAGCGATCAGTGGGTGTGTTGGGGGTATTGTCTTGGGGTTTTTGTTTTTTTGATTGTGGGTGAGTTTTGGGTTTTTTTGTTTGGGTGCTGATTGGGGTTTTGGAATGATGTGGGTGGGTTTTTGGGTTTCCTTTTAAGCGGTTTTTAGGCTATGGATAGTTGATGCATCATTGCCACATGAGACAAAACCCATCAATCTATCAGCTCTCATTTGTAATATAGACGAGTCATACACTGTGCCCACGGGCACGGTTCATTTAAGTTTTACCCCGCGAAATCTTTGTTTTCAAAAAATTGCGCGGAACAACAAATTAGCGTAAAAATATTTAGCAGCACGGACGCCTTCGGTGTAGAACAACAAATTCGGTGCAGGCGCCTTCGACACAGAACAAATTCGGCGTAGAACAACAAATTAGCATAAAAAAATTTATTCGGCGCGGGAAATTATTCTTATCTTGTTGCCCTATGTGTCGAAGAGACGGTGGGCCCAGTGTTGAGGGAGAGATCATTCGATCTGCAGCATTAAGTGCAAGTTAAATTTTTTTCCCTAAATGCATTAATTGCATGCACTCTGCTATTCCCCAACAAACTCTGCTATTCGGCGCAGGCGCCTTCAACAAACTCTGCTATTCCCCAGAAACTTTCATTCCCCAGAAACTTTCATTTCCCAAAAAGTTTCATTTTCCCAGAAACTTTCATTTTCTAGATATATTTTTTCTTCCAAAACTTTTCACAGAATCTCATCTCAACCATTCGTTCCTCAAGATTAAATCCAAGCCGTATTTCTATCAACATGTTTGTCCTAGTCGTCTTGTCCTAGTCAGCCTAGGATTCAAAACAGCTGTCAAATGTAATATAGATTCTCAACAAATGGGCCTTTTATAAGCATACTTCCATCGGCGTATTTGTAACTTGTTCCCCCGTTTTATACATACATGGGCTATAATAGTGGTAATTCCTTAAAGGGGTATGCCCATGTCCTTTATATGGGCTCACAATTGATTATGTGCCTAACTATTGGACCTTTTATTTGGCCCCTCCCCTTGGTTAAGCTCACATTACGGTAACAACCATGATTATTTTTTTATTTTTAGTTCTTCATATACTTTTCATGCATTTCTAGAAACTGACTTTAGTTATTTATTTAGGTAACTTTTATTGCTGCTGAGTTTGGCTATACCTACTTTCTTGTAAAAACAAGCGATGGTCCAACGCACGTTAGGCCGTCCGAGAATATGTCTCTTTCTCTGTAGGCCCCAACAAAATATCCAAATCCCTACCCATGTCCTTCAATACCCGCTTCTGCACCATAACCGTCATAGACCCCTCAATCCTCTCCGCCATCAAAGCGCGACTCCCTCCACCTGAATCGCTCTTTACCGATGCCTGACTCTTTCATTCGTTCTGTGACTTCCTCCTTCACATTTGGCTCCTTTGTGAGATCATGATCGTCAGCGAGCCCGTGCTTGTTATTGCTCCTACTCCAACTCTTTGCTCTGAAGTTGTCTTGGCCCTCATCAGCATGGTCTCTCCCTTGACTATTTCCGTCGATTTTAGGCCTTATTTCACTATCCATGATCCTGATTTTGATAGGCTAAATTCGTTGCAGCCGGGGTAGAAGTTTTCGCTGATGGTACTCGGGGTTATTAACCTTTTCTTCTTAAAATCCCTCAGCAACATCCCTCACGTAGTTTCTGTGAGGACGCCCACCAATGTGCATGTTGTGGCAAATTCTGGTTAAAAGGTCGCTCCTTTACCTCCCCCGCAGTCAGCTGCTACCGGGAAAAGATTTTATACTGGGAACTTTTTGACTGTAGTGAAGATGAGGAGGGAGGGCCCATTGAGCTTTATGACTCAGCATAAGGAAGTTTCACAAACAACTCTTACATCATTAGGCCGACCCTCGAGGAAGAGGAGGACATTCTCATTCGTATTACGAAGTCCACAGGATGGACGTCCAAGCCCACTAAGCCCATGATGCCCACAGGGGAAGTGACCCTCACGCCCATTCAAAGTCAAGTCACGTTTTGCCTGTTGAGCTTCCAAGCCCTCATGTGACGATTAATAATGGGCTTATTAAATGACGGGGTAAGTGGACAACGGTTACATCTATTCTTTAGGGATAATCACGCCCCCATTATGCTAAGGCAGTTATCCTCCAACGGCACTGAAAGGACAGCTTTACTTATAAATACGGAGAACGTCAACAGTACATGTGACACTCTAGAGGTACTGAATACTAGGTACTCTGACAACACTATTCTCATACTTTCCACTCTTATTTCTTCCTCCAAAAGCCCAGTGTGACAGGATCAAGTTGATCTCCTTGGGTCGATCTTGACAGCCCCGAGTCTACTTAAGTTGATACTAACTTAAGCATCGGAGGGGATTTGGGTCGGAACCCAGATTTGACCCCTCTTGATGAGTGTCTGTAGTGCAGATTGTTTGAGGTTCGACCCAGTGAGAAGGTCGAAGGGTTGTAATATATGACCCAGAGAAAGGTCGAGCTCTAGCCCAGTAGCTCGAAGGCTCGCTTCCCATGACCCAGGTTCCATCTACCATTGGTCCCACTCAATAGCTGACGAGGCTCCACCTCATTAGAGGTGTCCAAGTCAGCCCAATCTACTATTGGCCAAAAGCCATCCGTCAACAGTTGGCGCCGTCTATGGGAAACCACACAGTCAAAATCTCGAAGCAACAACCAAACAATGTCGACTCGGCCCACCAATACGTGACTGATCCTTCGCATGAATTGTAAGGATCCTGCGGAGTTACACACACACACACACACACACACACACACAGGAGGGGGGGGGGGGGTGAATAGTGTAGTGGCAGACAAAGTGCTTAATTAAAAGTTACTAAAATTATAGCACAATAAGCAGCGGAAATTAAACAGAGTGCTCAATAACAACAATCTCAAACACAAGGATTTTACCCTAGTTCCCCAAACATAGGTACGTCCAGCCACACCAATATTCACTATGATTCTCACAAAGAGAAGAGAATACAATCTCACACAAAGATACCTCACACAGAGGATTTTGTCCTATACACGAACCCAACTAACCCTACACAAGGGTCAAATTCTCACACAGAGAATTACTAACTCCCACACAGAGAATTAGGGTTAGTCCTACACTAGGACACCAAACTCCCACAAAGAGAGTAACCAACTCCCACAAAGAGAGTATCTAATTTCCACAAAGATAATTAAGGTTTCGAACAAAAACACGAAACAAAACAACACTTACATATGCCTTGATATGATCTTACCAATGTGATGAAGAAGGCATGCAAGTGAAACTCAAGTGCTTGAGATGAGGCTTTGATTGCACTTGATGATCTTTCTCTCTTCTAGAAATGAATCCTAACACTTCTCACTTGAGTGTATGAAATAAAGAGAAGAAAGATGATTTCCAAGAAAGAAATGAGAATTAGATCCATTGGAGAATTTCCCAATGAGCTAGCTTCAATGCATGAAGAGAAATATGCTCATGAGAGGGAAATGGGAGAGATTAGGAGTGGCTATTGATTCTCAAAGATATTCAATATTAATCAAGCCTCTCTACTGAACTCAGCCATCTCCTATAAATAGGAAGCCAAGAAAAGTCCATAAAACCAGCCAAAAACCCAAAGTGAAGAAATCTGCAACAGCTAGATTGTGGCAATTTACGACACAGACAGTCGACTGATGAACAACTAACAGTCGACTTGTCAATGGCTATAAAATTCCCAACGGCTATAATCTGAGTCAGGACATGCGATTGTAGAAGACTACACAGGCACCTGTACAATGGGTAGGTGCCTGAATATCCTTCAGCATGCGACTGTCACTTGGATGGTAACGTAGCTGAAAATGCAACTTTCGCACTAGCGCCTTCAGACGATAGATGACCATTTCATAGGAGACTGTAAATACTTCATCAATCGACTTACTTGCAAATTGGGATGAAGCCTAGAAAATGCAAGTTGCGCACAGACGACGGTAGATCAATTCCCAGGCGCCTGTTGGAAGATAGGCAACTGTAAATTAAACTTTAGTCGACTGTTCCAAAAGCTCAAGTAAGAGTTAATAAAAAGGTTGGCTTGAGTTGTGCATACCAGTCGGCTATAGAAGGCTGGCCAGGTGCCTGGAGGTAATCCAGTCGCCTGTCGTGCCTTCATCAGTCGACTATGTGAGAGCTAGAAACTCCATCTTGAGTTTAAGGCATGGTGAACTTAATGGGATGGTTTCTATGATAATCCTAAGGCTAACTAAGATGGTTAAATCTATATGCATAAGAGTATGACCATCTATCAATGCATTACAATAATCCTAGACTCAAAAAGAGAAATGCAAGAATTGAAATTACATGGATTACAAATTGAATCTCCTAGAGTCTAAGTCTTCAAGTTCATGATACCTTGATGCTCCCCAACAACTCCAAGCTTGGCACCCCTTGATGATCTTTCCTTCATCAAGCTCCAAGCATTGGCATTGCTCCTCTAGATGTCCACCATCACCATGCTCCAAGCTTTGGCTTCATTAGATGATCTTTATGACTTCATCCAAGCTTGAGAACTCCATCACTCTTGAAGGTCTTTAATATATCCATTGCATCATCTGACATGCGTTTATATTTTATATATTCACGCACGTCTTCTTTACGATTTTCGTTCTTTTCCGTCGTCCCGTACCCATTTTCTTGTGATTTTTAGTTTTCTTTCACTTCTTTGTGTTTTTTGTGTAAATGCAGGAGATTGCCAGTGTTGGGGACATATAAAGAAGATATCATAAGTCCTCAGAGCAACGGGAGGAGTCACGCGTGATCCAGAGGGTCAAACGATGAAGATTGCTATATCTCAGCCCTCAACCGATCGGGTGGTTCAGCCACCCGATCGGTTGATGCAAGCGTATCCGACCCGGACGGAGGCTGAAATGAAGAGCAGCTCACCCGATCGGTTCAGTGATCTGGTGAGATCGACAGAGCTCTCGGCCATTTGAAGCTGAATTCCAACCGATCGGGTGACATCTCACCCGATCGGTTCATCTGTAGCTGAATTTTCCAAACGATGACCCAGAGAGCTCAACCGACCGGTTCGTCGACCGGTTGAATCCAACAGAGTTCTCTGTTCTTTAAAGCTGATTTCCAACCGATCGGGTGACTTATCACCAGATCGGTTCATCTGTAGCCACAATTGCTCCATTGGCGAATCGACGGCGCCAACCGATCGGGGACTGCGACCGGTTGAAGTTCTGAAGCTCGATAGCGAAGCGTCAAGTAGCTCACCCGGTCGGTTGATGCTTCAACCGATCGGGTGACATCGATTTCTATAAATAGTCGACCTAGGGTTGCTGAAAACGAATCTTGTTATTTTTTCAGTCTTTTTTGTATTGCGACGGCTGGAATTTTCTCCTATTTTGTAAGTGTTCCGATTGACTCCAAACTTTAATATTGTCTTAATACCATTGCTAGTATCTCATTTCTATTGCTTGATCATGATTTCTACCGTTGATTTTTGTTTAGATTGCGTTTTATCTATGAATTGTGAGCAGTTCCCAAATCTGCGATTTCGGTGGAATCTCCTTCGTGGGTTCTCCCTAGAGCGACCATAGGAATAGGATTTCGATAGGGATTAGGAATTTAGATGGTTACACGGGGTGTTTCATTTTCATTGGCGGGAGAAAGACCGCCTCTGACCGTCGGGCCAAGGGGGAATAAACTTGGCGGTTGACTCCCTAGCCACAGCTCACGCCCTTAGCGTAGACATTGAATCCTAGAGCGTGTAAACGGTGGGATGAGATGTTAGGAGTATTCGTTGCGAGCTTAGTGCTCCCCGAGTCGGTCGGTGTTAATGGACATGGGAATGCCCACCGAACGAACCCGGGTAGTCCTAGCGTATCATCCTGGGCACCAACTGGAATATCGGGCCCATGGGACGATTGGTATCACTCTTAGAGGCAAAGTCCCACCACTAAACCCTAAATCTTATCGTATTCCTATCCGTCAGTCGTAATAGTGAGAACACATAATAGGGTGGAAACCGAAGTCCTAGGTTTCCTTTTATATCGTTTATCCTTCGTATCTATATTCTGTGACAACCATCAATCGTTCGGGCTAGCTCACCCATCGGGTGAACCGGTTCCTCTTTGACACAAGCACAACACACGCCTCCCTATGTTCGACCCCCAAGCCACACTACAACCCCGTGTGCTTGCGGTATAAATATTTAAATCCGGTATCCCCAATCATATTGCACTTGCATGCTCAAATCTAGGGGACGTCATCATCCTCTAAGTATTATGCTTTGTCTCATCAACATATAATCATTAAAATAAACTGAGACTAAAACATAAGATTGATTAGCACACTAACATAGTGTATTAATCATCATCAAAACAACGTTAGTCTTGAACCCAAGAACTAACAATCTCCCCCTTTTTGATGATGACAATCCATTATGTCAAAATATAATAAACATTGAAATAAACAATGTGTGCTAACAAACTCCCCCAATCAATATGCAAATATGCACAAAATATAAACATGCAAAGCACAAATCATATTGATGGATATTATGCAAAAACAAACCAATTGATACTAATGCATAAAAAGCACAAGGTATATTTTTACATAACCTATTTCTTTCCCCCATTGGCATATCAAAAAGATGGGTAATAGCCAAATAGGAAACCCAAGGGCAAGAGAAATAACCATCTCATATGCGCAAATATAATGAGAATGCCATTAAATGTGACATATGAAGGGGTTTGGCAGACCCTTAGGGCTCAGATTTGTGCCCGCCCTATGTCGAACGGACAACAGAGGTGAAAATATACCCATCAGAAAAACATAAACATGCTAAACATTTTAGCGAACCCTAAGGCGAGCCAGAACCTCGCCAAGATCTATGCCGACTTGGGGTGGATTTGACCACCCTAAGAGGGATCTAGCCTACTGTGACATTATTAAAATTATTCTAAAAATCTACTAACTAACGTACCTGGAATCTTGGCCTTGGGATATGCAAGATGTACCGCACCACCTTCTTACGCTCCTCGTAGCCGAGCCGCCTTGCGCCTTCGAACCGATCTACCCGAGCTGCCTCCGAGCCAATCACTTGCCGAAGAAAGTTTCACTTGAGCAGACCCGCATCAAAGACGTCTGGATCTGATCCAAACCTCCTCGTAGTCTTGCTAGGACACGATGGGAGGATATGAAGAAAAAGAGGAGAGGAATATTTAAGTACACGATCGAGCATGCTCAAAAATCAGGAGCTACTCGAATCGATCACTTGGTGCATTTTTCAACGAAAAGAGGGCACCCCTATTTATATAGGGAGTCGGCTCCTCCCTTTTCGTCACGAACAATGCGGGACAAACTTAAATAAATGGGATTTTAATTGAGTTAATTAAGTTAGTAAGCCTTTCACAAAGGCCAATTTCAACAAATTAATTCTCCCTCACCATTGAGCTTTATAGACGATACAAATTATCATTTCGAAGGGCTTCGAAGGGTGAATGTGTAGAAACAAACGACGACGAATTCCGACTTTGTTTGGGCCCTCAAACAATTGCCCAAAGTTAGGCAAAAGTCACACTTTCGTAGTCGTCAAGGGTTTCAAAAAACCCCTAGCAAAAATAACTTAAGTTGCTGGCGCACCCGCTAAGCTAGCAGGCGCACCCGCCAAGAGAAACGGGCCCGCCCGGAGTGAGCGCCTGGAGCGGGCGCGCGGCCCGCTCAGCGGGCCGGCGCCCGCTGCTCGAGCGGGCGCCCCAGCCCGCCAAGCGGGTGTCCCAGCCTGCCATGCGGGCCGGCGCCTACTGGCGGTAGCAGGTGTGCCTGCCTCCTTTGCGGGGTTGTCTCCCCAAAGTGGGTCTGACCCACGTTGGCGTTTCTCTGCTGTTTTCGACTTTCTGGGCTCATTCGAGCTCCGTTTTTGATGCAGTTTAAATCTACGTTTAGACCGGAACGATCCCGTCATCCAGTTAACCTATCCAATGTATTTATTCCATTAAATATTGTTGTAAAAAATTCACGAAATATTTAATCTATTTTGCATCATATGCAAAATTTGTCCCCTATTAAACTTGAACTCACAACTAGCTTGTGAACTTAATTATTCCATTTCATTGAATGAATTCCTCTTAACATACTTCATATTACTAAGACATGGATACTACTCGGTGTGAGACCCTACATCCTGACCCTACTATAAGTTGGGGCTCGAAACCCCTAGACGATGGTAACCACGAGAAGCAGGCGTCGTTCCTGTTTCAGAATCATACTTACATGATCGACCCAATGACGAACATGTCATTGGGATCACTCTGACTGTGTCAGTGTCGAATTATGCAGTTTTAGTCCCTTCATCAAGACTATGTCTCTGCATGGCCTAAGGTATGGATTATCGTCACCCCCACTAGCCAGCATCGGTCAGTATACGTCGGTCTTTGTTGTATTCACGTTGTACATCCTACAACATATCCCGGCCGAGGATTACACAAAGACAATACTGATCCAGTGACACTAACTTCCCTTTAACGGAAGAGACGAATCCTATCTTAGTCATCTACTTCCCTCGTGAGCTTCAGGTGTCACCCAACCTAAGATCTTTCAGCAGGCCGAGCCTCGAAGCTAGATCATAGATCTAAGTGACACTATCCATTCACAGGTTCGTACTGATGACTTCAGGTCTTAAGGACCAACTTGCCTATCATCACACTAGAGTTATTATTGACAGTCTAGTTAAAGCTTAACCATTTAATAACCCTAGTTGGTCGTTCAGTGAACTCATTCTCTAATGAGCACATGTCTCGCGTCTCCGACTTCGCCAAGTCGAATGACTATGCGATCATCATTACTCTAAGGTAAGACAAAGACATAATGGTCTAACCGATATGTCGATATCCTATTCTCGACACATCTATGACCACGAACCGTTTAAGACTTAAGTTTGTAATCGGTCACTAACTTCTCATGATCGAAATCTACATCTGGATACATAATGACCTGACTATAAGTCTAAGGAAACTATCTAAGTATATTATTCTACGAATACATACTTAGGATAATTAATACCATATAATAATAAGAACGAGATGATTATCTTAGGATAAATGCCTTAAGGGCATACATCTTCGTACATCTCCCACTTGCACTTAGGCTATTTATCTCGGTATCTCATACCGCTATAGCATATCAGTCACACTGGACATTCATATGTCGAACCTAAGAATAGATCTGCTAACATGTATCTATTCGGTTTTTAATGGAGTCTTATATATACATCATTTGATTACACCAGGTTGATCCTTCGAACTTGCTTTGGATCCTATCCAACAATTTTTCCTTTTGTATGGCTAACAATTTAGCTCATACAATATGATGTAGTCTTTGTCGTTTCTATAAGTCAATTATGGCTCATTCCAATTATTTTTTGTGTCAATTATGTTTGATACATAAGTGACACCATAAGTCTTTATATGCTTGACACAATCAAAACTATCTTGTTTTAATGTTGCAAATAGACGATTTAATAAGTTGGAAACCTTTTACTTAGTCCGAGACGGAACTAAGTTATATGCCAGCTCCCACTGACTTTGAGAACTATCTGGTTAAACACTTCGACTTAAATATCTAAATCATATTTAGAATATTTATTAAGTATAACCATTTAGAAGTGCTGAATAGGAACATCCAGTGTCAGGTTGGTTTGACGAATGAGTCATGTCAAGACCCGTTTATAGGCGTCTTGATGCTGACTTACTTTGTCAAAACACCCTACACTGTTCTTTCCTTTAACTACATTTAATCTTTTCCTTTTAAGGTATCAAATGTAGTTTAATTAACAATTAATCTTAACTCGCGTATAATTTGGATCATATCTAATTTTACGCTTCTGGAACCTTCATGTAACTATTGATTGGCTATAATATATCGTAAACTCCAAAACAATCAAATTGAGTCAGAGGCTCTGCAAGACAACTCAAGAATTTATGCACACCAACACAGACAGTTTTATCCACAACAATCAGCCATTCACAATAAATTGCAATTTTATCAAGCACATTTTCAAGATATCATTCAACAATGGATTCATTAAAATGAATCAGACTTGTTTATCAAATATAAACATTGAGTGATTAACACTCAATCATTGTTTTAAACCAAGTATCGATACATTTTATTCAAAATAAGAAAAATATCGATCGCTTCTATATCATATCTCTCGAAGTCCTTGTGCGGTCCCAGCAGTAACGATTACTCCGATGCCGACCGTCCATGGAAATTTTTCCATCCTCTGCTTTGCTATCAGCCACTTGTATAAAATACACAGATGTCTTAGTATCTCATACCATGTAACAAAGCATTTATGGAAATTTTATGCTTTATTAAAAAAGAATTTTTTGTACCTGAGGTATAGGCATCAGTATGCCTCTTTTCTTTTTTGCAAGGTACATCTTGCAGTTCCTCTTCATGTGGCCTATCTTGTGGCAGTGAAAACATTCGGATTTTGACGAAGCCCCCTTTGTCTTCTTCACCTTCTTCACCTTGGCTGGTTGTGGGACCTGCCTCTTCTTACCTTTGCCTTTCGGCTGGTTTGAAGAAGTAGAGCCAACAACCAACACAGTCGGTTTCTTCTCGATCTCCTCAAACTGCCTAAGCATGTTGAGGAGATCAGGAAGATCCGTTTCAATACTGTTCATGATGAAACCAGTAATGAATTGTTTGAAGTCTGGGGTTAAAGATTTTAGGATGATGTCCATGGCCATCTCATTGTCGAGGACAAAACCCAACTGGGCAGCATCTTCCACGTACCTGATCATCTTAATGACATGATCTTGCACAGGGCCCGTCTCCATCTTAATTCCCTAGAGGTTGCTCGTGGCTTCAAACTTGGCAGCTCTTGACCTCTTGTCATACAACTCCTCTGCATTCAGAAGCATGCTTTGAACATCTAAATGTTCGTGCTTCCTTTGCAGGTCGTTGTTCATTGAAGCCAGAGTATGGCACCTGACCTTCTAGGCATACCTCTGGTACTGCTTATAGACTTCCTTTTGTTCGTGGGTTGCATCTTCGTCAGGCTTCTCCGGAGAGTCCTCAAATAGCACGTATCCTATCCCAGCTAGTTAGAGGACTAACTTAATGTTCCTTAGCCAATCTTTATATTTAGTCCTGTCAAGCACGTTCTTTTCAATCATATACTTCAGACCTGACTCCATTCTGCATTTAAATAGATATTTAATTAGCATGTGTTCGTTGGACAGTTTAAATGGTTTTTATTAAACTATATTCTCCCACTAATTTTAAGAATTAAAGCCACAATAATAAACAATTTATTATATAAAATATTTGTGGGAGAGGGGCCCGACTACCCTGAGTCTGACAACCTTGAGTGTAGCTCAACAAGTTGTCTGACTCTGCAGTCGGTAGACGAACTCTTCATCAATCATATAAAATACGATTCCCTATGTGTTTTACCCCCAGTCATTTATGATCATGAGTGTGCTCATCCAAATCACAATGACTAGCCTAGTCAGACCCTTGTTTTCGCGTCCAGCCTGACTTACGTCGCCGCTTGGTGTATTCACGACACGTCGGTTTGGGTTAGGACTAAACTTACATCAATGACTCAACTTACACCGGCGCTCGGTGTATTCACGACACGACAGTTTGGGTTTAAGTCTAGACTACATCATTGGCTCAACTTACCCTGGCGCTTGGTGTATTCACGACACGACGGTTTGGGTCAAGTCAAGATCTCGTCACATGTATTTAAGAAGTCGGTTTCTATAAGATTGCCATGTCACAGCTTGAGTGTAGCTCAACAACTGGAACATGGGTCCTACAGTTACCAATTCCTAAAACAAGGAGGGTTACGATTTATCTTGAACAAGATTATTATCGTATTTGACCTAGGTATAGTCGACAGACTTACACAGTCATGATTCGACTCCTTGCGGTCCAGCGGACGCAGCTAGGGAATTGACTAAGCCAGGACCACTTAACCCATAGTCTAGCTAGGGGTGATCCAGCAAACTTAGCCACGCACATTGACCGACATCATGATCCATTGGAGGAGACTTATCAATCTTATGTTCGTCCATCAACTAAAAAAGCTTTTATTAATACTAGTTAATCCTTATCAACTAATGGATCCTTAACATTCAGAATTTTATGGATTTGTTTAATAGCTTTTATTAGATTCTTATCAACTATAAGGTTTGTTCATTCATCGTGCTACCCTAATCTTTATTAGGATTTTAATAAATCAATTACAACATCTGAAATAGTAATCATTAAAAGAGAATTCTTATTGAAACGATTAAAATAATAATCGTCAATTAAAGAGGACTACCCTAATCGAGAATTAGATTTAAATGTTGTAAGTGTTCATTAAAACATAGCATGTCACATTTTAAAAAATTCATCTTATAAATTTTTAAGAATTAATGGCTAACCTAAAAGGGGTACATGAATAATTAAATAATTCATCATGTCCATTAATCAACAAACAACTAATTTTATCGCATAAAAATAAGGTTCAACAGTGTGACATTAAAATAGAACATGCAAGTTAAAACATCTATGAAATAAATAATTAACATGCTCTCATTAAAATTTAACATTTAAATTAAAAGGATATGATTGTTAAACTTAAAACATTTTATCTAATAAAATGTCGGTTTCATAAAACTCATCAAATAATTTTTAATATTAAACCTATATGTTTAAAAAATCATTAAAACATTTTGAATGCTTACTAAAAGTATTTTATCTCATAAAATAATTTTTAAAAGCATTTAATCATAAGAGGCTAATATAAACTTTATCACATAAAATTCAAAATGTCTCTTAAAAAATTCCATGCTATAAAAATAATTTTTTTTAAAACATTTAAAAGAAAGGTTCATACTCATTTTAACGTTTATCAAATAAAGTTAAAATCTTTATGACAAAAGTAAGTAATTTAATAATTTTAAAATAACATCGCAGTCTTAGATCATGCAAACCTAGACTCCGATACCACTGAAGGGTTTTGGCAGACTTTTAGGGCTCAGATTTGTGCCCATCCTACGTCGAACGGACAACAGAGGTGAACATATGCACAGCGAAAAAACATAAACATGCTAAACATTTTAGCGAACCCTGGGGCGAGCCAGAACCTCGCCAAGATCTATGCCGACTTGGGGTGGATCTGACCACCCCAAGAGGGAGCTAGCCTACTGCGACATTATTAAAATTATTCTAAAAGCTACTAACTAATATACCTGAAATTTTGGCCTTGGGACATGCAAGATGTACCGCACCACCTTCTTATGCTCCTCGTAGCCGAGCTGCCTTGCGCCTTCGAACCGATCTATCCGAGCCGCCTCCGAGCCGATCACTTGTCGAAGAAAGTTTCACTTGAGCAGACCCGCGTTAAAGACGTCTGGATCCGATCCAAACCTCCTCGTAGTCTTGCTAGGACCCGATGGGAGGATACGAAGAAAAAGAGGAGAGGAATATTTAAGTTCACGATCGAGCGTGCTCAAAAATCAGGAGCTACTCGAATCGATCACTTGGTGCATTTTTCAACAAAGAGAGGGCACCCCTATTTATATAGGGAGTCGGCTCCTTCCTTTTTGTCACGAGCAATGTGGGACAAACTTAAATAAATGGGATTTTAATTGAGTGCAGCTTGGCTACGAGGAGCATAAGAAGGAGCTGCCTTAGGGGACGAGCCCCGCTTCGAAAGCGGGTGCGCCTGCGTCCTTAGCAGGTTTGTCTCCCCAAAGTGGGTCTGACCCACATTGGCATTTCTCTGCTGTTTTCGACTTTCTGGGCTCATTCGAGCTCCGTTTTTGATGCGGTTTGAACCTGCGTTTAGACTGGGACGATCTCATCATCCATGTAACCTCTCCAATGCGTTTATTCCATTAAATATTATCGTAAACAATTCACGAAATATTTAATCTAGTTTGCATCATATGCAAAATTTGTCCCCTATTAAACTTGAACTCATAACTAACTTATGAACTTAATTATTCCATTTCATTGAATGAATTCCTCTTAACGACTTCCTATCACTAAGACGTGGATACTACTCGGTGTGAGACCTTACATCCTGACCATACTACAGGTTGTGGCTCGAAATCCCTAGGCGACAGTAACCACGAGCAACAAGTGTCGTTCCTGTTTTAGAATCATACTTACGTGATCGACCAAATGACGAACATGTCGTTGGGATCACTCTGACCGTGTCAGTGATGAATTTCGCTGTTTTAGCCCCTTCGTCAAGACTGTGTCTCTGTATGGCCTAGGGTATGGATTACCGTTACCCCCACTAGCCAGCATCGGTCAGTATACGACAGTCTTTATTGTATTCACATTGTACATCCTATAACGTACCTCGGCCGAGGATTAACACAAAGACCGTATTGATCCATTGACACTAACTTCCCTTTAACGGACGAGACGAATCTCAACCTAAGACCTTTAGTCATCTACTTCCCTGTGAGCTTCAGGTGTCACCCAACCTAAGATCTTTCAGCAGGCCGAGCCTCGAAGCTAGATCATAGATCTAAGTCACACTGTAACGACCACTTTTCGTTGTGCGTTGTTCGTGCACGTGCTTTTGGCCGTGCACGTGTTTGTTTTAGACTTTGTGTGTTTGTGAACACTTTCGTGTGAGATGCCGTTGGGAACGTCTCTGAGAGTATTAAATAGTGGCACTAATTTGGAACGACGTGTCTCGAGTCGTTTTCCCACAATTTAAACTTACTCGATGAGACGTGACGATTCTCACTCTTGACGGGAGACGTTTCTATTTTTAGTTTCGTCGTCTGACGTCGAATTTGAGATCCGTCTTCTTAGTTAGCTCACATTCGTCGCCACGAACACCACGATATTTATTTTATAATTTTTGGAGTTTATTTGACCACTTTTATAATTTTTACAAGTTTTATATTATTTTTAATAATTAATTTTTATATTAAATTCGGCCAAATAAAATTTATTTAAGTTTTAAACGTTTTAAAGAATTTTTGAGCCAATTTCCAGCTCATTTGGACCAAGTCAAATCCTTGGATGAGTTGGAGAAGGTTAATTTCAAATTTTAAATTATTTTAAACTTCTAATCCTATTAGATTTAGCCCTAGACCAAGTCAACCCATCTATACTATATAAGCAATCCCTAGCAAGACCTATTTTCCAAAGAAATTAGCCCTAGCCTCTTCCAAAACCAAAATTGGACGTTGCGACGATTCGTCGCAACGTCGCAGCCGTCGCATGCGCACGACCGGAGATTTCCGCCCCGTTCCCTCGGTCTGACCGAGGCCACCGCCCGCACCCAGCCTAGCCCGCACCGCTCCCCCGCTCCCCGCTCCGACCGAGGACATCTCTCGGTCTGACCGAGAGATTGCCCCGCCTCCGCTCCGCTCCGCAACGTTGCAACTGCAACGTTGCAACCCCCGCACCGACCGACGCTCCCGCCCGCACCGACCGAAGCGCTCCCCCGCATCGCCGCTTCCCCGCTCCGTTGCAACCCCCGCAGCGCTGCAGCCCGCTTCCGCAGTGTCTGACCGAAGAATTGCCCCGCAGCGACCGCTGTGACCGACGACCGCACCGACCCCAAGCGCTGCACAGCCCGTTCCCCCGCAGCGACCGATGGAGATCCCCGCATTTGGCTGAGTACGACCGAGAGCAAACGTCGCAACCCCGCACCCGTCGCATCGCTTGCCACCGTGGGCCCCCCAATTTCTCCAGAGTTATTGTGGGTCCCCCAAAGGCCCCTAGGACTGCTGTGGGCCCCACCTAGGAGTGTTCTCTTCGACGACTTGCCGCGTACGACGTCGTCGCACGTCGTAGCCCGTCGTCGCACGTGCGAGCTTTGGAATCTGAAATCGTCGCCCGGGTTGATGCTCTGAACTTTCCAGCGAGGAAACTATATTGGAATCAGGACTTGGAGCGCGTTCTATTATTCCGACCCCCGGCGTCGCTACCCGACGCCGGTGTATCTTTTGCGTCGTGTTGAGGTAACGCTTTGCACCCCTAGGACCCCCAACCCAATTGCATGCTAATCAAGACTAAAATCAGTATTTTCAAAGTATTTTAAATGTTTTAAATTCACTAATCAAGATTAATAATATGGACTTTAGGCCGGTGGACTTGTGCACGTAGATAATTGTGATTTTTGGACTCATTGGACGGTGTGCTCAGACGTCGTATTTGCAGGCAAGTGAAACTTGCCAACTCTTGTGTAGGGCCATGTTTTTAGGCCACTTCCTTGCTTTTAGCGTAAAAGAGACTAGCCAGTGAAATGATAGCTGGCTAGACGCCTATTTGATCTAGTTTGACAACGAAACTAGATCCGTCACCTAATTGATCTAGCTTGACAACGAAGCTAGATCCACCCTTTAAACTTGATGTTCATGCATACTAAACTGTCACGTTTACTTTCCTTATCTGTACGCACTTTTAACTGCCATGCATTGCATTCTACATGTCATCCAAGTTGAATATTGCATTCGTAGCACACGCTACATACTTGTACTTGCTTGTCCTGGCTAGGTGCACCCCTACGCCATACTTGTTAAAAACACTTCCTGGCTCGTGATCCAGAAGCGAGCATTACCGTTCGGGGGTAAGGCCCTGGCTCGATACACGTGGGATGGGGTAAGAGTTAAGCGGCCAATCAGCTGGGAGTCTGCCTGATCAGCAACTGCAGCTGTAAGGCGTAAACTCTGGGTGGGGCGGAGTTAAGCGGCCAATCAGTGTGAAAGAAAGTCATTTCAGCTGTAAGGCGTAAACTCTACAAATGACATGAAAACGTGACTAGAGAAATCCTTGTAAATGTTATTAGTCTTGCCACACTTGCCATGCCATGCTAGCTACTTGTTGTTTTCTTTACCTGCTGCACTCATACTTAAACTGCCATGTCATTGCATCATGCTAGAACTGCTAGGTTGCTCTTACTTGTACTTTCAGTTTCACTTGCACAAGTCTTCCAGACTTGCTGACATGTGCCCCTTTCTCTTTGGGTGTCACATGTTAGACCCTGAGCCAGAGATCGTTGCTGTGTACGTGATGAGTCGCTGACGCTGAGTCTGAGTCCATGATTGCCAGGAGGATTTTGGTGGACACCGGTGACCTTGCTTTGAGTTTTGTTGAGCTTTATGTTGTTTTAGGCCTTTTGTTAGTTTTGTTGGTGCGTAGCACCGTCGTTGTACTTTGTACTTTTGTTGGCCATGTTTGGGCCTTTAGTCTCTTACTTTTAGCTTGGTGGTTTTTCTGTGATGTTGGAAACTTATTTTATGGATATTCTGAGATGCTTCTTTTGTCTCATTTCATTATTATTATCTTTGTTTCGTTCGCGTTGCAAGGGCCTGCAGTTTTAAATTTGATTGACGCTTATCGGACTTGCAGCTTTGCAGCTTCAAGTCTGAGCGGACCTTCTCACGCTTCGCCTCCATATTTTGGGAAGCGGGGCGTGACAGGTTTTGTTGGTGGCCCATGCAGGTCCAGTCTTGCAATTGCGAATTAACGGAACAACGATGATAACGGAATGTCCATTAAATAAATTGCAACATCCGAGTCATAAGCCCTGAGTCTAGTCGATTTCTTAGGACACTAGGTGGTAAGGGACTTAGTTAGACGTCTGTGCTTGCTAGTTAGAAGCCTCCGATTGGTAGTTAGACCCCCCTTCTAGCAATTGATCGCCGTAGGAGTTACCTTAGTGGTCCTTGCTTAACCCTGACCATACTAGACCTCCAAAATTTCCTTTTGTCGTTCGCTTGGGTTCATTGATCTCGGACCAAGCTGAACGCATTTCATTACCGTCCAGCACCTTAGGAAGTCTTAGTGCTTAGTTTCAAATCTTTAGTTGGTCAACCGTAGGAGTTTCCGTAGACTTTTCTGATTCATGTCCTAGACGTATGTATGCTTTGACCACCTGACCAATTTCCTCCCCTCGATTCACGAGATCGCCTCATGACGATCGTCGTCAATTTTCGACCCTCTCCGTTACAAACCTGAATCTTCTGAAAGTATTCTTCGATTTCCTCTTTCCCATACTACTTCGTTGATTTAAATTTTTAAAACGTTTGTCGGAATTTTGAACTCTAGCTTATAATATTTTCCCCAGCCTATGTTTTCGTACTCATGTCGTCTTTTCATATATTTTATTCCGAACCGTTTGTCCAATTCGATTTATAATTTTCCTTCTTATTTGTGCCATTTGAATAATACATCGTGTTTACTTTTAATATACTCTTCAAGCCACATGGAATTTCAGATTTCAGCAAGTTGGTTTTGCTCGCCGTTCCCACTATTTCAGATTTTTGCAAAATTACTATTTTCATAACCTCTTCCTGCTTTAGACCCTCCCTGATTTGATTTTAAAGATTTGCTATTCAACCCTGATAATTCTTATGCTAAGTTACTATTATTTTCCTTCCGCTCACCATACACACTTTTAGAAAAATTTCTAAACCAAATTGAATTTCAATTATTTTTATATCCGTGCCAGACTTGTAGTGCTCGTATATTAAGAACCTTATGTAAATCAGTTTTTCATTTTTGGCAAATCCTGGTCCTCTAAAAGTAATTTCAAATTGATCATTTTAAATTGTTTTCCATAGCCTAAAAGTTTTGAAAGCTTTTAATATGAGTTTAAATTCTTCCGTTACTTAATTTCATTCCTTGACCTTCAAGAACTTTTGACAACATTATATTAAATTACTAACGTATAAGATTTCTAAAACCTCATCCTTAATATTCGTGTAAATGATTTCACTTCCTTTTACATTGATTTTATATAAACCAATAAAATATTTTCTCTTATTATGAATATTCGACTCAAACTTATTTCGAATAACTCGTTTCATCGATCTTCAAATATTTCGTTTTAGACTGGGATTTTAACTTTTGAAGAACGACAGTTTTCTAAATCCACGTACTTTAGCTTATGCTATTCACCCTATTTCCTATTTAAGCATCACTACATCTCCCTTTTCCCTCAACCTAAACATCACCATTGAGTCAATGCTTCGTCTAACCAAGCTGTCTCCTTGTATTCGTCCTATCTGAACTCGTGCTTATCGATCCTTCCCTCGTCACGCTCTCGACCTCTCTTTATTGCTTAGGCCTTAGGGTCCTTCAATGTCTGTGTCAACTCTAGTTGTTAGTAGACCCTTGGACCCTTGTGAGGTTGTCATAGTGCACGTACCTAAGCTGTGTACGTGGGCTTGAATGAGTGTACCCCCATAGTATATTGGTCCTTGCCTATTGTGTGATATATATATATATACTCGGAGTTATTCGTGATAGTATGAAGTTGTTGGGTGTTAGTAGTTATGGATTGTTGTGTGGATAGTTATATTATACTAGGGATGCCCGTGTATATAAGAGTTAGCGTTGAAATATCTAAGTTGTGTATGTAGTAAGAGATACTTATAATGGTTGAAATAAAATGATTGGTAAAGCTATGTGTATGTTAGGTTGTAATAATAATAGGTGGATGTACAGTTAAGAGAGTAGGCCTATTGAGTGACCTATATACTAGTACGAGTGAGTATGTGCTCGTAGGTAGATATATATGGTGCTTATATGTAAGTAGTCATGTTTTGTTGCCTGAGTATATATGTGTTATACATATGGTAGTAGGGTTATAATTTTGATTGGTATTGTTTGCTTTCGCGGGATGTTGCATGCGTGCATACCGTGAGGTATACACGACTATTGCACATCTTAATTATGTACGTATAGACGTGTTAGTATACCAATTATAGGCAGTAGGCTATGGTGCGAATATATATATGTTACATGGGTGTGACTATACGATGAATACGTATGCATGTATTAGGGAGTGTATTATAAATATACGTGTGCTGACGTCTGTATTATTATTATTATGGTATATAGAGTGATTGAACTATGTAAGTATTACCTGACTAAATATTAAGTGTGATTGACCTATGGTATGCATATGGTTGTATTGGTAGATATATATATATATATATATATATATACATATATATAATGGAGTGGTATTGGTATATGTATGAATGTCGTGTTACGTATATAGAATATTCTAATATGTGTATTGAGTCTCACTCAAGCTTGAGTGGGTATACTCTAAGTATATTGAATGCATGTTTGTAGTCTGAGTATAGCAATGTTTGATGTATGTATAGTGATAGGAGTGTTTGTACCTGGTAGTGCTACACACATGATTGTGGGTCGCTACACCAGTATATAGTTATAGGTGTTGGTCTTGTGGTATAGTTAATTACTAAGGACTTGCCTGTGTGAACGTATGCGTACTAGTTAAAACTAAGTGTGTATGTGTGCTAGTAATATAATGGTATGATTGGTATGCGTAAATGAAATGTTAGCGTGTATGGGAGTGCACCATGCACGGGTAAGTATGTGCTTAGATATAGGTATGGATGACTATGGCATATGTGGCGTGTCGTAAATATAGTTATAGGACCGTACGTGATGTGAATATATGGTGAACTAATTGCATGTAATTGAATGACTATATATTGTGAAATTATAGTAGTGGTGAATGTATATTAGATATAGTGAACTTGATTTAATAATGGTATGGGTGACTATATGTGTTGAGATGCTTGGTATTGGATGAATATTAGAGGGTAGTATACCCTTGATGTTTGTGCATAGGTAGCTACATATAGGTAGAGCGATGATTGTATTGGCTAAGCGTGAAACTATCTTTATATAAGTGTCTGAAATATTGTTTTGTGATTAGGTAGGTAGTAGTTTATAAGGAATGCATGCTTATATATATGATTGAAATACGTGTATGAGTTGACTGGTTACAATAGGCATAATTATATGACGTACGTGAATGTAAATATATATACGTGTTGGTAATAATAATGTTTGACTACCTAGTGCATACATGAGCACTTGTAATGAATATACTTGGTTTGAAATATAATGTGACTTGATTTGGGGTAGTTATTAGAGCGACTAGATATATTAGAAAGTCCGAGGACGGACTTTATTCTAAGGTGGGGAGGATGTAACGACCACTTTTCGTTGTGCGTTGTTCGTGCACGTGCTTTTGGCCGTGCACGTGTTTGTTTTAGACTTTGTGTGTTTGTGAACACTTTCGTGTGAGATGCCGTTGGGAACGTCTCTGAGAGTATTAAATAGTGGCACTAATTTGGAACGACGTGTCTCGAGTCGTTTTCCCACAATTTAAACTTACTCGATGAGACGTGACGATTCTCACTCTTGACGGGAGACGTTTCTATTTTTAGTTTCGTCGTCTGACGTCGAATTTGAGATCCGTCTTCTTAGTTAGCTCACATTCGTCGCCACGAACACCACGATATTTATTTTATAATTTTTGGAGTTTATTTGACCACTTTTATAATTTTTACAAGTTTTATATTATTTTTAATAATTAATTTTTATATTAAATTCGGCCAAATAAAATTTATTTAAGTTTTAAACGTTTTAAAGAATTTTTGAGCCAATTTCCAGCTCATTTGGACCAAGTCAAATCCTTGGATGAGTTGGAGAAGGTTAATTTCAAATTTTAAATTATTTTAAACTTCTAATCCTATTAGATTTAGCCCTAGACCAAGTCAACCCATCTATACTATATAAGCAATCCCTAGCAAGACCTATTTTCCAAAGAAATTAGCCCTAGCCTCTTCCAAAACCAAAATTGGACGTTGCGACGATTCGTCGCAACGTCGCAGCCGTCGCATGCGCACGACCGGAGATTTCCGCCCCGTTCCCTCGGTCTGACCGAGGCCACCGCCCGCACCCAGCCTAGCCCGCACCGCTCCCCCGCTCCCCGCTCCGACCGAGGACATCTCTCGGTCTGACCGAGAGATTGCCCCGCCTCCGCTCCGCTCCGCAACGTTGCAACTGCAACGTTGCAACCCCCGCACCGACCGACGCTCCCGCCCGCACCGACCGAAGCGCTCCCCCGCATCGCCGCTTCCCCGCTCCGTTGCAACCCCCGCAGCGCTGCAGCCCGCTTCCGCAGTGTCTGACCGAAGAATTGCCCCGCAGCGACCGCTGTGACCGACGACCGCACCGACCCCAAGCGCTGCACAGCCCGTTCCCCCGCAGCGACCGATGGAGATCCCCGCATTTGGCTGAGTACGACCGAGAGCAAACGTCGTAACCCCGCACCCGTCGCATCGCTTGCCACCGTGGGCCCCCCAATTTCTCCAGAGTTATTGTGGGTCCCCCAAAGGCCCCTAGGACTGCTGTGGGCCCCACCTAGGAGTGTTCTCTTCGACGACTTGCCGCGTACGACGTCGTCGCACGTCGTAGCCCGTCGTCGCACGTGCGAGCTTTGGAATCTGAAATCGTCGCCCGGGTTGATGCTCTGAACTTTCCAGCGAGGAAACTATATTGGAATCAGGACTTGGAGCGCGTTCTATTATTCCGACCCCCGGCGTCGCTACCCGACGCCGGTGTATCTTTTGCGTCGTGTTGAGGTAACGCTTTGCACCCCTAGGACCCCCAACCCAATTGCATGCTAATCAAGACTAAAATCAGTATTTTCAAAGTATTTTAAATGTTTTAAATTCACTAATCAAGATTAATAATATGGACTTTAGGCCGGTGGACTTGTGCACGTAGATAATTGTGATTTTTGGACTCATTGGACGGTGTGCTCAGACGTCGTATTTGCAGGCAAGTGAAACTTGCCAACTCTTGTGTAGGGCCATGTTTTTAGGCCACTTCCTTGCTTTTAGCGTAAAAGAGACTAGCCAGTGAAATGATAGCTGGCTAGACGCCTATTTGATCTAGTTTGACAACGAAACTAGATCCGTCACCTAATTGATCTAGCTTGACAACGAAGCTAGATCCACCCTTTAAACTTGATGTTCATGCATACTAAACTGTCACGTTTACTTTCCTTATCTGTACGCACTTTTAACTGCCATGCATTGCATTCTACATGTCATCCAAGTTGAATATTGCATTCGTAGCACACGCTACATACTTGTACTTGCTTGTCCTGGCTAGGTGCACCCCTACGCCATACTTGTTAAAAACACTTCCTGGCTCGTGATCCAGAAGCGAGCATTACCGTTCGGGGGTAAGGCCCTGGCTCGATACACGTGGGATGGGGTAAGAGTTAAGCGGCCAATCAGCTGGGAGTCTGCCTGATCAGCAACTGCAGCTGTAAGGCGTAAACTCTGGGTGGGGCGGAGTTAAGCGGCCAATCAGTGTGAAAGAAAGTCATTTCAGCTGTAAGGCGTAAACTCTGCAAATGACATGAAAACGTGACTAGAGAAATCCTTGTAAATGTTATTAGTCTTGCCACACTTGCCATGCCATGCTAGCTACTTGTTGTTTTCTTTACCTGCTGCACTCATACTTAAACTGCCATGTCATTGCATCATGCTAGAACTGCTAGGTTGCTCTTACTTGTACTTTCAGTTTCACTTGCACAAGTCTTCCAGACTTGCTGACATGTGCCCCTTTCTCTTTGGGTGTCACATGTTAGACCCTGAGCCAGAGATCGTTGCTGTGTACGTGATGAGTCGCTGACGCTGAGTCTGAGTCCATGATTGCCAGGAGGATTTTGGTGGACACCGGTGACCTTGCTTTGAGTTTTGTTGAGCTTTATGTTGTTTTAGGCCTTTTGTTAGTTTTGTTGGTGCGTAGCACCTTCGTTGTACTTTGTACTTTTGTTGGCCATGTTTGGGCCTTTAGTCTCTTACTTTTAGCTTGGTGGTTTTTCTGTGATGTTGGAAACTTATTTTATGGATATTCTGAGATGCTTCTTTTGTCTCATTTCATTATTATTATCTTTGTTTCGTTCGCGTTGCAAGGGCCTGCAGTTTTAAATTTGATTGACGCTTATCGGACTTGCAGCTTTGCAGCTTCAAGTCTGAGCGGACCTTCTCACGCTTCGCCTCCATATTTTGGGAAGCGGGGCGTGACACACACTAACCATTCACAGGTTCATACTGATGACTTCAGGTCTTAAGGACCAGCTTGCCTATCATCATACTGAGTTATTATTGATAGTCTAGTTAAAGCTTAACCATTTAATAACCCTAGTTGGTCGTTCAGTGAACTCATTCTCTAATAAGCACCTGTGTCTCGTCTCCAACTTCGCCAAGTCGAATGACTATGAGATCATCATTACCTTAAGGTAAGACAATGGCACAATGGTCTAACCGATGTGTCAATATCATATTCTCGATACATCTATGACCTTGAACCGTTTAAGACTTAAGTTTGTAATCGGTCACAAACTTCTCATGATCGAGATCTACATCTGGATACGTAATAACCTGACTATAAGTCTAAGGAAATTATCTAAGTATATTATTCTACGAATACATACTTATGATAATTAATACCATATAATAATAAGAACGAGATGATTATCTTAGGATAAATGTCTTAAGGGCATACGTCTTCCTACTGCATATGAATGGAAAAATAATGCTAGCAAGCAAAAATTCCATACTCCGCCATAATCATACACAACATGCAAAAATGGGAGTAATGGACACACTCACATAAACATGGATACAAAAATGTAAACATACGAGCATGGTACCCAAACACTGAATAACAATGTGAGTGAGCTAGTGAGGTGGAAACCAAACAAAAGTGGAGGTTGGTTTCTGTATATAATCATATGAAAATATAACTTTACGAACATATGATTCTATATACAAGTTCCTATCAAGCCTAGAAACATTCTTAGAAATCCACAAAGAAACTGATTTAGCATTCTTAAGAAGAGGTTTAGATAAGGCATGAGTAGGAGGTGAAGGTGCACGCTTATGAGGTGAAACATAAACATTGGCGTGCCTCGTGTGTGAAACATGCAATTTAGCATTAGAAGCATTCACACAAGCAATTCTACCATGCATAGGAACATATGAAGCATGCAAAGGTTTATCATCAATTCTAGCATGCAAGCAAAGTAAGTTATTCCTATGGGTAGATTTTTCATGCATATCTACATATGAATAAGCATTCACACCAATAGGTTTTTGAATAGGCTTCTTATGCAATGAGGTGTACATATATGTATGATTCTTCTTTGGCTTAATATTCAAAGTTGATTTTTGGCCAAAATAAGATTTGGATGTGACTTTCTCATTAGAATGCTCCCCCATAAAATAAAAGGTGCTTCTAAAAGAAGAGCTTGGTTTGTTCACCTTCAACGAAGAGGATCCCAAAACCTTGTCCTTACGCAATTTGAAATTTTCAATTTGAGTAGACAACATCTCACATTTCTTCAAAAGTGAAGAAACACTGTCATCCCTCTTGGATAGACATGAGTTAAGCTCACAACATTTTGACTTAAGAGCCAATGTCTCATCTCTCAAAATGTTGTAATCACACTCCAAGTGCATCTACTCCATTTGGAGTTTGGAAGAAGCATTCTCATCTCTCAAAGCACTCAATGAAGAAAGAAGAGTATCTTTCTCGGTATGCAAATAATTAAGTTCAACATTATGCGATGCATATATACTCTCTTTCACAGAATTGTGAAAATTACGATCAAACTTAATACGAGCTTTAAGAGAGTCATTCTCGTTGTTCAACATGCACACATGAGAATCAAGAGCAACTTTTTCTTGATTCAAAGCAATAAAACATTAATAATCACAAGGATTGGATGATGAAGATGTGTGTGGGTGTGTGCGCATCTCTCTTTAAGCTTAAACTCATTAGCTTTAGTAGAGTCCATAAACAACGCATTATCATTTTCAATAAAATTACTACGTTGAACGAGAGAGTTACGAGATACCTTATTACCAATGATGCTCTCATCATCGCAAGATTCATCTCCACCATATTCTTCATCAAGATAATTCCATATCTCGTCTGCCGTCTCTAAATCACTTACTTTCTTTGCAATTTTTGGAGAGATGTCATTGAGCAATGCATGTTAGGTCTTGGGTTCAAGACTAACGTTGTTTTGATAATGATCAATACATTATGTCAGTGTGCTAATCAATCTTATGTTTTAGTCTCAGTTTATCTTAATGATTATATGTTGATGAGACAAAGCATAATGCTTGGAGGATATTACAATGATTACCATAAAGACCTCCAAGAGTGATGGTGTGCTCAAGCTTGGATGAAGTCATGAAGATCATCTAATGAAGACAAAGCTTGGGGCATGATGATGGATGACATCTAGAGGAGCGATGACAAATCTTGGAGCTTGATGAAAGGAAGCTCATCAAGGGGTGCCAAAGCTTGGAGATGATTGGGAGCATCAAGGTATATTGAGCTTGTAGACTTAGACTCTAGGAGATGCAATATGTAATCCAAGTAATTTCTATTACTTGCATTTCTCTTTTTTTGAGTCTAGGATTATTGTAATGCCTTGATAGATTGCCATACTCTAATGCATATGCATTTAACCATCTTAGTGAGCCTTAGGATTATCATAGAATCCAACCTAATAGGTTCATCTTGCCCAAAGACTCAATGAGAGTCTCTGGCTCTCCAACAGTCGCCTGGTGAAGGTTTTACAGTCGACTTGGTGATTCCAGGCACCTATCAAGCCTTCTACAGTCGACTGTAGTGCACTGCTTAAGTCAACATTTTTATTGACTACTCTTGAGCTTTTCGCCTCAGTTGACTGATGTTCAATTTACAGTCGCATATGTTTCTACAGTCGCCTATGAATTTCTCAACAGTCGTCTGTATGCAACTTGCATTTTCTGAGCTTCATCCCAATTTGCAAGTCAGTTGACTGATGAAGTATTTACAGTCGCATGTATATTTATAGTCTCATGTGAAATGGTCAACAGTCGTCTGAAAGCCGTAAGTGTGAAAATTGCATCTCTCTGTTTTATTTCCACCCCCTACAGCAGTCGCCTGCTGAAGAATTTACAGGTGCCTGTCTTGTATACAGTTGACTGTATTGTCTTCTACAGTTGCATGTCTTGGCTAAGATTATAGCCGTTGTGATTTTTATATCAGTTGAACAGTCGACTGTCAGTTGTTCATCAGTCGACTATCTGTGCCGTAAACTGCCAAAATCTAGCCATTGCAGATTTCTTTCCTTTGGGGTTTGAATGGTTTTATGGGCTCTTCTTGGCTTCCAATATATAGGAGTTGGCTTAGTTCATTTAGAACTCTTGGTTAATATTGAATATCTTTGAAAATCAATAGCCCCTCCTAATCTTTCCCATTTCCCTCTCATGAGCACATTCCTCTTCATGCATTTAAGCTAGCTCATAGGGAAATTCTCCAAGGGATATAATTCTCATTCCTTTCTTGGAGATCATCTTTCTTCTCTTCATTTTCATACACTCAAGTGAGGAGTGTTAGTATTCATTTCTAGAAGAGAGAAATATCATCAAGTGCAATCAAAGCTAATCTCAAGCACTTGGTCATTCACTTGCATGCCTTCTTCTTCACATTGGTAAGATCATATCAAGGCATATGTAAGTGTTGTTTCGTTTTATTTTTTGTTCGAAACCTTAATTCTCTTTGTGGGAATTAGATACTCTCTTTGTGGGAGTTACTCTCTTTGTGGGAGTTTGGTGTCCTAGTGTAGGACTAACCCTAATTCTCTGTGTGGGAGTCAGTAATTCTCTGTGTGGGAGTTTGGCTCTTGTGTAGGGTTGGTTGGGTTCTTGTGTAGAACAAAATCCTCTGTTTGAGGTATCTCTATGTGAGATTGTATTCACTTCTCTTTGTGGGAATCATAATGAATATTGGTGTGGCTGGACGTACCCATGTTTGGGGAATCAGGTTAAAATTATTGTGTTTGCGATTGTTGTTGTTGATCACTCTGTTTAATTTCCGCTGCTTATTGTGCTGTAATTTTAGTAACTTTTAATTAAGCACTTTGGCTGCCATTACACTATTCACCCCATCTAGTGTGTGTGTAGCCCTGCATGGTCCTTACAATTGGTATCAGAGCCTTGGTTTGGTGGCTTTTGCAAGCATGTCTTCTAAGTCTCAACAACCACTATCCATTCCTCCCATCTTCAAAGGCAAACACTTCTCAAAATGGAGGAAGAAAATGTTCCAATGGCTTGATGATCACGAGGAGTCAATGTCTATCACTTCGGATGCTCAATTTTGGAATGCATTGCTCAATGCCATCTCTTCGAAAATTGCAAAGAAAGTATGTGATTTAGAGACGGCAGATGAGATATGTAATTATCTTGATGAAAAATATGGTGAAGAGGAATTTTGCGATGATGAGAGTATCGTTGGCAATGAGGTATCTCGTAACTCTCTTGTTCAACGCGGTAATTTTATTGAAAATGATATTGTGTTGTTTATGAACTCTCTCAAAGCGAATAATAACAAGCTTGAGAGAGATGCTCGCACATACACTTCTTTATCATCCAAACCTCGTGATGAAACACAAACCATTGCATTAAATCAAGAAAAGATTGCTCTTGATTCTCATGTGTGCATGTTGAGCAAATAGAATGACTCTCTTAAAGTTCGTATTGAGTTTGATCGTGATTTTCACAATTCTGTGAAAGAGAGTCTATATGCATCGCATAATGTTGAACTTAATTCTTTGCATACCGAGAAAGATACTCTTCTTTCTCAATTGAGTGCCTTGTGTCACGCCCCGCTTCCCAAAAATATGGAGGCGAGGCGTGAGTAGGTCCGCTCAGACTTGAAGCTGCGAAGCTGCAAGTCTGATAAGCGTCAATAAACTTCAAATGGCAGGTCCTTGCAAATGCGATACGAAACAAGATAATAATAAAGGAAATGAGACAAAAAGCAATCTCAGAATATCCATAAAATAAGTTCCAACATCACAGAAAAGCCACCAGGCTGGAAAGAAAAAGAGTCTAAAGGCCCAAGCATGGCCAACAAAAGTACAACGTACGGAAAGCAAAGGTGCTACACACCGACAACTAACAGCAACCTAAAAAGAAGTAACTCAGAACAGTCTCTAAGACTGGTCACCGGTGTCCACAAACTCCTCGTCAAACATAGGCTCAGGCTCAGCGTCAGTGAACACCTCGTCCTCAATAACGGTCTCTGGCTCAGGGTCTAACATGTGACACCCAAAAGAGTAAGGGGCACATGTCAGCAAGTCTACAAGACTTGTGCAAGGAAACTGAAAGTAAAGCATGCAACCTAGCAGTTCTAGCATGATGCAATGACATGGCAGTTAAAGTATGAGTGCAACAGGTAAAGTAAAGTACAACAAGCATCTAGCATGGCATGGCAAGAGTAGCAGACTACTAACATTCATAAGTCACGTTTTCATGTCGTGCACAGAGTTCACGCCTTACAGCTGAAGTGGCTGTACGGGCACACTTCTACGCTGAGTGGTCGCTCAACCCTACCCCTCCACGTGTATCGAGCCAGGGTTTTACCCCGAACATGAATGCTCGCTTCTGGATCACGAGCCAGGAAGTGTTTTTCAATATGGCATAGGGGTGCACCTAGCCTCTACAAGCAAGTACAAGTATAGTAGCGTGTGCTACGAATGCAACAATCAGACATGGATGTCATGACATGGCAAGCTGTAATTTAAATGCGTACAGTTAAGGAATTTAAACATGGCAGTTACAAATGCAAGGATGACATGGCAGCAAGAACAAAACAGGTAAACGGGGTTGGATCTAGCTTCGTTGTCAAGCTAGATCGAATGAGGTGACAGATCTAGTTTCGTTGTCAAACTAGATCAAATAGGCGTCTAGGCAGCTATCATTTTACTGCCTAGTCTCTTTTACGCTACAGTACAAAAGTGGCCTAAAACATGGCCTAAACAAGCAACGGGCAAGTTTCACTTGCCTACAACCCGACGTCTGAATACACCGTCCAAAAGTCCAATCTACCTACGTGCACAAGTCCACCAGCCTACATTTCCAATTTAAATTATCTTAATTAGTGAATTGTCAGACAACCAAAATACCGATTTTATCTTGTTTAACAGGGATGGGTTGGGGGTCCTAAGTGTTCAGAAATTTACCCTTACACGACGCGAGAGCTACACTGGCGTCGGGTAGCGACGCCAGGGGTTGGAATAATAGAAAACGCTCCACGTCCAGATTCCAAATAAGATTCCACACTTGCCAAATCTCGGGCAGTGACCAAAATCAGCGAATCAAGATTCCAATCAGCGGGTAGAATGTCGGTAGATGTTTCTACGGCTTCCGGGAAGCCGTAACAACGAACCGGGAAGAACGGTTCGATGCACGCGATGTCTATGACGTTGAGCATCGTAGGGGATGCTCGCGACATCGGAAAACACCCCTAGGATCAGTAGGGGCTATCGGAAGACTCCAACATCGAGGGGGACGGTGAAGCGACGATACGACGCGTCGAAACGTCGTAGAGACGCAAAACAACGACATCACTCGCTGTTTCAGATTGCAGCGGCCTGAGGGGTGATATTAACGGCAGCGAGGTGTCCAGGGGGACTCACGGCGAGGTCAGGGGGTGGTTCAGGTGGCCGGCGGCCAAGGGGGAGGTCAGAGATCTTGATGGCGACGGTTCGGGCAAGTCAGCGGCTGATGGGGATGGGGATAGGCGATTCGTGATGAAGGGGGGTGTTTTACGTGGCCGGTGTCGAGGAAGATGGGTGGTCGAAATGAAATCTGGCGGTGCTCGGCCTAGGGTGGTGGCCGGAGAAGGTGTTCGGACTTCAAGGGCGCGACCTGGGCTGTGTAGAGGGTGGCCGGTGCAATGGAAGAGAGGCCGAGTTCCGTTGTCGTGGGGGTAGTCGGAAATTGAGCAAGGGTGGCCGGAACAGCGAGTGGTCACCGGAGACAGCATTGGAAAAGGGGGAGGAGAAGATGCTGATGGTCCCATGGGCTTGCGTGGAGATGCTAAGGGGAGGGGAGGAAGTTTGGGGGGGTTTCCGGCGGCCTGTCACCGGAGAAAGGCCGGAGGAGGGTGGTGTTGGCCGGCGACTTGGAAGAGGATGGCCGGTGTCTAGGAAGGAGATGGCCTATGTGTGTGGCGGCTGTGAGAATTTTTGACCTCGGTGAAACCGTGAGTTGGAGATGTGAAGGGTTAATGTGCTATGTAGATCCAACAATGGGGTAGAGTTAGTAGGTTTGGGTGAGAGAATGTGAGAGGGAGGGAGAAGAGATTAGTTTATTAAAGGGGGTGAATAGCTAGGGAATAAATCATCATGAGATGTGGATCCTATGGCTATGATTAAATCAGATTTTAACCAAGATTTAAATCAAGGATTAATAGTGCTAATTACAAAGTGAAGGAGATTAGTGTGACAGGCCAATTAAACGGTGTCCGAAAAATATAATAAAAATACCAGGACGACCGTGTCGACGAGAGAAACAGAACAAAGAAGACGGATCACAATTTTGACGACGAGAAACGAAACTAAAAATAGAAAGGCCTCACGACAAAAGTGAAAATCGTGACATCTCTTCAAACAAGGTCAAATCGTGGGGGAACGACCCGTGAAATGACGTTCCAAATTAACACCAAAATTTTAATACTCTCAGAGAGGGTCACAACGGCATATCACACTATAGGGTTCGGATACAGACAAGGTCTAAAATAAATACATGCACGAACAGGACTACGTGCACGTAAAGCATATAAAGGATACGTGGTCCAAAGGCGACGGTAATTCTAAGTTGGGCACACGTCGGGGTTGGCTTGCTAAGGATGCAACCAAGGAGCTACGGCCCTATTAACACAACGACACGACTCACCTACCAAGCCCAAAACTAATCGGGTACTCGAAATTGCTATACGCACAGCCGTATAACGAATAGTGAGTACCGGCCGTTACATCTACCCACCTTAGAATAAAGTCCGTCCTCGTACTTTCTAACATATCTAGTCGCTCTAGTAACTACCCCACATAATTCAAACCAGGTATAGTCATCACAAGTGCCTATATATATGCACTAGGTAGTCAAACATTAACACTACTAACATGTATTTATTCACGCACATTATACACTTATACCTATCATAGCCAGTCAAATTCATACACATATTTCAATCATTCATATAGTCACATACATCCTTACTATTAAACACTTATTACATACCATTATGCACATACTCACAACCAATCAAATAATTCACACCAGCAATTATCATCGTAATACTCCACGTTTAGATAACTACCTATGAACAAAATAATAAGGGTACACTACTCCCTATATCTCCTAGTGTACATCCAATAACAACACATCAACACATGTAGTCACACCATACCATTATTAAATCAAGTTTACTATATCTAATATACATTCACCACTACTATAATTTTCACAATTATATAGTCATCCAAACGCATGCAAATATTTCACCATATATTCACATCACACACGGTCCTGTAACTATATTCACGATACGCCACTCATACCATAGTCACCAATACCTATAACTAAGCACATCCTTACCCGTGCATGGTGCACACCCACACACGCTAATATAACATTCCTTCATACCACTATAGGCTCAGTACATCTACACACTTAGTTTAGCTAGCACACACACACACACATACACACATATATTCACACAGGCAAGTCCTTAGTAAATAACTATACCACAAGACCAATATTTATAACTATAATGGGGTATAGTCACCCACAATCATGTGCGTAACACAACCAGGCACAACAATCCTATCACTATACATGCATCATCCATCGCTACATTCATAGTACTACACGCAATCCATAGACATATGTATCTATATACTTAGAGTATACCCACTCAAGCTTGAGTGAGACTCAAATCACATATCAGAATATTCTATATACGTAACACGATACTTATAACTGTTCCAACACAGCACTCCAATATATATCTACAAACATAACCACATACATACCATAATTTCAATCACACTTAACATCTAGTCATGGAACACCCACATAGTTCGATCACTTTATATACCATAATAATATTACAAACATCGACACCCGTACAATTATAATACCCTCCTAATGTATATGCATTCCTCGTATAGACACACATATGTATATTCACACAATATCCTTCTACCTATAATTAGTATACCAACACATCTACTTCATACATAGTTGAGATATGCAATAATCGTGTATACCTCATGGTAAACACGCACACAACATCCCGTAAAAGTAAGCAATACCAATCAAAATTATAATCCTACTATCAAACGTATATCACATATATACTCATGCAGCAATTACATAACTACTTACGTCTAAGCACGATACATATCTACGTACGAGCACACACTCACACGTACTAACATATAGGTCATATAATAGGCCTACTCACTTAACTATAAGTACACCTATCATCATTACACCTAACATTCACCTGACTTACTAATATATATATATATATGTATGTATATATATATATGTATGTATATATATATATATCTATTATACATTTGACAGCGATTTTTGAATCCTAGGGCTGACTAGGACAAGCTGACTAGGACAAACAGGTTGATAAAAGACGGTTGGGATTTAATCTTGGATGATGAACGGTTAGGATTAAATTTTGAAATTTGTGGGTCCAACTTTTGATTTAATCTTGGACAAACTGGTTGACATCACACGCTTTGGAAATAATAGGGGAAGAGCTTTTCGCGGGGGACGAGGCGCCTCTTGCTCTTCCCAAAATAGGGGAACGGGGAACGAGGCGTCAATTAGCAGGCAAAGCCAAGAGGCGTCTCTTGCTCTTCCCTCTCGCCAGTTCATTCCCGTTCACAGGCAAATCAACGCAGTTCATCCCCATTTCATCTCGCAGTTCATCTCCATTTCATCTCCATCTTCACTCCATTTTCACTCCAGCTTCACTCCAGTTCATCTCCATTTCATCTCGCAGTCAGGCAAGGCAAGAGGGGAACGGGTCGCGCTTCATCTCCAGTTCATCTCGGAGGCAGGCAAGGCAAGAGGGGAACGGGTCGCGCTTCATCTCCAGTTCATCTCGCAGGCAGGCAAGGCACGCGGGGAACGGGTCGCGCCTCAATTACGATCATGCCCTAGAACTCGCAGGTATGTCTCCATCTTCTAAAACTTCTCCATATCTCTCGAGTTCTTCTCAATTACGGCATGTCTCCAGCTATTTTACTCCAGTGCTGTCTTCCATTAGACAGATGCTTATTTTTTAGCTCCATATGCTTATTTTTTATTCTTGGATTATGAACGGATTGGACAGATTAACCTTCCATTAGACAGATGCTTATTAAGGCATGTCTCCATATGCTTATTTTTTAGCTCTCAGCATGTTCTCAATTATTTTTGGGAAATTGGTATATTGTTTTGGAAATTGTTATGTTTATTCTTAGTTCTGAATTGATGGCCAGAAGATTACCCTTCCATTAGGCAGAAGTGTTATTTGCAGAAGTTTTATCATCGAAATTGGTAAATTGGTAAATTGGTATGTTCTCAGCATGTTCTAAATTGGTAAATTGGTATATTGGTAAATTTGCAGAAGTGTTATTTGCAGATATTTTCTAGCTCTCAGCATGTTCTCAATTATTTTTGGGAAATTTGCAGAAATTGGTATGTTGGTATGTCAATTTCCAAGTACAGAATGAGTATTAGACAGAAGTGAGGCATTCTTCAATTGAAGTGAGTATTCTTCAATTTCTAAAACAGAATGTCAATTTCTTATGCATTAGTGCTTTAGGAATGTCAATTTCCAAGTATATAGATAGAATGTCAAATTTCTTATGCATTAGTGCTTTAGGAATGTCAATTTAATAATTTCTTGGTAGCCATCATTAGGCTAGAAAGTTTGTCAATTAGGATCAATTTTCAGTGTACTGGCTAGGATTGAAGAAGTTTAACTTTCATGTCCTGAACCTTCTAAAGCAAAGGTTTGAAATACACCCAGTTGTGAAGCGTGCCCCCCTCCACACCGTGCAAAAATGTTTCAGAATATAGTCTTCTCATATCCTAGATAAAAAAATGTTTCAGAATTGAGGTTTCAGAATTACAGACTGGGACATAATCCAGGTTAATTGGGCATGCATGTATCCTACATATACATATTCACATGTGTGTACACATCTTTATGTTGAATTATATATTTTAAAGTATATGAGAAGACAGGTTATTTGAATTATATGTTGAATTATATGAGAAGACAGGTTATTTGAAATACACCCAAAGGTGAAGCGTGCCCCCCTCCACACCGTGCAAAAATGCTAGGAAGAAAAAATGTTTCAGAATTGAGGTTTTAGAATTAAAGACTGGGACATAAATCCAGGTTAATTGGGCATGCATGTATCCTACATATACATACTCATATGTGCAATTATTCCAAGACTTTTGCAGCTGAAGGATCAAAACTTTTCGCAAGTCTCTTGCGCCCAGCCAATTGCGTGCTTGCTTACTTTTCTTGATTTCGTGAAGCCTTTTTAAATAAATTTAGTGGTTCCTCACAGCTAGGTTTTAATTTCTTCATCTTTTTGATAATAATTTGTTTTTTGTTGTGCCTTTCCCACAGATTTTTGCTGAAAAAGCTTTTGAGGAAGGAGATTAATTATCAGTTCCCCAATTCCCACCCCGTTTCAACGAGGTAACGGTCTATACTGTTTGAAAATTTTATCACCATCATCAGCCGAGTTTATTTCTTCAAAAATTAGTATGTTTCCCCATTATTTTTCAAGGGTTTTTATTGAACCACAAGATCATTAATATTGCTGATTTCTTGCTAATTTCTTGATATTTTTGCTGATTGAGCCCGTATTCTAGCTTGCAAGTTAGGATCCCAAGCAAACACCTCACAAGAAACCTGATGACCAAGTCCTTCCTCAACTAAAAGGAAGCCCAGATCTTACGGAGACAAAGCTCCGATCAAGGTAAATCTTGATATATGTTCTCTTGCGCAGGTCGAGCTAAAGAATTTGATAGCCCGGCCAAGCTGATCGAGGAACCATCTCTGTTTGGTGCTTTGGTTCAGGAGTACGCCAACCGCTCATCTGAAAGAATGAGCTTCAGAGATTGTGTGCGCCATCGGCAGGCAATCATGAATAAGTATCTCCGACATCTCATTGTTACATGCTGAAGTTAGTGTAGTTTTTCCTGGATCAGAGAATTAATTTTTTTTCCTGGATAAAGCCATTTCATTGAGTGATTGAAAAATAATTTTATTTATTTGCTATCTCAGAAGAGGGGCCCGTATCTGCGGTGAGTTTCCTTAAATTGGAATCTTTGTTGCGCCCACTGAAGACGCATGTTAATTTGCCCGTATCTGCGGTGAGTTTCCTTAATTTGTTATCTCTTTATTCATTGAATCATTGCCACACTTAATTGGAAATTTTTTCATTTCTGTTATGATTCTTTTGACAATTTGTTATCACGTGCTTTGGAAATGATACTGGATGTCTTTGGAAACGATTCTGCATCATGATGTTTTGTGCTTTAGGAAATATCCGAGCCTTCTTATTAAAATTTGTTTTCTACATATTTTATTTTATAACATTATTGATTTCAAAACAGAATTTTCCTTTTAAATGATAGAAACAGATTTTGCAGTTTTAAATGATATCAGCTTTTTATTCTATTGATGCTGATACAATACTATAAACTGATATATTATGGAAATGCAATGAGTATCATTCTATTGATGTGGATACACAATTACTGCATACAGATGAAGCCATTTCTACATCTCCAGATACTCCCCTATCAATGGAAGAATCTCCTCAAAATTCTGTTGAGTATACTACCATGAATGTAAGATGCACAGGTAATCTTGGTTAGAAAGGGATAATTTCAACCAGGTTTGCTGAAATTATCCCAGGTTTGCTGAAGTTAGAAACCAAGCTTGCTATCCCAGGTTTACTGAATGCTAGCCTGTATCGGTGTGCTACTAGCCTGTATTGTTGCATGTTATTCATTTCGTAAAATAGAAATTATATTTGTTGGCTTAACAATTGATATTGGTAACTGAAAAAAGGTATCAATTGATTATATATGTTAAAATAGAAATTATATTTGTTGGCTTAACAACATGATTCTCCTTTGACAATGCTAGCCTGTATTTGTTGGCCATTCATGATTGTTCATCATGAAAAATAGCATTGTCAAAGGAGAATCATGTATAATCATTTTTTGAAGAGTATGAAAAGCTACATACTTCATATTAGCACAGGTTTGGTCAAGCCTTATTGACAGAAAACATTTGATTCAAGTCATGTATAATCATTTTTTAAAATGCCCTGATTAGTAACAAAAAACATGATATTGCATGAAATTACCACACAAGCTGTTATTAATCAGGGATAATTTCAGGGTTCTTGCCCTGATTAGTAACACAAGCTGTTATATTTCATTCTTCACGCAAGCTGTTATTTTTTGTTAATGCCCTGATTAGTAACAAAAAACATGATATTGCATGAAATTACCAGATATGAGTTTTACGATCATCGTTTGAAGGCAAATTGGGACCATTTTTCACAGATTGAGTTCCCCCATCTTTGGGCACGACATGATATTAACCATCGAATGTTAATAGTTTAGTATGTGCATGTGTATATTTGATCCATCAAAGCAAGCACATCCCTTGGCTGCTAAAGACTTAGATATGAATGAATACATGCCAGTGATGATGCACATATATGCAAAGGGGTCTCATTATGTCAAAATTGGTCACAAACACACATTGTCTATGCTGTAAACATTCTTTATTATAGTCTTGATTGAACTAAAATTGTTTGTGGAAAATTTTATAAAATTGAACTAAACATTCTCTTTTGGCAGCTATTTCAAACTCATTTGGTTTCGGAGGCCATCGACACATGCTGGCTTTTGAGCTTCTACATCCCGCAGTTCAAGCTCCACAAAGCCCGGCTCGCGACGACACAATTGAGATCATCGAGTTTCTCGAAGACGGTGATGGAGCAGATATAGAGCAGATGGCATGTGAGGCGAGGGAGCGGATGGCATGAGAGGCGATGGTTTCGGTGATGAGGCGGGAGATCTTGGTGTCGGAGAGGGAGCGTTGGAGATGGACAACGTGTGACATGGTGTTCCATGAGATCTGTCAAAAAATTGAATGAACTATCATTATCTTCCATGAGATCTGTTTATTATTTCTTCATTTTGCAACTTATATTGGGATTCATAAGTTGGATACACATGTTTGTTAGTTCAGTGGTAATTTTTAACTATTTGGCTATAAATCTGGTGAATACTTGGCAATTCGAATCCTTAAATTATTTGTGATATTGCAATTTTTCACCAAAATCAACCAGAATTCTTGATCAATGGTCACAAAGGTTCCTAATACATTTGAATTGCTTGGTTGATACTATGTCATTCCTGCATGAATATCTACTTAATTTTCTTTTCAACTTTTCTTGGTGTATGTGAACTTCAATGTCCCACTAAAATGTGTGCGAATTATGCGATGACTGATGGTAACAATGCATCTTTCGATGATGCTGGCACAAAGAGTTAGTACATGTATGAATACATTCGAGATATAAGCCAAATTTGAACACATTCGAGATATAAGCCAAATTTGAACACATTCGAGATATAAGCCAATTTTTCCTGGCATTTACAAAAACGATATTTCTCCCATATATTTGGCAGTTCTGTGTTTCCTATAGCCGAATGTTGACTATGTAACATTCAAAAATAAGATCAGAACACTTATATAAGCTATAGCTTAATGTTGCGAAACAATAATGGTTGAGAATAGCTTAATCTTGGGAAATCAACGGTTGAGATGAGAGTTTGTGAAAATTTTGGGCGGGAAAACATTTCTTGGGAAATAAAAGTTTATGGAAAAATAATTTGTTGTTGCGCGCCGAAGGCGCCCACTAAATGTTTTTACACTAATTTATTGTTCCGCGCCGAATTTGTTGTTTCATGCCGAATGCGTCCATGTCGCTAAATATTTTTACGCAAATTTGTTGTTCCACGCAATTTTGACCGTGGAAATAATTTTTTGGGAAACAAAGATTTTACGGGGGAAAATCTTAATTGAACCGCGCCCGCGCCGATTTTTAAACTAATTTGTTGTTGCGCACCGAAGGCGCCCGCTAAATGTTTTTACACTAATTTGTTGTTCCGTGTCGAATTTGTTGTTTCATGCCGAATGCGTCCATGTCGCTAAATATTTTTACGCAAATTTGTTGTTCCACACAATTTTGACCGCGGAAATAATTTTTTGGGGAACAAAGATTTTGCGGGGGAAAATCTTAATTGAACCGCGCCCGCGCCGATTTTTAAACTAATTTGTTGTTCCGCGCCGAAGGCGCCCGCTAAATGTTTTTACACTAATTTGTTGTTCCGCGCCGAATTTGTTGTTTCATACTGAATGCGTCCATATCGCTAAATATTTTTACGCAAATTTGTTGTTCCGCACAATTTTGACCGTGGAAAATTTTTTTTGGGGAACAACAAACTTTACGGGGGAAAATCATAATTTAACCGTGCCCGCGGGCACGGGTTATGACTAGTGTATATATATATACATACATACATATATACATACATATACATACATACATATATATATATATATGTATATACATACATACATACATACATACATACATACATACATACATACATACATACATACATACATACATACATACATACATACATACATACATACATAGGGATTAATGGGTATCATACGCCATATGAGAGCTTCTCTCATACGCCCTCTCACATAAAGCACCCAAGTACAAGCCCACATGGGCTTGTACTTGGTTGTACTTGGGTGCTTTATGTGAGAGTGCGTATGAGAGAAGCTCTCATATGGCGTATGATAGCCATTATTCTTATATACATACGTATGTATATATACATACGTATGTATATATACATACGTATGTATATATACATACGTATGTATATATACATACGTATGTATATATACATACGTATGTATATATACATACGTATGTATATACATACGTATGTATATACATACGTATGTATATACATACGTATGTATATACATACATATATAGATATACATACATTATGTATATACATACGTATGTATATACATACGTATGTATATACATACGTATGTATATACATACGTATGTATATACATACGTATGTATATACATACGTATGTATATACATACGTATGTATATACATACGTATGTATATACATACGTATGTATATATATATATATATATATATATATATATATATACATACATATCAAGCATTCACAAGTATCTTTGAACCACATACTCCACTAACAGATATTCCAACACAAATCCCTAAGTGATATAGCTATCCACACATATATAATAACACCACCATATATACAACTTCACACATATATCACGAATAACACTGATTATACATACATAATACAAGAGTCAAATATCAATATCCTACGAGTAGGACGCTCATACGGGTCCACACACTCCACCTACATGCATGCACCACCACAATATAACAACTTATACTAATGGGACCGCCAAACTATGCTAGGGTTAACGTAGGCAACAGTCAGCACTAATGTGATAACCAAACAATAGTGAGGAAACCCGAAAACGAATTTGAAATGAAACAAGATCGGGATGAACGGGTTCAGATGAGGCGACATATAAGGGATTGGCTTGGTTGGGTGGAACAAAATATAGTTCAGAATAATCAAGTAGGGAAGAAGGATATAAAACGCGAAATAAGGATATAATAAAATGTAAGCTGTAAAATAAAATATAATAATATCCTTATAATACGTAGAAGGGTAACATGAAAGTTAAATCACGACGTAGGATTAGACGCAGATTAATGAGTATGGAGGTGAATGGATTATTTTACAATTGAAGATAAATTTAAATGAAGATAGTATTTTACAAAAAAAATTTGAAGTAGGAAAATGATGAGTATAAAATCGTCACGCTGAATGCTGAAGTCTCATGTAACTTAGAAAAATGTAATAAAGGTAAGCGCGATGAGTTACCCGAATAATTTTCAATGGCATAAATAAGGAAAGAAAATTATAATCGATTTAGGGAAATAGAAGTACAGTTCTTAATAAAATTAGTATATGAAAAGGACAGGGTATTTATATAGGTGCGAAAAGTATAGGCTGTAAAAATATCAAAAAATGGTAATCAAAATCTCGACAAAAGTTTCAAAATTCAATAAAAATGAATTTAGGTCAACGGAAGAGTACGAAGTCTAAATAAATATATTAAAAAAATTTTCGAACGGGTTTAAACTTTTGTGAATGAAGAACATCGACAATACTTTCAGAAGACTTCAAAATTGTAACGAAGAGATTCAAAAATTAACGACGATCGTCACGTGGCAATCTCGTGGATCGAGGGAAAGGAAAATGGTCGTATAATCAAAACATAAATACGTCTAGGATATGACTCATGAAAATCTACGGGGAACTCCTACGGTCGACCAACTAAAGATCGGGAAACTTAGCGCTAAGACTTCCTAAGGGACTAGACGGTAATGAACTGCGTTCAGCTTGGCCCGAATTCGATGGATCCGAGCGAACGACTAAAGAAATTCTAGAAGTCTAATATGGTCAGAGCTAGGCAAGAACCACTAAGGTAAAACCTAAGACGACTATATCAATTTCTAGCATGAAGTCTAACTAATAATCAGAGACCTCTAACTAGCAAACACAGACATCTAACTAAGTCTTACTAAAGTCCTGATCTAATGGATTCACTACTAAGCTGAGACATATGTTTGGCATCACGTCTACCAGCCTCCAAGGGCATATGGAACGATAAAATTAGAATCAGGGCTTATGATTTGGATGTTTTAATTTATTTAATGGACGTTCTGTAATTATTATCGTTGTTCCGATAATCGCAGTTGCAGCAGACCTGCATGGGCCACCAACAAAACCTGTCACGCCCCGCTTCCCAAAAATATGGAGGTGAGGCGTGAGTAGGTCCGCTCAGACTTGAAGCTGCGAAGCTACAAGTCTGATAAGCGTCAATAAACTTCAAATGGCAGGTCCTTGCAAATGCGATACGAAACAAGATAATAATAAAGGAAATGAGACAAAAAGCAATCTCAGAATATCCATAAAATAAGTTCCAACATCACAGAAAAGCCACCAGGCTGGAAAGAAAAAGAGTCTAAAGGCCCAAGCATGGCCAACAAAAGTACAACGTACGGAAAGCAAAGGTGCTACGCACCGACAACTAACATCAACCTAAAAAGAAGTAACTCAGAACAGTCTCTAAGACTGGTCACCGGTGTCCACAAATTCCTCGTCAAACGTAGGCTCAGGCTCAGCGTCAGTGAACACCTCATCCTCAGCAACGGTCTCTGGCTCAGGGTCTAACATGTGACACCCAAAAGAGCAAGGGGCACATGTCAGCAAGTCTACAAGACTTGTGCAAGGAAACTGAAAGTAAAGCATGCAACCTAGCAGTTCTAGCATGATGCAATGACATGGCAGTTAAAGTATGAGTGCAACAGGTAAAGTAAAGTACAACAAGCATCTAGCATGGCATGGCAAGAGTAGCAGACTACTAACATTCACAAGTCACGTTTTCATGTCGTGCACAGAGTTCACGCCTTACAGCTGAAGTGGCTGTACGGGCACACTTCTACGCTGAGTGGTCGCTCAACCCTACCCCTCCACGTGTATCGAGCCAGGGCTTTACCCCCGAACATGAATGCTCGCTTCTGGATCACGAGCCAGGAAGTGTTTTTCAATATGGCATAGGGGTGCACCTAGCCTCAACAAGCAAGTACAAGTATAGTAGCGTGTGTTACGAATGCAACAATCAGACATGGATGTCATGACATGACAAGCTGTAATTTAAATGCGTACAGCTAAGGAATTTAAACATGGCAGTTAAAAATGCATAGATGACATGGCAACAAGAACAAAACAGGTAAAAGGGGTTGGATCTAGCTTCGTTGTCAAGCTAGATCGAATGAGGTGACGGATCTAGTTTCGTTGTCAAACTAGATCAAATAGGCGTCTAGGCAGCTATCATTTCACTGCCTAGTCTCTTTTACGCTACGGTACAAAGTGGCCTAAAACATGGCCTAAACAAGCAACATGCAAGTTTCACTTGCCTGCAACCTGACGTCTGAATACACCGTCCAAAAGTCCAATCTACCTACGTGCACAAGTCCACCAGCCTACATTTCCAATTTAAATTATCTTAATTAGTGAATTGTCAGACAACTAAAATACCGATTATTATCTTGTTTAACAGGGATGGGTTGGGGTCCTAAGTGTTCAGAAATTTACCCTTACACGACGCGAGAGCTACATTGGCGTCGAGTAGCGACGCCAGGGGTTGGAATAATAGAAAACGCTCCACGTCCAGATTCCAAATAAGATTCCACGATTGCCAAATCTCAGGCAGCGACCAAAATCAGCGAATCAAGATTCCAATCAGCGGGTAGAATGTCGGTAGACGTTTCTACGGCTTCCGGGAAGCCGTAACAACGAACCGGGAAGAACGGTTTGACGCACGCGATGTATACGATGTTGAGCATCGTAGGGGATGCTCGCGACATCAAAAAACACCCCTAGGAGCAGTAGGGGGCTATCGGAAGACTCCAACAGCGAGGGGAATGGCGAAACGATGATACGACGCGTCGAAACGTCGTAGAAACGCAAAACAGCGACATCCTCGCTTTTTCAGATTGCAGCGGCCTGAGGGGTAATATTAACGGCAGCGGGGTGTCCATGGGGACTCACGGCGAGGTCAGGGGGTGGTTCAGGTGGCCAGCGGCCAAGGGGGAGGTCGGAGATCTTGATGGCGGCGGTTCGGGCAAGTCAGCGGCTGATGGGGATGGGGATAGGCGATTCGTGATGAAGGAGGGTTTTTTATGTGGCCGGTGTCGAGGAAGATGGGTGGTCGGAATGAAATCCGGCGGTGCTCGGCCTAGGGTGGTGGCCAGAGAAGGTGTTCGGACTTCAAGGGCACGACCTGGGCTGTGTAGAGGGTGGCCGACGCAATGGAAGAGAGGCCGAGTTCTGTTGTCGAGGGGGTAGTCGGAAATTGAGCAAGGGTGGCCGGAACAGCGAGTGGTCGCCGGAGATAGCATCGAAAACGGGGGAGGAGAAGATGCTGATGGTCCCATGGGCTTGCGTGGAGATGCTAAGGGGAGGGGAGGATGTTTGGGGGGGTTTCCGGCGGCCTGTCACCGGAGAAAACCCGGAGGAGGGTGGTGTTGGCCAGTGACTTGGAAGAGGATGGCCGGTGTCTCGGAAGGAGATGGCCTATGTGTGTGGCGGCTGTGAGAATTTTTGACCTCGGTGAAACCGTGAGTTGGAGATGTGAAGGGTTAATGTGCTATGTAGATCCAACAATGGGGTAGAGTTGTAGGTTTGGGTGAGAGAATGTGAGAGGGAGGTGGAAGAGATTAGTTTATTAAAGGGGGTGAATAGCTAGGGAATAAATCATCATGAGATGTGGATCCTATGGCTATGATTAAATCAGATTTTAACCAAGATTTAAATCAGGGATTAATAGTGCTAATTACAAAGTGAAGGAGATTAGTGTGAAAGGCCAATCAAACGGTGTCCGAAAAATATAATAAAAATGCCGGGACGACCGTGTCGACGAGAGAAACAGAACAAAGAATACGGATCACAATTTCGACGACGAGAAACGAAACTAAAAATAGAAAGGCCTCACGACAAAAGTGAAAATCGTGACGTCTCTTCAAACAAGGTCAAATCGTGGGGGAACGACCCGTGAAATGATGTTCCAAATTAACACCAAAATTTTAATACTCTCAGAGAGGGTCACAACGGCATATCACACTATAGGGTTCGGATACAAACACGGTCTAAAATAAATACGTGCACGAACAAGACTACGTGCACGTAAAGCGTATAAAGGATACTGGGTCCAAAGGCGACGGTAATTCTAAGTTGGCACACGTCGGGGTTGGCTTGCTAAGGATGCAACCAAGGTGCTACGGCCCTATCAACACAACGACACGACTCACCTACCAAGCCCAAAACTAATTGGGTACTCGAAATTGCTATACGCACAGCCGTATAACGAATAGTGAGTACCGGCCGTTACACCTTGAGAGATGAGAATGCTTCTCTCAAACTCCAAAGGGGGAAGATGCACTCGGAGTGTGATTACAACATTTTGAGAGATGAGACATTGGCTCTCAAGTCGAAATGTTGTGAGCTTAGCTCATGTCTATCCAAGAGGGATGACAACATTTCTTCACTTTTGAAGAAATGTGAGCTATTGGATACTCAAATTGAAAATTTCAAATTGAGTGAGGACACGGTTTTGTGATCCTCTTCATTGAAGGTGCACAAACCAAGCTCTTCTCTTAGAAGCACCCAAATAAATTTTATGGGGGAGCATTCCAATGAGAAAGTCACATCCAACTCTTTTGGCCTAAAATCAACTATTATTTCTAAGCCAAAGAGAAATCATGCATTTTTGTATTCCGGCCTTGCATATATTAAGAAGCCTATTCAAAAGCATGTTGATATGAATGCTTCTTCTTTTAATGCTATGCATGATGTATCTACCCATAGGAATAACTTAATTTGCTTGCATGCTAAAATTGATGCTAAACCTGTGCATGCTTCACATGTTTCTATGCATAGTGGAATTGCTTGTGTGAATATTCCTAATGCTAAATTACATGTTTCACACACGGGACATGCCAATGTTTATGTTCCACCTCATAAGCGTGTTCCCTCACATCCTACTCATGCCTTAACCATACCTCTTCTTAAGAATCCCAAATCACTGTGGATTCCTAAGAATGTTTCTAGGCTTGATAGGAATTCATATATAGATTCATATGTTCGTTATGTTATATTTTCATAAGACTATATACGGAAACCAAACTCCACTTTTGTTTGGTTTCCAACTTGCAAGCTCACTCACTTTGTTATTCATTGCTTGGGGGTACCATGCTTGTATGTTTACATTTTGTACACATATTTGTGTGAGTGTGTCCATTACTTCCATGATTGCATGTTTTGTATGATTATTGGGGAGTATGGAATTTTTGCTTGCTAGCATTATTTTTTCATTCATATATCATATTGAATGTCATTAACATTATATTTGTGCAAATGGATGGTTATTTCTCTTACCATTGGTCGTCATATTTGGCTATTACCCATCTTTTTGATTTGCCAATGAGGAAGAGAAATAAGCTATGTAAAAATATCCATTGCGCTTGTTTATGCATTATGTCATTAACATTATATTTGTGCAAATGGATGGTTATTTCTCTTGCCATTGGTCGTCCTATTTGGCTATTACCCATCTTTTTGATATGCCAATGAGGAAGAGAAATAAGCTATGTAAAAATATCCATTGCGCTTGTTTATGCATTATTATCAATTGGTATGTTTTTGCATAACAACCATTAATATGATTTGTGCTTTGCATGTTTGTATTTTATGCACATTTGCATATTGATTGGGGGAGTTTGTTAGCACACATTGTTTATTTCAATGTTTATTATATTTTGACATAATGGATTGTCATCATCAAAAAGGGGGAGATTATTAGTTCTTGGGTTCAAGACTAACGTTGGTTTGATGATGATCAATACATTATGTCAGTGTGCTAATCAATTTTATGTTTTAGTATCAGTTTATCTTAATGATTATATGTTAATGAGACAAAGTATAATGCTTGGAGGATATTACAAGGTTAATTTTAAAGACCTCCAAGAGTGATGGTGTGCTCAAGTTTGGATGAAGTCATGAAGATCTTCTAATGAAACCAAAGCTTGGAGCATGATGATAGATGGACATCTAGAGGAGCAATGCCAAAGCTTGGAGCTTGATGAAGGGAAGCTCATCAAGGGGTCCCAAAGCTTGGAGATGATTGGGATCATCAAGGTATCATGAGCTTGTAGACTTAGACTTTAGGAGATGCACTATGTAATCCATGTAATTTCTATTACCTGCATTTCTCTTTTTGTGTCTAGGATTATTGTAATGTCTTGATAGATGGTCATACTCTCATGTATATGCATTTAACTATCTTAGTGAGCCTTAAGATTATTATAGAATCTACCACAATAGATTCATCTTGCCCAAAGACTCAATTGGAGTCTCTGGCTCTCCAACAGTCGCCTGATGAAGGTTTTACAGTCGACTGGGTGATTCTAGACACCTGTCGAGCCTTCGATAGTCGACTGTAGTGCACTACTCAAGTCAACATTTTTATTGACTCCTCTTGAGCTTTTCACCTCAGTCGACTGATGTTCAATTTACAGTCGCCTGTGTTTCTACAATCACCTGTGAATTGCCCAACTATCGACTGTGCGCAACTTGCATTTTCTAATTTTCATCCCAATTTGCAAGTCAGTCGACTGATGAATTATTTACAGTCTCCTGTGAAATGGTCAACAGTCGCCTGCTGAAGGATTTTCAGGCGCCTGTCCTGTATACAAGCGACTGTGTTGTCTTCTACAGTCGCCTGTCCTGGCTCAGATTATAGCCATTGTGATTTTTATAGCTGTTGAACAGTCGACTGTCAGTTGTTCATCAATCACCTATCTGTGCCGTAAACTGCCAAAATCTACCCGTTGCAGATTTCTTCCTTTTGGGTTTTTGGCTGGTTTTATGGGCTCTTCTTGGCTTCCTATATATAGGAGTTGGCTTGGTTCATTTAGAACTCTTGGTTAATATTGAATACATTTGAGAATTAATAGCCACTCCTAATCTCTCCCATGTTCCTCTCATGAGCACATTCCTCTTCATGCATTGAAGCTAGCTCATAGGAAAATTCTCCAAGGGATATAATTCTCATTCATTTCTTGGAGATCATCTTTCCTCTCTTCATTTTCATACACTTAAGTGAGGAGTGTTAGGATTCATTCCTAGAAGAGAGAAAGATCATCAAGTGCAATCAAAGCTAATCTCAAGCACTTGGTCCTTCACTTGCATGCCTTCTTCTTCACATTGGTAAGATCATATCAAGGCATATGTAAGTGTTGTTTCGTTTTGTTTTATGTTCGAAACCATAATTCTCTTTGTGGGAATTAGATGCTCTCTTTATGGGAGATACTCTCTTTGTGGAAATTTGGTGTCCTAGTGTAGGACTAACCCTAATTCTCTGTGTGGGAGTTAGTAATTCTCTGTGTGGAAGTTTGACCCTTGTGTAGGGTTGGTTAGGTCCTTGTGTAGGATAAAATCCTCTGTGTGAGGTATCTCCGTGTGAGATTGTATTCACTTCTCTTTGTAGAAATTATAGCGAATATTTGTGTGGTTGGACGTACCCAAGTTTTGGGGAATAAGGGTAAAATCCTTGTGTTTGCAATTGTTGTTGTGGAGCACTCTGTTTATTTTCCGCTGCTTATTGTGCTTTAAATTCAGTAACTTTTGATTAAGCACTTTGCTTGTCATTACACTATTCACCCCCTCTAGTGTGTGCGTAGCCCCGCAGGGTCCCTTATAATGCATTCCAAACTAGAGCATCCGAGGTAATAAACACTGAATCCTCATGCACATCAAGCCAACGAAACATGTTCTTCCTCCATTTTGAGAAGTGTTTGCCTTTGAAGACGGGAGGAAGGGATATGGGTTGTTGAGACTTAGAAGACATGCTTGCAAAATCCACCAAACCAAGGCTCTGATACCAATTGTAAGGACCCTGCAGGGCTACACACACACACACACACACACACACACACACACACACACACACACACTAGAGGGGGTGAATAGTGTAATGGCAGGCAATGTCACGCCCCGCTTCCCAAAATGGACGGAGGCGAAGCGTGACTAAGGCCCGCTTAGGCCAGAGCTGTGAAGCTCGGACCCAATAAGCGTCTGTAGGGGTACCAATTTTTAAAGTTTCAGGTTCTTGCATTTATAAAGTTTAGGAACAACAAAAGTACAGAAAGGAAATTGCATTCATTTATATTACAGATATAATAGCCAACGAGTACAAAGTCTAAAAAAAAGCCTAAGCGTGGCAACAAAAGATTTAAGAGCAAACCTAGAAGCAGTAACCTCTGAAAGTGACGACTAAAAAGACCTCTAGGTCTGGTCCTCGTCGGGCACGTACTCTGGGTCGACGTCCTCGGCTCCTCGTACTCCAGTGTGTCTGCCTCGTATGCGAACTCTGGCTGAGCACCTGACGTACATCATCCAAGAGAAAGGAACTGTACGTCAGGTAAAGTCTACAAGAAGGGTTAGACTTTACTGCAAGTGCACCGAACTTTAAACAACGTTTTACTGGTTGATTAGCATGCTGAGGTTCTATTACACAACAGTTTACTGGTTGATTAGCATGCTGTGGTTGTAACAGAGTAACACAACAGGAATAACGTAGCAGGAAAGTAAAGCGTGGCATGCAGTAGTCGTAGCGTGTACTACCGACTACGGGACTAACCTAAAGGTGTCAGGACAAGACGAAGACTGACAAGACAAGTAGGACACGACACGTCACGACACGACACGACATGAAGGGTTCATGCCTTACGGGTTGAGGGGGATCAGACCCTCTCCCCGTGCGCACGCTCAACCCTACCCCAAACCCCAGAACTCAGGACAAGAAGTACAGAGATCACTTCCGCTAGGGAAGCACCTGAAACGCCAGCAGGCTTTTTGTATCACGGAGATCACTCCCGCAAGGAGAGCATCTGAAATGCCCGAAGGCTTTTTGTATCACGGAGATCACTCCCGCAAGGAGAGCATCTGAAACGCCTGAAGGCTTTTTGTATCACGGAGATCACTCCCGCAAGGAGAGCATCTGAAACGCCCGAAGGCTTTTTGTAACACGGAGATCACTCCCGCAAGGAGAGCATCTGAAACGCCCGAAGGCTTTTTGTAGCACGGTGACAAGACACGACCAGTGTGTATAACGGTGACAAGACACGACCAGTGTACGTGAGAGTTGTTCTAGGGTGTCCACACGCACGCACACACAAGATAATCCTAAAGTGTCACAAGTTGTTGTTCGTCGGACTTAGACTTCGTCGTCAAGTCTAAGTCGTCAGGGTGACCCAGACGCTATCATTTCACGTCCGGAATCTAAACACTCACAGTCTAACAGTTCTAACAAATTAAGACCAAGACGCGGTCAAAAACACAAGTGAGTACACTTGCCTGCGGTGGCGAGGGGGTCGTCCGTCCGGGGCGTCTCGTCCAAGCGTCTTGTCTGCGGAAGTCCGTCTGAAACAGGGTCACGGCGACAGTGTCAGGTCGCGATTTTCAATAAATCCTATTTAGGTTCGTTTCTAGGTTATCGGGGCTACCCTAATTGTCAGAGCCACGATTTGATGTTTTTGTCAGCCTAGATCGACCACTAACCTATATGCACAGAAAATTTGTCCGATGGTCGATTTCTACAGTGAGCAACGTTTTACCGGTGTGGAAAAGTAAATTTAATTGTAGTTGTCCAGTTTTAGTTAAGGTTCAGTTCGCTACAGTGTGGGTTTCACTACGAGTTAGGGGGAACCAACCTGAATGATGATTTATCGTGAATCGGGCGTCGGGTCTGGAAACGGTGGCGGTGCTCGCGTTCCCAACCGCGGGTAGCGCAGTGGAGGTCTTCTCGGGATCACCTCAGGATTGTGACGGCTGTGGGTAGCGCATCGAAACGTCTCGGCAACGGTAACAGATCACGATGCCGAAAGATCGTGAGCCCTGCGGCGTCTACATTGCCTCGACTACGGGTAGCGTAGTGAGACTCGTCCGGGCAGCGAGCACGGACATCGGGAAGGCGTTCTACGGCCCCGGGGGATAGCGGACTAGGTGCGTGAGTAGTGAGCACGGCCAGTATAACAACGTTACGGCGTCGTTGGTGCGTCGGAAGGCCGCAACAGCGATCTCGAGCTTTGTGCACGGCTGTGAAGGAAGAAGAACAGCCCGCGCGGCTGCTCAAGCAGTCTGGGAGGTGATGCTGGCCGCCGGGGCTAGCCGCTGGTCATGCGGCAGCGTGAAACACCGGAAAACGCCGCAGTGAGGGGCTGCCGCATGAGAAACAGCCCGTCAGGAGCTGTTGCGGGCTATGGCGGCGTTGGAGGGGAAAGAAGGCGGGCGGGGGGTGTCGCAGATGGTCGGAGGCGGTGTGTGCGGCGGTCGGAAGCTGCAGTCGACGGTGTGCGACGGTCGGAAGCTACAGTCGACGGTGTTCGGGCTACTGCAGCGGTGTGCGAGGGTCTGCGACGGTCATGGCGGTGCGGGGAAGATGCTGTAGGCGGCGGTCGAGAGGGGGAGACGAGGGCGACGCCGGAGGAGCGAGGGCGACGGCCTCGCCGTGGATGCGAGGGCAGGGAGGAGGCAGTCGGCATGCAGCGGGCTCTCAGGCGCTTGCGGCGGCGTTCAGCGGCAGTCACTGGCAGTCGCCGTCGACTGGGGTGCGGGGGTTGGTCGGAGGAATGTCCGCCGGCGGTGAGGAGGTCGAGAGAGAGAGAGAGAGAGAGAGAGAGAGAGAGAGAGAGAGAGAGAGAGAGAGAGAGAGAGAGAGAGAGAGAGAGAGAGAGAGAGAGAGAGAGAGAGAGAGTAAGGGGGGTTTTGTTTGTTTGAAAACGAGAGAGCCTCTCTCGTGAGAGGATCCATTATTGCGGCGGCTATGAATGTAAAAAGAAAAGCTAGGTTGCTCACGTGAAGGGTTTGGTAGGGTTGGGGTTTAATAATATTAGGGTTTGATATTTAACTAGATGGGTTTGGGTTAAATGTGGGGAGCTAGAGAGATATAGGGAGTACAATTTGGGGAAAGTCTAGGGGTCAATAGAGTAGGCAGTTTTAGGAAAGATTCTTGTGCAAAAAAATTTGGGATATAGCCAGATTTGGCTAATCAATTTGAATTTCGAAATTGATCAGTGCAAACCAACGGTCCAGATTTATCCGGGCGATAACTCTCAAACCGTGCGTCAGAAAAGTGATCCGAAAATACCGGGGCGATCGTGGAGACGAGATGCATAGATCTACGGAGCCCGATCGTGCGTAACACCTACCAAGAATTTACGTAAAATTGGAAACGGCGTTTCGAGTCAAATGACTAAAACTCCCCTATCGTTCAATGTCATTTTGCGAGAAAACGAGCCGTGAAACGACGTTCCCGAAAATTACATTAAAGTCCAACACCCCGAAACGATCGCAATGGCATATTGCATCGCATATGTCGGAGCTCAGAAATAGCCAAAAAGAATACGTGCACGATGAAGCACGCGCACGCAGAAAATACGAACGGTCGGAAAGCGGCCGTTACATTCTACCCACCTTAGAAATGATTCCGTCCTCGGAATCGCTTACACTAATAGTAGTAATAATAATATCTATAAATACTTAAGCCTATAACTCCCATCCTCCACACAATGGTCTCTAATCCTATAATTTCAACATAGTTCCTCATTTAATCCATCACAACCCTTCTTTTCACTGGATAATGCCACGACTAATCTCACATCCTAAAACTTAACCATAAGTCCATCACTGCTGTTAAAATCCAACTCCAAGTTCTCACAAAAGAATAATAATCATCTTCTCATACCATACCACTCTGCCAAACATCATCGCTTAATAACATCTTATCTTTTAAACTCCCGATCTCTTCCCAATATTATTCAGTCGCTAAAATGATTTTCTAGTCAACCACCAATCCAAGACAAAAACTTTGTCTATCATGCAATACCTTCACAAATCAACAATCGCTGTGTATTCATTACATTCTTGTCATATCTTTCCATAAATTTATCCACCAATTAATTTGGACTATCAAGATCACATCTCATCCTACTCACTATAACTAATCCCAACCAATATTAAGTCCACCTACCAAGCCATCCATTCATCTCAACGCGTCGTATCATTCCCAAAGTCTTCTCACGACAATTCATCAATCAAGTCTCGATGCTAATAAAAGCTCTACTCAATCTCATGATCACCCTAACTCCTACCTTACTTTGTAGCCATCCCTATCTACCATTCGACTAAGCCTCAAATCTGATAGTTCTCATCTTCACGCATATAATCTCATTCAACCAGAATCCTCCATTGAGTCCGCCACACTTCGGTTTAATAAATAAGTCTTGGATAGCCCATTCTTCTCATCCGAAGGAAATCTATTCCAACATCCTATTGTTCCAAAATCGGTTAATCATTGCTATAAAAAAATCTCATCTCTCCCTGAGCCTACCCGCAACCAAAATCCCACAACAATAATAGCTAGTCACAAAACTATAACAACCATAACGTAACATTCCTAAAATGGAAAGAGAGAAGAGAAAGGGAAACTTAAAACCAGTGACACACATTTTTTTATATACATTTGGAAAAACGTGCGGGGTCGTGGTAATGGATGAGGGAGGATATGTGATTTGTGATCTTGTGAGCTAGTTTCAAAAACTTTAAAGATTTGGTTTAAAAGAAAAACAAAGTTTTGATACAATCACATGTAGTCAAAGATAAGCTATTCTATAATTTCGAAAAACTACGTCTAAGGAAATTGCCTGTTATGATCCTATTCATACATGTATGAATAACGTCATTCAGACAACCTCAAGCATATCATGGTTACACTGGGTACACCTTCAAGACACAAAAAGGCAATCATCGGGATACTAAAGAATACACACTCACACAGGTCTACGCACTCTACCTATACTCATGCACCACGACGACATCACCTACCAAAGGGCCTACTCCTAAACCGGAGACAACATAGACAACTACAAGGACTAATGTCTACACAACCTAAGGGAAAGACAGATGCCAGGAGTGTAACGAAATGAATCGGAAGGAACGAGTTCAAATAAGGCATGATAAGGAGTTAGTTGGTTGGATGAGACAAAAATATTTCTCAAAATAATTAGATAGATGAAAGGAGAATTACTTGCAAAATATGATATCATATACTTTTATAATTGTAAAAATATGTAGGGAAAAGTGAGCAGATTGGTAAAATTATTACGATTTGGAAAATAGTTAGATGAAGCAATAAAAGTAGGATGCGGTAGCGATTGTTTTGCAAATGAAAAATAAATAAATAAATAAATAAATTATACAAAGATTTGTTTTTATTATTGAAATGTGAGCACGATGAACATAGAATTGATATTTATAAAAATTGAAGTTCCCTTTAGTTTAGGAAAATATTTTAAAAGTATAGAAGGTAAGTGGTTAGAAATAAGTTTTGTAGTGTAGAAAAAAAAGAATAATATATTTGTTGAATTATCAAAATGATAACAAGGTTTTATTTTTTTTAAACGGAAGTACGGAAAATACCGGTTAGAAATAATTACAAGATAGTAACTTGAAAATTTATAACTAATGAAGTTTTATAATCTGAGGAGGAATTTTAATTTAACCGAAAAGCAAGAAATTTTAAATATATATAAAATAATAAAGGGTTTTTAAAGAATTTAAGCTGAGCGAAAAAAAAACTTAATATGGAATTTCGAAAATACTTTTAGAGAAGACAAAATTGGCAAAGAGAAAAATTCGGAGGATCTACGATGTTCGTCAGGAAACGATCACGTGAATCGGGAGACAATAAAATGATCGCTTGAAGAATATGTGTAGGATACGAACCGTGAAGAGCTACGATGGAACATTACGGTCGATAACATGAAATGGTAATGATCAGGAAGACGCTAGGAGTCAAGGATTCTATTTTTTTTTTCCGGGTCGCCTAAGATCAGGAGAACTCGGCACTAAGATTTCCTATGAGCTAGACTATAACTAGGATTCTAATGGGGAGGTTCCTAAGAGAATCAAGGTTAGTTCTGCTGGGCCCGAAGTCGATGGAGCTGGGCGAGCGACTAAAAGAGAGTGGCTCTAGAAATTCTAACACGGTCAGAATCAAATGGGGATGCTAAGGTATTCTGGAACAAGGATGACTAAATCTTAACTAAGGCGCCTGACTATCAACCTAGGTGTCTATCTAAGTCTTCCTACCATCTAAGACAAAGGAACCTAATTCAGACTTGTTCGTGGATATTAAATGAATGCGGTACTTTTATTGTTCCGAACTTTTGCAAGACCTGCATGGGCCACCACTAAAACCTGTCACGCCCCGCTTCCCAAAATGGACGGAGGCGAAGCGTGACTAAGGCCCGCTTAGGCCAGAGCTGTGAAGCTCGGACCCAATAAGCGTCTGTAGGGGTACCAATTTTTAAAGTTTCAGGTTCTTGCATTTATAAAGTTTAGGAACAACAAAAGTACAGAAAGGAAATTGCATTCATTTATATTACAGATATAATAGCCAACGAGTACAAAGTCTAAAAAAAAGCCTAAGCGTGGCAACAAAAGATTTAAGAGCAAACATAGAAGCAGTAACCTCTGAAAGTGACGACTAAAAAGACCTCTAGGTCTGGTCCTCGTCGGGCACGTACTCTGGGTCGACGTCCTCGGCTCCTCGTACTCCAGTGTGTCTGCCTCGTCCGCGAACTCTGGCTGAGCACCTGACGTACAGCATCCAAGAGAAAGGAACTGTACGTCAGGTAAAGTCTACAAGAAGGGTTAGACTTTACTGCAAGTGCACCGAACTTTAAACAACGTTTTACTGGTTGATTAGCATGCTGAGGTTCTATTACACAACAGTTTACTGGTTGATTAGCATGCTGTGGTTGTAACAGAGTAACACAACAGGAATAACGTAGCAGGAAAGTAAAGCGTGGCATGCAGTAGTCGTAGCGTGTACTACCGACTACGGGACTAACCTAAAGGTGTCAGGACAAGACGAAGACTGACAAGACAAGTAGGACACGACACGTCACGACACGACACGACATGAAGGGTTCACGCCTTACGGGTTGAGGGGGATCAGACCCTCTCCCCGTGCGCACGCTCAACCCTACCCCAAACCCCAGAACTCAGGACAAGAAGTATAGAGATCACTTCCGCTAGGGAAGCACCTGAAACGCCCGCAGGCTTTTTGTATCACGGAGATCACTCCCGCAAGGAGAGCATCTGAAACGCCCGAAGGCTTTTTGTATCACGGAGATCACTCCCGCAAGGAGAGCATCTGAAACGCCCGAAGGCTTTTTGTATCACGGAGATCACTCCCGCAAGGAGAGCATCTGAAACGCCCGAAGGCTTTTTGTAACACGGAGATCACTCCCGCAAGGAGAGCATCTGAAACGCCCGAAGGATTTTTGTAGCACGGTGACAAGACACGACCAGTGTGTATAACGGTGACAAGACACGACCAGTGTACGTGAGAGTTGTTCTAGGGTGTCCACACGCACGCACACACAAGATAATCCTAAAGTGTCACAAGTTGTTGTTCGTCGGACTTAGACTTCGTCGTCAAGTCTAAGTCGTCAGGGTGACCCAGACGCTATCATTTCACGTCCGGAATCTAAACACTCACAGTCTAACAGTTCTAACAAATTAAGACCAAGACGCGGTCAAAAAACGCAAGTGAGTACACTTGCCTGCGGTGGCGAGGGGGTCGTCCGTCCGGGGCGTCTTGTCCAAGCGTCTTGTCTGCGGAAGTCCGTCTGAAACAGGGTCACGGCGACAGTGTCAGGTCGCGATTTTCAATAAATCCTATTTAGGTTCGTTTCTAGGTTATCGGGGCTACCCTAATTGTCAGAGCCACGATTTGATGTTTTTGTCAGCCTAGATCGACCACTAACCTATATGCACAGAAAATTTATCCGATGGTCGATTTCTACAGTGAGCAGCGTTTTACCGGTGCGGAAAAGTAAATTTAATTGTAGTTGTCCAGTTTTAGTTAAGGTTCTGTTCGCTACAGTGTGGGTTTCACTACGAGTTAGGGGGAACCAACCTGAATGATGATTTATCGTGAATCAGGCGTCGGGTCTGGAAACGGTGGCGGTGCTCGCGTTCCCAACCGCGGGTAGCGCAGTGGAGGTCTTCTCGGGATCGCCTCAGGATTGTGACGGCTGCGGGTAGCGCAGCGAAACGTCTCGGCAACGGTAACGGATCACGATGCCGAAAGATCGTGAGCCCTGTGGCGTCTACATTGCCTCGACTACGGGTAGCGTAGTGAGACTCGTCCGGGCAGTGAGCACGGACATCAGGAAGGCGTTCTACGGCCCCGGGGGATAGCGGACTAGGTGCGTGAGTAGTGAGCACGGCCAGTATAACAACGTTACGGCGTCGTTGGTGCGTCGGAAGGCCGCAACAGCGATCTCGAGCTTTGTGCACGGCTGTGAAGGAAGAAGAACAGCCCGCACGGCTGCTCAAGCAGTCTGGGAGGTGATGCTGGCCGCCGGGGCTAGCCGCTGGTCATGCGGCAGCGTGAAACGCCGGAAAACGCCGCAGTGAGGGGCTGCCGCATGAGAAACATCCCGTCAGGAGCTGTTGCTGTAGGAATATGATGCCCTCAAGGCCATTTATTCCTGTGTGAATAGCACAAACATCTTGTTCGAAATAACAGTAAGCTGTTTGGTAATAATTTATCTAAGTTATATTGTAATGTAGTTAACATTAGATATCAACTTAGGTAAAGTCCTGAGACTTTATGCAAGGTCGAACGGGTATTGAGATGAGTATCTCGATCATGGAGAAACGTTTGACCGTCTGTAGCATAAGTCTAAAATGGTTCGTGGTCGTAGATGTTCCGAGACAAGGATATCGAAACATCGGATAGACCATTGTGTCTTAGTCTTCACCGTTTAGCGGTGACGATGATCTCATGATCGCTTGACTTGGCGAAGTTGAAGACGAGACACAGGTGCTCATTAGAATGAGTTCACTGAACGATCCACTAGAGTTATCATATGGTTATATTGACCAATCTGTCAGTGATAACTCTGAGTGATGATAGGATAGTTGGTCTTTTGACTTGAGGTCATTTTGACAAACCTGTGCGTGAACGGTGCCACTTATATCAACTAACCTAGCTTCGAGGCAAATGCCTGTCGAAAGGTCTTTTGATTGGGTGTCACTTGAAACGTACGAGGCGAGTAATGACCAAGAGAGGATTCGTCTCTCCCGGTCAATGGGAGTTAGTGTCGTAGAGTTAGTTCGGTCTTTAGTAAAAACTCTGCGCAGAGTATGTTGGAAGAAGTCCAACATTTACTGACTAAAGATTGATCGAAACTAACCGGAGTCAAGTTATTGGGGTTGACAGTTTAACCGTACCCCAGACTTGATCTACACGACATATTTAAGACGAAGAGACTATAACTGCAGAATTCATCACAGAAACAGTCAGGTGGTCCCGACAATACTCATGTCAATGAGTTAACCACATAATGATGATTCCTGAAGCAGGGACGGCAACCACTGCTCGTGGTCACTGCCGTATAGGGCTTCGAGCCCAACCTGTTGTAAGGGTCAGGCTGTAGGGTCTCACACAGAGTGCAACGCTTCGTCTAGTAATAGGTAGAAAATAGTTAGGGAGAATATTTGCATTTGATGCAAAAGAAGAGATAATTGCATTTGATGCAATATGGTAATTTAAGCTTAGATAGGGACTATCTTGCATTTGATGCAAAAGCGATTAAATGCGTATTAAATTGTTTAATACAATATTTAATATAATAAATGCAAGGAAAAGTTCACGGGTAAGACGGGAATGTCCAGGTCTAGACCCAGGTTCGAACGGCGTCCAAATCGGACACCAAATGCTCAAGTTAGAGCCAAAACAGCCCAAAAGATCAGACCAGGCCAGGCCCAGTACATGCAAGGCAGAACAGGCTGCCTGGGCTAGCCCAGGCACTGCCTGGGCTGAGCCCAGGCTCGGCCTGGGCAGAGCCCAGGTGCCTGGGCGCGCCCAGGCGCAGCCTGGGCTCTGCCCAAGCGGGTTTAGGCACGCGCGGGTTGCGTGGGGCCCACCCATGGGCCCCACCTCTAGGGTTTTGAACCCTAAGTGTGTTGAATCAAATGACGGCTCAGTTTTTGCGAAAAACTAGCCTATGGCTGATCTTTGGACACTCAATTGGAGGGTCAACCGAACTCCGATTGACGAACGGTTTTTTCCTATGCGTTCACCGTTGAACGCTTGTCGTATTGATAGGTTGTATCGATCTTGAAGCTCAACGGTGAGTGAGTTAAAATTCACGTAAGTTTGCACTTTGTGAAGTGCAAACTAACTTGATTTTAATTAAACCATTGTTTAGTCCCACATCGGATTTTGAGAAATGGGGAGAGTCCGCCGCCTATATAAATAGGGGTCTCCCCCCTTTCTCAAAACTCGTCCCAAGCTCTAGATCTGAGCGGCTCTCGTAAATGTTGGAGCACGCTCGGATCTAAGCTTAAATTAATAATTTCTCTTCTCCCTAAATTTCTGCCTTACTCCTGCGGGCTCTAGCAAAGCCACAAAGGAGTTCGGATTCTGAATCTGAAATCTTGGCGGAGGTTTCACTCGCGTGAAACTTTCTTCGGCGCATGGTTGGCTCGGCGGCACAGGGATTGATCGCCTCGGGATGCGGAGCAGTTCGAGGAGCGGTTTGAGGAGCGGTTCGGGGAGCGGTTCAAGGAGCGGCTCGGCATGGGACGGGAGCAGCTCGGAAGACGGCGCGGAACATCTCGCCTGCTCCAGGGCTGAGATTCCGGGTATGTGGTTAAAGTATTTTTTTGCATTAGTTTAGTTTAATCGCAGTAGGCTAGATCCTTCTTGGGATGGTCAGATCCATCCCAAGTCGGCATAGATCTTGGCATAGGGTCTTGGACCTTAGGACTAAGTTAAAAATAGTTTTAACTGCTTGTTAATTTAGATTAACTGTTTTTCTTCCGCTGCAATTCTCTTTTCTGTCTATGTTCCGTCCGACTTAGGACGGGACTAGAGTTTTTGTGCCCTAAGGGACCGCCGATTTCCCTACAGTGGTATCAGAGCCTAGGTTTGCGTAGTCGATCTAACCTGCGATTAATTTTAAACTTAAGAATGCTTTTTAAAATGTTTTTAAAGGTATGAGATAAATTTTAAAAATGTTTTAGATGTTCAAAAAAAAAATTTTATTTGATAAATTTTTTAAGCATGAAAGTTTTTAAAATGATGTTTTAATTTATGAGATATTCTAAAACTGTTTTAAAAGTTAAAAATTTTTATGCGATAAATTTTTTAACGTAGCATGCAAATTAGTGATTTTAAAATTAAGTTTTTTTATGAGATAAAAATAAAATAATTTTAAAATCATATTTTAAATTTAAATGTTAAATTTATGTATGCATGCTAAAAATTGTTTATGCGATAAACTTAGTATATTTAAATGTTAAATAGTTGTGCACTATCTTTATGCGATAAATTAGTGTAGTTTTATTTTAATGGCTTGTTAATCTTGTCCCTTATTTGATAACACAAGACAACCCTTTAGGTTAGCCATTAAAAATGATTAAAATTTATTACTTGAATTTTAATGACATGCTATGTTTTAATAAATCATTAACAACAATATTAAGACCTAATTCCTGATTAGGGTAGTCCTTTAAATGAATTTTCAATTCTAATTGTTATAATTAATTTTCATTAAAGGACTTCGCTTCTAGCGTTGTTAATAAAATTTATTAAAATCCTAATAACGATTAGGGTAGCACGTGAACCTTATAGTTGATAAGGACTTAATAAAAGTTATTAAACAAATCCTAAAATTTTTGAATTTAAGGATTCAACTAGTTGATAGGATTAATTAGTTGTTAATAAAAGCTGTTTAGTCTATGGCATACATACAAAAATGACAAGCTTCATTCAATGGACCATGATCCAGTCAATGTGCTTGGCTAAGAGTTCTGGATCACCCTTTAAGGGATAGTGATCCTGGCTTAGTCAATTCCCTGGCTGAGTTCCGCTGGACCGCAATGTCGTGAATCATGATTGTATGACACCCTGGACTATATCTAAGTCAAATACGTTAATGATCTTTTTCAAGATTAGCCGTAACCCTCCTTGTTTTAGGGGTTAGCAACTATAGGGCCCGTGTTATAGTTGTTGAGATACACTCAAGCTGTGACATGGCAACCCTGTAGAAACCAACTCCTTAAATACATAAGATGAAATCTTGACTAACCCTAACCGTCGTCTCGTACCCCGAGCACCGGCGCTAGTTAAGTCAACGATGTAGTCTGACTTGATGTAAGTCTAAGACCCGACCCAAACCGACGTGTCGTGCATACACCGAGCTGAGGGGCAAGTCAGGCTAGACATGAAAACAAGGGTCTGACTAGACTAGACATTGTGATTTGGATGAGCACACTCATGATCACGAATGGCTAGGGGCAAAAACTGATTAAGAGAGTCATATCCGATATGATCGATGAAGAGTCATCTTCCGATCGCAGAGTCAATCAACTTGTTGAGCTACACTCAAGGTTGTTTAGACTCAAGGTGATTGGAACTCTTACCCATTATTTTTAATTCGATTAAATCGTTCGTTATTAAGCTTTAAAACGTTCGTAAAAATAGTGGGAGGATATAGATAGACTAGTCATAACCCGTGCCCGCGGGCACGGTTCATTTAAGATTTTCCCTTGCGCAATCTTTGTTCCTCGAAATTTTTTTTCAAAGCCAAAATTTAAAAGAAAAACAAATTAACTTACAATACTTAGTGGCACAGGCGCCTTCGGCGTGGGTGCCTTCGGCGCAGAACAACAAATTCGACGTAAAACAACAATTTCGACGCGGGCGGGTGCCTTAGGCGCAGAACAACAAATCAGCGTAAAAATATTTAGCGGGCGCCTTCGGCGCGGGCTTCATATACATATAACCCGTGCCTGTGGGGACACTGTTCATTTAAAAATCTTGGACCCACTAATTTTAAACACATATCAATAATTATTAGTTTCCCCTGACATATCAGCAGATGAGATCGAAATTTTACAGGGTTTATCAACGCGGATCAATGAGTTGGCAGCATCTCCCGCGTTCATTCTCCCACAGCTCGCGTTCATTCCCAAGATGAGATTGTGTGTGTGTGCACAACATTTTTTTCATAACTAATATTAAAAGGCTATTCCTAATTTCAATGTTTTTGTGTATTCCCAACAAATTTCTCTTCAACCCAAAAATTTCCCTCCAAAACTTGATGTGACATTGCCACATAGGACAAATTCAAAATCTGCCCTCAATTGTAATATAGATAAAAGCCAATCTACCTATATTTAATATTGAACATATGCTAAAGCTAGGGCAAGACTATGTTTACCGAAAGAATCAATTGATAATATTGGAATTAGTTAACTGGTCAATAAGTTGATTAATTGAATATCAAGTTAAATTCTAATTGATAGAATTAAAACTATATTCTCGTTGACATTAAATGACCTTCTAAAGAACAGACTTAAGAAATATGATTTCATTAAGTTCTGGGTCCAACAAATAAATTAAAGCTTCATGTCACTCGTCTCTATATGAGGCAGCTTGAACATATAGGACATTCAAAGTATGTTTCTCCCTACAACTTGTCGAGCTACCCTCAAGGTTGTATGGACAAACAATGTTGATCCGCAAAGTTCGAGAATTCGATTAAACCGTTTGAGTCGAATACGAGTGCATGAGCGGTGCAAGACTATGTATCCCAACCGGATCTTGAGACAAGCAACTTCTTGAGCTACACTCAAGATTGCAAAGCTCAAGCGTTTGGATACATAAGTTGCTTGCATAGCTATTTATTTATGTTGATATCTAAATTTGATTTAGAAAAGGAAGAAGGCACTTCGGAAAGTCAATTGAGAAAGTTAGTTTAATTTATCATTAGTAAAGGCATAAGTAGGAGGAAATGAAAACGTGACATATTTTGATGTCACATTTCGGAATAAGTTGTTATACAAAAGACGTTTAACACATTTTGACGAATGTCGTCACATTGCTTCTGAAGTAATGTTTTGTGTTAAGTAATTTGTAAATGACTATATATATATTAAATGTTAATATATAAATACACAAGATAGTAGCAAACTTATATGGTAAAATTAGACTAGGCCGTATCAAGAGATTAAGCTTCACAAGTCACATAAAGAGGGGTCTGACCTCTCGTATTATGAAGTCTACGGACACTTGTGAGTCTTAGCCTCTTAGATACAATGGCCAAAACCCATCTGTGAGACAGTGGGAGAATGAGTTGTCGAACTCAGTTAAGTACATACTGATGTACCCGAGTCTAGATTAACCAAAATAAGTTATTCGTATATTTTACTAAGACACGTGTTCTTGATGAAACGCAAGTCTGATAAAATAAAGAACGAAATGACGAAAGTATTTAAACTGATTCGATTAGATCGAATGGTCAAATACTTAGCTACATAAAATCTTGTGTAATTAAAAGAAAATGTGATTTTCTCTCAGGTCAAGTCTGTTAACACATCAGAGTGTTAAAAGGTATGAATCACACTTAGTTAGACTTGGTGCGATCCATAAATAAGTGACTCTGAGTTAAACTCCTCCCTCTGGGTTAAGTCCCAGATAGTAATGCCTAGGTTTTGATAATAAGGACATTATCAATAATATATTCAATAAATCAATCGTAAGGAAGTTGTATTTTTACTCGAATTTCGTGAGACGAAAAGTCGAGTTAAGGCATCATAACTGATGATGACTTAGTCAAACTTCTAGGATGAAATTCAGAGTAGTAACTCCGATTTAAAACTTGATGCAGGTCCGTGTGCGTAAATAAATTGAGAATTTAGTTTACGTACAAAAGGAAAATGTTTCCTCACTTTCTGCAAGTAAATCTTTAAGTTGAAAGGTTGGTGCAGAAAGAAAATAGTGAAGTACAATCATGTTGGACGGGAACGGTTTTCATCCTAATTCCTATAAAACGGATTATGATGAAACCGTTTTCGCCAACAGATGTGTACAGATCTACTCGGACCAAAGCCGATGTAAAACGCTTAAGTTGACCATGAAAATTGGAGCATTCACTTATAAGTTCGTTTTTCTAAATATGATTTAGACAGACTGACTTATATGAATTAGCCAGATAGTTTTCAAGGTCAGTGGGAGCGTGTAAATTACATGCGAGACATCAAAGAGATGGAACATATATTTTGATTAAGTAATCAAAAAGTTTGATACTTTATCAGAAATAAATATGAGCCATTTGTAATGACCAATAACTAATTTAAAATTATTATCGTAAGGTACGATGAACTGGATAAGATCCAGGGAAATAAAATATTATAGATTCCGATAGACCAAGTGAATTATTTGAATAAGATTCAAAAGGTTGGTCTAACATAAACATAGAAACCCCTTAAGTCTATAGTGTAGACGGTTTTAGCAGATCCACTCACGAAGGCTCTACCACATGAAGTCGGAAAAACTTATGTGTAAAAACGGTATAAGATATCGAGATAAATGGGCCTGAGTGCAAGTGGGAGATGTAGGAATATGATGCCCTCAAGGCCATTTATTCCTGTGTGAATAGCACAAACATCTTGTTCGAAATAACAGTAAGCTGTTTGGTAATAATTTATCTAAGTTATATTGTAATGTAGTTAACATTAGATATCAACTTAGGTAAAGTCCTGAGACTTTATGCAAGGTCGAACGGGTATCGAGATGAGTATCTCGATCATGGAGAAACGTTTGACCGTCTGTAGCATAAGTCTAAAATGGTTCGTGGTCGTAGATGTTCCGAGACAAGGATATCGAAACATCGGATAGACCATTGTGTCTTAGTCTTCACCGTTTAGCGGTGACGATGATCTCATGATCGCTTGACTTGGCGAAGTTGAAGACGAGACACAGGTGCTCATTAGAATGAGTTCACTGAACGATCCACTAGAGTTATCATATGGTTATATTGACCAATCTGTCAGTGATAACTCTGAGTGATGATAGGATAGTTGGTCTTTTGACTTGAGGTCATTTTGACAAACCTGTGTGTGAACGGTGCCACTTATATCAACTGACCTAGCTTCGAGGCAAATGCCTGTCGAAAGGTCTTTTGATTGGGTGTCACTTGAAACGTACGAGGCGAGTAATGACCAAGAGAGGATTTGTCTCTCCCGGTCAATGGGAGTTAGTGTCGTAGAGTTAGTTCGGTCTTTAGTAAAAACTCTGCGCAGAGTATGTTGGAAGAAGTCCAACATTTACTGACTAAAGATTGATCGAAACTAACCGGAGTCAAGTTATTGGGGTTGACAGTTTAACCGTACCCCAGACTTGATCTACACGACATATTTAAGACGAAGAGACTATAACTGCGGAATTCATCACGGAAACAGTCAGGTGGTCCCGACAATACTCATGTCAATGAGTTAACCACATAATGATGATTCCTGAAGCAGGGACGGCAACCACTGCTCGTGGTCACTGCCGTATAGGGCTTCGAGCCCAACCTGTTGTAAGGGTCAGGCTGTAGGGTCTCACACAGAGTGCAACGCTTCGTCTAGTAATAGGTAGAAAATAGTTAGGGAGAATATTTGCATTTGATGCAAAAGAAGAGATAATTGCATTTGATGCAATATGGTAATTTAAGCTTAGATAGGGACTATCTTGCATTTTATGCAAAAGCGATTAAATGCGTATTAAATTGTTTAATACAATATTTAATAAAATAAACGCAAGGAAAAGTTCACGGGTAAGACAGGAATGTCCCGGTCTAGACCCAGGTTCGAACGGCGTCCAAATCGGACACCAAATGCTCAAGTTAGAGCCAAAACAGCCCAAAAGATCAGACCAGGCCAGGCCCAGTACATGCAAGGCAGAACAGGCTGCCTGGGCTAGCCCAGGCCCGGCCTGGGCAGAGCCCAGGCCCGCCTGGGCGAGCCCAGGCGCGGGCCTGGGCGCGCCCAGGCGCAGCCTGGGCTCTGCCCAAGCGGGTTTAGGCGCGTGTGGGTTGCGTGGGGCCCACCCATGGGCCCCACCTCTAGGGTTTTGAACCCTAAGTGTGCTGAATCAAATGACGGCTCAGTTTTTGCGAAAAACTAGCCTATGGCTGATCTTTGGACACTCAATTGGAGGGTCAACCGAACTCCGATTGACGAACGGTTTTTTCCTATGCGTTCACCGTTGAACGCTTGTCGTATTGATAGGTTGTATCGATCTTGAAGCTCAACGGTGAGTGAGTTAAAATTCACGGAAGTTTGCACTTTGTGAAGTGCAAACTAACTTGATTTCAATTAAACCATTGTTTAGTCCCACATCGGATTTTGAGAAATGGGGAGAGTCCGCCGCCTATATAAATAGGGGTCTCCCCCCTTTCTCAAAACTCGTCCCAAGCTCTAGATCTGAGCGGCTCTCGTAAATGTTGGAGCACGCTCGGATCTAAGCTTAAATTAATAATTTCTCTTCTCCCTAAATTTCTGCCTTACTCCTGCGGGCTCTAGCAAAGCCACAAAGGAGTTCGGATTCTGAATCTGAAATCTTGGTGAAGGTTTCACTCGCGTGAAACTTTCTTCGGCGCGTGGTTGGCTCGACGGCACGGGGATTGATCGCCTCAGGATGCGGAGCAGTTCGAGGAGCGGTTCGAGGAGCGGTTCGGGGAGCGGTTCAAGGAGCGGCTCGGCATGGGACGGGAGCAGCTCAGAAGACGGCGCTGAACATCTCGCCTGCTCCAGGGCTGAGATTCTGGGTATGTGGTTAAAGTATTTTTTTGCATTAGTTTAGTTTAATCGCAGTAGGCTAGATCCTTCTTGGGATGGTCAGATCCATCCCAAGTCGGCATAGATCTTGGCATAGGGTCTTGGACCTTAGGGCTAAGTTAAAAATAGTTTTAACTGCTTGTTAATTTAGATTAACTGTTTTTCTTCCGCTGCAATTCTCTTTTCTGTCTATGTTCCGTCCGACTTAGGACGGGACTAGAGTTTTTGTGCCCTAAGGGACCGCCGATTTCCCTACAGTTGCGGGCTATGGCGGCGTTGGAGGGGAAAGAAGGCGGGCGGGGGGTGTCGCAGATGGTCGGAGGCGGTGTGTACGGCGGTCGGAAGCTGCAGTCGGCGGTGTGTGACGGTCGGAAGCTACAGTCGGCGGTGTGCGGGCTACTGCAGCGGTGTGCGAGGGTCTGCGACGGTCACGGCGGTGCGGGGAAGATGCTGTAGGCGGCGGTCGAGAGGGGGAGACGAGGGCGACGCCGGAGGAGCGAGGGCGACGGCCTCGCCGTGGATGTGAGGGCAGGGAGGAGGCAGTCGGCATGCAACGGGCTCTCAGGCGCTTGCGGCGGCGTTCATCGGCAGTCACTGGCAGTCGCCGTCGACCGGGGTGCGGGGGTTGGTCGGAGGAATGTCCGCCGGCGGTGAGGAGGTCGAGAGAGAGAGAGAGAGAGAGAGAGAGAGAGAGAGAGAGAGAGAGAGAGAGAGAGAGAGAGAGAGAGAGAGAGAGAGAGAGAGAGAGAGAGAGAGAGAGAGAGAAAGGGGGGTTTTGTTTGTTTGAAAACGAGAGAGCCTCTCTCGTGAGAGGATCCATTATTGCGGCGGCTGTGAATGTAAAAAGAAAACCTAGGTTGCTCACGTGAAGGGTTTGGTAGGGTTGGGGTTTAATAATATTAGGGTTTGATATTTAACTAGAGGGGTTTGGGTTAAATGTGGGGAGCTAGAGAGATATAGGGAGTACAATTTGGGGAAAGTCTAGGGGTCAATAGAGTAGGCAGTTTTAGGAAAGATTCTTGTGCAAAAAAATTTGGGATATAGCCAGATTTGGCTAATCAATTTGAATTTCGAAATTGATCAGTGCAAACCAACGGTCCAGATTTATCCGGGCGATAACTCTCAAACCAGGCGTCAGAAAAGTGATCCGAAAATACCGGGGCGATCGTGGAGACGAGACGCATAGATCTACAGAGCTCGATCGTGCGTAACGCCTACCAAGAATTTACGTAAAATTAGAAACGGCGTTTCGAGTCAAATGACTAAAACGCCCCTATCGTTCAATGTCGTTTTGCGAGAAAACGAGCCGTGAAACGACGTTCCCGAAAATTACATTAAAGTCCAACACCCCGAAACGATCGCAATGGCATATTGCATCGCATATGTCGGAGCTCAGAAATAGCCAAAAAGAATACGTGCACGATGAAGCACGCGCACGCAGAAAATACGAATGGTCGGAAAGCGGCCGTTACAGGCAAAGTGCTTAATTAAAAGTTACTAAAATTACAACACAATAAGCAGCGGAAATTAAACAGAGTGATCAACAACAACAATCGCAAACACAAGGAGTTTACCCTGATTCCCCAAACATGGATACATCTAGCCACACCAATATTCACTACGATTCCCACAAAGAGAAGTGAATACAATCTCACATAGAGATACCTCAAACGGAGGATTTTGTCCTACACAAGAACCTAACCAACCCTACACAAGGGTCAAACTCCCACACAGAGAATTACTGATTCTCACAAATAAAATTAGGGTTAGTCCTACACTAGGACACCAAACTCCCAGAAAGAGAGCAACTCCCACAAAGAGAGTATGTAATTCCCACAAAGAGAATTAAGGTTTCTGTAATGGCCCTAGTGCCATATACGCAGTGCATGGCTATGTTGTGTATTGTGTTGTGTATTAGTTGTAGTATATTAGTATTACTATTGATGTGTAGTTAGTGAGTTATGTCGGTGTCATTCTTATTTTTAGTATGATTATTAATTGGTGTTATTAGTATTATTACTATTTTTATTAATGTTAGTATTAGTACTATTAATTGGGTGCTTATGCATGAGGATATGGTTGCATGTGAGTTGGTTGTGTGGGTACATAAGGGGGTGTGTAGAGTGAGGGCCTATTAGTAATTAGTAGAGAGAGTATGTACTAGGAAATGGGTTAGTGTAGGGGGTTTAGTGTGAAAAGGGATGGGGTTAGTGACATTTTTGTATTTAGTGGGTAGTGTGTGTAAGTAATGGCACACTTGTAATTAAGTGCGTGTAGGGGGTTTAGTGTGAAAAGGGTTGGGGTTAGTGACATTTTTGTATTTAGTGGGTAGTGTGTGTGTAAGTAATTGCACACTTGTAATTAAGTGCAGGTGTGTGTAAGGTAGGATGGCATGTGATGTAATTAATGTATAAAGTGAGAGGGCATTTATAAAAGAGTTTTGCGTAATGGCAAACTTGTAAATAAAAGTGACCTTTTAGAAGAAATATCTTTCATTAATTATTTCCCTATTCTTCTACAATCTTCTCCTTCTTTCCTTTTCTTTTTCTTTTCATTCTTCCTTTTCTCTCTTTCTTTCCTTATGGAGGCCGAACCCAAAAAGGAAAGAAACACAAAAAATAGAAGAGTGTTGTTAGATACATCGCATATTCTTATGAATTCACTATACTTGTTAATTTTTCTAAAATTACAAATTTAACCTTAATTAGATTTTAATTATTACTCTTAAATTTATTAATTAATTACACACTTTGCCATTTGATCTTTTGATTTCACCGCAAAATTTGATTTCCTCTCTCCTTCTTTCTTTTGCCTCAATTTTCCTCTCCATTTAACCACACGTTCTCCTTCCTTCTCAAATCTACTCAATTTAAGTAGGATTCGAAACTCGGAAAATGGTTAGGATCTCCCCTTTGCAGGCATAACCATTAATGGAGAGATCTAGGAACGATGCGTCAAACTCAAAAGAATTTGACCAAGTACATGTAATCTAGAATTTAGATATATAACACATATCATGTCATTGCTTAATGAATTTGAATTGCCATATTTTTAGATTTAAAGTCTACTACTACATCATTAGCTAAATGTAATGCAAGCAGGAATTGCATCAGATCGGACCAAAATTCAATCCAATTTAATTTGAATATTAACTTGTAACCTCACAAGCCACGAGCGATTGTCTCACCCTCGATCCGATGAGATCAAATCTGCTAGATCCAGCAAAAGCAGTATTTTAGATTGGGACAAAAGAATTCAGCATTGACAAGACGGCATGTGTGTTTGCAGTGAAATTAACATAAAATGAAGATGAGAAAGAGTTTATATAAATAGTAAAAATGAAACAAATAGAGGTGAATTAATAAATAACAAGATTTTAATGCGGTTAATTCAGAAGTGTGGTGAAATCATAAAGTCATGCGGTGCAACTATCAGCACTCAAAAAAGAAAGAAACAAAAAAAAGGAAAGGAACAAAGGAGGAAGAGAAAAGGAAATTTGAAGAAGAGAAAGGAGGAGGAGGAGGTAGGATTCTCAACTTGTCATGATAAATATTAATTAAGGCTTGTTGATAATATTGATGGTTTCATTTAGGGGTAAAGTTAGAAAATTTATTAATCACAATTAATTGTAGTAATCAATGGAGCCTAAAGTTAGCATCTTTCTTTTATACTATCCCATCAGTGCGCAGTGGACATGCTGACTCAATTGAATTTCTTTTCTCCTTTCGTAACACTCGCTTTTCTGGGAGAACCTGGGCGGATTCGTACTTTTCGGGTATCCTGTGGAGTGGGTGTTACATTTTGGTGGCCCATGCAGGTCTCTGCACGGCGACTGTGCACAGATAGTGTGTGTAATATTTCAGTAGAAGGTAGTCGAGTCCTACGGTGGGTAGATCTAGGACCTGTTAGCCATAGTGTCACCTCTAAGTGTGAAGTATTAGGATATGTGGGTATATCATGTTCTATAGTTGAGTTGTATGTATGAATACATGGTAAGTGTTGTCGTGTATATCGTATGTGTTGTGTAGCCAGTATACATCTATGGTTAGATATATTAATATGTATGTATGTATAAGTATTGTTTGTCTCTAACTGTAATTAGTATATGCTTTGATGTATGGTGGCTTGGTTGTGCTATGCTAGTAGATTTGGATGTCTTAGGTGTATAACTCTAGGTATAAGTAAGTGTATATATATATATATATATATATATATATATATATATATATATATATATATATATATATATATATATATGTATGTATGTATGTATGCTGCCTGTCTGCATAAGTGTATCGATGTGTACGTATGTTATTGTGTATCTTCATATGGTCTATGCATAATTATGTAGTGATTGTGTATGTATGTTGGTCCGTAGGATAGTATGGATATTTGTTTGTAATAGTATACATGTTGTGTATGGCTATATGTATACTTGAGAATTGTAATGGAGTAGTGAATGTATATTAGTATGTGTACTCTAATAAGTGGTTCCCTTGGTGTATGTATGTTAGTGGATGTTAGTATATTTGTGTGGTGTATGGGTCTAAGTGTAAAATGTAGACTGTCACCCCCAGGTGATGCTCTACAAGGTATAATACTGTGTGCCAAAATAAATGTATGTTCGTACATGTGTATGACTATAAATATATGTGTGAGTACATATTGTGTGGATATTATATTGACATTACTCGGATATATAAGTATATGTATGATTCGTATATTAGGTGGTCATAATATATTCTCATATGTTCATACAACTTCAATGTCATGTGTAGCGAATATATGCATGTATCGTTGTCTACTTGGATATATGTTTGAATGCTTAGTGTATTATTGTGTACTATGAGCTTATGTCTATTGGCATGCATATGTTGGCTATGTATGTGCGTGCATTATTTGTATGGGTAGGGATCTATATTTGTATGTATGTGTGACATATCATATGAGTGTGTATACCTTTAAGTGGATGAAGATATAGGTGAAGCCATAGATGATTATACTTGTATGGTTGAATGTATATTGGGTATATATTACATATATATGTTGTCTATTGAGACAGTGTGCATGCTGCTATACAAACATGGTGTGGTCTTGGGGTACTTGTATTGCTGGCAGATATATATGTGTGTGTATATGTATGATGAACCATTTGTGTGCAATGAAAAATGTATTGGTATGAATAATTACATGATTGTGTATGAATAATTATATGCTTAATTGTATTACTCTATATGGGTGCCTAAATTGTGTACATTATGTGTATGGATGTAGGATGTGCATCCATATATCCTGAATAGATGTAGAGGTTATTACATATGGTATGGTATATTTGGGTTTTATTGGGAATGAGTATATATTTAGTGTATGACTTGTATATTATCGTTGCTAGCCCATTAAATAACCTTGCTAAAGAAGCCATCCTTCATGTTGCCTAGGAGATACACTTATAGATGTGATGTATGTATGACTATTCAAATAACTGTTAAATGTATCTATATGATATAGACATGTGTATGTGTATATGGTGTGTATAAGTGTGGTGCACGCGTGTGTGCATGTGCGCACGCGTGTGTGTTGTGAAGGTGTTTGTAAGTATACTTGGATGAATATTTGAATATATATCTCTGGAAGTTTAGGAATGTATGTATACGGATGAGGGATTTGCATACCTGGACGTATATTTGTCTGTATATTGTGTATGTTAGTGTGTGTAAGTTATCGATGTTGATTGTACATATGTAGTGATACATGTGGTGATAGTCATGTGTTGGGTAGGTGTATATGTATATGTGGTAATGTATTAGTGTGGTGTTATATCTGGTGCTATATTAGTAATATTATGTGGGTGTTATATCTGGTGCTATATTAGTAATATTATGTGGGTGTTATATCTGGTGCTATATTAGTAATATTATCTAGGTATGCCTACATGGTGTTATATGTATATATGGTGTTACATTTTGAGTACACTAGATTGACACGTGCCCTTAGATATAGGGTAATTTTATGTAGCTCTATGTGTCCCTATGTATATCATACAGTTGTATGAATACGATTGCCTTGTGTGTGCCCTAACTGTATGGCTTACTTGTTTGATGCCAATTAGACACACACACACACACACACATGTGTCATGAGACACGGTACTATATTTCCTTATTATAGGTTGTCTAGCATAAAAAACATATTCCAAAGATGGCGCTCACACTCCTGCGGGCCTTCCAAGGTAAACTCCTCACTAGAGACCATCTTACTAAATGGGCTCCAAATGCGCCTAATCAGTGTGTACTTTGTGAGGATGGAGCTGCTGAAAATATCAATCATTTATTTTTCGAATGTGGATACTCTAATTATATTCTTGTCAGGATCCTCCTCAAACTGGGTGTCCTATCCCCTATTGAGCCATCTCTTACGGAGGTGGGAAACTACTTTATGGGTCACTTTGCAAAGAAGAATGTGTTGAGCCTTCTTGCCAATACTACCCTTGCTACTATGGTCTGGCACATTTGGAAAGAGAGAAACAGAAGGATCTTTGAAAATGCTAAGAAGATGAAGACAACCCTATTTGAGGATATTGCAGCCAATATTAGACTAGCTTTGCGGGACCAAGACAACAATGATTCAGATGTTGGGGAAGCTGTCTAATTGGGAGTTTAGAGATCTGGGATAAATATTTGTACTTTTTATTTCTCTTTTTTTGGGAGAGGAACCAAGCGGGAGAAGGATATATTAGTAGAGGGTGACGACGCTTGTGCCATCTCCTCCCTCTACTATGTCTAACCACCATTAGCTCCTCTCGTATGATATGTACAGTTTATGCCACTTTTATAGAAATGCACTAAGCTTTATATATATATATATATATATATATATATATATATATATATATATATATATATATATATATATATATATATATAATGGTGAGAGCGCAATAGACGTGTTTTCGACAACAAATGCCTATCCAAAACTGTTCTTTTCGAGGCGATCTCTGTGGACATCCGCATTGCTCTGCGTAAATGTGAAGACACTGAAGATGCGGCGGCTGAAGCATTTGATAACTGGGGCGTTTGGGATGTTGGTTGACTTATTCACATGTGTGGCATGCTGTTGGGCATTTGAAGCAAAAAGAAGAAGCATTTGAAGATGCGCCTGTCTCTAGTCTTCGGCTAGAATTGTTCACCTGTGCGGCATGCTGGCCATTTGTGCTGTTGGGTCTTTTTAATTTGCGGCTTGCTGGGTCTGTTGTCCGTTTAGTTTTGTTTGAGTTTTGTTTGAGTTGCTTCAGTAAAATTTTCGTGGTCTTGGTCATGGTACTGGATTAAATGAGCTAGGGTGACGACGCTTGTGTCATCTCCCCTAGTCATTGAATCCCGTATTTTATGAGCAACCACATTGTATTTTGTACATTGATTAATATAGAAACTAACTTACCTTGCAATATATATATATATATATATATATATATATATATATATATATATATATATATATATATATATATATATATATATGCAAGTAAAAGGTTCTATATTAATAACAAGAATACATACAAAAATCTGCGAAGTGGTAATAGTAAATAAGTGAAGGTGAAGGGAGAGGGCACAAGCGCCGTCACCAACAACCTACAATTATAAACCATCACCAAGAGCGCCATACAGAAGTTCCAAAATTACATTAGATATCTAACTGTCCAAAGAGAGGAGAATAAATTATCCGGCATCAATAAAATCCCAATTGAAGAAGGGGGTCTTGTCTGAAGCCTCATCAGTGTCCATATCATGAAGAGAGATAAGGACATCAGTAGCAATATCCTTGAATAGATCCATCTTCTCAACTTTAGTGTCTTCAAAGATCCTCTTATTTCGCTGCTTCCAAATGTGCCAAACCAGGGAGGCTAACACTGTCTTAGCAAGAACACCAACATGATCTCTATTTGAGTACCGGGATAGAATGAGATCACATGTACCTGACAGGGATGTTGGAATTACGCCTTTGTAACCCAGCTTCAACAGACTTCTAGAAAGGAGATAACGAGAGTAATTGCATTCGAAAAACAAATGAGTATTGGTCTCAGCCGCAACATCACAAAGGACGCAAGCTTGCATAGTTATTATACCGCATTTGGACAGATAATCCCGTGTTGGGAGCTTGCCTCGAAGGGCTCGCAGCAAGCATAAAGACATCTTTGGAATAATTCTCGGTTGCCACACAACATCCGAATAGACAAAAGCTGGCTGCTGTACCCGAGAGCCTTCCCAAGCCGTGCGTAATGTGCACGTGGGAGCCGGTACCCATTTCCACCCGTCGGCCCCTGACCAAGTGAAAAAGAATTGAGATCGGGCAGTAAAGGCCGGATGTGAGGAACATCCGCCCAACACGTCCCATTCCAAAAATCACATACCCGCTTATTTTCAGTTCCAGCCGGTGGGGGAAGAAGGAGATAAAGGGGTCCCTTTGGATGCCAATTATCAAACCAAAAGGAGGAGTGGAGCCATCATTGACAGTGCGCTTGATGAGTTTTTGTGAAATACTACGATTCCTCAGTAAAAATTTCCAAGTCCCTGATTGTGGAGGGGTAGCCTTAGTATAGAAAAAACCATAAGTCAAAGCCGCATAGTTCCTCTTCATAAACTTAGCCCAGACTCCATCCGTAGTAAGCACTCTCCAAGTAAGCTGAACCCCAGATGCCACATTCATATCGTCCAGAAGTCTAAGGCCCATACCCCCCTCTTTCTTAGGGGTGCAAAAATCCTTCCAGGCCCATATATTAGATTTCCCACAAATAAATTTCCTGCAGGCAGAGTTGATAGTTCGAATTACAGATGGAGGAAGCCGATAAGCTTGCATCCAAAAAGCCACCATACCATAAATCACAGACCGAACCAATTCAATTTTACCAGCGATCGATAGCAAAGATGAAGACCAGCCAGCCAGTCTCCTATTACAATTATCCAAAAGCCTCCCAAATAACGAAGCCCTTGGGTATTTAGAGGACAGGGGCAAACCCAAATAAGTAGAAAAGGAAGATACCTCTTTGATGCCAAGAATAGAAGCGAGATCCCTAGAATTGCGAACCCCTTTACTGAAAATGGCTGAGCTTTTATCACAATTAATACGGAGGCCAGAGAGAAGATAAAATTTTTCCAAAACCTCTTTAAGACCATAGAAGGAGCGGGTATTCGCTCTACAGAAAAGTAGCAGATCATCTGCAAAAAGCAAATGGGAAATTGCCCCGACCCTACGCAGGGGTAAAATAGTACGAGAAGATTCTGCCCTAGCCATAAGAAGCGAGAAAGCCTCCATAACCAGTACAAAAAGATACGGAGAAAGAGGATCACATTGGCGGAGGCCTCTGTTAGAAGGAAAATAATCAGCATGTGAACCGTCCACTAAGACAGAGAACATAGGTGTCAAGATGCACTCCGAGATCCAGTTGATAAATATGGTTTTGAAGCCCATCTGATGTAAGAGGAATAGTATAAATTGCCTGTTAACGCTATCGAACGCCTTCTGCAAATCCAAATTGATACAGGTTCTAGACCCCATAGGGTTACTAAAATCCCGGATTTGCTCATGGGCAATAAGGGTACAATCAGCCATTAATCTGCCTTTCAAAAAAGCCGCCTGGTTTGGGGAAATTAATTCACTAATGACATGCTTTAATCTGTTGCACAAGACCTTACTAATGATTTTATAAATCACGTTGCAACAAGAAATCGGTCTGTAATCTACTAGCCCCGCAGCATTAGTCTTCGTTGGAATCAAAGTTAGGAATGTATGGTTGATGTGTGGTAGCATGCGACCCGATCTAAAGAAAGAGGAGATACCCTCAAGTACCTCATTTCCAACAACACTCCATTGACTCTGGAAAATATTAGCATTGAAACCATCTGGCCCAGGTGCCTTATCTTTACCCATTTGGAAAAGAGCACACTTAATTTCAGATTTTGAGACAGGCCGATCCATCCAGGTAGCAGTGTCCAAAGTAAGCTTATATTTAGGAATTAAGTTTGGAAACACATTCCAGTAGTCATTCTTCATATAGAGGTTTCTATAGAATAAAGGAGCTTCAATTCTGAGGGCATCAGGAGAAGAATATCTCACGCCATTTGAAGTAATAAGATGGCTAAGATTGTTGTGAGAACGCCTAGCTTTCATAGCTGTATAAAAGAATTTGGAATTCCTATCCCCCAAGGTAAGCCAATTTTGCCTGCTTTTCTGACGCATATCCTCCTCTTCAATGTCTAGAGAACGTGCAAGTTTTAAACAAGCCTCCCTCTCAAGTTCCTGAAGAGTGGAATCATAAGGTAGCCTTTTATTGTTTTGCACATGTTCCAATCCCCGCCTACAAGCATTAACACTCAATTCGGCCATACGGGAGGAAGACCAAACTTTAAGAATTCCCTTCAAATACTTTAGATTGTTCACAAGTCTTTGCATTGCTGAGATTCCACTTTGTTGCCCCCAATTATTACATACCAACTCCTGAAAACCTGGAAACGAAATCCAGGAATTATAGAATTTAAACGGAGTAGGATGGAGTGTTACCTTGGGTAGAAGATAGACAATCATAGCCGCATGATCGCTCGTGCCAGGAGTGGAGAACTCAACAAAGGCATGCGGTAAGATATCCAAGAAAGTCATGTTACAAAGAACACGATCCAATTTTGCAGAGATACGAGACGGACCAATACGTCTATTACTCCAGCTATAACTTTGGCCAGTACTTTTCAGCTCAATAGTTTGACAAGCTTCAATGCAAGAATTGAAAGAGTCCATAGAATTAGTATCAACAAGACGGCCACCCACTTTCTCGTGGGAATATCGAATGCAATTAAAGTCTCCACCCATCAACCAAGGAATATTAGTGAGATTCCGAGAGTCCACTTCGAGATCAGACCAAAGAGGAAGTCTGTTATTCGAGAGATTGAAGCCATAGACAGTAGTAAGGCACATACGAAATCCAGATGCATTTGTGAAGTAGGAAGAAACATGTTGAGGGGAGGCCGCAAGAAGAGAACCGCTCCATATCTCTAAGTTATAATAAATAACAATACGGCCACCTTTGTGGTGAGATCTATTATCAATATAGACCCAATTCTTACCGAAGCAATTTGATATTCTAACAGAGTTAGGCGCTTCGACTTTCGTCTCAAGTAGGCACACAATTGTTGGCTTAGCATTTCGCAACTTTTGCTTAAGATCCGAACGTCGCGATGCATTATTAAGCCCTCGGCTGTTCCAGAAGAGGACTGACATTACAAAGAGTTGGAGGGGGGCAGGGCGGGGCCCGCAAGTCGAGAACTTCTTCTGATCGCCGATGGAGAAGTCTTCACTGGTTTGCACTTGGTTTGGGTACTGAGGTCTTTAAGGGTAGAGTGTTCCTCTAACCACTCTGGATTTAGAAAGGTAGAGATTAATGGAGGGTCAATATCCACATGGTCCTCATTGACCTGGAGAAGAGCAGGGGCAGCCTTGTGCTGAGAGAACTCATTGATAATACCAACTGGGGGGCTACCAGTATGAACAGGAGTTGACCCAGCATCACTACTCAAATTATCCTGAATGAGAGTTACATTAACTGCAGATGGGGCTGAAAGACTACATTCACCCTTCTCAAATAGCTGATCCCTGCCAACCTCATAGGAGAAAATAGGCGGTGCGATATCAGCTGCAGTTGCCGAGTCACCAAGGCCCAGTCGTTGATTAGGAAAGGACACTACATTACCAACATTGGTCCCATCTTTAACTGCAATAGGAGCTGGCTCATTGTCCTGCACAAGAGCCGCGGTCTTCATAGAATGGGAGGGGATCAGCTCCCCAGTGATGCTAGAATTAGCCTCCACACCGTTGGTACTAGCGGATACATTCAGGCTAACATTCTTTTCAGGCAGCACACTATTGGACTGGGCGACCTGAGAATGGATTGAAGGGGGCTCGCTAACAGGAGTCAACATAGGGCACTGCGAGTCTAGATGACCGAAGCAAGCACATCGTCCACATCTAGGGGGTTCTCCTTCATATTTTACATCAATAGTTAGAGACGTTTGGTCATCCAGAATTACCTGAACATTCCGTTGAAGAGGAGATTCCGCATCAACCTCCACTAAACAGCGAGCATAAGGGATTCTATCCAACGCAGCTGTTGCCTTATCAAGGCAAATAGGAGTACCCACCCTGCTAGCAATTATATTTAATATATCTAGAGTCCACATTGACAGGGGTAAGTTGTGAAATTGTACCCATACAGGAACCGCTGTAAGGATATCACGACCATGTTGGGTGGTCGGGGACCACTTTTGAAGAACGACGAGCCTACCATCAAACAGCCAAGGGCCCCAGTGTAGAATAGTGTCCCGATCATCCTCACTATCAAATCTGAAGTAAAAGCAACAATTCTCACGAGAGAAAATACGTATCCCCCCTTTAATTCTCCAAAGCCTATCTGTCCAGGCCTTAATCTGCCTAAAGAACGGAACATCTCCCAAAACATAACCCACAAGAGTATTTTTACATCGAGATGCCCCCACATCAATTAAACCCGCAGATACCTTTACTTGCACAAGACCATCAGCTTTGCTGACTGGCGGAATATGAGACATCACGAGGGGATCTGCATATTTCCGTCTAGTGGCACAAATATCCACCCAAGACCGCTTGACCACAGATGGATTAATATGAACAGAAGCAAGTGGCCTCACAGGCGCACGCCCTGCAGCAGATCCATCAGTAGGCAAACGCCCAGCAACAATCAAGGAAGAAGCATCCTTTCTCAAAGTAGCATCAGCCAACTTAAGTGAAGAATCATCCTTCTTCAGCCTCCCGTCATCACGGCCATGAAAGCCCCCCCAAATCCTACGATTTACCTTATCTGAGAAGTCCCGATGACGAATATTGCGATTCCGATCAAGCGAAACCTTCTTCCTCCCCCTTGAGACACACTGCCAGCCACCATCGTCAACCTCCGCACGCTATCCACTGCCCTCAACCCGAGATCGGGATACGAAGTTCTTATCAGCCTTAAGAACCCCAGCGCCACCAATAGAGTTCCCTGCGACACCTACTTTATCCCCGCCATCGACCTGTGTCCCATCAGATTCGCTAACAATCCCAACACCGCCAAGATCTGAACCAGATCCATGGACAAACCCCACGCCGCCTAGACGCACCCCACCAACTAGGACAGTCCCTTCAGATTCGCAGCCAAACCCATCACCGCCAAGAACAGACCCAGATCCAACGCCAAGATCAAAACCAACTTTTTTTACGAAGCCGCCGCCAACGCCATGGGAAGCCGCCGACGTCGTTCCGCTCTCACCCATTTTTTATTATAATATATATATATATATATATGGTAAAGGGATCCTAAGGTGCCTCATTAGATTCAATCTAAGGAGGCACCCCCATTTCCCCACAGCTCACACATTTTTTTGAAATTTTTTTTCATGGGTTTATTGTTCACCTTATGGATGATCAATATACCAAATTTCAAGGGATTACAATACTTTTTGAGCCCGCATCTACCCCTTGCAACTTCGTGGGGTTTTTAGCACGTTTTTAGACCGTTGAAGTTGTAAGGGGTAGATGGTAGATAAAAAAAATATTGGAATCCCTTGAAATTTGGTATGTTGATCATCCATGATGTGAACAACAACCCCATGAAAAAAATTTCCAAAAAATTTGTAGGAGATGTGGGGAAATGGGGGCGCCTCCTTAGATTTCCATCTAAGGAGGCACCTTAGATTCCCCTTAGGAGCCCCCATTTCCCCTATCTCCTACAATGTTTTTGGAAATGTTTTTTCATGGGGTTGTTGTTCACATCATGGATGATCAACATACCAAATTTCAAGGGATTCCAATACTTTTTGAGCCACCATTTACCCATTACAACTTCAACGGTCTGAAAACGTGCTGAAAAACCCACGAAGTTGCAAGGGGTAGATGGGGGCTCAAAAAGTGTTAGAATCTCTTGAAATTTGGTATGTTGATCATCCATGAGGTGAACAACAAACCCATGAAAAATTTTTCAAAACAAATGTGTGAGATGTGGGGAAATGGGGGCGCCTCCTTAGATTGAATCTAAGGAGGCACCTTAGGATCCCTTTACCATATATATATATATATATATATATATATATATATATATATATATATATATATATATATATATATATATATATATATATATATATATATATATATATATATATATATGGAGTTATATGCGTAATTTCTTGAAAGGTTAGTGCATTATATATATATAGAATAATGGGTATCATACGCCATATGAGAGGGTCTCTTATATTCCCTCTCACATAAAGGGGGCAAGTACAAGCCCACATGGGCTTGTACTTATTGTACTTGCCCCCTTTATGTGAGAGGGAATATGAGAGACCCTCTCATATGGCATATGATACCCATTATTCTATCTATTATACATTTGACAACGATTTTTGAATTCTAGGGCTGACTAGGACAAGATAAAGAGTGACTGAGATTTGATCTTGGTAAATCAATAGTTGAGATTGGATTTTGTGAAAATTTTTGGGAGAAAATGCCTTGGGAATATAAACTTTGAAATTAGAAGTGCCTCGGAAAAGAGTGTGGAAATTAAATTTGAGGGGAAAAGTGCATTGGGAAATATTGTGGAGATTAAATTTGGAAGAAAAAGTGCATTGGAAACCTAAACTTTGAAATTAAAAGTGCCTTGGGAAAGATTGTGGAGAATCATGATCCATTAAATTAAACAAAATAAAAAATTTAGCGTAAAACAATTTAGCGGAACGACAAATTAACGTAAAAATCTATTATACATTTGACAACGATTTTTGAATTCTAGGGCTGACTAGGACAAGATAAAGAGTGGCTGAGATTTGATCTTGGTAAATCAATAGTTGAGATTGGATTTTGTGAAAATTTTTGGGAGAAAATGCCTTGGGAATATAAACTTTGAAATTAGAAGTGCCTTGGAAAAGAGTGTGGAAATTAAATTTGAGGGGAAAAGTTCATTGGGAAATATTGTGGAGATTAAATTTGGAAGAAAAAGTGCATTGGAAACCTAAACTTTGAAATTAAAAGTGCCTTTGGGAAAGATTGTGGAGAATCATGATCCATTAAATTAAACAAAATAAAAAATTTAGCGTAAAACAATTTAACAGAACGAGAAATTAGCGTAAAAATCTATTATACATTTGACAACGATTTTTGAATTCTAGGGCTGACTAGGACAAGATAAAGAGTGGCTGAGATTTGATCTTGGTAAATCAATAGTTGAGATTGGATTTTGTGAAAATTTTGGGAGAAAATGCCTTGGGAATGTAAACTTTGAAATTAGAAGTGCCTTGGAAAAGAGTGTGGAAATTAAATTTGGGGGGAAAAGTGCATTGGGAAATATTGTGGAGATTAAATTTGGAAGAAAAAGTGCATTGGAAACCTAAACTTTGAAATTAAAAGTGCCTTTGGGAAAGATTGTGGAGAATCATGATCCATTAAATTAAACAAAATAAAAAATTTAGCGTAAAACAATTTAGCGGAACGACAAATTAGCGTAAAAATACATTGATGTTTGTTGTCTTCGGCGCCCGCTAAATTTTTTTTCAAAGATTTGTTGTTCTGCGCCAAAAGCACGGGCGCCGAATTTGTTGTTCAACACCGAATTTATTGTTCGACGCCGAATTTTTTATTCCATTGTTCTGGGCCAAAGGCGCGGGCGCCGAATTTGTTGTTACAAAGATTTGTTGTTCTGCACAAAAGGCGCGGGCGCTAAATTTGTTGTTCGACGTCGAAATTGTTGTTCCGTTGTTCTGCACCGAAGTCGCCCGCGCAATTTTTTTACAACGATTTGTTGTTATGCGCCGAAGGACCGGGCGCCAAATTTGTTGTTCGACGCCGAAGACGCCCGTGCCGAAGGTGCCCGTGCCACTAAATATTTTTACGCTAATTTATTGTTCTGTTTAATTTTGGCTGTGTAAATAATTTTTCGGGGACCAAAAATTTGTCGATGAAATGTTAAATGAACCGTGCCCGCGGGCACGGGTTATGACTAGTATATATATATAATGCACTAACCTTTCAAGAAATTACGCATATAACTCCATATATATATATATATATATATATATATATATATATATATATATATATATATATATATATATATATATATATATATGGTAAAGGGATCCTAAGTTGCCTCCTTAGATTCAATCTAAGGAGGCGCCCTCATTTCCCCACATCTCACACATTTGTTTTGAAATTTTTTTTTCATGGGTTTGTTGTTCACCTCATGGATGATCAACATACCAAATTTCAAGAGATTCTAACACTTTTTGAGCCCCCATCTACCCCTTGCAACTTCGTGGGGTTTTCAGCACGTTTTCAGACCGTTGAAGTTGTAAACATGGGCTTGTACTTATTGTACTTGCCCCCTTTATGTGAGAGGGAATATGAGAGACCCTCTCATATGGCATATGATACCCATTATTCTCATATATATATATACACACACACATATATATCTATATATGTATGTATATACATACATACATACATATACATACATACATACATACATACATACATACATACATACATACATACATACATACACACACACACACATATATATATATATATGGGTAAAGTGTTCCTAGGGTGACTCCTTAGATTAAATCTAAGGAGTCGCCCCCAGTTTCCCCCATATCCCACAATTTTTTTGGATTTTATTTTTCATGGGGTTGTTGTTCACATCATGGATTGTCAATATACCAAAAATCAAGGCATTCCAATACTTTTAGAGCCCCCATCTACCTCATGCAACTTCAACGGTCTGAAAACGTGCCGAAAAACCCATGAATTTACAAGGGGTAAATGGGGGCTCTAAAAGTATTGGAATGACTTGATTTTTGTTATGTTGATCATCCATGAGGTGAACAACAATCTCAAGAAAAACAATTCGATAAAAAATGTGGGATTAGGGGGAAAATGGGGGCGACTCCTTGGATTTAATCTAAGGAGTCACCCTAGGAAGACTTTACCATATATATATATATATATATATATATATATATATATATATATATATATATATATATATATATATATAGACAACCCAGAAAAATCCCCAACCCCCTCCCCCTGCCTTTGGCTTTTTAAGGAGGGTAAGGCGAGAGCCCGGCCGAGACTATGCAAACTGGGGGGAAACCGCCGTGCCCCCAACGGCCCCCAGGTAAGTCCGAGAGGGGAGATGTAGCCCCAGGGTAAATAATTCCACAACAAATTCCACAATAATTACCAAGTCACGTCGGCCATAGGCCTTGAACCCCGCACCCCTTGGCTTTGGAGCGAAATGACTTACCACTGGGACACCCTCTCGTGGGCAGGATATGGGTAAAGGGATCCTAAAGAAAGGGATCCTAAGGTGCCTCCTTAGATTCAATCTAAGGGGGCGCCCCCATTTCCCACCATCTTACAAATTTTTTTTTAAATTTTTTTTTTCATGGGTTTATTGTTCACCTTATGGATGATCAACATACCAAATTTCAAGGGATTCCAATACTTTTTGAGCCCCCATCTATCCCTTGCAACTTCGTGGGGTTTTCAGCACGTTTTTAGACCGTTGAAATAGTAAGGGGTAGATGATGACTCAAAAAGTATTGGAATCCCTTGAAATTTGGTATGCTGATCATCCATGATGTGAACAACAACCCCATGAAAAAAATTTCCAAACAAATTGTAGGAGATGGGAAAAAATGGGGGCGCCTCCTTAGATTTTCATCTAAGGAGGCCCCTTAGATCCCCTTTTTCATATATATATATATGTATGTATGTATGTATGTATGTATGTATGTATGTATGTATACATACATATATAGATATATATGTATCTATCTTATAAAGCATGCCGATGTCCGCCGTGGCATGCGGTTGTCCTCCGTGGCGGGGATATGACTGGTACAAACGTCCCATCGTCCGGGTTTTTTTGGTTTTTTTGCATAAAGAACCCCCCTACAAATCCCTAATTGCAAGGCATACCGCCCCTTTAAACCTCTTTCAAAAAAAACCCTCGCTTATGCTGTTTTGCACTTTTGACCCCCCACAATCCCCACACACACACACCCTCCCTTTTGCGCTCTCCACTTGGCTTCCGATCGGATCTTTTTTGGTCCTCCGTCTTGATTTTTGCCGTGCATGTGTGCACGGGGTTTTTCCTAGTATATATATAAAAGAAAACTCCTAGAGTAATAAAGAAACAAAAGCCTAAATATCAAAAAGAAAAACAAAAGAAAAAATATTTCCTCAGAAAGTCAATTGCTAAGAAACCATACCTAGATAAAGAAAAACATGTTAGGAAATTTGAACCTAAAAGAACTTACAAAAATAAACTAACATGCTATGCATGCGGACAAGACGATCATTTAAGTACTACATGTCCTTCGAGGATAAATAAACATGACAAAAATAGTACATTAGTTGAATGTACGAGAGAAGATATACTTATGGTAGACGAATATATGTCAGATACAGAATCCATTTATAGTATCGTAAGTATAGAAGATAAAGATAGCTATAACACAGATACTGACAGTGAAGACGAGGACAGTATAATTGCTCAGTTCTCAGTACAATTAGATCTATTAGATGCTTTAGTTGACATAGCACTAGTAGACATAGATGTGAGCATGTATGGATACCGACTAAAGGATTAGACAATATTTCTTGTATGCACTGCAATAAATTTCCTAGTATAAAAAATAGATACCAATGTAAACCCTGTTAAAAAGAAATATGTATAAAATGCATAGCCCAATATGGAATAATACCTCAACAGCAACAACAAGATGTTACTAACAAAATAGATAAAAATAGATTAGCTATTGTAGAAAAAAGATTAGAAGCAACAAAACTACGGTTACAAAATCTAGAACTACAACTAAATCAGCTACAAATCAAAGACACACCAGTCCAACCTAATCCTGACTCGTCAATAGAACTCTTTAATGAAATCACAACAGTCACTCCTTTCCAATGTAATAAAGGGACATAACTCCGAAGTATCAAAGTTCTACTTAAAATTACGTGCAGAAAATTTGAAATTATATGCACTGCCTTAATAGATACTGGCTGTACTGCCAATTACTTAAAAGCCTCCTTAGTACCTTCAGAAGTTGTTACACCCTCTAAAACAGTCCTAATAGCCCAGCAAATGGATGGCACTTGGAGTAGATGTAATACAGTTCTCCTTCCTGGCGAAACGCAGATCAGTTTTAAAGATAATTGCCTAGACTTCTCTACGCCATACAAGATAGATCCCATTTATGTTCGCCGCTAAATCTAGATTATGATTGCATACTTGGACTAGACTTCTTTTTAGCTGCTAAAAGAGTCCTTATGATCTCCTCGGAGATTATTCAGATTTTAAACAAACTGTTCATTCTCCCGTTCAAACTTTCCTTACCGAACCCCTTTTTCCTCTCTCAGAGTTTCCTAAGAAGCGTGGTGGACCATTTGACGATGATATACCATCTACCCCAAAACCAAAACCAAAACTTACCCCTCGACAAAGACCCAATAGTCATTTACCTATAGATCCTACAGACCATATACCATTACCATTAGAAACACAGAAAAAGCGAAAAACAGATAATCCCTCAAACACATGTCAATGCCCAGTAAAAGGCGCATGCAAGAATAAAAGTCTAATAGAATTAATAGACGATAATGAATGGATAGAAAATGAGCCAGATAATAATGAGCTTTATTGCACAGAAAGCTTTGAAGACATTGACTTCGAAAACTATTACGAAAACATAAGAATTGTAAACGAGGGCATAGAAGAATATCCAATCAGTCTCATCAATATAACAAAGATATACAACCTAATTTCCCAAACCACCCAAGAAGACCTAGATCAATTGATAAGCAAGTTAGAAAAAGAAGAAATAATAGGTGAAAACCCCGTAAAATTCTGGGAAAAAGATAAGATTTATTGTAAATTAGAAATAAAAAACCCTGAATACAGAATAAAAACGGCCCCAATCGAAGCAACAAACAGAGATCTAGAAGAGTTTCAGATGCATATCAAAGAACTTCTAAAATTAGGAGTGATTCAAAAATCAGAATCGCCACATAGATCAGCTGCATTCATAGTAAAAAATCATGCAGAACAAGTAAGAAGTAAAAGTAGAGTGGTAATAAACTATAAACGTCTAAATGACAACACAATAGATGATGCTTATACAATACCAGATAAATCACAGCTAATAAATGGAATACAAAATAGTAAAATATTTAGCAAGTTCGATTGTAAGTCAGGGTTTTGGCAGGTCAGAATGCATCCAGAAAGTATACCATGGACAGCTTTTACTTGTCCTTTAGGGCATTTTGAATGGTTAGTAATTCCGTTTGGATTAAAAAATGCACCTGCTATCTTTCAAAGAAAAATGGACACTATCTTTTTACAGCAGAGAAAATTCGTCCTTGTATACGTAGATGATATCCTAGTATTTTCAAAAAATAAACAAGAACATAGAGAACATCTACAAATAGTTTTATCAGAATTCCTCAGACATGGATTAGTAGTTAGCTAATAGAAAATCCAATTATTTAAAGAAAAAATAGAATTCCTAGGAGCAATTTTAGGACAAAGAACAATACAATTACAACCACATATAAGTCAGAAGATATTAGAATTCGAAGAAATAAAGGATATAAAAACTTTACAAACATTCCTAGGATTATTAAACTATGCAAGACAGTTCATCAAAGATATTGGAAAAATTTTAGGCCCATTATATGCAAAAACAACGCCTACGGGACAACGCACGTTTAATATCGAAGACAAAAAACTAGTAGAAAAGGCTAAAAATTTAGTAAGAAATCTTCGCCCGTTAACTCTACCATTAGATACGGATTATCTGATTATAGAAACAGATGGTAGTGCACTAGGCTGGGGAGCTGTATTACTTAGCAAACCTAATAAATATAGTCCCGAGACATCCGAAAAAATATGTAGATATGCTCGCAGAAAATTTAAAGAAAAAGGAAATATTTCTAGCATAGACGCTGCATTACTAGCTATAATATACGCATTCGATAATTTTAGATTATTTATTCTAAATAAACCAGAATTCCTTGTAAGAACGGATTGCGAAGCCATAGTTAAACTCTATAATAAAATGCAAGAAAAAAGCACTAGAAGATGGTTAAACTTCTTAGATAGGATAGTAGACCAAGGTCTTCATGTTACTTTTGAGCATATCAAAGGAAAAGATAATAATATAGCAGATATGTTATCTAGACTGCTAATAAAACCTTCTTAAATGCAGGAAACAATGAGACCAATCAGGCCCCCAGATATCAGACCACCAGAACAAAACCAGAAAAGGCCATACATATCACCAAGTATATGGTTTGGTAATACAGAACTACAAATATTCAGAGGTAGTAATCTAGCCTTTAAACTTCTAGATCAGTATAATGGAAAATTGAGCCCAGAACAACTATGTATAATAGACAATTTATGGTTTGCTGCCAATAAAGCACAAAAAGATAGGAAGTATTTTATAGCGTGTCTTAATGCCCTTTGTCATGAATTTACCAAAGGAACTTTCAAAAACTACAAATTTTATCTAGTCTCCAAACGCAAAGTCCCAGGAATATACCACACTTGGGGTCAGGTAATAGAGCAGATAACAGACTTCCCTACTCCAGTCTTTAAAGGTTTTAATAATCTTCAAGAAGCTTTAGACACTGCTAGAGGCCTTTTCGGGCCAAACTTTTTCATAGCTCCATCTCTCAGAAATTACCAAGAACCCTTGAATTTTTCAGTTCTTCATGATCCTAATCCATATCATCCTGTTCTTTGTACACACTGTGAAGCCATGGCTACAACAGTTCATAGACTGAATGAAAAAATTCAGAAATCAAAGTATACCCTGGAAGCCCTAAAAAAGACTAATTATAAGCTTGAACAAAAGCTTTTCCAAAAAGCTTAGAATGACTCAAGCAAAGAAGAGAGTGCTGCTCTCTCTACAGCATTAGAGCAGTTGGTAACTCCGAATACCAAAGATAAAAATTTTGGAGCTAGCCCGTCGACACAGGCAGACGGTAAAGGCGAGCCAAGTCCTGTTATGGGTGAGGCTTTCCCAAAAATCCTATTAAGCCAATGTAGAGGACAGTCTACATCTAGTCCCACTCTACCGGTAGAGGATAAAGACTCATCAAATTCGGATACAGCTGTGGCTTTGCCAAAAAGCCAATTAGAACATACTATGCAGAAAAAGCTAGAAGAGCTGTTTGAAGAAATGGTGAAAAACAGGATTCTTCCGCTAATAGCACCGTTCTCAGATATGTCAGAATCAGGTAGCCCGCAAGGACCAGCATCATTAGATTCAGACACATTACAAGGACTAGAAACAAGAGAATGATGAAAATACAATCGTTCATACTACAACTTTCCAGCTGTAAAGTCAGCTTTATAAAAGAAAACAGTACTCCAGCTGTCCTCCAAAAACAATACCGTCAAGATTCGTCACTTTCCTTCCAGACGAAGCAATGCCACATGTCAAGATTCGCCAGGCACCTTTCAGATTTGCCAGGGCATCTTTCGCTTTCCTTCCAGACGAAGCAATGCCACGTTTCAAGATTCGTCAGACACCTTTCCTTTCAGATGAAGAAATGCCAAGACCTCTTTTGAAAAAGAAACGCCACGTCTTCAATTCCAGAGAATTCTACCCGACCCTCCTTTCCGGACTTCAAAACAACTTAAGTCCGCAGCTCCATCAAGAGACGAGGCTATAAATAAGAAGCGCCTCAGTAGAGCAGGGATCATCGAAAAAAAGAAGAGAGAGCGATATCATCATTGTAAATCTGTGAGAAAGAGAGTCAGTCTGTAATCTTATCTTCAGTCTTATCGTTCAGAGTTGAAGGCCTCGGCCTCCTTGTAAGTCCCTTCTATTTTTCAGTTCTTTGTAAGGGAATTTCCCGAAAGGGAAAAACCCTAGTAGTAGAGATGGCTGATTTTCCCAAATAAAAACGTTCTGTTTTTCAAAATTTTGTACATCCTTGTCATTTGCTTCTTGGCTAATTGAATCCTGTGACCGCTCTGCCATTGAAAAATGGTGCATGACATTGCCCCGAGATTCAATTAATCTTTAAGCAAAATCTTGTTTATCAACAATCTATTTACCTTTTTTAATCTTTCCTTTCATACCTATGCGCATGCTTTCTTCATACTAAGTGATGCCAAACAACATTATTTTGAATGCCATGTGAAAACATATATGGAATAGGCGATATAAGTCTCCGCTTAGGTGTCGATCAGCCGTTAGGAGCATCTAAAGCTCGGTCCTAATGCCCAAAGGAAGGCAGTCAAAATACACCTGGCACCATCTTAGATGGTAAGCTAGTGGCCTGAAAAGTCTGAAGCGTGTATGAGTAAGGTAAAAGAAAAAGGTCTGAAAACAGGAAAATAGGTCTCGCTATGAAAGGGTAAAGTACCTAGTAGGGATCATACATCCTCAGAAAACAACCCATACACAACCAAAAGAAAATTTTGGCCAACCCCCTGAAACAATTGGTATCAAAGCGAAGATTACCGTTTATGAAAGGTAGAAAGATATCTAGGGACTGTATCAAAAAGACATATTTTGAAACTACTGATCAAATAGAATATAGATACAAGTTATATCAACTATATAAGTTTGATAAACACCTAGGAAAAGACGAAAGAAACTTAAGAATAGGAACTAGGCTATTCTTAAAACAAGTATCACTTAGATTCAGATATTACCTTTTAAATCCTTAAAGCTGGAAAATCTAGATAACGTTTTAAATAGCATATTAAATAGTATAAAAACCAAAAATATAGTATTAACAGACGTGACAAAAAACTTAGACTATAAAAAAACTAGTCAGACAATTCTACAACAGAATTTAGAGAAATTAGAAAACCAATATAAAAGAATAGAAAACCAATTAGCAGTATTAACAAAGACTCCTTCAACAATATCAACAGACGTAGATAAATTAACAGAAGCCTTTAAACAACTAGATCTAGATCCTTATAAATCAAAACTAGAAACTCCAAAAAAGATAGAAAAATGGAAATTCTGGCAAATAGCAGAAACAAAGAACTAGTAGAGTCTTCGACTAATAGTAATACTTTATCATTAAACACATGAAGTAGTATATTTAATAGAATATTTAGACCTAATACTCAAATAGACAGACAACTAGATGAATATATAAATACAGATAGAGATTATGCAGTTTTTCAACAGAAGGCTTTACATATATTACAACCGCAAGTACTCTATAAAAGGGACTATTTGAAAATAACAAAGGATTTTTTAGGCATTCAAGAGAGATATCAATAAACTGTTCTAAAAAAGAAACAATAGCTTTAAATCTGATAACTAAAGAAAGTGAATATCAACTACAAAAACTTAATCTAGAATTAATCCATCTAGGATTAATAGTAGTAGGAATAAAAGGATTAATTAGAAAAGGAATAGGAGCTAAAACTCTCGCAGTTATATTTGATGCCCGATGGGGAGACCTTAGAAATGGCATTCTAGGAATATGAGAATTAGACTTAAATGAAAACAGGGGATTGTTTTACTGTAGCCCTGATTTCGTAATGAAAACTAGAGAATTTGCTAAATACATCAAGATATGAATACAAACGAAAGGCTTTGAAGAATTTAGTGGAGAAAATTTATTAGTATGCTTAGGATTCATAGGAAGATGCTCTAGCACAATCACTGCAAATTATAAATTACATGTAGACGACATAGTCAACCTTATGGGTAGCAATGGCATTAGAACAATAAAGCCAATGACCTTTAGTGCAGAAGAACTAGCAGGATTAGAATGGAATCTAAAAGATATAGTATGCCAAATACTTTGCTACAACCAACAGATCATGTTATGTGCCTAAATGCCCAAGGAGATTTAAGTGTAAGATTTACAGACTATCACAGGAAAGTTTCCAATGAAGAAACACCATCAGACATAGAAACAAGATTTAGAGAAGTAGAAGATTTAGTATTAACAGCAGTCACCGATAACATAACAGAAGAAGAAGAAACTCTAGAACCAGCAAGCGAAAATAGAATTCTTTTCCCCAAAGAACTAGAAATGGACTTAACCAAAAGCGAATTATTAGAATTAGAAATGACAATGTACAAAGCAGGACAAATATCATAAGATGAAATGTTATATTATGATGAAAATAAAAATATTAGGGTTAAAGTCATAACAGAGGAAGATGATTATATTGGGGACATTCCTCAAACCCCATTATTTTTAGTGACAGCAAAAATAATGATTATAAAATCAGGGCTACAATAAAATAACTAGAACTAGAAATGGACTTATAAATAGTGACAAAAAAAAATAAATGTAATAAATAGTGACAGCAAAAATAATGAAGTCATAGAAGAAGATGAAAACAGTATAGACGAAACTATAGAAAACAATTATAATATAGCTTTAATGGAATCAGGACAACAAAGTAGTACCACTAGCACATCTAGTATAATTAAAGAAACTACATCAGAAGGATTCCTATATACAAAGCCGGAAATATACCAAGGCTACCAGGAACTCTAGATGAAAGAAATACAACTAAATACAGAGGTACGAAACCAAGAGGAAAACATCAAAAGCATGAACAACCAATTCAGTTTCAAAGTTTCGAAAAAGGCAAAATACTTAATTTAGCAACCCATGATCCACAAGAATGGAGTAGTATATTAGACATATGGAAAAATTTGGTGGTAAACGACTGGATCAAAAATCCAGAAGGAGAAGACGATCCAGAAGTTATGTATAGGTACTTAGAAACATTTTTAGGGGAAAGTACAAAGGCATTATGGGAAGCCTACAAAAGAAAATATCCAGAAGACTTTAAAGAAATGTTTGATATGGGTTGTAACCCATATAACTTTGTTAATAAAATAACACATTTAGTAACTGGGAAAGATCCTAATTCAGGTAATCTAGATATACAAATTCAGGCCTTAAAAAGCTTAGAACAACTCAGTATTAGAAGCTGGAATTACATTAGAGAATATATACAAGACTATTACTACTTGATGACAATTTCGGAAAATGTGTTTGACAAAGACTTAGGCGATAAATTTCTAAGAAAATTACCAGGAGCACTAGGAGATGAAATAGTTAATAGATGGAATAAAACGGTAAAATCTACAGAAGATAAACAACAAGGCCATTATAGTATCGGATGGAGAATCCAATTTGTACTTGACATTTTAAAAGAAAAATGCACTGAGATTAATATACAAAAACAGTTAAAGAAAGACGATTATAGTTTCTGCAAGTATATTTATACACCTCAAGCATATGAAAAGAAAACTCCTAGAGTAATAAAGAAACAAAAGCCTAAATATCAAAAAGAAAAACAAAAGAAAAAATATTTCCTCAGAAAGTCAAATGCTAAGAAACCATACCTAGATAAAGAAAAACATGTTAGGAAATTTGAACCTAAAAGAACTTATAAAAATAAACTAACATGCTATGCACGCGGACAAGACGATCATTTAAGTACTACATGTCCTTCGAGGATAAATAAACATGACAAAAATAGTACATTAGTTGAATGTACGAGAGAAGATATACTTATGGTAGACGAATATATGTCAGATACAGAATCCATTTATAGTATCGTAAGTACAAAAGGTAAAGATAGCAATAACAAAGATACTGACAATGAAGACGAGGACAGTATAATTGCTCAGTTCTCAGGACAATTAGATCTATTAGATGCTTTAGTTGACATAGCACTAATAGACATAGCCTGTGAGCATGTATGGATACTGAATAAAGGATCAGACAATATTTCTTGTATGCACTGTAATAAATTTCCTAGTATAAAAAATAGATACCAATGTAAAACCTGTTACAAAGAAATATGTATAAAATGCATAGCCCAATATGGAATAATACCTCAACAACAACAACAAGATGTTACTAACAAAATAGATAAAAACAGATTAGCTATTGTAGAAAAAAGATTAGAAGCAACAGAACTACGGTTACAAAATCTAGAACTACAACTAAATCAGCTACAAATCAAAGACACACCAGTCCAACCTAATTCTGACTCGTCAATAGAACTCTTTAATGAAATCACAACAGTCACTCCTGTCCAATGTAATAAAAGGACATAACTCCGAAGTATCAAAGTTCTAGTTAAAATTACGTGCAGAAAATTTGAAATTATATGTACTGCCTTAATAGATACTGGCTGTACTGCCAATTACTTAAAAGCCTCCTTAGTACCTTCAGAAGTTGTTACACCCTCTAAAACAGTCCTAATAGCCCAGCAAATGGATGGCACTTGGAGTAGATGTAATACAGTTCTCCTTCCTGGCGAAACGCAGATCATTTTAAAGATATTTGCCTAGACTTCTCTACGCCATACAAGATAGATCCCATTTATGTTCGACCGCTAAATCTAGATTATGAATGCATACTTGGACTAGACTTTTTAGGTGCTAAAGGAGTCCTTATGATCTCCTCGGAGTTTATTCATATTTTTAAATAAACTGTTCATTCTCCACACACACACACACACACACACACACACACGTGCTATATGCGTAATTTCTTCATATATATTGAAAGGTTAGTTCATTATATATATGGATTTAATGTAGAAAAGCTGCCACCTGATCCAATGGATCAGGTGGCAAGACACAAAAAAGGTGGATAGTACAAGCCCCCACATGGGCTTGTACTCGTTGGGGCCCACCCCTTTGTGTCTTGCACCTGATCCTTTGGATCAGGTGCCACCTGCTCTACATTAATCCATATATATATACACATATATATGTATATATTTGTGTGTGTATATATATATATATATGAGAATAATGGCTATCATACGCCATATGAGGCATTGCCTCATATTCCCTCTCACATAAAGCAACTAAGTACAACCAAGTACAAGCCCATGTGGGCTTGTACTTGATTGCTTTATGTGAGAGGGAATATGAGGCAAGGCCTCATATGGCGTATGATGCCCATTAATCACTATATATATATGTATATATGTATATATATGCGTGTGTCTATATATAGAAAGGTTAGTGCATTATATATCTATATTATAAAACAGGGATGTTATCATGGGTTATTGGATAAGAGTTTTTGGATAAGAGATATTGGATAAGGGTTTGAATTGTATTTGGGGTATAAAAATGAGGGATGTTATGATGAGTTTTTGGATAAGAGATATTGGATAAGAGAAATTGGATAAGAGATTGAATTGTATTTAGGGTATAAAAATGAGGGATGTTATATGAGATATTGGATAAGAGATATTGGATAAGAGAAATTGGATAAGAGTTTGAGTTGTAGTTTTGAAAATTGGAGGGAAATATTTGAGGGAATGTTTGAATTTTAAGTGGGGAAGTGAGTTGAATTTTTAAATTCTAAAAAACAAATCATTGAAATCATTAAAATTACAAATCTGACCTTTGAGAAACTCATCTAAAATTACTTCCGTTCTCAGCATTCCCTTTTACTCTCTCGCCTTCCACTTCCCTGCGACCCCAACGCCGATCAGCCCCCACAGTCGAGACCCCCTGCCATATCGCACAGCCGCACCCCTCGACCTCCAACTCCGGCCTCCCCCTTTCAACCCCAAGCGAGAAAGCGACACCCAGGATCCTTCGAAACCCTAGCTTCGTGCTTCCCTATTTTGGAGGGAAAGCATTTGGGGAGAAATAATTTTTGATGTCAGCCGATGCACAGTGAAAAGGGGATGTCTTCATTCTCTTTCACCTAACCCCCTACGGACCTGCCTCTCCCTGCTTTGATCCCGACCCCTCCCCCTCAGTCTCCCTCAATCTTTCTTTCGGCTGTGAGGGCAATGACGCAGATCAACGTCAGGTCCCCGGTCCTTCGCTCCAAAGAAGCCCACAACGACAGCTTCCACGGCACCGAGATCAGGCAGCTTCCACGGTTGGGGTCAAGGCCACGATTGGGGTCACGACACAGATTTGGGACACCACCGACCAAGAAAGGTGACATCTTTATCGCATTGGATCAATGTTTTTAATTTCTATTTTTAAAACATTGAATATTGTTCTGACAGTTGGATTCATTTGTGCCTTACAGGTGTTGGACACCACTACATATTTTTCTTCTTGAAAATATTCTGATTTTCAAGAAATTGTTTCAGGATGATGCCACGCTACCATTTTTAGCAAGCATGCCCTAGGAAAAAGGCAGCATATGTTTTAAGGTTTGACATATTTGGAGTTTGGAGGTTTTAGGATTTCGAGTTTGAAGGTTTCAATCCAGTTGCGTACGACATTGCGAATTACTTCTGCAAGATGGCCATGGACAACCATTCTGAAACACCCCATATATTGGACTGCAGCAAATATCCAGGTTCTGTATAATGTGAAAATATATGTATCGGGTTTCACATATCTCAGCAGCCCATCAAATATCTTACATGATACTTTCATTCAAGTGCAGATCTTGCTGAACGCATACGATTTGTACAGATATATCTAAGTTCTTCAGGTGAAAGCCCTGAGTATATAGAAGTCGAAAATCTTCTCCAGGATATCAACAATTGTGTTCTTGCTAGCCATTTGTGCTTGGGCCTATACGGAATAATTTTGGTAAGCTACTTACTTATGCTTGCTATTGTCATCTGCTTGCTAACTGCATGTTGTACATCACTTATTTCAATTTGTTTGGAAATTTTTTTGTTGCAAGAACACACATCACTTATTTCAATTTGTTTGGAAATTTTTTTTGTTTCACATATCCAGGAATTTTTTTTGCTTGCTATCTGTTTGCTATTGACTTCAGAGTATATGGAGTTCACAATGCAGAGATTTCAGCAGTACTGGTTGTTGCGAAAGTTTGACACATCGGGCAGTATGCCATTTTAGCCAGAAGCTCTTTCTATATATATGTAGATTATAAATAAGTATGTTGTGCATGTGGGTATGTTCAGTAAAATCATGATGGTTGCTCTTTCTCAATATAAATATCATCTCTTACTTTTGGTCCCTTTGTGCATGATCTGATTTTTGTCCAACGCATTAATTTGTGTTTAATAAACACAAGGAAATATAGGTTAGCACCCAAATCAATAAAACATGCATATTGTTCATTATACATGGTTTTTATTCAGATATAGAAGCTATTTAGTTTTCCAAATTTTTTTCCACGGTCGTTTATAAAATTTTCTTCACCCCTGTCATGATCTTTTCTGATATATAATTTTTTTTCATGTATTCTTTGAAGTATTGTGCAATGGGTCTTGGTCTGGTGGGCTTGGATTTCAGAGGCTTGCTTCCATCATTATTTGAAGAGTAATTGAACATTTTCACTTGCATCATATACTACTAAAGTGACATTTCTTGGTTTTTCCAGTGCAGTCCTTAATTTATTCTTGAAGGATATGATGACAGCAGTTGAAAAATTTCAGGTACATGTTATTATCGGTAAATTCATTCGTAAAGTTTTGACGTACATGTGTTTGCTTTAGAGTCATTTAACAACAAACCATGATTTTCACTAATAGGTTATATGTGTCTAAAGTCAGCATCCACGTCTCATAATGTCATCTTTGTGTTCCGATGGGGTCGTCGCAGTCACTCACTTCGAATTTTGCTAATCATGGAAGGCCAATCAATGGCGATGTCAGATTTATAGCCATTATGTCCATACCAATTCCAAGCTGGTATAGAATTCTTGACTTTGCCCATTATTTGGCATACATGCCAGTAATGTGTCTAAAACTTTTGATTGATATAATGGAAATCTCCCAATCAAGCTCAGTTTTGGAGGTTTTAAGGGAACAACCCAAGCGACGTTAAGGTCACCGACAGCTATACTGGAGGAGAGAATAAGGGAAAGAAGAAGGGGCTCTCGATGAAGAATCTGATGGCTTAGAGGAGGAGGAAGAAGCTTAATGATAGGCTCTCTACATGTTGAGTTCGATTGTTCCCAAGATCATCAAGGTGAGAATTCTGAATCGCTGTTATGAATTTTTTCTTTTAATTTTGCTATTTGGTTTAATTCATTTGTTAAATTTGGTAGATTTTGCTAATTTAACATTTGGATTAAAATTTGTGTTATTTATGATTAATCCAAAGTTCTGTTAGAACCAATACAACAAAATGGATTATAGTCATGGGATGTAATCTAAGAAAAATCATATCATGAAGTTCTTGCATGCAAACTGCACAGTGTCTTTTCGTATCCGTGCATATGGATAAGTTTTACCGAAGTAATGTGTGCTGCTGTCTCTTTATTTCAACAACATTGTCGAAGAGTTTGAAGTGACGTGCTCTGCAATGATATCGTAATGCACTTCGTCTTAGGCATAAAATTATACATGTGTATGTAATCTCTGTTAAATCCTTGCATCTACTTTGGTTCACTTTTCATACAAGTGACAATCTTCTGCATTTGAATTATCATGTGCATATAATCGGTTGCCTATCAGTAAAAGTAGAAGGAGAAATATTAAGATGTTCTGTTTGTATATGATGTGAAAATGTTTTCGTTCAAGCAGTGATGAGTTGCAGTTTTTCATGGAATAGCTCAGATGTGGGGACTGTCATACTACAAGCAAGTTCATTTCTATAATAACCAAGCGGGAGATAATCTTGAGGGATTCTAAGAGATTTCATCATGTTAAAGATGGCGTGTGTTCATGTGGGGATTATTGTTGTTGCAACTCCATGTTTTTTATTTAATATTTTTCTCAATATACAGATCTATCTATTCTTTTTGTTAATACCTATCCATTTCCACTTTTTTAATATTTAGAGCAAAGAAAAGCTTGCATCAAGGAATCAAGATAATACGATTTTTCTATATCAGTTCATTAGTTATATCTCATTGTTGATTGACTCCATGTTACTTTCAATATTTTTCAGTTGTGTCAGCATTCTTTTATCTCAAAGCTTGAGAGAAGGGGCATATTGAAATTGAACCGCATTACACTGGGAGCTTCAAACCCCTGGTTAACTTTTGTTATCGTTAGCTTTATTCTATGTTTTGATACGCTTGCAACTGCTTTGGGCTATTGCTTATATGTAGTGTTTGATCAATCCAAACCATGGCAACTTGATTTCTGACATGATTTTTTATTAATGAAGGGTTGGATGACTGCTACTGGTTTTCTTCTTCTCATATTCGAAGTTTACTAAGATCAGACATGAGAAAAGAGGAAATAATATCATTTTCTTCTTAATTATGATGGCATTTTCTCCTAAAATTCTGCACACTACTACACAAATATGATAAATTAATTTTTATCAATCTGATGCAATGTTTCAACTTTCTATTTTACAAAGGAGAAAAAACAATCTTTGTCATGTTCCTCTATGATTTCAGGGGTGTATAAAGTGAGCATAGATGCTGAGCACTAGAGGATTACAGTGTCGGGACATGTCGACTCTGCTGCATTAATTACGAAGCTAGCTAGATTAGGCAAGCATGCAGAGCTCTGACCTCTAAAGTCCAACAACAACAACAACAACAACAACAACAACAACCAATAATCCACCAAAGATGCCTACAAGAACAACAACATCAACAACAACCAATGGTTTTTAGGAAGGACTGGTTAGTTGTTTATTGGAGTTGAAAATGCATTTAACTAGAGGCAGGAGCTGGATTTCACGAATGTTTTAATCTGGTTGCTTTTATTTCCTTCAGGTTTAATGTTTTTCGATCGGTAACAGTAGCATGAGTTCTAACTCTAGCATCTCGGAAGCAGATCGGTAACTTTGGGTTAGGGTTTCCTCGATCTCATTTGAGTTTTCATTAGGCCTCCCTTATCTGCTTCACGGTGATCGAACGCACGCCATGGCGGCCATGTCGTGCTTTTGCTCACCGTGAAGCAGTCAGGGAGGCCTAATGACAAGTCCAACTTCACCCATCCTCTTCACCCCTCATCTTCAGAGTTGGAGAAATTCGTCTGCAACAATCCAAGCCACACACTCTTCTGTTACGTTTGCAACAACCAGGTTATAATTCAGTTTGTTTTCAGTTTATTTTCAGTTTATTTTCTGTTATGCACAGTTTATTTTCTCATGTTCTTCACCTCTCTTCTTGCATTCAATTAGGTTCTTCACCTATCTACTTGCATTCAATCAGGTTCTTCACTGATACTTGCATTATCTAAAGAAAAAATCCTGATTTTTCATGTTCTTTTGTTCTATTTGTGCTAAAGATGGCTAATTTCAGGTTAAGGGTTGTTGGAGTTACTTTGTTTGTGTTGTTGTTGTGAGTTGGTTGATGGCCAGACATTTGCTTCATATTGAGAACATTTGATCATAGTCTTATGTTGTATAATGCCCATGATGGAAATTTCTTGATTTGGTTCAAGTTTGTTTCATAGAAATGGGTATTGCTTGGTTTCAAGTATTGATTGCTGCTTACTATCTTTTTGAGTACTATCTTTTTGAGGGGAATATTTATTGCTATTTTGTTGTGATTCACATTCATTTATTTAAAAAGTTATATTTAGCCGAAAGTTATATTTATTGCTGAGTTGTTGCTGTCTAATATGGTGACATAAAACTAATATTCACCAAGGGTCACTTGAGTTGTGATGAAAATTGATGATGCTTTCCTAGAGTTTGGTTTGTGTAAGAAGGGTATGCTCATCCGCAATAACTATGCCCACAACCTAAGATGGATGTGGCTGAGTGGTTGTTTCAATAGGATTAACCTTAATTCAAGTATCAGATTCAAAGGGAGAACACCGAACATCGAGTAGGTAGACTGAAATTGTGTAAATCATATGGATAAAATTGATTTGGTTATAGATCAGTGAATTGAAAGACAATGTTGGTATTTAGGACCTATAATGCACTGATATATTTACAGGCAACATACTGCATGAGAACCCGATACAATTCTTTGGGATAAACTTAGTATGCTCATTGGACAAACCTTATTGGATAAAACATACAAATCTTATGCCAAAAGATATGTGGATGTTGCTTGATTTATATTGAACATGTTTCAGTTAATCTTAGTAATTTACCTTATTATGCAAACTTTGTATAAAGTGGGCCAGATATGCACACTTTTTATGCACTGATATTTTTTTCATGCACTGTTATTTTTCCTGGGTTTGATAAAGTGGGCCAGATATGCACACTTTTGATTTTTTATGCACTGATATTTTTATGCACATTTTTTATGCACACTTTCTATAAATGAATAAAAAACAATTGTAAAGCTAAAACAAAACTCATATCAAGAAAGATCCACCCTTCCGTCAAAATTTGGCATGTAGTTATCAAACCCGTAGTTATCAAACCCTGAAAATTTCTGATGAATCTAGAAGAAAAGGGGGAGAAAAAGAAAGAGGGCCAGATTATCAAATAATATTTAAACATATTATTTCCAACGTTTAACCACTAAATTTTTAGCATTTGTTGATGAAACAACTAAAATCAGCACTTCATACGCTAAGAAACAGAAGTAATTAATAGTTGCATTCAAATGAAAGCAAATAAAGATGTAAACTTCAAATTAAATAGCCATATAAAATAAGCATGTGTTGATGAAACAATTAAATAGAAAGATTTTTTCTTAGTCCAAATATTTCAAGGTATGTACATATTTATTTTGACTATTGCTCTAATTAGAATTAGGATTTAATTTGATGTCATGAACTAACATAATACTTGATTTCTGGGCTTAAAAAGTTAATAAAAACTATATATGCTTCATAGGTTACCTTAAAGGTGCCAAGGACTAGATCAGTTCGATCGTTTTCTGCAGAGGTTATTATTTTATCAGTTTTCCATAATGTTTCAGCCATTATAATTAGTGATGAAATTTCTCATTTTACAGTAGCTCAATATGCATGGGATGCTATAAGCATTAAGCATGCACATGTTTGATTTCCAATGCAACTCAACAAGAATTCTAATTAAATACTGTATGTCATTTTGCTTTACTCCTCATCATCACACCACCACCACCAGCTTTATCATTATTTAGTTCGACAGCGTTATCGTGCTATATTTAAACAAAATTTTGTACATGAAATATTTTACTGAGTTTTTAAACTTTGCTTGAGGTGAATGAAATGGTGCTATGATGTTTCAATATCTTTTCTAATCAAAATATATCCTCTACTAGATTTGTGCACAAAAAGACAATCTACTTTTAATATGTAATAAAGCTCTGGTGTTTGTCAATTGACACACTTGACTGTAATGCATATATGGCAGGGGGAACAGTTGAAGAGAAGAAAGGGTGAGCTCCAGGTTGATGCACAGATGGCCCCTTTGCTGGACTCTGATAGGTAGGCAGATTGTTTTTGATCCTAGCTTATTATAAGTAAAGCAGTCTGACAGTGGATGTGCCTGCCAGGATTAATCTTCGAGTGACAAATGGCTCTAAGAAGCCCGAATCAAAGATTCCAAAGTACATTAACACCCGTGTCAGTGAGGTCTATCCTGGCAAGAAATCGATTGAAAGGTGTAGATCACTTTATGGAAAAGACAGGGTAAAAGTCAGAAGTTTTTCTTTTAAAGGTGTAGAAGTGGCCAGATATATGCAATTTGTCACGAAATTCACTAATTGAATGATCTCTGACGGATGTGTTCATTCTTGATGTGTGAGGAATTTATGTGACCTTGCTTTCACATAACTGCCTTACAGGCGGTTCTGTGTAAGATTGTGTTAGTTATTTTTCAAAAATGCATGTGCACATCAGTAAAAGGTTAGGATTTAGTTCATGTTAATGCACAAGACACATGCTAATATAAGTGCTCTCGATCTTTCATTAGAGACACCATATTTAACTGTTTTTCATTGCTTTTTGAATGTAAGCACCTGATGTGTGAGGAATTTAAAAAAGGGGCTATTGGACAAATAACATATGGACATAGTCCTTAAAGTAATTTCTTCTCAAACATCCCTGGAAATATTTGTAGTGAACCTTGATCTTTAATTAGCATTTATGCCTAACTAGACAATGAAATTAATACTTTCCTTGATTGGTGTCTTTCAGATACACATTAACATCAAAAAAGTTAGCACCAATCTATTTTTGCATTAGCAACACTTCGGGTTGCATAGAGGATGCTTAAGGGCATGGTTTGTCTATAATTCATGGTCTTCTGTATTTTGCATCATGGAAGCATTTGCATCATAGAAGCCTTTGAACCATTACTTCTTAGAAAATCAGTAACAAGAAATTAATATCTCATGTCACAGTTGTTGTAGTACATGGTATAACCTTTCATTTGATTAAAATATGGATGGTTGAGATCTTCGGGAAAAGAAATGCAAATAATGAGAGGAGCTGAAGCATCAACATCATTTGTTGTAAAGGAAACATCTAAGCAAATGTTCTTTATGCACATAACGAAGTGTGTTTGGGCTTTAGAATTTGGATTTAATGATTAGTGTTTTAACGGAATAAATTGACTTGCACTTGGGTAATTTATTTACTTTCTTTCATATGTTTATCAGAGTAAGAACACGGTGTATTGAAGGATAATTTGGGTGAGTGTATTGAAGGATAATTTGGGTGAGCAGACGAAGATGGTGAGTTTTTTGTGCTTTGTTTCGCTTACAATGTCTAAATACATTAATTGCTTTAAACTTGCGCCTGGAAGCCAACAATTTAGATCAAGGGAACAATCTTGAAATAATTCATGTAATGTAGTAATTCATGAAAAGAGCTCCATAGGAATTCATGTATGGTGACTCCAACAATTAAGAGCAATTCAATTTGTATCTTTCTTGATGATCGGACAACAGAATTGGAAGCTGTTGCTTACCCTGCGCTAGATGAGCTGACTTCCAATGTCGATAGGTGTGTGTGTGTGTGTTTCCCCCCAATGGAGGGGGTGGATTGCTTTGACATTTGCAAAATCATCAGTTCACGTTTAGTGTTATATTCTGTGTCCCACTCTTAGTTATACAATATTTTTGATTTGCTGGAATTGGTTATAATCAAGAGTTATACTGGCAATTTTGTGGATGTGACACAACAAATTTGTGAATAGGACACAAGAATTTAAGTTTATATTCAACAGTTAATTTTGTGCTAGGAGATATCTCAACATAACTGTGGCAGAGTATGCTAAGATGTTTAAGCCAACCTTAGTTTCTGTTCCTCTCCAAGGTTCGAACAATGGAGCTTTTCTGCATATGAGCATCATTTCCTTTTAAATTGAATGCACATTCCAAGAGATCACATGATTCCCACCTGCATTACATCCCTCCATGCATAATGGCAGACAATACTATTGGAGAGACTGAAATTAATTTCCTGCCAAAAACGGTTGTTGTATTTTAAAAAAGTCGTAATAATGTCAAACTGCTTCAAGTGAGTAGTGATTTTGGTAAGTGTGTTGTAACTATCAATTTTCTGATTATGTGATTTAAACTTGCAGGTTACCATGTGTGAGAAGCATGGATCGAGGCTTAACGAGATCACCATGAGGCATGCTGGGATCAATAATTTGACTGGGAGTGGAGCAAGCATCTCTACGATCAGGATGCTGAAATTTGTCATGCCAAACTTGAAACTGTCATATATACTATGAACACATTTTAAATCAATAACTTGCAGATGGACTGCCCTTGACTTTGATATTAATTCTCCATAAATATGTTAAAATTTGAGTAAATTTCCTCAATGTCAATATAGACGTCAATATGAATTAGCAGGTAATTGCACGCATATTAAACATAAAGAAGGCATATTTGAAGAACTGCATACCATGTTCTTTCAGCATTTGCACACCATTACTCTTCTTTCACCAGTTTGTGTTGTTATGTGTGTAAATGGACTCATTTAAAAACTGGACTCATTAGTTAAACTGAAATGTAAATGAAACTAAACTAAATTGTTTAGTATATTTGCACTGGAATTGCAAATGAGTCCAGTTTAGTATATGTTACATATCAAATTCAGAATGAGTCCAGAATTTGATATTTGCTCAAACCCTGAAATGAGTCCAGAATTTGATATTTGCATTTCTGAATTGCAAATGAGTCCAGTATACTAAATTGGACTCATTCAAAAACTGGACCCATTACCCTTGATATTTGCATTCAAATTCTGGAATTGCAAATAAGTCCAATTTAGTATGTTACATATCAGTTTCTCAAAACTAAATCGTTGCATTTTAGTTTAACATATCAGTTTTTAAATTGGTCCAGTTTGTGTTTTTAAATGAGTCCAGTTTGCATTCTGAAAATTGCAATTTCAGTTTTTAAATGAGTTCAGTTTAACACTGACCTTTGCAATTTCAGCATTTGAATGTAACATTCGAGTTTGTGTTGTAACATATACCACACATATCAAAACATTTAGGATATCCAATTTGTGTTTTTCTGTGGTCCAATAAGTATTTAAATGCAATTTCAGTGTTTAACGTCCTCAGTTTTTACAATGCAATTTCAGTGTTTAACACCAAGTTGATATGATGTTTGATCCATTAATAAGTTTATATCAGGATGCTAATAAGTATTATTCCAAATGAGTTTTTTATTTTTCTGAGTTTGAGGTCAAATTAAAATAACAATAAACATATCAGTTAAAAACATATCAGTTAAAAACTCCAAATCAGTTTAATAAATCAGTTTAACATATCAGTTTAACTTACCAGTTTCATGCTCATTTTGGACTCATATGGCCATAGCAATGCATATTAGTTTCTGTTGAAATAACACCAAGTTTTGAGATTTTACAGCTTCATGCCCATTTTTACAATTTCTGAGTTTCTTGCCACAAACATATCAATTTGGACTCATATGTCCATTACATATCAAAACATACATTTAGCCATTTGAATAGCCATATGTCAAAAATTTGGACTCATATGACTGAATGCCAAAACTGAAACATTTCAGTCACCAAGAACTCCATCAAACAAAAAACTCCAAACCAGTTTAACATATCAGTTTAAAATATCAGTTTCATTCTCATTTTGGACTCATATGGCTATAGCAATGCATATCAGTTTGTATTGAAATAACACCATGTTTTGATATTTTTTCAGTTTCATGCTCATTTTTACAATTTCTAAGTTTCTTGCTGCAAACATATCAGTTTGGACACATATGGCATGGGGCTGTTCGGAAACATATGGCAGCATGACTACAAGAAAAAACTAGGTTTGAGAAACAGAAGCAGAAGAGAGGATGAAGAAGCAAATGGCGCGGAGACTGTTCGAAAGAATGTGAGGGTGAAGTGGACTCATGAGCTTCACAAGAAGTTCTCTGATGCTGTCGGTTAACTGGGTGTAGACAGTATGCATCTCATAATCAAATAATTGAACAAGATTAAAAGTAAATTCTCTCTAATGTTGATGTTTGATGTCTTATGTTTTTTGCTTAATTAGTTGTTGAGGCTGTCCCTAAGAAAATATTACAACTAATGAATGAGCCTAATTTAACTAAAGAGCATATTACAAGCCATTTACAGGCCAGACATTCTCATGCTTAGGATATTTCTTAGGTGGAACTATTTTATCATTATGAAACTTCCTAGATGGGAACCGTATCATTGGTCCAACACAGCTAATTAATTTCCTAGAATACATAATATATACTGGTATAGATTCTCAGATATGCCGCACACTAAATATGTATTTTTACCTTTGTAATTCATGAACCCTGATGTTTTTCTCCTTCAACTAAACCTGTTGTAGAAATTTAGGGCATTCATCAAGAAAAAAGGCGGTCAGTACTCCAGCCAGATTGCTCAAGAAATACTGGCAGCTATGAATGCTGGTTTGCTACAGGCAAACATGGACATCAGAGAAGGAAGTGGACCTCAAAGAGAAATCAACAATGAGGAGACTCGCTTGAACATGATACGAAGGATCGATTTCTCTTTTATCATCCAACAGGACACGAAGAAGGCCAAGAACTCCAAGGAGTCCACGGCAACAGTGGCACAACAATCTACATGTCCATGGAATGGTCGAGTGGAGAACCTATGGCAGAAAATGGTATTATGTGTTTAAATGGTTATGTTATATAATTTGTTATTTGTTATTAGAAATTTCTATAAATGCACTGTGGTCAGATTTCTTTGGAATTTCTTGCATATGCCAGAAATGAATTTCTGGCTTATGTATGTCTTGCAAAATTATTATGAGACTAGGATTCTTTTGTATGACAGTTAGGTTATTGATGATGTATTTGGCTAATAAGTTGGGATTGGATGATGAATCAATGGTATCTAAAGCCAAAATTTTCTCATTGTTATTCTTCCTTTAGATTCTTGCTGGCTAAAATGTTAGACATTAAATTATGGTATGTTAAAATTAATTATTGGTGATAAAAGATCCAGACTCCAGAGTGATTGCTAGGAAAATCTCAATGTGATATAATGTGATAGAGTTAATGAATTAATGCATATTCTTTCTTCCAGTAATCTAAACAAGATCACATATATGCCACTGGAACAAAGAAATTTTGTACTGTAAATTTCTTCAATTTTACAGTACAACTAACTTCACTTTTCACGATGTCACTGAAGCAAGATCTGCATAGCTTTCTCAAAAAATTCACTGTATTTGAGATATTTTTTTCAACCCGAAATGTATGATGCTTAATTTGAGGAATTTTTTAAATGCTAATTTTCCATCTGCATACACAGAAATTTTGTACTGTAAATTATGGTTAATTTTAGTTAACAAGCTAGATGGTCCAGCTACTTCATAAAATGAGTACCAAAAGCATGATATATTGTAAGAAGTAGAAGTCGATCGAAGACGTACAAAATATTGAAAGAAAACAGTATCATGTTGTTTTAATGAAACCTTGATGAAACTAGAAGTTCTTGCTTTTATAATCAAAATGTTGGAGAAAGTTGAGTTCAATTGTATCCAAAGAATGATTAAACTGTCAAACACATAGCTGGAGATTGTCCCTCCCTTTTTTCAAGCGTTTTATCTATGTCAGAATTACGTAACAAAGCATTGGGCATAAAAAATAGCACTTAGGTAAAATAATTTACACAACCTTGCTTCTCATGCCTTGATTAACATGCTGGCAACATGTGTTAACACATAATAAGCTCAATATAAGCAGCGGGAGATCTTATGGAATATTTTTGCTTTGCCAACAACATGTATATCTGTTGCATTCATGCATCATGCACTGCTCTTAACTCCTTGATCGATGCCAGGAAATGCGAAGACAGAATACATAGAACTAAAAAATTCAGTGAACTAAAATTTTTCATTTTGTGGGAATTAACTTATGGGGAATTACATTTTGGGGGGAGCTAAACTTTTCGGGGTAATTAAAACATAAAATATTGGTGGAAATAAATTTTTGGGGAAACTAAAATCTAAAATTTTAAGGGGAACTAAATCTGGAGGTAATCAAATTTTTGGATGGAACTTTTGAGGGAACTAAATCTGGTAGGAATTAATATTTGGGGTAAACTAAAATTTTTGAGGGGAACTAAATTCTCTTTGGAAACTAAATTTTGGAAGAAACTAATATTTTTGGAAAGTGAAAATTTAGCTAGAAAAACTCTAAAATTTGGAGTGGAACTAAATTTGGAGTGCACTAAATTTTGGGAGAAACTAATATTTTGGGGGAACAAAATACCTTGGGATGAGCTAAATTTTCGGGGGAACTAAGATTTTGAGCGGGAGATTTCTAAAATGAATCATGTCCACATTTTCAGGGGAACTAAGATTTTGAGGGAGGAATATCTAAAATGATTCGTGCCCACATTTTCGGGGGAACTATAATTTTGAGGGGGAAATATCTAATTGAACCGTGCCCTATGGGCACGGGTATATACTAGTATATATATATATATGTATGTATATATATGTATATATGTATATATACATATATATACATATATATATATATATATATATATATATATAGGTATGTATATATATGTATGTATGTATATATATGTATACATGTATATATATATATATACATCTATATATGTATATATACATCTATATATGTATATATATGTATATATACATGTATACATATATATACATACATACATATATATGTATATATACATATATATATATATGTACATATATATATATATATATGTATATAGATATATATATACATATATATATATATGATATATACATATATATATATATGTACATATACATACATACATATATATGTACATATACATACATACATATATATATATGTATATAGATATATATATACATATATATATGTATATAGATATATATATACATATATATATATATGATATATACATATATATATATATATGTACATATATATATATATGTATACATACATATATATATATATATACTCACTGGATATTGGTGAGGGGATTTTTGTTTCTATTGTTTTATTTAGTTGGCTTTCTAATTTTTCTATTTTATTAAGTTGGTTTTTTAATTTTTCTATTTTCTGTTGTAAGATTATTTAGCTGGTTTTTATATAGTCTAAATTTTTTGTTATGTCTGTCAGTACCTAGTTTTTGGTTTTTAGGCTATTTAATATGCTATTTAAAACGTTGTCCAGATTTACTAGATCCAGTATTCAAGGGTTTAGAAGATAGTATCTAAATCTAAGTTCCACTTGTTTCCATAGTAGCTTAGTTCTAATTCTTAGTTTTCTTTCGTCTTTTCCTAGATGTTTGTCTAACTTATAGAGTTGATATAACTTATATCGATATACTATTTGGTCGTTTGTCTCAAAATATGTCTTTTTGATTTGCTCCTGTTAACGGGACTAGTTTGGCCGGGCCCGGAAGGGCCAAGTCAACTACAACTGGTCAACCATACTACTACGACCTTGGGGCCTCGGCCCAAGGATCTCACGGGCGGGCCGCGCCTCTCCACACATGACGAAGGCCCACTTTCACAATGGAGGAAATCGGGGCCCAAGTCAAGGAAACATTCGCTAAATATGGCAACCGTCCAAAGCCATCACTCTCTGGCCATCATGGCTCGGCTTAATGGCCCGACTTAAATGGCCTTCACTCTATAGCCATCATGGCTCGACTTAATGGCTCAGTTTAATGGCCCGGCTTAAATGGCCATCACTCTCCAGCCATCAAGGCCCGCCAGATATGGCAACCGCCTGAGTCCATCACTCCAGCCATCATGACCACCTTCAGGACATTCATCTCCTCATCAAGATGGGCGCAATTAGTGGAGGTCAAAACTTCCCACATTTGCACGTCCCCATGAATGATGGCCATGATGTCACATCATGGCACATTATCAGGACGAGTCACCTATATGAGGGGATGGTGGGCATCATCAAAAGGGACCGCATCTCAGGTAACAAAACCTAAGGTACTCCATCAACGACCTCGTTCCCCCAATTCATCTCCTTCCTCCCCCGCTCGCGCCGAGAGACGCCGTTACGATCTCCTCACGAGTCGGACCGTCTCCGCCGGGCCTCCTTTCTCAGATCTCTATCTGACTTAGGCATCGGAGGGGATTTGGCCGGAACCAAGGTCCGGCCCCCTGACGAGCGTTCTCGTCTGCGCAGGTGGACAACAGATCAACGGGCCGAGGCTACCCCTCGCCCCTCTCCGACCACTCGATCAACCGGACAGTGAGGCTTCCCCTCACCGTCAGCCTGCCGTGGCCGAGCACGTCCTACCAAGGCCGAGCGTCCTAATCGGGTCCGAGATTCTCCCTCGCCACCCGTCGGCCGTGCACCTACCCGGGCGACTGAGGCTACCCCTCGTCCCCCTATCAGCCGAGGCCGAGCGCGTCTGTCCGAGGCCGAGCGTCTCAACCAGGTCCGAGGCTTCCCCTCGCCCCTTCTGCACCGATTCGAGGCCCCCGAGGGACCCAAAGCGGGCCCTTGACCACGTTGACCGGGCTCTCCACGGTCAACGCTTTGTAGTGAGAAAACACTCTGAAACATCTGGTGCCGTCTGTGGGAACGAGTCAACATCCATGTCATCTCCACATCGACAAACAACTCGTTCTATTAACCAATTATAGCCCGAATGATCTCTCAAAAAGATTCAACTCTGTTTGTTGAGATCTATCTCTGACAGATCCTTGCTTCGGGCCTCCGGGCATTGATCGGAGTCGATCCAACCTTCCGAAAGCTACCAATACTTAAGAGATCAAGCTGGCTCTGGGAGATCTCAGCGGACGTTCGAAGTTTCGATCGAGCTTTGATCTTGATCGCCTGACCAATTCGAAACTTTCAGAAGTCTTCGGTTAGAAAGCTCCGCTCCAGATGTTTTGAGCTCGGCAAAGATGCTCGTACCGACGAGCGTCGTCAAGTTCTGTGAGCTACGTGGAAGAGCTGAGCTTAGCTCCGATCGACCCGTCAAGCTTGGATTCTAAGACATCGACTCATCGATCCAGTCTCCGAGTCTCATTGGGGATCGATCCCAATCCATGAGTCTCCTCGAAGATCGTCGCCCTTGCCTAAGCATCGTCGAAGCACGCGGCCCTTCACTCCTCAAAGCTCACGACCTCTCCGAGCTTCAACGGAGGGCGAACCCGAACTCCAGACTTGCGATCAACCTTGATGAGATCAAAGTTCAACAACGAGCACTTCAGATTGATCCTGTAAAGGGCCGTCCGACCCAAGAGCGCTTCAAGCGAGCTTCCGAACTCAAATCGAACTGACAGGGATCGAGCGACAACCATCCATCTGCTTGGATCATGGCGGGGAAACGAGGCGTTTTCGATCCTCAATTCTCGACCTGCTCTGACCATGGCGGTGATCAGCTCAGAGGGAAGCTCAATGCCCCGCTCAACCAAGTCGTCATCGGAATCGGAGCATTTTTCCTGTGCAAAACCAGCCCGAGGTCAATCCGGCCATCTCATCGGACCGTGGCATCGACCACTCCGATCGATCGTGACGGAGCGTCGTCGGAGCCCATTCCCTCCTCTGAACTTGGGTTGATAACGATAGATCCGACCTCGGGATGGTGGAGTGGCGAGCTTGAGACTCCTCCGGCCAAGCCTCCCTAAACAGATCTGATCCAAGGGCATTCTCGACGACGGCACCTTTGTCGTCGTCAAACGCATCGAGGGGTCCGAGCATGGGGAGCGCGAGTTTCGCTCTGAGATCACGGTCATCGCCAGCGTGCAGCACGTGAGCCTCCTCCGCCACCTCGGCTACTACCTCATCCCCAGAGCCGGAGCTCGCTTCATCGTCTACGAGTTCATCGACAACGGATCCCTCGACCAGTGGATCTTCCCTCGCCGGCTGTCGAAATCCGATCTGCCGCACCGGCCTCCGTAACAGAGGTGCTTACCGTGGCCGCTGGAGGCCATAAGAGGCGCGAGCCTCAGCGCTCGAACCCTTCGCGGAACTACTCTCGCCCGGGCTCGACGGGCCGCCTAGCAGCTCCACCGACCAAAGGTGCCCCTCTCTCATGCCACCGGGTGCCGGACTATTGCGGCATGTCGGGAGGCTAAGAGGCGCGGAGGAGGGCTCGGCTTCCTTTCATTGCCCTGCTCTTTTGCAACCTCCACCAAAGGTCAGGCGATGCCCACGAGCTGCTCGGCAGAATGCCCGACAGGACTGAGGCTTCTCGGGGCGCTGGGACCAGTGGATTATCGCGAAATGGGTGCAGGCGAGAGCCCACGGATTTCGGCAAAGAATGATTCCAACGATGAGTCCAGGCCGAGGCCGAGGCTGACCAGTTCAGGCCGAGGCCGAGGCCGACCTCAGAGGAGGCCGACCTGTCCAGGCCGAGGCTGAGGCTGACCAGTTCAGGCCGAGGCCGAAGCCGACCCAACAAAAAGGTCAAACTGTCCTCTTCCCCTTTGCTAATTAATTGTGTGCTATCAGACAACTACAAGAGCTTCTCTAACAATTCTCCTCTCTTAAACTTCTTGCGAGATGGTGATAAAAAACCACATCCCCCGGTTTCAACAAATGTCTCACAAAAAACTTGTCGATAAGGCTGCCATGGTCGCGACAACACCGGAGCACAGCGACCGGCATTGCGGCCTCGGCCAACTTGAGGGAGAGGCGCAAGGAGTGCGTCTAGATCCGGGGACGGGCCAGGAAGACGCGGGGCTACGAGTGGCCTGGCAAGGTCGCCAAGGAGAATGAGATCTCGATCGAGTTCAGACAAGAGACAGCACCGACGACCCTCGCAGGCGTCGGGCTTAGCCCCGACTCGGCCTTCATCGATGGCCCTACCACCATCTCTGGCCATTGTCTCGACGTCTGCCATACCAACACCGTGCTGCCATCGCCAAGCATATGGGCTGAGCTCCCATCACTGTGCCGCCCTTGCCGAGCTACCTTGGTCGTACCGCCAAACAGACAAAAGCGGGAGCCGGAGCTAGAGTAGGAGCTGGAGCAGAAGCTAGGATCCAGACAAAGCTGGAGCCGGAGCGGGAGATGCGGTCCAGACAAAAGCTATAGCTGGAGCTGGAGCTGAATTTGGAAATAGAACTAGAGCTGTGTCTAGACGAGGCCGACCCATCCAAGAGGAGGCCGACCACACCATTTCAACCGACCCAGGAGGAGGCCGACCAGACAAGTCCGACCGCCTTGCCAAGTATCTGAGTTTCAACGCCAAGCCACCTCGTCGAGCTTACAAAGTTATCCCCACTGCGATGGGGCTGTTGAACCAGTCGATCATCCAAACCGCTCCTCCGACCGTGGCCGAGCCGTTTTGCCGAAGCACCACCGCCTGAGTTCGAGCAACCAAGCAGCTCCTTCGATCGAGGCCGACCAGTTCAGGCCGAGACCGAGGCCGACCCCAGAGGAGGCCGACCGGTCCAGACGAGTCGGACCACCCTTCCAAGCCTCCGAGCCACATTGTCTCAAAGTCGTCCTCATCCTGGCCAAGCCGATCTGGCCGAAGCACCCCCGTTCGAGTTCAAGCACCCGGATCGCTCCTACGACCGTGCTGCTGGGTCCCCGCTTGCCGAACAACTCCTGCATCCACCGATCTGGACGAAGCAATGGCAGAGCGCCACCATGGAATCTTCGAAAGGCTTCACAAGGTCCTCACCCTTTTCGCCGGCCGTAAGCCGAGGGGCAACTCACCTCGCCACCGAGCGGATCTCCTTCGTCGGCCGTAAGCCGAGGGGCAACCCCCCTCGCCATCGAGCGGATCTCCTTCGTCGGCCGTAAGCCGAGGGGCAACCCCCCTCGCAACCGAACGAACGGATCGGTCAAAGAGCTGGGGGCAACCCCCCCAGTAGGCCGAGCACTCCTTCGTCAGCCGTAAGCCGAGGGGCAACTCCCCTCGCCACCGAACGAATCTCCTTCGTCGGCCGTAAGCCGAGGGGCAACTCCCCTCGCCACCGGGCGGATCTCCTTCACCGGCCGAGGGGCAACTCACCTCGCCACCGAGCGGATCTCCTTCGTCGGCAGTAAGTCGAGGGGCAACTCCCCTCGCCACCGAACGAATCTCCTTCGTCGGCCGTAAGTCGAGGGGCCAACTCCCCTCGCCACCGAACGAATCTCCTTCGTCGGCCGTAAGTCGTGGGGCAACTCCCCTCGCCACCGAACGAATCTCCTTCGTCGGCAGTAAGTCGATGGGCGACTCCCCCACGACCGAACGAATCTCGGGCTGACGATCTATCGTCCCCGGCCAAACTCCGTAAGACGGGCCAAAGTTTTGCAGAGAGTACAACTTCTTCCACATTATACTACATCTCCCGACCTCCACCTCAACAATGGTAGAGCTCAGAAGATGGGGGCATGTTAACGGGACTAGTTTGGCCGGGCCCGGAAGGGCCAAGTCAACTACAACTGGTCAACCATACTACTACGACCTTGGGGCCTCGGCCCAAGGATCTCACGGGCGGGCCGCGCCTCTTCACACATGACGAAGGCCCACTTCCACAATGGAGGAAATCGGGGCCCAAGTCAAGGAAACATTCGCCAAATATGGCAACCGTCCAAAGCCATCACTCTCTGGCCATCATGGCTCGGCTTAATGGCCCGACTTAAATGGCCTTCACTCTATAGCCATCATGGCTCGGCTTAATGGCTCAGTTTAATGGCCCGGCTTAAATGGCCATCACTCTCCAGCCATCAAGGCCCGCCAGATATGGCAACCGCCCGAGTCCATCACTCCAGCCATCATGGCCACCTTCAGGACATTCATCTCCTCATCAAGATGGGCGCAATTAGTGGAGGTCAAAACTTCCCACATTTGCACGTCCCCATGAATGATGGCCATGATGTCACATCATGGCACATTATTAGGACGAGTCACCTATATGAGGGGATGGTGGGCATCATCAAAAGGGACCGCATCTCAGGTAACAAAACCTAAGGTACTCCATCAACGACCTCGTTCCCCCAATTCATCTCCTTCCTCCCCCGCTCGCGCCGAGAGACGCCGTTACGATCTCCTCACGAGTCGGACCGTCTCCGCCGGGCCTCCTTTCTCAGATCTCTATCTGACTTAGGCATCGGAGGGGATTTGGCCGGAACCAAGGTCCGGCCCCCTGACGAGCGTTCTCGTCTGCGCAGGTGGACAACAGATCAACGGGCCGAGGCTACCCCTCGCCCCTCTCCGACCACTCGATCAACCGGACAGTGAGGCTTCCCCTCACCGTCAGCCTGCCGTGGCCGAGCACGTCCTACCAAGGCCGAGCGTCCTAATCGGGTCCGAGATTCTCCCTCGCCACCCGTCGGCCGTGCACCTACCCGGGCGACTGAGGCTACCCCTCGTCCCCCTATCAGCCGAGGCCGAGCGCGTCTGTCCGAGGCCGAGCGTCTCAACCAGGTCCGAGGCTTCCCCTCGCCCCTTCTGCACCGATTCGAGGCCCCCGAGGGACCCAAAGCAGGCCCCTTGACCACGTTGACCGGGCTCTCCACGGTCAACGCTTTGTAGTGAGAAAACACTCTGAAACAGGTCCATATAAGTCGAAAGCAAAAACTATGAAAAACATAGAAAAATGGAAATTCTGGCAAACAACAGAGAAATAACAGAATCATCTAGTAACAGTAATACCTTATCACTTAACACAGGACGTAGTATTTTCAATAAAATGTTCAGACCTAATATGCAAATAGAAAGGCAGCAAGACGAATATATAAATACAGACAGAGATTACACAATCTTTTAGCAAAAAGCTTTAGATATATTACAACCTCGAGTACTTTATAAAAAATGATTATTTGAAAATAATAAAGGATTTTTTAGGCACTCACGAGAAATATCAATGGACTACTCTAAAAAATAAACAATAATTTTAAACTTAATAAATAAAGAAAGTGAATATCAATTAAGAAAACTTAACCTAAAATTAATTCATTTAGGAATGATAGTAGTAGAAAGGGACTAATTAGAAAAGGAATAGGAGCTAAAACCCTAGCGGTCATATTTGATGCTCGATGGGGGAGATCTTAGAAAAGGAATTCTAGGAATAGGAGAACTAGACCTAAATGAAAACAGAGGACTGTTTTATTATAGCCCTGATTTTATAATGAGAACCAGAGAGTTTGCTAAATACATTAAACTAGGAATACAAACAAAAGGCTTTGAAGAATTCAGTGGAGAAAATTTATTATTTTGTATAGGATTCATAGGAAGATGTTCTAGCACAAGCACAATAAATTATAAACTCCACATAGAAGATATAGTCAACCTCATGGGTAGCAATGTCATTAAAACAATAAAACCAATGACTTTTAATGCAGAAGAACTAGCAGGGTTAGAATGGAATCTAAAAGATATGGTTATACCAAATACTTTACTACAGCCAACAGATCATGTTATGTACATAAACACTCAAGGAGATCTAAGTGTGATGTTTACAGACTATTATAGAAAGTGTTCCAAATCAGACATAGAAACAAGCTTCAGAGAAGTAGAAGATTTAGTATTCACGACAATTACTGAAAATACAAGTAAAGACAAAATTCTAGAACCAACAAGTGAAAACAGAATTATTTTCCCTAAAGAACTAGAAATGGACCTAACTAAGAGTGAATTATTAGAATTAGAAACAACAATGTACAAAGCATGACAAATTTCAGAAGAAGAAATGCTATATTATAATGAAAATAAGAATATTAGAGTAAAAGTCATAGCAGAAGAAGACGACTATATAGGAAATTTTCCCCAAAGTCCAATAAGCCATTATATGATAGAACCACTTAGCCCACTTAGCAGGCCAACCAAAAGCATGATCGAAGAAACTATAGACAATGTAGAAGAAAGCCCATATAGTGAAGTAATAAATAGTGAAGATGAATATGATGAAAAAATAAACATTGAAGAAAATAATAACAACGAAATCATACAAAATAATCATAATATAGCCCTAATGGAGTCTGAGAAACAGAGTAGTACCACAGAAACATTAAGAATAATAAAAGAAACTACTTCTGAAGGAGCACCAATATATAAGATTACCAGGTACCTTAGATGAAATCATACAAAATAATCATAATATAGCCCTAATGGAGTCTGGGCAACAGAGTAGTACCACAGAAACATCAAGAATAATACAAGAAACTACTTCTGAAGGAGCCCCAATATAGAAGATTACCAGGTACCTTAGATGAAAGAGACACGAATAGATACAAAAACTTTAAGCATAAAGGAAAACATAAAAAGCATGAACAACATGTTCAGTTCCAAAGTTTTGAAGCCAGTAAAATACTTAATTTAGCAGCCCATGATCCACAAGAATGGAATAGTTTTCTAGATATATGGAAAAATCTCATAGTTAATGACTGGATTAAAAATCCAGAAGGAGACGATGACCCAGAAATCATGTATAGATACCTAGAAACATTTTTAGGAGAAAGTACCAAGGCACTATGTGAAGCTTATAAAAGAAAATACACATAATACTTTGAAAGTATGTGTGCCATGGGAAGGAATCCTTATAATTTTGTTAATAAGATAACTCATTTGGTGACAGAAAAGGATCCTAACTCTGGTAATTTAGACTTACAAATTCAAGCATTAAAAAGCCTTGAACAACTTAGTATTAGAAGTTGGAACTGTTGAGTATTGGTGTTTCATACGAATGTTATTTTGATGATGATCACAATATTATGTTGTTGCTAACGACTCTCTTGTTTTAGTCTCATAGTTCATTTCAAGAATATCTTCTTTTGGAGACTATACACTTGGTGCAAGGATGGACATCAAGTGGAGAAGGGCCAAAGCTTGGACTAAAGGGGTGCCAAAGCTTGGAGATGATGGAGAGCATCAAGGCATCAAGATTGAAGCCATAGACTCTAAGGAAAGCAATGTAATCCATGTAATATTTCCTTTATTTCTTTCTCTCTCATTTGAGTCTAGTTAATGTAATGCCTTGATAGATGGTCTACTCATACATGCACATACATTTAACCATCTTAGTGAGCCTTAGGATTATCATAGAATCCAACCCATTAGGCTTATCTTGACCAAAGACTCATTTGGAATCTCTGGTTCTCCATCAGTCGCCTGCTGAAGGATTCATAGTCGACTGGGTGATTTCCAGTCGCCTGTCGATCCTTCTATAGTCGACTGTGATGCACGGCTCAAGTCAACATTTCTATTGACTCCACTTGAGCTTTTCACATCAGTCGACTGATGCTCAGTTTACAGTCGCCTCTGTATTTACAGTCGCCCGTGAATTTGTCAACAGTCGTCTGCATAGCGTAAGTGCAATGTCTGCCTCTCTCTCTCTCTCTCTTGTCCATCTCCTGCAGCAGTTGACTGATCACGGGTTTACAGTCGCCTGTCTATTTTACAGTCGACTGTATTCTTGTCATCAGTCGCCTGTATGCTTATCTGGAGAAAGAGTGCAGCTCTCTGTTTATTTCATCCAATGCAGCAGTCGCCTGTGAAGGTTTTACAGGTGCATGTCCTGTTCATGGTCGACTGTCGTGGCTCAGATTATAGCCGTTGGATATTTTCTAGCCGTTGAACAGTCGACTATCATTTGTTCAACAGTCTGTTGGAAGCAACGATCTAGGAACTTGGTTTGATGATGACAAACGTGTCGGTATATCTAATGTGTGTGCTCAGTGTGTTTCAGGCTTGGCGAAACAATGTATTCTCAGTATTTGGCGATATTGCTATTCGTATAGCACATTAGGAGAGAGAGGGATTGTTGTGCTCAAAGAAAGTGGACTTGGTCCAATATGGAGCAAATTGGACTTAGTCCAATATTGAGAGATGAATCCAAATCTTTTTGGTTATTGGAATATATCCCATAGCTATACGAATTCCTTAGCCAAAACAAATACTATCACATTCAAAATCCCATTAGTTTTGCTACAAGATCAAATAGAATCCCAAGTTGGTTGATTCAACCCAATCCCTAGTCAAATACAAATTCCCTAGTTGGTCATCCATTGCCAAATATTAACTAACCCTAGCCCTATATAATCACACCCTCCCTAGGGCTGAAATTTCATGCTGGTGAAACAATTTTTGAGAGGGGCTACACAATATTGGTGCAGGCAATACAAAATATTTAGCAAGACCATCATCAACAATTATCTACAGCAACAAGCAGTAGATAGGGATTTTGTAACAAACAGGAGCTTCAAAAATTGACGGCCTTTGTAACAAACACAATTGACGGCTTCAAAAATTATCTACAACAACAAATAGGAGCTTCAACAATTCATATCCTAACCTAGACGCCCATCATCTAGGCCATCGAAGAAGCGGCTGCTGCTCACATCGTCCCGACGCCATCCCACTGAAGCCCGATCATCCTCCGATGAAGAAACACCAGAGCAGCCGCTGACCCCATTATCATCTCGACGTCGCCGTAGAACAAGAAGAAGCCCACAAAACGAGAAGTCGCCTGCTGCTGAAGAAGCCGTCACCGCCCATCACCATCGCCGTAGGAGACCATCGTTGTCGTCATCGTTCGAGGAGCGGCGCTGCCGAACTCGTTCATCGCTCGAAGAAGCCGCACTGACATCGCCGTCGTCTGGGACGTCGTCGTCACCAAAGAAGTCGCCACCGTCGCTATCGAGGAGCTTCTCATCCCGCTGTCACCGAGAGTCGGAGACGACGACGAAGCACACCGCGAACCCACCCATCGCTCGTCGGAGATCGCCGTGAAGAGGAGGAGAACGCCGCTGATCTCGCTGCTGCTCGGAGAAGGATCACTACGTAAGAGACCGCCGCCGCTGCTGTAGCTTCCTCGCCGTTACTGACCTACTCATCGCCTCATGCCATCGCCACTGACGGAGGAGCATCGAGTCGAAGTCGACGTTGCAGAAGAACCCTCCGCTGTCGCCATTGCCACCCACCTTGAAAGTCGCTGCTCCGAGATCGAAAGCGCCTGCATGCCCTAGAAATCGAAGACGAAGGCGAAACTGAGATCCTCGCGTTGACGTGGCAACAGATGATCCGTGAGATCGAGATTTTGAAGAATTAAATCAACGGCGTGGATCCAATCTCAGCGGATCGCGTGTTATCGAATCGAAGCGGCCGCCTGCTGACGTGGCACGGGGTTTAAGTGGCTTGCTGTGCGCACAGTCCGCAATTATTTTGAGCTGAACTGGAATTGCTCTACGCACCGACTGCCAATTTATTAAGGAGTTACTGAGCGCACAGACCGCCAGTTTATAAGGATTTGAACTGAATTTCTTTACACACAGACCAGTGTGTATCTTGCAATCCAGGAGTCAGATTGAGACACCGTTTGCGTCAGATTGGAGCTGACGACGTGCTGATTGACAGAGAGGCCTACACGGACACAAACTGAGCATTTCTAAACCCTTAAAATCTTTTATTTGTGTCTTAGTGTAACGTTCTCTATAGGGGAAATTTTACCTTTTTCTGTGACTATTTTGGGACTTGTCTAGTTGGGACTAGACAAGTGGGACCCAGCTAGTTTGGGACTAGCTGGTAGAAAGCTTTGCTAGGATTGATAGTGAGAGGAAACACTGTGTGTGGGGTACTGAGAGTCCGGTGAGTGTAGAGACGTAGGGGGTGCTCTGAGCGTGCTCTAACTTGTGACTTTGTACCTATTGCACTATTCAATCTAGTATTAGCTTTGGGGGCTGGAGTAGGTCGTTGGGACTACCGAACCAGGGTAAATCTGCTGTGTACTCTGTGTCTACCTTTTTGTTACTCTGGTTGTGCTATAACTGCGTGTGATTTCTCGTGGGTTGCACGAGAATTTTTATAAGCCTATTCACCCCCCCTTAGGCTAGGATCCAGATCCAACAAGTGGTATCAGAGCCAGTTTCGTAGATCTAGCCTAGTTTGACCATGGACCACATTGATAGTGCTTTTGCTGAGGGTCAGTCTATTTCCCGACCACCTAGATTTAATGGAGGAGATTATGCTTACTGGAAAAATCGTATGAAAATCTATCTTATTTCTATTGATTATAAAGCTTGGCAAATTGTTGAAAAAGGCTATAAATCACCTGTTATTAAAATTGAAAATACTGAAATGCCTAAACCTGATGATAAGTGGGATGATAATGATTGGAAACTTTATTCTTTAAATGCTAAAGCTATGAATGCTCTTATTTGTGCATTAGATAAATCTGAATTCAATCGGATCTCACATTGTCTAACTGCGCAGGAAATATGGCATACTTTGGAGGTGACGCACAAGGGAACGTCACAGGTGAAGGAGTCTAGACTTGCACTTCTGAGCACGGAATACGAGGGATTTCACATGCTACCATCAGAGACGATATCAGAAATGTTTGCGAGGTTCACCAACATTGTCTACAAGTCTAGTTTGCTCGGTAAGCCATATTCTAGCCTTGAGCAGGTGAGGAAGATATTAAGAGCATTGCCAAGCTCTTTCAGGCCTAAAGTCACTGCCATCCAAGAAGCGAAAGATCTATCACAGATGAAGGTGGAGGACTTGATAGGTAATCTAATGTCCCACGAGCTTGAATTGCAAAATATTAATGAAAGGGAGAAACCTGAGGAAAAAGAAAAATCTACCAAACCACTTGCTCTGAAAGCTGATGAAAGTGAAGAAGATGATGATGACATAGCGCTAATGGTCAGAAATTTCAGAAAGTTTGTGCAGACCAAGCAAGGAAGAGCAGAAATGGCACCCAGGTTTAATCGCTCTAACTTTTTTCAGTCTCCTAAGCAAAATTATGATCAGAATGCTACTAATAGAATGACTTGTTTTAAATGCAAGAAAAGAGGACATCGAATGATGGATTGCCCATATGAGACAGCTCAGGTAGCTAAAGAAAAGGGAAAATCCAAGGTGCTTACTTGGGACATGGATATCGAAGCTGAGAGTGAGGAGGAGGAACACGAAGCCCATTCATGCATGGCATTGATGGGAATACACAATGAGGTAACTTCTGGTAGTAAAACTGAACTCCTTACTCTTTGTAAAGAAATGCAAGATAAAATAGTAGAGCTTGAATCCACTATAGATGATTATCAAAATGAAAACTTTGAAATGCAACAATCTGAATATGAAATGTCTAACGAGATTGAAAAACTCAAAATTGATATTGTTGCTCGTGACTCTACTATTGATACCTTGAAAAAGGAAAAATCCAGTTTTAATGATGAAGCACCTTGTCTCTCTTGCCCTTCCTTGATGAATAATATTAGCATGCTTAAACTTGATTTGATTAAGCTCGAAACTGAAAAAGACTATGTTATTAGAGAGCTTAATGATAAATTCAGCATGTTGGATAATGATTTTAAAAGAAAAATGGTTGAATTTGGAAAGAAGGAAGAGAAAAACAAGAGAGCTTTTATAAGTAAATGCACATTGCTTGTGGAAGAAAATAAATTGTTGAAAACCAAAGTCTCTAATCTTGAATTGGCCATTAAGAAATTCTCTACGGGAAAACAATCGTTGCACACTATTTTAGAGAATCAATTATATGGCAATAATAGAAGAGGACTTGGTTTTGGTCTGAAAAACGTTGAAAAGCAAAAATTCAAGAAATTCCACAATGCACCGTCTATTGCGAAGAACTTATATGCAAAGTGCTTTACTTGTGATAGTGTAGGCCATACTTCATACTATTGTAAATTTAGGAACACCAAAATCAAGTTTAAACAAGTGTGGGTTCCTAAAACAATATTGGCTAACACTAGTGGACCTTGTTGGATTCCAAGGTCACACTTAACACCTTTCATGTAGGTGTGATGGAGTTTTGGCGAGGAGCGTTAAATTCAATGTTTCATTCTTTTAGCTCCTTCGTCAAAAAGCGACGAGAAGGTATAATTTGTATTCCTCTTTGCATTTCATTGCATACCTTCATAGATTTCGTGTGTGCTTGTTTTTATTTTGTTTTGTGTGCTTGCATGGATGATTTTTAATGTTTTTATTTCTGAAAAAAAAAATCAAAAAAAATTGAAAAAAATAAAAAAAAATTGTGCTTATTGTATCCTCTTTTGAATCTCTTGAGTGATATTGTATGAATGGTCAATTCTATCCCTTGTAGAAGTCAATTCATTATTGTTGTAGCTACATGAACATGATGTTATTCTTTTTAGTAGTCATGACATATCTCATAAGTTTCAAACTTGACTTCTACACCTACATTTGCACTTTCACGATATTTGACTTTTTAGTGCTTTTGGAGATTCTTTTGAAGAATAATGGAAAGTGAATGTAGGAATGATTAATTTCTGAAATTTCTAAGGGATATGATGTGTTTAGCCATGAATTAAAATTGAGCACAAAAGAATTGAAAAAAAAACGATATTTGCTCCGTATGAAAAATGGATACACTTCATGGCTAAAACACAACCCACGAGTATCCAACTTGTGCTACATGGGTAATCATTAGCGTTGGTGTATATAACTCATCAAGCAATGCCACCCCGCATTTAAAAGTCCTTTTAGGCCATGTTTCGGGGTTCGGTAACTTGAACTCATCTTTGATGAGGTGGGAAAAATCAATCCTAGTGATATTCATGAAAATTGGAAAATGTGGGTTGATTTGGTTGAATATTTGAAATCGAATCTCCTCTTGTACTTTATTGTCTATATCTTTTCACTTACACAAAGGTGGAGAAGTCTTGGTATGAAATTCTATGAACTTGACTTGTCCATTATTTGGAATACTCATGCAAATTGCACGCTACTTCTAATAATGATTTATTTTTTGCATAGGATATTTTTTTTGCCTTCATTAATCCACTTTTGGTGATTACAAAGAGGGAGAAAGAAAACAAAAGAAAGATTTGTCGGTATTCGGTATTATTTGTTGAAGGGGGAGTTTGTGAAAAATACTTAGATTTGTCGGTATTCGGTATTATTTGTTGAAGGGGGAGCTTGTGAAAAATACTTGATTTATGGTGAAGGGGGAGCTTGAGAGAAGGGGGAGCATGCTATTGTATTTGTTATTAGTTTGCGCATGCCATGTTGTAGTGCTTGAAATATTGAAACACACTTCACACACTCATTTCTATTGCTCAAATCTTTTATGGGTTTGTCATCACCAAAAGGGGTAGATTGTTGGAAGCAACGATCTAGGAACTTGGTTTGATGATGACAAACGTGTCGGTATATCTAATGTGTGTGCTCAGTGTGTTTCAGGCTTGGCGAAACAATGTATTCTCCGTATTTGACGATATTGCTATTCGTATAGCACATTAGGAGAGAGAGGGATTGTTGTGCTCAAAGAAAGTGGACTTGGTCCAATATGGAGCAAATTGGACTTAGTCCAATATTGAGAGATGAATCCAAATCTTTTTGGTTATTGGAATATATCCCATAGCTATACGAATTCCTTAGCCAAAACAAATACTATCACATTCAAAATCCCATTAGTTTTGCTACAAGATCAAATAGAATCCCAAGTTGGTTGATTCAACCCAATCCCTAGTCAAATACAAATTCCCTAGTTGGTCATCCATTGCCAAATATTAACTAACCCTAGCCCTATATAATCACACCCTCCCTAGGGCTGAAATTTCATGAGGGTGAAACAATTTTTGAGAGGGGCTACACAATATTGGTGCAGGCAATACAAAATATTTAGCAAGACCATCATCAACAATTATCTACAGCAACAAGCAGTAGATAGGGATTTTGTAACAAACAGGAGCTTCAAAAATTGACGGCCTTTGTAACAAACACAATTGACGGCTTCAAAAATTATCTACAACAACAAACATGAGCTTCAACAATTCATCTCCCAACCTAGAAGCCCATCATCTAGGCCATCGAAGAAGCGGCTGCTGCTCACATCGTCCCGACGCCATCCCACTGAAGCCCGATCATCCTCCGATGAAGAAACACCAGAGCAACCGCTGACCCCATCATCATCTCGACATCGCCGTAGAACGAGAAGAAGCCCACAAAACGAGAAGTCGCCTGCTGCTGAAGAAGCCGTCACCGCCCATCGCCATCGCCGTAGGAGACCGTCGTTGTCGTCATCGTTCGAGGAGCGGCGCTGCTGAACTCGTTCATCGCTCGAAGAAGCCGCGCTGACATCGCCGTCGTCTGGGACGTCGTCGTCACCAAAGAAGTCGCCACCATCGCTATCGAGGAGCTTCTCATCCCGCTGTCACCGAGAGTCGGAGATGACGACGAAGCACATCGCGAACCCACCCATCGCTCGTCGGAGATCGCCGTGAAGAGGAGGAGAACGCCGCTGATCTCGCTGCTGCTCGGAGAAGGATCACTACGTAAGAGACCGACGCCGCTGCTGTAGCTTCCTCGCCGTTACTGCCCTACTCATCGCCTCATGCCATCGCCACTGACGGAGGAGCATCGAGTCGAAGTCGACGTTGCAGAAGAACCCTCCGCTGTCGCCATTGCCGCCCACCTTGAAAGTCGCTGCTCCGAGATCGAAAGCGCCTGCATGCCCTAGAAATCGAAGACGAAGGCGAAACTGAGATCCTCACGCTGACGTGGCAACAGATGATCCGTGAGATCGAGATTTTGAAGAATTAAATCAACGGCGTGGATCCAATCTCAGCGGATCGCGTGTTATCGAATCGAAGCGGCCGCCTGCTGACGTGGCACGGGGTTTAAGTGGCTTGCTGTGCGCACAGTCCGCAATTATTTTGAGCTGAACTGGAATTGCTCTACGCACCGACTGCCAATTTATTAAGGAGTTACTGAGCGCACAGACCGCCAGTTTATAAGGATTTGAACTGAATTTCTTTACACACAGACCAGTGTGTATCTTGCAATCCAGGAGTCAGATTGAGACACCGTTTGCGTCAGATTGGAGCTGACAACGTGCTGATTGACAGAGACGCCTACACGGACACAAACTGAGCATTTCTAAACCCTTAAACTCTTTTATTTGTGTCTTAGTGTAACGTTCTCTGTAGGGGAAATTTTACCTTTTTCTGTGACTATTTTGGGACTTGTCTAGTTGGGACTAGACAAGTGGGACCCAGCTAGTTTGGGACTAGCTGGTAGAAAGCTTTGCTAGGATTGATAGTGAGAGGAAACACTGTGTGTGGGGTACTGAGAGTCCGGCGAGTGTAGAGACGTAGGGGGTGCTCTGAGCGTGCTCTAACTTGTGACTTTGTACCTATTGCACTATTCAATCTAGTATTAGCTTTGGGGGCTAGAGTAGGTCGTTGGGACGACCGAACCAGGGTAAATCTGCTGTGTACTCTGTGTCTGCCTTTTTGTTACTCTGGTTGTGCTATAACTGCGTGTGATTTCTCGTGGGTTGCACGAGAATTTTTTATAAGCCTATTCACCCCCCCTCTAGGCTAGGATCCAGATCCAACACAGTCGACTGTCAATGACGTTTCTGCCCAGAATCTAGCCGTTGCAACTTTTTGTTTTTAGATGTTTCCTTGGGTTTTGAGGGTTTGTATAGGGTTCCTATATATAGGAGAGGGCTGAGTTCATTGGAACTTCTTGATGCTATTGAAAATCTTTTAGAGATTGAAAAGCCACTCTCAAACTCTCACATTTCCCTCTTTGAGCTCTCATTCCTCTTCAAGCATTGAAGTCCAGCTCAAGGGAAATCATCCAAGTGCTTTCAAGCAAATCTCAACACTTGGAGATCCTCTTCCATGCCTTCCATTCATATATGAGTAAGCATCTCAAGGCATAGGTAAGAGTATTTATTTTACTTGGTGATTCTTGTAACACTATTTCTCTTTGTGGGAATTAGTTTTTCTCTCTTTGTGGGAGTTTATCTCTTTGTGGGATTAGGATATTCTCTTTGTGGGAATAACTCTCTTTGTGGGAGTAACTCTCTTAGTGGGAGTTTGGTGTCCTAGTGTAGGGCTAACCCTAATTCTCTAAGTGGGAGTTAGTAATTCTCTAGGTGGGAGTTTGACCCCCTGTTTAGGGTTGGTTGGGTCATTGTGTAGGGAAAAATCCTCTTGGTGAGGTATTTCTTTGTGGGATTTGTATTCACTTCTCTTTGTGGGATTATAGTGAATATTGGTGTGGCTGGACGTACCCAAGTTTGGGGAACCAGTGTAAAATCTTGTGTTTGCATTTGGATTGATTGTGTCAATTATTTTCTCTTGCATTTATTATTCTGCATTTGCAAGTTTAATTTTAATTGGACAATTTATTGCCATTACACTATTCACCTTCCTCTAGTGTGTTGTTGTTAGTATTGCAAGGGTAAGGCGATCCTTACAATTGGTATCACAGCGAGGTTATAGCATACTGCAACGATGGCATTCAATGCCTCATCCACGTCTCATGAAGAAGGTCATTCTACCGTTCGACCCCGCTGTTCAATGGAACCAACTACCCTAGTTGGAAGATCAGAATGATGATCTATATGGAGGGTCAAGACCTATGGGACATCACGGAGGTGCCATTTGAGAAGCCCACTACACCCGCGGCTTCAAGGATAAAGGTGGAGAAGGACTCGATCAAATTCAATGCGAGGGCTATGAATGCATTCCATTGCGCCCTCTCATCAAATGAGTTCAACCGCATCTCCATGTGCAAGACGGCCAACGACCAACGAAATTTGGCATACTTTGGAGATATTTCATGAAGGGACTACAAAGGTAAATAAATCTAAACAAACTGTGTTTAGATCTAAATATGAAATGTTTAAGATGCAGGAAGGCGAAAGCATTTCAGAGATGTTCACAAGGTTCACAGATATCGTGAACGCTTTGGAGGGACTTGGGAAGATGATTTCCCAAGAGGATCATGTAGAGAAGATCCTTGACTCTCTAATACCTCATTGGGAGTCAAAGGCCAACGTAATTTTGGAGTCATATGACATGTCCAAATACACCGTAGAGGAGTGCATCGGAAATATCATGGCGTATGAAGTGAAGCTTCAACACAATAAGGAGATTCAACCATCGAAGCCCGAAAAGCCGGAGAAGCAAAAGGGGGTTGCATTCCATGCCAAGGAGGAGCCAATCAAATGGAGGAAGAAATTCCATCGAGAAGATCCTAGTGAAGAAGATGAGCTAGAAGAAGCGAGTGGAGAAGAAATTGAGGATCTTGCCGAACAATTCAAGGCATTTCTCAAGTGCAAGTAAGGTAAATATTTGTCAAAGTTTGCCTCTAATTCTAACAAGTTTCCTACTTGTTACACTTGCAGTGGAAAAGGTCACTTATCCACCGAATGCCCCTCCAAACCCAACAAGGAGACTTACAAGGGTAAAGGGAAGAAGCATTGGAAAGGGAAGTCCAAGTCCAAAAATCACATGAAGGGGCTTGTCGGGACATTCGATGATTCGAGCGAGGATACATCAAGTAACGAAGAAGAGGATGCAAAGGAGGATGCCCACAGGTGCTTTGTAGCTATTGATGTTCCTACACCAATCCCCTCTGGCTCAAATGAAGATGAGTTGGAAGCATGGCTCAACTCATATGAGGAATCATGCCTCATGGAAATCGGGGAGAAGTCATCATCAAGCCCTAGCGAGGACGAAGACGATGATGAGATTGAGGAGAAGATCTCATACGAGGAACTTGAATATCGTTTCGGTATGGTTTCCGAAAACGCTAGTAAGTGCATCAACTCTTAAAAAATTAAAAGCAAAATATAAGATTGCTAAGAGTAGATTGCATGAACTAGAAATTGCTAGTGTAATTCATGATGAAATACATGATTGTGACACTGGTAAGAGAGACACACTTTTCTCTCAAGTTAAGGAATTGAGTTTGTCTAATGATAATCTTATTACTCAAAACCTTAGCTTAGAAACTCGCATTCAACAACTTATGTTGAAATGTGAAGAGAAATTCCGTAAGCTTAAAAGCTTTGTGTATTCTAGTGATTCACTCCACGATTTGCTTGAAAAACAACATCCGACAAATCATAGAGGAGGTTTAGGTTATATTCAAAATGTGGTACTCAACCCCATCTCTAATTCCTCTTATGGTGCTAATACAAGAAATATTGCTAAAGCACCTAAGAAGAATCACCATGCTTTCTTGTATAACAATAACACCAACAAGAAGCATGTAGATCACATGGTGATGAGGAAGAATGAAAACTCTTCATTTTTTGCTAAGAAGCAAAATCCTCATTCTATGCATGCCAAGAGATTCGTTTCTACACCTAAGTATGCCACATCCACCCCTCTTGCAAAGGCAAAAACCCTTGCCTAGGAAATCCTTGAGTTTATGGATTTCCACTAAGGTTAGTGTGCAAGAGAGGGATAGTTACATCAACTCTCTAGTTAGGGATGTGATCATCTCATGTGATTACGTTAGGAAATCAAACTCCTCTTGGGTTTGGTTGCCTAATGTTTAGGTTCCTCACATATATGCATATTGCATGGGTATTGTGCTTAAATGCTTATTTTAGCATACCCATTGTTTGCGTGTGTTTCATGGGTTTGAAAGTGTTTTCAAGTTTATTCTTTCATGAAAATGGGAATCTTGGGGAATACATTGACGTACATGCATTTGTTGACCTTTATGTATGTCAATATGGGAGTTAATATGTTGTATGTTTAAATTATTTTAAAAACATACTTTGACTCTCATTTTGGGGTGTCTTTGGGATCATTGCCACAATTGGTGTCATTTCTCAATTGGTTAGTTTTGGTCTCAAACTAAAACCCCTTAGATATTGCCAACTTGTTTTATGTTATATTTTCTTTTGGCAATATCATTGTGTGTCATTGAAGCTTGATTTTTCCATATATATTGCTTTGATACACTTTAGGCCTATGGCTCCAATATATGTATATCAATTGGTAAAGAGGTTTATTCCAAGATTCATTGTCTACAATTGGTATTACCTCAATTGTTAGAGCTTGTTTATCTTCTACTTTACAATTGGTATTAGATCGTAGAAGTCAAAACTTGACAATTTCTATGATCTAGGGGGAGCATGGGATAGTGATTGATACCCACTAAATTTTATAAATTTGGTATCGTACATCTCCTTATATCTTGCATATTGTCACATCTTTGATTAAAGATGACAAGGGGGATATTTAAGGTGTCCACCTTTTTGACGATGTCAAGGGGGAGAGATATATGCATTATGTAAAGATAATTCTTGTATTTCATACATATGCATTTGGGAAGAGATATATCTATGGGGAGAGAAATATGGGATTGTATAAACCATTCATGTTTGCATGATATTGACTATTGCAATTGGTTTATGTAATCAATGTCTACCTATTATATGTCACCATGTTGACTCATTATTTCATTTGGTATAATGAGTATTTACTATTCTGTATCTCATTTTACACTTGGTGCATATAAGTAGGGGGAGCTCATTAGTATTGTGCTTTATTTCTTTATGATTTACATAATGTGTGTCATCATCAAAAAGGGGGAGATTGTTGAGTATTGGTGTTTCATACCAATGTTATTTTGATGATGATCACAACATTATGTTGTTGCTAGTGAATCTCTTGTTTTAGTCTCATAGTTCATTTCAAGAATATCTTCATTTGGAGACTAAACACTTGGTGCAAGGATGGACATCAAGTGGAGAAGGGCCAAAGCTTGGACTAAAGGGGTGCCAAAGCTTGGAGATGATGGAGAGCATCAAGGCATCAAGATTGAAGCCATAGACTCTAAGGAAAGCAATGTAATCCATGTAATATTTCCTTTATTGCTTTCTCTCTCATTTGAGTCTAGGTTAATGTAATGCCTTGATAGATGGTCTACTCATACATGCACATGCATTTAACCATCTTAGTGAGCCTTAGGATTATCATAGAATCCAACCCATTAGGCTCATCTTGACCAAAGACTCATTTGGAATCTCTGGTTCTCCATCAGCCGCCTGCTGAAGGATTCATAGTCGACTGGGTGATTTCCAGTCATCTGTCGATCCTTCTATAGTCGACTGTGATGCATGGCTCAAGTCAATATTTCTATTGACTCCACTTGAGCTTTTCGCATTAGTCGACCGATGCTCAGTTTACAGTCGCCTGTGTATTTACAGTCACCCGTGAATTGGTCAACAGTCCCCTGCATAGCGTAAGTGCAATGTCTGTCTCTCTCTTTTTTCTCCATCTCCTGCAGCAGTCAACTGATCACGGGTTTACAGTCGCCTGTCTATTTTACAGTCGACTGTATTCTTGTCATCAGTCGCTTGTATGCTTATCTGGAGAAAGAGTGCAGCTCTCTGTTTATTTCATCCCCTGCAGCAGTCGCCTGCTGAAGGTTTTACATGCGCCTGTCCTGTTCACAGTCGACTGTATCGACTTCATCAGTCGACTGTCATGGCTCAGATTATAGCCGTTGGATATTTTCTAGCCGTTGAATAGTCGACTGTCCTTTGTTCAACAATTGACTATCAATGATGTTTCTGCCCAGAATCTAGCGTTGCAGCTTTTTGTTTTTAGCTGTTTCCTTGGGTTTTGAGGGTTTGTATAGGGTCCTTTATATAGGAGAGGGTTGAGTTCATTAGAACTTCTTGATGCTATTGAAATTCTTTTAGAGATTGAAAATCCACTCTCAAACTCTCACATTTCCCTCTTTGAGCTCTCATTCCTCTTCATGCATTGAAGTCCAGCTCAAGGGAAATCATCCAAGTGCTTTCAAGCAAATCTCAACACTTGGAGATCCTTTTCCATTCCTTGCATTCATCTATGAGTTAGCATCTCAGGCATATGTAAGAGTATTTATTTTACTTGGTGATTCTTGTAACACTAATTCTCTTTGTGGGAATTAGTCTTTCTCTCTTTGTGGGAGTTTATCTCTTTGTGGGATTAGGATATTCTCTTAGTGGGAATAACTCTCTTTGTGGGAGTAACTCTCTTAGTGGGAGTTTGGTGTCCTAGTGTAGGGCTAACCCTAATTCTCTGAGTGGGAGTTAGTAATTCTCTAGGCGGGAGTTTAACCCCTGTGTAGGGTTGGTTGGGTCCTTGTGTAGGGGAAAATCCTCTTGGTGAGGTATCTCTTTGTGGGATTTGTATTCACTTCTCTTTGTGGGATTATAGTGAATATTGGTGTGGCTGGACGTACCCAAGTTTGGGGAACCAGGGTAAAATCTCGTGTTTGCATTTGGATTGATTGTGTCAATTATTTTCTATTGCATTTATTATTCCGCATTTGCAAGTTTAATTTTAATTCGACAATGTATTGCGATTACACTATTCACCTTCCTCTAGTGTATTGTTGTTAGTATTGCAAGGGTAAGGCGATCCTTACAGGAACTACATCAGAGAATATATGCAAGACTATTACTATTGGATGAAAATCTTGGATAATGCCTTTGACAAAGATCTAGGTGATAAATTTTTAAGAAAGCTACCAGGTGCGTTAGGTGATGAAATAGTTACTAGATGGAATAAAATGGTTAAATCTACAGAAGACAAACAACAAGGTCATTATAGTATAGGTTGGAGAATTCAATTTGTACTTGAAATCTTAAAATAAAAATGTACTGAAATTAACATAAAAAAACAATTAAAGAGAGATGATTATAGTTTTTGCAAATATATCTATACACCTCAAGCATACGAAAAGAAAACACCTAGACCAATGAAGAAACAGCAACCTAGATATCAGAAAAATACTACAGGAAATAAAAGATACTTCCTTAGAAAATCAAACACAAAGAAGCCCTACCTAGATAAAGAAAAAACATGTTCGAAAGTTTGAGCCAAAAAGAACATATAAGAACAAGTTAACCTATTATGCTTGTGGACGAGATGATCACTTAAGCACCACATGTCCCTCTAGAATTAATAAACATGACAAGAATAGCACGTTAATCAAGTGCACTAGAGAAGACATACTCATGGTAGATGAATATATGTCAGATTCTGAAGCCATATATAGTATTGTAAGTATAGAAGAAAAAATAAATATACAGACACTGACAGTGAAGATGAAGATAGCTTTATTGCCCAGTTCTCAGAACAATTAGACCTATTGGATGCTCTAGTTGACATAGCATGTGAGCATGAATGGATACATAGTCAAGGATCAGATAATATTCAGTGTATACATTGTAACAAGTTTCCTAGTATTAAAAATAGATACCAATGTAAGACATGCTACAAAGAAATATGTATAAAATGCATAACTCAATATGGTATAGTCCCTCAACACCAACAACAAGACATTACAAACAAAATAGATAAAAACAGACTATCTATAGTAAAGAAAAAACTAGAAGCGGCCGAATTACGACTACAGAATCTAGAGCTTCAAATAAACCAATTACAAATCAAGACTACACGAACTCAGCCTGACCCCAACTTACAGTAGAATTATTTAATGAAATTGCAACAGTCCTCCAGTCCAATGTAATAAAGGAACATAACTCAGAAGCATAAAAGTACTGGTCAAGTTTACCTGTAGAAAATTTGAAATCATATGTACTGCATTAATAGACACTGCCTATATAGCAAACTATTTAAAAGCCTCATTAGTACCACAAGGAGTCGTTACACACTCAAAAACCGTCCTTATTGCCCAATAAATTGATGTGTCTTGGAGTAAATGCGACACGGTTCTCCTCTCGGGAGAAGCCCATATCAGTTTTAAAGACAATTGCCTAGACTTCTCTCCACCTTATAAAATAGACCCAATCTATGTTCGACCATTAAACCTCGACTATGATTGTATACTAGGACTCGACTTCTTCCTTGCCGCTAAAGGTGTACTTATGATATCCTCTGAATTTATTCAAATATTTAAACAGACTGTCCACTCACCAGTCCAGACCTTCCTTACTGAACCCCTTTTCCCACCATCAGAGTTTCCCAGGAAGCGTAGTGGGTCACTATCTTTAATAAAACCCAAGATAAAATCCCACGATTCTATACCTCCAGTTTCTGTAACAATCTCTGTACCTGAGTCACAAAATAAGTGTAAAATAGGTAATCCTTCAGAAACATATCAATGCCCAATTAAAGGCTCCTGCAAAAATAAAAGTTTAATAGACCTAATAGCCGATAATCAATGGATAGAAACTGAACTAGAACAAGAAAACAATGTACAGAAAACCTTGAAGACATCGAATTAGGATTAGATTATTATGAAGACCTAAGAATTGTTAGTGATAGAATAGAAGAATATCCTATTAATTTTATCAACATAAAAAAGATATATAATTTAATTTCTCAAACTACACAAGAAGAGTTAGATCAGTTAATAAGCAAGCTGGAGAAAGAAGAAATAATTGGTGAGAACCCGATAAAATTTTGGGAAAAAAGACACAACTTATTGTAAACTAGATATTAAAACCCAGAATATAGAATAAAAACAGCCCCAATAGAAGCAACAAATAAAGACCTCGAAGACTTTCAAATGCATATTAAAATGCATATTAAAGAACTTTTAAAATTAGGAGTAATTCAAAAATCAGAATCACCTCATAGGTCAGCAGCATTCATAGTAAGAAATCATGAAGAGCAAGTAAGAGGAAAGAGCAAAATGGTAATAAACTATAAACGCCTGAATGATAATACAATAGACGATGCATATACAATTCCAGACAAATCACAATTGATAAACGGAATACAAAATAGCAAAATATTTAGTAAATTCGACTGTAAATCAGGATTTTGGCAAGTTCGAATGCACCCAGACAGTATACCATGGACAGATTTTACATGTCCTTTAGGACACTTTGAATGGCTAGTAATGCCATTTGGACTAAAAAACGCACCCGCTATTTTTCAAAGGAAAATGGATACTATCTTCCTACCACATAGAAAATTTGCCCTTGTATCTGTAGACGACATCCTAGTATTTTCCAAAAATAAGCAAGAACACAGGGTACACTTACAAATAGTTTTATCAGAATTCCTTAGACATGGACTCGTAGTCAGTAAAAAGAAATTCCAACTATTCAAAGAACAAATAGAATTTTTAGGAGCAATATTAGGACAGGGAACAATACAGTTACATCAACATATAAGCCAAAAAATATTAGAATTTGAAGAAATAAAAGACGTAAAAACTTTACAAAAATTCTTAGGACTATTAAATTATGCAAGGCCATTTATCAAAGACATATGAAGAATTTTAGGTCCCTTATATGCTAAAACGACTCCAACAGGACAAAGAACATTTAACATAGAAGACAAAAAGATAGTAGAAAGGGCCAAAAATCTGGTAAAAAATCTTCCACCATTACCTTTACCTTTGGATACAGATTATTTAATTATAGAAACAGATGGTAGTGCACTAGGTTTGGGAGCAGCATTACTTAGCATACCCAATAAATATAGCCCAAAAAAATCTGAATAAAATCTGTAGATATGCCAGTGGAAAATTCAAAGAAAAAGGAAATATTTCCAGCATAAACGCCGAACTACTAGCAATAATCTATGCGTTTGATAATTTTAGATTATTCATTTTAAATAAACCAGAATTCTTAGTAAGAACAGACTATGAAGCAATAGTAAAATTTTATAACAAAATGCAAGAAAAAAGATCGAGCACAAGAAGGTGGTTAAATTTCTTAGATAGAATAGTAGACCAAGGCCTTCATGCTACATTTGAACATATTAAAGGTAAAGAAAATAATATAGCAGATATGTTATCTAGACTACTAATAAAATCTCCTTAAAAATACGGGAAACTATGAGACCAATCCGGCCAGCAGATCAAAACCAGAAAAGACCGTACAAACCACCGAGTATCTGGTTTGATAACACAGAACTACAAATCCTCAGAGGTAGTAATCTAGACTCTAAGCTTCTAGAACAGTACAGTGGAAGATTAAGTTCAGAACAATTATGTATAATAGACAATTTATGGTTCGCTGCTAATAAAGAACAAAAAGATAGGAAGTATTTGATAGCATGCCTTAATGCCCTCTGTCATCAATTTACTAAAGGAAGTTTTAAAAATTACAAAGTTTATCTAGTTTCAAAGGGTAAGGTCCCTGGAATATACCACACATGGGGACAGGTAATAGAACAAATAACAGACTTTCCTACCCCAGTTTTTAAAGGATTTAATAACCTCCAAGAAGCCTTAGACACAGCCAGGAGTTTATTTGGACCAAATTATTTTATCGCCCCGTCTCTTAGAAATTACCAAGAACCCCTAAATTATCCTGTTCTCAATGACCCAAATCCATATCATCCTATCTTCTGCACTCATTATGAAGCTATGGCTAACACAGTTCGTCGGCTAAATGAGAAAATCCAAAATTTAGAATATCCTCTTGAAACCCTAAAAATGACCAACTTCGAGCTCGAACAGTAACTATTCCAAAAGAATACTCAGAATATTTCAAGTGTGAACAAAGAAAAGGGTCCTTCTCTCCTACAGCCTCAGAGCTGTTGGTGACTCCGAGTACCAAAGACAAAAATCTCGGAGCTAGCCCATCAACACAGGCAGACGGTAAAGGCGAGACAAATCCTGTTGTGGATGAGGCTTTCCCAAAAAGCCTATTAAGCCAATGTAGAGGCCAGTCTACATCTAGTCCCTCCCTACCGGTAGAGGGTAAAGACTCATCAAATCCGGTTATGGCTGTGGTTTTGCTACAAAGCCAATTAGACCAAGAAAAATACATGCAGAAAAAGGTTAGAGGAGATGTTCGAAGAAATGGTACAAAACAGAATTCTTCCACTAATCAAGCCATTTTCAGATTTAGATGATTCAGAACCAAGCAGCCCATAAGGGCCTTCCTCGCTAGACTCAGATACGCTACAAGGATTAGAAACAAGAGAATTGCAACTGAAGATGCCAGAATCCGCTTTACAAGACACTTTACCAGCTGTCTGCCACTAGCAAAAGAATCAGCTTTTAAAGTCACTCCACCAGCTGTCTGCCAATAACGGATTCCAAACGACTTCAATTCTGCCCCTTCATTCTAGAAGACTCACGTGGCCACCTTTACAGACACCTGTCTACTCCAGAAAATTCCGGTCACCAAATCAGCTCAAATCCGCAGACTTACTTTACAAACTCGAAACAGAATTAAATCCGCCACTTCAAGCTTATATATAGAGAAGACGTCTCAGACGAAGGGGATCATCGAACAAAAGAAGAAGAACTAAGAGAAAAATCACCAGAGTGAGAGAAGAGAGAGTCAAGTTGTAAATCTAAGAGTCCTGTATCCAGTCATCTTCTATCCAGCTTTGGAGGTCTCTACCTCTTTGTAAGTTCCTTTTATTTTAGTTCTTGTAAAGGGATTTCCCGAAAGGGAAAAACCCTAGTAGTAGATATGTCTAATCTTCCTGAATAAAATAAGTTTTAAAATTTTTGTACAGTCTTGTCCATTTGCTTACTGCTTAATTGAATCCTGCGACCACTCTGCCATTGAAAGATGGTGCATGACGTTACCCCGAGGTTCAATTAACCTCTAAGCAAAATCTTGTCCATAAAGAAATTTTTCTATCTTTTCTTTTATCAATATGTTATCATGACCTATGTGCATGCTTTCTTCATACTAAGTGATTCCAAACATCATTATTTTGGTTGCTATGTGAAAACATATATGGATTAAGCAGTATAAGTCTCCGTTTAGGCGTCGAGTCAGCCATTAGGAGAATCTAAAGCCATGTCCTAATGCCCAATGGTAGACAATCGAAATACAACTGGAATCATCTTAGATGGTAGCTAGTGGCCAGAAAAGTCTGAAGCGTGTAGGATATAATTAAAAAAAGTCTGAAAACGGAAAAATTAGTCTCTCTACGAAAAGGTAAAGTACCTAGTAGGGATCATACACCACTAAACACAACCCAAAACACAACCCAAAAACGAATTTTGGCACCCCATATATATATATATATATATATATATATATATATATATATATATATATATATATATATATATAAGATGAATTCATTTCTCTCTCTTGTTGCATTGTAGAGAGAGGAGCTCCGCAGGCGATTTGGGGTTCTCGCCGGTGGCGGCCGCCTCGGTGGGGCCAGTGGCCGGCGCTCGTAGATCTGAGCCTGGGGGAGATAGTTCTCTTCGTCTTACTGCTGGATCGTGGCTTGGAGACTTCCGATCTGAATCGCCATCGGATCTCATTTCGAAACTCTTCGATTCAAGTTTTCATCGAGGATCTGAGCTTCTTCGCCTGAGGGGATTCCGATCCCTCCGTTTCTGCTGGATCGTGGTCTGTGGCCATTGATCTGAAGGATCGGAAGCGGATCTCATCGGATCATCATCTTGAAGTCTTTCTGGTTCTTGTTCGAATCAAGATCTCGTTGCAGGGATCTTGATTCGCAGGGTGAGTCCTTGTTCTAACTGCATGTTCTTGGTGATTTGATCTCTGCTTGGTTTAACTACTTTCGCGTTCTCTTGGCTGAGGTGTGGATCCTTTCGTCCTCGTCTGGAGTTCTTGATTTGGATCTGCGATTTACTGCCTCCGCGACCTGCTGTGATAGATTCGAGGCTCTTCGAACGGATTGAGATCTTGTCTCAAGATCTCGATCCGGTGGTATTATCCTCAACCTATCCTGTTCAATTTCTGTAGAGCTTGTCCGGTGCTTTGACTCCTCGCTTTTTGATCTATTCCTATGGATCCGTCGGGCTGGAGGGAAGTCACCAGGAAGAAGGTTCTGAAGGACAGCAAGGAACATTCGCAAGGTCTCAGCCAACACGAAGGCATCGCCAAGGGAAGAGGGGATGCTAGGAAGATCCTTGAAAGAAGGGCTATGAGGCCAAAGGTTCCGCTACGTATCAACGCGAATGCTGAAAAGAGATCTTGGCTCGACATTTGTACAAACAGGCGAAAGCTATCTGATTCTTTGGAAATGTCATTCATCCCACCGATCGTCAATGATGAAGGTGTTGCGACGGCGCTCCTTTCTGAAGAAATGATGGCGGAGGGAGCGGAAGGCTGGGGAAACACCTTGGTGGGCTATGTGTTGGGCGACACCCCCTTCTTCGGGCAAGTTAAGGCGTGGGCAGCCAGGGTATGGAAGCTGAAAAGTGAAGTGTGCATCTTCTCGAGGGAGAACGGCTATTTCTTCTTCAGATTCAGAACTGCAGAGGACAGGGATGCTGTATTGTTCGGTGGCCCATGGCACTTCGACGGCAGGCTCGTGGTGCTTCAACGGTGGAGTGAAGACGCGGGTTTCAGCAGAGACCTCATGACCGCTGTTCCGGTTTGGGTAAGGCTACCTAACCTTCCCCTTAATCTATGGACAAGAAGAATACTCAGCGCCATTGCGAGTGTTATCGGAGAGCCTATCTGCTTGGACCGGGCTACGGCAAGATTGGAAAGATTGGCGTACGCTAGGTGTTTGGTGGAAGTGAAGGCGGAGAAGCCACTGCCGCGATCTGTTGCTGTTCAGCTCGGAGACAGGGACTCTATGGATATTGCTGTTCAGTACGAAGGTGAGCCTCCCCGGTGCACTGTTTGCATTTGCTTTGGGCATTCGACTGTTCAATGCCCTTCTTCTTCTACGAAAAATGAGGGAAGCAAAATCACGGAGATGCTGGGCTCGGACAAGCTTGATGTTAACATAGAAAGGGGGGAATGTTCGGGGTCTAACAATTGTATTGAAGTTGTGGCGAGCTGCGTCTTGCCGGAAAAATGTATCGTTGATGTTGCGAGCTGTGCCTCGATGAGGGGTTGTAATGAAGAGGAGAGTCTGCTCGTTTGGGGAGAGGGGAATGTTAGTACCTGTAAGGAGAGGAGGAGCGTATCTGGCGGAGTGGGCAGTCTGTTGAGGGTTGGATCTCTTGATGGAGTTGTGGGTCATAAGGGGAAGGATGTGGCATGTAATCAGGGGAGTGAGCACTGTAAACCTAACAGCTGTGTGTTAGGCGTGCTAAAGAAGGTTGGCAATATGGCTGATGTTAGGGGACTTGGCGAAGGGGTATGTAACGAGCACTGCGTTGCTCCTAGTGATGGTGATCTGTTTGTTAAAGGGCCTGTTGAAGATAGCTCTGCTGGTGCTACAGATATCAGCAAAGTTGATGCTGAAGGAGGCAGGCACACCCGCAGCAGCCATGAGAAGCGTATGCCGTTGGAGCAAATTCCTGATGAAGGGAGCACGGACGAACATCGTGTGGGAACGGAAAGTGGTGTTGTAGATAAATCTGTTGTATTGACTGCGGTCAGCCCGTGCAAGGTTGTTAAGGGTGACCTATGTAATAAGGGCGGGGGGGGACAGGGTAGATGCTATAGCCAGCTGCCCGCACAACACAACACATCAATCGGGCACTCTGCCAGCCCCGGGTCCCAGTAGTCCCCGTAACTTGAACCCGAGATCTCACAGCTATCTCCGTAGTCCAAGCATCAACCTCTTCGAGCCGTTAGCTAATGAGAATCAAGCTCCTGATGAGCTTGATGATATGACAACTGCTAATGAAGCATGGTATATCGAGCAAGAACTATTGGCTAAAAATAGTAAGAGTAAGAAAAAAGATAACCCTAATAAGGGGGTTGGGATAAAAGCTGTTAGGAAGAGCGACAGAATCAAAGGGGGAGGGGTCCTTCCCATTCCAAATTGCTAACTATGGTTTTATTCATTTGGAACGCTCGGGGGCTCAATAATATCGTTAGGCGCAATGAGCTTAAAGGCCGTATTCGCAAGCATGCTCCGTCTGTCGTTGGGTTGCTAGAAACCAAGGTTGTTGCTGGGAATGCCGCTAGAATCGAGAAATGTTTCCCTAAGAACTGGGTCTCGATTGATAATCGCAGTTATCACAAAAGTGGTCGCATCGTTGTCTTTTATAGACCGGAGTGTTGGTCTTGTGCGATGGTCTCCGCATCTGCTCAACATATCACCATGCGTCTATCTAATGCTGCTGGTTTTCTTATGAGGATTACCATTGTCTATGCCCTTAACAGCGTCCATGAAAGGAGATCTCTGTGGAATTCCTTAATTACTGATTCATCCAATGATGCTAATATCCCTTGGATGATCAGCGGGGACTTTAATTGTGTTAGATATACCGATGATAAGGTTGGGGGAAGACCGGTTGATAGGCATGTCTTGGATGAATTCAATGATTGCATTGATTCTTGTGGCCTTATGGATCTGAAATCTGTTGGTAACTCTCTAAGTTGGAACAATAGAAGCATTGGAGTTCAACGCATCAACGCTACTCTTGATCGGGCTTTATGTAACAGTGTTTGGCTTGACAAGCTACCTACTTCCTATTGTGAATATGTGGCTAGCGGAACCAGCGACCATTCCCCGCTGATCATTTACTTACATCCTATTGAGGACGGTTCTGACCCCAAGCCGTTTAAATTCTTTAACTCTTGGACTCGGGTTCCTGAGTATCATGATACCTTGGTTAACTGCTGGCATTCCAATATATCAGGTTGCCCCATGATTCGATTAGTGGCTAAACTCAAAAATCTTAAATGGGGCTTGAAACGGCTTAGCGCTGATATCAGTAGCACGAATAATGTTAACAAATGCCGTGAGGAGCTTGCGTATATCCAAAATAGCCCGGATTTAGCTTTTAATGTTGAAAAGCAATTGCGTGAGCGCGATCTCATCAATCAATTGGCGGACGCTATTGATATTGAGGAATCCAATCTAAGGCAAAAAAGTAGGCAGAATTGGTTACAACTGGGGGATCGCAACACTCGATTCTTCTACACTGCCATGAAGGCTCGTCAAAGCCATAATAGTCTGATGCATCTTATTTCTGCTGATGGCTCTTGTGATGATAGCATCAAGAAGATTAAGATTGATGGGCCTGTTTACTATTCGAAGCTCTATAATCAAGATGATTATTGGAGAGTTTTTCCCCGCCTCACCACTAAGAGAATTCTCACTAAAGAGGCCGCTGCATGGGTTGAAAGGCCGGTCCTTGAGGATGAAATCAAATATGCTGTTTTTCAGATTGGCAGTGATAAGGCTCCTGGCCCTGATGGCTTCAATGCTTTCTTTTTCCAGAATTCTTGGGATGTTGTGGGTAAAGATGTGATCAGAGCTGTGAGCTCCTTTTTCAGATCTGGCAGAATTCTGAAGCAGATTAATCATACTTTCTTGACTCTGATTCCTAAAAACTCCAATGCCACGGGGTTGAATGATTACAGGCCCATTTCTTGTTGCAATGTTATATATAAGATCATTAGTAAGGTCCTCTGCAATAGAATTAAGAAAGCTGTTATGGAGCTCATTTCTCCTAATCAATCGGCTTTCTTGGAAGACCGGCTCTTGGCTGATTGCGCCTTACTTGCTCATGTGCACATTAGGGATTTTAAGAATCCTATGGGGGCACGGGCTTGCTTAAAATTGGATCTTCGTAAAGCCTTCGACAGTGTGAATAGAGAATTCATTTTCTATATGTTGCATCAAATGGGGTTTAATCACAGATTTATTGGGTGGATTGGGGAATGTATTTCTACCCCTCCTTCTCTGTTATGGTTAATGGTTCCCCCTATGGAATGTTCCAATCTAATAGGGGGCTTAGACAGGGAGATCCACTATCCCCCTACCTCTTTGTGATTGTCATGGAGGCTTTCTCTCTTTTAATGGCTACTGCTACTGCTAGTCGTGAAATCTTGCCCATGAAAGGAGTTGGGGCTGTCACTCATCTTCTCTTTGCTGATGATCTCCTGGTTTTTTGCCGTGCCAATTCTAAATCTTTTGAGGGTCTGAAAAACCTATTATGCAAATTCAAAAACCTTACTGGCCTTGAAGTTAATTGGAGTAAAAGTGCTGGTATCTTTAGTAAGGGGACTCGTGATCCGGGTAGAATTGCTGATATATTGGGCATTCGTCGTACTCAGTCCCTTTCCACATACTTGGGGCTTCCCCTATCCACTAATTATCCCAAGGCCTCAGTTTATGCTAGACTGATTGATAGATGCAAGAGCAGATTACAGGGGTGGACTTCTTCTTTACTTTCTATCTCTGGGCGCATTGAGCTTGTCAGATCTGTGATATATGGCATGATTGCTTTTTGGATGCAAGCCTTCAGTATACCTAAGTCTGTGCTGAATACTCTTAACTCCATATGCAGAAAATTTGTTTGGGGGAAATCTCATATCTGGGCTTGGGAGGATCTTTGTGTTCCTAAAAATGAAGGAGGTGTTGGGCTTAGACAACTTGCGGACCTTAATAAGGCTTATGGGGTCAAATTATCTTGGCGTATGTTAACGCATAATGGCATTTGGGCTTCTTTTATGAGAAAGCAGTATCTTAGCAGAAAGGGGTTCTATGGTGCTAAGAGCTCTCCTATGCAATCCGGAACATGGAAATTTATGCTCCATTGCCGCAATGTCACTCAGAAACTCACTAAACGTATTGTTAGAAATGGGACCTCTACTCTCTTTTGGTATGATAATTGGCTTCCTTGTGGGCCGCTCTGTGATAGTCATGAGGTTCCAAATGGAGAGGGTATGAAAACTGTTAGTGATTACTGGGATGAGAATGGTTGGGCTAATCTCCAGGTGCTTCTTCTGGTCCTGCCTGTCTTAGCCCCTATTACCCTTCAGACTGGGGAAGATACTTGGAAATGGATCTCTAAGTCTCCTTCGCTTCATGATATTTGGGATGCGACTCGAGTTTCCAGGCCCACTTTTTCTTTCTATAAATTGGTTTGGTTCCAGGGGCATATACCCAAAATGGCCATTACTCTCCTCCGTGCATTCCATCAGAAGTTACTCACGAGAGACAAGCTCGCCCAATGGGGAGTCCCTTCTTCCCCCCTTTGTGTTCTTTGCCCCCACAATACTCATGAAAGTGTTGATCATATTTTCTTTGGTTGCAATTATTCCTATTATCTCCTGTGCAGGAGTTTCTTGAAGCTTGGGATAACCATGGCCGCCCCTCCCACTTCTCTTCCTGATGTGGGTGAATTATTCCTTGCTAAGTTTCACAAAAATGACAGTTTGGGGTCCCTTGCCAAAACGGTGCTTGCTGCCTTGGTCTGGCATGTTTGGAAAGAACGAAACAGGAGGATATTTGTTGGGGAGAGCAAGAATCAGATCCTTCTTTTTGAGGATATTGCTGCTGATGTTAGAGTGTCTATGAGGCGTTTTGAGGGGGAGCAAGAGGATGCGAGTGGTGCCTTTGCAAACTGGGGCCTTGTTGCTTGATGCTGTTTTTTGTATTCTTTGATATTCTTTGATATTTGTTGTAGTTGTGTGGGTTTCTTGGCATAGAGAAGGTTTTTGCAGGGGTGTGGTATTGGCGCCTGTGCCTATGCCATGACATGCAATTTCTCTTCTGCTACCCTTGAACCTTGTACATTTTGCCTTGATCAATAAAGATATACGCATATTCTCCATATATATATATATATATATATGAGGGAAATGTGCCTGAGGTTGGCCTCAGGCAGAAATACCTGAGGTCAACCCATCTGTTCGGGTGTTTTAGGTATTTTCGTTGAATTTTTTTCAGTAGGTAGATATACTTTTTATGTAGCTCCCCACAAAATTTCAGGTCAAACCAACACCGTTTGAGCCTCCGTTCATCGATTTCAAAAACGTTGCGCAAAACTGTCCAGAATTCTGGACAGTTTTGCGCAATGTTTTTGAAATCGATGAACGGAGGCTCAAACGGTGTTGGTTTGACCTGAAATTTTGTGGGGAGCTACATAACAAGTATATCTACCTACTGAAAAAAATTCAACGAAAAATACCTAAAACACCCGAACAGAGGGGTTGACCTCAGGTATTTCTGCCTGAGGTCAACCTCAGGCACATTTTTGTGTGTGTGTGTATATATATATAATGCATAATTTCTTCATAAATGGGGGGTTATATGCGTAATTTCTTCATATATATTGAAAGGTTAGTGCATTATATATACACACACATATATATACATACATATATATAGTTATATGCGTAATTTCTTCATAAATGGGGGGTTGATTCGGGCCAGACTTGTGTATTATGCGATGCGAATTTGGAGGAGAGTTCTGATCATCTATTTTTCGCATGCTCATATTCCTGGTACTTTCTCTGTAGATCCATACTTAAATTGGGGATCTACTCCACCGTTTCAACGTCGATCAGGTGTGTGGTGGATCTATTCCTAGCCCTCTATAACAGGAAGGATAATGTGGGTATACGGGCTAAAACAGCTCTTTCTTCCATGGTCTGACACATTTGGAAGCAACATAATATGAGGATATTTGAGGATAAAAGGAAGGATAAAACTGCACTTTTCGATGACATTGCAGCAGACGTGATTATAGCTCTCCGAGACATTGATCGAGATAAACCTTGTGATATTGTCCCCTTTTCTAATTGGGGGTTCCTAAACACGTAATATTCTTTGTATAACATTTTTTACTCGCTAGATGTGACTTGTAGGATTTATGGAAGTGGTGGGTGACGACGCTTGTGTCCTATCCCCATCCTCCTTCTTCCTACTTGCTACCTCTAGTGGTGGAGTTCTGTATTATTTTGATATCAATAAAGACAAATATTTACTTGTCAAAAAAATATGCGTAATTATGGATTTCATGTATGTGATTAGATCTTGTATAATAATTAGAGGATCCTACTTTCGTAGTGTAATTATATCATGTTATAGTTGTCCGATATTAATCATCTTGGTATGGAGTAATAGGCAGTACTAGTATTGGTTCATATGATTATAGGTCTGCATATGACTAAATACGTAAGCATATATATGACTATTTGGATGATTATTCTTTTGTGTGTCTAATTACATAGGTAGCTAATGTATTGTGACATGTGTATTGGGATCTAAATGAGTGGCATATGGCGTGAGTAGTTATACTCAGCATGGTTATGTAGAAGATATGTGCAAGTATAGGTGTATAAGCAGATATATATGTGTGTGGGTAGGCCGTAGGATTGAGCTAGGTACACGGGGGTATCACCAGATATGTATGTGAGTATATCCTTGTAGCACACATGCACGTACCTACAATAGGAATCTATATGTGCATTCTGCATGTATGCATGACTGCATAAGTGTGACTACTGTTGTATATTTATGTCTATATGCATGCATACTTGGGCATTCAGGAGTATACATGGATAAATGCGTGTGTACGCCTGAGTATGTCTATGTGTTGTGTATTGTATGTATGATAGGATATGTAATTAAGTAAGCATTGCTGTCTGATTTAGTGTAAGTATACCTGAAATAGATTTACCTTAATGTCTAGGTCTGTCCACCCTTAGTTAGACCCTTAGTTGGAAAGTCCGAGGGCAGACTTTATTTTTAAGGTGGGTAGAATGTAATGGCCCTAGTGCCATATACGTAGTGCATGGTTATGTTGTGTATTTGTTGTGTATTAGTTGTAGTATATTAGTATTACTATTGATGTGTACTTAGTGAGTTATGTGGGTGTCATTCTTATTTTTAGTATGATTATTAATTGGTGTTATTAGTAGTATACTATTTTTATTAGTAGTATTACTATTGTTATAAATGTTACTATTAGTACTATTAATTGGGTGCTTATGCATGAGGATATGGTTGCATGTGAGTTGGTTGTGTGGGTACATAAGGGGGTGTGTAGAGTGAGGGCCCATTAGTAATTAGTAGAGAGAGTATGTGTTAGGAAATGAGTTAGTGTAGGGGGCTTAGTGTGAAAAGGGTTGGGGTTAGTGGCATTTTTGTAATTAGTGGGTAGTGTGTGTAAGTAATAGCACACTTGTAATTAAGTGTAGGTGTGCGTGTAAGGTAGGATGGCATGTGATGTAATTAATGTCAAAGTGAGAGGGCATTTATAAAACAGTTTTGTCTAATAGCAAACTTGTAAATAAAAGAGACCTTTAAGAAGAAATATCTTTCAGTAATTATTTCCATATTCTTCTACAATCTTCTCCTTCTTTCCTTTTCTTTTTCTTTTCATTCTTCCTTTTCTCTCTTTCTTTCCTTATGGAGGCCAAACCCAAAAAAGGAAAGAAACAAAAAAAGAAGAAAGAAACAAAAAAAAGGAAAGGAACAAAGGAGGAAGAGGAAAGGAAAGGAGAAGAAGAGAAAGAAGGAGGAGAAGGAGGTAGGATTCTCAACTTGTCGTGGTAAATATTAATTAAGGCTTGTTGATAATATTGATGGTTTTATTTAGGGGTAAAGTTAGAAAATTTCTTAATCACAGTTAATTGTAGTATTCAATTGAGCCTAAAGTTAGCATCTTTCTTTTATATTATGACCAATTGAGCCTACAGTTAGTATCTTTCTTTAATATTATGACAAATTGAACCTAAAGTTAGCATCTTTCTTTAATATTATGACCAATTGAGCCAAAGGTGGTATCTTGCTAAGACAACATTTAATATTATGACAAAGCTAGCATTTTACCTAAAAAAATCCATGTTTCATTTGAAGACTTTTTGTAAATGGCAATGAGATCTCATTAATTAGTATTTATTCAATCTAATGCACTATATTTGGTTAGTATATAATTTAGAATGGCATTAACTTCATGCAATTCCCATTAGCTTCATAAACATTGCATATTTGTGAAGAATGGCTTAAACTTTCATATTGGTGTAGAATTAGCTTATGACTTGCATATTTGTGTAGAATTAACTTCCATGCCATTTCCATTAGTTATAAATGTTTCATTTTCAATGTAGAATTGCTTAAAATTGCTATCAAATGTGGGTATTGCTAAGTAATTTGCAAAGTGGGCATTTAATTGGTTGCCTTTATAGGAATGCCAACTTAATGGTTAATGAAAGTTTATGGGAACATATCATGTTGCAAGTACTTTTTTATGAAGTTGTGTTATGCTTAAGTATATGGAGGATGGTTCATGTGCATGGAAAGTGGTGTTATGGAAATTGGCAAGGGATCTTTAATTAATTCCCTTAAAAGTTTGCATTTTTGTGGGAAGGGATTGCTAGAGCAAGATGTTCCTTATGAATTGGCTAATTAATTGGGAGATGTTTCTTGTTTCAATGTGGCCGAGGGCCGGTTGTAATGGTGAAAGGAGATGCGGTTGTTCCCGCTAGTCATGGAATTTGTTATGTTATTCTTCATGTTGCATGCTATCCATTGTTAATTTAAATGCATGCTATCCCTTGTAAATCATGTTCAAGTTCGGTTATGGAAAATGGTTCATGTTCTTGTTGTTGTTTCCCTCATGTCACTTTTATGTCACCTTAGTGTAAGTTTAAATACCATTCTCTAATGTTGTATGCTATCTCACTTAACCTAAATACTAATAAAGAATAGGGATGTCTCGATCTGCCACATGGCGGGTGAGCACCCTAGAATGTGGTTGGGGGAGAACTGGGTACTAGTAGGGTATGCGGGCTGGACTGTGTTGTGATGATGTGTTATGTACCTTGCTCAGTTTCGGGTACTCTGTGGTGTTTGCCGTACCTTGCTCAGTTTCGGGTACTGAGTTGTGATGTTGTGGAGTTTTCCTATCTCGCACTTCGACGCGGGAGGGTATGGGTGGAGTGAGAGGCCCCGTTAAGGAAACAGTGCTTGTGTACCACTGACGGGTGCTCCTTACCACCCCACCTTGGGGTGGAGTCCAGTTCCTCATATTCAAGACACACCCGGGTTTCCAAATGAAATGTAATTAAATGATTAATTGCTTTAATATTCCAATGTGCAAATCTTACTTTCTTTCCATGTCGGATGTATATGTTATTTCTTCCATGCCTTATTCTACATTGTTACTAATAAACAACACTCCTTAATTAATATTTACCCACACGAGCTGGGTTTTCTACTTGGACACGCTTTGACGTGCTCCAATTTGTGGTTTCATGTTTATAGAGCTGGAGGCAGGGAGATGGAGTTAGAGTTATGGTTGGGGACTTTGGGTTGTGAGTTGGGTAATAAGGGGAGAGGATGAGAGACTTGTACTCTTGGGGTTTTGCTTTGGATAGAGTAAGCTATTGTATAAAAAAGGATGTATAATGGATATTGGATATATAAAGGCAGTGTATCTTTGGTTGTCTCTGTGTTGTTTTTGTTTGATTACTTTGTTGGAAACATTATAGGTACTATCCCATCAGTGGACAGTGGACCTGCTGACTCAATTGAATTTATTTTCTCCCTTCGTAACACTCGCTTTTCTGGGAGAGCATGAGACAGATTCGTACTTTTTGGGTATCCTGGGGAGCGGATGTTACAGTTTGAACAAAAAAACGAAACAAAACAACACTTACCTATGTCTTGATATGATTTTACCAATGTGATGAAGAAGGCGTGCAAGGGAAACTCAAGTGCTTGAGATGAGCCTTTGATTGCACTTGTTGATCTTTCTCTCTTTTAGGAATGAATCCTAACACTTCTCACTTGAGTGTATGAGATGCAGATAAGAAAGATGATCTCCAAGAAAGGAATGAGAATTAGATCCCTTGGAGAATTTCCCTATGAGCTAGCTTCAATGCATGAAGAGGGATGTGCTCATGAGAGGGAAATGAGAGAGATTAAGAGTGGTTATTGATTCTCAAAGATATTCAATATTAACCAAGATCTCTAATGAACTCAGCCATCTCCTATAAATAGGAAGCCATGAAAAGCCCATAAAACTAGCCAAAACCCAAAGGGAAGAAATATGCAACGTCTAGATTTTGGCAGTTTACGGCACAGACAGTCGACTGATGAACAACTGACAGTAGACTGGACAACGACTATAAAATTCTCAACGGCTATAATCTGAGCAAGGACATGCGATTGTAGAAGACTACACAGATGCTTGTACAATGGGCAGACGCCTGAATATCCTTCAGCAGGCGACTGTCACTTGGGATGGAAACGGAGATGAAAAATGCAACTTTCGCACTAGCGCCTTCAGATGATAGATGACCATTTCACAGGCGACTGTAATTATACATGTGACTGCAAATACTTCATCAGTCGACTGACTTGCAAATTGGGATAAAGACCAGAAAATACAAGTTGCACACAGACGACTGTATATCAATTCCCAGGCTCATGTTGGAAGACATGCGACTGTAAATTAAACTTCAGTCGACTGTTCCAAAAGCTCAAGTAAGAGTCAATAAAAAGGTTGACTTGAGCTGTGTATACCATTCGACTGTAGAAGGCTGGCCAGGCGCTTGGAGGTCATCCAGTCGCCTGTCGTGCCTTCATCAGTCGACTGTGGGAGAGCCAGAAACTTCAGTTTTGAGTTTAAGGCGTGGTGAACCTAATAGGATGGTTTCTATGATAATCCTAAGGCTCACCAAGATGGTTAAATGCATATGCATAAGAGTATGACCATATATCAATGCATTACAATAATCCTAGACTCAAAAAGAGTAATGCAAGAATTGAAATTACATGGATTACAAATTACATCTCCTAGAGTCTAAGTCTTCAAGCTCATGATACCTTGATGCTCTCCAACAACTCCAAGCTTTGGCACCCCTTGATGAGCTTCCCTTCATCAAGCTCCAAGCATTGTCATTACTCCTTTAAATGTCCATCCATCACCATGCTCCAAGCTATGGCTTCATTAGATGATCTTTATGACTTCATCCAAGCTTGAGCACTCCATCACTCTTGAAGGTCTTTCATATATCCATTGCATCATCCTCCAGGTATTATGCTTTGTCTCATCAACATATAATCATTACGATAAACTGAGACTAAAACATAAGATTGATTAGCACACTAACATAATGTATTGATCATCATCAAAACAACGTTAGTCTTGAACCCAAGAACTAACATGAATGAGGATGCCCAGAACGTTGAACATGATGCTTTATTTTCATCGAAAGGGGTACCAAACATACAATTGGTTTCCCAAGAGCAATTCGATACGTTCACTCAGTCAGTCAATGCCAGCCTCGTGAAATTGACTGCTGCCATCCAGTAAATTACCCGACAACCACTTCAGCTGGCCTCGGTGCAGCCACCCCAACCCAGCGCAACCCACTACGGGTGCACGGTATATGCTAAGAAGCTAGAGGATTGGGGATCAAAAACATCAGTGGTAGGCCAACCCACTGCTCAATACCACTCTTACATCTCGACAGATAACCAACAACAGTGAAGGTCACGACAACCAAAGGGAGGGAAACAACAACCGTTCATCCGGGCGGCCATTGGCCTGGGGCCCTCCAACAACGGGCGAGCTACTCGCAGCAGCGTGGAATATGTAAGAGATCATTGCACCCAAGATCACAGCCATAACCCTACGAGGCCCATGACTGGGTAAAAACAAAAAGGACGTGAGGGAAGCCCACCTCCTTAGAACTCTCAAAATTGCTTGAGGGGGAGCCCTGTCAATTCTTCCAGTGCCTCTACCTACTGACAGACTCACCGTCGAGAGGAAGAACAGCTTCCAGTTATCCCTGCTCCTTGCAGACGAACTCCTTTGAATGAGAACATCACTTCGGATCCTCGACTAAAAAAGTTCAAGATACCATCCATGAAGCTGTATGATGGTACATATGATCTATGGGAACAAGTCCGCAGATATTAAAGCGTGATGGAGCTACAGGGGGCCGACGAGCCATACATATGCCGTGCCTTCAATACTACTTTGACCAAGGCAGCAGATGAGTGGTACAACGGATTACGTAATAACAGTATTGGGTCCTTTGAGGAATTGTCCCAAGTATTTTCTCGGTAATTCATGGCAGGGAGAAGGCAGAAGCGAAAGCCAGCCCACCTGTTCACTTTGCAGCAAGGGGAGAGAGAAACGTTGCGAGACTTCTTCAAAAGCTTAAATAATGAAAGGATGCATGTCAAGGGTGCCACGTATGACACATTCATCACAGCTCTCACATAAGGAATTCATTACGAAGATCTGCTGAAGTCTCTACATCAGTTCCCACCGAGAAACCTTGAACATATGCTCGGTAGGCCGAAGCGATTTATGCTCTCGAAAGAGGCACTTGCATCCAAAAAGAAGAATTCTTCCAAACGCCATGTAGAGACAAGGCGGGAAGATCGACCACGTGATAGCCCCCGTCGAGAGCCCCAGGATTGGAAGCATCGGGATAGAAGCCCCAAAAGCAAGGAACGCTCACCTACTGATGCCTTTACAAAGCTGAAAGCCACCAGAGCTGAGGTTCTGGAATATGCTAAATGCGAGGGACTCTTCAACCAACCTCCTTCAACGCAAAAAAACAGGTATGAGAAAAGAGATGACATTAAATTCTGCAGGTATCACAACGACAATGGCCACAACACAGATGACTGCTGGACCCTGAAGAGGGATATTGAAACTCTTGGCAAGGGTGGACATCTAAAGAAGTTCGTCGACGATAACCAGGCAAATGAGGGAACCTTAAAGAAAAAGAGCAAAGAAAAGGGACCCATGCTTGATTGGCCCGTGACCAAGGTCGTCGACTGAGCTGCGAGGAGGAACCACAGTAGTTCAGATGGTGTCAGGCATCACCTATTCCACTTGAAATAAAAACGCTTGTACGAAATTATTTTTGTTGTTCAAATATTTTACCTATCGAATGAATAAAATTCCTTTCTTTCGAAAACACTTATCATCTGGATCAAATGACATGTGTGACCATTGTGCCTTGTGAGGTTTGCTTTCAATTTCCTCAAAGCATGTCTGTCCACGTCTATAGAGCCCCCAGTGAGCAAATGCTCAGCTATACAAAGCCAGTCTCACTTTCCTTGGACATCAGGAAAGATCATTAACGACATTCGTCGGATGTAAGTCGATGGTCCATCCCTTCGCCACCGAACGACCCTCAACATTGGACGTAAGTCGAGGGTCCAACCCCTCACTACCGAATGACCCTTGTCATCGGACATAAGTAAAGGGGCCAACCCCTCGCAACCGAATGACCCTCCTTATCAGAATGTAAGTCAAGGGGCCATCCTCTCACCACCGAACGATCCTCGTCGAACGTAAGTCGAGGGGACATCCCCTTGCCACGGAACGATCCTTTTCGCACGACGTCGAGGGCATCCCCTTGCCACCGAACAACCCTCGTCGTCGGACGTAAGTCAAGGGGCCATCCTCTTGCCACTGAACGACACTCCTTGTCGGAACATAATTCGAGGGGCCATACCCTTGCCTCTGAATGATCTTTATCAGACATAAGTCGAGGGGGACATCCCCTCGCCACTGAACTACCCTCGTCGTCAGACGTAATTCGAGGGGCCATCCCCTCGAACGATCCTCATCAGACAAAGTGGAGGGGCCATCCCCTCGCCACCAAACGACCCTCATTGTCAGATGTAAGTTGAGAGGCCATCCCCTTGCCATAGAACGATCCTCGTCGAACGTAAGTCGAGGGGCCATACTCTCACCACTGAACGACCATCAGTGTCAGACGAAAGTCGAGTGGCCATCCCCTTGCCATTGAACTACCCTAGTCTTCGGACAAAAGTCGAGGGGCCATCCCCTTGCCACCGAACAATCCTCATCTTTGGACAAAAGTAGTGGGGCCATCCTCTCGCTACCGAACGACCCTCGTCTTCAGACGTAAGTCGAGGGTCCATCCCCATGTTGGTGCACCTATTTGTTGAATGATGTGCTTAATGCCTAATATATGAATATTGGTTTAATGGAGAGCATTAATGAATACATGTTCAAGGGGAGCATGAATATAGGGGGAGCATGCCATGTTTATTTGTTGAACATCATTGTTGTATTGGTGCATGATTCCTCCTTCATCAAACTTCACACACACATGTTACAATGATATTATTTGAATGTTATTACTCAAATCTTATATTGGTTTGTCATCATAAAAAGGGGGAGATTGTTGGTGCAATGATCTAGGACTTCTTGTTTGATGATAACAAACGTGTGTGAACTTTCTAATCTGTGTGCTAAGTGTTTTCAGGAGTGGCAAGCTCGTAAATATTCAAAGAGAGTCTAAGTCAAAGTGATGGAGAATTTACCATTCATTAGCAAAGTGGACTTGGTCAAAGATGGAGATAATGACTACACATATTGGACTAAGTCAAAGATGATGAGATAAGGATGAAATCAATTCAAATCCATATTTGAATTGATTCAAATCAATTGGTGCATGAATCAAATCCTAAAGCCATACAAATTGAAGACTTGGTCAAAGATGGAGAGATATGGAGAATCTCATGCAAATCAATTGTGATTAAATGAGATCCAATTCTAGAATCCTATAGCCATCCAAATTCAAACTCCATATCCATGGTGATTCATTCAAATCCTATTCAAGTTAGGATTTCTTTTAATCTCCATCAATTATGGGATTCTATTTGATTCTAATTGATCCCATCCTCTCCTATATAACCCCATATTCAAAGAGAGATATTTTGAGAGAGGTCAAAACAAGAAAATTCGGCCATACATGAATAGGTTGCGCAACATCCCATAGTGCTATACCCTCCTATATTGCGCAAGCCCCATTGCCTCTCCTCCTTGTGCAAGCTCCAAAAACCCATTGCCAAAGCTCCTTGCTCAAGCCACCATTGATCAACCTTGCCACATCTTCAAGCCTCCATGCACAACATATCCAAGAGCTCCATTGCATCTTCAAGCTTGCAAGGCTGCAACAATCTTTGGGTTCTCCATGCCAAGGCCTCAACCTAGCAAGTATACCAAAGGAGTTCTCCATCCCATATTGCGCAACAAGTGGGCATATCTCATCAAGGCCGCAACATCTCTTTGATGATTCACCAAGGCCGCAAGTTATCATCCAAGGGTTCCTCATCACATTGCACAAGCCAACAAGGAGCAGCCCATGCACTGCCCTTGTACTACTGCTTGCAGTCCATACACTGCGGCTTGTAACCCACGCATTGCTGCTGTTCAGACACGCACTGCTGCTGTCGGCCCACACACTGCTGCTGCTGACCTATGAACTGCTGCACCACCAAGCCAAGGGGAGTGCCAAGGCTGTAACATCCAAGGAGAGGGGCTAAAGCCGCAAATTGAGTTGCTCCAGAGTTCGAGACGACTACATCCTGTCAGACTTGATCTGACCTGAGCTGATTGACAGAGACTACGACGACTAAACAAACTGAGATTTCCTAAAATATTTATTATTATATTTGTGTAGTAGTGTAGTGATCTTTCAAGGGAAAACTTTACCATACTTGACTTTTGGGGTCTTGTTTAGTGTGGTACTAGACAAGAGGGACTTGACTAGTTTGGACTATTCAAGTGAGAGCTTATACTATGATTAGTTTTGTTTAGCACCGGTGGAGTGCAGGTACTGAGAGCCAGGTGAGTTTAGAGTGGGTGCTCTAGCTACAGGTTGTACCAGGAGCACCAGTGGAGTGCGGTACGGAGAACCAGGTGAGTGTAGAGAGATGCTCTAGCTACAGGTTATACCAGGAACATTATTAATCTAGTATTTGCTTTCAGGACTAGACATAGGTCGTGGGGATGACCAAACTAGGGTAAATCTGCTGCATACTCTGTGATGGCTTATTATTTAATCCGCATCTGCTATAACTGCCTGTGATTACTCGTGAATTGCCGGAGAATTTTTATTAGCCTATTCACCCCCCTCTAGGCTTAGATCCAGATCCAACACCACATGCCACCGAACGACCCTCATCGGACGTAAGTCGAGGGATCATCCCCTCACCACCGAACAATTCTCGTCTGACGTAAGTCGAGGGGCCATCCCCTCGACACCGAACAATCCTCTTCATCAGACGTAAGTTGATGGGCCATCCCATCGCCACCGAACGACCCTCGTCGGACGTAATTCGAGGGGCCATCCTCTTGCCACCGAATGATCCTCGTGAGACATAAGTTGAGGGGCCATTCCCTCGACACCGAACGATCCTCGTCAGACGTAAGTCGAGGGTATATGACCTTCACCATCAAATGATCCTCATCGGACGTAAGTCGAGGGTCTACGACCCTCGCCATCAAATGATTCTTGTCAGACGTAAGCCAAGGGTCTACGACCCTTGCCATCGAACAATACTCATCGAACATAAGTCGAGGGGTCATCCCCTCATGACCAAACAATCCTCGTCGGGTGAACATTGTTGGGGCACTCACCTCGCTACCGATCGAGTCTTGTCAAATGAGGGACCTCTCACCTCATCGTTGAGAGAAACATTGTTCAACAGCTCACCCACTGCTCTCGTTACATGCAAGAGTCTGAACTATTGAAAGGGTCCAACCAATGACATAGCACTTGTGCTCCTTGAACAACAAAGTAATCTCTAATGATAAACACAAGCACAAGTTTTCATCAAAAGTATTCTCCCAGTTTTTCTTGCTTTTTACAAAATCACCACATCCTAATATAAGAAAGGGGCTTAGGAGGCTGCAAAATCTTGAGGCGGATGTTCGAGAAGTACAGTTCCCCTTGTTTCCTCAGATGTGACGGTGGTTTCCTGATCCCCCAAAGGTGCTGCATCAGTAGCCTTATCCATTGAAATGATGGCTCCCTCTATCAAGTTGGTAGCTCCCATGATTGAAGCATGACCAACCTCATCTACCGGGCTCTCAGGTTCGTCATCATCTAATGGCACCGGTAACTGGTCGAAGTCAACCTCTAAGGTAGGAAACATCCGTTTTACCTCATGATGGCATCGTTTTAAGCCCTCCCTATACAATTCATCCAAATCATCGAGACTATCTTTGTATTCTTGGACGGCTCTCTCAGTGATCTCCTTCTTGTCAAGCTCTTGTAGGTTAACAGGCAATTGAGCTTGAGGCTCGGACCTTTCTGTCTCCCCTCTTTTCTTTTCATCGAACAGCTGTTCCTTGGCCAGTTCCCTCAGGGCAATCTCCTCTTGTACCCGACCCTCGGTCTCCATTTTAAGAGCAGCCTCCATCGTATAGGCTTTAGCCAGCTCTTGCTCAACTTCTCTCACTCGAGATTTGAGCATGTCCTTACGAATTTTCCATCGCTACATCTTCGCCTTTTCCTACTCAATGGCCTTTTCAGCAGATTCCATCCACCTCGTCTTATGGGCCAGATTGGCCTCATAGTTAGCCACCGCCAACGAACGTCGACATAGTTCGGCAGTAGCAAAAATTTCATGTAGGCAAACATGTAAGTTAATTTTAATACCCGCCTTCAAATTAAAAGTAAGAAGATTATTTTAGCTGGAGATTTCGCTGAATCACAAATGTGGCTAGTCTCTCGTGGTCGATTCTTTCCAATATGGCCCTATTCTGGGGAAGGATCGAATTATCAACAAGCCGAGAAGTGGTCCCACAACTCAGAAGGGCTGACTCGTCCTTTTCCACTTAGAAGGTAGGTCGATAAAGTCCTTCCTCAGAACATTTGACCGGAACCTGAGCCGACCTATCTTCCAAAAATATCGATCTAAACTCCAGAGGAATGTCCTCTGCCAGTGGTTCTTGAGGAAATAGACCACCCAGTGGCCACATATCCTCATGGAGACACGGTCCTTGAAAGGGAGTCGAATCCCTCAAGTGTTCCTTTGGGGAAGGGGCCCGAGACCGTCCGGGGACCTCAGTCGAAATAGCGACAGTGTTCGTGTCTGATGAACATGAATTAGTAACGATGAACCTTATTTTTTGTTTCTTTTTCTTATTCTTAGTTTTTTCGACCTCGACCATGGGTTGTTTCATTCTCCTTTTTAGCGGTTGGCTCGTTTGAGGAACTTCTCGAGCCAACGAGGATAAGCTTTCAGCAGCCTTGGTTGGTTCATCCTCCAAAGGAGTCACCTGATGGGGGGCATATCCTCTTCAACCTCTAGAAGGGAAGCTTGAAGTCCCTCTTGTACATTTGACTCAACCTGATATTCTTGTTTGATCATACCTACAAAGAATAAAGAAATTTCAAGAAGAAGCAAATCAGGCCGAGGGTAGAGGCCGAGGGTAGAGGAAAGATTCGACCTTTATCCTAGATGGTTTTAAGCGACGTCTCGTCAGACAAAAGTTTCTTCATCGATCTACTTCCTTCTGGCAACCTTAAAAAAAGAACATCAACCTTTTTCTCTTCTTTAGAAAGTGACCGCTCTTCATTCATGACGACCTCGGGATTCCCCCACTGATTAAGAAAGCTCATCCTGCCTGGGAATACCACAAACACGAATTGTTTCTTCCATTTTGGATTAGAGCTGGGAAGATATTTGAACAAATTTTCTGTCTTTCCAAGCGGTAATCACGAACCAACCAGAGGACATGGGAGGGGACAATCTGAAGAAGTAGTTGAACAATCTAATGGATGGTTCAACACCATTCAACATACACAAACAATAAATCTAACCAAAATGCCCCACAAAATTTGGCATTAGCTGATATAGGGAAACCCCCAATGTGTTCAACACACAGAGCATGAAGGGGTGCATAGGAAATCGGAGCCCATGATGAAAGGCATTAACATACACACCCACTTCGCAGTCACTGGGGAAGCAAATCCTTTCCTCAGCCAGTGACAATCGAACCTGATAGCATACTTCTTTTGAAAATACCGAATTTGGTCGGCTACAACTTGGGAAGCCTGATTAGAGACCATGTCTGGAATTGCGGCTTTCCCCTTTTTTCCTTGAGGAGCAAGGGTCGAGGGCCCAGTAGATGTATGAGCCGCTGAGGAAGAAAACATGACCAAAATCTTCTAAGATAAATTAAGGAGAGGTGAATAGTTTCTATTCTAAAAATCTGAAGCAGTAAAGTTCACCTCGCCTCTCCCATTTTCTTTATTAAAGTAGAAGGACATCTCGTAGTGATCAAGACTGACCCTCTCATCGAAGGACACATGTCGACGATCCATACGTGTCCATATCCCAACCTTTGAGCTTACGCAACAACCAAATCAAAGGAATGTCGAGTTTTGGCACTTACAGTCAAATACTCCCGCCTCGACTGTTGTGCCCAATTAATGAGGTATCACATCACCCGACCTCAACAGACGAATCGTTTGGGTCCAGTGATGGCGGCCATTGTTACATCATCGGGCCGGCCCTCGAGGAAGAGGTTGACATTCTCATTCGTATTACGAAGCCCACAGGAGGGATGTCCAAGCCCACTAAGCCCATGAAGCACACAGGGAAAGTTACCCGTATGCCCAGTCAAAGTCAAGCCATGTTTTGCCCGTTGAGCTTCCAAGCCTTCAGGTGACGGTTAATAATGGCCTTATTAAATGACGTGGTAAGTGGACAACGGTTACATCTATTCTTCAGGGATAATCACGCCCCCATTATGGTAAGGCGGTTATCCTCCAACGACACTGAAAGGATAGCTTTACTTATAAATATGAACAACGTTGTAACGACTGCTTTTCATGTATCTGGATTTTATATATAATATATGTTTTGGTGGATTTTCTCCTCTTGTGTGGTTTTCGTCTCCGTAGATTTCATTTTCGATCGATTCGTCGTATTTTCTCGCTCCTTCCTTAGGATTGTCAATTTCGAAGTAAGTCACTCGTGACGGACTTCATAACGGTCGTATCTAACTATTAGATCAAGCCTAGGAGTCTTAGGAATCGATCCCGGGGCCCCGCGCTCTGTATCGGTACTTTCTGTGCTCATTAGCCGGTGTAAGAAGGGCCACCGACCGACTAGATGACGATCCAGTCGGTCGGCAATCCTTCTTGGACCGACTAGTTAGCTTTCTAAATTTCTCAGGAGTTACTGTTTATCGTTAGTCGGTCTAAGAACGTTGGTTGACCGACTAGGTTGCAAACTAGTCGGTCAGCAATGCTTCTTGAACCGACTAACTCATCAAATTATTTTTGTATCAGTTACTGTTTACTCTTAGTCGGTCTAAGAACGTTCATCGACCGACTAGTTGCCAAACTAGTCGGTCAGTATTTGTTCATGGACCGACTAACTCTAGAATCCTAATTTCACCTGTAGCTACTGTTTACACTTAGTCGGTCTGCGTTGGTCGACCGACCGACTAGTTGTCAAACTAGTCGGTCAGTGGTTGTTCTTTGACCGACTAACTAGTGCTGTAAACCCTAGTTTTGCCCTAGCCGCCAGCCTAGCCTATAAATACCCAACCCAAACGTTTTCTTCCCCTCTAACTCGACCCTAAACCCTAAAATCGCCCCCATTGATCCCCCATCTTCCTCCAAGCTTCATCCCTCCATTCTAAGCCCTAAATCCATCATCCAATCCAACCATTCACTCCATCCACCTCTCATCTTCCCCAAATCTCCATCAAAACCCATCAAAATCCCCAAAATCCCCCAAAACCCTAGTTTCCCCAAACTTCTCCAATCTTTTCCAGATCTGGTCCTAGGGTTCCCCGGAGTGTTTCTTCCGCCTCCTCTCGGTAAGAAATCGATCTACCGTTGTTTTCTTATCCTATTGTAATTTTTATGAAACCCTAATAAAATACTTGTGTTTTGATGATTGTTCCCCATAACAGCGATTCCCCGTAGGCTAGCATCCGCGGAGACGAACTTTCGTAACCGTTCTCCCCGGTGATAGGCAAGTGAAACTTGCATCTCTTGATTTGGGCCATGTCTTAGGCCATTTACCTTGCTTTAGCGTAAAAGAGACTAGACGGTGAAAGGATAGCCGTTTAGACGCCATTGACCTAGCTTGACAACGAAGCTTGGTCCGTCACCTTCATCATGCTTGTATGTCACGTTTACTTTCCCTAAACGGTACGCGTATTAACTGTTCATGTCATCCATGCATCCTTAACTGTTATTGCATTTTAACTGCCATGTTTAATTTAAATAAACGGTGCGCGAATATGTTCATGTCATTGCATTTCGCCTGTCACGTTTAATTTAATTAACGGTATGCGAATTATCTGCTCATGTCATTGCATGCTTGAATACTCATCGTGATTGCGTAGCATCGCTACATACTAGTGTTACTTGTTCCGGCTAGGTGCACCCCTACGCCATACTTATCAAATACACTTTCTGGCTCGTGTTCCAGAAGACGAGCTCATCACAGCCTGCGGGCAATAGGGCACTCGTTGAGTGATCCCTTGTACTTGATACTTGAATACAGCCTGCGGGCAATAGGGCACTCGTTGAGTGATCCCTTGTACTTGTACTTGTTACTTGACATTACATGTCACAACAACCCCTTGCCGCTTGTACTATACTTTACCTTACTTGTTACTTGACATTACATGTCACCCCTACCGCTTGATACTAGCCACGTGTACTCACCTTTACCTTACTTGTTGCCACCGTACTTTATTTGCCATGCACCATGTTTTAATTGCTAGGTTGCTAGTTTACCATTATTCCCGTTTCCTTGCACAAGTCTTCCGACTTGCTGACATGTGCCCCTTTTCTCTTTTGGGTGACACATGTTAGAGCCCGAGCCTGAGTTACTTGTTGAGGACGAGGTGTTTGCTGACGCCGAGCCCGTACTTGTGTTTGACGGGGAGTACGTGGACACTGGGGACCAGTCCTAGTGTCTTCGTTGTGTTTTACTTTTATTAGACAGTTGTTTTTGTTATCGGTGCGTAGCACCCATACTTTGTTGTTGTCGTTTCTTTTGTTGGCCTTGTTCTGGGCCTTTAGACTCTTTTCTTTTAGCCTGGTGGCTTTTCTGGATGTTGGACTTATTTTCTTGTTGGACAATGTTTGAGATGAGGAATTTTATTTCAGTTTCTCCTTTTATTATTATTGTTATTCTGTTGTGGTTACAGGGACCTGTTTATGTATTGTGGACGCTTATCGGGTTTGGGGCTTCACAGCTCCACACTCGTGCGGACCTTTTCACGTCTCGCCTCCATTTTAGGGAAGCGGGTCGTGACAGGTTTTAGTGGTGGCCCATGCAGGTCCTTCTGTAACTGCGATTTTTGGAATAGCGATAATAATATTAGAATGTCCAATAAATTAAGTTCGACGTCCGAGTCATAAGCTATGAGTCTAATCTGATTCGTTTTCTGTGTCACTAGATGGCAGGAAGACGATTCACCCGTGGTGGTGGTAGTGGTGCGCTCCCTCATGATGAGGAGCCTGAGCGGGAACCCACCAGCGGTGAGATGATGCGGATGATGATCCAGATGATGCAAGTGCAGCAGGGCGTGCTTCTGCAAGTCCAGAATTCTCCACCTGCTCGAGCTGCCCGGGCTCTTCCGGATGCCCCTCGCTCTGAGCCAGGAGCGAAGCAATTTCGGGAGCTGGGTCCCGCATATTTTGATGGTTCTGAGGGTCCTCTGGCTGCCGACGAGTGGATAAGGAACATTGAGGATAACTTGGCAATGGCGAAGATTAACCCGGCTGGATGGGTTGATCTGGCTAAGAGGCAGCTGAAGGATAACGCCAGGAATTGGTGGGATGCTGAAGAGAAGATGCTGGTGGAGCCGATCGTCTGGGCTACCTTCAAGTCCAGATTTGATGGAGAGTTCTTCCCGAAGGCTGCTAGACAGGTGATGCTGCAGCGCTTCATAGATCTGAAGCAGGGGAGCTTGTCGGTGGATCAGTACCACCAGGAGTTCACGAGGCTCAGTCGGTTTGCACCTAAGATGGTGCAGGATGCCGATGAGAAAGCTCAGCGATTTCTCCAGGGACTTGCCTTGGAGCTTCAGAGCTTTGTGACCTCTTCTGACTTGGAGACATATCAGAAGGTTCTGATTGCTGCGAGGCGGCAAGAGTTAAATTTGAATCAGAGGAAGGGACATGTTTTCGGAGCTGGGAAGAGGCCTATGGAGCAGGCCAGGGCGGTGGTTAGGCCTGGTTTCAAGCCTAGTCATCCGGTGCAGTTCAAGAGGCCAGGAGGGCCTATTCTGAAGACTTGCCATTTCTGTGGCAAGACTGGACACCTCAGGGATCAGTGTAGGAGGTTCTAGGGCAGTGCATTGTCTGCGGAGATCCTACCCACACCATCCGGGAGTGTCCGAAGTCGAGGCAGCCTTGGCGGGCTCCTATTGCAGCACAGCCGTTGCAGCAGCGCGCTCCTGTGCCCGTTGGACGTGGAGCGCCCCTTGTTCCACAGAGACAGGCCTTTCGGCAGGCTGTTCCGCCGAGAGGGCAGGCCTTTCTGATGACTGAGGAGGAGAGCATGGCCGTGGATGAAGTTATTGCAGGTAACGCTCATTCTAGCTATTTATCTTCCTTAGTTAGTTTGATTCTGATTATATTGGTTGCTTGCTCATGATTGTTTGCTAGACTAGGATTTGATTGTTAATTGCTTATTAGGTGTGGTTTTGGTTTGCACGTTCCCTGCACGAGTCCTCTTTGACTCTGGTGCATCGATGTGCATTTTGGCCCGGAGCTTCGTGGAGAAGCATTCTTTGTCGACGTCCCCTCTTCCTAAGAGTTGGAATATCGTCACAGGGAACGGTGTGATCTCGGTGCATCATGGGTGCAATTCTTGCTCGTTGGTGGTTTGTGGACGTGAGCTTTGTGCTGATTTCATTGTCCACGACATCATCAACTATGATGCAGTTCTTGGGATGGATTGGCTTGCGAGCTTCTATGCTACGATCGACTGCAGGAGGAAGAAGGTGGTGTTCGAGATCCCCGGACATCCAGTGTTTGAGTACAGTCGTGGTAGCAGTTCGCTTGGTCCTGTCAGATTTCGGGCCAGGCCGGTGGAGGCTGTGGCTATGCAGATGGAGCTGGAGTGGCCAGCTGTGGTGCGAGATTTTGGCGACGTCTTCCCCGAGGAGATGTCTGGTTTGCCACCTGATCGAGCTTTGGAATTTTCTATCGATCTTGTTCCAGGTGCGCAGCCAATTTCGAAGGCGCCGTATCGTATGGCACCTGCAGAATTGGAGGAGTTGCGGAAGCAGTTGGATGAGCTGTTGCTGAAGGGTTATATTAATCCTAGTGTGTCTCCGTGGGGAGCACCGGTGTTGCTGGTTAAGAAGAAGGATGGTTCGCGTCGCATGTGCGTGGACTATCGGGAGTTGAATGCGGTAACTATTAAGAATAAATACCCGTTGCCTCGCATCGGTGATATTTTTGATCAGCTTGGAGGTTCGAGGGTGTTTTCTAAATTGGATTTGAGGAGTGGTTACCATCAGTTGAAGGTGAAGAAGGGAGATGTTCCGAAGACAGCGTTCAGGACGAAGTATGGACACTATGAGTTTGTGGTTATGCCCTTCGGCGTAACTAACGCGCCCGCAGTTTTCATGAATCTGATGAACCTGATTTTCTACGACTTTTTGGATAAGTTTGTCGTTATCTTTATTGACGACATTCTGATCTATTCGAAGTCGGAGGAAGAGCATGCCTCGCACTTAAGGACGGTGTTGGAGATTTTGAGGAAGCATCAGTTGTATGCTAAGTTTTCGAAGTGTGAGTTTTGGCTGGATCGAGTTGCTTTTCTCGGGCATGTGGTGACTGGAGATGGTATTTCAGTGGATCCCGAGAAGATTCAGGCCATCAGGGAATGGCCTGTTCCGTCGTCAGCATCTGAGATTCGGAGTTTTCTTGGACTTGCTGGTTATTATCGGCGATTCATCAAGGACTTTTCTCGTATTGCTGAGCCAATGACCAGGTTGACGCGGAAGGATGTTGCTTATGTTTGGTCGGGTGATTGTGAGGGTGCTTTTGGTGTTCTGAAGGAAAGGTTGACGACTGCCCCTATTCTTGTTGTGCCTGATCGCAGCGGTGGATTTGAGATCTTTTGCGATGCTTCTGGCAAGGGTCTCGGTTGCGTGTTGCATCAGCACGGGCATGTTGTGGCGTATGCGTCTCGTCAGCTTAAGGTTCATGAGAAGAATTACCCGACGCATGATTTGGAGTTGGCTGCCGTTGTGTTTGCTCTTAAGATTTGGAGGCACTTCCTGCTGAGTGAGAAAGTGAAGATTTTCACCGATCACAAAAGCTTGAAGTATATTTTCACTCAGAAGGAGCTCAACATGCGACAGCGTCGATGGTTGGAGCTTATGGCGGATTATGATATTGATTTGCAGTTTCACCCTGGCAAGGTGAATGTGGTTCCGGATGCTTTGAGTAGGCTTCCGGCGGTGATGATTTTGACCTCGCAGTGGAGATTGCAGCAGGATTTTTGCGAGTCTGGTATTGAGATTGTTCTTCCTGGAAAGGCTTCGTCGTTGATGTACATGCAGGTACAGTCGACGATCGTGGATCGGATTAAGGCTGGCCAGGCTGAGGATCCGAAGCTGGTGAAGATTCGGGAGCAGGTGGAAGCCGGTCTGCGGACTGACTTTTTGATTCATGAGGATGGCTCGCTGAGGTTTGGAGCCAGGTTGTGTGTGCCTGCTGGGGATATCAGAGAGGAGCTGATGGTGGAGGCACACAGTTCGCCGTATTCTGTGCATCCTGGTGGCACCAAGATGTACCAGGATCTTCGTCTGAATTATTGGTGGCATGGTATGAAGAGGAGCGTGGCTCGGAGTGTAGCCAAGTGCTTAGTTTGCCAGCAAGTGAAGGCGGAGCATCAGCGTTCGGCTGGGTTGCTACAACCGCTTCCGATTCCGGAGTGGAAGTGGCAACACATCACTATGGATTTCGTGACTGGACTACCTCGGAGTCCGAAGCAGAATGACGCGATTTGGGTGATCGTAGATCGATTGACCAAATCAGCGCATTTTATTCCGTTCCGAGTGGGACAGTCCACTGAGGCGCTAGCGAGGAGATATATGGAGGTAAAATTCTTTTACTCTCCGTTTTTATTTCCGTTTCCTAGTTTGGATAGTGATGTAACATGAATCGTGCAGGAGGTTGTGCGACTTCATGGAGTCCCCGTGAGTATCGTGTCTGACAGAGACACGAGGTTCACATCTCAGTTTTGGCAGAGTTTGCAGAAGAGCTTGGGTACGCGTCTGAGTTTCAGCACGGCGTACCATCCGCAGACGGATGGCCAGTCCGAGAGGACGATTCAGATTTTGGAAGACATGCTGAGGGCGTGCATGTTGGATTTCAAGGGTTCGTGGGAGGACCATCTACATTTGGTGGAGTTTTCCTACAACAACAGCTTCCAGGCGAGTATTGGCATGGCGCCATTCGCCGCTCTTTATGGGAGGAAATGTCGATCTCCATTGAGTTGGGATGACGTTGGTGATCGGGAGTTGTTGGGACCTGAGATGATCGTGGAGGCCGTGGATATCGTCAGGAATATTCGGGAGAGGTTGAGAATTGCTCAGGACCGTTTTAAGCATTGGGCGGATGCTAAACGTCGTCCCTTGGAGTTTCAGCCAGGCGACCATGTGTTCTTGAAGATTTCCCCGAATCGTGGTGTGATTCGTTTCGGGAAGCGTGGAAAGTTGAGCCCGCGATACATTGGACCGTTTGACGTTTTGGAGAGGGTTGGCGAGGTAGCTTATCGCTTGGCCTTGCCGCCGTCTTTGGAAGGAGTTCACAATGTTTTCCATGTGTCGCAGCTTCGTCGATACATTAGCGATCCGTCTCATGCGGTGGATTTTTCGGAGATTACCGTTCGCCCCGATATGACGTATGACCAGCATCCAGTGCAGATTCTGGACAGGCGTCAGAAATCGCTTCGGAACAAGATTGTCAATCTTGTGAGGGTGATGTGGCGACACGGTTCACCTGGAGAGTCTACTTGGGAGAATGAGGATGAGATGCGAGAGCGTTTCCCACTTTTGTTTCCGGACTCGTGAGTTTTGGAAATTCCGAGGACGGAATTTTTCTTAAGTTGGTGAGGATGTAACGACTGCTTTTCATGTATCTGGATTTTATATATAATATATGTTTTGGTGGATTTTCTCCTCTTGTGTGGTTTTCGTCTCCGTAGATTTCATTTTCGATCGATTCGTCGTATTTTCTCGCTCCTTCCTTAGGATTGTCAATTTCGAAGTAAGTCACTCGTGACGGACTTCATAACGGTCGTATCTAACTATTAGATCAAGCCTAGGAGTCTTAGGAATCGATCCCGGGGCCCCGCGCTCTGTATCGGTACTTTCTGTGCTCATTAGCCGGTGTAAGAAGGGCCACCGACCGACTAGATGACGATCCAGTCGGTCGGCAATCCTTCTTGGACCGACTAGTTAGCTTTCTAAATTTCTCAGGAGTTACTGTTTATCGTTAGTCGGTCTAAGAACGTTGGTTGACCGACTAGGTTGCAAACTAGTCGGTCAGCAATGCTTCTTGAACCGACTAACTCATCAAATTATTTTTGTATCAGTTACTGTTTACTCTTAGTCGGTCTAAGAACGTTCATCGACCGACTAGTTGCCAAACTAGTCGGTCAGTATTTGTTCATGGACCGACTAACTCTAGAATCCTAATTTCACCTGTAGCTACTGTTTACACTTAGTCGGTCTGCGTTGGTCGACCGACCGACTAGTTGTCAAACTAGTCGGTCAGTGGTTGTTCTTTGACCGACTAACTAGTGCTGTAAACCCTAGTTTTGCCCTAGCCGCCAGCCTAGCCTATAAATACCCAACCCAAACGTTTTCTTCCCCTCTAACTCGACCCTAAACCCTAAAATCGCCCCCATTGATCCCCCATCTTCCTCCAAGCTTCATCCCTCCATTCTAAGCCCTAAATCCATCATCCAATCCAACCATTCACTCCATCCACCTCTCATCTTCCCCAAATCTCCATCAAAACCCATCAAAATCCCCAAAATCCCCCAAAACCCTAGTTTCCCCAAACTTCTCCAATCTTTTCCAGATCTGGTCCTAGGGTTCCCCGGAGTGTTTCTTCCGCCTCCTCTCGGTAAGAAATCGATCTACCGTTGTTTTCTTATCCTATTGTAATTTTTATGAAACCCTAATAAAATACTTGTGTTTTGATGATTGTTCCCCATAACAGCGATTCCCCGTAGGCTAGCATCCGCGGAGACGAACTTTCGTAACCGTTCTCCCCGGTGATAGGCAAGTGAAACTTGCATCTCTTGATTTGGGCCATGTCTTAGGCCATTTACCTTGCTTTAGCGTAAAAGAGACTAGACGGTGAAAGGATAGCCGTTTAGACGCCATTGACCTAGCTTGACAACGAAGCTTGGTCCGTCACCTTCATCATGCTTGTATGTCACGTTTACTTTCCCTAAACGGTACGCGTATTAACTGTTCATGTCATCCATGCATCCTTAACTGTTATTGCATTTTAACTGCCATGTTTAATTTAAATAAACGGTGCGCGAATATGTTCATGTCATTGCATTTCGCCTGTCACGTTTAATTTAATTAACGGTATGCGAATTATCTGCTCATGTCATTGCATGCTTGAATACTCATCGTGATTGCGTAGCATCGCTACATACTAGTGTTACTTGTTCCGGCTAGGTGCACCCCTACGCCATACTTATCAAATACACTTTCTGGCTCGTGTTCCAGAAGACGAGCTCATCACAGCCTGCGGGCAATAGGGCACTCGTTGAGTGATCCCTTGTACTTGATACTTGAATACAGCCTGCGGGCAATAGGACACTCGTTGAGTGATCCCTTGTACTTGTACTTGTTACTTGACATTACATGTCACAACAACCCCTTGCCGCTTGTACTATACTTTACCTTACTTGTTACTTGACATTACATGTCACCCCTACCGCTTGATACTAGCCACGTGTACTCACCTTTACCTTACTTGTTGCCACCGTACTTTATTTGCCATGCACCATGTTTTAATTGCTAGGTTGCTAGTTTACCATTATTCCCGTTTCCTTGCACAAGTCTTCCGACTTGCTGACATGTGCCCCTTTTCTCTTTTGGGTGACACATGTTAGAGCCCGAGCCTGAGTTACTTGTTGAGGACGAGGTGTTTGCTGACGCCGAGCCCGTACTTGTGTTTGACGGGGAGTACGTGGACACTGGGGACCAGTCCTAGTGTCTTCGTTGTGTTTTACTTTTATTAGACAGTTGTTTTTGTTATCGGTGCGTAGCACCCATACTTTGTTGTTGTCGTTTCTTTTGTTGGCCTTGTTCTGGGCCTTTAGACTCTTTTCTTTTAGCCTGGTGGCTTTTCTGGATGTTGGACTTATTTTCTTGTTGGACAATGTTTGAGATGAGGAATTTTATTTCAGTTTCTCCTTTTATTATTATTGTTATTCTGTTGTGGTTACAGGGACCTGTTTATGTATTGTGGACGCTTATCGGGTTTGGGGCTTCACAGCTCCACACTCGTGCGGACCTTTTCACGTCTCGCCTCCATTTTAGGGAAGCGGGTCGTGACAAACGTCAATAGTATAGGAAACACTTCAGAGGTACTGAATACTAGTTACTCTGACAACCTCAGAGTCTACTTAAGTCGGTACTAACTTAAGCATCGGAGTGAATTTGGGTCGAAACCCAAATCCCACACCCCCTAACGAGTGTTTGTGGTGCAGATCAATTGAGGTTCGACCCAGTGAGAAGGTCGAAGGGTCGTAATTTACGACCGAGAGAAAGGTCGAGCTCAAGCCCAGTATCTCGAAGTCTCGCTCCCCACGACCCGGGTTCCATCTACCGCGGGTCCCACTCAACAGCTGACGAGGCTCCAACTCATTAGATGCGTCCAAGTCAGCCCAATCTACTGTTGGCCGGAACCCATCCGTCAACAACAACAAAGCTGGATACGGCGGTGTTCAATAGGCTTGTGGATGCTGGGGGTGGCGGAGAAGATCGAGGAGTCGATGGCGGTTGTGGTGCAGAGGCGGGTCTTGAAGGACATGGGTAGGGATTTGGAGATTTTGGCGGGGCCCACAGAGAAAGAGACATATTGATCGGACGGCCCAACACGTGTTGGACCGTTGCACGGTCCTCTGTGCGTCGGAGCCAACCCGAACCCTTTGCAAACACAAGAACGGGAGGTTAAAAAAAAGGAATAAAAAGCACAATAAAAAGGATCAAAGAGAGATTCTACCAAGTCTTTTTGATTTCAAAGAGAAAGGGACGTTCATGCAGTGTCAACAAAAGACATGACCGAGCCTGAGAGACCGTGACAAAAAGAACGAAGGATTGAAATTGCTCGACTGTATTTAGCTCCAATGTCTGGTGGAATACGACGTGCTACGTAATGGTGGATGACCGGCGAGTGGTCCTGGAAACACAAACCTGGGCACCATCTGTACATGCTTTGTATGCCCTAGAGCTTTGTGACGGTTCTACCTGTCATTTAGCAATTGACCTTGTTGGCATCGATGAGTGGGGATCTGCTGCAGTTCACCGTCGTGCAATTTGAAATACTCGTTATACATTACAATTGTGGTAAATGTAACGCTTCGAACAAGGCTTTCTAGAGGCTGCTGTGACTCTCAATATGCAAGTATCCTTGACCACTAAAAACATATTTGATGAAAATAAATTCGAAGATTAAGGGGGTAATGTCGATCATAATGGATGTTATAAAAAATTTAGTAATTTGAATAAGTGATCTGTGTCGTGCATCTAGACCTATAGGGCTTTTTGAGGCCTTTTGATGGTTTTAGTTTTTTTAATTTTAATGACATGCAACGTGCACCTAGTATCATTAAATACCATTGTATTCATGGAATTGAAAGACTTATTTATTTGAAATAAATTATTGATTGGTTCGTGAGGTGCCCACTTTTCTTGAGAAACTAGTTTTCTTGCAGAGTACGAGTGAGTACGTAAGGACTTTGGGCATAAGATCAAAATTCTTTCTTTCTTTTATCATGTTGATGAGACAATCCACCAAACAATAGATTTGTAATGGGAGAACCAATGTTACAGTAGTTGGACGACGATGATGACACGAACTGAGTGATCGACGGCAACTGTCGAAGAAGGGACATCAGAGATGATCAATACCGCGGGCTGCCGAAGTATCTGCAGTACAGTAAACTTGTCAAAGGGGAGGTCGGGCTTGGGTCCGACCCGAAACCCCTCCGAAGCTTAAATTAGTATTGGGCTCAAAGGGAACTCGTATAGTCAAAAGCGAACTGTATGTGATTCGATTTGACTATGCCGAGCTATATTTTTAAATGTAGAAAGCACAAGCATATGTAAAAATACCTGGCCTTTGGGATAAAATCGTTTCGAACCTTTCTCTGTTGTGTGTCTCAGCCTTTTATAGGCCCCCCTTGTTGTAACGTCTACTCATTCATGTCGTCCATTTACTCTTCTAACGTCTATCATTAAGGGCATGTGTCATTAAATGTCGTCATTATTCGACGATTGAAGAGTCTCGTGTATCACGCGGCGTAACGGTTTTCCCTTGATTGATGTGAATCTCGAAAATCATGCTCATTAAATGATGTAACAGTCGCTTCCGTAATTCGCCAGGGTAAAAGCCTTGTACGTAACGTTGATCGGGTTTGTAGTTGCCGATCTTGTGAGCCTGATCTTATTCTAAGACCCGATCTATCCCAATGTGTCCTCTTCTGAATCCGAGCCTCCGACGCTCTTCGAGATTATGAGCTACGACGATCTATATAGATCGCTGCATTGGTTAACATACAAACTGTATTTAGGTCGTAACAATTGCCTCCGTCATTCGATCCTGAACTTAGAAAATGACGGTTCAGGATCGGATGATGTGTCGCATTCTCATTGCTTGGGCATGGATTTTGAAGAGGCACAATTAATTCTCCCACCAAAACATCACGTCATTCAAATACGAAAATCGAAGCGACAAAATGATTGATGGCTAGAGATCTCTCCACGTCGCTATATTTGAACGGCCACGATCTCACTGGTTACCCTATAAAGTCGAGACAAAGCTTTGAGAAGAAGCTTTCCTCGCATGCGCGAAAGGATTTTCTTTAGAGATTTTTCCGGCGACGATTCCTCTTCTCTTGTCGTCTTTCTCGATCAATCTGCGAATCGAAGGTATTTTCGCTTCCATTAATCATGAGTTCCTCTCCTTCTTCTACTGATTCTGAAACCAACCGGCTGTTAGAGGGTTTAGGAGAACCAAACATCGATTCTAGGGGTAGATTTGATTTGGGAATTGGGGATGTTGGAGTCCAAGAGAAGACTGTCCCCACTTCCGATACTAATAGCGATGGTGCTTATTGGCTGAAAGATCGTCTTGCTTCTGGCGATGTTCCTGAAGCCACTTCCTCTTTGGTAGTTAAAAGAGACCCTAGGAAAGGCAAGGCTTTGGCCGTCAGACCCATTAGATTGGGGATTCCTTCTGAGTGCGTCATATGCGGACTATCTGGTATACCTCAGGAGATATTGACGACTGCCTCTGTAGTTCGGACCAATATGATCCCGATCATATGATCTCAGTTTATTCGTCCTCCTTACGAAGTTAGATTGGCTTCCATTTATGATCGGCTCTGTTCTCCCAAGGAGAATGAGATCGGTGTATATACCAAAACCTTCAACGTCGGACTTCATTTTCCTCTCCATCTATTTTTTGTTACAGTTATTCACTTCCTTGAAATTCCACTCCGTCGATTAAGTCTGAACTCCTACAGTGCGATCATCAGTTTCATTATACTCTGTTCAGCCAGTGGGATAGCACCAACCGGCCAGTGGGATAGCACCGACCCTCCCACTTTTTCAATACTTTTTTCAGTTAAAGTGTCGTTCTGCCCATTTCCATATTTCTACTCGTAAAAAGAGGACACGGAGTGGAAGGCGATATTTGATATTTGATAGCGCCTATGCCAAGGCGGAGGCTTCGAAGTCAAGGGCTAAAAAAGAGTGGATCCACCGGTCACTCGATCCAAAGCTGCGGCGACTAGCTCTGCGTTTGCTGGGCTTTCCCATTTGAAGCTTTGAGTTGGGGAGGTTGTGTTCGTGGTTGGTTAGGTGCGCTAGACATGTAGGGTGGTCTGCCATGTTTGCTTGTTTGGGGGGAGGGTTGTGCATTTTTTTGCTTTGGGGTCCTCTTTCTTTGTTAGATGTATGAGGCTTGTTTGATGTTTGGGGGCTTGCGCTTGTGCCTAGCCTTATCTTGTGGTCCTTCCGTGTCTGCTTGATTACTAGCACCTGGTGACTGCTTCCTGGCCTCTCCCATGTCTGTAATCAGGTAAGGCGGTAGTGATGTTTCCATACTTTGTACACACCAGCATATATATAATTACTTAATTTTCAAAAAAACAAAAGAGGACGCTCATCTTGAACCTTCCGAACAAAATTGCTAATTGGAAGGTGAACTATGTTTTCATTTCAATGCCCGAAGCTCTACCCTTCAAAACTCGGTGGGGGCGAGATTAACCAACTGGCCCAAAAGGACGTCGTCATCGATGAATCAGAGAAAGAGATTGCATATGTGCTTCTAGGAATTCCAAGTTTGAATATAACATTCAAGATCTTGGTTACAAAGGAGTTGATCGAAAGCCATGTTTGGCCTGAAGGTAAACCGCTCTTTACAGATGTCATCAAGCACTTTGCTCACCCTAATCTTTCATCTTCTTGCAGGCTCGGTTGGTGGGACATCGATGATGAGCTTCATTGTGAAGGAACTCATGAAAAGGGGGAAGAAGCAACTGATGGAAGAGTCAGAAGCTCAGCCTTCTGCCCAAGAAGTCATAAGATCGTCCATCGAGGCTTCGAAGAAGAGAAACAAACCATCTTCGGAGATGGTGGGGGCTGGTAAGAAGAAGAAGAGCAAAAAGGGCAGGGCCGAGGTTCTTAGTTAGGCTCCAGAAGAAGTTACCACTGCTGCTTCCCCTGACGTCGTTGTCCTCGATCAACAGCCCGGTCTGAAACCTTTGGCATTGACTTTGGTTGATGTGCCACCCACTGGTTTGGAACCTAGCCTCACTGGTTCGGAGCCTCGTCCCTCGAGCTCGGCACTTCTTTACACTTCTACGGTCCAATTACGACCTTTAAGTTCGGCTGAGAACGCCGATAAGTGGACAGGGGTTGTATGCCCCCCTAAAGGGCCGACTGGACTGATCCATCCGAGCTGTGACCAAGCTTTAGCGGTGTTTAGATCGAAGAAATCCGATCTAGCCGATCTGCCCAAAGACAAGCTTCTAAAGCCGACGTACCTGGTGAGCGTCGAAGAATCTGTCTTTGAAGAATGTGGGGTCGCTGCCCGCTTGGTTGAAAATTTGGTTCTCCCCAGGGATAGGGAATTAGCACCGTAATTTGGCTTTCTCAACAGGTTTACTTCCATTCTCTTACCATTTACTTCGTCCAAGTAATTTTCTTTAAATGTCGTTGTACCTTGTGCAGTTATCCTCGGTGTTGGTGTCTCTTCATCGGCACTCGGCCTTTATGAACACCGCTAAAGTTTGGCTCGTCAGGAAGAAAAAGGAGCTAGAAGCAGTGAAGAAAGAGGCCACTGAGCAGCTGAAACAAGAACATCTGAGAGTCGCCAACTTTGGTGCCCAGGTTGAGGCAATGAGAAAGATCTGGATGAGCTAAATAAAGTTTGTGCTCTGGCTGAAGAAAGGACAAAGGAAGCTTATGCTCGTAGAGAAGCCCTTGACTAGCAAATGTCTAAGGAGAAAGAGATATCTAAGAAAAGGGGCTCCGAGCTTCAAGCTTGGATAGATGATTTGGCAAAGGTTGACCTTGAGGAGATAAAGAAGGTTGCCGTCACCGATTATCAGCTTAAAGAGTTCGTCCCAGCCCCAGGGAAAGCCCTCAGAAATGTCTTCAATAAGTGTCGGTGAGAGATAGAGAGAGTTTATCTGAGCATCGAGATCGATTTCTCGAAGTTATCCATGGTCTTCACTGACGACGAAGATTCTTCGTCGGAGAATGACCAAGAAGATGCGCAGGAAGAGGATCCTCATCCTGGAGAAGATTAGGATTGAACGATGATGTAACGACGTTTAAACATCATACCTTTGAACGGTCATCCTCCATTGTAATGATATTTTCGAATGAATGAAACGATGATTATGTTTTGGTTGTGTTGAAAATTTCCATTTCCTTCTATTTGTGTTGAAAATTTCCATTTCCTTCTATGTTTATTGCCTATACTTGCCCCCAACATTTTGTGTGTGGCTAAGTTAAGAAGACATAAAATGTTGATACAATAGACATAGATAATGCTCAATTTAAGCGAGTAGATTATATTTTACTTTCGAGCTTGTGAGATCGTCTATCTGGCTCTTTTGAACCAAACATACTTAAATTTCCAATCATATAACCCACCTGTTTGTAAGGATTCATATAATCATCTTCGGCGTTAAGCTTCCTCGGCCTGCGAGAGCTTAAACTTCTGATCGTATAACCGAGCAGCTCGTAAAAGTTGCCCATATTCGTATAGCAAGATTGGCCCGCAAGATCTTAAACTCCCAGTCGTATAGCCGAGTAGCTCGCAAAGGTTTCCCCTGTAAGGATTCATATAATCATCTTCAGCGTTAAGCTTCCTCAGCTCGTAAGAGTGGTGGGCCCAAAAAGGTGCTTCTCTCAAGCGTAAGAGTCCGTACAAGTAATATAATCTGGGAGTCCAGATGTCGAATCCTCAGGAGAAAATCTGTTGCAACCACAGCTCAAATCAAATAGAATTCCTACGAAAAGAAACTAACCACTTCAACAATGATGACGGTGATAGTGATGTGAACACGTGAACAATATAAACAAAGAAAATTCGTGTATGAAAATATCTATAAAAAGTATGCACATGTTATGGGTTCGTTAGGATAAATAATTCGTATTAATTTGGTTGACAACTATAACACAATGAATTCTCCTTTTGGGAGCAATTCACCGGAAAATACCCAATAAAACTCAATGAATTCTCCTTTTGGGAGCAATTCATCGGAAGATACCCTTTTGGGGGTTCAAGCACAAAATTCAATAAGATCGTCGCTAAAGTTATAATACGATATGCAACTCTCTTTTGGAGAGATCAAAACTACGATATGAAACTCCCTTTTGGGGAGATCAAAACTCACCCTTTTGGGGCGATCATCAACTCAATCACTTCTTTTGGAAGATAAAAAAGACGATTTAATAACAAAGACTACAACTTTATCAACGTTTAACGATTTAGCACAAGGAATACAACCAAATAGACACACATCATATCCCCTAACTACGCCATACCATGTACAAATAAGATTTAGCTACTCATAATGTAAGAATAATCAAGGTTCATAGCAAAATACATTGATCTAATAGCAAAATACGATGAAAAACATCAAAATACGGGGTAGAAGTTAAGAATTCTATCACCAAATCTCCAATTTAGGCCCCAAAACTATCTGGAAATACTAAGAACAGCCTCTGGAATTTTACAGAATTTTACAGAAGGGAAATACGGCTCCTAGAGCCTCCAATACGCCCAAAATACGCCAGCCTTTGCCAAGAATACGCCCAAAACCATAGGAATACCTTATATAGAGGCATTGCGGGTTTGGGTTGTGTTATCGGGTTCAAATCCTCTATCCGCTAACCGCTTCAAACCATAGCCGTTGGATCTAGGCGGGATCGTCTCTCGTGGCGACACGTGGTCATCAAAATTCGTGCGCCCGCATCCTCATTCGAATTCGCGTCGGGTTGAATCTGCACTGTCGGATCTAAAATCCAACGGCTAACGTTGTGCCACGTCACCCCTTTATCGCTGCATTCGATTCAAAATACGGGGTGGATTTCAGCCGTAGGATCACGATCGGAGGGTTGCCGATGCGCCACGTCGCCGTTAGAATCGCGCCCGCCTGCTGCTTCGATCGCTCCGCTTCGGTTCGCCCTGAGCCGTCAGATCGTGCGGGAAAAGCGTCGATGATCGCCGCGTGTCCTCAATAAGATGCACTCCGCTTCGTTTTTTTGTCGCGTACGGGCCGTTGGATTGAGATCCAACGGCCAGGATCGCTCGCTCATGAGCTGATCTTCGCTGTGCTGGCGACCGTTGGATCTCGATCCAACGGTGATGATTCAGCCGCGTCGCCGTGTGTTGTGTGCCGCCCGATTGGGCGGGAGCCGATGGATGGCCGCCACGTGGCGCTTCCGTTGGGTGCCGCGTCATGCGCCAAGATCTGTGTATTTGTATTTCTTCATTTAAAATGTATTCTGCATTCAAAAATTCATAGTAATTAGCACAGATCTCAGAAAAATACAAATAAATAGTCGTTGGAATCGTGAGATCGAGACCAAGCTATGAAAAATATAAAAAGTGCATAAATATTCTGTTAATTGCTGTTTTGTGCTCAAATAGAGTGATTTCTCTAATAAATAATGGTGTAGAAAATACGATTATATGAGAGAACAATTTAGCATCATATGAGCACAAAATAGGGCTAAATGTGAGGTTAAATATGTAATATTGAACCCGAATCACACCCCCAACTAGCGATTTGCTAGTCTCTAGCAAAAAGAGCGATTAATACGGATGATTAATAAAACAATAAATTCCATCAATTGCTTATGGCATGGCTCAATAGTACGCTTTCCAACATGATCTAGACTATCAATATACACCATCCATGAACAAAATCAACCACATGATATTTTCTCTAATTTAGTTTGAATAAATAACATGCAAGCATCGTTTTGCGCAAGCGAAAGTATTACACGTCGCTTTTCTCTAGTTTTCTTGTTTCCAAGGAATTGGCATCTCACAAACATCGTTCAAGTCATGGGCATTGAGGTTGCTTAGTTTATTCGCCACTTCTTTTCTTTTATTAGTTCTGCGTAACGCGCATCAAACAACATTCGCAGAAAAATGTATAACTTGGATCGCTCCATCAAATGAGTGAGTTTCCGGTCAATGACTCCTAAATCAGACGATAATAGGGCATTAGGCCAAAAGGACCCCTTGGACTGTACTACTCGAGCCAACCAAGTTATTTATTAGTGACAAACTTATTCATTCATTTTTCTTCATTCATTTTTCATTCATTTTTTTCTTCGTTTCTTTTCCTTTTTTTGTAAGCAACTCAACACCCATATTTTTGAACATAAACATTAATATTAAAGGCCAAATTCCTCTTCAACTTGAAGACTTTTCTAATAAATCGTGTATACTTAAGCTTTTTAATCACATTAGCATGCATGAAATAAATTCAAACTATTTCAAGATATTAATCATGGCAATTGAAAGTTTTCATGAATAGCATATTAACAGTAATTCAATGAAGGAAAAATAATTAACTCAAGCCATAAACAATTTTTAGAACTCAATTAATGCGTAATCATCCGTATTTGTGGCATATGAAGGAGTTTTAAAATGATGAGATTTGGTGATTTATTCTTCTCAAAAAAATCCTAAGGTCTCATACACACCCCCCAACTAAAGATGGACATTGTCCTCAATGTCGAAAGGGGTACGAGTTTATTCAAATCAAGCAACCTAGAAAGCATATAAAAACTACACTACTGGAAAGAACACACCGTGATCAAATGGCGGATCCCGAATCTTTAATTGTGGAGGAAGTTGTTCAATTTGCTCCTTGTGCTCCTCGACGAGTAATTTTCCTCCAATGACTAAACTGGATCCCAGCAACATAACTCCCAGCATCTCTATAAGATGTTCACCTGTAACCTGCAAGAGATGAGTCACGTCAATCCGTTTCAGTCTAAGATTTTTCTCAATAAAAGTATTCCAAATGTAGTCATCAAAATAAGTGAAATAAATTAAAGCAATTTGATGACTACCCCCTGAAATATATGCACTACTCTCGGTATGATGCTCGATCGTTCGGGAGAGGGGTAAATGATTTTGGGAAAAAACTGGAAGAGGGAATGGTTCTGGCTCCATGGCGATAATCTCAAAACCCTTGTCCCTAGTTGTGTCCTCCTCTCGTTCATCCAAAATTGCTAGCTCGTCCTCTCTTTTACACACACTTTCTACCATGTAGATATTTTCATTCGTGTCCTCAACGTGACATGGCTTGCTCGATTTTCCTGCGATAGAAGATAAATTCGTATTAGATTCTTGAAGTTGAATTTCAAAAGAATTATTTTCTTCTAAGCAAGTGGCAATCAGAGTAAGATTTTCAAAGGATTTCTGAATCTGCCGACTCCGAGCAAGGAAATTCTCTTGGAATTGGTGGGATGTAGCCTCCTGTGTCTGAATAATCGAGTGAACTTCCTCTTTCAAGGATTGCAAAGGTACGTCTATGCTTTGCTCCCTTTGATCGAGGCACGAAGGCTCCGTTGAATCACACTCTGAAGTCTCTTCCATGGTTTCTTCATTTTCTTGCAGAGACTCCATGTATTCCCACGCCTCTGTTGGCGTCATGCCTCCCAATAATTCCTGCAGCTGGGGTTGTAGTCCATCGAGGAAGAACTCCATAAGCTCGTTCTTTGTGTACCCATGCTGTGGATAGCTCGATACTATGTTTGTGAACCTCCTCCAGGCCTGAAAGAAAGTTTCACAGTCAGTCTGATTAAAATTAACGATCTTGAGCTTTTCCATCCTATGTTTGTGTGCATTCGCATACCTTGCATCATGCCAATTGTTTGTGCAATAGAAATTCATATACTCCATTTTTTTAAAAAATAAAAGTTTATGTACAATAAAATTAAACAAAAATTTATATACAGTAAAGTGGAAAGATCTCACCGAAGGTCCTCTGAATGAAATAAACCATGGTAACAAACCATTCCTCCCCGGCAACGGTGCCAAAAACTTGGTGGGCCCAAAAAGGTACTTATCTCAAGCGCAAGAGTTCGATGTTCGTTAGAATAAGATTTAGTGTAAGCTGTGGTCTAATCGAACCTAGCCCTAACTAAGAAAGCCGGCCCGGGGAACGTTTCATAGGTAGATCTAGGGTTCCTTACTACCTGTCCTGATCTTCCAAATCATTCTCGCAGGAGATCCGGGACTTCTTCCCCGCTAGCTAGCGCGCCAAAGCAACCCGGGGCCCCCTCCGGGGTCACTACTCAAGTACGTCCTGGCACATTTTATTGAGCCAAGGTTTGATGAAGCGCGAGCCGGATGAAGAAAGAAACGTGAAAGAGGCGTACAAGTAATATAATATGGGAGTCCAGATGTCGAATCCTCAGGAGAAAATCTGTTGCAACCACAGCTCAAATCAAATAGAAATCCTACGAAAAGAAACTAACCACTTCAACAATGATGACGGTGATAGTGATGTGAACACGTGAACAATATAAACAAAGAAATTTCGTGTATGAAAATATCTATAAAAAGTATGCACATGGTATGGGTTCGTTAGGATCAATAATTCGTATTAATTTGGTTGACAAGTATAACGCAATGAATTCTCCTTTTGGGAGCAATTCACCGGAAAATACCCAATATAACTCAAAGAATTCTCCTTTTGGGAGCAATTCATCGGAAGATACCCTTTTGGGGGTTCAAGCACAAAATTCAATAAGATCGTCGCTAAAGTTATAATACGATATGAAACTCTCTTTTGGAGAGATCAAAACTACGATATGAAACTCCCTTTTGGGGAGATCAAAACTCACCCTTTTGGGGCGATCATCAACTCAATCACTTTTTTTGGAAGATGAAAAAGACGATTTAATAACAAAGACTACAACTTTATCAACGTTTAACGATTTAGCACAAGGAATACAACCAAATAGACATGCATCATATCCCCTAACTACGCCATACCATACACAAATAAGATTTAGCTACTCATAATGCAAGAATAATCAAGGTTCATAGCAAAATACATTGATCTAATAGCAAAATACGATGAAAAACATCAAAATACGGGGTAGAAGTTTAGAATTCTATCACCAAATCTCCAAGTTAGGCCCCAAAACTATCTGGAAATACTAAGAACAGCCTCTGGAATTTTACAGAATTTTACAGAAGGGAAATACGGCTCCTAGAGCCTCCAATATGCCCAAAATACACCAGCCTTTGCCAAGAATACGCCCAAAACCATAGGAATACCTTATATAGAGGCATTGCGGGTTTGGGTTGTGTTATCGGGTTCAAATCCTCTATCCGCTAACCGCTTCAAACCATAGCCGTTGGATCTAGGCGGGATCGTCTCTCGTGGCGACACGTGGTCATCAAAATTCGTGCGCCCGTATCCTCATTCGAATTCGCGTCGGGTTGAATCTGCACAGTCGGATCTAAAATCCAACGGCTAACGTCGTGCCACGTCACCCCTTTATTGCTGCATTCGATTCAAAATGCGGGGTGGATTTCAGCCGTAGGATCACGATCGGAGGGTTGCCGATGCGCCACGTCGCCGTTAGAATCGCGCCCGCCTGCAGCTTCGATCGCTCCGCTTCGGTTCGCCCTGAGCCGTCGGATCGTGCAGGAAAAGCGTCGATGATCGCCGCGTGTCCTCAATAAGATGCGCTCCGCTTCGTTTTTTTGTCGCGTACGGGCCGTTGGATTGAGATCCAACGGCCAGGATCGCTCGCTCGTGAGCTGATCTTCGCTGTGCTGGCGACCGTTGGATCTCGATCCAACGGTGATGATTCAGCCGCGTCGTCGTGTGTTGTGTGCCGCTCGATTGGGCGGGAGCCGATGGATGGCCGCCACGTGGCGCTTCCGTTGGGTGCCGCGTCATGCGCCAAGATCCGTGTATTTGTATTTCTTCATTTAAAATGTATTCTACATTCAAAAATTCATAGTAATTAGCACAGATCTCAGAAAAATACAAATAAATAGTCGTTGGAATCATGAGATTGAGACCAAGCTATGAAAAATATAAAAAGTGCGGAAATACTCCGTTAATTACTGTTTTGTGCTCAAATAGAGTGATTTCTCTAATAAATAATGGTGTAGAAAATACGAATATATGAGAGAACAATTTAGCATCATATGAGCACAAAATAGGGCTAAATAGGGGTTAAATATGTAATATTGAACCCGAATCAAAGAGCTTAAAGTCCCGATTGTATAACCGAGGAGCTCGCAAAGGTTGCCCCTGTTTGTTGGCAAGATCGGCTTGCAAAAGCTTAAAATCCCGATTGTATAGCCGATTCTCTTGCAAGGACTTATAAAATCATCTTCGGCGTTAAGCTTTCTTGGCCCGCGAGAGCTTAAACTCTCGATCGTATAACCGTGGAGCTCATAAAGGTTACCCCGTTCGTCTGGCAAGATCGGCCCATAAGATCTTAAACTCCCGATCATGTAGCTGATTCACTCGCGAGGACTCATAAAATCATCTTCGGCGTTAAGCTTCCTCGGCCCGCGAGAGCTTAAACTCCCGATCGTATAACCATGGAGCTTGCAAATGTTGCCCCATTCGTCTGGCAAGATCGGCCCGCAAGAGCTTAAAATCAAGATCATGTGCCGATTCACCCGCGAGGATTCATAAAATCATCTTTGGGGTTAAGCTTCCTCGACCCGCGAGAGCTTAAAGTCCCGATCGTATAACCATGGAGCTCGCGAAGGTTGCCCCCGTTCGTCTGGCAAGATTGGCTCGCAAGAGCTTAAACTCCCTATCATATAGCCGATTCACCTGCGAAGACTCATAAAATCATATTCGGTGTTAAGCTTCCTCGGCCCGTGAGAGCTTAAACTCCCGATCATATAACCTAGTAGCTTGCGAAGACCAGTAAAAAATAACTACTTGAAGAATTTTGAAAATGTACTTTAGCCTTAGTATTCACATGAATGCATCAAAGAGTACATTTAGAGCAAAGATATATTGTTTATTTGTTTGAACAATGAATAGTAATAGCAACTTCACTTTCTTTTATTGATAGTACTTGTTCAGATGTCTAGTGTTCCAAGGATAAACTAGCGCTTCTCCTTCCATGGTCGCCAATTTATAAGTAGCCAGTCCAAGCACATCTATGACTTGATATGGACCCTCCCACTTCGCAACAAGATTCTCTTGGCAGACGGTCTCCGGGGTGAAAATGGCCTTTCTCAGGACAAGATCGCCGATCTGAAATGTCCTTCCTTTGACGCGAGCATTGTAGTATCGGGCTATGCTTTGCTTCTGTTAGATGAGGATATTCAGAGCTTGGTCCGGTACTTCGTCAATGAGCTCCATAATTAGAGCTAGGACTTCAAGGTTCCTTTCTTCATCAAAGTACTTGATCCTCATAGATTCTTCGCCTATCTCCACGTGGACAATGGCCTTTGCCACATACGCAAGCATGAAAGGACTTCGACCAGATGCAGCTTTGTAAGTTGTCCTGTACGACCAAAGTATGCTTGTCAGTTCTTCTGGCCAGAACCACAGGCATCCCTGACTTTCTTCTTCAAAGGATCTATGTTGCACTTGTTAGCAGCTTCGGCCGTGTCGTTGCTTTGAGGATGCGCCACTGAGGCAAAGTGTAGTCAGATCCCCCACTCTGAGCAGAATTCCTTGAAATTTGAGCAGTCGAATTGATTCCCATTATTGGTTACAATGGACCGAGGTATTCCAAATCAGCAAATCGCTAGTTGGGGGGTGTGATTCGGGTTGAGTATTGCATCTTTAACCCCCTATTTAGCCCTATTTTTGTGCTTATATGATGCTTAATTGGTCTCTAATACGTTCGTATTTTCTATATCATCATTTATTAGAGAAATCACTTGTTTTAAGCACAAAACAGTAATAAAGTGAGTAATTCTACACTTTTTATATTTTTCATAGCTTGGTCTCGATCTCACGATTCCAACGACTATTTATTTGTATTTTTCTGAGATCTGTGCTAATTACTATGAATTTTTGAATGCAGAATACCAATAAAATGAAGAAATACAAAAGAAATTCAGCGCACGGATCTTGGCGCATGACGCGGCAGCCACCGGAAGAGCCACGTGGCGGCCATCCAGCGGCTCCCGCTCAATCGGGCGGCTCCCAGACAATGGAGACGCGGCCTTATAGTGGCCATTGGATCGAAATCCAACGGCCAGGAACGCATCAAAACGCAGCAGCAGGCGGCTTCAATTCATGGCGACATGGCGAGTTGAGGTCCACCCGATTCGCATCCAACGGACGAGAACACGGCGGAGCGGTTGAAAATTAGCGGCCGCTTCCCATCCGTCTGATCGCGATCTGACGGATCCCGTTGGCACCGCAAATTGAAAGCGGAAGGATGCAGCGCACCACACGGTTCAGATCCAACGGTGGATACGCGTTCGATGCGGATTCGGATTCAACGAATAAAGCGGGCGGAGTGCAAATTATAAAGGCCACGCGTCACCTCCTCAGTTAATCCCGCCTTGATCCGACGGGTGGGATTTGAAGCGGCTCGCGGATCACCTAATTGAGCGGGTTTCGACCCGTTAAGCTCACTTAAACCCACAATGTAGTATATTTAAGCGTATTTTTGGCCTAGGGTTGGGTATTTTGGGGTATTGGAGGCTCTAGGAGCCGTATTTTGCCACCAAATTTGGAGGCCCTGGGGACAGAGGCTAGATCTACTATCTGAAGGAGATTTGGGGTTCAATTGGAGAGAATTGGTGATAAAATTCTAAACTTTACCTTGTATTTTGGCGTATTTAGCTCGTATTTTGATGTATTGATGATGTATTTGGCTATGAATATTAATTCTCTACCCTCCATGCATGACTAATACCCTCATGTGCTGGTTGTGATGTTTTTAGATCTCTGAAATCTCTGATTTTAATATCGTTTCGCCCTAATTTGCACGTTATATCGCGTATTTTGCTAGTTTCTACATGTATTGCTCAAGTATTATCGTTGTTGATGTACTTGTATCAGATATAATCTCTGAAAATTTGTTCATGGCGTGACCCTTGCAGGCACATACGCTTATTTTCTCATGAACCTAGCACTCTATTCGATATTTAAGGCACTTTTCGATGTACGTTTTGTAAGGACCCTGTCTATGGGGAAAACACTAGAAGGGGGGGTTGAATAGTGTTTATGCAAATTTAAAAGGAATTTACGCCAAATAAAATGCAATCCAACAAATAGTGCGGAATAGAAAAACAACCCAAAGAGAAACACACGCAAATGCAGTTATGTTTCAAGGGTTCAGATTACCCAAGTCAACTCCCGACTTGTTCCCGGTAATCCTACGTCCCTACCACCCGGATACCACCGGATACTCAAGTTAGAACCCTAACTTGAGGTTTCCTTAAAACCCACTTGTAGCAACCCTACAAGTGCAATCGAATACAATCGATGTCTTTGACTCCCACAACCAGGGAGCAAGCAAAAACCACTCTCACAACCGAGAGCACAATTCAAATAAAGAAGTTATGAAATCTGAAAGCAACACTTACAATCACCTATGCCTTGAAGTAGAACTTGAAGGAGAAGTGTGATGTGTGTTGAAGAACTCTCTTGGAAGAGAGGAGAAAAGCCCTTTCTCTTGACTGCACCAAATGCCTAGAAGATCAATCTTTGGTTCTAGGTTGGAGAGCAAGAGAACAAGATTTGGAAATACTTAGGGCTTTGGATTTGAAAGCTTTGATCTTTGGAAATGAAAGCTTGAAGGATTTTGCAATGAATGAGTAACCTTCCAATGAAACAGTAGAAGCTCTATTTATAGCTTTCTCAAATCCACAAAACAGTTTAGGCAAAAACCCAATCGAAATCCGTGAGAAAAATCTCAACGGATATAATCTGAACTTGAGACAGGCGACTGTTGAACAAACCACAGTCGACTGTTGCACAGTCAGCAAGGGTAGGTGAGAATTCATAACGGTAACTTACCACGTGGACAGTCGACTGATGAAGCCAAGACAGTCATCTGTAAAACCAACAGGCGACTGTACATTCTTCGACAGGCGACTGGCCGAGAGAAGTGTCAGTTAGATAAAATACTGGAAATCTCACAAGATACAGGACAGACGACTGATGCAAGGAACACAGTCGACTGTCAATCAGAACAAGCGACTGTATATCCTTAAACAGACGACTGTCACAGACAGGAGAAATTTCCAGAGAGCTGAGTAAAAGAATAGACTTACAGACAGGTGACTGTTGCAGCATAGACAGTCGACTGATCTAACAGACAGTCAACTGTATATACAGCATAAGTCGACTGGCCGTATAAATCGGATCAAACAGAGTTTGGGCAAGGATAGACAGGCGACTGATGAACCATTCACAGTCGACTGTCGCTAAGACAAGCACCTGATAAACGTTCAACAGTAGCTTGTGCGAGATAATCAGAGAGGACCCAAAAACTGCATTGTAATAGTCTGTGCATAACAGGCGACTGTAGAACAAAACACAATCGACTGTTTTTGAGACAGGCGACTGTAAACTGTTAAGCAGTCAGCTGTTATGAACAATCCTAGCACAAACAAAAGAGAATTGAATTGAGATCAAAGGACAAAGGTCTAGAGATGTCCTATGACCGAAAGTAGATGTGTATGAGTGCTCCATCATAGTTCTACTTCTAAGCTACATACTAGAAGAGATAAAAGAAAAATTACATTGACGAATAATCTCTTGTTTCCATCGTATGAGCTTGAAGTCTTTACGGAGCTTCAATCATCAATCTCCGATCATCCAATTCATATCATTTGCCTTCAATCACGTTTGTGAGTCATCCATTGCTAGGTGATCTTCATAGTAAGCTTAGGCAATGGATTAACTGCAAAATATGGGATTAGTCACAAGTATTTATGTTTGCTCATCATTAACACCAAGTAGGGAGAAGTCCAATACTCAACACGTTTATCGCTATATTTTCCGACGTTCTCGTGCCCTGACCGGACGAAACGTTGAGTTATAGAAAAGATATTTATAATCATTGATTGCACACACCCTAACGAAATCAATACCCACACATACTCTCCAAATTAGTACCACATTTCAAATTCACCGTAGTTATCGTAGGATTTTCTTTTGCTATTTGATACCCTACTTCCATATCTTTAGGTGGTTGGTTATTATCGTATTAGTACCCTTTACAAACTGAAGTTCGTAGTTTTGTAGGTCAGTTGTCCTGTGGATTCGATACCTGAACTCACCAGGATATTACTTGTTCGATCTCCTGCGCTTGGGAGTAATGCTCACATCTTTTGAGACGAGGCAAGTTTTTAAGCACCAGGTTGCTACCCTCCATGCGTGGCTAATACCCTCATGTTCTACCATCCATGCGTGGCTAATACCCACATGTGCTGGTTGTGATGTTGTTAGATCTCTGAAATCTCTGATTTTAATATCTCTTCACCCTAATTTGCACGTTATATCGCGTATTTTGCTAGTTTCTACATGTATTGCTCAAGTATTATCGTTGTTGATGTACTTGTATCAGATATAATCTCTGAAAATTTTTTCGTGGCATGACCCTTGCGGGCACATACGCTTATTTTCTTATGAACCTAGCACTCTATTCGATATTTAAGGCACTTTTCGATGTACGTTTATCGCTATATTTTCTTACGTTCTCGTGCCCTGACCAGATGAAATGTTGAGTTATAGAAAAGATATTTATAATCATTGATTGCACGCACCCTAACAAAATCAATACCCACACATACTCTCCAAATTAGTACCCCATTTCGAATTCACCGTAGTTATCGTAGGATTTTCTTTTGCTATTTGATACCCTACTTCCATATCTTTAGGTGGTTGGTTATTATCGTATTAGTACCCATTACAAACTGAAGTTCGTAGTTTTGCAGGTCAGTTGTCCCGTGGATTTGATACCTGAACTCACCAGGATATTACTTGTTCGATCTCCTGCGCTTGGGAGTAGTGCTCACATCTTTTGAGACGAGGCAAGTTTTTAAGCACCAGGTTGCTACCCTCCATGCGTGGCTAATACCCTCATGTGCTACCCTCCATGCATGGCTAATACCCACATGTGCTGGTTGTGATGTTGTTAGATCTCTGAAATCTCTGATTTTAATATCTTTTCGCCCTAATTTCCATGTTATATCGCATATTTTTCTAGTTTCTACATGTATTATTCAAGTATATTCGTTTTCGGTGTACTTGGATCGAATATGATCTTTGCGGACGTACTCGTGGTGATCCTTGCAGACACATAAGCTTATTTTCCTCATGAAACTAGTATTGTATGCGTACTTAAGGCAATTTTCGATGTTCGTTTATCGTGATATTTTCCGACGTTCTCGTGCCCTGACCGGACGAAACATTGAGTTATAGAAAAGGTATTGATAATCATTGATTGCATTGATCCTAAAGAAATCACAACCAACACATTCTCTTCATATTGATACCCCAATATTGCCTTCCCCGTAGTTATCGTAGGACTTTCTTTTGTTATTTGAAACTCTTGAAACTATATGCTTTTATCTTTAGGTGGTTGGTTATTATCATTTTAGTACTCTTTACAAACTGAAGTTCGTGGTTTTGCAGGTCAGTTTTTCCGTGGATTCGATACCTTGACTCACCAGGATATTACTTGTTCGATCTCCTGCGCTTGGGAGTAGTGCTCACATCATTTGAGACGAGGCAAGTTTTTAGCACCGTTGCCGGGGATAACGGTACTTGTAAGTTACGATTTCAGTTCGTTTGGAGGAACATTCAGTGAGATCCTTCCATCTTATAGTTTAGGATTTTTATTAGGTTTTTTCTTTTGTCTTCTCTTTATAAAAATTTTTTTTTCAAAAAAACTGGAGGATGTGGAATCGATGGAGGATATGGAGTATATAGAAGGCATGAATTTTTGTCGCACGAACAATGAGTATGATGCAGAGTACGATATTGCACACAAACATATGAAGGAGAAGCTTAAGATTGTTGGTTTTAATCAGAATGATTGTGAAACTTTCTTTCAGGCCTGGAGGAGGTTCACAGACATAATATCGAGCTATCCGCAACATGGGTTTACAAAGAAAGAGCTTATGGAGTCCTTCCTAGGTGGACTACGACCACAGCTACAGGAATTCTTGGGAGTTATGACGCCGACAGAGGCGTGGAATTACATGGAGTCTTTACAAGAGAATGAAGAAATCATGAAAGAGACTTCAGAGTGAGATTCAACGGAGCCCTCAAGCCTTGATCAAGGGGAGCAAAGCGTAGACATACCATTGCAATCCTTGAAAGAGGAAGTTTACTTGCTCATTCAGACACATGAGGCTACATCCCATCAATTCCAAGAGAATTTCCTTGCTCGGAGTCGGCAGATTCAGAAATCCATTGAAAATCTTACTCTGATTGCCACTTGCTTAGAAGAAAGTAATGCCTTTGAAATTCAATTTCTAGAATCTAATGTGAGTTTATCTTCTATTACAGGTATACCGAGCGAGCCATGCCACGATGAAGTCACGAATGAAAAAATTGACATGGCAGGAAGTGTGTGCAAAAGAGAGGACGAGCTAGGCAATTTTGGATGAACAGGAGGAGGAGACAGCTAGGGACACAGGTTTAGAGATTATTGCTATGGAGCCCGAGCCACTCTCTCCCCCAGTTTTTTTCCCAAAATCATTTACCCCTCTTTCCAATGATTGAGCATCATACCGAGCGTAGTGCACATTTTTAAGGGAGTAGTCATCACCAAGCTTTATTTTATTTTACTTATTTTGATGACTACATATGGAATATTTTTGTTGAAAGGAATTTTAAACTAATTTGGACTAACATAACTCATCTCTTGCAGGACATTGGTATACAGCTTATAGAGATGCTTGGAGTTGTGTTGCTGGGGTCCAATTTAGCGTTTGGAGGAAGAATAATCGCCGAGGAGTGCAAGGAGCAAATTGAACAACTTCCTCCACCATTAAAGATTTGTGATCCGCCATTTGACCACTGTGTGTTCTTTCCAGTAGTGTAGATTTTTATATGCTTTCTAGGATGCTTGCTTTGAATAAACTCGTACCCCTTTCGACATTGAGGACAATGTCCATCTTTAGTTGGGGTGTGTGTATGAGACCTTAGGATTTTTTTTTCAAAAACAAGGCAAAAGAAAAGAACTACCCACCATTCTCATCTTTTAAAAACTCCTTCATATACCACAAATGCGGATGATTATGCATTGATAGAGTTCTAAAAATTGTTTATGGCTTGAATTAATTTTTTCTTTCATGGAATTACTTGTTAATATGCTATTCATGAAAATTTTCAATTTCTCTGATTAATATCTCGAAATAGTTTGAATTTATTTCATGCATGCTACGAGGATGAAAAAGCTTTAGTATACACGACTTATTAGATTAGTCTTCAAGTTGAAGAGGAATTTGGCCATTGTTACTAATGTTTATGTTCATATTTATGGGTGTTGAGTTGCTTACAAAGAAAAAAACAGAGAAAAGGATGAAAAAAATGAAGAAACAACAAAAAAATGAATAAGTATATCACTAAATAAATAACTTGGTTGGCTCGAGTAGTACAGTCCGAGGGGTCCTTTTTGGCCTAATGCCATATGATCGTCTGATTTGGGAGCCATTGACCGGAAACTCACTCATTTAATGGAGCGATCCAAGTTATACATTTTTCCGCAAATGTTGCTTTATGCACGTTACGCGGAACTAAATAAAAGAAAAGAAATGGTGAATAAATCAAGCAACTTCAATACCCATGACTTGAACGGTCTTTTTGAAATGCCAATTCCTTGGAAACAAGAAAACTAGAACATAACGACGTGTTATACTTTCGCTTGCGCAAAACGATGCTTGCATGTCAATTATTCAAATTAAATTAGAGAAAATATCATGTGATTGATCTTATTCATGAATTGTGTATATTGATGGTCAAGATCATGTTGGAAAGCGTACTATTGAGCCATGCCATAAGCAATTGATAGAACTTATTGTTTTATTAATCATTCGACTTCATCGCTCTATTTGCTAGGGACTAGCAAATCGCTAGTTGGGGGGTGTGATTCGGGTTGAATATTGCATATTTAACCCCCTATTTAGCCCTATTTTGTGCTTATATGATGCTTAATTGGTCTCTAATACGTTCGTATTTTCTATATCATCATTTATTAGAGAAATCACTTGTTTTAAGCACAAAACAGCAATAAAGTGAGTAATTCTGCACTTTTTATATTTTTCATAGCTTGGTCTCGATCTCACAATTCCAACGACTATTTATTTGTATTTTTCTGAGATCTGTGCTAATTACTATGAATTTTTGAATGCAGAATACCAATAAAATGAAGAAATACAAAAGAAATTCAGCACACGGATCTTGGCGCATGACGCGGCAGCCACCGGAAGAGCCACGTGGCAGCCATCCAGCGGCTCCCACTCAATCGGGCGGCTCCCAGACAATGGAGACGCGGCCTTATAGTGGCCGTTGGATCGAAATCCAACGACCAGGAACGCATCAAAACGCAACAGCGGGCGGCTTCGATTCATGGCGACGTGGCGAGTTGAGGTCCACCCGATTGGCATCGAACGGACAAGAACACGGCGGAGCGGTTGAAAATTAGCGGTCGCTTCACATCCATCTGATCACGATCTGACGGATCCCGTTGGCCCCGTAAATTGAAAGTGGAAGGATGCAGTGCACCGCACGATTCAGATCCAATGGTGGATACACGTTCGATGCGGATTCGGATTCAACGAATAAAGCGGGCGGAGCGCAAATTATAACGGCCACGCGTCGCCTCCTCAGTTAATCCCGCCTTGATCCGACGGGTGGGATTTGAAGCGGCTCGCGGATCACCTAATTGAGCGGGTTTCGACCCATTAAGCTCACTTAAACCCGCAATGTAGTATATTTAAGCGTATTTTTGGCCTAGGGTTGGGTATTCTGACGTATTGGAGGCTCTAGGAGCCATATTTCGCCACCAAATTTGGAGGCCCTGGGGACAGAGGCTAGATCTACTATCTGAAGGAGATTTGGGATTCAATTGGAGAGAATTGGTGATAAAATTCTAAACTTTACCTTGTATTTTGGCGTATTTAGCTCGTATTTTGATGTATTGATGATGTATTTGGCTATGAATATTAATTCTCTACCCTCCATGCATGGCTAATACCCTCATGTGCTGGTTGTGATGTTGTTAGATCTCTGAAATCTCTGATTTTAATATCTCTTCACCCTAATTTGCACGTTATATCGCGTATTTTGCTAGTTTCTACATGTATTGCTCAAGTATTATCGTTGTTGATGTACTTGTATCAGATATAATCTCTGAAAATTTGTTCGTGGCATGACCCTTGCGGGCACATACGCTTATTTTCTTATGAACCTAGCACTCTATTCGATATTTAAGGCACTTTTCGATGTACGTTTATCGCTATATTTTCTTACGTTCTCGTGCCCTGACCAGATGAAATGTTGAGTTATAGAAAAGATATTTATAATCATTGATTGCACGCACCCTAACAAAATCAATACCCACACATACTCTCCAAATTAGTACCCCATTTCGAATTCACCGTAGTTATCGTAGGATTTTCTTTTGCTATTTGATACCCTACTTCCATATCTTTAGGTGGTTAGTTATTATCGTATTAGTACCCATTACAAACTGAAGTTCGTAGTTTTGCAGGTCAGTTGTCCCGTGGATTTGATACCTGAACTCACCAGGATATTACTTGTTCGATCTCCTGCGCTTGGGAGTAGTGCTCACATCTTTTGAGACGAGGCAAGTTTTTAAGCACCAGGTTGCTACCCTCCATGCGTGGCTAATACCCTCATGTGCTACCCTCCATGCATGGCTAATACCCACATGTGCTGGTTGTGATGTTGTTAGATCTCTGAAATCTCTGATTTTAATATCTTTTCGCCCTAATTTCCACGTTATATCGCATATTTTTCTAGTTTCTACATGTATTATTCAAGTATATTCGTTGTCGGTGTACTTGGATCGAATATGATCTTTACGGACGTACTCGTGGTGATCCTTGCAGACACATAAGCTTATTTTCCTCATGAAACTAGTATTGTATGCGTACTTAAGGCAATTTTCGATGTTCGTTTATCGTGATATTTTCCGACGTTCTCGTGCCCTGACCGGACGAAACGTTGAGTTATAGAAAAGGTATTGATAATCATTGATTGCATTGATCCTAAAAAAATCACAACCAAAACATTCTCTTCATATTGATACCCCAATATTGCCTTCCCCGTAGTTATCGTATGATTTTCTTTTGTTATTTGAAACTCTTGAAACTATATCCTTGTATCTTTAGGTGGTTGGTTAATATCATTTTAGTACTCTTTATAAACTGAAGTTCGTGATTTTGCAGGTCAGTTGTCCCGTGGATTCGATACCTGGACTCACCAGGATATTACTTGTTCGATCTCCTGTGCTTGGGAGTAGTGCTCACATCATTTGAGACGAGGCAATGATCAACTTCCATACAATGTTATTCATATCCCTCCAAGTGATACGGGCCAGTGGTTCGAGTTTGATCCATTTGGTAAAATAATCGATGATGACGATCAGAAACTTCTCCCCCCTTCACCAAAGTGAAAGGCCTGAGAAGGTCCAGCCCCCATTTCACGAACGGGAGTGTGCTAATGATTAAGACCAACTCTTCTGGTGGAGCAGAAGAGTGTTTGAAGAACTTTTGGCACTCTTCGCACTTTCGCACATATGCAGCTGTGCCAGCATCCATGGTCGGCCAGTAATAACATTGTATAATCGCCTTTAACACGATTGTCCTGCTACCGTAGTGATTCCCACAAAGAACTTCATGGATCTCCTTTACGACATAATCCGCCTTAACGGGCCCTAGGCACTTTAGATAAGGAAGCACGTCATGATTAGCACATCTTCTCCGATACATGACGCCTTCGTAAAGAGCGTATTCAACGCTCACCTTTCAAGCTCCGAGCTTCTTCCTTTGCTTCAGGCAGTTCCCCATTGCTGAGGTACTTGACGATTGATTCATCCATGTTGACCCGTGATTGATGCAGAGGAGTTCATTTTCGTTGATGCTTGGCATCAATAGGTTCTCAATGAAGATGGATCTACCCAGCTCAATTGGCGATGATGAAGCCAATTTTGAGAGTGCGTCTGCTCTGACATTATTTGCCCTCGACATGTGCTGAACTTCCGCATATTTGAAGTTTGAAAGTCCGGCTTTTGTGACTTGAAGATATCGCTTCATCATCTCCTCTTTGGCTTTGTAATTGCCCTGTAATTGGTGAATCACAAGTCGGGAGTCGCTCACCAAATGCATATGACTAGCTCCAAGGGCTCGACATAACTTTAGTCCGTTGAGTACCGCCTGGTATTCGGCAACATTATTGGTCGCTGGGAAGTTGAATCTAAGGGCGTACTCCATAACACTCTCATTTGGAGCTCGTATAACAATTCCAACTCTGCTGCTCGATCTGGATGACGACCCGTCTACGTACACAACCCATTCCACGTCTTCCTTCCATGATGATGTTGATGGATCTTCAACGACTTGCACTTGTGGAAGTAGTTCGTTAATCGGGCCGGATGGTGTTTCTCCTTTTGAGCTCTCCATGGTGCACTCAGCAACGAAGATGCCAAAGCTTGCCCTTTGATCGCCATAATCGACTTGTAGTGTATGTCGAATTCACTCAACTCGACACTCTAGTTGATCATCCTCCAGGATCTATCCATCAGCATCAAATTTTCTTGAGTTATGAATCTGTCAACACAAAGATAGAGTGAGCTTGAAAATATGGTCGGAGCCTCCTTGCCATGGTAATGAGGTAGTAGGCCAGCTTTCACAATTTGGTTATAGCGCGTCTCCACGTCTTTGAACACTCTACTAGTGTAGTAGATTGGCTACTAGATGTTCCCCTCTTCTTTGACTAGCACCGAGCTTGTTGCTTCTTGGGTGACGACGAGGTACAGGCTGAGCAGGTCTCCTTCATTGGGCTTCGCCAGTAACGAGGGACTCTGAAGATGCTATTTCAAATTGGTAAAGGCTTCAGCACACCTTTCGTCCCAATCAACGAGCTTCCTATCTCCTTTCCTTTGGCTCAGCACTTTCCTCAGGATCTTGAAGAACTGAAGGGACTTCTCGGTCGATTTCAAGAGGAATCATCCAAGAGCCGTGATTCGCCCGTTCAGCCTTTGGCAATCTCTGATCTTCTTCGGCTCTTGCATATTTTCAAGTGCGACGATCTTATTGGGGTTAGCTTCAATACCTCACTTTGTAATCTTGAAGCCGAGGAATTTTCCCGATTGGATGCCGAATGTACACTTCGTTGGGTTTAGTCGCAGGTTATAACTCCGAACTTTCTCAAAAGTTTCTTTAAGATCGGTGATATGATCCATCGAGCACCTGGATTTGAAGAGCATATCATCATTGTAGACCTCTAAGTTTCTCCCGACTTGATTCTGGAAGACTTTGTTGACTATTCGTTGATAGGTGGCCCCTGCATTTTTCAGACCAAACGACATCTTACTGTAATAAAAAATTCCTCGGTCTGTAATAAAGGAGTGTTTCTCATCGTCTTCTGATGCCATCTGGATTTGGTTATAGCCAGAAAAATCATCCATGATGATGAGGAGTTTGTAACCCGAGGCGTTGTCCACCAAATGATCTATCCGAGGTAACGAATAGCCGTCTTTTGGGTAGGCCTTGTTCAGGTCAGTAAAGTCGATGTACATCTACCATTTCTTGTTGGACTTCCTCACCATCACCACATTAGCGAGCCATTATGGGTATTTTACCTCCTGGATGAAGTTCGCTTGGAGAAGACGATCTACTTCCTCGACCGCTGCTCGCATTTTTTCTCCTCCCATGTTGCGCTTCTTCTTCTAGATGGGTGAGCCATGGGATCCACATGTAATTAATGAGCGATTACTTGTGGATCCATGCCCGACATATCCTCGGGGCTCCAAGAAAACACATCGACATTGGCTCGAAGGAAAGTAATAAGCTTCACCTTCAAGTCTGGTTGTAACCTCGAACCAATGGATATGGTCTTCCCTTCCTGCTCCAATAAAGATATCAGTTCGACTTCCTACACTAGTGCGGGTCGCTGATCGACATACTCTTCTCTGTTATCAAGGAAATCAATCGAAAGAGCTTTTTCGGTGTTCTTGTTCTTTGTAGAGAGTAGATAGCACGACCTTGACTGTTGCTGATTGCCCTTCACTTTTCCCACTCCGTTTGGGGTCGGGAACTTCACCATTAGATGCAATAGGGACGTGACGACTTTGATAGAGATGAGGTACGGTCTCCCGAAGATACCGTTGTATGGTGACTTGAGATTTACGACCACGAACTTCATCATTTTGGTGAAAAACTTCGGGCGATCTCCCAGAGTGACTGGAAGAGTTATCGTCCGTGCAATGGGAATGAAATGGTCGATGAATCCGATGATGGGGTCTATGCACGGCTGAAGAACGATAGGATTTAAGCCCATCCTCTCAATGGTGGACATAAACAATATGTCACATGAACTTCCTGTATCAACCAAGAGCTTCAAAACTTTGACCGATCCTATGATGGCAGTGATGACAATAGCATCATCATGAGGCATCTCAACCCCTTCCAAATCTTCATCCATGAAGCCGATCATTGGCGCAGCTACTCTTGGTTGCTTAGGGCTGGCATTCACCACCATGACTGATCGTGCATATACTTTCCGAGCTGAGGATGATAACGCGCCCGAGGACGGTCTGCCACATATGACATCGACCTTCACGGTTATCAGTTGAGCCTCTTCCGGCTGGTTTCTACCATTGGGCTCTCCTCCTGCCTAATTCTCTTTTGGTTCGTTATGAAATCTTCTTAGCTTCCCTTGCTGAATTAGCCGCTCAATATCTCTCTTCGATGTGAAGCAGTCATCAGTGTCATGACCATGATCCTGATGATATCGACAGTATTTACATCGATCTCTTCAATCCCCCAAACTCTTCAAGGGCATGTGAAGTTTATTAAAATGTCCTTCAGCTTTAGCCATAACCATTATATTCGCCAAGGGATTATTCAACTTGAGCGGACCGTCTGAGACCCTCTCTCTTCTATTTTGAGGACTTGGATCTCTTCTCCTTGGATTCTGGTTTCTCCAGTCGACGATCCCACGATCACGTCTATCTCCATCCGGCACCGATCTATCTTTGGGGGTGGTTCCTTCTTCGCTTCTTTGCGTGGGGTGTCCCCGTCTAAGGCCGCCAATGCCTCCTCCCCGAGTATAAATCTTTGCGCCCAAGTAAAAAGGTAGTCCAGGTTGATCAGGGGATCATGGTGTAGAGATTTCAAGATCCATTTATGATGAAGTCCCTTCTTGAACGCTTCCATGTTCATCTCGTCACTGTAATTCGTGACATTCAGCCTCTCTTCGTGGAACCTCTTGATGTACTTATGGATGCTCTCTCCCTCCTTCGGTACTATTGCAAGCAAGTAGTCCGAGGCCTGCTTTCTTCGTCAGTAGCCATGAATTGTTGGCAAAATACCAGTGTCAATTCTTTGAATGAGTCAATAGATCGACCGGGCAACCCATTATACCACTCCATCGTCGACTTTTGCAAAGTGTTTTAAAAAGCTCAGCAAAGGTGGGTATCACTTGCCCCCTGAATCTCCATGAGGCTCTTATACCATTGGACGTGATCTTTAGGATCACCTGATCCGTCATACTATTCCAGTCTGGGAATTTGAACTTTCGAGAAATACACACCGATGTGATTCTTCTTGTAAAGGGGTTGTTCTCATCGTTAGAACTCGTGGATAGCGAACTAGAGCGGTGACGATGGTTTCGACGTCCTCTCCTCCTAGGTCAATCGTATGATGAACCATAGGACTCATCCCAATTGTCATACCGATCATCCTCTCGGGCCCCTCTACGCTTATGGCCTCGGCAGGGAGTTTGGCTCCTCCCATGTCGATCATCCCGGTGAGGGCCCTGGCTCCTCTCACGCCGATCATCACGGTGATGGCCTTGGCTCCTCCCACACCGGTCATCACGACGAGGGCTCTGGCTCCTTCCACACTGATCAACGTGGCGAGAGATTCTGCTTCTTCAATACCGATCAACACGACAAGGACTTTCACCTCCCCCACGTCGTTCGTCGTGGGGAGGATTTCTGCCATCTCCACGCCGATCATCACGAGGATGACTTTCTCCACCTCCTCGCCAATTTCCACCATTTTTAGGTTGGCCCGTCGGGTTCGTCCTACCGACCATCTCCCCTTCTCTGAGTTCTCCTCTGAGAACCATACCACGCAGTTCTGTCTCTAGTGGGGGCTGTTGTGCAGATCAGGCATTGAGTTGTACAGTCGGTGCCTCTACTTGAAATTACAGGTTCAAGTTGCGCGCCTTATTTCAAACAGCGGATGTGCCCGCAATTGATGGAGTTCGGAAGCATGTCAGTTGCTCCACCAAGTTGCTGATCATTTGGAAGCCCATATGAACTTCTTGGGCCAGTTCTTCAAATTGCTCCATTGGTACCATTTGTGCACTACCGACGACCCTTGACGCCCGGTCTCCTCTCAAGATGACGACTCCACCGATTGCATCGTAGTGCTTTCAGGTAGAACGATTATTTGCCTCTCGGTTCGTTGAGCAGTTTGCGGTGTGATCGCGACCCCCTTGCCCCTTGTGGATCGAGAATCGGTGTGGGTGACACCATAGGTGTAACCTTGATTCCTATAGACGGTGTCAATTGCTGATGGGAAAATCCACCGAACATTAGATTTGTAGTGGGCGAATCAAGGTTTCAGTGGCTGAACGACGATGATGGCAACGAACTGAGTGACCGACGACAACGTGCAAAGAAGTGACAATGGAGACGATCAATACTGCGGGTTGCCGAAGTATCCGCATCACATGGAACTTGTCAAAGGGGGCCGAGCTTGGGTCCAACCTGAAACCCCTCCGAAGCTTAAATTAGTATTGTGCTCTAAGGGAACTCGTATAGTCAAAAGTGAACTGTATGTGATCCTATTTGACTATGCCGAGCTATATTTTAAAATGTAGAACAAGCATATGTAAAAATACCTAGCCTTTGGGATAAAATTGTTTTAACTTTTTCTGTAGTATGTCTCAGCCTTTTTAGGTGATCCCCCTAGTTGTAATGTCTACTCGTTCATGACATCCATTTACTCTTATAACATCTGTCATTAAGGGCAGGGGTCATTAAATGTCGTCATTATTCGGTAATTGAAGAGTTGCGTGTATCACGCGGCGTAACGATTTTCCCTTTATTGTTGAGAATCCCAAAGATCATACTCATTAAATGATGTAATGGTTACCTACATAACTCGCCAGGGTAAAAGCCTTATATGTAACGTTGATCGGGTTTGTAGTTGCTGATCTTGTGAGCCCGATCTTATTCTAAGACCCGATCTATCCCTAGACATCCTCTTTTGAATCCGAGCCTCCGACGCTCTTTAAAATTATGAGCTACGGCGATCTATATAGATCGCTGCATTGGTTCATTTACGAACTGTATCTTGGTCGTAACATATCAAAAACCATAGTTTCTATCAAAAATACTTAGATTCATCCATAATTTCTTGATTTCCCCTACAAAATTAAACTTTAGATCTGGGTTCAAAACTTAGATTTATGTTTGTTACGCTTCAGATGCTATGCTGTATTCAAGCAAAAAATTATTTATTCCTCATCATTGGCATCATCTTCCTCTTTAGATTTGGGTTAAGTTAGGGTTTTAAGGGGAAAAAAATCTCAAAACCCTAAACCTAGACATCTTTAATTTAAAAAAAAGCTTAAAGCCGCATACATGGATGTATTGTTTCTAAAAAAATTACAACTTGTAGACTTTTAGGTTAGAGGGAGATCTAATAAAAAATCACTAAAATTGAAAACAAATACATGTTCATCGTCTTTCTCCTCACTATTATTTTTAGTTTGTTTCCATCAACTCCATCGCATTCAAACTGACACCTTCCAACATAAGTTATCACTATCAATGACTTTGCTATAGCTAATTGGTGTTGTTGTCATTTCCTTCCTCTGACAAAAGAAACGACCATCATGTTAACCATCCCCTTTATTTGAAGCAATGACAAACAGAAAACATTGTTACCATTGATATCAGTCATCGGTGTCGTGGCAGTAGTTGATACCACTATAGCACTTAGCAAACAAAATTCTTTGATGAAGCAGTTGCCATCTACAACACCCTTTGACAAGTTCACAACCATTATCGCGATAGACATCTTCGAGAGTAACTTCTCTATATTCAGATCCTCCCTCTTGGATGACACAATGAACTTATGAATTCCAAACCACTGTTAGCATCCTCATTATTTAACTCTATCAGATTCAAATCTAACTCAGTTTTCACCATCATCATTCTTGATTAGATCTAATAATCATCAATCTTGTCAATTTCCATCTCTATCATCGTCTTCACTCCATGTCGACCTTGCTGCTAGCATTACCATCGAACTTTGAAAACACCACATTCTTCTCTTTCTTCTTCCATTGCTAATATTTGACCACTTCATTTCCATCATCAAGGACTCGCATCTCCATCTCCATTGACACTGTTAGCTTGCTCCCCTACCACCATCTTCGTTGTTAACTTTCATCCATACTATTGTTGTCACATCCTAACTTGCACACTGGATAATTTGATACAATATGACTTGACAACAATCACCAACAGTTAAATTTTCTAGTAAGACCTGGCTAGAAACATACTAGCCAGAATCTTGAAATAATGAATAATACAAAGATCATACATATGTATACGACAACATTCAAGTCATCAAATATCAGAATGCCATAACTCTAGGTGTAATACTCATTCGACCACTTTACAAGCCAAAAGTAGATTTACCACAATTCTACTATTTCAAACTGCCATCAAATATCAGAATGCCATAACGCTAGGTGTAATACTCTTTCGACCACTTTACAAGCCAAAAGTAAATTTATCACAATTCTACTATTTCAAACTATATATAAAATATGCTCCTAAAAACCATTTATATACACCCATAAAAACTTTACAAAAGACAAACTTCGATATTTTTCAAAATATTTCTTGCTTATCCCAATACATACAAAATGTTGTAGTCATTGAAATGGTGAGCTAATGTGACCAGTCAGTAAAGATAATTGATTAAATTATAAGAACATAGCAATAAGATGAAAAATAAGGTAAAGAAACAACATGAAACAAAAGTTCTCAAATGAATGTTTCATGAGACAATGCTTGGACATACCTCCCTTTATCAGCTCGTCTACACAAATTGCTTTCTTAATGACTTCATCCTACAATAATAAAAAAACAAATATCGGTAGTGACTTGTCTAGGAAATCAAGTCGTCGTAATGATGATGATGTATCGGTGTCCAGTGTAAGAAAAAGAACCAAGTAACCTACCAACAAGGGCCATACAAACAAAGTTAGGCAGATGGATCATGATAAGTCCCTAATTCCGTTCCTTGTCGATCAGGCAAGACAAGAAAATTAAGTCGATAAGAATTTCAAAGCGACTGCATTCACAACTACTGTTGCCTATATTAATTCCATTTACGACACTAAATACATAAGTCAACATGTAAGTAATCATATGAAAGGGTTGGCGCATTGCCTTACTGTTGTGTTATCGTGCTTCAAGATTAGTGGGGCTGGATGGTGTGAGGAGAAGACGATGATTGAATTGGACAAAGAAATCTATGAACACTGGGCCACGTTATTAATTCTAACATATGGGAATCTTAAAAGTACATTAAAGTTCGTTAAATTGCACTTCATATTAATTGATATATTCTTTGTGCATGCAAACAATAGATTAAAAGACTATGTAAATCAACCTCTCCCGTGGCTTAATGATCTAATGTTAATTATTGACGATGACGCTATAAAGGATGATTTCAGAAAGGTTGTGTATCAACTGTTTGGCAGCTCATTTTCTGTGGGAGATGGAGATCATGCAAGTCCTACCCCCCAAAATGCATCAACAGAAAATGAAGTTCCACATGATATCACACAATATGCTTGTACGTGTGGTTTACCAGCAGGGCCAAGCCATGCCAGCCCCTCATCGGTGGGTAAATGGAAAACGCGTAGACGGTCTTTGAACGATGATACCGACCTCATGCGGGAAATGGTTGAAAATGTTAGAGAGGTAGCAGAAACAATTAAGATATCCTACTCCCACTAGACTGAAGTGTTGTCTAAGCGTTTATATGCACATACAGAGTATCCAGAATACGTGTTGGTTACCTTGTTTATAGAGCTTAGAGGAAATGAGATCGACGGAAGGAGATTTTTGGCTATGCTAGAGTCTTCTAGGAACAGGTTCATTCAATCAAAGATTGCGACGACCAACACATCGAATCGTTCTGCTGGTGGAGATGGAGACGATGATGATGCATATGACTTGTAAATGTTATATGGTTTAAGCTATAAGGTTGGGAATCTATCTGGGATGGGGGTGGAATACTTGGACCACTTATTTTTGGGTGCCTTATTGTCTTACTCTTTTGTTGTTTACCCTGAATGCGTGGAGGTTGTTAGGATTATTAGCTGGTTGGTTGGTGCCATGTTGATCTTATTAGTACAAACATATCAATGTTATGATTGGGCAATGTTGTATTTTTTAGCTTGCTGTATCATGCTTGGCTTCCTATTTATGTTGGCTGATGTTAGTTTTTGCCCCAGTTTTTAGCCTTATTAGGTTTTGCCCATGTTCTTTCTTTGGCTTGATGTATCATGCTTGGCTTCCATTTTATGCTGGTACAATATGTAGACATTTTTTAGCCTTGTTAAATTTGGGCCATGTTATTTTTTTTTCTTGATGTATCATGCTTGACTTCCATTTTAGATTGGCTGATGTTACATGTAGAAATTTCTTTAGCCTTGTTAACTTTGGGCCATGTTATTTTTTGGCTTGATGTATCATGCTTGGCTTCCATTTTATGTTGGCTGATGTTATTTGTTGAAATTTTTTAGCTTTGTTATGTTTTGTTCATGTTGTTTTTAGGCTTGTTGTATCATGCTTGGCTTCCATTTTGTGTTGGCTGATGTTGTTTGTTGAAATTTTGTTAGCCGAATTATGTTTTGGCCATATTCTTTTTTTGGCTTGCTGTATCATGCTTGGCTTCCATTTTATGTTGGTCGATGTTATTTGTTGCAATTTTGTTAGCCATGTTATATTGCGGCCATGTTCTTTTTTTGGCTTGTTGTATCATGCTTGGCTTCCATTTTATGTTGGCTGATGTTATTTGTTGAAATTTTTAGCCTTGTTTTGTTTTGCCCATGTTCTTTTTTGGCTTGATGTATCATGATTGGCTTCCATTTTATGTTGGCTGATGTTATTTGTTGCAATTTTGTTAGCCGTGTTAAGTTTTTGACATATTCTTTTTTTGGCTTGATGTATCATGCTTGGCTTCCATTTTATGTTGGTTGATTATTTTTGTGGCAATTTTTTTGGCATAGAGTCCTATGATGAAACACTAAAAGTGAAAAATATATGTGTGCACTTTGGCTATAGTTTTGTTTGGTTATTTCCTTGCTATTGGAAGGCTAGCTGGCTGGTTCCTTTATTGGCCATTTTGTTGGTGAATGGGATGATGGCTGGATGATGAAGGAGCCCTGAAAAGTAACCAGCTGGGAAAATGATAATTATAACTCCGAGGGCTGTTGGTTATGGTTCCTTCATGGCCTCTTTGTTGGTGGTGTCACTCCCCGCTTCCCACTATACTTGGGAGCGAGGACGCGACCGGGTCTGCAGTGTACTTAAAACAAGGAGGAGTACTTTTTTTCCTCCTTGGTTTAAACACACTAAGCATCTGCGTAAAAATTGCAGGTCCTTGCATGCATACTTAAGAACAGTCTGAAAAACATTATCACAAATCAAGTGTATATAATTTAAGATACAACATAGGCCTAGCATGGCTAACACAAACAACACACACAGAAACTCAAAAAAGTACAATCCAATAACACTGACATGAATTGTAGTAGCTCTAGTTGTCAAGGGGCTGGAATTCCATGTAATCTTTGATCTCTGGCTCGATCTCTGCAGTGGGATCCTCTGTAAACTCGATCTCAGGATCTGACGGACATTTCATAAGACAACAAAATGAAATGCCCATCTGCAATGGTCACTCGACAAGTATGTCCCCATAATAAAAAGGGTAAGCATAAGAGAGACATAAGGTAAAGAGTTAACATGAGCATGAGCATGGTATGATAAGAGCATGGCAAATTAAAAGCATGGTATGAATATAGTACTAACATGACATAGAAATTAAGAGCATGGTATGAGTATTGTATGAACATGGTATAACAAGAGCATGGTATAATAAGAGCATATGATAATGATGGTAACATTTTAATGATAATATGTACTAGTGCCAAGTCCATCTTTGAAGATACAATATGTGACTAAAATGTGCCCCACCATCAGGAGCTACCCGCGATGCTACTTACCGACCCCTTCTCTTGGGCGACGGTCAAGTACTTTCCCCCACTTAGTGTGTGAGGAGGTAAAGTTGTTGAGTAGATCTAGTCACTCCTGCATCCTCTGTGACTATGGACTACCCCAATCCCACGTGTCAATTTAAGTGTCGGGTCAAGTACATGTATTATCTTTTGTCATTTAAGTTCTATCAGTTGTTCAGTCGTTTCAGTTCAATTGCATCATATCAGATGCGTACAATATGTTTTTGGTGGCTCATGAGTCCACACAACAGTCTCACATAATTTTACAATTTTACAACGATCATTTTACAATTTTCACAATGTTAAAACATGTAGTTTATGCTAAGAAATGCATATAAAAATAATCAAGATTAAGCAGATGAGTATAATTAAGCATGAACTATTTTTCTAAGGCTAACATGTATTTTTCTGAATTTTAAATTAATTACTAAGCATTTTTCTTAATTTAAATAGCCAAAAATGAATTTTTACATTAAGAAATTGATTTTCTCAGTATATTCAAAGATTTATTTAGAGCAAACTATACGTCAGAATTCTTTAAACAATGTGTCAAAATAAGCATCTCATCTAGTACTACAACATATTTTTATTGCATATATCAGTATTCGTGAAAAAACAATGGGACTAAATTTTAAGTGAAATAACATAATTAGAATTTAGCTTCAAAAAATTATTACGGGAGATATACTTGCCTGATCGCGACGAAACCAACGCCAATGCGTTCGTCGCGTCGCGCTAGATTCTGATACTTCCCAATAATTTTTCTGATGTTTATATTTATATTTTAATTTTTTCTATTAAACTCACTTTCTCTCTCTACCTCTCTCTCTAACCCATGCTACAAACACAGTTTTTTTGTTCTCAATTTGCAACCCACGCATGAGCTGCAAGCTCCGGCTGCCGGGGGTGGTCGGTCGACGGTCGGCCGTGGGAAGGTCGGCGTCAGAGGGAGGGGCCAACGGTGGGGGCTCCGGCAATGGCGGTCGGCAGCAGAAAATAGCGAGACAACGCCAGGCTGTGTTTTTGGAGTGTTTTCCGGTGAGCTTCGTTGGGAGGATCGTCGGGGTGTCACCGAGGAGGGAGTAGGCCACGATGATGGTGCTGGTACTAGCGATGGTCGTGGTGGTCGCCGGTGATGGGTTGGAGCTTGGCTTGGTTGTTTTGATGGGTTATGAGGGTTTGTTTGAGGCTGAAACGAAGAGGTTGAGAGTGGTGGTGGTGGTGGTTGATGGTGGAGGAGAGGGTGGACCTTTTGGGATGGTCGGCCAGAGTTGGAGGAGGAGGAAGGGGAGGAGTTGAGCGTGGGAGTTTGGCTAGTAAATGGGTTCTTTGCTTGCAAGTTTGAGTAGAAGGGAGGCTATAAGGTTTTATAATGTAAAATAATAATAAACTAATAGTGGATGCCATGATTCCTCATCCAACTAATATGCTGGCTTAATAGGGGTGGGTGGTTTTTATTGCCGTGAAGTTGGTTGGATCTGACCAACTTCATGCGGCTGATTAATAAAGGTTAGGGGAATTAGTAAATGGGAAATGTAACATGTAAGAATCGAAATACATCCGGATTTCCTGGTTTTTGCGTCCGGAACAACATTCTCGAAAAATTCCTTAGACGGTACCACGGGTTCGTATCGTCGCGAGGATCAAGAAAATGGTGCCCATTTTGTAATTTGGGCTACGAAAAATAGAAAAAAAATTGTTTAATCATAATGAACTTATTTGAAAACATCTTGAATACGGAAATACATGCACGACGAAATCAAGCCGTTACAGATGGGATGAGGGTGTATGGCTTTGCTGGAACAAGCTTGGCTTCCTTCTTTCGTTGGTTGATAATATTGGTGCATTCCTTTGGTTTTCGTTTTATGTTTTAGTTAAGTTCTGGTTTTTGTCTTGCTGTTTCATGATTGGCTTGAAGGTTTTTTGGCAATGGTATGGTTTTTTGCTTCTTATTTTGATTGTGAATGGGATGATGGCTAAAATAAGAAGGAAATACTAGAGCCCCACGATGAAACACTCAACGAGAAATGACTTATGTGTGCACTTTGGCTTGCTAAGTTTGTGATGGTTCATTGCTATGGTATGACTATCTTTCAGCTCTTATCCCACTGACAATCAAAAGAGCAAGCAAAAAAACACATAATAGTGCCAAAAAGTGCAGGGCAACCAACATACACCAGCAAAATAACATCAACTAACATAAAATCATTCCTATCATGAAAAAACAAGCCATAATACATAACATGGCCAACACATAAAACGTCAACAAAAAAATTGTCAGAGCAACATGAAGGAACCAACTGACATGCATAGAGTACCATGATGAAACCCTCAAAGTGAATAATTTTGTGCGTGCAATTTGGCTTGCTGTTTTGTTGTTAAATCCTAGCTATGGTATCTGATGAGTGGTTTATATGTATATATTTCACGCTTATCTCCCACGCTTTTCACCTCATTTTATTCACTGTTTCATTTTATTTCATCTGCCTTTGCTTCCATTTTACTCTTTGGTTTCGATTCCTATGTTTCAGGAAAAATGAAACAAATTTAGGATAATGGAGCATTAAAAAGGCGAAAAGTGCCAATGCGAGCCAAATGAGTGACAGGAGCGAGGCGAGGCGAGGCGAGGAGAGGAAAAGAAGAGGAATCTAGAGGAGATGCCACAAGAAGCACATAAACCTTGCAAAGACTAAAGATCTATTCTCACCCCTTTGGTCATCTTCACTCCTTCTTATTTTTCCTTTGAAGAGTATATCGTCCCGATTCCAACGCCACCTCATTTTCTCGAATCCGATTTTTATAGATTTTTCTAGATTTTCTGAAGTACAGCTTGGTCGTGTTGGAAAATCCACACGGCTGTATGGAATTTCCACGCAGCCGTATGAACTGTTTTTCAACAGTTTGAGCCTTTTTATGGCCGTATCATTCCCCAGCAGCAGCGCAACATTGCCATGGACGTATGAACCAAGTTCATACGTCCGCGTGGTTTTCTCTCCTCACCAAGCAAAAGCAAACAGAGAACCACGCGGCCGTATGGTTTCAAACGACACGGCCGCGTCATTTTCTCCTCACCAAGCAAGAGCAAACAGAGAACCACGTAGCCGTGTGATTTCAAACCATACGGACGCGTCATTTTCACCTCAACGGTATCACCACGCGGTCGTGTGGTTTCAAACCACACGACCGTGTCATTTTCACCTCGACCCAAGCAGCAGCAGCAGAGAACGACGTGGCCGCGTGGTTCAACCATGCGGCCGTTTGAAAGCGGGTCGAAGGTAAAACCTGATACTGCTATTGTTGCTATTTAAAGGAACGGGCACCACCTTTCGAGTGGAGCCAAGCTTTTAGGCTTGTTTTTGTATCTTTTTCTGTTCTATCTGTAATTTTAGGAGTAGATTGGAGTTTAGATGAGTTTAGATTACTTTTCTCTTGGATTGTAACTAAGGATTGAAAACTCTTGCTTATAATTCAATGAGATAAGTATTTTTTTTATTTTATTCTGTGTTTTTATTGTCATTTTGATTGTTATTCTCGTTCCTCTCGTGTATCTCTATGATTCTATGAATGTTATAGATTAATCCATCGATTCACGTAGCTAACAAATAACCTACGATGAAATTGGTGCTCAATTACCCATCCTCCATGCTAACGACCTGTAACGTGCTATGACGATAACCGTGCACTTGCAGTTAGAAATGTTAAAACTCCTATCAAGTTTTTGGCGTCATTCTGGGGAGGTTACGCTTGATCGATATTAGTTTTGTCGATTGGTTCGCTTAGACTACATGCCATATAAAAATTTATAAAAATAATAATAAGCAAATTTTTTCCTCACCACCATTATCAATTTGTGCAATTCCTTGTACCACTAACACGCTTGTCTTAGCCAAAATTTTTGTTTTTCAAGTGGGTTATATAGATATGTGGATGCCTGATTGATCATACAATGGGAATTTTGATGCGAACATGCCATACGGTGCTCAGATCAGAGGATATGAAAATTTTTCACATGTTGTCGTAGTTTGCGAGGCGTGTGGGATGCCGGGACATATGGCCATCAATTGCTAATTCAGTGCCCAACCCTACAACCTACACTCATATACCCACATCATATACCAAGAATCCCCCATTCCCCACCCCTATATTTACACACCCCCTCCTCCACCAAAATCGAGCCTTGAAATATTTTTGGAAAACTCCCTTGCAACTCACCCAATGGACTCCACCACCACCACCACCATTACCACTTCCACCACCAAAATCTAGCCTTGGATTATTATTATAGAACCATATTTTAAACCAAGGCCAGATAGCTCCATCACTCTCATTTCCACCACTACCATTTCCACCACCGAAGTCTGACCTTGAGTTGATAGTGGAGAGTTCCTTTGAAAACCTAGGCCCGACGATTCCATGTCCCTCACTTCCATTTCAAAAATCCATCCTTGAGTTATTGATGGAGAACTCCACGGTAGCCCAAGGCTAGATGGATTCTTTATTTCCATTCCTGCCTACCACGTCTACTTTTGGGTTCCTGCCTACCACGTCTACTTTTGGGGGTGAAGCAATTGTGTCTCACACATCATCGATAGCCTGCACCACGGAAGGTAACTCGTATGGTTTACAATATGAAATTTTTTATATGAGTCTCTTTTCCATGTAGGTACCACTTTTGAGACACACACCACCGAGGCTCACATCCATCACCGAACTCCAGACTACATGCCACAGATGGGTGATGAGCCGAGCACATGCCCATGTATGCAAACGATATCTCCCGTAGAGGTTGTTATCGAACAATGGCCACGTGAGAACACCGAGGAGGCCATGGAGGATATCCACATCGATGATGTGGGAGAGCGTGAGGTCATAGATACCATGACTCATTTCAGCTGGTCTGACGCACTCTCGCTCCCACTATCACCTCCACAGCCCATCCTTGCACCACCAGAGGCATCACATCTACCAGAGCATGACGTCGTTCAGGGAGACTATTTAGACCCTACATGTTCTTTTTCTGAATAGCATATTACATTTCCTGTATTTTTAGATTCAGATACTACTGAAATGACATACCCTCCATATGATCCAGATCAACATTATACGGAGGTATGTTGGACCATATCAGCACCTGACAAACACATTGACGAGCATTCCAGGAGATAATAGAGTCATTGCCATAGCATAGCACTACATTCTCAGGGAGTTATCGTCGGCCTTTTTCACGTTTTATATTTCACTTTGACTATACTCTTTGGGATACATTTATTGTGGGGAAGAATTTATCACCACGGACTGATGCTCCTTTTCTTCTGCAGGACTTAGGTGGACGTCCTTGAGAGAAGTTGGGGGGGAGCATTGCTGGAGTTCGTCGGTACTCGTGGCACCATGACATCAACAGAGCCACGAAAAGAGCAGGAAGAGTAGCTTCCTGCTCCATTGAAAATCTTGGATCCACCATTTGATCAGGTGAACACAAATCCAGTAGTGTAGATAAATTTTATGTGCTTTCTAGGTAGAGTGAATAAACTCGTCTCCTCACGACAGGGAGTGGAGAATACTAGGATTAATTGTTTTTCTTTGAATAAACCTCACCTCCATACGAGACACCCACACTTTTATGACCCAAAACCATTTATATTCTTTAACGCCCATACTTCACCTTGTTTCATATTTATATGACTCCAACGCCCACCCCCACCCACATTTGCAACCATGCTATCATTTTATTCCTCTTACTCAGGATATGCTTATATTCCAGCATGGGTGAGGTATTTTTATGCATGCCACATTTATATTCCCTCACTTTCAAGTATTGAGGACAATGCTTGACTTTAGCTTGGGGGAGGTGCACTTCGTGGATCATTTATGCATATTTCATAATTAAGAATTCCATTACGCTAAGTTTTATATGCATGTATATTTGTGTGAAATTTTTTCAGATTTACACTTTATCTGTTCAATCTCCTATTATTCATCGTGATATATACTTAGAGATGTCTCCAATGTTAGATCTTGTCGTAATATTCTTGTCATGCCTATGTTCATACTCTTCAGAATAAAAGTACTCGAAACAGGCATATGTTATATAATCTTGGGAACCCATCTTATGCATGTATTTTGGTGGGTTTGGTCGAGGATAACGGTTAGTGATATCATAGGATTTGGATTAACAGCATGCATATATAGTACGGAGGAGTGGTGTCACCTAGCTCATTCATGTTCGAAAAAAAAGAAAGAAAAAAAAAAGAAAAGAAAGAAAGAAAAAATTTATGAATATGAAAAGGAAAAAAATAATATGTGCACCGTTCCCCCAGCGACGCCGAGTAGCCAGATCCCCAGGATTGGAACCGTCGGGGCCTCGTGCTGAAAGGTTTAGCTTGTGGGAGTGCATATGAATAAGTTTTTCAATTGGTTTGAGCTAGTAGGTCTGAGGGGACCATCTTGGCTCAATGCCCTAAGGTCTTCTGGCCTGGGAGTCATTGACCTAACGCTCCTTACACGGACTAACTAAGAACCCAAAAAAGGAAAAAAAAATTAGAACATGAATGAAGCTAGCGACTCCATGAATTAAAAAAATATAGCACGCCGTGACTACCACTTCCTTGATGGACTCACAATCCTTTATACGATACTAACTCCTCCTCGATCGTCGCATAATTTTGAATCCCATCTCATTAACTGATGCGGGATAGAGGTACTATTTTTGAGATTTGAACATAACTGTGATAATGTATATTGCATGTTGATTTAAATTAGAGATATTTCCCTAGGCTATGTCTTGACAGAATGGTAGAAATTGACCTGCTATTCAATTCCATAATCTGAAAGTTTTCATTCTCCATGTATATATGCTTCACGTTGTGAGATTCTTGATTTTACTTATCCAATGCATGCAGAACCCACTCTATACTTTTTCTTTGTCTTCCTCGAGGACAAGGAAGAGTTTATCTTGGGGGATTTTGATGAGTGGTTTATATGTATATATTTCACACTCATCTCCCATGCTTTTTGCCTCATTTTATTCACCGTTTCATTCTATTTCATCCGCTTTTGTTTCCATTTTACTCTTTGGTTTCGATTCGTGTGTTTCAGGAAAAATGAAACAAATTTAGGATAATGGAGCATTAAAAAGGTGAAAAAGCACCAATGCGAGTCAAAGGAGTGAAAGGAGCGAGGAGAGGAGAGGAGAGGGAATCAAAAGAAGAGGAATCTGGAGGAGATGCCACAAGAAGCACGTAAACCTTGCAAAGACTAAAGATATGTTATCAACCCTTTGGTCATCTTCACTCCTTATTTTTTCTTTGAAGAGTATCTCGTCTCGATTCCAACGTCACCTCATTTGTTCAAATCCGATTTTTCTAGATTTTTCTAGATTTTCTGCAGTGCAGCTTGGCGTGCTGGAAATTCCACGTGGCTGAATGGAATTTCCACGCGGTCGTATGAACTGTTTTTCAACAGTTTGAGCCTTTATACGGCCGTATCATTCCCCAGCAGCAGCGCAACATTTCCACGGACGTATGAACCAAGTTCATCTGGCTGCATGGTTTTCTCTCCCCACCAAGCAAGAGTAAACAGAGAACCATGCGGCCGTGTGGTTTCAAACGACACGGTCGCGTCATTTTCTCCTCACCAAGCAAGAGCAAGCAGAGAACCACACATCCGTGTGATTTCAAACCACATGGCCGCGTCATTTTCACCTCTACGATAGCACCACGCGGCCGTGTGGTTTCAAACCACACGGCCGCGTCATTTTCACCTCGACCCAAGCAGCATCAGCAGAGAGAACAACGCGACCGCATGGTTCAACCATGCGGCTGTTTGAAAGAGGGTCGAAGGCAAAACCCGATACTGCTAGGGCTACTATTTAAAGGAATATGCACCGTTGTTCGAGGGGAGCTGAGCTTTTAGGCTCGTTTTTGTATCTTTTTCTGTTCTATTTGTAATTTTAGGAGTAGATTGGAGTTTAGATGAGTTTAGATTGCTTTTCTCTTGGATTGTAACTAAAGATTGATAACTCTTGCTTGTGATTCAATGCGATAAATATTTTTTGCTTTTATTCTGCGTTTGATTGTCATTTTGATTGTTATTCTTGTTCCTCTTGTGTATCTCTGTGATTCTACGAATGTTATAGATTAATCCATCGATTCACGTAGCTAACAAATAACCTACGATGGATTATAGTATGCTTACTAGTTGGTTCCTTTATTGGCCATGTTCTATCATCCTGCATGGTTCCTTTATTGGCCATGTTATGGGTTTTTGCTACACATATTGATGGTGAATGGATGTCTGGATGATGAAGGTGCCCCTGCCAAGAAATCAGTTGGTAAAATGCTAATAAAATTTCTGAGAGCTCTTGGTAGGAAAAAGCCATGTTTTTTGGCTTGCTGTTTCGTACTTGACTTGAATTTCTGTTTGGTTGCTTTTAGTTTGATACTGTTTGTTGCTTGCACTGCCTCTTGTTTTGCAATGTTCTATTTTTACTTGCTCTTTTGGTTGCCTTTTAGATGGCTTGATGTTATGTTATGGTAACCATGTTTCGAGGGCTCCTCGATTTTTTTGAGCCGTGTTATGTTTTGGCCATGTTATTTTCTTGGCTTGCTGTTTCCTGCTTGGATTTCGGTTTATGTTGGCTGAGGTTATTTGTTGCAATTATTTTGAGCCGTGTTATGTTGTGGCCATTTTAATTATTTGGCTTTCTGTATCATGGTTGGCTTCCTTTTTATGTTGGGTGATGAAATTTTTTTGCCTTGTTATGATTTGGCCATGTTCTTTTTTTTGGCTTGCTGTATCATTATTGGCTTGCAGTTTATGTTGTTTGGTGAAATTTTTTAGCCTTGTTATGATTTGCCCATGTTAATTTTTTTGGATTGTTGTATCCTGCTTAGCTTACAGTATACGTTGTCTGATGATATTTGTTGAATTTTTTAGCCTTTTTATGTTTTGTCCATGTTTTGTTTTTTAATTCTTGTATCATGCTTGGCTACCATTTTCTGTTTATTGATGTTATTTGTTGCAATTTTTTAGCCTTGTTATGTTTTGGACATGTTCTTTTTTGCCTTGTTGTATCATGCTTGGCTTCCATTTTATGTGTTGGTCATGTTACGTTTTTTGGCTTGATGTATCATGCTTAGCTTGAATTTTTGTTGGTTGTTGTTATTTTGCTACTATTTGTTGGTTTCCCTGCCTTTTGTTTTGCAATTTTTTGTTTTTTCTGCTATTTTGATTGTGACTTGGCTGACGGCTTAACGATGAAGGAAACCTAACATTTTTCTCCCTCTAATTTCATAGGTACGCTTTCTCTCTAATTTTTTCAACACATAACTTCGTTTCTGTGTATTATATGTTGAGAAAATTTTATACTAGATGTACTTTTTTTCACTGCAAGGATGAAAATGAGTTTTCTGTAGAGCTCTACTAGTAGATTTCCCCGTAGAGAGGATTTCAAGTTATGCTTTTGTGATATGTGGTCACCGAGGAGGACTACCTGGACCCTAGCAAACCCATGTACTAGATTTTGGCATTGTAGATCTTGCGATACTATATGCTCATTATTGATGAAGAGAAAATGATTTTTATGTTTTTGTTGATTTATAACAATATGGATTTATATTTCATATAAATTTGAGGACTGCCATTCTGCTTGGCTTCCCTTTCTCTTGGTTGATGTTATTTGGACATGTTAGGTTGCATCCAACGTATTTTTTTGGGTTGATGGATTAGCTTATTTTGCCATGTTCTGTTTGTTCCCTCCAATTCAACTTCCAACTCCGTCCAAACCATAGAAGAAGAAAATGAAGGGGGGAGGGGGGGTAAGCATACCTAATTTAAACTATGGTCAGCATATCCCATATTCTTATTTTCTTCATACTGTTGTGAAGGTGACGGCTACTGAACCCGTAGCCCTATATTTATAGAAAAGCAACATAATGGGTGGATACCCAATAGGCCCATTGGGCCATATTCATAACACTTCCCCTTATCCAACCATTGTTGTATACTCAACATATGAATACTACAGGATCCATAGTGCTTATGAGTATCATAAGGGGTGGATACTTTTAGATTTTAAGTTAGGGATAACTGCCTCGTTAAAACCTTTAGCTATGGGAAACCCAGTGGGAAAAACCAATAGTCAAGAAAAAAGAGTATAGTTCTCCATAACTTTCCCTGATTTGTGGAAGTATTTAGGGGTGGATACTTCTGGATCCAGAGTCAGTGAGGTTGCCTCGTTAAAACCTTTAGCTATGGAAAACCCAATGGGAAAAAACCAATAGCCAAGGAAAAAGAGTACAACACTCATTTGGATCCCCCTGATCTGTACAAGCTACAGGCTTACAGATCTACTAGACAACTATACATCGATCTCTTACAATATTCCGAGAATAAGTACAAAATACAAGACATCACTCATCTATACAAGTATCGCTCATCTATACAAGTATCGCTCATACAAGGCAGCTACTGAATCTGAGGGAGCTCTTCTGAAGAAGAGTGCTCTGCAGACTCGGTAGGTAGCTCCACATCTCTGACCCAGTCATCACTGTGTCTATGAGGTACTACATGACCTGGCTATGCATACTCATGATTTGCTTCTTGGATGATGAACCTCTCGAAATGGTGGGATTGATGTTGCCTTAGAAGCATGATTTGCAAGTCTCCAGGAGTTGGTAGTTCCTTTGTGGTAGTTATCGTGATGATCTGTAACCTACATCTACAAATACATTTAACATAGAGGATGATCCGTTATCCTTATGTTGAGAGATGTATGCCCTCAGTTCATTTGTATTTGATGCAAATGGTTTTTTTAATAATAGATGTGGGAATTTTGCATATGATGCAAAGGGAATTAAACGTGTTGTAAAATGTTTACGTGCATATTTAAATGGATTACAGGATCGTTTCAGTCTAAACGCATGTTCAAACCACGTCAAAAACGGACTCTAAACGTGAAAAATAGAGCCAAAACAGTGCCATAGTCCAAATGTTGGGCATTGCGGGTTTGGCACCCACGAGGCGGGGGCCCGACCTGCCTGGAATACAGGCACCTGCACCCGACCCGCCTGGAATGCAAGCACCTGCGCCCGCTAATCCTGGGGAGGGGGGCGCCGGCTAAGCAGGGTAGGCTGGCACCCGCTAAGCAGTGTAGGCGGTCACCCAAGCTGGGGCGCCAGCCTGTGTGCGGTTGGGCGCCCAGCCCACAGGTTGGTGCACCCAGCCCGCATATGGCAGGCTGGTGGGGCCCAATTGTGGGCCCCGCCTGCAAGGGTTTTTTTGGCACTTATTGGCGGCTGCAGTTTTTGCGGAAAATTGGTTTTGGGCTATGTTTGGACACTCGTTTGAAGAGTCAAATGAACTCGGATTGAGCACCCCGTTTTTTTCCTACGCGTTCACCGTTTAACTCTCTTTGATTTGATAGGTTGTATCACTTGCGAAGCTCAACGGCGAGGGAGAAAAAATTTGCTAAAGTTTGGCCTTTGTGAAAGACAAACTTTAATTAATTTTTTCCTCTAAAACTTTTAGTTCCACATCGGATATGGAGTTAAGGGGAGGGGTCAGCCGCCTAAATAAATAGGGGCCTACTCCCCTTCTTGAAACTCATCCCAAGCTCTAGAGCTGAGTAGCTCCATTAAACGTGAGCAAGCACGGATATGATCTTAAAGTAAATATTCTCTCTTTCTTCCTAAATTTCTTTCTTGCTCCTGATCAGGCTCTAGCAAAGCTACGAAGGAGCTTGGATCGGATCTGAAGTCTTGACGAAGGATCCACTCAAGGTGAAATCTTCTTCATCACGTGGTTGACTCGGCGACAAGGGTGTTGCTCGCCTTGGAAAGCGGCGTGGTTCAAGAAGCAGTTCGGCTTTAGACGAGGTGTGGCTGGAGACGCGGTTTGGCTTGGGAGAAGCGGTGCAAGTCAAAGAAATGTTGCTGAAAACGACGCTTCGTATTCTGTGAAAACGAAGTGAAAGGTGTCTAGATTAAATTAAACATGCGTTTATAATTGCAAATGTTAGATATATCTATCCTTAGGAGTTGGTCGGACCCAACCCCGGGATAGTAGAGATCTTGGCTAGGGTTTGTTACCTTTAGGGCTTGAACTTAAAATTGTTTTAAGTACTGTTTTCCGCTGCTGTTTTGATCTCGTCGTCCGCCAAATTAGGCTGGACGTCGATGTTATAGCCCTAAGAACCCAGAAAACACTACAGTGGTATCAGAGCTAGGTTGAGCTGAGTACGGGTTCTTGGGTTATGAGTTGACCCGAAGTAATTCCTCTTACCGTACTAAGTCCCGATAAGATGGGGATCTTATGATGGGTTAGGCGTTGTCGAGAGGCATGCCTTAAAACAAGTTCGTGAGGGATCTTGTGATGGGTGTCACGACCCGCTTCCCTGAAATGGAGGCGAGACGTGAAAAGGTCCACACGGGAGTGGAGCTGTGAAGCCCCAAACCTGATAAGCGTCCACAATACATAAACATGTCCCTGTAACCACGACAGAATAACAATAATAACACAAGGCGAGACTGAAATAAAATTCCACATCTCACAAATTGTCCAACATCAACAAAAGTCCAACATCCAGAAAAGCCACCAGGCTAAAAGAAAAGAGTCTAAAGGCCCAGAACAAGGCCAACAAAAGAAACGACATAACAAAGTATAGGTGCTACGCACCGATAACAAAACAACTGTCTAACAAAAGTAAAACACAACGAAGACACTAGGACTGGTCCCCAGTGTCCACGTACTCCCCGTCAACCACAAGCTCGGGCTCGGCGTCAGCAAACACCTCGTCCTCAACAAGGTACTCGGGCTCAGGATCTAACATGTGTCACCCAAAAGAGTAAAGGGGCACATGTCAGCAAGTCTAAAAGACTTGAGCAAGGAAACTGAAAGTAAGGCAACTAGCAACCTAGCAGTTTAGTATGCATGACATGGCAGTTATAACATGAGTGCACAATTAAAATATGGCAAGACAATTTGTACAAAAGAACAATTATCGGGACAAGGCAAGAGTAGCCAAGCTACTAACATTCTCAATCAATTCACATTTTGTAGGTGTTTACGCCCTTCGCTGAATGGTATAACATTTCAGACCGATCGGCACTAAACACTACCCAATACCCACACGATATGGAGCCTGGGGTCCCCGCACATGGAACTCAGCTAGTGAGCCTGGGGTTGCCCCGCACATTGAGCTCGCATTCTTAGTTCACAATTCAATACATTTCGAGCGTTGGGGTTAGCAACTCATTATGCTCGCTTCTGGTCATGAGCCAGGAACACAAGTATCGTAGCAAAGCTACGCAATCACAGCAACACCTAAAGAATGCGAGGTCGTGACAATTTATTTGCGTACCGTTAATTAAATTAAACGTGACAGGCAAAATGCAATGACATGAACATATTCGCGTACCGTTAATTGAAAGTAAACATGACATGGAAACTGTGCAACATGCTAAAAGTCGGAACTAGCTTCGTTGTCAAGCTAGTTCCCTAATTTGCGCCTAGGCGAGTATCATTTCGTCGCCTAGCCTCTTTTACGCCTACAACAAGCAAATGGCCTAAAACATGGCCTAAACCCTAAGTGGCAAGTTTCACTTGCCTAGCACCGGGGATGACGACCACTTCGTCACACGGGTGCCAATCTACGGGGAAATCGCTGTTTTGGGGGACAATCAATAAACAACATGAAATTTTATTAGGGTTTCATAAAAATATAAATAGGTTATGAAAACAACGGTAGATCGATTTCTTACCAAGAGGAGACGGAAGAAACACTCCGGGGAACCCTAGGATCAGATCTGGAAAAGATTGGAGAAGTTTGGGAAAACTAGGGTTTTGGGGGATTTGGGGATTTTGATGGGTTTTGGTGAGATTTTGGGGAAGATGAGAGGTAGATAGAGTAGATGGATGGTTTGGATGATGATTCTAGGGCTTGGAATGGAGAAATGGAGCTTGGAGGAAGATGGGGGCTGAAGGGGGAAGATTTTAGGGTTTTGGGTCGTGTTGGAGAAGATGAAATCGTTTGGGTTGGGTATAAATAGGTTGAGCTGGCGGCTGCCCAGAAATTAGGGTTTTAACACTGGTTAGTCGGTCAAAGAGCAACCACTGACCGACTAGTTTGGCAACTAGTCGGTCGGTCGACCAACGCAGACCGACTAAGTGCAAACAGTAACTCCTGAACGAAAATAGGATTCTAGAGTTAGTCGGTCCATGAACAAGTACTGACCGACTAGTTTAGCATCTAGTCGGTCGATGAACGTTCTCAGACCGACTAAGAGTAAACAGTAGCTGATACAAAAATAAGATGATGAGTTAGTCGATTAAAGAAGCATTGCTGACCGACTAGTTTGCAACCTAGTCGGTCAACCAACGTTCTTAGACCGACTAACGATAAACAGTAACTCCTGATAAATTTAGAAAGCTAACTAGTCGGTACAAGAAGGATTGCCGACCGACTGGATCGTCATCTAGTCGGTCGGTGGCCCTTCTTACACAGGCTAATGATCACCAAAAAGTACCGATACGGAGCGCGGAACTCCGGGATCGATTCCTAAGACTCCTAGGCTTGATCTAATAGTTAGATACGACCGTTATGAAGTCCGTCACGAATGACACACTTCGAAATCGACGATCCTAAGGAAGAAACGAGAAAATACGACGAATCGATCGAAAATGAAAGCTACGGAGACGAAAACCACACAAGAGGAGAAAATCTACCAAAAAATATATTATATTATATTATATCCAGATACATGAAAAGCAGTCGTTACAATGGGTCTAAGGTGCCATGGATGATGGGCCTTAACAGCGTTGCAATGATATCAGAGCAATACCAACAGTGGTATCAGAGCCATGTCTACCTGATCTATATTTTGCAATTATAAAATGTATGTGATACAACATGTTTCTCCATCAGATGGATGTTTTTTTTAATTTATTAAAATTTTGTTTTAAAGCAACATTTTTATTTTCGAAAATTGTTTTTGAAAATTAGATTTAATTTTATTTTAAAATTAAATCTTTAAAATTATGTGATAATTTTTGAGGTAACTTAAACTTATGCGAAAAATTTTAAGTTGCATGTTTAGCAAAAATTTATGAGATAATTTTAATTACTATGATTATCATGCTAATATGTTTAGATGATAATTGTTTATGGTTAAATTAGTTTTTTATTGATTAGTGATAATTCAAGAGAGACTATTAGGATAGCCATTAAAAACTTCAAGAAAATTATAAGATAATTTTTTATGGAGTAGGTATGATTTAAAAAATTGTTGCAACAAATTAAATTCATGTTTAGGGTAGACCTCTCCAAATTATTATTTTAATTGTTTTAATAATAATTTTGAAAAAGGCTATGATTTAAAATTGTTGCACCTTGAATTTTAAATATATAATACATGATTAAAATAGCACCATAATAATCCTTATGGTTGATAAGGACATTAATAAAAGTTATTAACCAATCCTAATAATTTTGAATTTTAGGATTCAACTAGTTGATATAATTAACTAGTTTTAATGAAGCCAATTCTAATCGATGGAACACATATGAATAATAAGTTTCCTTCAATGGACCATGATCTGGTCTAATGTTTTTTGACTTGTGTTGTGGATCACCCTAGCTCGACTGGGAATAGTGATCCTATCCTAGCCAAATCCCTGTCCGTGTTTCGCTAGACCGTAAGGATACAAATTATGATTATGTGACATCGTCGATTAGATCTAGTCAATTACGTTAAAAATCTTCTTCAAGGTTTGCCGTAGCCCTCCGTGGTTTTGGATTAGGGGACTAAAAGACACATGACATAGTTGTTGAGTCTCCTCAAGCTATGACATGGTCTCTTTTAGAAACCGACTCCATCATACATGAGATGTAGTCTGGTATCAACCCAAACCGCTGCGTTGGGTCTCCTCGAGTATTGGTGTAAGTTAATATTAGACATGAAAACAAGGGTTCTACTAGACTAGTCAATATGGTTTGTTGAGTCTCCTCAAGATCATACGTGACTAGGGGTAAAAACCAAATAGGGAGTCACATGTGATGTGATTGATAATGAGATTATCTACTAACTACAGAGTCGATCAACTTGTTGACTCTCCTCAAGGTTGTGAAGCTCAGGGTGGTTGGGTCCATATCCCATTAAATAACAATATTCATTCATCTATATGGCTAAAGATGATCGCAGAAATAGTGGGAGGATATAGTTGAATAAAAACCATTTTAACTATATTTAAAAATCATGAACATATGCTAAACTAGGGTAATTCTATGTGGAATCCAAATCATAATATCCTTAAAAGAAATAAGTCAACTGGATAAAATGATTAGTTAAGGAATATTCGTTAAACAAACTATGTTCTCACTGATATTAAAGTGTCCTTCATAGTACCAAGTTAAGGAGAATGATTTCCTTAAGCTCTAAAGTCTAACACAATAAAAGCACGCTACTTAACTCTCACCTCTATGAGCAGGGCCAGCTTGAACATACTGATGTTTAAAGCACATTTCTCCGTACAACTTGTTGAGTCTTCTCAAGTTTGTTTGGAAAATAGTTTCAATCCACAAGGTTGGAAACTTCGATCAAACTGTTTGACTCGAAGATGAGTGTAAGAGTGATGCATGACAATGTATCTAAATTAGACCTTGAGACGAGCAACTTGTTGAGTCTCCTGAAGGTTGTAAAGCTCAAGTGTTTGGATGCATGTGATGCTTGCACAGCTAATATTTGTGTTAGGACATGAAATGTCTAAATATGATTTAGAAAGGAGAAGGTGTTGAGTATTGGACTCCCTGGATTTGGTTTTGGATGATGATCAAACATAAATAAATAGTGAACTAACACTTTGTGAGCGCAGTTAAGAAGATCGTCGCCAAATTCACGTGAACATCCAAAGTAACGTTTAAAGACTTCTCAAAGCACGTATTCATATGCCTAAAGCTTCGTTGAAGCTTTTGGACCAACTTTGAAGTCATGAAGATTCGATCGAAGCGTTTGAAGACGGTTTGTCTAGATTTATATTTAGTCTTCTAGCTTTGTTCTTTAGAATGTTAAACCTTGAGTAGGTATTATCATTTAATCTTCATATCGCTCCTATCTTAGAGCTAGGATCTTAGTAGAAGTCCATTCAAACTTTCCCGAAGCATCGCGCTTCGAATCGAGACTTCTTGTGCATGTTAGTTGGTTCAAGAAGAAGAACCAACCGACTAGATGGTGATCTAGTCGGTCGGAAAAGCTTCTTGGACCGACTAGTTTGTCTCCCAAATCTTAAGCTCTTTACTATTTATAGTTAGTCGGTCTTAGTTGACTCACCGACCGACTAGTTGGTGAACTAGTCGGTCAGTGATGCTTCTTAGACCGACTAGTTGAGCTTTACTGTACATGCTAATTTTTCACTTGAGTTACTGTTTATCGTTAGTCGGTCTAAGAACGTTTGGTGACCGACTAGTTGATGATATAGTCGGTCAACATTTGTTCTTGGACCGACTAAATCAAGTTGTATTCAGACTAATAGTTTTTGACTCTTAGTCGCTCTAAGTTAACTGACCGACCGACTAGTTGAGAAATTAGTCGGTCGGAAAGTCTTCTTGGACCGACTAGTTATCTAGGTCTGAAATTTCATCTGTTCACTGTTCATCCTTTAGTCGGTTCATGTTGTTTCACCGACCGACTAGTTGATGAACTAGTCGGTCAGTGGTTGTTCTTTGACCGACTAATTGCCCCAGATTTTCAACCGTTGGGAGATGACCTAGCTCAATTTTGTGGGACCCTATAAATACGAAGCTTGGTCATTTCTCTCAAGGTTAGAGCTGCTATTGAGAGCCTTATTCAGATTGAAAGAGTTAGAGATTAAAACTCATTTCCAAAGCTCTCTTCCTCACAAGAAATCATTCTCTCCCTCATTTGAGATCTAGAATCCATCTTGAGAGAACTTTGTTCTTGTTGAGCTATCCAAGCTATTGCTTGATTCAAGTCTCCTATTCATTCCTAGGCACCCATTGCTGCTCATATTGGTGGTGCTAGGTCTTGGTGACTTCTCCTTCCTCAAATCCCTCCTTGCCCTAATTTGGTAAGAATACTCAAGGTATATTGTTTGTGGTAAGTTGTTGTTTATTTCATAAAAACTCTTTATTGCTATTGATTCTCTCGGTTGTGAGAGAAGGTTGTGATCCCGGGTTGTGGGATTCACTATTGCTATTGATTGTATGATTTGATCTTGTGAAGGTTTTTCACAAGGTATTCATAGTGGAAATCTTGGGTTAGGGTTTCTAACCTAAGTATCCGGAGGGGATCCGGGTGTTCTGAGACGTAGGATCACCGGGTACAAGTCGGGGAGACTTGGGAGGATCCGAACCCATCATATCAATTGTTAGCATTGAATATTTGTTGTTGTCATTTTTATCTTCCGCATTTGTTGGTAGTAGTTTGCACGATAATTAGGAATTATACTACTTGTTATTTTTAAAGTACTATTCACCCCCCTCTAGTACTTGTGCAGCAGCTTTCAGGGCATTACATTTGGTATCAGAGCCAGATACTAAGCTATGTCTGCCAACGACAACAAGACCGTGCGTCCACCTCCAGATTATAGCACCTTCAAGAACCGTGAAGGAGCTTCTTCGGTAATGGAAGGACATTCCTCAACGAGGCCTCCATTCTTCAACGGTACCAACTACATGTACTGGAAATGCCGGATGGAAACTTTCCTCCGGAGTGCTTCACTTTGGAGGACCACAATGAAGGAGTATGTCGAGCCCACCGAAGAAGATTTCGAGAAGTGGACTCCCGCAGAGGTCGCCGCGGAGGTAAGCAATGCCAAGGCAATGAATGCCTTGCAATGCGCATTGGAGCCCGAGGACTTCAATAAGATATGCACATGTAAGAGTGCATATCAAATTTGGAACTCCCTCCTCATCTTACATGAAGGGACGAGGAGGGTAAGAGACTCTAAACTCGTTGTAGTTAATAAAGATTACGAGATGTTTCATATGCTACAGGGTGAGAAGATGAAGGAGTATTATGCTCGCTTCGTCGACATCATAAACGAGTTCGAGGCTCTCGGCAAATCCTACACCCAAAAGGAGAAATGTTCGAAGCTTATAGAAGGACTTCCTTCTAGTTGGGAAAAGCGTACCTTCGCCATCGAGGAAGGTAACGATATGAACAAGTTTACCGTGGTTCAATTAATGGGTACTTTAATGTCATACGAGGTACGCAAGGATAGCAAGGTGAAGTTACAAGAGAAGATGAAGTCTTACTTGAACCAAGACGTGCCTAAGAAAAAGGCGATTGCGTTCAAGGTGGCTCCATCCACCTCTACCGATGACGAGGACTCGGAAGACGAAATGGACATGGAATCCATTGCCCTCATGGCAAAGAAGTTCAATCGCTTCTTCTGAAAAGGTAACTTCAAAGGCAAATCTAAATTTACTTCTACTAACGCCTCTCCTCCTTTGTGCTTTAAATGCAATAAGCCAGGACACATCAAAGCGGATTGTCCACAAAACAAGCAAAAGGAAAAGTGGATGGCGCCGAAGTATGACAAATCGAAGAAGTATAAGAAAGGCTACAAGAAAGGATTTGTCAGTTTCACCGATTCCGAAGATGACTCTTCAAGCGGGGAGTCAGATGATGTGAAAGTGGAGCAAGCGCACGTATGTTTCATGGCTAACGAGGAAAATGTTCAAGAACCCGCCTCCGATGATAGCGAGGATGAAAGCGATGAGGTAACTATGGATGACCTTAGACTAGCTAATGAGCAAATATGGAATAGATATGCTAAATTAGTTGAACGATATAATTAGACTAAAGATGAGCTAGTTAGCATCCAAACCTCACCTAAAACTATCATCACCAACAACGACACCGTTGTTGAAGGGTTGAAGAATGAGATTGTTAATCTCAAGACTCAACTTGAACATGTTAGCATTGAGGATCCGGAGGAACACAAGATAGCGGATTTGACTTCTCAAAACTCGACTTTGAGTATTGAGAATGAGAATCTTAAATCTCGTGTTTTTGTGCTCATATCGCAAGTATCCACTTTGGATGTTTCTATGCGTTCTCTCACCGAGAAATATGAGAACACATTAGGCCGAATTAATAAATTCAATAAAGGTAAGGACCATTTGGATAAAATCCTAAGTGACTTACTTCCGGCCAATCACCACATTGGCTTGGGGTATACGATGGGAACTTCATCCAAATCGGCCACTACTTTTGTTAGGCCAACTTTCGGTGCTTCGACGAGTGGTAGCAAACACTCTATTGGTAGTTCATCTACCAATGGTGCTTCCACCTCGTCCACACCCTCTTTCGGAAAGAAACCCACTTTGGGTGGACCTCCAAAGAAGGGTCATGCCTACATGTACACCAATACTATGCCACGTAGGAACACACGTCCTACTCCACCGGCTCACTCATATGATGATTTCTATGCTACACATTCACGGGAACGTGCACAACATGTGAGACACCCTCACGCACGTGTTCCCTCACATGCATATGTTCACCCACATCGTCATATGAATAATTATCCACATGCACCATTTCATCATGTTCCTTTTACCTATCCACGACATGCATCACGTAGAAATCAACAAAGCATGCATGCTCCCAATAGGATTAAGGCTCCCAAAATATTCTCAATTTGGAGCCCAAAGGACACAAATATGGATGAAAAACAAATCTACATGAATGATTATTTTTTGAATGTAGTGGATAATATTAATTATATTGGGAAGTCTAAGTCCAATTGAACTTGGCTTCCAAAGGTCTAACCTTTGAGGACCCAATGACCTTGGGTACCATGAAATGATATAATCATCTTTAGGTACTCAAGAAAAACATTCGGAGCAACAAAGTTAAATTTGGCTCCAAGGATGGGTGGATACTCGATAGCGGGTGTTCAAAACACATGACGGGCGATGCTCAATTGCTTTCCGGAGTGGTGCCCATTGCTAATGGGAACCGGGTAAGCTTTGGAGGCAACGAGAGCGGAACCATCGTCGGTGTTGGTAAAGTGGGTAACCCATCTAAACCCTTAATTAGTGATGTCTATCTTGTTAATGGTTTAAACCACAATCTTATTTCAATAAGCCAACTTTGTGACAAAGGTTACAAAGTTAGCTTTGCGAAAGGATTGTGTCACATTTTTAGTAATGTTATTAATGATTTATTATTTTCCGGCACACGCCATAAAGATATTTATATTTTGGATTTTCCTAAGTCATATGAACAATGTCTCGTTGCCAACACAAGTGAACAACACTTATGGCATCGACGCTTTGGCCATGTGAACTTTGAAACACTTTTTAAGCTTTCAAAATTAAATTCCATTAAAGGTTTTTCTAAGCTTGTTTTTGAAAAGAAAAGTTTTTGTGACTCATGTCAACGAGGCAAGCTTCCTAAATCTTCATTTAAACCTAAGAAAAGCATTTCTACTAAACAGCCTCTAGAGCTATTACATCTAGATTTATTTGGGCCAACTAGAGTTGCTTCTTTAGGAAATGCTAGATATGGGCTTGTCATCGTAGATGATTTTTCGAGATTTACATGGGTATTTTTCTTATGTAATAAAAATGAAGCTTTTGAAAACTTCACAACATTTGTGAAGAAAGTACAAAATCTCATCGGAACCACCATTGTCACTATTCGTAGTGATCATGGAGGTGAATTTGAGAATGAGTCTTTCTCAAATTTTTGTGATGATCTTGGAATTACACACACGTTTTCCTTCCCTCGCGCACCCCCTCAAAATGGTGTTGTTGAGAGAAATAATAGAACGCTTGTGGAGTGTGCTAGCACAATGCTCGATGATAGCCAACTTGGCCATCAATTTTGGGCGGAAGCGGTACACACCGCTTGCTATGTGTTTAATAGAATACTTTTGAGGCCTGGTACCAAACAAACTTGTTATGAATTGTTGTTTGGTAGATTGCCTCAAGTTAAACATTTTCGTGTTTTTGGTGCGAAATGTTTTATTAAAAACACTTATGAAAATTTGGACAAGTTTGATCCGAGATCGGATGAGGGGATATTTGTTGGGTATTCCTCACGTAGCAAAGCCTACCGGATATACAACAAAAGATCCTCGATGATCGAGGAATCACTACATGTCACTTTTAATGAAAATTTTATTCCTTCTAGAATTTCAAATGATGATGATTCAATGGATGTTTTATGTGATTCTATTGATTCTATTGATACTAACCCGACTAATGAGGTTGTTGAGAATGTTCCTAGTGATCAAGGAATTCCCAAACGGCTTCATACCGTTCGTGACCATCCCCATGGGCAAGTCATTGGCAATAGTCATGATAGAGTCAAGATGAGATCGCAAGTCCACCACTTCACCAATTGTGCCTTTGTCTCCTCGATTGAGCCAAAGAATATAAATGAAGCGTGCGAAGATAGTGCTTGGATCCTTGCCATGGAGGAGGAACTCATTCAATTCGAGAGGAATGAGGTATGGGAGCTTGTTCCATTGCATTCGAAGAACCACACCGTTATAGGAACGAAGTGGATCTTCAAGAACAAAACTGACGAGAACCAAATCATCGTCCGGAACAAGGCTCGGTTAGTAGCTCAAGGCTATCGACAAGAGGAAGGTATCGATTTCGAAGAATCCTTCGCTCCGGTAGCTAGATTAGAATCTATTAGATTATTGTTATCTTTTGCATGCCATAAAAATTTCAAACTATTTCAAATGGATGTAAAAAGTGCATTTTTAAACGGAGATGTCGTTGAGGAAGTTTATGTTTCTCAACCTCCGGGCTTTATTAATGAAAAATTTCCAAATCATGTTTTTAAACTAAAGAAAGCACTTTACGGTTTGAGACAAGCTCCTCGAGCTTGGTATGATCGCCTAAAGAATTTTCTTTTGGATTTGAATTTTAAAATGGGAGAAGCCGATTCTACACTTTTTGTTAAGCATTCGAATAATGATATACTTTTAGTTCAAATTTATGTTGATGATATCATTTTCGGTGCTACTAACTTCGCTCTTTGCGAAGAGTTTTCTAATGTTATGAAGGAACAATTTGAGATGAGCCACATGGGTAAGCTCAAATATTTCTTAGGTCTCCAAATTCGCCAAATGAACGATGGAATCTTCATCCACCAAACAAAGTACACGGTGGAGTTGCTAAAGCGATTTGGAATGGAGAGTGCCTCCGGGAAAAAGACTCCAATGAGCACTACTACGCATCTTGATAAAGATACGGGCGGAAAAGATGTAGACATTCGTCTATATCGAGGTATGATAGGTAGTTTAATTTATCTTACCGCTAGTAGGTCCGATATTATGTTTACCGTATGTATTTGTGCTCGTTATCAGTCTCAACCTAAGGATTCTCACTTAGTAGCGGTAAAACGTATTTTTCGCTATTTAAGTTACACATTAGACTTTGGATTACTTTATCCAAAATCTAGCACGTATGAGTTAGTCTCATATAGTGACGCTGATTATGCGGGATGCAAATCCGACAGGAAGAGTACTAGTGGCACTTGCCATTTTATAGAAAATTCTCTTGTCTCTTGGTTTTCCAAGAAGCAAAATTCCGTATCACTTTCTACCACCGAGGCGGAATACATTGCCACCGGTGCTGCATGTGCCCAGGTTCTTTGGATGAGACACACACTTAAGGATTTTGGTATACATTGTGATACTAGCCCTATCATGGTGGATAACCAAAGTTCCATTTGTCTTTCCAAGAATCTGGTGCACCATTCCCGTTCTAAACACATAGATGTCCGGCACCATTTCTTAGATGATCATGTTGCTAAAAAGGACATCATATTAGTGTACGTTGAAACCCAGAAGCAAATCACCGATATTTTCACGAAACCCCTAAAGGAGGACTTCTTTGTGCGGTTGCGTCGAGAATTGGGGATTATGGGTGAATCCGAGATATAGGATTCATTTTTATTCAATAATCTTGCATGCTATTCTATTTCGCTATATTTGTTCATGCTAGACTTATTGGATTCTTTCGGGATTTTTTGTGAATTTTTGGAATTTATGCTCGAATTTACTCTTGAACGTCGTATTTAAGATTTTCGATGTTTAATGGGGTAGTATGATGATTTTTGAGAGGTTCTCGATGTTTCGTCCAAGTGCATTTAGGAGAAAACTCATTTACCTATGTTTGGACTCATCTAGTCGGTCTCAGTTCATCAACCAACCGACTAGATGCACATCTAGTCAGTCAGCTAATGAACTCAAACCGACTAGTTCAAGCTTATTATTTTCCTTTGCTACTGACTTCATTTAGTCGGTCCACGTTCACTTACCGACCGACTAGAATGAAAACTAGTCGGTCAGTACTTGAACTTAGACCGACTAACTCTAGCCCTAAATTTTTCGTCTGTCGGCTGTTTCGACTTAGTCGGTTCAAGCTCATTGACCGACCGACTAGATCGTCATCTAGTCGGTCAGTGCTTGAACTGTGACCGACTAAGTGCTCAGGGACAGTCGTGTCTTTTCGCATTTCGACTGACTTAAACTCATATCTAATCGATTATCTCTCATTCTAATCGATCGACGCTCGCTCTCCAGCTCAAAAACCCCGAACCCCTTTCGTCTTCCACCGTCGTTTCCACCGTCCGATCGCCGTTTTCCGACCATCAACAGCCGTCGATCTTCCTCCTAGGTATCCCTCCTCTCCTCTCTTGCATCTAGGGTTCTATTCTAGGTCCATTTCACTTCCTAGGGTTTGGTTTCAAGCATATTTCGATTTCGGCTTTAGGGTTTTGCTTCTAGGGTTCATCGATCTCGTTCTTACGTTTCTTGATCTCGTTTTGTCACACTTATGGCAAGGACGAGAATACCAATCACTCCCTCTGGCACGTCCCATATGACTGTTGAGCCACACCCTAGGGATCCTTCGAAACCCAAATGCCGACCTAAACCACCCCAACCTTCATCGTCTTCGCCTCCTCTGAAGAAGTAGAGGACGGCGACCGCCAAACCCAGTAGACGCTCTCTGTCTATGAAGCCTACACTCCATACCCCCGCTACTCCATCTGATTCTGACACTGAGTTTAGACCCGAGGATGATCCTAGCCATAAGGAACCCACTCCTCCACCTCGTTCTAGCTCCCGTAAGCCTAAGGGAAAGGCTCCAATGCCAGCTGGTGGTGTCGATATCTCGCTATGTCACGATGACCCTTTGTGTCTAGCGGCATACACGCGTATCGAACATTGCCCGCTGTTATTGGAGCATTTCGTTAAATTCTCCGACTTCCTTGGCTTAGCAGATCTTCTTTCCTATAGTGGACTCTTAGACTATCTTCGCTTTGACCCTAAGGCGAACCCTCGACCCTATCCTCGCCTGGTCAAACTTTTCTATGCGAACCGTACCCGGGGACAGTACGGTGAGACCCACTCCATCGAGACTACTGTCTTGGGGACTCCTATAGTCCTCACGGCAGAAATCTTGGGGGAGTTGCTTGGTTGTTCGTCGACTGGTCTCCTCCCATCTGATATTTCTGTTGATGATATCTCTTCTTTGGATCAGTCCGTTCTCGCCGATATCTTCCATGTGATCCCTCCTGCTTTCATTGGTGTCCCATCGAAGTCATTTAAGCCGAATGCTTGGGTGCTCAATCTTATCCTGAAGTCGTGCTTACTTCCAAAGTACGGCTCATCATCTCTGTCATCCCAGCCCTTCCTCAAGTTGATTTACGCTCTTTTCTTGGGTTGCGAGATTAATTGGGCTCGCATTATACTCGATAAGATGGACTCTTTTGAGTGTATTCGCAAGTCCGCGAAATATGCGCATCTCCCTTATCCTTGTCTGCTGACTTTGGTGTTTCGTCATTTCCACGTGCCTTTGCCTCCTGACGATGAGCGTCCACTTGGTCCTCCCCTGAACGCGACGGCCGTCAAGAAATCTCTTGCGGCACTCCATCACGTGCAGAGGACGACTCCTTCAGCTTCTCAGGGCACATCTTCTGCAGCTGCCACTCCTAGACCTCCCACCACACTTGATGATCTCGCTCATTCAGTTCGTCGTCTCGAGTCTCGGTATGCTCGCACCGAGGAGATTCTGTGTCATATTGCTCATGTTATTGGTGTTGAGGTCCCTCCTCCTGTTTCTGAGGATGAGGAGATGGATGATGAGGATATCGATGAGCTCGTTGATTCTCTTGCTCGTGGCGCTGAGGCCACTCCTGATGCTGCAACCACATCTGTTGCTGGAGCTGCCACTTCTTCAGGTCCTCCAGAGTCTTCTGGTCCAGTGGATGAGTCTACTGCTGCTCCACAGACGTCTGCTCCTGTTGACGTTCCTGTTGGTACCTCTGCCGTTGAGCCTGCTGTTGCTGATGTTTCCACTCCTACCCCGACGATTCCTTCTGTTGACACACCACTCCTCCCAGCAGAGCCTGAGTCCACTCCTTCGACTGGACCTACGGAGACTGCTGATCCTACCACTACTTCTTGAGAGTCTGTTTGGAGGACTCTCCGATGCTCCTTGGATGATTCATCTTTTAGAGAGAGTTTTGGGTTAGGACAGGGTTGGTGGTGTTTTCTGATGTATTTGGATATGTTGATGTTTGATGTCAATGTTGTATCATTTTTGGATGTATGTTGATGATGTTGATGTCGATGATGGATTTTGACGTTTTGATGTTGATATGCTATGTCACATTTTGATGTAGTCGATGTACTTTGTGCCTTTAATGTTATGGAGTCGATGTATCTTTTGGTTGTACTCATGATGCTTCATATATATATATATATACACATCGTTGTTCTCTTTTACTTCGTTGTGCACATTTTATATTCGTTTTAATGTCTATGATATTCGAATTCGTCGCTCGACGATAATGACTTGGTTAAAAAGAATTTATTTCTGTGAAAACATAGAATTGTTTTCCATGCACTAATTTAACCAAAATGTTGAGATTGGAGAGCACATTCCTTTACTCAATAAGTGAATTATATTTGGTATTTTGATGATTTCGTTTTTCGCTTTTGGATAATGGTCAATTTGGTACACCTTAATTTTCTTCGTGTATTTTTGTTTCTTGGTGTCTTTTGGACCATCGTCGTATTCTTCGACTCCCGATGTTGGATTTTTCTTTAGCCTTGTTGTTGTCGTTGTATGCCCCCCACTCTTTTTGGATAATGCTAAAGGGGGAGAGATAGTAATAATGACAAGGGCAAAATGAAAATTTAACTCTATTGTCCATGAATCTAATTTATTATGTTAGATTCAGGGGGAGTGAAGATATATAAAAATGGATTACGATCCTAAATTTCAATACTTGGATCATGTTTTATATTTCTCACTTCTGCTTGATGCGTATTATATTTATTCAATTTGGAATTAACGTGTCATCAATGCAGGGGGAGTAAGTATTTTACATTTGAATCATTATTTTTTATTATTATTTATGTTGGTTTGTCATCACCAAAAAGGGGGAGAATGTTGAGTATTGGACTCCCCGGATTTGGTTTTGGATGATGAGCAAACATAAATAAATAGTGAACTAACACTTTGTGAGCGTAGTTATGGAGATCGTTGCCAAATTCACGTGAACATCCAAAGCGATGTCTCAAGACTTCTCAAAGCACGTATTCATATGCCTAAAGCTTCGTTGAAGATTTTGGACCAACTTTGAAGTCATGAAGATTCGAACGAAGCGTTTGAAGACGGTTTGTCTAGATTTATATTTAGTCTTCTAGCTTTGTTCTTTAGAATGTTAAACCTTGAGTAGGTATTATCATTTAATCTTCATATCGCTCCTATCTTAGAGCTAGGATCTTAGTAGAAGTCCATTCGAACTTTTCCGAAGCATCGCGCTTCGAATCGAGACTTCTTGTGCATGTTAGTTGGTTCAAGAAGAAGAACCAACCGACTAGATGGTGATCTAGTCGGTCGGAAAAGCTTCTTGGACCGACTAGTTTGTCTCCCAAATCTTAAGCTCTTTACTGTTTACAGTTAGTCGGTCTTAGTTGACCCACCGACCGACTAGTTGGTGAACTAGTCGGTCAGTGATGCTTCTTAGACCGACTAGTTGAGCTTTACTGTACATGCTAATTTTTCACTTGAGTTACTGTTTATCGTTAGTCGGTCTAAGAACGTTTGGTGATCGACTAGTTGATGATCTAGTCGGTCAACATTTGTTCTTGGACCGACTAAATCAAGTTGTATTCAAACTAATAGTTTTTGACTCTTAGTCGGTCTAAGTTAACTGACCGACCGACTAGTTGAGAAATTAGTCGGTCGGAAAGTCTTCTTGGACCGACTAGTTATCTAGGTCTGAAATTTCATCTGTTCACTGTTCATCCTTTAGTCGGTTCATGTTGTTTCACCGACCGACTAGTTGATGAACTAGTAGGTCAGTGGTTGTTCTTTGACCGACTAATTGCCCCAAATTTCCAACCGTTGGGAGATGACCTAGCTCGATTTTGTGGGACCCTATAAATACGAAGCTTGGTCATTTCTCTCAAGGTTAGAGCTGCTATTGAGAGCCTTATTCAGATTGAAAGAGTTAGAGATTAAAACTCATTTACAAAGCTCTCTTCCTCACAAGAAATCATTCTCTCCCTCATTTGAGATCTAGAATCCATCTTGAGAGAACTTTGTTCTTGTTGAGCCATCCAAGCTATTGCTTGATTCAAGTCTCCTATTCATTCCTAGGCACCCATTGCTGCTCATATTGGTGGTGCTAGGTCTTGGTGACTTCTCGTTCCTCAAATCCCACCTTGCCCTAATTTGGTAAGAATACTCAAGGTATAGGGTTTGTGGTAAGTTGTTGTTTATTTCATATAAACTCTTTATTGCTATTGATTCTCTCGGTTGTGAGAGAAGGTTGTGATCCCGGGTTGTGGGATTCACTATTGCTATTGATTGTATGATTTGATCTTGTGAAGGTTTTTCACAAGGTATTCATAGTGGAAATCTTGGGTTAGGGTTTCTAACCTAAGTATCCAGAGGGGATCCGGGTGTTCTGGGACGTAGGATCACCGGGTACAAGTCGAGGAGACTTGGGTGGATCCGAACCCATCATATCAATTGTTAGCATTGAATTTTTGTTGTTGTCATTTTTAGCTTCCGTATTTGTTGGTAGTAGTTTGCACGATAATTAGGAATTATACTCCTTGTTATTTTTAAAGTACTATTCACCCCCCTCTAGTACTTGTGCAGTAGCTTTCAGGGCATTACAGAAGGCACTAAGGAAAATTTATTGAGAAAGAATTTGGTCTAGCATGGAAAAAGGCATAGTAGGAGGAACTGAAAATAAGACATGTTTGATGTCTGAAATTTCAAAATAATTGTTATACAAAGACAGTCTCATATATTGGCTAATGAACAAAAGTTGTCTTTAGGCCATATGGGATGTATATCACACTTGGCGAATGTCGTCACATTGCTTTGGAAGAAATGTTTTGATGTGATAGTTTTGTATAACGATGATGTGATTAAATGTTAATACATAAATACGCAAGTTAGTAGCAAATATTATATGGAAAAAATAGACTAGGCCATACCGAAGAGACTAAGCTTCACAAGTCACATAAAGAGGGGTTTGACCTCTCATATTGTGAGTCAAAAGACACTTGTGAATCTTGTCTCAAAGGTATGATGGTCAAAATTCCATCTGTCAGACAGTGGGAAAATGAGTTGGTGAACTCATAGTCTCATACATACAGATGTACCCAGACCCAAGTCTAAATAAGCCAAGAGAAGGAATTCTTATTTTATTACGACACGTGCTCTTGGTGAAACACAAGTTTGATAAAATAGAGGACACAATAACAGAAGTGTTTGAACTAATTCGATCAGACTGAAGAATCGAATACTTAGCTATGTAATTCTTGCGTAATTAAAACAAAATGAGATTTTCTCTCAGGTCAAGTCTTTTAACACATCGGTGTGTTAGAGAGCATGAATCGTACTCTGTTTGACTTGGTGCGATACATGACTAGTGACTTTGAGTTACAATCCTCGTTCTGGGTTAAAACACAAATACTAATGCCTAGGTATTTGATAAGTTTATGTTAGAACCTTATAAATATAATATTCCTCAAATTAATTGTTAGGAAGTCACAGGATTACTCGAGCCACGTGAGACGAAAGAGTCGAGTAAGACATCATATTTAATGATGGCATATACAACTTCCAAGATACCATTCAGAGTAGTGACTCTAAGAAATGGATTGATGCAATTCGAAAAAGGTCAGTTCATGTAAATAAAGTGTGGACTTTAGTTTACGTGCCCAAAGGAAGCATTTCTTATTGGATGCAAGTAAATATTCAAGACAGAAAATTGGTGCATAAAGAAAATAATGAAGTTCAACTTATGTTGGTTAAGAACGGTTATCATCCTAACTCTTATAAATGGATTATGATGAAACTGTCTCGCCATTAGATGGGTACAGATCTGGTCGGACCGAACTCGATGTAAATGCTCATGATTGTTGAATATTGGACTCCCCGGATTTGGTTTTGGATGATGAGCAAACATAAATAATTCATGAACTAACAATTTGTGAGCGCAGTATTGGAGATCGTCGCCGAATTCACGAGAACATTCAAAGCGACATCTCAAGACTTCTCAAAGCTCGTATTCATTGCCTAAAGCTTCGTTGAAGCTCTTGGACCGTTTTGGAAGTCATGAAGAATTAATCGAAGCTCTCGAAGACCGTTCCTTAAGGTTTTATTTATAGTCTTTTAGCTTCGATATATAGAATGTTAAGACTTGAGTATATCTTATGATTCTATCTTCATAACGCTCATATCGTAGCTCTAGGATCTTAGTACAAGTTCATTCTAACTTCCTCGAAGCGTCGCGCTTCGATTCGGACTTGTTTGTGCATGTTAGTTGGTACAAGAAGAAGTACTGACCAACTAGATGGTGATCTAGTCGGTCAGCAACGCTTCTTGGACCGACTAGTTTGCTTCCTTAATTTCTTGCACCTTACTGTTTACAGTTAGTCGGTCTACGTTGACTCACCGACCGACTAGTTTGTGAACTAGTCGGTCAGTGATGCTTCTTTGACCGACTAGTTGTGATTTACTGTACATGCTAAATCTCTCCTAAGCTACTGTTTATCGTTAGTCGGTCTAAGAACGTTTGGTGACCGACTAGTTGACAATCTAGTCGGTCAACTTTTGTTCTTGGACCGACTAAGTCAATTTGTATTCAGACTATTTCATTTTGCCTCTTAGTCGGTCTACGTTCACTGACTGACCGACTAGTTGTGAAACTAGTCGGTCAGAATGTCTTCTTGGACCGACTAGATTTCTAGGTCTGAATTTCTATCTCTTCTCAGTTCCTCACTTAGTCGGTCCATGTTGTTTGACTGACCGACTAGTTGATGAACTAGTCGGTCAGTGGTTGTTCTTTGACCGACTAGTTTCCTCAAATTTCTATCCGTTGGGAATTGACCTAACTTGTTTTTATGGGACCCTATAAATATGAACCTAGGTCATTTCTCTCTAGGTTAGAGCTGCCATTAAGAGATTCATTGAGATTAAAAGAGATAGCCATTCTCACTCATTTCCAAAGCTCTCTTCCTCACAAGAAACCCATTCTCTCACTTTCTAGATCTAGAATCCATATTGAGAGAAGCTTGTTCTTGGTGAGCTCTTCAAGCTCTTGCTTGATTCAAGTCTCCAAATCACTCCTAGGCACCTATTGCTGGTCATTTCCTTGGTGCTAGGTCTTGGTGACTTCATCTTCCTCAAATCCTTCCTTTCACCTATTGGGTAAGAAAAACTCAAGGTATAGGATTTTGTGGTAAGATTGTTTATTTCATTATAAACTTGTTTATATTGCTTATTGATTCTCTCGGTTGTGAGAGAAGGTTGTGATCCCGGGTTGTGGGATTCACTATTGCCATTGCATGTATGATTTGATCTTGTGAAGGTTTTTCACAAGATATTCATAGTGGAAATCTTGGATTAGGGTTTCTAACCTAAGTATCCGGAGGGGATCCGGGTGGTTGGGACGTAGGATCACCGGGAACAAGTCGGGGAGACTTGGGTGGATCCGAACCCAGTAACATCTTGTGTTAGCTTTGTTAAATTTGTTGTTGTCATTCAATTTAAGCTTCCGCAAATTGATTTGGTAGTTGTTTGCACTATAATTAGGAGTTATACTCCTTGTTATTTTTAAAGTACTATTCACCCCCCCTCTAGTACTTGTGCAGTAGCTTGTAGGGCATTACATTTGGTATCAGAGCCAGATACTTAGTTATGTCTGCCAACGACAACAAAACCGTGCGTCCACCTTCCGACTATGGCACCTTCAGGAACCGTGAAGGAGCGTCTTCGGTCATGGAAGGACATTCCTCGACTAGGCCTCCATTCTTCAACGGCGTCAATTATGGATATTGGAAATGCCGGATGGAAACGTTCCTCCGGAGTGCTTCCTAGTGGAGAATTACCATGTCGGAGTACAATGTGCCTACCGAAGAGGATTTCGACAAATGGACTACCGCGGAGGTCGCCGCGGAGATTGCTAATGCCAAAGCAATGAATGCTTTACAATGTGCTTTGGAACCCGAAGATTTTAATAAGATATGCACATGTAAGAGTGCATATCAAATTTGGAATTTGCTCCTCATTTTGCATGAAGGAACGAGTCGGGTAAGAGATTCTAAACTCGTAGTAGTCAATAGAGATTACGAATTGTTTCACATGGAACAGGGAGAAAAGATGAAGGAGTATTATGCTCGCTTCATCGACATAATGAACAAGTTGGAAACTCTCGGCAAAACTTACACCCAAAAGGAGAAGTGTTCGAAGATTATCGAAGGACTTCCTTCTTCTTGGGAGAAACGTACCTTCGCCATCGAGGAAGGTAATGACATGAATAAATATATCGTAGTTCAATTGATGGGTACTTTGATGGCTTACGAGGTACGCAAAGATAGCAAGGTGAAGTTACAAGAAAAGATGAAGTCCTATTTGAACCAAGACGCGCCTAAGAAAAAGGCGATTGCATTCAAGGCGGCTTCATCCACCTCTACCGATGATGAGGACTCGGAAGAAGAAATGGACATGGAATCCATCGCACTCATGGCCAAGAAGTTCAATCGCTTCTTCCGAAAAGGTAACTTCAAACAAAAATCTAAATTTACTTCTACTAACGCCTCTCCACCTTTGTGCTTTAAATGCAATAAGCCAGGACACATCAAAGCGGATTGTCCTCAAAACAAGCAAAAGGAGAAGTGGAAGGCGCCAAAGTTCGACAAGTCGAAGAAGTACAAAAAGGGGTACAAAAAGGGACTTGTCGGAGCAACATTCACCGACTCCGAGGATTCCTCAAGCGGAGAGTCAGACGATGAGAAAGTGGAGCAAGCGCACATATGCTTCATGGCGAGAGAGGAGCATGATCAAGAATCTTCCTCCTCCGATGATAGCGACAACGAAGGCGATGAGGTAACTATGGATGATCTTAGGAATGCTAACTCTCAACTATGGTCCAAATACACTAAGTTAGTAAATAGATATACTAAAGTAAAAGATGACCTAGCTAGCATTCAAACCTCGCCTAAGACTATCATCACCAACAACGACACCGTTGTTGAAGAGTTAAGAAATGAGATTGTTAATCTCAAATCTAAACTTGAACATGTTAGCATTGAGGATCCGGAAGAACATAGGATAGCGGATTTGACTTCTCAAAACTCGACTTTGAGTATTGAGAATGAAAGTCTTAAATCTCGTGTTTATGTGCTCACATCGCAAGTATCTACTTTGGATACTTCTATGCGTTCTCTCAAAGAGAAATATGAGAACACATTAGGCCGAATTAATAAATTCAATAAGGGTAAGGACCATTTGGATAAAATCCTAAGTGACTTACTTCCGTCCAATCACCACATTGGTTTGGGGTATACGATGGGATGTCCATCCAAAGCGGCCACTACTTTTGTTAGGCCAACTTCCGGTGACTCTACGAGTGGTAGCAAACACTCTATTGGTAGTTCATCTACCAATGGTGCTTCCACATCGTCCACACCCTCTTTCGGAAAGAAACCCACTTCGGGTGGACCTCCAAAGAAGGGGCATGCTTATATGTACACCAATACCATGCCACGTAGGAACACACGTCCTACTCCACCATCTCACACATATGATGATTTTTATGCAACACATTCTCGGGCACGTGCACACCATGTGAGACACCCTCACGCACGTGTTCCCACACATGCATATGTTCACCCACCTCATCATATGAATAATTCTCGTCGTGCACCATTCCATCATGTTCCGTATGCCTATCCACAACATGCATCACGTAGAAATCAACGTCGCATGCATGCACCCAATAGGATGAGGGCTCCCAAGATTTTCACTATTTGGAGCCCAAAAGGACACAAGCATGGATGAAAAACAAGTGTATATGAATGCTTATTTTTCGGATGTTGTGCATAGTAGAAATTATGTGGGGAAGTCTAAGTCCAATTGGACTTGGCTTCCAAAGGTCTAACCTTTGAGGACCCAATGACCTTGGGTACCGTGATATGAAATTCTCTATCTTTAGGTACTCAAGGAAAAGAAAAAGAAAAGGAGCAACAAATTTAAATTTAGCTCCAAAGGGAATTGGATACTCGATAGCGGGTGTTCAAAACACATGACGGGTGACGCTCAATTGCTCTCCGGAGTAGTTCCCATTGCAAATGGAAACCGCGTCGTATTTGGAGGCAATGAGAGCGGAACCATCGTCGGTGTTGGTAAAGTGGGTAACCCATCTAAACCCTTAATTAGTGATGTCTATCTAGTTAATGGTTTAAATCATAATCTTATTTCAATAAGCCAACTTTGTGACAAAGGTTACAAAGTTAGCTTTGCGAAAGGATTGTGTCATATTTCAAATGATAATAATAAATTATTATTTTCCGGCACACGCCATAAAGATATCTATATTTTGGATCTTCCTAAGTCATATGAACAATGTCTCGTTGCCAACACAAGTGAACAACACTTATGGCATCGACGCTTTGGACATGTGAACTTTGGAACACTTTATAAGCTTTCAAAATTAAATTCCATTAAAGGTTTTCCGAAGCTCGTTTTTGAAAAGAAAAGTTTTTGTGATTCTTGTCAACGTGGCAAGCTTCCTAAATCTTCATTTAAACCTAAGAAAAGCATTTCTACTAAACGGCCACTAGAGCTATTGCATCTAGATTTATTTGGGCCAACTAGAGTTGCTTCCTTAGGAAATGCAAGATATGGTCTTGTCATCGTCGATGATTATTCTAGATTTACATGGGTATTTTTCTTATGTAATAAAAATGAAGCTTTTGAAAACTTCACAATATTTGTGAAGAAAGTACAAAATCTCATCGGAACCACCATTGTCACTATTCGTAGTGATCATGGGGGTGAATTTGAGAATGAGTCTTTCTCAAATTTTTGTGATGATCTTGGAATTACTCACACGTTTTCTTTCCCTCACGCACCTCCTCAAAATGGTGTTGTTGAGAGGAAGAATAGAACGCTTGTGGAGTGTGCTCGTACTATGCTCGAAGATAGTCAACTTGGTTATCAATTTTGGGCGAAAGCGGTACACACCGCTTGCTATGTGTTTAATAGAATAATTTTGAGGCCCGGCACCAAACAAACTTGCTATGAATTGTTGTTTGGTAGATTGCCTCAAGTTAAACATTTTCGTGTTTTCGGCGCAAAATGCTTTATTAAAAACACATATGATAATTTGGACAAGTTTGATCCGAGATCGGATGAGGGGATATTTGTTGGGTATTCCTCACGTAGCAAAGCCTACCGGATATACAACAAAAGATCCTCTACGATCGAGGAATCACTTCATGTCTCTTTTAATGAGAATTTTACTACTCCTAGAATTTCAAATGATGATGACTCTATGTATGTTTTATGTGATTCGTTTGAAAATTCTAAGTCAATTGATTCTATTGATACTAAACCGACTAATGAAGTTGTTGAGAATGTTCCTAGTGATCAAGGTATTCCCAAGCGGCTTCATACCGTTCACGACCATCCCCATGAGCAAGTCATTGGCAATATTCATGATAGAGTCAAGACGAGATCGCAAGTCCACCACTTCGCCAATTGTGCCTTTGCCTCATCGATAGAGCCAAAGAATATAGTTGAAGCGTGCGAAGATAGTGCTTGGATCCTTGCCATGGAGGAGGAACTCATTCAATTCAAGAGGAATGAGGTATGGGAGCTTGTTCCTTTGCCATCGAAGAACCACACCGTCATAGGGACAAAGTAGATCTTCAAGAACAAAACCGACAAAAACCAAGTCGTCGTTCGGAACAAAGCTCGGTTAGTAGCTCAAGGCTATCGACAAGAGGAATGTATCGATTTCGAAGAATCCTTCGCTCTGGTAGCTAGATTAGAATCAATTTGACTATTATTGTCTTTTGCATGCCATAAAAACTTTAAATTATTTCAAATGGATGTTAAAAGTGCATTTTTAAACGGAGATGTCGTTGAGGAAGTTTACGTTTCTCAACCTCCGGGCTTCATAAATGAAAAATTTCCAAATCACGTTTTTAAACTAAAGAAAGCTCTTTATGGTTTGAGACAAGCTCCTCGAGCTTGGTATGATCGCCTAAAGAATTTTCTTTTGGATTTGAATTTTAAAATGGGCGAAGCCGATTCTACACTTTTTATTAAGCATGCGAATAATGATATTTTATTAGTTCAAATTTATGTTGATGATATCATTTTCGGTGCTACTAACTTCACTCTTTGCGAAGAGTTTTCTAATGTTATGAAGGAACAATTTGAGATGAGCCACATGGGCGAACTCAAATATTTCTTAGGTCTCCAAATTCGCCAATTGAACGATGCAATCTTCATCCACCAAACGAAATACACGGTGGAGTTGCTAAAGCGATTTGGAATGGAGAATGCCTCCGGGAAAAAGACTCCTATGAGCACTACAACGCATCTTGATAAAGATACGGGCGGAAAAGATGTAGACATTCGTCTATATCGAGGTATGATAGGTAGTTTACTTTATCTTACCGCAAGTAGGCCCGATATTATGTTTGCCGTTTGTATTTGTGCTCGTTATCAGTCTCAACCTAAGGATTCTCACTTAGTAGCGGTTAAACGTATTTTTCGCTATCTAAGTTACACTTTAGATTTTGGATTACTTTATCCGAAATCTAGCACATATGAGTTAGTCTCATATAGTGACGCTGATTATGCGGGATGCAAATCCGACAGGAAGAGTACTAGTGGCACTTGCCATTTTCTAGGAAATTCCCTTGTCTCTTGGTTTTCCAAGAAGCAAAATTCGGTATCACTTTCAACCACCGAGGCGGAATACATTGTCGCCGGTGCCGCTTGTGCCCAGGTTCTTTGGATGAGACACACACTGAAGGATTTTGGTATTCATTGTGATACTAGCCCTATCATGGTGGATAACCAAAGTGCTATTTGTCTTTCAAAGAATCCGGTGCACCATTCCCGATCTAAACACATAGATGTCCGACACCATTTTTTAGATGATCATGTTGCTAAAAAGGACATCATATTAGTGTACGTTGAAACCCAAAAGCAAATCGCCGATATTTTCACGAAACCCCTAAAGGAGGACTCCTTTGTGCGGTTGCGTCGAGAATTGGGGATTATGGGTGAATCCGAGATATAGGATTCATGTTTCATTCATTTATCTTGCATGCTATTATATTTCGCGATATTTTGTTCATGCTAGATTTATTGAATTTTTGGGGATTTTATGTGATTTGTTTGAATTTTTGCTCGAATTCTTAATTGAATATCGTATATGAGATTTCGATGTTTTATGGGGTAGTTTAGATGACTAATGAGAGGGTTAAGATGTTTCATCCAAGTGGTTTTTGAAGAGAACTCATTTATCAACTTTTGGACTCTTCTAGTCGGTTTCAGTTCATTAGTCAACCGACTAGATGCTCATCTAGTCGGTCAGCTAGTGAACTTAGACCGACTAGTTCAAGCTTTAATCTTTCTATTGTCATTAACTTTCTTTAGTCGGTCACAGTACACTTACCGACCGACTAGATTGAAAACTAGTCGGTCAGTGATTATACTGTGACCGACTAACTCTAGCCCTAGAAATTTCTGTTTGCCTCTGTTTCGACTTAGTCGGTTCACGCTCATTGACCGACCGACTAGATCGTAATCTAGTCGGTCAGTGCTTGATCTGTGACCGACTAAGTGCGTTAGGGCAAACGTGTCTTTTCGCATTCTAAACCGACTAATACCCATTCATTCCGATTGTTTTGCTTTTTAGTCGGTCTATTTCGTTCCCCAACTCGAAAACTCCCTCTCCCCGTTCGAGACCCTTCATCTTCCCGTCGATCTCCGGTGCTTTTCCCGTCCATCCGCCGCCGCCGATCACCCTCCCCTAGGTATATCTCCTCCTCCTAGGTCGTTTTCCTACTCTAGGGTTTGATCTTGGCCGATTTCATCCTCTAGGGTTCTAGGGTTTTCGAATTTCATTCTTAGGTTTTTGAGCTTGTTTGTTTTCAGTTCTAAGGGTTTGAGTTAGGTTGCTTGATCTTATCCCGTCGCTTGTTTGATCTCGTTGTGCCGCGATCATGGCAAAGACGAGAATCCCTATCGCGTCTTCTGGGCCATCCCTCATTTCCGTCGAGCCTAACCCTAGGAATCCGTCTAAGCCCAAACGCCGTGCTAAATCTACCCAAGCTTCTCCGTCTTCGCCTCCTCTGAAGAAACAGAGGACGGCGACGGTCAAACCCGGTAAACTGTCTAAGTCTAGAAAGCCTGTTCTCCACACTCCCTCTACTCCTCCTGATTCCGATACTGAGTTTAGACCTGAGGATGAGCCTGGCCATAGGGAACCTACTCCTCCACTTCGTCCTAGGACTCACCAGCCTAAGGGAAAGGGCCCAATGCCAGCGGGTGGTGTTGACATATCGTTGTGTCGCGACGACCCTATGTGTCTAGCGGCCTACAACCGTATTGAACACTGCCCGATGCTATTGGAGCACTATGTTCAGTTTTCAGATTTCCTTGGCTTAGCTAACCTCCTCTCCTATAGTGGGCTCCTTGACTACCTTCGCTTCGACCCTAAGGCGAACCCTAGACCATATCCTCGCCTGGTCAAATTATTCTACGCCAATCATGTCCGAGGCCACTACGATGAGAGTCACTCCATCGAGACTACTGTCTTGGGAACTTCTATAGTTCTCACGGCAGAAATCTTGGGGGAGGTACTTGGTTGTTCGTCGTCTGGTCTCCTTCCGTCGGATATTTCTGTTGATGATATCTCTTCCTTGGATCAGTCCGTTCTTTCTGATATCTTCCATGTGATCCCTCCTGCCTTCATTGGTGTTCCTTCGAAGTCGTTCAAGCCAAATGCATGGGTGCTAAATCTCATTCTGAAGTCGTGCTTGCTTCCCAAGTACGGCTCATCTTCTCTGCCATCCCAGCCATTTCTCAAGCTGATTTACGCTCTTTTCTTGGGTTGCGAGATTAATTGGGCTCGCGTTATACTCGATAAGATGGACTCTTTTGAGTGTATTCGCAAGACCAATAAATCTACGCATATCCCTTACCCGTGTCTGTTGACCCTGGTTTTCCGTCATTTCTGTGTCCCTCTCCCTCCTGACGATGAGCGTCCCTTGGGTCCTCCTCTGAACGCGACGGTCGTTAAGAAATCTCTTGTGGCGCTTCGTCACGTGCAGAGGTCGACCACCTCTGCTTCCCAGGCCACTCCCTCAGCTGCTGCAGCCCCCACTCCTTCTGCCACATTAGATGATGTCGTACGCTTACTTCGTCGGCACGAGTCGCGTTTGGCTCGTACCGAGGAGGTCGTCTGCCGTATGGTTAGCTTGATGGGCGTCCAGCTTCCTCCTCCTGTTTCTGAGGACGAGGAGATGGACGATGAGGAGTTTGATGAGCTTGTCACCTCCTTGGCTCGTGGCGATGAGGCCACTGCTGCTGCTGCTGCTACCACATCTGCTCCTGGAGATGGCACCACTTCCGGTGCTCCAGAGACTCCTGCACCAGTAGTTCAGACTTCTGAGGCTGCTGCTGCTCCTGTTGACGACCCTGCTCCTGTCTTACCTGCTGATACTCCTGTTGAGACCCCAGCCGTTGAGCCTACCGTCGTTGTCTCCACTCCTGCCCGACGATCCCGTCTGTTGACACGCCTCTCCTCCCTGCAGAGCCTGAGTCCACTCCGTCGACTGGACCCACGGAGACTGCAGATCCAGCCACTTCCTCGTGATCGTCAGTTTCGAGGACTCTCCACTACTCATTGGATGATATATCTTATTGAGAGTACTTTTGGTTTGGATGGAGTGTTGGGGTTATTTTGATGTATTTTGATTTTTCTGGATGTCGGTGTTGTATTTTGATGTACTTTGGATGTTGCTGATGATTAGATGATGTATGATGTATTTCCCTTTTAGTTGTTGATATCCATGGTATGTTATACTTGATGTACTCGATGTGATATTTTTTTGGATGTACTCATGATGTTTATATATATATATATATCGATGTTCTTTATGTTTTAATTCGTCGTGCACATTTACTATTCGTTCAACGCATATGAAATGTAAATTCGTCGCTCGACGCTCGGAAGCTTGGTTAAATAGATTATATTTCTATGATTATATAGAATTGTTTTCCATGCACAAATTTAACCAAGAATATTGAATATTGGAGAGTATGTTCCTTTACTCAATAAATGAATTAATATTTGGTATTTTTGATGATTTTTGATTTTAAATGATGGACAATTTTGGCACACCTTGATTTGATTTCAACACTTTTCCCTTGGTGTCAATTAGGTCCATCATCATTGTCTACGACTCCCGATGTTGGATTCTCCATTTCCTAGTTGTTGTCGTTGTATGCCCCCCATTTTTGGGATAATGCCAAAGGGGGAGAGATAATGATAATAAATAGGTCAAATGAAAATTTAACTCAATTTCCAAGAATCTATTTTGATGTGTTAGATTCAGGGGGGAGTTAAGATATATATAAGGATTTTCAAAATCCGATATTTCAAAAATCGATTCTCGTTATATATCTTACTCGTCTCATTGATGCAATTTATATATATTCTTTTTGGAATTAACTTGTCATCAATGCAGGAGGAGTAAGTATTTTACATTTGAATCATTATTTTTGATTATTATTAATGTTGGTTTGTCATCACCAAAAAGGGGGAGAATGTTGAATATTGGACTCCCCGGATTTGGTTTTGGATGATGAGCAAACATAAATAATTCATGAACTAACAATTTGTGAGCGCAGTATTGGAGATCGTCGCCGAATTCACGAGAACATTCAAAGCGACATCTCAAGACTTCTCAAAGCTCGTATTCATTGCCTAAAGCTTCGTTGAAGCTCTTGGACCGTTTTGGAAGTCATGAAGAATTAATCGAAGCTCTCGAAGACCGTTCCTTAAGGTTTTATTTATAGTCTTTTAGCTTCGATATATAGAATGTTAAGACTTGAGTATATCTTACGATTCTATCTTCATAACGCTCATATCGTAGCTCTAGGATCTTAGTACAAGTTCATTCTAACTTCCTCGAAGCGTCGCGCTTCGATTCGGACTTGTTTGTGCATGTTAGTTGGTACAAGAAGAAGTACTGACCGACTAGATGGTGATCTAGTCGGTCAGCAACGCTTCTTGGACCGACTAGTTTGCTTCCTTAATTTCTTGCACCTTACTGTTTACAGTTAGTCGGTCTACGTTGACTCACCGACCGACTAGTTTGTGAACTAGTCGGTCAGTGATGCTTCTTTGACCGACTAGTTGTTATTTACTGTACATGCTAAATCTCTCCTAAGCTACTGTTTATCGTTAGTCGGTCTAAGAACGTTTGGTGACCGACTAGTTGACAATCTAGTCGGTCAACTTTTGTTCTTGGACCGACTAAGTCAATTTGTATTCAGACTATTTCATTTTGCCTCTTAGTCGGTCTACGTTCACTGACTGACCGACTAGTTGTGAAACTAGTCGGTCAGAATGTCTTCTTGGACCGACTAGATTTCTAGGTCTGAATTTCTATCTCTTCTCAGTTCCTCACTTAGTCGGTCCATGTTGTTTGAATGACCGACTAGTTGATGAACTAGTCGGTCAGTGGTTGTTCTTTGACCGACTAGTTTCCTCAGATTTCTATCCGTTGGGAATTGACCTAACTTGTTTTTATGGGACCCTATAAATACGAACCTAGGTCATTTCTCTCTAGGTTAAAGCTGCCATTAAGAGATTCTTTGATATTAAAAGAGATAGCCATTCTCACTCATTTCCAAAGCTCTCTTCCTCACAAGAAACCCATTCTCTCACTTTCTAGATCTAGAATCCATATTGAGAGAAGCTTGTTCTTGGTGAGCTCTTCAAGCTCTTGCTTGATTCAAGTCTCCAAATCACTCCTAGGCACCTATTGCTGGTCATTTCCTTGGTGCTAGGTCTTGGTGACTTCATCTTCCTCAAATCCTTCCTTTCACCTATTGGGTAAGAAAAACTCAAGGTATAGGATTTTGTGGTAAGATTGTTTATTTCATTATAAACTTGTTTATATTGCTTATTGATTCTCTCGGTTGTGAGAGAAGGTTGTGATCCCGGGTTGTGGGATTCACTATTGCCATTGCATGTATGATTTGATCTTGTGAAGGTTTTTCACAAGATATTCATAGTGGAAATCTTGGGTTAGGGTTTCTAACCTAAGTATCCGGAGGGGATCCGGGTGGTTGGGACGTAGGATCACCGGGAACAAGTCGGGGAGACTTGGGTGGATCCGAACCCAGTAACATCTTGTGTTAGCTTTGTTAAATTTGTTGTTGTCATTCAATTTAAGCTTCCGCAAATTGATTTGGTAGTTGTTTGCACTATAATTAGGAATTATACTCCTTGTTATTTTTAAAGTACTATTCACCCCCCCTCTAGTACTTGTGCAGTAGCTTGTAGGGCATTACATTTGGTATCAGAGCCAGATACTTAGCTATGTCTGCCAACGACAACAACACCGTGCGTCCACCTTCCGACTATGGCACCTTCAGGAACCGTGAAGGAGCGTCTTCGGTCATGGAAGGACATTCCTCGACTAGGCCTCCATTCTTCAACGGCGTCAATTATGGATATTGGAAATGCCGGATGGAAACGTTCCTCCGGAGCGCTTCCTAGTGGAGAATTACCATGTCGGAGTACAATGTGCCTACCGAAGAGGATTTCGACAAATGGACTACCGCGGAGGTCGCCGCGGAGATTGCTAATGCCAAAGCAATGAATGCTTTACAATGTGCTTTGGAACCCGAAGTTTTTAATAAGATATGCACATGTAAGAGTGCATATCAAATTTGGAATTTGCTCCTCATTTTGCATGAAGGAACGAGTCGGGTAAGAGATTCTAAACTCGTAGTAGTCAATAGAGATTACGAATTGTTTCACATGGAACAGGGAGAAAAGATGAAGGAGTATTATGCTCGCTTCGTCGATATAATGAACGAGTTGGAAGCTCTCGGCAAAACTTACACCCAAAAGGAGAAGTGGTCAAAGAGTTTGACACTTCATCAGAAATGATTATGAACCGTCTAACTGACCAGTAACTTATTTGGATTATTCTCATAAGGTAGGATGAGCTGGATGAGATCCATGTAAGACATTAATTATGGATTCTAAGAGACCAAGGAAATTATTTGGATGTGATTCAAATGTGTGGTCGAACATGAACATAGAAAACTCCTCAAGTCTATAACTAAAGATGGTTTAGCAGATTCACTCCCGAAGGCTCCGCCACATAAAGTCTAAAGAGACTTATGTGTAAATGTGATATGAGATACCAGGATAAATGGGCCTGCGTGCAAGTGAAAGATGTTGGGAGATAGGTATGCCCTCGAACTCGAGGTAGTTTATCTCTTTGTATGTGTACATACATCTTTTTCAAAATTACAGTAAGATGTATGGTAAGAATTTATCTAAGTTAATCATAATGTAGTCGACATTAGAACTTAGGTAAAGTCCTAAGACTTAATGCAAGGTCAAACAAGTATCGAAATGAGGATCTCGATCATAGAGAATTATTTGACCGTCAGTAGCATAAGTCTGAAATCGTTTATGGTCATAGATGTTTCGAGAAAAGGATATCAAAACATCGGATAGACCATTGTGTCTTAGTCTTCACCATGTAATGGTGATGATGATCTCATGGTCGTTTGACTTGGCGAAGTCGAAGACGAGACACATGTGCTTATTGGAGAATGAGTTCACTGAATGAACCAACAAGAGTTATCATATGGTTATGATTGACCAATCTGTCAATGATAACTCTTAGTGAAAGATAAGTAAGTTGGTCTTTTGACTTGAGGTCATTGTACGAACCTGTGCGTGAACGGTGTCACTTAGATCATTGATCTAGCGTCAGGAAAGCCCCGTTGAAAGGTCTCTGTTTGGGTGACATTTGAAGCGTGCAAGGAGAGTGATGACCAAGATAGGATTCGTCTCTCCTCGTCAAGGGGAGTTAGTGTCGTAGTGTTAGTTCAATCTTTTAGTGAAAACACTAGCCAGAGTATGTTGGAAGAAGTCCAACATTATTTGACTAAAGATCGATGGAGACTAACCAAGTTCAAGCTGGTATGGTTGACAGTTGACCATACCATAGGCTTGACTAAGCGACATAGTTTTGATGAAAAGACTATAACTGCAGTATTCATCACGGACACAGTTAGGATGGTCCCGACAATACTCATGTCAATGAGTTAACCACATAAGTATGATACCGAAATAAGGACGGTACATGCTGCTCGTGGTCTCTGCCATTTGGGGTTTCGAGCCCCAACTGTAGTAAGGTCAGGCTGTAGGGTCTCACACAGAGTGAGACCTTCGTCAAGTAATAGGTAGAAATTAGGGAGAAAATGCATTTGATTCAAGAGAAAGAAAACTGCAAAGAGTTTGCAGTTAGCTTGCATGCTCGAGATAAATGACCCTGAGTGCAAGTGGGAGATATTGAGGGATGTATGCCCTCAGTTAATTTGTATTTGATGCAAATGGGTTTTAATAATAGATGTGGGAATTTTTCATATGATGCAAAGGAAATTAAATGTGTCGTAAAATATTTACGTGCATATTTAATAAAATAAATGCACTGAAATGGTTACCTAGATGACGGGATCGTCCAGGTCTAAACGCAGGTTCAAACCGCGTCAAAAACAAACTCCAAACGCAAAAAATAGAGCCAAAACAGTGCCATAGTCCAAATGTTGGGCATTGCGGGTCTGGCGCCTGCCAGGCAGGCACTCGACCCGCCTGGAATGCAGGCACCCTCACCTGCTAAGCAGGGGGGCTTGTTAAGCAGTGCATGTGCCCTACCCACTTACAGGAGGGTGCTCGAGCTGGGGCGCCAGCCCGCCCATACGAGTGGGAGCCCAGCATGCATGTGTCAGGCACCAGCAATGGGGTTTTGGCACTTATTGGCGGCTGCAGTTTTTGCAAAAAACTGGTTTTGGGCTATGTTTAACACTCGTTTGAAGGGTCAAACGAACTCGAATTGAGTTCCCATTTTTCCTGCGCATTCACCGTTCAACCCTCTTCTATTTGATAAGTTGTATCATTTGCAAAGCTCAACGGTGAGGGAGGAAAAATTCACTAAAGTTTGGCCTTTGTGAAAGGTAAACTTTAATTAATTTTTCCTCCACTTTTAGCCCCACATCGAAAATGGAGTGAAGGGGAGGGGTCAGCCACCTAAATAAATATGGGCCTACTCCCCTTCTTAAAACTTGTCCCAAGCTCCAGATCTGAGTAGCTCCATTAAACGTGAGCAAGCTCGGATCTTCGCTTAAAGTAAATATTCTCTCTTTCTCCCTAAATTTCTTCCTTGCTCCTGATCAGGCTCTAGCAAAGCTATGAAGAAGCTCGGATTGGATTCGAAGTCTTGACGAAGGATCCACTCAAGGTGAAATCTTCCTTGGTACGTGGTTGGCTCGACATTAAGGGTGTTGCTCGCCTCGGTACGCGGCACGGTTCAGGAAGCGGTTCGGCTCGGGACAAGGTGTAGCTCGAAACGTGGTTCGGCTTGGGAGAAGCAGCGCGGGGTCAAAGAAATGTTGCTGAAAATGACGATTCGTATTCTGCAGAAACAAAGTGAAAGGTATGTAGTTTTAATTAAACATGCGTTTATAATTGCAAATGTTAGATAGATCTATCCTTAGGGGTTGGTCGGACCCAACCCAGGGATAGTAGAGATCTTGACTAGAGTTTGTTCCCTTTAGGGCTTAAACTTAAAACCGTTTAAAGTACTATTTTTCTGCTGCTGTTTTGATCTCGTTGTCCACCGAATTATGCCGGATGTCGATTTTATAGCTGTAAGGACCCAGAAAACCTACACCTTAGAAGTAGCGAAGAAACTACATATTTTCGGTCCAGTGATGCACTGTAGGCGCTGCACTGTATCTAGCTAACAGATTTGCTGCCGACGCTCTCTAGAGACAAGTGCAGTTGGCCAGATAAAGGACTGTACCAAAAACACTCAAGTAAGGCACTTCAGGACCTAAGATATTCTTCCCCTCTTCTAGCGAATAGAAGGGGTCTTAATGTGCATCCATACAACCAGTTGGTGTATTTAGTAGATTGCAATTGTCCAAGTTTCTTCATCAACTTCGGGTGTATGAAGTTTAATGTCACATATTTTTCTCTCAGGATGATAATTTCATCTTCTAGATGATAATTTCATCTTCTAGATGATGTTTTCATATTCTGGATGATTATGCATCTTCTGGATGGTGGTTTCATCTTCTGGATGATTATTTCTGTAAGCCAAGATTTTTTCCTAGGTCGTGCATATCATATTTGATAGTTAGGCTTAAAAAGATATTTCGGTTTTCTCTTTAGGAGATCCGATGAGATTTGAGTCATTTGCAGATATAATCTCAAATTATTTTCTTTGCCCTTTTTAAAGATGCAAAAGCAACCTTCAGTAGGATTCCTTGTTTAATTTAAGGAACTCTCTTGGTTTTTAATTTATTATATCTTTCATAGGATAGATGTCCGAAAAATCTATTGCTAGGTTGTTTGTGTGTGTGTATATATATATACATACATATATATATATATAATTTTCATCTTCATTTCATTCATATTTTACTCGACTTTGCCTCGTTTTTCATTCTGTTTTGACTCTTTTTTGTTCCATTTTATGCTTTTGGTCTCCCCGGTGCTTTGCAGGTGAACTAAGAGGAGTTTGGAGCATTTTGGAGCTTGGTTGATGCATGGGGGTTGAGTTTTTGATTTTGGAGCTCGAGGGATTCATTGTTAAGCTTATCGTTAAGTTTGGAGCTCGCACTCTCATATTGCTATGTTTGAAAAGCAATGTTGAAGAGCTGAATTGATGATACTTGAGCACTAAAGACATTGGAGTCTAGGGTTGTGGAGCATTGAGAGTTGATGAGAGAGCAAAATGTGAAGCTTAGGAGCATGTGTATGAAGGATGGAGAGCCTTGGGAGAAGTTTTGTGGCATGAAGCTGATTGAGTGGAATATCTTATGGACAGTTGCTTAAGCTGAGATTGGGATGAAGTTGCTGAAGCTGAGATTGGGATGAAGATGCTGGAGCATTGGAAGCATGAAGGAGAACTGCACTTGGGGCTAGAATTGATGGAAGCATGTTGAAGCTTGGCTGATTAACACACTCGAACGACCGTATGATGTGCCTCCATGCGACCGTATGGAGAGGGAAGCTTTTTGAGCAACAAGGGCACTACACGGCCATATGAATCTAATTCATACGGCTGTGTCATCCTACACGACGTAGCAAGCCGAAATGCCACGGCCGTATGGACTAGCTCCATATGGTCATGTCGTTCTCTTCTCACCCATGGCAAGAGCAGCAGTGGCAGCACTTTGAAATCAACGCGGTCACGTGGTTCAACCACACGGCCGTGTGAAATCGGATCGAGAAGCTGGGCCTGACTCCCTAGGGTTGTATAAATACTTCGGGGTGCCGTCATCGAAGAAGACTGAGCTTTTTAGCCGTTTTGGTCTCCTCTACTGTTCTACTACTTTTTTAGGGTTAGTTTAGATTTAGATTAGTTTTTGAGTAGATTTCTGATGTGAATCTCTTGAGTTTATATATGGATCTGACAATTCCTCTATCGAACCACTGAAATAAGCTTTTGTTTCTCTTCCTTTGATATTATCTGTGTTGTTATTGCTTTTATTTGTGTTGATGTGTTGTTGTTGTTGTGGTTGATTCATTTCTCTACACTTCAATTGCTATCCTCCTCTGTTTTCATTATTAAATCTCCGTGATATTCCTCTGTTTAACCCCGTAAACGCATGTATCCCCTTTTGATTGATTGACGTAGCTAGATATACAACCTGAAATCGAGCTATTACTCGATCATCCTAGCCTCCCTGCGGACGACCCATAAAGTGCGACGACAACAGCCGTGCGCTTGCGGTTTACAAATATTCAAAACTCATATCAAGTTTTTGGTGTCATTGCCGGGGAGGCACGGTTTGATTGATATTAGTGAAATTATGGTTCGCTAGACTACATTTTATTCAAAAGCTTTAAAAATCTTAATAACAAATTTTCCCCCTCCACCATACTTTCATTTTTGCTATCTTGTACTATTGACGCTTCTCTCTAGTTCTCCTATTTTTGTTGTACATGTATCTTTAGAGTTACCATGTGGAGACCCAATTTTGATGCTTCAGCACTACAGAGTGCTCAGATGGAAGGCTATGATTCTCTTCCGCAGGTCACAGCGTTTTGTATAAAATGTGAAATGCAGGGGCATATCTTTACCCAATGCCATCATTATATCTAACCCTACAGCCCACCATCATATACCTACGACCTACCCCATGAACCCTCCTACCTCAGTCGTCCACCACCACCACAAAAATCACACCTCGAGTTGCTTCTAGAAAGCCAACTTCGAGACAAAGCTCAATGGCTCGAAACTCAAGCCATAGCTGAGGCCCAACTCCAAGAACTTGCCCAAAGTGTTAACCAATTGGTCATATCCCAGGGGTAGTCATAGTTGCAGGCTAGGGATTCGACCATTGTACCTATACCTTCGAGGGGAGATACATTAGAGAACCTTATCCACCCCATCCCATTCTACCCTTTAGATGACTAAGCACTTTTTGATGATGATGGGGAGAATGAGGGGATATCCTTTGGATCAGTAGGAGAGACCATACATTTTGGATGGGACGACATACATGATTCTTGCAAGGGCTATATAGAGAGTTCCACATTTGATGAGCCCGAGCACTTAATTCCTTCAGATGAGTTACCCCACTTTGAGACATTTGAGGACACCAGGGAGACTGTGGAGCCTACGCATTTCAGTAAGATGGTTGTACGTGAGGACGAGGACACCACGGCCACATCTGAGGAGTCCACACCATATCTGCCTCCACAACTACGTCTGCAGCCCATTCCTCTTCCTTCTGTGGCTAAGCATCATCCAGAGCATACTACCCCTATTCAGGGAGGTTTTTTAGCACTCACACACTCCACTTATGAGTCTCGTTTTTCACTTCATATTCCTCTTGATTCATATGTTTTTGACTTACCTTATCTCTCACAGGACACTGGAGACATTTCTTCAAAGATTATCGTGTGTTTGTCGTCACCTGGTGGACCGATAATCGAGGAGAACGAAAACTTGGCCGTCTCTTATGTCAAGGATAGCACACTATTCTCAGGGAGTATTCGTCACCCTCCTATTATTTTTCCAACTTATATTGACGACTACCACTGGGATACTTTCATGTTGGGGAGGAATTTTTTGCCATGGACTAATGCGGCTCATTCTTTGCAGGATATAGGTGGATATCTTCAAGGAACGCTTAGGGCTACATTGCTTGGGTTCAATGGCATCCGTGGCACCACGACATTGGTGGATCCATGGAAAGAACAGACCGAGCAGCTGCCTGCTCCAAATAACGTGTTGGATCCACCGTTTGAAAACAGGTGTACTCAACCCAGTAGCGTAGGAATTTTTACGTTCTTCTAGGATTCCAATAAACTCACATCCTCCTTATAGCGATAGGAGTGTATCACACTTTATATTTTTCTTTTTATAGATTTTCACCCCATATTAATAAATCACTCTCTTCCTCGATTGGCACCCCCAGAATTTTTGAAACCCTAAGTCCCAAACTTTACAACTCGCTTGACTTTTAAGCCCGAATCTTAATACCCTTAAGCTCAAATTTTTCTTTGAAAATCCTTATTCCACTTCGAGCTTAACAATTTAGTTCTGTGGTTCTCTCTTGCACTACATATTAAGAAGGGAAAGGAGAATGAGAATGAAACCAAGAGGCTCGAGGGAGAGTAATGGGGGATAAGAATATTAAGAATGGCATATAACTAGAGAAGAACAATATGAAGAAGAAGGAAGAAGGAGAGAAAATTGAGAGGAGCAATGGAGGGCTGAAGAAGTAAACAAACAAAAAACCTGTTGAGTATTGGACTTCTCCCTACTTGGTGTTAATGATGAGCAAACATAAATACTTGTGACTAATCCCCTATTTTGCAGTTAATCCATTACCTAAGCTTATTATGAAGATCAACTAGCAATGGATGACTCACAAACGTGATTGAAGGCAAATGATTTGAATTGGATGATCGTAGATTGATGATTGAAGCTCCGTAAAGACTTCAAGCTCATACGATGGAAAGAAGAGATTATTTGTCAATGTAATTTTTCGTTTATCTCTTCTAGTATGTAGCTTAGAAGTAGAACTTTGATGAAGCACTCACACACATCTAATTTCTATCATAGGACATCTCTAGACCTTTGTCCTTTGATCCCAATTCAATTCTCTTTTGTTTGTGCTAGGATTGTTCATAACAGCCGACTGCTGAACAGTTTACAGTCGCCTGTCTCAAAAACAGTCGACTGTATTTTGTTCTACAGTCGCCTGTTATGCACAGACTATTACAATGTAGTTTTGGGCCCTACTCTGATTATTTCGTACAGGCTACTGTTGAACGATTCACAGGCGCATGTCCTAGTGACAGTCGACTGTGTATTGTAAATCAGTCGACTGTCTCTCCTTGCCCAAACTCTGTTTTGATCTGACTTCTACGGCCAGTCGACTTATGCTGTATATACAGTTGACTGTCTATTAGATCAGTCGACTGTCTATGCTGCAACAGTCGCCTGTCTGTAAGTCATTTCTTTGACTCAGCTCTCTGGAAATTTCTCTTGCTATTGACAGTCGTCTGTTCAAGGTATTACAGTCGCCTGTTCTGATTAACAGTCGACTGTGTTCCTTGCATCAGTCGTCTGTCCTGTATCTTGTGAGATTTCCAGTATTTGTCTAACTTACTCTTCTCTCGGCCAGTCGCCTGTCGAAGAGATTACAGTTGCCTGTTGGTTTAACAGACGACTGTCTTTGCTTCATCAGTTGACTGTCCACGTGGTAAGTTACCGTTATGAATTCGCACCTACCCTTGCTGACTGTGCAACAGTCGACTGTGGATTGTTCAACAGTCGACTGTCGCGAGTTCAGATTATATCCGTTGAGATTTTTCTCATGGATTTCGATTGGGTTTTTGCCTAAACTGTTTTGTGGATTTGAGAAAGCTATAAATAGAGCTTCTATTGTTTCATTGGAAGGTTACTCATTCATTGCAAAATCCTTCAAGCTTTCATTTCCAAAGATCAAAGCTTTAAAATCCAAAGCCTTAAGTATTTCCAAATCTTGTTCTCTTGCTCTCCAACCTAGAACCAAAGATTGATCTTCTAGGCAATTGGTGCAGTTAAGAGAAAGGTCTTTCTCCTCTCTTCCAAGAGAGTTCTTCAACCCACATCACACTTCTCCTTCAAGTTCTACTTCAAGGCATAGGTGATTGTAAGTGTTGCTTTCAAATTTCATAACTTCTTTATTTGAATTGTGATCTCGGTTGTGAGAGTGGTTTTTGCTTGCTCCCTAGTTGTGGGAGTCAAGGACATTGATTGTATTCAATTGTACTTGTAGGGTTGCTACAAGTGGGCTTTAAGGAAACCTCAAGTTAGGGTTCTAACTTGAGTATCCGGTGGTATCTGGGTGGAAGGGACGTAGGATTACCGGGAACAAGTCGGGAGATGACTTGGGTAATCCGAACCCTTGAAACATATCTGCATTTGCGTGTGTTTCTCTTTGGGTTGTTTTTCTATTCCGCATTATTTGTTGGATTGCATTTTATTTGGCGTAAATTCCTTTTAAATTTGCATAAACACTATTCAACCCCCCTTCTAGTGTTTTCCCCATAGACAGGGTCCTTACAAAACCCACTCCGCGCAGCCGTGTGAGTTCCTTCACACAGACGCGTTAAATTCCCATCTTCAACACTCCACATGGTCGTGTGAACATTCCTCACATGGTCCGCAATTTCCTCGGACAATTTCAAAACGGCTGAGCCTCTGCAGACTAGTTTCCATGGCTGCGTCGATTTTTCGACGCGACCGTGTCAATTTTTCTCCCTCAACCAACAGTCCCACGCAACCGTATGAAAATTTTCATACTGTCGCATTGATTCCCTTCCCTCAACCTAACTTTTTCCCCTCTATTTAACGCTTCACACCCCCCCACACTCCACCTGGTCGAACGAAAGAAAAGAAAAAAATTTCTTCGAACCGCGCGCTCTCTTCTCTTCCTTCCTCCTCGACAAGAACCCCCACCATCTGCAATCCACTCTCCTCCCCTCTCTCCCAACACCAACTCCTCCCCCATCATCGATAGTATAAATCCCTTCTCTCGCAAATCCTAGCAGCCGTCACAGAATGAACTCGATGGGAGCAATGGAGCACTAGGGCATAATTTGGAGAGAGATCGACGGCTTAATCTTACTTCGAATCAACTTCGCGGCTGAAAGAGGATTGCTAGGCTCAAATCAATTGAATTCGCATCGACATTGGCCGAATGCTTGGGTAAACTCTCCCTTTGCTTCAGAATTCTGAATTCTACGGTTTGTTAGGGGTTTTGTAGTTGTTTTTCCTGCCGAACACACATACACTGTACATATTTTTCTAACCCCCCATCTCATCACCCCCAAACCCGTGCACACATTCCATCCACTGCATCACCTCTCCACCTTCACCCATTCACTATCACACACACACACACCTCACATTTCCACAAACCGTAGACCACCTCCACTTCACTAATTCACATTACACATCACACACACCCGTGCACACATTCCATCCACTGCATCACCTCTCCACCTTCACCCATTCACTATCACACACACACCCCCCTCACATTCCACAAACCCTCGACCACCTCCACTTCACTAATTCACATTACACATCTCACATATCCTGCACACTTCCACATACACTCATACATTACACTCTCACATCTCATTCTCACTCACTTGCACACTACCCATCACATCATGCCTCCACGCACCAAAAACGCATATCCACCACCTCAAGACTCCCAACAGGGGAGATCTTCACGGCATCATGCTTTTGACCAACCCTGCACATCTGCACAGCCTCCATCACCACTGCATGTGACCCCGCCACATATAGACACTCTGGGGATCATATTTTCTTCTGAGGCCCAGAGAGATCGCTTCGCCACCCTATCTCGGTGGACCCTGCTCACCACGAAATTTGTAAGCATTCCTGCTCTCGACACTCTAGGTGCCACCGAGGGTGTTAGACGTCTTTATACCAATTTAGGGTGGCATGATTTCCTTGAGTTTAGAGCACCGACCTATCATCGACTCACACTTGAGTTTCTTAGCTCCCTGAAGGTCGAGAGCTCTAGTATAGAGTTCAGGTTATTCGATACCGATTATACACTTTCATTTGATGACCTGAACTAAATCTTCCACTGGCCTGCCGCCACGGTAGATGCCATCACCCACCACATCAGCACCCACTCATCTTCCTTCAGAGCCTCCCAGTTTTTGGATTTGATCACTCGGTTGGGTACCTTTCCTTACACGACGGGAAATGCATCGTGCATCATTAATCCATCCCTATGCCTTGCCCACAATATCCTAGCGAGCACGCTCTTTGGTAGGGAGGAGACTGACACAGGTACACGACCGGAGCTCCTATTTTTATCGGCCATGACAAGCCATTTGTCCTCTGTCCTACAGGGACCGGAGCAGTGATTAGGGCCCCGAGGAGACTTTTCCATGCGGGCTCTTGGTTAGCACATAAGCTGAAGAATGTTGCCAAGGCCTCCACAGGCAAGATCTGTTGTGGCGGCTCGTCACACTTAAAGCCTCCCAGCCCCCCTCTCCATTGATCTTGACGAGTTCACTGACCCCATCCCTGGCCCTAACTCCCTAGATCTCTGACGTGCGTCTATATTTCATATATTCACGCACGTTTTCTTTTGTGTTTCTCCGTGTTTTCCGCCGTCTCTTATTCGTTTTCGTATGTTTTCCCGTTTTCTTTCACTTTTCTTTGTTTGTCCATGATTGCAGGAGTTCGACCACGTAGGGGACCTTTTACGATGATATCCCACGTCCCCGGAGCAACGGGAAAAGTCACGCGTGATCCAGGGGGTCAAACGGCGAAGTATTCATCTTTCTGCCCCTCACCCGGTCGGTTGGTCATCTCCAACCGATCGGGTGATGCACGCGTGCACCAACCGGTCGCTACCGCAGCTCACGAAGAAGTCACCCGACCGGTTCACAGACCGGTTCTGCGGGCGGCTGTTCTCTGTCTTTTCGAGCAGAATTCCAACCGATCGGGTGACTCTCACCCGATCGGTTCATCTGTAGCTGAGAAAAAGAGCTGAAGACACGGGCGTCGAACCGACCGGTTCACCCGACTGCTCCAAGATCCAACCGGTCGCTCAAGAACTCACCCGATCGGTTCGTGAGATCGGGTGAAAACTCGCCGTTTTCTGTGATTTATCTGTAACGGATCAACCGATCGGTTGACTTGTCACCCGATCGGTTGATCCGAAAATCTATATATAGGACCCCTAGGGTTCCAGAAACGGTAGAGTTGTATTTTTTTACTGTTTTATTTCCCTGTGACGGCTGTAATTGTTACTCTTAAGTAAGTTTTCAGATCTTTCTAATTTTTTAGTATTGTCTTTACTACTCCTTTACTTCCGCATTGCAATTGTCGGATTATGATTCTAACGGTTAAATTTCATTTAGATTGCTTTTTCATGAATTTTTGTGAGTAGTTCCCAAATCTGGGATTTTGGTGGAAGCCCCTTCGGGGGCTCTTCCCGATGCGTCCATAGGGTTAGGGAATCGATAGGGAGTAGGAATCTAACGGTTATGCGGGGCGTTTCATTGTCTTCGGCGGGAAAAAGACCGCCTTTGACCGTCGGGCCAAGGGGGAATAAACTTGGCGGTTGACTCCCTAGCCAAAGCTCACGCCTTTAGCGTAGACGCCGAATCCTAGCACGCGGGAGCGGCAGGATGAGACGTCGGGAGATATCGTTGCGGACTTAGTGCTCCCGGGATCGATCAGTGTTTATGGACACGGGAGTGCCCACTGATCGAATCCGGGAAGTCCGGTGTATCATCCTGGGCACCGACCGGAATATCGGGCCCATGGGACGCCGGTACCACTTTCAGAGGCAACGTCTCATCATTAGACCCTAATCCCGATCGCTATCCATACCCGTAGGCCGTAGCGGCGAGAGCCTCTCGTCGGGTCGGAAACCAAAGTCCCGGGTTTACTTTCTTTTTGTTCATACGCTTTCATTTCCTTTCGTGACAACCAACCACCGATTCGGGCTAGCTCGCCCCTCGGGGTGATTTAGGTCCTACCTGACCCAAGCACAACCTTGCCTCCCTGAGTTCGATATTCCCGCACCCTACACTAACCGTGAAACTTGCGGTAAACGACACCGCGCCGCCGCGCCGCAAGCGGGGCGCCGGTCAAGTTTATGGCGCCGTTGCCGGGGAGGCAACGTGCTTGATATTTTAGGATCTCTTGAACCCTCATGTCTAGCTCACATCCCTACCTCGCGATAACTTTCGCATTCTTCTTTTTTCTTTTTCTCATTTGTTTTTCTTATTTTTATTTCTTATTTTATCTGTTTCTTTCCCACTTGTCGCTTCACGGGTGTCTGTTGTTTTTCATGCGCAGGAGTTCAAGGAGTCTTGACGACTTGATCCCCCTCGATCCAGAGATTAACGCCACCCTTAGGCGTTTGGCCGCCGAGAAGCGAAGAAGGGAAGATCCTGAATCCATGGAGGAGAACACCCCACCTCACAAGTCTCTGCTGGAGTACTCGATGCCATCCATCGAGTCGACTTCTGCCATCCGATCTCCAGCTATTGCGGCCCAAAGCTTTGAGCTGAAGCCGTCTCTAGTGACATGGATCCAGCAGGACCAGTTTGCGGGTGCGCCCATGGAGAGCCCGATAGAGCACTTGGACTCCTTCTTGGAGAAGTGTGACACCTTCCGAATTAATGGTGTCACTACAGAGGCTATCCGTCTGAAGCTGTTCCCTTTCTCTTTGCGGGACAAGGCCAAGCAGTGGTTAAGGGGGAAGGACCCCAATACTTTCAACACCTGGGAGAAGCTCTCCAACGCTTTTCTGACGAATTTCTTTCCTCCGGGGAAGACCATGAAGCTGAGGAGTGAGATCTCCTCCTTCTCCCAGGCCAGCCACGAGTCCTTGCATGAGGCTTGGACGAGATATAAAGAGATGCAAAGAAGATGCCCTCATCATGAGCTTCCGAAGTGGCAGATTATCAATCTGTTCTACAATGGGCTGAGGGATGACCTTAAATCTTCTATGGACGCCGCGGCTGGGGGTTCCTTCATGTCCCGAAGCGAGGAAGATGCCGGGAATATTCTGGAAAACATGGCATCCAACAATGAGCGGTGGTGTGACGAGAGAGCCACACCAAGAACTGGGGGTATACACAGAGTCGAGGACGTCGACAAACTTTCGAGCAAGTTTGACTTGCTTTCGACCCAGATCTCCGCACTGATGGTTGGAGCCGGTGGGGCCGGTACACAGCAAGTTTCTGCGGTGGAGTCTGAATTCCTTGGGGAATTCGACGGTGGTGACATCTCACCACCGTTGGATCAGGCGAGCGCACTATTTTACAACCCCACGGGGAATGCGCCATATCCGCCAAGGACAAATTCCAACCCGGCCTACTCTCCCAACAACCGGAACCATCCGAATTTCAGTTACCGGCCACCATTTCAGCCCTCGCCGCCGCAGCAGCCGCAGCAACAAATCTATCAGCCGGCTAGACCACCGCAGAATCAGGGTCAGCTGCAACCATTTCAGCAGCAACCTCAGCAACAAACGTACGCTCCCAGGAATCAGCAGCCGTTCCAGCAGCAGCAGTATGGCCAACAGAGGGCCGTCTCTCCGGTTGAGTCTCTCTTGACTCAATATATTACCAACCAGGAGAGGATCAACCAAAAGCTGGAAATGGGCCAGCGGACCCTCACGGACCAAGTAACCCAGCTGGGGTTACAGGTGGCGAACCTCGCAAGGTCACAAAACCAATTGCCGCCACAACCGGAGGTGAACCCTCGAGGAGCAACACAAACATCGGCACTCGTGCACGAGCACGCGAATGTGTCCGCTATCATTCTGAGAAGCGGGACACAAATTCCTACTAGAGTGCCCCCTAGCAACCCGGAAGCACCATTGGTCGTTGAGAGACCGACTGAAAAATTAAACGACACCGGTGCTTCGTCATCAAATCCCACGACTCAGGAGGGAGTATCTGAAGAAGAGAAGAAGGAGGAGGAAGAGAGCCCAAGAGTGTATAAACCCGTTGTGCCATTTCCACAACGGTTGGCTCAGGCGAAAATTGATGAGAAATATGGGAAGTTCTTCGCCATGGTCAAGGACCTAAGCCTGCAAATCCCCTTCTTGGAGGCAATTGAGACAATCCCCTCCTATGCAAAATTCTTAAAAGATTTGGTGACCAAAGGGTCGAGAAAAGAGAAAGTGGTGCTGACGGCAGAATGTAGCGCTCTTATCCAGAGGGATAACCCGCCAAAGCTCAAGGACCCGGGGAGCTTCTCTATCCCTTGCACGATCGGGGCTGTGAAGATTAATCGTGCACTCGTCGATCTAGGAGCGAGTGTTAGCTTGATGCCCTTGTCGATGTACAGAAGGATAGGAATGGGTGATTTGGAGCCCACCGGGATGACCCTACAACTGGCTGACCGGTCGGTCAAATATCCGGTGGGAATTGTTGATGATCTCCCCGTGAATGTGAGAGGGGTGCATGTGCCTGTGGACTTTATAGTCATGGACATGCCCGAAGACGCACACACCCCCATTATCCTGGGACGGCCTTTCATGGCCACTGCTGGCGTTCTTATAGATGTGAAGAACGGAAAACTCTCCTTGAACGTCAGCGGAGAGAAAGTTGAGTTTGACCTGGGACTATCTATGAAGCACCCCGACCCTCCTGATGACCTCCGGTGTAATCTGCTTGAGATAGAAGAAGAAAAGGCTGTGGAGGAGAGCTCCTGGGAGATTCTCCTGAGAAACCCCCCCGATGAATTGGGGAATTCTGAAGATGAAGAAGGCCCCGAAGACGAAGAAGCTGCTGGAAAACCAAGTGCAGCGAGAACGACCCCTCCCGGGTTCACCAAGTTTCCTCCTGTGAAGAGAACGGGGAAAGAGCTCACGGACCTCACTAAAGACGAGGTCCGAATCCTGAAAAAGATGGCGGGAAGCGCCAACACCAAGGGAAAGCCCCCGGATCTCAAGAACAAAGGGAGGGTGGTCGAGCAAGTATTTTTCCAGCCGCTGACTACCCCGAGCGCCTTCAGCTCCAACAAGGAAGAGATGCCTAAGATTGGGCATCACCCGTATCAGCCACCATGAGCATCTCTTGCGGGCGTCGAGCCAACGACGTTAAACAAGTGCACTTCATGGGAGGCAACCCATGTTCTAAACTTTTTCTCTAATTTTTAGCGTTATTTTTTACTTTATTTTATCTATTTCTATAAATAAAGTCAGCAGCGAGAACATCCGTTAGGGGACTTAATCAAATTTCTTGGTTTTTGCAGGAAACAAGCCCCAACCGATCGGGTGATAACTCACCCGATCGGTTGGGATGTATCAGATACATGCCAAGATCTGTCCCCGAATGAACCGATCGGTTGAATAATGAAGAGACCGAGTGGCAGACCGGGTGAGCTGGGGAGAACTCTCGGAAAATTTTGAGGAATATCAACCGATCGGTTGAGTTTGAGCGCGATCGGTTGACCTGACCGGGTGAGAAGCCCTAAGTTCTCGGGAAATTTAGTGGAGCGGCCAACCGATCGGTTGACAAGTCAACCGATCGGTTCGCCTGTAGCATTTCTTCGGCAAAATTTTCGACCTAACCGTCAACCGACCGGGTGACAAGTCACCCGATCGGTTCGACTTAAAACCATATAAATACCCCCCGACGCCCGCTCGTTTCCGCCCTCGCCCGATCGCAAATCTCGCCGTCGTTTCGTCTTCCCCTCTTCTCCAACAACCGATCCCCACTCCCCCACGTCCCCTACTCCTCCATTACTCCCACTCTCCACCTCCTTCATCAACCCCTCCATCATCTACACCCTCTCTCTCCTCCCATTCCGAGATTTTTGACCTAATTTTCCCAAATCCACCTCCATTTCGAAAATTTTTGCCGAAGGAGTTCGCCGCGGCTCCAAGCTTCTCTCGCTGAACAGTGAGGGGACATCAACGAGCAAGCTCCACCACTGCAATTGGGTAAACTCGCTCCTAAGCCTATTTTATACTTTTGCCCTACTTTTTGTGCTTGCTCGTTTGTTTGTGTTAGTGTGCATCCACGATTTTTGCACTAATTCTTGCTCACACTCACACACATGGCTAAAGATAAGGATAAGGGAAAGGGTATCATGCGGGAAGAGGAGCCGTCTCGAAAAAGACGAAAACAAACACGCCCCCCTTCCCATACACGAGCACTTACACTTGGCCCTCCCCCGCCTGTTGTCCCCCCTGTGGACCCAATGTTGGGCCCGCACGGGTATATTTTTCGGAACCAGGAGCACAAAGATTTTTACCGTAGGCTTGATGCTCGAGGGCATCTATCCACTAAATTCCCGCATGCACAAACACTTCTCGATCTCGGTGTCTTCACCGAGATCGAATATCTTTTCGACAACTTAGGATGGTTAGCCTTCCTTAATGCATCTGCCACTTCCCACCCGGCACTCACACTCGAATTCCTCTCCACACTTGTTTTAGAGTCCGGGTCGATCGTTAGATTCCGGGTGCGTAACCGTAGTGTCACCACAACCCTGAACACGATTAATGATATATTTGGTTTCCCCAATCTCGGGGATAATTCTATCAGACACCATGGGTACACGCCTGAATTTAGCGTCGATCAATTCTGGTTCCGCCTCACATTGATCGGCGACTACCCCCGAGGTCGGGCCAAGGCCTCCTCCATCATTCATCCCGTGTTTCGTCTTGCCCACAGGATCATCTCTTCCACATTCTTTCCTAGGGACGAGTCAGGCACTGTGACTATCCCCGATCTTTTTATCCTTTGGGCCATGACTTTTCCTTATGTCCGGGATGATGATGGAGTTAGCTTCAGGGCCCCTACCGTCCCCATTCATGGCGGTGATTGGCTTGTTCACAAGCTACTCGAGATTAGCCGGGCCGGTAAGGGAAAGTTTTGTTGCGGGGGCATCATCACTATCATATGCTCTTACCCCCAATTCAATATCCCCCTCCCCAACAATCTTCCTGTTGCCGCAGGACCATCACGTCTTGATATTGACGTCCTGCGGCACATTCACATGATTAGACCCTACTCAGCTGGCCGCTACATCTTCAACTATGGCCACCCCCCAGCCCCTTACACCATTCTGCCCAACCCCGCTCACATGCACATTGCTCTCGTGGGAGATTGGACTTTCCCTCCTGATCCCGACTTCTTTGCGGGGTTGAATCTTCCTTTTCTCCCCGCAGGCACCCGCAGATCACCGTCCCCTGCCGCCCACTTAGGCGAGCAGGATATCCCTGCGTCTGGGGGAGACTTAGGGGCTGGCCCGAGTCGTCCCGTTTCTGCTCCGGGACCGATCACGTCTGAGCACCTCCTTGTGGCCATTTCTGGCCTTGTCTCCTGTGCTGGCATGACCACTGCCGCCAACACCTCTTCGACCTTACCTGGCGGCACCACCGCTGCCTCGCGCCAGTCTACGTCTTTTGGTCGCCATCAGGTATCTGCCCGTCTAGGACTTGAGAGGGAGGTCGCCGCCCTTCGTGAGCTCGCCATGTCCTCTGTTTCCTCGGACCCATCACCATCCTCCTTTCTTACTCACCCACGTTTCCTCGCACTTGAGAGGAACGTGGCCGCCATTCTCCGCCTTCTTACTCATATCCACGGACCACCTCCAACTTCACCACCTCCACCTTCACCACCCAGGCGATCTTCTCCTCCACCCACCCACACTTCTCCACATCCATCACCCCCCTCACCACATTCTTCTCCTCCCTCTTCACATCCCATCCCGGCATCCACTTCACCCCTCCCGACCACTTCCACCGCACTCACGCTACCTCCTTCCTCCTCCGTCACTCCATACGTGCGCCGGAGGAAATTACCGGTACGCTCCAGATCTCTCCCACCACCCCCCACTACCGTCACCACCGCACCTACTTCCTCCACTTCTATTCCTCTCACTACCGCCTTGATCGCCTTCCTACCAACACCACCCATCACCACCGACACTTGTCCCATTGTTCACACCACCACTGCCCCTACTACTTCGCCTCTTCCCCCACTTCTCAGCACACCCCCAGCCTCCCCCGACCACCCATCCACACCCTCTTCCGAGGAGGACGAGGACTCAGCTCCTCCTGCTTTCTAGATTCACCCCTTTTGTTTTTGACTCCCCCTTGCACATATCTAGATTTCATTGATCATATCATTTCGCTAGCACTTTCTGGTCTAGCTTGGGGGGACGTCTGTTTTGGTGTGCTGTCGTGTTTTGTTTGTTTTTCTCATTTTTGTGTGTGTGTTTGTTTTTCACTTTTTGAGTGTCGTGTCGTGTGATTTTATTCTATTTTTATTTTCGTATTGTTTGATTTTGATCTTGTTTTTTATTTCTTTTTCAGTTTTATCTATGTGTTTTCCTCGTTTTCATTTCTTTTCGTGTCTGTGCGTATTCCCCCCCATTTTCATTGCCCTCCCGTACTCACTCTTATTGCATTGAGGGCAATGCAAGTTTCAGCTTGGGGGAGTCGCACTTCGTGCGTCATTTGTGTTGTTTTTCTACATTATTTGAGTCATTTTCCATCGTGTTTTTCTTTTTTCTTTTTTCCTTCTTTCTTTAGCTCTTTCTCCTAGAAATGAATCCTATGATGAATCGCCACAAAGTCACACACACCTAGCATTGCATCGATAATCACACTCACTAACCCTAGGATTTCGAGTCCTCTTGCATTTCACACATCGTGGGTCCACTTAGCTTTTTGTGAGTCGTGTGTCGTGACTAGCATTTGGTGTGCTTCTGCTTTGTGATTTTACTTTATATACCTGTCCAGGAATGACCCCTAGATTATCATGCTTCGATATTGAATACGCGGTATTTGCTTCTAATGTCTGCTTCTATACGCATGCTATTTATATCGTATACTTCAATTCGCATGCGTCGAGATTCCACAACTAAGGACTAGGATACCCCATTTAGCCTAAGCTCTATTTAGCAACAATAGTCCCCTTTGCCCGAGTGTTTAGATTTCGACTTCTTTTTTGTTTTACTTGGTGCAAATCCCCTCGTCGTGTACCGTTCCCCCACTTGGGAGAGTACACAAGTGTACAGCCAAAAAAAAAACCAAAAAGCCAAAAAATGGGAGAAAAGAAATGAAAAACCCAAAAAGAAAAGAAAAGAAAAAGATTGTATAGCCAAAAAAAGCCAAAAAAAATATGCAAATACCCAAAACCCAAAAAAATTCCCGTGTGAATATTTTCATACTTGCCAAGAATAAAGGGAAGGCGAGAATTTGCACCGAGTGTTCTTCTCCACATCATCTCAACCCCCGTCGTTATCAAAGACACTTGGCTTGGGAGCTATTTAGCTAGTATCTAGGCTATAGTGGCGTGATTTCCTTAACCCTAGTTGTGGAGTCCCCGATGCATGATACGCTCCTATTCTCTCTATTCTCATGCATGCTCGAACTTATATTCGCCGCTTAATTCAATTCGATTCGATATTTGGGTCATATCTTGGATTTGTGTATATCGAGACTCGTAGCACATCGTAGAAAGCATCACCATTTGCTAGCACACGACCACGCTCACTCGCGCTTCACTGCGTGGACCCACGACACTTATTTGGACTCGCTTTCCTAGGTTTAGTGGTTTGATTTGGCGTTTGCTTGCTGGGTGTGTCGTTATTGATTTTGATGGCTCTGATGGACGATCTAGGGCTTAGAGTTTTCTTTTTCTTTCTTCCTCTCTATTTTTCCCTTCCGAGCTCCCACTCTCACTCGTCTTCCTCGAGGACGAGGAAGAGTTCAGCTTGGGGGATTTTGACGTGCGTCTATATTTCATATATTCACGCACGTTTTCTTTTGTGTTTCTCCGTGTTTTCCGCCGTCTCTTATTCGTTTTCGTATGTTTTCCCGTTTTCTTTCACTTTTCTTTGTTTGTCCATGATTGCAGGAGTTCGACCACGTAGGGGACCTTTTACGATGATATCCCAAGTCCCCGGAGCAACGGGAAAAGTCACGCGTGATCCAGGGGGTCAAACGGCGAAGTATTCATCTTTCTGCCCCTCACCCGGTCGGTTGGTCATCTCCAACCGATCGGGTGATGCACGCGTGCACCAACCGGTCGCTACCGCAGCTCACGAAGAAGTCACCCGACCGGTTCACAGACCGGTTCTGTGGGCGGCTGTTCTCTGTCTTTTCGAGCAGAATTCCAACCGATCGGGTGACTCTCACCCGATCGGTTCATCTGTAGCTGAGAAAAAGAGCTGAAGACACGGGCGTCGAACCGACCGGTTCACCCGACTGCTCCAAGATCCAACCGGTCGCTCAAGAACTCACCCGATCGGTTCGTGAGATCGGGTGAAAACTCGCCGTTTTCTGTGATTTATCTGTAACGGATCAACCGATCGGTTGACTTGTCACCCGATCGGTTGATCCGAAAATCTATATATAGGACCCCTAGGGTTCCAGAAACGGTAGAGTTGTATTTTTTTACTGTTTTATTTCCCTGTGACGGCTGTAATTGTTACTCTTAAGTAAGTTTTCAGATCTTTCTAATTTTTTAGTATTGTCTTTACTACTCCTTTACTTCCGCATTGCAATTGTCGGATTATGATTCTAACGGTTAAATTTCATTTAGATTGCTTTTTCATGAATTTTTGTGAGTAGTTCCCAAATCTGGGATTTTGGTGGAAGCCCCTTCGGGGGCTCTTCCCGATGCGTCCATAGGGTTAGGGAATCGATAGGGAGTAGGAATCTAACGGTTACGCGGGGCGTTTCATTGTCATCGGCGGGAAAAAGACCGCCTTTGACCGTCGGGCCAAGGGGGAATAAACTTGGCGGTTGACTCCCTAGCCAAAGCTCACGCCTTTAGCGTAGACGCCGAATCCTAGCACGCGGGAGCGGCAGGATGAGACGTCGGGAGATATCGTTGCGGACTTAGTGCTCCCGGGATCGATCAGTGTTTATGGACACGGGAGTGCCCACTGATCGAATCCGGGAAGTCCGGTGTATCATCCTGGGCACCGACCGGAATATCGGGCCCATGGGATGCCGGTACCACTTTCAGAGGCAACGTCTCACCATTAGACCCTAATCCCGATCGCTATCCATACCCGTAGGCCGTAGCGGCGAGAGCCTCTCGTCGGGTCGGAAACCAAAGTCCCGGGTTTACTTTCTTTTTGTTCATACGCTTTCATTTCCTTTCGTGACAACCAACCACCGATTCGGGCTAGCTCGCCCCTCGGGGTGATTTAGGTCCTACCTGACCCAAGCACAACCTCGCCTCCCTGAGTTCGATATTCCCACACCCTACACTAACCGTGAAACTTGCGGTAAACGACACCGCGCCGCCGCGACGCAAGCGGGGCGCCGGTCAATCTCTGAGTTCTAGCTCATATGCACATGCTTAAGGTGAACTTGAGAAATCAGATTGTTTGGCTCTATGGACCAGAGTGCACATCGTATACTATCTTTCCAAACCCATTGCACACTAAGGTCATCGGGCTTACGCAGTGGAAATTTCCACCTGATCCCATATTCCACGTCCATGTACAGCCCCAGCAGCTTGAGCCTGAGCCACAGCCACAGCCATCCACCTCCACCCCCACACACCACCATGTAGCCGGTCACCACACACATTCCTTTTACCACCGATGGCTCTAGACCATCTGGTCCCCCTCATCCTCTTGATGATCACACACACCTTCTTATTTTAGAGGATATGATGTGGGGATTTCAGGGCCGTATGGACACTTTTCAGGAGACGCAGCCCCAGATCCTATCTTATACCTCCGACATCCATCGGCACCTTTTTCCACCACCACCACCACCACCACCCTAGCTCCATGCTAGCTTGGGGGAGACCCTCACCTTTTTGTCACTCCCCACGCATTTTTATCCTCATACTTCACTCATTATCTTGCATTGAGGACACTGCATATTTCAGCTTGAGGGAGTAGCGTTTGCACTTTTGTTTTTGTTTTCATTTCCCATTTTCTCATCCACTTTTCCATTTTCAGATGTATATATCATGTTTTTCTTTATTTTTGCTTTCATTTCCATGCATCATGCATCATGTTTCATTTTCTTTTATTTTCTTTCTTATCGCTTATTCATGCATCATATTTCCATGTTATATGCATTCAAAAAAAATGAAAAACTCAAAAATCCAAAAATATTTGCATCGCATCATGCATCTTGCATCATCCATGCATCATTTGTATATACTTGTTTCGAGGACTATCTAAAATCGAGATATATATGTGTGGTTTCAAATAGGATCTCATTTCCTAACTTTTGCACCCAAATTTCCTAGATATCAGTTTGATTATGAGACTAGGACATGTTTTTTTGCCTCAAATCCCATCTAATATTCCCGTTATGATCATTCCCATATTCTCTAGGATAGAAGTACTCGAAACTGACCCATGCCTCCTAGAGATCCACTTTTATGCTTGAGCCGTATGATTGATAGTTGAGTATAATGGTTTATAACCCATTGAGACTTGGATAACAACATATTAGCAAGTACTGAGAACTGTCATCGCCTTTCTTATTCACGCCTTCCATTTCAAAAAAATGTGTATATATGAGAAAAAGAATAAAACATGCACCGTTCCCCAAGCGAAACTGAGTTACCGGATCCCCACAACTCAGGAATCATCTGGGCCTCACGTCAAAAGATATAGATTGGGGGAGTGCATGTGAGAATAAGGATTATAGCTGCTTCGAGCTAGTAGGTCTGAAGGGTCCTTCTTGGCCTGATGCCCTAAGGTCGTCTGACCTGGGAGTCATCGACCCAATGCTCCTTACACGAACCAATCAGAATCCAAATAAAAAAGAAAAAAAGAAAAAAAATGGAAAAGAAAAAGATTTGGAAGCATGAATAGTTAGTTGGTTTCATGAATCATGGAAAGTTAAGGTGTTGTGAGGGCCGCTTCTTTGATGGACTAATGACACGTTTTCTCGTGTTTATCACTTCTTCGATCCTCGCATAGCTTTGATCCCTTTGTTTTTGGCTTAAGGACGAGTTAGGGGGAATATTCTAGGCTTTGGGATTGATCACGGTGTGGTATATCATTTGACGATTTGAGCTAGAAATCATGTCCAAGGATTATATTCTTATCGATAGACAGGAGTCGACGTTTTAGATTTTCGTGAATTTGAGATCCCTATTTGTCCATGTGTACACACTCGATTTTGTGAATTCATCGAAACTCATATCATCATTTGCATACCCCATTCTTTGCTCTCTCTTTGTCTTCCTCGAGGACGAGGAAGAGTTTAGCTTGTGGTATTTTGATAGGTTGCTTATATATATAGTTTTCATCTTCATTTCATTCATACTTTACTCGACTTTGCCTCGTTTTCTGTGCCGTTTTTATTCTTTTTGTTCCATTTTACGCTTTTGGTCTCCCTAGTGCTTTGCAGGTGAATTGGGAGGAGTTTGGAGCATTTTGGAGCTTGGTTGATGCATGGGGGTTGAGTTCTTGATTTTGGAGCTCGAGGGATTCATTTTTGAGCTTATTGTTGAGTTTGGAGCTTGCACTCTCATATTGCTGTGTTTGAAAAGCAATGTTGAAGAGCTGAAGTGATGAGACTTGAGCACTAAAAACATTGGAGTCTGGGGTTGTGGAGCATTGAGAGTTGATGAGAGGGCAAAATATGAAGCTTGGGAGCATGAGCATGAAGGATGGAGAACCTTGGGAGAAGCTTTGTGGCATGGAGCTGATAGAGTGGAGTATCTTGTTGACAATTGCTTAAGCTGAGATTGGGATGAAGATGCTAGAGCATTGGGAGCACGAAGGAGATCTGTACTTGCGACTAGAATTGATGGAAGCATGTTGAAGCCCTACTGATTAACACACTCGCACGGCCGTATGATGTGCCTCCATGTGGCCGTATGGAGGAGAGGGAAGATTTTTGAGCAGCAAGGCCACTACCCGGTCGTTTGAATTTAATTCATATGGCCGTGTCATCCTACACGACGCGCAAACCAAAAGGCCACGACCGTATGGACTAGCTCCATACGGCCGTGTCATTCTCTTTTCCCCCATGGCAAAAGCAGCAGCGATAACACTTTGAAATCAACGCGGTCGCGTGGCCCAACCACGCGGCCGTGTGAAATCAGATCGAGAAGCTGTGTCCGATTCCCTAGGGTTGTATAAATACTTTAGGGCACCGTCATCGAAGGGGGCCGAGCGTTTTCGGCTGTTTCTGGTCTCCTCTACTGTTCTATTGCTTTTTCTAGGGTTAGTTTAGATTTAGATTAGTTTTTGAGTATATTTCTGAAGTGAATCTCTTGGGTTTGTATACGGATCTAACAATTCCTCCATCAAATCACTGAGATAAGCTTTTGTTTCTCTTCCTTTGATATTATCTATGTTGTTATTGCTTTTATTTGTGCTGATTGTTGTTGTTGTTGTTGTGGTTGATTCATTCCTCTACACTTCAATTCCTATCCTCCTCTGTTTTCATTATTGAATCTCCATGTTATTCCTTTATTTAACCCCGTAAACGCACGTATCCCCTTCTGATTGATTGATGTAGCTAGCTATACAAGCCGAAATCGAGCTAGTACTCAATCATCCTAGCCTTCCTGCAGACGACCCGTAAAGAGCTACGACGACAGCCGCGCGCTTGCGGTTTACAAATATTCAAAACTCATACCATCTATCCAGGCAATAAAGGAAATACTGGAGGAAAACCGTAAGGGTATGTTGTCACACCATCCATAACAATATAGCCCAAATTTCCTTTGCCAATCGCATGGTTTTCGCAACTGTTACCAGGGAGCCTGATGCATCAGTTTATATAATTTTGTAAGTGAGTCAAGCTACGATTTTATTTATAGCCTGGTTTCAGAGAAATAAACCTCTAAGCTATAGCGTGTTGATTAAAGTATACGATTTATTTATTTATATTTGTATTTATAAAATACTCATTTAACCCACAGGTTTGATATCTTTTGATATTAGGACTTTTGGTCCAAACACTTCACATTTCATAAGCGAGTCCAGCTCAACTTATTATTGCATCGTTCCACATTATTGGCCAATCTCTACGTTTGCTTCAAGAAATGGAGTGTGGAATGATATTTATAATTATCATTTAAACGACAAAATGAAATGTAAGTAATTGTTGACAAGTGTGTTTTTTGTCCAAACACCTCCCCATGTATGTACCTTATTCAATAATCAATTTATTCCTGATTCATCTCTCCTAGAGGTTCTGGAAAGGGAGAGGATATTGTCACGCCACGCTTCCCAAAATGGGTACGAGGACGAGAAGAAGGTCCGCATGGGCCAGAGCTATAAGGCTCGGGCCCAATAAGTGTCTGTAGGGATACCAATAATATACAGGTTTTTGCATACAAAAGTTCATAACAATAAGGAAAAAGTACTCGAAAGGAAACATGCATTCATTTATAAAAGAGAATAATATCCAGTATTTATATCAAGTCTAATAAAAGAAGCCCAGCATGGCTACAACTGCAAAAAAGGAAACTAGAAAGTAAAGTGGTGATATGCACCCAACTAGAAAGTAGTAACCTCTGTAAGACAGCGACGAGAAAGACCTCTAGGTCTGGTCATCGTCTGGAAAGTACCCCGGGTCAACGTCCTCTGACTCCAAGTCCACCGATAAAGCTGGCTCGTCTGCGTACTCCGTCTCAGTATCTGACGTATAACACCCAAGAGAAAAGGATCAGTACGTCAGGTAAAGTCTACAAGAAAAGGTTAGAAGACTCTACTGCAAGTGTAAAAGAATTTAAAGATGACATTTTAAGGTTGATTACATGATATGATGCATCAGCATGGCATTTATACATTTATGCAAGGAAAGTAAAGACTGTGAAGAAAGTAAACGTGGCAGGCAAAGAGTCGTAGCATAATCTACCAGCTACAAGACGTGACAAGACTAGACAAGACAAGACGAGACTGTGAGACACCAAGCGACTTGACACCAAGAGGGTTCACGCCTTCAGCTTAGAAGTGACCAAACTCTCTAACCTGGTAGCCACTCAACCCTACCCCACCCCAAGACAAGACTGGACAAGACTGTATAGGACCACTCACTCTAGCTTGGTGAGTGCCTCTATCCCCACGATCTGCTGGGCCACTCACTCTGTCCTGGTGAGTGACGGACTTCTCGTAGGTGAATCTGTACCACTGTATAGGACCACTCACTCTGGGTCGGTGAGTGCCTCTATTCTCACGGTCTGTTGGGCCACTCACTCTAGCTCGGTGAGTGATGGGCTTCCTGTAGGTGAATCTGTATAAGGGATCACTCTCTCTGTCTTGGAGAGCGCACTATTGCCCGCAGGCTACACGAGATAAGTCGTGAATGCTGTTACATGACATGACATGGGTATAGTTGTTCTAGGGTGTCCACACGCACACACATAATTAGTCCCTAACATGTTTGCAGTTTATACATAGACTTCGTTGTCAAGTCTAGGCTATCGTGAAGGGGGTCCCGGTCGCTATCATTTCACGTCCGGTTCTCTTTTTCAACAGTTTACAATTCTAAGAAAGAAGTGGACTAGACGTGGCCGTAACTACGCAAGTGGGTGCACTTGCCTGCGGTGGCGAGTAGAACGTCCGTTGGAGGCATCTCGTCTCAGTCGTCGCGTCGGTCAACGTCCGCTGTCACAAGTCACCGGCGGGTGTCAGGTCGTGTTTTTAGAAGTTCCTATTATGGTAGGTTTCTAAGTTGATCGTGGCTAACATATCAGTTTACATGTCAAATTCTGAAAGTTCAACCTATCCGACGATTCTATCCTATGTGCAGAGTCAAATTAGTCCGATCGTCGATTCTAAATGTTACAACGGTTTAAAGGTGCAAAAAGTAAAATTAGCGAGTTAGTTGTCGGTTTTTAATTATGGTTTCAATGTCGTACGGTTTGGGTTGCTACGAGTGAAAAGACCAACCTAGTGCGACGAACGCGCACGTGCCGGCGTCGGATCTGGAACGGTGACTGTGCTTGGTGTCCTCGACTGTGGGTAGCTCAGTAAGGATCGCCTCGGGATCCTCTCGGGATTGTTTCGAGGTCGTCTCAGCTGCGGCTAGCGCAGCGAAACGGCCAGCAACAACGGTAACGACGTCGGGATCTCTTCGATTGCGAGTAGCGCAACGAAATGGCACGACGACGGCTACGACGTCAGGAAAGAGCACGAGATCTGCGGCTTGCATGGACTCCTAGACACACGGCGACTGCTGGGGGTTGGAGGAGGCCGAAGGGGGTCGCACGGCCTGAGGGGTGGTCGGAGCAACGGCCGACGGCAAAGAGGCCGGCTGTTTTGTGGACTGGGCGATTTTAAGCGGCTGTCCGCGGGTAACCAACGGCCTGAGGGGTCAAGGGGGCCGCAAGGAGGTAGAGGGGGCTGGGGGAGGTCACCGGCGGTGAGGGGGGTCGCTGGCGACAGCCGGGGATAGGAGGCCGTGAGCTAAAGGGCTGGGCGACAGCTTCTTACGGCAAATGACATTTTTGCTTGGCTACTGGGTGTCTTGAGGGAGAGAGAGAGAAGGGAGGAGGGAGAGAAGGGGTTGTCGAGGAGGAGGGAATCGTCGGAGGATGGCGGACGAGGCCGTGCGGCAAGGGACAAGAGGATGTGTGAGATATGGGTTGCGACGGCTGAGATTTGCGTGAAACCCTAGTGTGCGTGAGGGGTTGTGATATAATATGATATTTGCTAAATATGGTTTAAAATGGGTGCAGTTTAGATTGATTGGAGAGAGAGTATGTGAGAGCGGGAGGGTAGAAATAGGGTGAGAATAGCTAGAGGAATCATTTGGTGATACGTATGAAACCCTATTAGATTTAGGTTAAGTTTGAAATTTAAATTAGATTAGGGCTAAGTGGATTTGAAAGTAAATTAGGGTGATAGGTCAGGCTAACGGTGTCCGAAAATTACGAGAAAAATATCGGGACGATCGTGACGATGAGAGGCTCGATGGTACAGTGATTGGTCACATGCTAGGTTCACCGGAAACAAAACTAAAAAAAATAAAAAGGTCCAACGTCGAAGTCTAAAGTTACGACACCCCTTCAATCAAAGCTGATTTGTGGGAGAACGACCCGTGAAATGACTTTCACTAAAAATCCCATAAATAACTACTCTCTCTTAGGGTCACAACGACATATAACTTCGCACGTTTTGGATACAAGAGGACGTCAAAATAAATACGCGTACGAAAAAGAACAGACATGCTAAAAATACACACGATCGAAAAGCGATCGTTACAGATATAGAGATGAGCTCACTTTCCTGTGGTGGTATTGTTTAAAGGTCTCCAGGAGTTTTCCTCTCTTTGGAGCCTTGTGGTATGTCCTATCATTCTTTGAGGACATCTACTTCTACTACTGGTGGATTGCATCCATTATTTTTGGTATATCAATCCTAGCTGTATTTTAGCAGCTGGGATGTCTGATTTTGAAAATATTCGGTTTGTCAAGAATATGTGTGAGAACTGTTTAACAGTTTCATAAGTGTGGATCTTCAGGATCTCATCACGAATTATGTTATTTGAAATGGTCAACTGAGATCTAATCTCAGGGATGATTGTGACATCCAAGTTGAACCTAATACTGGGGAATTAAAGATTTCTAAATGTAAAGGATCTTCAGGATCTCATCGAATCTTTAAAGGAGGGCCCATCAATGCACATCTTAGGGAAAGTGATTTTAAATGCTTCCCCTGTTTGGAGTGAATTTTGATGGTTTCTAGTGGTGATATGGACATGTGGACACATCAGTGCACAATCTTTAAGATGTACTCTAAATGCGTCCCCCGTTAGGAGTTCTCGAAAACTGTTTATATGAGGTGAACATGCCTTGATAAATAGGTTCTAAAGAAGTGTTTTGATGGTCTACAGTTTAATTGCATGTCCCCATGCAGTCACTAGCAATTAGATTTTTAGCAGACGAGTAATCCGTTTAAATCATTTTAATGATTTATTTATATAATCCATTTTGGGTGTGAACACAAACTTCAGGGTGTTCGACATTTTTCCAGTTGCAAATACTGTTTGATTTCCCAGTGTTATCCAATGTTCCCGCCATTTAGTAATGTATCCTATTTGCTTTGAAAAAGCTGGACTGCGGTTGGATAATAGGTTTGATAATGACCATTTTTAGAGGATATATGGATGAGTACTCTAATGTAATCATCAGCCCTATGTAGGGAGTGGGTAGGTCCACTTTTATCCCTCAAATACTCTCAAGAGACCTAAAAGTCTTATTATTCTAATGATGATAGTATATATCATCTTAAATTCTTTTGAGGAAGTGAAGAGAGTCAATGTCCACGTGAATGGAGATGATCTCATAATAATTTTTCCCTTTTGAATGGGACAATGGAAGCTTCACCCTTCTGAAGAATCTTCGGGTTCTTCATATTTATAAGATTGGTTAAAGATGTCTTGCATCATCAATCCAGGATAGCATATTATATCGTTCCAAAGTTAATAGGTGGACGATTCTGGACACTTCTGGTATTTCAAATTAATTCCTCTTTTCGAATTTATGTGGGACTTTTGAAAGTCCATTAAAATGCTCAAGTTAATTTTGTCCGGTTATAGGTGAATTGTGTTCTAAGTATGAGGGATCTCATCTTCACATTGACTATTACGTGGATCATAGTGGGACAACGCTTCAGGCTTTATTGATTTCTTGAGTCATTAGGGATTTTGTTTTGACGAATTTCCTTTGAAACTTTATAAGTTTCAGAGAGTACATAGCATCCTCATTTTATTTTTAGGTGTATTCATGTTTGTTATTCCTGATCCTTTATTTCAGATGTCCCAAATAGATCTTTTTGATTATCATAATGGTAAAAATGCTTTTTATAGCATACGTCATGAGGTGTAATTTCGATAATAAAAATATCCATAATCATTTAGCAAATATTTATTGCAAACCATTCGCAGTAAAATAAAATGTATAAAAAGCATGATATTCATCTATAAGAAATATTGTGATAATGCATTTAAACACATATATACTGCAAGAAAATACTTTTGATAATTATGTTATGGCAACAAGTTTTATAGTTTGATGTGTGCTTCAGGAATAGCTAAGTAGACAAATGCAAGGTTTGTGCCAATATTTTATATTGGACTAGCGTTGCCAGTTGGACGTATGTTATGAGTTGTTGGGAGAAGTTCTTTGTATTTGCTCTGACATTACTAGGCATGCAAGCATCTCAAAGTACTTTGTGAAGTTTCCTTCACAGTTTTCTGCATCAGAATCGTGTCTTTCTAGTGGAAAGAAATGTACGTCATTTCTAACATACGTGTCTAAGAGACATCCTCACCATGACGCTACAGGCGTGGGGTGAAGTTAAATAGAGCTGAATTGTATTCAGCAACGAACTTGAAGTCCCGACGTCTCATAAATTCTCTTACTCATCACGGGCTCTTGGAAGTATAACATCTTTCTGATGTATAAACCTTTCATCCAAGGCCGCACATAATATTGTAAGGGTCCTCAACAGTGAGGTACTCGGATTCCATAGTTTTGTCCATGTGGCGGTGGATGGATTTTGCCATTGCTATTCCTCTTCGAACTATGTCACATCTTCCCTTTCCGTATTAGACCATGTTTTATTCTTCCACACTCAATATTTATTTCGTTGTATAGCTTCAGACTTTTGAATGTCTATTTAAGTACTCAAGTATGGCTTTAATGCCATTTTTCTTTCTCTTGAGTATGCTATACAAACATTAAGGATTACGTTTAAATGAATATCCTTTGAAACTTTGTAAGTTTCTTTAAGTATTTGTGAAAGAAGATACATATGCCAGTTGAGCAATTATGTGGTTGCGAATATATTTCTCACTTAAGTCAAGACTTCGGGCGTGATCTTATAATTATTGTGCGCAAAGTCAGATATAAGAATACTGCCTAGTAGGGAGATAACTCTTAAAGAGCTAGCGGTGTTATGGCATCCTTTTTTGGTGTCCATATTGGTCCATATAGACCATAGATTTTTAAGATCTATTTACCGTGTGTTGCTCATCTTTTAAGATGGCAAAAATGATATTCGCATGATCCCGATGTTTTACTATTTTTGGAAATAAAGGGTATTGGTGTATTATTTGAACTTCAGGTTCAATTTTGCCATTTTAAAAAATTATATGTATGCCATAAACATAGTTATAATTATCTATATGAACACATATGCATGGAATAAATTCATCACAGGCATAATTACAGAGACATAAGGAAATTTGTGTGGATCGGCCAGTCACCCTCAAGTAAATTAAAAAGTCCAAAGTCCATAGTTACAGTCCATAAAAAAATAGAATAAGTACAACTTCGAAAGCCTACAGAGGTTCCTTAGACGAAATTTTCAAGGAAGTGCCGCAAATACACCATCCCCTCCGTATGGAAATCAACATCGGTCTATGGTCTTGTACATTTACATTTATTACTTACTACATTTTTCGCTCAAAAGAAAAAAATGCAGGAAAAATAAAAAGAGGGTGAAAAAACCTAGCCGATCTGAAAAACCACAGATTTCCATCACATGCATTTGTATTCGCATCACACGTAGTTATAAACAACCACACAGTTATAATGTAACACATGTTAATGTAAACAACACAGGCATGTAGTTATGCAACATGTATTTAAATGATTTTATCGTAGATATATAATTATGCTACATGCATTAAAAATATATAGTAGAAATTTAGAATGCTTCAGATAATTGATCAGTTAATTCGTATTGAAGGCATGTATGGACCAAAATAAAGGAGAAAATTGGATTTAAGAATTTTATACTGTGCCCTGAAAATTTATGGGTGTTTAAAATATATAATTATGCAACACACATATTTTTCGTGTATTGTCGGCCATCAGAGCCGAGAAAATTGCGCGAGTGCGCGTTTTTCTGCGGGGTTTCGAAAATTTCCGTTTTAGGCTTTTGCACTTCGGGGCCATTTTCTACGAAAAACGTCCGTTTTCACGAAAAAGGAAACGTGGTAACGGTTTGGGGGCTGCCGGCCCCCAATCTGAAAGCTGCAGGGGGGGTGCCGCCCCCATCTGCAGTCGCCGGGGGGGCTGCCGGCCCTCCCATGAAGTCGTCTGGTGTAATGCATGTATGTGTAAAATACTGTTTGTATGTTTTCATATAATAATTTTGTTGTGTGCGTAGTAATTTCCTATATGTAAGTCTATCGGGTGACTGTAATATGCTTTGGATATATAAGTGAATGCGTATGGTTGGATAGTAAATTGATATTAGGGTTAGCGTGCTATTATTGTTATTAGCATGCTTAGCGTAAAATAGTAAGTTCATAATAATTGGTAATGCTGAGATAGTTATTAAAGAATGATATTAATATTATTGGTGTTGGGTCATTATTTTGGTAATATTGTTATTAATATTGGTGTTAGTACTGATGTTATTGTTGACGCGGGTCATTCTTACTATGTTGATTATTATTATTATTATTATTGAGGCTTTAGCTAATTTTAATAGCTAGAGTAGGTTGGTTGAGCTTTGTTATTGGGCTTGAGTTAGTGGTTTTAGTAGCTAGAGATGAGACTTTCATTTAGTGGAATGGCAAACTTGTAAATACCCAATGCTTTTTCTTTTTCTACAAACTTCATCCCCCTTCATTCTTTAATATTTCTCTTTCCCTTCTCCCTGTTCCCCCAACCCAGGCCGAAGGTCACTCAGCCCCCATGGCCGCCGAAATCTCCCAAGGAAAAAAGGAAGAGAAAAAACAAGGTCAAATTAATCCCTTGTTCTTGATCCCTTCTTCCCTCAATCCCTTTAGCTTGTTCTCATCTCCCCCTTGTCCCCATGAAGGCCGAATTAGCCCCCAGGCTGTCGATTTCCCTTGCTGGCCGAATTCAAGCCAAGAAAAATGAAGGAAAGAAAGGAAAGAGAGGAGAACAAGAGTGGGGGGGGGGGGGGGAATCCAAAGAGGAGTTAGGGTTTGGGGTTGAGCTTGGAAATTCAGGATTCTTGGAGCTCCCACGAAATTGGTGGAGGGAATTGAGTCTTCATGGAGGTATGAGCCCAACCCCCTCGCTCATGTTTCAAGTCATTGCATTTTGATGGTAAAGATTGCATTTTTAGGGTTTATTGGAACCCCTTTTGACATGGTACACTCATACTTGATTTTAATTGATACAATGAGTCGTATGATGCTAAGTTTATGTTTCATGTTGCCCTTGATTATCTTGATTCACTAAGTTTGTGAAATTGTTCTCATTTGAAATGTTGGAAACTTCTTAATCAATTTTCATTGTATGAAAATTGTGAATTGAGGGATAATGAAATGATCATGTGAAATTGGCTATGGATAGTTGCTAAGATGGGGGCTTGAGGACACCCTTGAATTTCGGCCTAGGGTCTCGAAGAGCCCTAGTGTCATGGTGATGTTTTGGTGAAAGAGAGTTGTGAAGGGAGGAAGAAATAGAATGAAATGAAAATGAAATGTTGCCCTATTATCTGCATGGAAAAAAATGATGTTATAATTTGTTGTAGGCCTAGGAGGGAGCTAGGGTATGGAGCTTGAGGAAGAGAGCTATGGTGGAGTCTTCTTGAATTGGAAGGGGTTCTGGCTCTTCAATGAGGTAGGATTCCATCCTCAACTCACATGTTTCATTTTTATTGCATGTTGAGAGTAAAGTTTGCATCTTTGGGGTTTTTGTGAATTTCTTTGACATGGTGCATGCAAGATTAAATTAATATGATGTGTTGGATTAATTGATGCCATGACTAGACTTCATGTTGTACTTGAATGATTTGTTCCATTAAATTTGTGAAATTGAAAATTATATGATGTGTTGGGTTAATTTTGCTTAATACCCAAACTTCATGTTGTGTTGAAATTGTAGGAGGTATTGAAATTAGACATGCTATGGTTTAGTTGAAATAAGTAGAATTGTTCTTTAAGTTCGATTTTCTTGATTAAGTTGAAATTGATGCAAGTTGAATATTGGAAGCTTTATTTCCCACTTTCACTTGCATGAAAAGTGCTAATTAGGTAAATCATGTAAATTGTTTAATTTTCATATGCGTGCACCCAAATAAGATGAGAGGTTGCTTAACTTCTTATGTGGGCAATTAATTGAGATGAGATGTTGCTTTAATATTCATTTGAGATGAGAAGTAAACTATTGCGTAATGTGTTGCTCTAATTTGTTTGGTGTAGAAAGGTTTTGGTAGGAGAAAGAAGGTCTTCTTAAATTTCGCTTAAACTCCTCGTGAAACATGAAATTTTGTCTTTAAATTTCTCTTGTATGCGAATGGGCCATGTTATGTGATGTTATTCTCATTTTCGGTGAATTAAGTAAGTTAAGTGGAATTTAGGTGTTGACATGGAACCTTACACCATGTAGAAAGATTTAAATTAATTGGGTTGAACTTTATGTTGCAAGTTCTAATTAAGATTGAATTCATATGTTATGTTGATATTAAAAGAGAAAAAGTGCTTCTTTATGTCGCCTTTAGTGGTTTGTTGTTACTAGTGGAAGGTTGCTAAAGAAGTTGACTTTAATTAGGAAGATGCATACCTTCCCATGCCATGAAATTAACCAATTCACTAACAAGATGCTATCTTTCTAATAGCCTCATGTTGCCTCCCTTGAATGTGTTAGCTTACTTAGGTTGCTAAATTGCTCGTGCCTAAATAGAGTTGATATCTTTGATTCCAAAGTGTGATGTTATCGCAATAATGGCAAGATACTCTCTTTTCATGCAAGGAATGATATTTATTCCAAGTCCATGCATGTGTTCCCATTATATGAAATATGTAAGCCATGGTTGTCTCTTTATTTATTGTGTTGAAGCGAAAATCTTCACATGTTGTGGCAAAATCTCTTCTTGATATTTCGACATAGGGCCTCTTGTAATATTTTGTTGTGGTAATGAAAATATGATGGTGTTGGAAAGAAGGAAATTTGAAAGAAAGCAAATGCAAAGAATGTAATATGCATCCATACACCTGGGTTGTGATATGATGTGATTAGGACACGAGGTGGAGTGCACGGGCATGGACAAAGTTCCGCGGTAGGAGGCGGGTGAATACGCCGTTGGCCACCTTTGATCCATTAGGTGGCTCCACGTTGATAACGAAGTAGAATCGCTTGCATGTGCACGTCGGCACATTCATGGGATCCCCATTGCATTGCATTGCATTCCGTCGCATTACGTCGCATTGTTTGTGTTTCATACGCATCATGGCATCATTGAGCATCACGTATGATTGGTGGTTATATATGTGTGATTATTACCTTTTGGGCATGAATGTTGCCATGAATGCAAAGGTGTTTGAAATGGTTGTATGTTGGAAAGTGGGGTTGGCGGTTGCTAGTAGTTGAACTTGGGTGGTAGTGGTGTTGTTATTGTTTTAATGCTATTGATGTTGGCAATATTATTGTTGCTATTGGCGAAGTTGTTGTGATTATTATTATTCTTCTTGATTGGGCCCTTGGGATAAATTTAGTGGATAGAGTTGGTTGGGCTTGCTACTTCACGCATGTAAGTTGCTCACTTGTGGTTGTTGTTGGAATCCCAATTCCATGTGATATGTTATTTTGTTCATGGTAATTCATGTTTTCTCATTATGCTACATGCCCGTTTGCATTAATTTTTCATATGTTAGTTTCATGTAGTCTTTGCTAGCCCACATTTATATGCTTGTAGGTCAATCATGTTTACCTATTTATGTTTTCTAAATTGTTATGGGAATTAAATGGGTGCTTTAGTAGATGCTTCCAAATGCTAATTCCATGATTCCATGACAAAACCATGTATGTATCTCATTTATTTGTAAAATCTCCAATGTATACAATTTGTTAGAATTGTTCAAATGAAAATATGCTATATATTGGTCATGCCTTGAGATGCTTATGTGGAATGGCTCCTTATGGCATAAATAGCTAGTTTGTTGTAGTAGCCTCTCCTTTTAGTATGTGAACCCTCGTGCTTTTAATGCTATATGTCGCTTGTAGTTGCCATTATGTTTTGAGTTATGGCACTTCTCTTATGATTCCTTGAGTAAGGATATGTTTATTTTATGTCTATAGCAGGTTTCTCTTGAAATATTACTTATGTCGTAATAGGGAAAATTGATAAATACAAGAGAAACTCTGCCGAAATTTTTGTGAGCATTGTGAAAGCATCCCATATCATCCTAAGCATTAGAAACCTAGGTCAGGACTACACCAAAATGCCACTTGCTAACTCTCTTAAAATTCCATGTTTAAATGAAAACCCGTTTAAAAAACTTAGTATAAAAGAAAACTAAGAAGTGAATGAGGTGACTTGGGTTTCCTTGGGTAGTTGCTAATAGTGGTATTTGGGATGATGTTATAATGCTAGGTCTAGTTTCCTGTTACCGTACATTCTCTATATGTAGCACTCACCTTGTTTTGCGGCAGGTATATGAACCGTTGGTTATGTCATTTACATTGTCCCTACCATGTTATGTTATGAGTTAGATCATAGACTATTGTATCGAGTATGCCATTCCTTTGCACCATGTGAGGTGGGTTTGGTATTCCTACTGGGTCACGCTGTGACGTGTCCCCATTGACATTTTTCAGATGTTGGTTCGTGGTGTTGGAGGCCCACGAGTCCAGTTGGTTGGAGTTGGTTGCAGTTGAGGGTTTTCAGAGAGAGTGAGAGATTTGGGTGGGTGTTATTGTACTTCGGTGAGTTGTGGGTTTTATGTTGTTTAAGAGATCTGACTTATGTGTTGTATATGAGTTTGTATAAGTGATGTTGTACCTAGAAGTTGTATAAACAGTTGGTGTATATGTATCAGTGTTTGGTTTGACTGTCTCTCTTGTGTTGTTGTGACATCTGGAATGCTACAGGTACTATCCCAACGGTGCGCAGTGGACCTGCTGCTTGAGCTTTGAAATTTTGTATCTCCTTCGTAACACCCGCCTCTTCGGGAATACCTGATATGGACTCGTACTTATCGGGTATCCCGGGGAGCGGGGCGTTACATTTAGTGGCCCATGTAGGTCACCACACTGCGGCTGTGTAGGATTAGTACGTGTAGTGCCCCAGTGTTACGCATAGTTGAGTTCTAAGGTGGGTAGAGTCCAGCTTTGGGATAAGACCTGAATATCAGAAGCTTAAGGTGTAGAACCCCTGAGGGTGGGCATTAGGGTGTTGATTGAGTATGTATGTTTATGCATATGTATGTATACTTATGTGTTGATAGCTATAAAAGTCTTGAATGGCTTGTCGAGTATATTGAGACGACATACTCCTATGTGTAATTATGATCGTCAATGACTATGGTATATCTATCAATGAGTATATGGCTATGTGATTGTATTTGAATTGTATGTGTTAATAAATGATTAACATATGAGTAGTGTGTAAAATTAAGTCATCTACCCGATTGAGGTGCATGTAGTGTATAGATTCATTGCATGGTGGCTATATACTGTATGTGATAAGCATATGTAGAGTGTGTAGATGCATGAATGGATCCTTGAGTTCCACCATGTATGTGCGGATATGCCTTAAATTGTGAGTTGATATATGTGATGAGTCTATGATACACGTATGGTTGTAAGCTGGTGCGCTTACCCCGGTGTACAAATGAATGTATTTTGCATGGTTATCTGTGTGTATTGATATTGATATGGTAGATCGTGTGTGTTGATACATCTATGATGGATATTAGGAGACATACATGATTGTACGTCTGAGTATAGAGGTGAATGTGTTTATGTGTTAATGTATGGTAGCCTATGAGTAATATGTATCATGGGATTATATAATTGATTGATCCCTAGGCCGTCTAAAGATATGGTGTGTTGTCTGTATGGATCCTTGTGTTACACTCAGGTATGAGTGGGCATGCCCTGGGCGTATTAGAGTTGTGTGTTTGATATAGGTATATATCTAAGATGTATACGGTTGCATGTCTGGTTGTAAGCGGGTACGCTTACACCGGTGTTAGGATAGCTATAGTGATATCTGGGTGTATGGATGTTGATGTGTAAGACTTTATGTATGATATGTGTGTGTATGTTTAAATGCGTACATGGTGACATAGGTGGTTGTATGTCTCAGGATGGCAGTGCAAGTGGGTATGTTTGAAGTGTTATACTTGTGTGTATTTGAACTAGTAAAAGTGTTGGTATATGAATGTGCCTTATCTATATGATGGGGTAGAGTGACCCGATATATCTCTATTCACCCTCCGCTATGCCCTAAGTTAGAAAGTTCGATGACGAACTTTATTTTTAAGGTGGGTAGATTGTAATGCACGTATGTGTAAAATACTATTTGCGTGTGTGCATATAATTATTTTGTTGTGTGCGTAGTAATTTCCTACATGTAAGGCTATCGGATGACTATGATATGCTTTGGATATATAAGTGAATGCGTGTGTTTGGATAGTAAATTGATATTAGGGTTAGCGTGCTATTAGTGTTATTAGCATGCTTAGCGTAAAATAGTAAGTTCATAATAATTGGTGATGCTGAGATAGTTATTAAAGAATGATATTGTTATTATTGGTGTTGGGTCGTTATTTTGGTAATATTATTATTAATATTGGTGTTAGTACTGATGTTATTGTCGACGCGGGTCATTCTTACTATGTTGATTATTATTATTATTATTGATTTAGGCTTTAGCTAATTTTAATAGCTAGAGTAGGTTGGTTGAGCTTTGTTATTGGGCTTGAGTTAGTGGTTTTAGTAGCTAGAGATGAGACTTTCATTTAGTGGAATGGCAAACTTGTAAATACCCAATGCCTTTTCTTTTTCTACAAACTTCCTCCCCCTTCATTCTTCAATATTTCTCTTTCCCTTCTCCCTGTTCCCCCAACCCAGGCCGAAGGTCACTCAGCCCCCATGGCCGCCGAAATCTCCCAGGGAAAAAAAGGAAGAGAAAAAAAACAAGGTCAAATTAATCCCTTGTTCTTGATCGCTTCTTCCCTCAATCCCTTTAACTTGTTCTCATCTCCCCCTTGTCCCCATGAAGGCCGAATTAGCCCCCAGGCTGTCGATTTCCCTTGCTGGCCGAATTTAAGCCAAAAAAATGAAGGAAAGAAAGGAAAGAGAGGAGAACAAGAGTGTGGGGGGGAGGGGAATCCAAAGGGGAGTTAGGGTTTGGGGTTGATCTTGGAAATTCGGGATTCTTGGAGCTCCCACGAAATTGGTGGAGGGAATTGAGTCTTCATGGAGGTAGGAGCCCAACCACCTTGCTTATGTTTCAAGTCATTGCATTTTGATGGTAAAGATTGCATTTTTAGGGTTTATTGGAACCCCTTTTGACATGGTATACTCATACTTGATTTTAATTGATACAATGAGTCGCATGATGCTAAGTTTATATTTCATGTTGCCCTTGATTATCTTGATTCACTAAGTTTGTGAAATTGTTCTCATTTGAATTGTTGGAAACTTCTTATTCATTTTTCATTGTATGAAAATTACGAATTGAGGGATAATGAAATGATCATGTGAAATTGGCTATGGATAGTTGCTAAGATGGGGGCTTGAGGACACCCTTGAATTTCGGCCTAGGGTCTCGAAGAGCCCTAGTGCCATGGTGATGTTTTGGTGAAAGAGAGTTGTGAAGGGAGGATGAAATAGAATGAAATGAAAATGAAATGTTGCCCTATTATCCGCATGGAAAAAATGATGTTATAATTTGTTGTAGGCCTAGGAGGGAGCTAGGGTATGGAGCTTGAGGATGAGAGCTATGGTGGAGTCTTCTTGAATTGGAAGGGGTTATGGCTCTTCAATGAGGTAGGATTCCATCCTCAACTCACATGTTTCATTTTTATTGCATTCTGAGAGTAAAGTTTGCATCTTTGGGGGTTTTGTGAATTTCTTTGACATGGTGCATGCAAGATTAAATTAATATGATGTGTTGGATTAATTGATGCCATGACTAGACTTCATGTTGTACTTGAATGATTTGTTCCATTAACTTTGTGAAATTGAAAATTATATGATGTGTTGGGTTAATTTTGCTTAATACCCAATTTTCATGTTGTGTTGAAATTGTAGGAGGTATTGAAATTAGTCATGCTATGATTTAGTTGAAATAAGTAGAATTGTTCTTTAAGTTCGATTTTCTTGATTAAGTTGAAATTGATGCAAGTTGAATATTGGAAGCTTTATTTCCGTCTTTCACTTGCATGAAAAGTGCTAATTAGGTAAATCATGTGAATTGTTTAATTTTCATATGCGTGCACCCAAATAAGATGAGAGGTTGCTTAACTTCTTATGTGGGCAATTAATTGAGATGAGATGTTGCTTTAATATTCATTTGAGATGAGAAGTAAACTATTGCGTAATGTGTTGCTCTAATTTGGTTGGTGTAGAAAGGTTTTGGTAGGGGCAAGAAGTGCTGCTTAATTTCGCTAAACTCCTCGTGAAACATGAAATTTTGTCTTTAAATTTCTCTTGTATGTGAATGGGCCATGTTATGTGATGTTATTCTCATTTTGGGTGAATTAAGTAAGTTAAGTGGAATTTAGGTGTTGACATGGAAACTTACACCATGTAGAAAGCTTTAAATTAATTGGGTTGAACTTTATGTTGCAAGTTCTAATTAAGATTGAATTCATATGTTATGTTGATATTAAAAGAGAAAAGTTCTTCTTTATGTCGCCTTTAGTGGTTTGTTGTTACTAGTGGAAGGTTGCTAAAGAAGTTGACTTTAATTAGGAAGATGCATACCTTCCCATGCCATGAAATTAACCAATTCACTAACAAGATGCTATCTTGCTAATAGCCTCATATTGCCTCCCTTGAATGTGTTAGCTTACTTAGGTTGCTAAATTACTCGTACCTAAATAAAGTTGATATCTTTGATTCCAAAGTGTGATTATTATCGCAATAATGGCAAGATACTCTCTTTTCATGCAAGGAATGATATTTATTCCAAGTCCATGCATGTGTTCCCATTATTATGAAATATGTAAGCCATGGTTGTCTCTCTCTTTATTGTGTTGAAGCGAAAATCTTCACATGTTGTGGCAAACTCTCTTCTTGATATTTCCGCCTTGAGCCTCTTATAATATTTTGATGTGGTAATGAAAATATGATGGTGTTGGAAAGAAGGAAATTTGAAAGAAAGCAAATGCAAAGAATGTAATATGCACCCATACACATGGGTTGTGATATGATGTGATTAGGACACGAGGTGGAGTGCACGGGCATGGACAAAGTGCCGCGGTAGGAGGCGGGTGAATACGCCGTTGGCCACCTCTTGATCCATTAGGTGGCTCCACGTTGATAACGGAGTAGAATCGCTTGCACGTGCACGTTGTCACATTCATGGGATCCCCATTGCATTGCATTGCATTGCGTCGCATTGTTTGTGTTTCATATGCATCATGGCATCATTGAGCATCACGTATGATTGGTGGTTATGTATGTGTGATTGTTACCTTTGGGCATGAATGTTTCCATGAATGCAAAGGTGTTTGAAATGGTTGTATGTTGGAAAGTGGGGTTGGCGGTTGCTAGTAGTTGAACTTGGGTGGTAGTGGTGTTGTTATTGTTTTAATGCTATTGATGTTGGCAATATTATTGTTGCTATTGGCGAAGTTGTTGTGATTATTATTATTCTTCTTGATTGGGCCCTTGGGCTAAATTTAGTGGATAGAGTTGGTTGGGCTTGCTACTTTACGCATGTAAGTTGCTCACTTGTGGTTGTTGTAGGAATCCCAATTCCATGTGATATGTTATTTTGTTCATGGTAATTCATGTTTTCTCATTATGCTACATGCCCGTTTGCATTAATTTTTCATATGTTAGTTTCATGTAGTCTTTGCTAGCCCACATTTATATGCTTGTAGGTCAATCATGTTTACCTATTTATGTTTTCTAAATTTTTATGGGAATTAAATGGGTGCTTTAGTAGATGCTTCCAAATGCTAATTCCATGATTCCATGACAACACCATGTATGTATCTCATTTATTTGTAAAATCTCCAATGTATACAATTTGTTAGAATTGTTCAAATGAAAATATGCTATATATTGATCATGCCTTGAGATGCTTATGTGGAATGGCTCCTTATGGCATAAATAGCTAGTTTGTTATAGTTCCCTCTCCTTTTAGTATGTGAACCCTCGTGCTTTTAATGCTATATGTCTCTTGTAGTTGCCATTATGTTTTGAGTTATGGCACTTCTCTTATGATTCGTTGAGTAAGGATATGTTTGTTTTATGGCTATAGCAGGTTTCTCTTGAAATATTACTTATGTTGTAATAGGGAAAATTGATAAATACAAGAGAAACTCTGCCGAAATTTTTGTGAGCATTGTGAAAGCATCCCATATCATCCTAAGCATTAGAAACCTAGGTCATGACTACACCAAAATGCCACTTGCTAACTCTCTTAAAATTCCATGTTTAAATGAAAACACGTTTAAAAACTTAGTATAAAAGAAAACTTAGAAGTGAATGAGGTGACTTGGGTTTCCTTTGGTAGTTGCTAATAGTGGTATTTGGGATGATGTTATAATGCTAGGTCTAGTTTCCTGTTACCGTACATTTCTCTGTCTATAGCACTCACCTTGTTTTGCAGGTTCTCCTTTGCGTCAGGTATGTGAACTGTTGGTTATGTCATTTATATTGTCCCTACCATGTTATGTTATGAGTTAGATCATAGACTATTGTATCAAGTATGCCATTCCTTTGCACCATGTGAGGTGGGTTTGGTATTCCTACTGGGTCACGCTGTGACGTGTCCCCATTGACATTTTTCAGATGTTGGTTCGTGGTGTTGGAGGCCCACGAGTCCAGTTTGTTGGAGTTGGTTGCATTTGAGGGTTTTCAGAGAGAGTGAGAGATTTGGGTGGGTGTTATTGTACTTCGGCGAGTTGTGGGTTTTATGTTGTTTAAGAGATCTGACTTATGTGTTGTATATGAGTTTGTATAAGTGATGTTGTACCTGGAAGTTGTATAAACAGTTGGTGTATATGTATCAGTGTTTGGTTTGACTATCTCTCTTGTGTTGCTGTGACATCTGGAATGCGACAGGTACTATCCCAACGGTGCATAGTGGACCTACTGCTTGAGCTTTGAAATTTTGTATCTCCTTCATAACACCCGCCTCTTCGGGAATACCTGATACGGACTCGTACTTATCGGGTATCCTGGGGAGCGGGGTGTTACATCGGGGGAGGGCTGCTGCCCCCCTTGAAGCCGGGGAGGGCTGCTGCCCCCCTTTTTGCGATTCAATGGCGACGATGGAGGGTTCAGCTCATCGTAGGATTTGCGACTATTGGGATTTTGACGGCGGGTAGTGGGAAAAGCACATATCCAATAAAAAAGCATATTTTTTTCTATTCAAATCAATGTTTTCAACGTAAAAATTTGATTTTTATTGTTTAAACTTTGAGTTTGGTCCAAAATTAAACACATCTAAACATATTCTACCAAAAAAATTGGTTTAGATCGGGGTTTTTATGATTACCTCTAGATCCATCCTCCAGATCTAGCGACATTTGACGAAGCCTATACGCGGAAGATGACACCCGTGCGTGGTGGATCCACCTCCTCCTCGTCGCCCTCGTAAGATCAGATCTTCGGAAATTTTCAGAGAATCGTACTGATAACGTGTTTTGAAGATGACGGCTACTGAACCCGTAGTCCTATATTTATAGAAAAGTAACATAATGGGTGGATACTCAATAGACCCATTGGGCCTTATTCATAACACATACAACTTTCTTAATTCAAAGAAACACTTGAAAGTTTTGTAGGCCCCACATAAAACTCTCAAAATCACTTTGCACACCACTTTCAAGCTCAAAGAAACATAAATCTTTACTGTTCTCAACCCAAGATTCCACAATTCATCAACTTTTCAAAAAAACTTTCAACTTGAAGAGCGGGCCCTAAATAGAATAATGTGTCACGCCCCGCTTCCCAAAAATATGGAGGCGAGACGTGAGTAGGTCCGCTCAGACTTGAAGCTGTGAAGATGCAAGTCTGATAAGCGTCAATAAACTTCAAATGACAGGTCCTTGCAAATGCGATACGAAACAACGATAATAATAAAAGAAATGAGACAAAAGCAATCCCAGAATATCCATAAAATAAGTTTCAACATCACAGGAAACGCCACCAGGCTAAAAGAAAAGAATCTAAAAGGCCCCAGCATGGCCAAGAAAAGTACAACGTACAAGGTAAAGGTGCCACGCACCGAAAACTAACAGAAATCCTAAAACAAAAGGAAGCTCAGCACGGTCACTAAGAATGGTCACCGGTGTCCGCAAACTCCTCCTGGGCAGACAAGGACTCAGGCTCAGCGTCAGCAATTACCACGTACTCAGCAACGGTCTCTGGCTCAGGGTCTAACATGTGACACCCAAAAGAGTAAGGGGCATATGTCAGCAAGTCTACAAGAGACTTGTGCAAGGAAACTGAAAGTGAAGAAAAAGCAACCTAGTAGTTCTAGCATGATGCAATGACATGGCAGATATAGCATGAGTGCAACTAGTAAAGTAAAGTATGAGCATGGCATGGCAACTGGCATTTAAATCATGACATGGATATCAAGTTTTGCAAGAACATTCACAAGGACAAGTCTAGTAAGCACGTCGTGCACAGAGATTATGCCTTTTGGCTAGAGTGGCTGATCGGGCCAACTCCTAAGCTTAAGTGATCGCTTATCCCTACCCCTCCACGTGTATATGGACTGGCACCCATCTTCTGGATCACGAGCTAGGAAGTGTTTTTCATGATAGCATAGGGGTGCACCTAGCCTGAACAAGGAAGTACGAGTATTTTGTAGCATGTGCTACGAATGCAACATTTAACTTGGATGACATGTAAGATGTAATGCATGACAGATAACAGTTTAAGTACGTACAGATAAGAAATTTAAACATGGCAGATAACAATGCATGAATTACATGGCAGGGTGACAGATCTAGCTTCGTTGTCAAGCTAGATCTTAAAGTTGCGTCTAGACAGCTATCATTTCACTGTCTAGTCTCTTTTACGCTAAAAACAAGGAAGTGGCCTAAAACATGGCCCTAGGCAAAAGTTGGCAAGTTTCACTTTATTGCAAGTCAAATGCCTGAGTAACACCGTCCAAGGAGTCCAAAGTCACAAATAATCTACATGCACAAGTCCACCGGCCTATATTCCATATTATTAGTCTTGATTAGTGAATTTAAAACACTTTAAAAACATCAATTTTAGTCTTGATTAACAGGCAATATGTTGGGGGTCCTAGGGGTGCAGAACGTTACCTCAACACGACGCGAAAGCTACACTGGCGTCGGGTAGCGACGCTAGGGGTTGGAATATAAGAACACGCTCCTAGTCCAAATTCCAGATTAGATTCCTCGCTCGAATGGTCTGGGCAGTAACCAGTTTAACGAACCAAGATTCCAGCACTAGAACGTGCGACGACGGGCTACGACGGCGTCGGCTCGGGAAGGTAATGGGTCGCGAGGAAAGCGTATTATATCTGCTACACGGATTGCAATATTAAGCTATCAGTGAAAAAATAATACCAACCAATAATCATATTAGCCCAACTTATACCCTATCTATATTACAATTGAGAGCTGTTTTTGAACTTTGTCCTATGTGGCAATGTCACATCAAGTTTTGGGGGGAAAATTTTTTGGGTTGGGGGAAATTTTTTTGGGAGAATACAAAAGCTTTTCTTTTTTGAAATTGGCATCATCAGCACTTAATACTCTTCATTCAAAAATGAACCAAAAAAATGAGACCCAAAAAAACACACACAAAATGAAACCCAAAAAAATGCAACTTAAATTACAAGTATGCAAAAAAATTGAAACAAAAAAAAATACATCGAATGTGCATTCAAAGAGGCGGGCGTAGTTTTTTGGGCGTCAAGCAAAAGGCTGAGTTTTTTGGGCGTCAAGCAGAGGCCTAACCAACCTATCCGCGCCGAAGGCGCCCGCGCCGAAGGCGCCCGCGCCGAAGGCGCCCGCGCCGAAGGCGCCCGCGCCGAAGGCGCCCGCGCCGAAGGCGCCCGCGCCGAAGGCGCCCGCTAAATTTTTATACGCTAATTTGTTGTTATGCGCCAAAGGAGTACCGAATTTATTGTTTCTTGCCGAAGGCGGTCGTGCATCTAAATTTTTTACGCTAATTTGTTGTTTTATTAAATTTTGGCTGTAGAAATATTTTTTGGGGACAAAGATTTCGCAGAAAAAATCTTAAATGCACCGTGCCCGCGGGCACGGGTTATAACTAGTACTATATTATACAGCGTATATGTACTGCTAGCTTGCACATAATACAACCGTACTTAAACATATAGACTAAGGCACTTATTATAACGGGCAAACAGATACTATCAAACTTAACCCCTTAATACCCTGGTAGCACTAAGATAATATACCCTCCCAGTTGGATGGAATGTACCATTATTAGACATGTACGGTTCATCCAAATGATGTGGAGTTACAAAACAGCATTTAATATAGTTAACGTTAATAAATCATCATACAAAAATTTAACAAAAGCACCTAGTTAAAGCTCTGTTCTTGAACAGAGGATAGGCTCAGTTGGCGATGGGATGCCGGAGTCGTGACGCCGGTGAGGTGGGTCAGGGGGCGACGAAGTAGGAGGCTCCGGCGGGGCTAGCATGGTGGAGCGACGGTGCTGGCGTGATGTCGTGCGGTGTCGGGCTCGGTAGGAGGCCGGAGGAGGGTCTTTGATCGGAGGGGTGCTTGTGACGGAGGATGGCTGGTAATCTCGAGTTTAAGGGGGGTGTGCGGCCTGCTTCCGTGGATGATTTCCGGCGGGGGTTGGGTCGGCATCAAATCAAGGGGGAGGCGGCAGCGACTATACGGAACGAGGGGTCGGAGGCGACTCTATAGCGTTGTGCTGTGCGAAGTGGCCGTTGCCGCTGCTGCTGCAAGAGCAGCAGCCATCGCCTGGAGATCGCACAGGCCGGCGGATCTCGGTACTTGGTCGGACGGCGGCCTGAGATAGGCGAGGGGTCCGACAAGGCTGTCGCGAGGCTGAGCGGGGTGGCGAAGGGTCTGTCGGGGGTCAAGTCGACGTGGGGAGGTCGGAGACGGCGGACGGGAACGCTGGTGGTGGTGGCTGAGCGGCCACGGGAAGGCCGGAGGGTAGAGATCGAGCACTGGGAGATGGGTTACCGGCTTGAAGAAGTTGCGCGCGAGAAAAGTTGAGGGCGGCGATCTTGGATGTTGTGAAAGTATTAGAGCTAGGGTTTATAATTTAATAACCATAAGGGCTATAAAATAGGGTAGGCTACGTTCTAGGTCTTTTTGAATTGGAGTAGGGTATAGGGTTAGGTTAAATAGGGTTGCTAGGGTTTGATTTTTAAAGGAATTTGTCATAAAGAAAATTATAAAACAAAGTACCTCACCCTCTCTCTCTCCCATGCGTGATTAGGTGCGACCAAGGCCAAGTAAGGCTGGCTAAGTCAACAATTCTGGTGCAAACTATTGTCAACCAATTATTAGAGAAATACAATGAAACTTAGGGCTAAAATGCAATAGATTGGGCCAAAAAGTGAAAGTAGGTCAAACGAAGCCCGAAAATCGTGAAATAAATACTGGGGTGACCGGGGCGATGAGAGAAAGAAGACAGAGAAGACGGATCACAATTTCGACGTTGAGGGACGAAACTAAAAATAAAAACGTCTCTAATCAAAAGTGAAAATCGTGACGTCTCTTCAACTAAGATAAAATCATGGGAGAACGACCCGAGAAATGTCGTTCCAAGTTAGTGCCACAATTTAATACTCTCAGAGACGATCACAACAATATATCACACCATAGTGTTCAAAAACAAACAAGGTCTAAAACAAATACGTGCACAGTCAACAGCACGTGCACGAAGAAGGTACGATCGGAAAGCGACCGTTACATCCTCCCCACCTTAGAATAAAGTCCGTCCTTGGACTTTCTAACTATAAATATAACTCTAGCTAGACTAGTAGCTATCCCGATCACATCACACTATAATTCAACCAGGTATGGTCATTACAAATGCTTATACATACACTAGGTAGTCAAACAATAACTCTGCTAGTATGTATATATTCATGCACCTATTTCAATCATATATATACGCATACATCCCTTATATAACTACTACCCACCTAACACAAATCAATAGTTCAGATACTCACATTAGATTAGTCTCACACTAGCAATTACAATCATTGCTCTACGTATAGATAGCTACCTATGCACCAAACAAACATGGGTATACTACTCCCTGATATTTCCTAGTATACATCCAATACCAAACACATCAACACATGTAGTCACACCTTACCATTACTAAATCAAGTTTCACTATATCTAATATACATTCACCACTACTATAATTTCACAATACATAGTCATTCAGATGCATGCAAATATTTCACCGTAACTTCACATCACATACGGCCATATAACTATACTCACGACACGCCACACATACTATAGTCACCAATACCTATAACTAAGCACATACTTACCCGTGCATGGTGCACACCCACACACGCTAACATTTCATTCATATATACCAATCATACCATTATAAACTCAGCACATCTACACACCTAGTTTAGCTAGCACACATACGTTCACACAGGCAAGTCCTTAGTAAATAACTATACCCCAAGACCAACACCTATAACTATATACTGGTATAGCGACCCACAATCATGTGTGTAACGCAACCAGGCACAAACACTCCTTATCATTATACATACATCAAACATCACTATATGCAAACTACAGACATACATAACAATATACTTAGAGTATACCCACTCAAGCTTGAGTGAGACTCGAAACACATATCGGAATACTCTATATACGTAACACGGTATTTATACCTATACCAATACCACTCCAATGTATACACATATACCAATACAACCATATACATACCGTATGTCAATCACACTTAATATTTAGTCAGGTAACACCCACATAGTTCAATTACTTTATATACCATAATAATAATAATACAGACATCAGCAAACGTATTATTATAATACCCTCCCTAATACATGCATTCACCGAATAGTCACACACATGTAGAACATATATTCACACCATATCCTACTACCTATATTTAGTATACCAACACATCTACTTCATACATAGTTAAGATATGCAATAGTGGCGTATACCTCATGGTATACACGCATACAACATCCCGTAAAAGCAAGCAATACCAATAAAAATTATAATCCTACTACCATATTTATATCACCTATATACTCATGCAGCAAATACATAACTACTTACATCTAAGCACAATACGTATCTACGTACGAGCACCTACTCACACGTACTAACATATAGTTCATATAATAGGCCTACCCATTTAACTATACGTACGCCTATTATTATCACACCTAACATACACATAGCTTTACCAACAGATTATTTCAACCATTATAAGTATCTCCAACTACATACACCTCATTAGATATTTCAACACTAATTCATATATACACATACGTCCCAAGAGGGGTATAGCTATCCTCACACATACCTATAAATACTAACACACAAACAACTTCATAGTATCACGAATAACTCTGAGTATGTATATATCACACAATAGGCAAACATTAATATACTATAGGGGAGTACACTCATTCAAGCCCACATACTCAACTTAGGTACATGCACCACGACAATATCACAAAGGTCCAAGGGCCTACTACAAATTAGAGTTGACACAGTTATTGACGAGCACTAAAGCCTAAGCAATAGAGGGAGATCGAGGTCGAAAGCGTGACGAGGGAAGGATCGATAAGCACGAGTTCAGATAGGACGAATACAAGGAGACAGCTTGGTTAGGTGAAACATCGATTCACTTGTGAATGTTTAGGTAGAGGAAAGGGAGATGTAGTGATACTTTTATAGGTTAGAGAAAGGAAATAGTGTAAATAACATAAGATAAAATACATGGAATTTGAAAATTGCTGTACTTCAAAAGTTGGAGTCCTCATTTGTATAAAATATTTGGAGATCGATAAAACAAGTTGTTCGAAACAAGTTTGAGTCGAATATACATAATAAGAGAAAATGGTTTATTGGCTTTTATAAAATTATTATAAAAAGGAAGTAAATCATCCACACGAACATTAAGGACGTAGTTTAGAAAATATTATACGGCAGTAATTTAATATAATGTTGGCAAAAGTCTTGAAACTCAAAGAATGAAATTAAATTAACTGAAGAATTTAAGCTCACGTTAAATGCTTTCAAAGTCTTTGAGCTAGGGAAATTTTTTAAACTAATCAATATTGAAACTACTTTTAGAGGAATCAGGATTTGCCAAAAAAGAAACTGTTTTATGAGAGGGTTTTAAAGTACGGGTACAACGAACCTAGGACGGATATATATATAAAAATAATTATTGAATTCTATTTATCCTAAAGTATATATAGTAAAAGGATAAAATGAATTTCGTAGTTTAGAAAAAGATGGTATATCGAACTATCAAAATAGTAATAAGGTTTTAAAATCAAAATGCGAGAAATATTGGTTAGCAATTAGCTACGAGATAGTAATTAAAAAATTACAACCAATAGACTCCAAAACTTACGAAAGGATTTTAGCTCACTCGAATAGTGAAAATAAATTTTAAATATATACGTAGAGGGTTTAAAATAAAATTTAAACTTAGCGAAAACTTTCAATAAGGGAGATCGAAATATAACTTTCAGAAGATTCAAGATTCGCAACGGAGAGGTTCGAAAATTGACGACGATCGTCATGAGGCGATCTCATGAATAGAGGCAAGGAAAATGGTCTGATGATCAAAACATACATACGCCTAGGATATGACTCAGGAAAATCTACGGGGAAACTCCTACGGTCGACCAACTAAAGATTAAGAAACTTGGCGCTACGACTTCCTAAGGAACAAGACTGTAATGAAATGCGTTCAGCTTGGCCCGAAATCGATGAACCCAAGCGAACGACTAAAGATATTCTGGAAGTCTACTATGGTCGGGGTTAGACAAGAACCACTAAGGTAACTCCTAAGACGATTAAATCAATTCCTAGCAGGGAGTCTAACTAACAATCAGGGACCTCTAACTAGCAAGCACAGACGTCTAACTAAGTCTTCTTACCACCTAGTGACATAGGAAAACGACTAGACTCAAGGCTTATGACTCGGATGTTGCAATTTATTTAATGGACATTCCGTAGTTATTATCGTTGTTCCGATAATCCGCAGTTGCAAGACTGACCTGCATGGGCCACCAACAAAACCTGTCACGCCCCGCTTCCCAAAAATATGGAGGCGAGACGTGCGTAGGTCCGCTCAGACTTGAAGCTGTGAAGCTGCAAGTCTGATAAGCGTCAATAAACTTCAAATGGCAGGTCCTTGCAAATGCGATACGAAACAACGATAATAATAAAAGAAATGAGACAAAAGCAATCCCAGAATATCCATAAAGTAAGTTTCAACATCACAGAAAAAGCCACCAGGCTAAAAGAAAAGAATCTAAAAGGCCCCATGATGGCCAATAAAAGTACAACGTACAAGGTAAAGGTGCCACGCACCGACAAATAACAGAAATCCTAAAACAAAAGGAAGCTCAGCAAGGTCACTAAGAATGGTCACCGGTGTCCGCAAACTCCTCCTGGGCAGACAAGGACTCAGGCTCAGCGTCAGCAATTACCATGTACTCAGCAACGGTCTCTGGCTCAGGGTCTAACATGTAACACCCAAAAGAGCAAGGGGCATATGTCAGCAAGTCTACAAGAGACTTGTGCAAGGAAACTGAAAGTGAAGGTAAAGCAACCTAGCAGTTCTAGCATGATGCAATGACATGGCAGATATAGCATGAGTGCAACAAGTAAAGTAAAGTACGAGCATGGCATGGCAACTGGCATTTAAATCATGACATGGATATCAAGTTTTGCAAGAACATTCACAAGGACAAGTCTAGTAAGCACGTCGTGCACAGAGATTACGCCTTTTGGCTAGAGTGGCTGATCGGGCCAACTCCTAAGCTCAAGTGATCGCTTATCCCTACCCCTCCACGTGTATATGGACTGGCGCCCATCTTCTGGATCACAAGCTAGGAAGTGTTTTTCATGATGGCATAGGGGTGCACCTAGCCTGAACAAGGAAGTACGCGTATTTTGTAGCATGTGCTACGAATGCAACATTCAACTTGGATGACATGTAAGATGTAATGCATGGCAGATAACAGCTTAAGTGCGTACAGATAAGAAATTTAAACATGGCAGATAACAATGCATGAATGACATGGCAGGGTGACAGATCTAGCTTCGTTGTCAAGCTAGATCTTAAATTTGCGTCTAGACAGCTATCATTTCACTGTCTAGTCTCTTTTACGCTAAAAACAAGGAAGTGGCCTAAAACATGGCCCTAGGCAAAAGTTGGCAAGTTTCACTTGCCTGCAAGTCAAACGCCTGAGTAACACCGTCCATGGAGTCCAAAGTCACAAATAATCTACGGGCACAAGTCCACCGGCCTATATTCCATATTATTAGTATTGATTAGTGAATTTAAAACACTTTAAAAACATCAAATTTAGTCTTGATTAACAGGCAATAGGTTGGGGGTGCAGAACGTTACCTCAACACAACGCGAAAGCTACATTGGCGTCGGGTAGTGACGCCAGGGGTTGGAATATAAGAACACGCTCCTAGTCCAAATTCCAGATTAGATTCCTCGCTCGAATGGTCTGGGCATCAACCAGTTTAACGAACCAAGATTCCAGTGCTAGAACATGCGACGACGGGCTACGATGGCGTCGGCTCGGGAAGGTAATGGGTCGCGAGGAAAGCGTATTATATCTGCTACACGGATTGCAATATTAAGCTATCAGCGGAAAAATAATACCAACCAATAATCATATTAGCACAACTTATACCCTATACTATATTATACAGCGTATATGTACTGCTAGCTTGCACATAATACAACCGTACTTAAACGTATAGACTAAGGCACTTATTATAACGGGCAAACATATACTATCAAACTTAACCCCTTAATACCTTGGTATTGGATTATAGCACTAAGATAATATACCCTCCCAGTTGGATGGAATGTAACATTATTAGACATGTACGGTTCATCCAAATGATGTGGAGTTACAAAACAACATTTAATATAGTTAACGTTAATAAATCAGCATACAAAAATTTAACAAAAGCACCTAGTTAAAGCTCTGTTCTTGAACAGAGGATAGGCTCAGTTGGCGATGGGATGCCGGAGTCGTGACACCGGTGAGGTGGGTCAGGGGGCGACGAAGTAGGAGGCTCTGACGGGGCTAGCATGGTGGAGCGACGGTGCTGGCGTGATGTCGTGCAGTGTCGGGCTCGGCAGGAGGCCGGAGGAGGGTCTTTGATCAGAGGGGCGCATGTGAAGGAGGATGGTCGACGATCTCGAGTTTAAGGGGGGTGTGCGGCCTGCTTCCGTGGATGATTTCCGGCGGGGGTTGGGTCGGCATCGGATCAAGGGGGAGGCGGCAGCGACTATACGGAATGAGGGGTCGGAGGCGACTCTGTAGCATCGTGTTGTGCGAAGTGGCCATTGCCGCCGCTGCTGCAAGAGCAGCAGCCATCGCCTGGAGATCGCACAGGCCGGCGGATCTCGGTGCTTGGTCGGACGGCGGCCGGAGATAGGCGAGGGGGTCCGACAAGGCTGTCGCGAGGCTGAGCGGGGCGGCGAAGGGTCTGTCGGGGGTCAAGTCGACGCGGGGAGGTCGGAGACGGTAGACGGGAACGCCGGCGGTGGCGGCTGAGCGTCCACGGGAAGGCCGGAGGGCAGAGATCGAGCGCTAGGAGATGGGTTGCGTGCTTGAAGAAGTTGCACGCAAGAAAAGTTGAGGGCGGCGATCTTGGATGCTGTGAAAGCTATTAGAGCTAGGGTTTATAATTTAATAACCCTAAGGGCTATAAAATAGGGTAGGCTGCGTTCTAGGTCTTTTTGAATTGGAGTAGGGTATTGGGTTAGGTTAAATAGGGTTGCTCGGGTTTGATTTTTAAAGGAATTTGTCATAAAGAAAATTATAAAACAAAGTACCTCACCCTCTCTCTCCCCCATGCGTGATTAGGTGCGGCCAAGGCTAAGTAAGGCTGGCTAAGTCAACAATTCTGGTGCAAACTATTGTCAACCAATTATTAGAGAAATACAATGAAACTTAGGGCTAAAATGCAATGATTGGGCCAAAAAGTGAAAGTAGGTCAAACGAAGCCCGAAAATCGTGAAATAAATACTGGGGTGACCGGGACGACAAGAGAAAGAAGACAGAGAAGACGGATCACAATTTCAACGTTGAGGGACGAAACTAAAAATAAAAACGTCTCTCATCAAAAGTGAAAATCGTGACGTCTCTTTAACTAAGATCAAATCGTGGGAGAACGACCCGAGAAATGTCGTTCCAAGTTAGTGCCACAATTTAATACTCTCAGAGACGATCACAACGACATATCACACCATAGTGTTCAAAAACAAACAAGGTCTAAAACAAATACGTTCATGATCAACAGCACGTGCACAAAGAAGGTACGATCGGAAAGCGACCGTTACATAATGACTTTTAGACTTCGCGATTCTTGATAGGCTGAGAATCAGACAAATTAAAAAAAAGACCATCAAATCATATTCAGAACACAACATAGATTATACCATGTCAACCGGTCAGATGATCTAGGATCAAAGAATCACTGCTCATTGAAAACTGCGGGTCCATGCTAACCAACTAACGTCATTATTTGATGAGAATTGCGATATACACCCCTACAACTAGGGGTGCATGTAATGATTGTTGACAAAAAAGGAAATTACTTCACATCAGTTTGTCCTTTATGTTGAGAGTTGGAAGAACTAGCTAATGGTCTAGGCCATAGCCATACTTATATTCATTCATATAGGGGTTACATTATCTAGATCCCAAGGGACGTCCACTACTAAGTGGGTGTAATGGTGGATGGTTAGTGGGTGGAGACCAAAGGTCTCTCCCATTTATAACACTCCTCCCATCCATCCGTTCTTAGCATATGAATTCTTCAGGATCCAATACGATAATGTGGGGTGGATACTGCTGTATCCAGAGTTACTGTGTTTGCCTCGTTAAACCCTTAGCTGTGGAATATCGAGTGGAAAAAACCAGCAGCTTAAGGAAAAAGAGTACACTACACAAGTGACTCCCCCTGATCCTTACAAGCTTCATGCTAGTAGGTCTTTCAGCTGTCTCATCCCTATATCTTTTACAAGCTTTCTAAAAGTATATCTAGGCAATGCCTTAGTAAACAGATCAGCTAAATTATTGCATGATTGAATATGTCGTACTTCAATCTGCTTCTGCTCTTATAGTTCGTGCGTCAAGAAGAATTGGAAGAAATGTGATTCGTCCTGTCGCCCTTGATGTAACCAGCTTGTAGTTGAGCTATACAAGCTGCATTATCTTCAAATAAAGTGGTTGGCTCAAGGTCATCCGTCTTCAGGCCAGTCGTCACAAGAATGTGATGAATGACTGAACGAAGGCAGACACATTCTCTGCTAGCTTCATGGATCACCAGGAGCTCTGAGTGGTTGGATAAGACTATTGTGGTGGTCTGCTTCACAGATTTCCAGGAGATGGTCGTACCATCGTAGGTGAATACAAAACCAGTTTGTGATTTCTCGGTGTGTGGATCGGACCTGCAACTTTCATCTGTATAACCAAACAAAGTGGAAGATCCACCTTTCGGGAAGTATAATCTCATGTCAATCGACCCTTGGAGGTAGCACAGAAGCTGCTTAACTCCATTCCAGTGGTGCTTTGTGGGTGTTGAACTGTATCTGGCTAGTAAGTTGACTGCGAACGCTATGTCATGACGCGTGCAGTTTACCAGATATAGAAGTGCTCCAATGGCATTAAGGTAAGGTACTTCAGGACCGCATGTTTCCTCCCCTTCTTCCAGCAGCCAGAAAGGGTCCTTATGTACATCCAAAGATCTAACGACCATTGCTGTACTTAGAGGATGGTTCTTATCCATATGGAAATTTTTGAGTAATTTCCTTGTGTATGTGGATTGGTGTTACAGGATTCCTTCGATGAGGTGTTCTATTTGTAAGCCAAGACAATATTTAGTCTTACCTAGGTCTTTAATTTCAACCATTAGTTTGAAGCTTGCAGAAATATCATCAATCTCTGCAGGAGATCTGATGAGCTTTAAGTCGTCTACATAGACGGCTATTAATACGAATCCTATTCCCGTGGTTTTAATGAAAATACACGGGCAGACTTCATTATTGGTGAAACCTTGTTGAATAAGAAATTCACTCAGTCTGTTATACCACATTTTCTCGATTGCTTAAGACCATATAATGATCTTCGAATCTTAACAAAATAGACATCCCGAGGTCTATCTTTTATTTCTGTTGGTATTTTGAAACCATCTAGAAGTTTCATATAGATATCTTTATCTATTTTTTTTTTTGAAAAGTAAGTGTGTATGTATATTGATATAAACAGGGCAACATCAAGGCAAAGACCAACAACCGGAGCCGATGAGGGAGAGGCTGGGAAGCAATCACCCCATATAAGCACTACCAGGCAATGCCAAGAAAAAACAAAGGAAGAAGAAACCTATACTGGGGCGGCATACAAAAATAGCCTAAGAAAGACCACAGTTCCAAAAAAACAAGATCCTTGGTATCAACATCCCTAAGGTCAAAACCAGCCAAGGCATTGAAGACGGTAAAAGAGATCCTGGCAAGCGTGGTAGTCATGGGGCTCTGCTGAGATCGGAAGATGCGGTTGTTCCGCTCCTTCCAAATATGCCACACAACTACGGAGAAGACAAGAAAGGATAGCTTGCCCCGAGGGGTGGTCTTCCCTCTAGCTTCAAACCTCTGTCTCAGCATATGCACATCGACAGTAATGGATTTGGAGCCAGAGGGAAGACCTAGGTGGAGTTTGCACGCCGCCCAAATGAACGCATTGAAGTCATAGCAGAAGAAGATATGGCGAGAAGACTCCGGGTGTGAACCACAAAGAACACAAGTAGACTGATCACGGATCCCCTGCCTAGCGAGCTGATGTGTGGTGGGAAGACGGTCAGTGAGAGCATGCATCAAGGTAAGGGCATACTTGGGCGTGTGCCCAGGAAACCAGATAACCGGGGCAAGGCGAGCAGGGGAGGAGCATTGGCGGGTGGAAGACCGGCTGACCTAAGAGAGAAACCACCATCCAGAGCCCACTTCCAAGAGTCCAGACCAGCAGTCACAGAGGCATGAGCAAGGAGGTGCAAGATGTGCGGTAGGTCAGAAGGGAGAACGCATCCCTGATCGCTCCAAAATTCGGCGACACGGCGACAACGTAAAGGAGCTGGAGGGGCACACAACTTGGCAAGTGGTCCACAGGGTAGCCATGGGTCAAACCAGAAAGAAGAGGTGTGCCCATCCCCAATGACTCTGTAGAAGCAGGAGGCTGCAGAGTCCCGACTACAGAGAATATGCTTCCTAGAGCCTGAATCCAGAACAGAAGCCTCGCACTGAAAAAGAGGGGTGTGTCGTAGGTATGTACTGCGCATGTAAAAGGCCCAGGGGAGGGAGAATGGAGAAGCCGCCTGAGGAGTTTAATGCCAATATATCTTTATCTATATTGCCATATAGATATGCAGTCACAACGTCCATGAGCTGCATTTTTAGGCATTCCATTGATGTTAAGCTTATTATGAATCTGAATGTGATCGCATCTATAACCGGGGAATATGTATCTTTATAATCTATCACTGGTCATTGGGAAAATCCCTGAGCTACAAGCCGTGCTTTGTATCATACGATCTGATTATTCTCATTTTTTTCTTATGAATACCCACTTGTATCCCACGGGTTTTACACCCCTTGGTGTCTTGACTATTGGTCCAAAGACTTTGCATTTCAAGAGTGAGTCCAGTCTACTCCTATTGCCTCGTTCCACTTTGGCCAATCATCCTGCGTTTGCATTCAGCTAGAGATCGTGGATCAATATCATCGTCGCTTTGAGCGACGTGAACAGCAATATCGAACGCAATGTCGTCGTCGTCGACAGTGCTTTTTCTATCCAGTACCACCCCCGTACGTATGAAATTTAATTATATTTCTCCTGTATTGTCCTCTTCGGGGGACTGAAGGAGGGGAGAGGTTACTGGTCTGAGCTCAGCATTCTGTGGTGGGATATTCGTTATTTCTTCAGGTATTTTCCTATTGCGAGGGAATTTCTCCTTGGAGTCAGGCGGTCGTCCTCTTTTTATTTGAGGTACGGCCGATTCCACTGCTGATGGATTGCACCCATATTTGGGGATGTCAATCCTAGCTGGGGTATTGGCAGCAGGGACATGTGATCTGACAATTTTCTGGTTATCAGTGAATTTGTCCGGGAGTAAATGTACTGTATTCTGAATGTGAAGGATCTTCAGGATCTCATCTTCACACAGATTAGTATGCAGATCATAATGAGACAAAGTCTTAGTGTCCCAAGAAATAGTCTCCGAAGCTTCAGGCTTCTTGGTTTGTGAGCCTAGTTTGGGAAAAGAATTTTCGTCAAACTCACAATCTTCAATACGAGCCTTAAATGTGTCGCCCGTGAGGGGCTCAAGGTATCTAATAATGGAGGGTGAATCATACCCTACGTAGATACCAAGGCGATGCTGAGGACCCATTTTAGTCCTCTGTGGAAGTGCTATGGAAACATAGACTGCACAACCGAATATTCTCAAGTGAGAAATATTGGGAGGTGCACCATATGCAAGCTGCATCGGCGATAAAATATGACCACCAGAGGGTCGTACTCTGATAAGCGAAGTGGCAAGCAAAATGGCATGTCCACATGCATCCACAGGCAACTGTAATTACTTAGCAATGGACGAGCAATCCAGTGCAGTCTCTTTATAAGAGACTCAGCCAACCCATTCTGGGTGTGAACATGAGCTAGTAGATGTTCAATTTCAATGACAGTTGCTTAGCAGTAGTCTTGAAAGACTTGTGAAGTGAATTCTCCAGCATTTTCCAGACGTATTTTTTAATCTGGTTATCTAGAAAATATGTCTGCAACTTTATTATTTGTGCCAATAGCTTTGGAAAAGCTAGGTTGCGGGTGGACTGACCGCGCCCCAGGAGTACACGCACCCGAGACGAGTGGCTCGTAGTCTTACCGCAAGCGCACGGTGTAGCGGCGAGCGGGTATCGAACTCAGGGAGGAACAATGACAGTGTCTCTTTCCGATCACCTAGCTATTAAGAGGGTCGAGAATCGTTTGGGCAAGCGGTCACAATCGTTCGAATGTCGATAGAAATATCAATAAAATAAAGCGCCTAGGGATAGGAAATCCCCGCTACAGACCGTATCTCATCGTTGTGATTCATAGGTTTCGTCATTGCTAGACTTGAATTTTATGTGAACTAGTCGCAACTAAATGTAGAACCAAGCTCACGCTCTCGCGCTATTGCCTGTCTATAGCAAACCTAGGGTAGGGCCCAATCTCTTGCAAACCCTAGCCTAAGCCGCTAGCGTGAAGAACGACATCATCGTTCAATCGTATCTCGAGCTCACTCTCGTGTAAACTCGAGCTACGACCTAGGTTGAGATAGTTCCTACCCGTCCAATCTCTTGCAAACGGATATTGGTATAGAAACACGATTAAAAATCCTAACTTTGGTCCAATCTCTTGCAAACCAATTCTAGAGAAGTCCAATCGTAAATCTAAATCGGATTTCTAGGGCTTCCTATCGATTGGGACCCAATATCTTGCAAATCCCAATCGATATGAATCCCTAGCTATCCGTAATTAATCAATCCCAACCTAACCCTAATCAATTCTAGCAAGAATTTCACCAATTCATCATAATTTAGAAATAGGGTCCATAGGGTTCATCCCTACGCCCTAAGACGATGGCACTACTCACTAATCATCATGCAATACTTAGGAAAATCAATAATAAAATCAACACAATTCATTGCAATAGAGAAATTGTTAATAAAAATCGGGGTTTTGATAAGAGAATAGACAAACCAATGAGAATCCAATAGCATCCAACAAAAGTAACCTTTTAATCTCCAAAAGAAAAGCTAAATCTATTGATCTAAAAAGCTCTCAAAAAGGCTGCCAAAAAGCTCTAAAAAGTCCCCCTTAACTAGGGCAAAAACTGGGTTTAAATACCCTTCAAAATCGCCCAAAAAATCGTGACCAAAATTCCCCTGCGCAGCCCAGAAATCGCACTTTACGCAGCAGGCGGAGCGGCTCACTCGGCCGAGAGATAAATGTCACTCGGCCGAGTGACAAAACCCTGTAGATTTCCAGTAAGTCGGGGGTTTTTGAGGGTCTGTCTTCGGAGGTGACTCGGCCGCGTGGTTTTACTCACTCGGCCGAGGGGCATTCCATGCTCGACCGAGTGGCTTTCTCAGATCAACTGTAAAATTCCAGTAAGTCGGCCTATTTTTGGATGTATTTTCTCGTGCCACTCGGGCGAGGGGATCTCCATACTCGGCCGAGTGACTCGGCCGAGGACACTCTGATATTCTTCTGCTGTGCGTGTCCGGTCTGGTCGGCCGAGTGTGCTTCTTTGCTCGGCCGAGTGAGTGATTCACTCGGCCGAGTGACATGCTGTAGATGCCCAATCTTCTTCGTTTCTCCTCCTCGTCGCTCCTACGAAGTTCCTTCTTCTCCCACTCATCTTCCATCGCTGAATGGCCCTCAAAAGAGCTGTGGGTGACACTCCGGAGTGGGTGCAAATCCTCTTGATCTCAAAATCACTCCAAATCGCTCCATATCTCCTGAAATACGACAAAAACAAGAAATAGTGAAAAGCATCGCAATATTATCGAATAATCATGAAAAAACACGATATGAGCGATCAAAGTGGCATGCAAACATGCAGAAAAAGGGTGTAAAATATGGAGTGATCAAAATCCCCCAAGCTTACCTCTTACTCGTCCTCGAGGAAGATGGGTAAAAAGCAAACCCGACGGGTAAAACCATGGAAAAGAAGGAAAAAGAAAAGAATGAAAAAAATAGAATAGAAAGCGAAGAAGGAGGCGCTAGATCATTTTTCTCAGGACGTGGGTTTTGCTTACTCATTTAGCATACATCGAATATAGAACACATGCCAAAGTCCTTTATCCCGATATCATAGTATAATGATGCATTCGAAATAGAAAACCCAGGAACATCAAAACAGCATGAAATATGGAATCATTCTAGGATTAACATCGTCTGAAGCATCTGAAGCGGTATACATAATCATAGATCACACACTTTTCAATTGAATGCTTTCTATAAGGAGTATAAGAGATATCCCACAGTATGGAGTAGTAAGAATAGAAAAGTATGGTTTTCATGAAATGCATTCTAAGCGTCGATTTCTGGATTTCGTAAAACTTTAGCAATCTCACCGAGTATAGAAGATTACTTAGCCTAGGTTGTCATGCACCGTCAAGTAGTCACTCTTTCACACATCATTGGATCCCCTCCCCCAAGCTTATCCATAAGCGTGGTGGCATAAACAAATCAGTATGTACATTCCCCATTTCTTTTGAAGCTCCAAAAACAAAAATAAATAAAATAAAGAAAAACAAAAGAGGGAAGAAAGAGAGAAAGAGTGTGAGATGGGATCATTTAAAAGTTTCTTTTCTCTTTTCGTTTCTTTTTTCTTTTCAATTTTTTTCTCTTTTTTTGATACAATAAACATATATACAAAAGCGATCCCAAATGAAAAGAAAGAAGGATATACATGTATATTTTTTTGATTTTGGGGAATTGGAGCATGGAAATTAATAGCGGGGGAAATGCCAATAATAGACTTGCTAAAGGAAGATTCACCAATGAATTTTAAGTAGAGAAATAATGCTCAAGATATGTGGAGAAAGAAATAAATGTATCACTCGGTTCACTCTATAGGACGTGCACGACAACTTTCAGCAGAGCAATGTAATCTACTCAGTTTGATCTCAAAAAAGTAAACTAGTCCAGATATGTCATCCTAGCAGACATTCAATCAACCTGAAAGTGAAGCGTACAATTCATGCAATAAGAAGTGATATGAGAAAGGAAAGCAGTACTCCAGATATAAGCAATCAATGCATGAAGCTTGGTGTGTTTTCTACGATAAGCATACATATGAATTATCAGACATCAGCTAATAACAGAATTTCATCCATATTCATATACGAAAAGAGTGGGTTACTATTTCAAATGCAAAGCAGAACATAGCATTTGATATCTGAAACAAAAGCTATGACATGACAAAATATCATGCATCTATTATACATTTGACAGTGATTTTTGAATCCTAGGGCTGACTAGGACAAGCTGACTAGGACAAACCGGTTGATAGAAAGAGGGCCAGGATTTAATCTTGGATGATGAACGGTTGGGATTAAAAATTGAGATGAATGTTTTGTATTTTTGAGTTTTTGTGGGTCCCATTTCTTTTCGTAACCTGCCATTTGACTTGGAAAAGCAAGTCTGCTTTTGGAGGAGAGCAAGGGCTTTTTTGGGGATAGCAACAGCCATTTGCGTGTTTGCTTTATTGGAAGTCCTTTCACTATGATCTTTTGCAGGTCTTCCGGTTCTGCAGATCAAAATGCCACAGGAACTTCAAAATGAAGAGAAATCCTCGCAAGGTAAAATGGACAAAGGCATACCGGCGATTGCTTTATTGAAAATTTAGTGGCAAGTTCATGGCAAGTTCTGTCTTTTGCAGGTCTTTCGCTTCCTCGCGTTCCCTTCGTCCTTTGGAGACCGGATAGAAAGAGAGAGGGACAAAGAGGAAAAAAGGTTTAAAAGGTAAAAACGTGCTTGGCAGCAGTCAGTGGCGACGAGCTGAGAGGCGGACGCGAGTTCGTTCTCTGGATCCATGACCCCGGTGAGCTTGTGGTGATCAGCTTCTAGCTTGGGAAGGTATTTCAACCTTTCCCCTAATCAATTTCTTAATACTTTTGATCATTCAATTTGTTATTGCAGACTTTTGAAAAACAATTGGTTTATGAACGTATTGAAACCCTAACAACTATCACCTTTTGCTGCGGGCACGGTTGGGGGTGTTTGGACTGTGAGTGTGATGTAAGAATTGATTCGATAAGTATTCAAATAGAAAAGGGAGAACGATTATGTATGATAATTAGAAATTCTTTGTCATATTCATAAAGCGTGCAAGAGTCTACTTTGTGCCAAACCCTCGGTTTTGTTCTAAATTCTTCTGCTCCCTTCTTCATCTCTCTTGACCAAAAATTAAAATTTAATCTTTGAAGGCGGATGGGTTGGCCGTCAGTAATGGGTTACCGTGTGCTTGCGAGTGGGAACCCCGTCATCAGTGCTGGATGGGTTGGCCTGTATGTACTCTTATTATCATTTTAATTTTTAAGCTCTTATTTCTTTCAATTTGTGGGGAAAATTTTTTTCACTTCCTTATGAGTCTGTACTAACTTTGGTTTATAAATTCATTGCTTAATGTTCAACTGTGTAGATTGATCCAAAATTTTCATTTCCCGTGATTTACTTTAGTGAAAGCTGGCTATTTTTTAAAAATCTTATATTAACATTTTCTTTGATAATTATTTATTCTTTTTTATGTATTCTTGTGTGGGTTTCCCTAAATATTTAGTTTATGGTTTTTCATATTTTCTGTAAATAAAATATGCAGAAATTGATTCCACTATTGTCACCCTGCAACCCCAACCGGCAAATTTGGATCGCCACATTTCCGGCAAGAATATTCATATGTTCCATCCGTTACAAGATAAAAATTCAAAAAGTATCTATAAAGATTGGAGAGATTTTATGAATCAATGAGAAGATCAAAATGATTAAGCACCAGTCAGCAGTAGATCGAGGTGAGAATGCATCCGTTTGTCATGTTTGCAAACTTGCACAAGGGCTAATCATCTTCTTGCTTAGTGACAAACATGCCATAAACAACAATGCCAAAGCATCTTCTGGCTTAGTGAAACTCAATCACATAATACGACATTGAAATCATATTTATGTTAAGAAGGTTAATGCTATAAAAGTCATCTCAATTTAGATTAAGCCCAGACAAGGATGAGAAACAACCCTGAACACTGCTCCATTTGTTGCTAACAATTCTGATCAGAGCACCAAGCCCGCTTCGTGTGGACCAGGCTCTCATCTCTCCAAAGATCAAAGTCAAGGTTTCTCATTCACAAGCGACGAACACACAGAGGGAAGAGTAGAGAACACTTGCTGCAATGCGTTTGCTCGCCTGCAGCTGGGCGCATTGCCATCATGGATGAATGTTTCCTTTGTTGTATAGTTACTCTTTGTGGGTATGCTGTTCTTAATGTACTATTATTGTCGGGACCACTGGAAAACAAATTCGACATGTTTTTTATTTTTATTTTCTAAAGTCCAGGAAGCAGAACCTAATTTTTGGAAAGAAGGTGATTATGGTAAATTGTTAAATCTGTGTTGGTTTATGTTGTTCATCTATTGGGATGCTTTTATCTACCAAACAAAAATAGTTTGGAATGATGTTATTAATGATATCAAATCACAATTGGTTTCTGTTAAGAAATGCAAGAATATTTGGAATTTCTATTATTTAGGTATTTACGTCTATGCATAGGTCATTGGGGTTTTTTTATTTAAACTATTTATTTTGCTTAAGATTTAAGAGTTTCTATACCATGTAAGTTATATCCATGTCACCGGTTTTTTCTTTATCAATCAATAAAGAATAATGTGTATTATAGAATTAGGTCATATGCGATCTCGAAAAAGTTACCGCTTATATATAATTTTTGGCCGATTGGAATTGTTCATTTTGATTTAACATTTTAAAATATCAAAATATCAAATATTAAGTGAATCTAATAAATTTTGTTTGTTCATTTACCTGCCACAAAAAGTTATTAAAATTGCGATGTGGAAAAAGGAGCAAAACCTTAAAGGTCAGTGGCGAAATTCATGCATTTGGCTTGATGGGTCCACATCTATTAACTTAGAACACAACTAATTTTATTTTCCAAAGGCGCCCGCGTCGAGGGCATCCGCTAAAATTTTTTACGCTAATATGTTGTTTCGACTCAAGGGCGCACTCGCCGAATTTATTGTTCTATGTCGAATTTGTTGCTATGCACAAATTTTACTGTGTAAATAATGTTTGGGAACTAAGATTTCACGGGGAAAAATCTTAAATGAACCGTGCCCGCGGGCACGGGTTATGACTAGTACAGAGATAAGCTAACACCACGTCGTCGTCATCACAGAAAAGTCATCTCTAGCAAAAGATGAAAGAAATAAAGATAATAGAAAATAGAAACTACTATGTACAATGCAGCACACCAAGGAAATAAGAAAACGTGATGCATGGTAAGAAAAACGAAAAAGTGAGTGAAAAATGGTGTAAAAACAAAGAAAAGGTGGAAAAAATAAAAATAAAAGGTGACGAAAAGCCAAAAGTGTGAGAACTCACTCCCCCAAGCTAAAGTGCACAGTGTCCTCAATGTGCAAAGTGTGGCACACCGAGAGACGTGAAATGGGTGGGGTGGGTGAGGATGCATGCATGATGAAAAAGAAAGAAAAAGAAAAAGAAAATATGATGTGAATGTAGATGATGCATGCAGAGATCAGAATGATGCAGATAAAAGTGTCCCCAAAAAGACTCTCCCTCACTCCAAAAAGAGATAAAAAGATATGACCAAATAGGTACCAAAATAGTATGCGGAGGAGGGGGGCAAAAATCATGAGGCTCCAGAAACAACCAGCAAAACAGCAGAAATATAAAAGGCATCCAATGTGTGCCTAGGCTGGTGGTGGTGCATCAGCACCGTCCTGTGGCAGAGGTGGTGGGCGTGGTAGCTGCTGGGAGGGTGTCGGTGGTGGAGGCAGACGCGCCAGAATCTGGTTCAGACAAGTCTGAATACTGGGAAGGATGGCGACGCGGGTCTGCACGGTGCTGACCGTGGCAGAGAGAGCCCTAAAGTCCCCTCTAAGTCCACTAACAGCCCCCTTAAGAGCACGAATGCTCTGAACTAGAGTGTCTGGGGGTGGTGGAGCAGAGGGACGCACAGGTCTAACAGGTGAAGTGCGGGGCTGTCTCACGTGGGTAGTGTAGAGGACGGGTCTAGCAGGGAAGTGGGGGGTGGTGCTGTGCTCACTAAGTGATGCCCAGCCTCGGTGTGATGCTGGGACACAGGCTGTGTCGAAGGGGAAGCAACAGCAGAAGAATAAGAGGTGGAAGTGAAAATAGGCGACGAGGCGGCGGGAGAGGTCAGTGACGCTGACGTGGGGACAGATGTCACGACGCTCTCGATAAAGACAGTGGCGGTGGAGACCGAAAGGTTGACGACTGGGGAGGCTGTGTAGGGCACAGAAGATGACTCCCCAGGAGTCGAGAACAGCAATCGGGAGAGGGTCTCCACGACAGCGGTAAAGGAAGACTCGCCGCTCTCAAGAATGGTGGGTGGACGCTCGGGGCTCAGTGTGGTAATGGGCTCGACGGAAATAGGCTCAGTGGTGGTGGTGGTGGACGGCTCAGCTAAAGTGCTCCCGACACTAACAGACGTGTGGACAGAGGTGTCGGGAGGTGCAGACAGTGCAGGTGCAGGCTGAGGGATCACGGGGTCGACAGGTGGTGCAGGGGGTGCCTGCTCAGCATCCTCGGGCTCAAGCACGTAGGCGGCGGGGATGAGGAGATCCATCGCTGGAATCCAGTCTCCGTGAGCCGGTCCAATATGTGTCCGAGCAGAGCTCAGGAGAACCATGTAATCAGCGCTGAAGGGACCGTGCAACCACACCCAGTGCTGACGACCGTGGGGACGAAGCATCTTCATCCGGGCCATAACATCTATAGAAAGTGTAGTGGGGCCCGGAGGTCGACGCAAGTCATCAGGTAGGTCCACGCCGGTCATAAGGGCCAAGAGGGTGATCAGACCGTCGCAACAGATAGGAGAGCGAGCGCTCACCGAAATGATAATGCGGTCCAAAAACCAACTGGCAATGTCGATCTCGACGGCGGGGACCAAATCGTCACTACCCCTATCTAGAACCCTAGGGCGAGTCATCGCATAGAGCATGTAGAGCTCTGGCGTAGACATGGTCCCAGGCTCGTACCTCGCAAGGAAAGTAGTCGCCATAAGGCGATGTGCAATGCGGAGGCAGGGGTGGAGGATAGCTGAGGCCTTGGCCCTACTAAGGTCAAAGGCGAGTGGGGATCCCGTGATCCGTGTCCAGAAGGTGTGGGTGTCGAACGACGGGGGTGGGATGTGCGTGGGAGCGTAGGCGCGGTCAGGGTCAGGGACGGCGGGCCACTGGAAAAATGCTCTAAGCATGTCGAGAGTGATCTCGCACTCTCGATCCATCAAACGGAAGGAGCATCCTCCAGGGGTCCGGTCAATGGAACTAAGGACCTCTAGTGTCGGACGGATGTAAGTATCTGCCGACACTGACAGAAAATCACGCCATCCCACGTTGTCGTACAACGTGAGAAGCCCCTCAAGTACCCCTAGGTGGTCTAGGTCAGCTAGGTGTGTAAACCTAGAGGGTACTATCGAGCGATGACAGATACGCTCGAATCTGGCGCGGTGTGCGTCATTTCGAAACGTAATCCCCATCGGCCCAACGGCGGGAGCGGGGGGTGGAACGGGATCGGCAGGAAGCGGCTGTGTAGGTGGTGGTGGGCTAGGTGGAGGGGAGGCCTCCCTAGCGGAAGAGGGACTAGGATCATCGGTCCTCTTCCGCTTGGCAGCGGATCCCCGTGTACGTGGCCTAGTGCGCGGCGGCATATGTACCGCGAAGCGTGCCCACCCAAATAAGTAATGCGATGTGCAAAATAATGGAACGAGTATACCTGAACATGCCGTGAGAGCAAACAACAGTGTGTGCGAAGAGATGCCTCCTCCGCGAAGCTCCGTACACGTCCTAAAACTCCCCAAAGCTCCCCAAAGCTAGCCTGAAATGCAAACGAAAAAATCAGTGAATAATAATCAATACGTATGGGGGAGATAATGGATAATAGATAGATATGGAAATTAATTTTAATTTGGGGCTCAACGGGCATAAAAATCAAGAGAAACAATGAGAAATGGGGATTTCGGGACGAAAATGGGTGATCGGCGGCTTGGGGCGGCCGGCGCCGACGGTCGGCGGCTGCCAGGCAGCGACGGCGGTCGACGTCAGTCGTCGTCGGCCGTGCGTCGGCGGTGCGACTGCGATTTGGGTGAGGGAGCGTCGCAGCGGGTGAGGGAATATGAAGCGGAAGAGGCTCGGTCGAGATTTTGGGAATTTTGCGTTTCGAAAACCGCGCCGCTGCCGCTGCTATTTATATAAAATTGTTACGACTCCGCCGAGTGACAACGTCACTCGGCTGAGTGGCATAAACTAAGAAATTTGAAAATATCCTTTGCCACTTACGACTCGGCCGAGTGGCTTTGCTTTACTCGGCCGAATGGAAAAACTCCACTCGGCCGAGTGGCTCTGCCACTCGGCAATTTTATAGAACTGGGAGGGTATCTGTTTCACTCGGCCGAGTGATAAGTCACTCGCCCGAGTGGCAATTAAGACTAAAACTTACAGAAAGTGACAGAGAGTTGGTCTGTAGAAACTTCCTTGATTGGTGCTCCACTCGGCCGAGTGGAGTCTTTGCTCGGCCGAGCGGCGGATGCTACGCGGCCGAGTGACGTGTTGTTTTCTGTTTTTCTTCCTCCAGTTAGTTTCTTTCTCCTTCTAAGGCCTGAGCGTGTTCCTGGAGTGCTCTCCCTTGCCTCGGTCATCCTCCATATGAGTGATCTCTCTTTCTCCATCTCCTGTCATGAAAATTAGGACCCGTTGTCACGATTTTCATTGACAGTAGACTCTAGACACTAATAAAAATCTAAACCAAATATGAAAATCGAATAAAAACAATGCAAAAACCGTCGGGTTGCCTCCCGACAAGCGCTCGTTTTGGGTCATGAGCTCGACCCATTTAGATATTCGTTTAGCTCGTGATGTTGGGCGCATACGAGATACGCCCGTCAAATTTACCGGGAAGGCCACTTGGATTTGGGTCTTGATGATCATTGGTCTTCCTCGGCGCCCCCTCATCATGGGTAATGTTGGGGGACAAGTCCCCCAAGCTAGAGCTCGTTCCTATCTTCTTCTTGGCCGGTGACACCGATCTTCTATTCGGTGGAGCTTTCTTCGGATTTTTGGCCGTTGAGAGCTTGCAAAGCTCACGTATTCTTGCGACATCAGCGTCGCCTTCATCATCGGCCGTGGAGCTATCTGGAGGGTCCTCCAACTTCTCTTCTTCACTACTAGGTTGGCCTTCCTCAAAGCCATCGTCATGCAGAGCGCCAATAGAGTGCGGGATAGCTTCTTCAATCACCTCGTCAAGGAGATCCACATAGTCCAACTCCTCGTGATAGGGCATATGCTTCATGGCCTTGGGTATGTGAAGCTCGACCTCGATGTTCCCGACATTCAAGCATAGAGTTCCTTCCCGCATGTCGACTATAACACCGGCGGTGGCGAGGAACGGGCGTCCAAGTATAAGTGAAGTGTCGCCCTCTTCCTTGATGTCCATGATAACGAAATCGCAAGGTATGCATATTCCTCCCAGAACTTGAAGTGGAATGTTCTCCGACCATCCGCAAGTTGAATTTTCATGTCGGTCGGCTTCAAGTCGGTGCCCGTGTTCAATTTCCGGAACATGCTAAGGGGCATTAGGCTCACACTCGCGCCCAAGTCAATTAAATCTTTTTGCAACGGGACGCCTCAAAGTGTGCAAAGGATGCGAAAACTCCCAGGATCCTTGAATTTCGTGGGCTCCTTTTCCTTCCGGGTAAACCAAGTTCCTTGTTCGGCAAGCATGATTTTCTCCTTCCTTTTCCTTCCCGATATCAAGTCCTTCAAGAACTTTGCATACGACGAGATCTCCACTATAGCATCTAGGAAAGGAATATTGAGGCTTACTCCCCTCAAATATTCAAGGAACTTGGCGAGCCTTTTCTATATCTTGGCTTTAGCTAGCCATTGTGGAAATGGCACCGGTGGCATGTAGCGGCACTCGTCATTAGGCTTCGCCACTTCAAAATTTCCTCCTTCTAGCGGCTCCTTTCGGCTCTCCTCCTCAATTGCTGGCTCTTTTTCTTCCAAAATCTCTACCACGGGTTGCTTGTTTTGGGTCATAGCGGGAGTGGTATCTTTACCGCCCCTTGTTGTAACCACTACCACCGCATTTATGTGGCCGGTGTTGCTCCGTGGATTGGGCTCGGGTTGAGCCGGTAATTGTTGGGTGTTCTTGTTTAGCAATGCAAGTTGCTCTCCAAGTTGAGTGACGACAGTATTTAGTGAATCTTGTCCTGCCGTCAACCTAGCATTGATCTTCCTTTGCTCCGCCATGAATTCCTCCACCCTAGCTTCGTGGTCCGATCGTGGTTGAGCTTGAGGTAGGTTGGGAGCTCTACAACATTGGTTGTAACCGGGCGGTCTATACGGTCCTGCTTGTTGCCTAGGCGGGTAATTTTGTTGCGGTGGCCCCCTCGGTTGATACTGAGGTTGTGGTAGTGGAGGCCGAGCTTGAGGAGGTTGTTGTGGCGACGGGTTTAAAGCACCATCATTGTTTGCATACGAAAAGCCCGGATGGTTTCTTGCGGCCGGGTTGGCCCAATATATGGAGTTCCCGCAACATATTGCACTTGTTCCAAGGCCCCCTCTCCATGCTCTCATCCTACATACATGACTTGAGATTGGTCTTGCCAATCACTCATATTGCTTACCGGCGTAGATGTAGAGGGTGCTCCATGTGGCTCGATGATATACTTCTCCAATCTCTCCACTACCTTGTGGAGAGAGTCAAATTTGTTCGAAAGCTTCGCTACGGCCTTGGCCTCATATATGCTAGTGGGCTTCAAGGAGGAAGAAGAATGACCTCGCTCGTCGCCCCATTGTTGGTTATTAGAGGCCATCTCCTCTATAAGGCCGTAGCTTCATCCGGGGTCTTCGATAGTATGGCTCCATTGGCGGTTGCGTCTATAATTTGCTTCGTGCCCGGTTGGAGTCCATTATAAAAACTGTGAACAAGCTCCCAATCTTCTATACTGTGATGGGGGCACTGATGCTGTAAATCCTTGAAGCGTTCACATGCCTCGTATAGGGTCTCCTGCGGTCCTTGCTTAAAGGACATGAGAGCACTCCGTATCTTCACCGTCTTGGATGGCGGGTAGAATTTGTTAACGAAGGTGCTAGCCAACTCATCCCAAGTAGTGAATGTACCTTCCGCCTGTGTCCTCAACCAATATAAAGCTTTGTCTTTGAGTGTAAAGGGGAAGATCCGCAGTCGGATTGCATCAACGAAAACGCCCGGCATTTGGAAGGTGGCGCACTTGGACAAGAAAAGTTGGATGTGATAATGCGGATTCTCATGGGAGTTACCATGAAACGGGTCTTGTTGCATCAATACTACCAATCCCGTCTTTAGTTCAAAATTCTTGTCCGCCGCCAACTCCGGCATAGCGATGGAAGAGGTAGTGGAGGAAGTCTTAGGCCTAAGCCTATCTCTGATGGATATGATCCTCGCCATACGTGCCGCTAGTTCCTCCGGTGTCTCCGTGCGGTTCATACAATTATCCGCCGTAACATGCCTTCTCTCGGCTCTGATCCTCCTCACGGTACGTTCGATCTCCTGATCAAATAATATTTCCTCGGGGTTCGCCGTAGATCTCGTGTACATGCAAAGGAAAACAGAGTTTCAAAGGAATTGTTAGCACGAATAAGGAGTAAAAAGATAAAAATAATAAAAGAAAAAGAAGATACTAAGTAAATAGAATAAAACAATGTCGCCTCCCCGGGAACGGCGCCAAAAACTTGACCGCGCCCCGGGAGTACACACACTCGGGACGAGGGGCTCGTAGTCTTACCGCAAGCGCACAGTGTAGTGGTGAGCGGGGATCAAACTCAAGGAGGAACAATGACAGTGTCTCTTTCCGATCACCTAGCTATTAAGAGGGTCGAGAATCGTTTGGGCAAGCGGTCACAATCGTTCGAATGTCGATAGAAATATCAATAAAATAAAGCGCCTAGGGATAGGAAATCCCCGCTACGGACCGTATCTCATCATTGTGATTCATAGGTTTTGTCATTGCTAGACTTGAATTTTAGGTGAACTAGTCGCAACTAAATGTAGAACCAAGCTCACGCTCTCGCGCTATTGCCGGTCTATAGCAAACCTAGGGTAGGGCCCAATCTCTTGCAAACCCTAGCCTAAGCCGCTAGCGTGAAGAACGACATCATCGTTCAATCGTATCTCGAGCCCACACTCGTGCAAACTCGAGTTACGACCTAGGTTGAGATAGTTCTTACCCGTCTAATCTCTTGCAAACGGATATTGGTATAGAAACACGATTAAAAATCCTAACTTTGGTCCAATCTCTTGCAAACCAATTCTAGAGAAGTCCAATCGTAAATCTAAATCGGATTTCTAGGGCTTCCTATCGATTAGGATCCAATCTCTTACAAATCCCAATCGATATGAATCCCTAGCTATCCGTAATTAATCAATCCCAACCTAACCCTAATCAATTCTAGTAAGAATTTCACCAATTCATCACAATTTAGAAATAGGGTCTATAGGGTTCATCCCAACGCCCTAAGACGATGGCACTACTCACTAATCATCAGCAATACTTAGGAAAATCAATAATAAAATCAACACAATTCATTGCAATAGAGAAATTGTTAATAAAAATTGGGTTTTTGATAAGAGAATAGACAAACCAATGAGAATCCAATATCATCCAACAAAAGTAACCTTTTAATCTCCAAAAGAAAAGCTAAATCTATTGATCTAAAAAGCTCTCAAAAAGGCTGCCAAAAAGCTCTAAAAAGTCCCCCTTAACTAGGGCAAAAACTGGGTTTAAATACCCTTCAAAATCGCCCAAAAAATCGTGACCAAAATGCCCCTGCGCAGCCTAGAAATCGCACTTTACGCAGCAGGCGGAGCAGCTCACTCGGCCGAGTGACAAATGTCACTCGGCCGAGTGACAAAGCCCTGTAGATTTCCAGTAAGTCGGGGGTTTTCGGGGGTCTGTCTTCGGAGGTGACTCGGCCGAATGGTTTTACTCACTCGGCCGAGGGGCATTCCATGCTCGGCCGAGTGGCTTTCTCAGATCGACTGTAAAATTCCAATAAGTCTGCCTCTTTTTGGATGGATTTTCTCGTGCCACTCGGGCGAGGGGATCTCCATACTCGACCGAGTGGTCTATCGTCACTCGGCCGAGGGCACGCTGATATTCTTCTGATGTGCGTGTCCGGTCTGGTCAGCCGAGTGAGCTTCTTTGCTCGGCCGAGTGAGTGCTTCATGTTGTAGATGCCCAATCTTCTTCGTTTCTCCTCCTCGTCGCTCCTACGAAGTTCCTTCTTCTCCCACTCATCTTCCATCGCTGAATGGCCCTCAAAAGAGCTGTGGGTGACACGCCGGAGTGGGTGCAAATCCTCTTGATCTCAAAATCACTCCAAATTGCTCCATATCTCCTTAAATACGACAAAAACAAGAAATAGTGAAAAGCATCGCAATATTGTCGAATAATCATGAAAAACGCGATATGAGCGATCAAAGTGGCATGCAAACATGCAGAAAAAGGGTGTAAAATATGGAGTGATCATGGACAAAAGCACACAAACGACCATTTTGAAGATGCATCTATCAGTACCATAAAGTACCGAAATGGACCACTTGCTGGGTGAATTGGCCCACAAATGTCTCCATGTATTCTATCCAAGAAACTAGGAGACTCAAATCACACTTTCAGGTTGGATGGTCTCGTGTTTAGTTTACCCTTATAACATGGGGGACAAGGAAAATCACCCCTTTGAAGAATCTTTAGGTTCTTCAAATTGTGTCCAAGGGATTGGAAGTTGATGTGGTGCATCATACCGATCCTGGGTGACCTAGTCTATAGTTCCAGAGACTGAATTCTGGTGATATAGAACACTGCTGGTGCACCATTAGATTAGGTTCTATAGGTTGGATGTATGTTTGATAACGGCCCGAAGGGAGTCCTTTTAAAACATTCTAGGATGGTTTTGATACCATCCTTATGACGAGTAACATACACATATTCAACGCTATTGAAATCATCAGTTTCCAAGTGATATCCGTTTAACAGATGTCCTTGAAACTTAGTAGATTTCTGTTCAATTTTGGAGAAAATAAATCATCTTTTATTATAACTTGTGTTTGGTTTGGGAGCAATACAATTGCTTCACCTGATCCTTCTATTATATTATATAGTCCCAAAATTATAGTGAGGGGACCATTATAATTAATGATGCTATTAAACTAGCGTCTATCTCGAAGGATCGTGTACGTGGAGGCACTGTCCACTAGGCATTCACACTTCATCTCTAGAAAAGAATGTAAGAACGTTTATGAAAAGGAAAACTACATTTAATTCATAATTAAGATAAAGAAGTACATAGACATAATAGAAGATACATCAAACATAAATGAAAAAGCTTAAAAGATAACTAAAACAACTTTAGTTTAGGAGGTCGTCATTCTCGAAATCCTTGGGGGTGAACCGAGTTGGAGGCTGTATATCCACCAGATTTGTCTCAGCGGAAGGCGTCAGGCTTACCTTATACAAATCTTGGAGGTGGTGTGGAGTACGACAGACCCTGGACCAATGTCCAGTCATGCCATATCTGTGGCATTTGTCTTCCCAGTTTTTCTTGGGGGCAGACGTCTGGCCAGTAGTATTCATCTTCCACGTATTCTTCTTCGTCCCCTCATTATTGTTGTTCTGGGGAGGAGCTCTGGTCTGCTTCTTCACAGCTTTCCCCTTTTTGAATCTGCCTTTGTGCTTGTTCTTCATCTTCTGGGAAGAAACTTTGTGAGCCTCAGGGAGAGGAGAAGAGCCAGCAGGGTGTAGGTTATGAGTGGCCAATAGGAGGTCTCTGTTCTACTCTGCCATAAGAAGGCAGGAGAGTAACTTAAAGTACCTCGTGAACTTGCGTTCACGATACTGTTGCATGGGAATAGCATCCTTCTCATGGAAGGATGTACATGTTTTCTCAAGCATGCGGGTATCCGTGACTTCTTCACCACACAACTTCAGGCGTGTGGTGATGTTATGGTTTGCTGAGTTATACTCAGCTACGGACTTGAAGTCCGGAAGTCATAGATTCTCCCACTCATAACGTGCATGAGGGAGGATCACATCTTTCTGATGTTTGTATCTGTCCTCAAGTGCTGTCCACAGTTCACGAGGGTCTTTCACTATTAAATATGCGGCCTTCAGGGTCCGATCAATATGTCTCCTGATATAGATAATGGCTTTTGTCTTCTCTATATCGGAGACTTTAACAGTAGAAGTCCATTCACTAGATGCCACAGGCGTAGCTGGAGCTTGAATTGTGAGACTTAGGCACTGTGAGCGCATGTGAAACTTCAGGTCCAGCTGCCAGCTCAAGTAATTTTTTCCAGCCACATCGATAACATCAAAATCAACGCTTGCAATCTTTTCCATTTATCTAAGCATAAAATAAGCATGAATTAATTATTTTTAAAAATTAAAACATACATAGTAGTAAAACAAATTAGTTGTGAGGATCGGCCAGTCACCACCAAAAATGATAAAAGTCCAAAGTCCATAATACAATCCGAAGTACGAAAATTTTAAAATTACAATTTGGAACCCCTTGGGGGTCTGAGCATTAGTAATTTGGCCTCCGTCTTTAGGGTAAGTATCTCCGGGCTTTGGCTTCTACAATTAATTCTTCACTACATTTTCACTCGAAAAAAATGCGAGGAAAATAAATAGTGGTGACTAAACGGCCGATTCAAAAATCACAACACAGTTTTATTAACATTCCAGGCAGTTTATATAACATTCAAATAATTATGCAACATCACAGGTATAAACAATTTAATTTATTCAACATCGCAAGAAATTTATTGGAGAAATATAAAATTTACGTTTAATAATTACTTGGACCACAGGAAAATGTCATTACCCGTTAGGTTAGGTAACTAACGACAGAGCGGTCTCAGGATCCTTGTAATTATTAAATCGTTAATTAATAATTAATTTAATCCAATTTTTATAAATTGCAAGATATTGAAATTAACAGAAAACGGACCAATAATTAATTTTATTAACAAAAACCATCCCAAAAGTAATATATTAATGCCACACATTATTATCTCAATTATCCAGAATTTTTCAGAATTTTCCAGTAATTTTCTGGTTTTTTCTGATATTTATCCAGATTTAATTGATTTTTTCTGATTTAAATATATATTTAAAACAGAATTATGATATACCATATTTATTTATAAAAAGCATATGGGCCTGAAGCCTCTTAGGCTTGCTGCGGGTTTCAGGCCCAACAGCCAAAATTTTTATTTATATTATTTTTTATCAAGGGTTTAATGGGCCACTAGCCTATATGTTAATTGCAGCCTTATATTACCCTAAACCTAAACTTAGGGTTTAGGATTAGATCCAGCCCCAAAAGAACAAAAGAGGCCACCCCTTCAGGGAGGCTGCTATCATAAGGAGACCCCCTTCACAGGGGGTGGAGATCCAGCGAATGCCCCTCTCTGATGAGGGGGCGCAAGAGGGGGGCGCATGGGGAGGACCCCTATGGACTGGGGGGAGGCGACACCCGCGGGAAGGCTCCCCCGACTGGGGGGGTGCTTCGGAAGGGCCCCGGACTGGGGGGGAGGCGCAGCGAGGAGCCCCCCGATGGGGGGGGCTGTGCATCCGAAGGGCCCCCCGACCGGGGGGGGTCGCAAGGGAGGACCACCCCCTGACTGGGGGTGGCGCTGCGGCAAGGCCCACCCCTATCCAGGGGGGGTCGTGAAAGACCCCCCCTTCGGGGGGGAGGTGGTTCCAAAGCAAGGTCTCCCGACAGGGGGGTTGGCGCCGATTAAAGATCCCCCTTCGGGAGGTGCCGTCAAAGACTCCCCCTTCGGGGGTGGTGTGCCGGATCAAGGGCCCCCCTTCCGGAGGGTTTTGGGGATGAGGTAGGTGAAGGATCCCATCATAAGATGATAGAGGATCGAAAGAGAGAAGAGACTTACATTAGCGTACACTTCGCTATAGTCTCTGAACTTCGCCCTCGGATTCGCCACAACAGTCGGTACTTTGTCACAGAGGATCAAAGCAACGTTTCACCGTCTAAATCTATCTTTGGGAGAAGAACTTAATCGAAGGGAGAAGAGGAAAAATAAGTTTCCTTATGCAAACTTATGGCATGAAGGATTAGCCTTAAAGCCTTACCATTGGGTCCTATTTATAGGCCAAGGGAGTAGTTATTGTAGGAAATAACTACTTAAAAGCTTATTGGCCTATATTAACAGCATTCCTTATCCTCTTCCTTATGCACTTATCAAGTGCCTTTATGCACTTATAAAGTGACTTTTTCCACTTATCGAGTGGTCCTTTTTACACATGAAAAGGTTCCCTTCGCACATGCTCTCATGCACGCGACATCTGAGGTCCACAGACCCTCATACATCCCTTCATGGGTGTATACATGTCGTCCATATCCAACATCTCCCACTCACACTTGAGGGGATTGTAAGGAAACTTCTTTTCCTTTAGTTCTTCTGTTTATCATACTGAGAAATAGACCGTGTGACCATCATGCGCATAGAGTCTGATGTTGTGCACTTGTTAGAGATACACAACACTCCTTGGGGTGCAAAGTTGAGTAGATCAACGCATGCTTTACCCTAGATTATTTCTTCACATTTCTTATACTTTATATTCAACAATTGAATCCCATCTGGATTACAATTGGCTGGCCAGCTTTGAATCTCTAAAGTCCAAATGTGAATATGAAATTAATCTTCCTCTTCTTGCGATCCTTTCGATCTTGACGTGACTCGCTTTTCTAACATACCCCGCTGGACCGAATTGACCATAGTCCATAAGCAATATGCTAAGACAGCGATCACCCAGTCAAATCTAAAGGAACCAATTAGAGTCCATAAGGGTAAGAAGTTTAAGACCCATGTGGTCTTTGGGTCTCACATAATAGTAAACACAATTACTATTCTAACCCAATGGTCAAATGCATACGTAGTATGAATACGTATTACAACATCACTCCTTTCCCAGGGAGCGTATGTCTTAATGATGTTGTAAGGATGATGATCAGACACCACAATGTCTGACTTTGAGTCCCTTTTACTACTCATTAATTTCCTGGACCCACATCCCGCATAAGACAGATAAGATTTCAAAAATCCTCTTAGATCTTTTGTAAGCATCCATATAATGCAGATCTTTCATACGACCATTTTGTTTAAGTCATGACTCTAAATCATCCGTCTGACGATTTTGACTTTAAACAGGTCTCATCTTTATCTTATCCGTCTGATAGAATAAAGGCGGTTGCTCATGTGAGAGAGCCAGCCTCAATATGTCCGATATACTAGAAAATATAGCTGAGATTTTAAAAGAAATGTACACAAACATTTTCAAGAAACTCATATGCAATGTCGAAAAGAACTTATTCTTTTATTAAATTTGATCTTTCATAGACATGGGAATATACATTGATACAACTCAGCCCTTCGCAATCCTTGAGATGATAAGTGTTTGTAAAACACATCTCTGTGGATCGCCTTCATAAGCGGATCCGCTATCATCTCATGCGTAGATATGTACCTAATGTCTACCTTCTTGTTCTTATCATAGTCTTTTGCAAATTTGTAGTGGATATCAATGTATTTGGTCTTACAATGGAATTTTGGATCTTTGACATAGGCTATAGATGCTTGACTGTCACTGTATATTGGTACATCACCTGAGTCACTTGCATCAATTAGCCTGTCTAAGAACCTCCTAAGCCAAACAGCTTCTTGGACCGCCATGCTAAATGCTACAAACTCGGCTTCCATAGTTGAAAGTGCGATGCAGGATTGCTTCTTGCTACTCCAGGATATTGCACCAGATCCGAGTAGAAAAACATATCCTGAGGTCGATCGTCGCTCATCGAGATCACCCGCCCAATCAGCATCAGTGTAGCCTTCGAGCCTCAAGGCATCTCCTTGATAGCATAAAGCATAGTCCGCAGTCCCTTTAAGATACCGCATTATCCTCTTAACCGCTTTCCAGTGTGCTTGCCCTGGATTGGATTGGTAACGACTTACCATTCCAACGGCAAAACAGATGTCCGGTCTTGTACACATCATATCGTACATAAGACTACCAACTGCACTGGAATATGAAACTTTTTCCATAATTTCCTTTTCTTTTTGGTTCTTTGGACATATTTTTAGACATAAATTATCGCATTTGCTTATAGGAGTATCAATGGACTTACAGTCCTGCATATTAAAACGTTCTAGAACCTTCTTTATATAAGTCTCTTGTGAAAGAGAAAGAAGTTTCTTCGAACGATTCCTTGAAATCTTAACTCCAAGGATATATGCGGCTTCTCCCATGTCTTTCATCTCAAAAACTGATGAAAGCCAAGCCTTGATATCCATCACAAAGCCCTTGTCATTTCCGGCTATTAAAATGGCATCTACATATAGAGACATAATAACATACTTGCTTTTGATCCTCTTGATATATACACAGTTATCTTCATCAAGCATGGTAAAACCATTTGATAAGACAACTTCTTGAAATCGTATATACCATTGCCTCGAGGATTGTTTAAGACCATATATGGACTTACGAAGTTTACAAACCTTATGTTCGTTTCCTTCTTTTACAAACCCTGTTGGTTGTTCCATATAGTCCAATTCTCCATTGAGAAAGGCAGTCTTTACATCCATTTGATGTAATTCGAGGTCTAAGCAAGCTACCAAAGCCAGAATCAAGCGAATAGAGGTAAAACGAACAACAGGTGAGAAGGTCTCTTCGTAGTCTATCCCTTCCTGTTGCGTAAAACCTTTCGCGACAAGGCGAGCTTTATATCTGTCTATAGAACCATCAGCCTTATGCTTGATTTTAAGAACCCATTTGTTTCCATTAGCTCTACGTCCTCTGGGTAAGTTAACCAAGTCCCAGACTCGGTTAATTTTCATGGATTCTAATTCCTCCTTCATCGCTTCCATCCATTTGTCTTTTGCAGGGTATGATGCGGCATGTTTGAAAGTAGCAGGCTCGTCATCTTCTTGTAGTAAAGTCACAAAGGTTTGTGGGAATTCATTCTCAAATCTTAGAGGAGCTAACCTTGTACGACTACTACGTCGTATTTGAGATTCTTCAAGTCCTTGTTGACTCGAATTTGGATCAATTCTAATATTACTCTCACTTGGAATGTGGTTAGAATTGCTCCCACTTGGATCATTATTCCAATATGGAATAGGATTCGCATCATTCGTATCATCCATTGGTGAAGGTTGAAATGTATTTTCGTCTTCACCAAGAATTCTCCCACTCGAATGAGGTAATCCTTCTTGATCATAAATCTCAAATAGAGATAAGTCCTGACTTATCTTGTCATGTCTTGGAAACTCATTTTCCAAGAAAGTAACATCCCTCGACTCAAATTCAATCAGTCCTCCATTGTCTTCCTGACCAATGAAAACATAACCTTTGGAGTTTTCTGCGTATCGTATAAAGATACATTTCCTCCACCTTGGCCCAAGTTTGCCATACTTATGGGAGGAAATATGTGCATAGGATGCACACCCCCAAGGTTTTAAAATGCTTAAGTCAGGAGACCTTTAGTTCCACAACTCATAAGAAGTGGAGCTAACTGATTTCGAGGGTACACGGTTCAAGATGAAAGCAGCCGTCAATAATGCATCACCCCAAAAGGTGATTGGCAAGTTAGCTTGCGCCATCATTGAATGGACCATTTCCATTAAATTCCTATTCTTCCTTTCAGCAACACCATTTTGTTGCGGAGTATAAGGCATAATTACTTGATGAACTATGCACTTTTCATCACAAAGTTCCTTAAAACTTGCTGATTGAAATTCATCGCCTCTATCGGTTCGCAAGACCTTAATCTTGAGATCTAATTGATTTTCCACTAAACTCATATAGTTTTTAAAGCAGGTTAATGCTTCATTTTTGTGGGATATCAAATAGATATGTCAGAATCGGGTGTAGTCATCAATAAAAGTGATGAAGTAGGACTTCCCGCGTCTTGTCTTGACATTCATCAGACCACATATGTCTGAATGGATGAGCTGTAATGGAACCTCGGCCCTTGTGCCGGTTCCAAATGGCTTGCGACAAGATTTCCCTACAAGGCAATGTTCGCAAGTCGACATTTCGACCTTTGAAACATTGGATAGAAGGCCACGTTTGGCAAGTCTATCCATACGTGTTGGTCCAATGTGACCAAGCCTTGCGTGCCAACAAATTACATCTGACTCATAAATCGAGGAATCTGTAACAAGGAAATTTTCATTAAAATTTGAGAAATCGTACATCGTATTCAATACAATGAATCCTTTAAAAACATACCCAGAACCAATTAAAGAATTATTACAAGACAGATCCACATTACAATTATGAAAGAACCAACTATAACCAAGACCCATTAAGACGACCACAGATATGATATTCCTTCGAATATCCGAAGCGAAGAGAACATCATGAAGTAAGATAGTGCGGCCGTTGTCCAAGACGAGCTTGCACGTCCCAACGCCTTTCACTTCAACACGTGTGTTATTTCCTACATATATCCACTTCGTTCCTTGGGGTATCTGGTGATACTCCACGAAGGACCGTCTGTCCCTTGCTATGTGGTCGGTGGCACCTGAATCAATTATCCAAAAGGGATTAGATTCTACAAGAAATATTGAACTAGAAACACAAATGTAACTAGTATTATTACAAGTTACATTGTCACCTCCATCCGCACATGAACGGGCAAAGTGACCTAACTTGTTGCACTTGAATCACTTGATCTTCTTCAAGTCCTTCTTCTTGTGCCATTTCTTGTTCCCACCCTTTTGTTTGGGTTTCTTGGTAGACATTGATTGCTTTTTATGTTCATGAGCAAACTTCGAGCGATGTTTACGTTTCTTTCTCCTGTGTGAGGAACTAGCAACCATGTGCACTTCTGTACTTGGCTTGGCGGCCGCAAGCCGCTCTTTCCCTAACTCGAGGTGCTTAGAAACATCGCTGAAGTTCTTGATGCTCTCATTATGAGTGAGATGCATCTTCATGTTGTCCCATTCGATTGGTAGGGAACGTATGACCGCTTGGATTTGTTGCTCATCAGTGAGCTTATGACCTGCATCCTTTAACTCTGAAATAAGATTCGCCATGTGTCGCAGATGCATTCCCATGGAATGATGTGGACGTTTTTTGTACGAATCGAATTTTATAGTTAAAGAGCGAAGTTTGGTCACCGAGGTGCCACCAAACTTTTCCTCTAGCTTGGACCATATGTCCATAGCTAGGTCATATTCTCGGAAGATTCGCATTATGTCGTCGGCCATACTTGACAACAACGTAATGCGAGCAATTTTGTTCTTCCGAGACCAAGCATCGAAAGCTTCCTTGTCTCTTCTGTGTTGGGCCGTAGTGCCTAACTCAGGTTCAATCATTTTGTTCGTAAGAGTTTCGAGCACATCTTGCTCCTCTAGAACATATTGTAGCTTCATGGACCACAGTTTGTAATTATCACCGTTGAGTTTTTCACCATTGTTCAACTCAGCGACGATGTTCTTAGTAGCGGAAGACATTTTAGCTTTAAAATGCTGCAAAAGACATAAAAAAATTCGATCAAAAACATTGTATAAATTTCTATACATAGTCATCATTTTACCACATTTTCATAATTCAGCAGTCTCAGCCAGCGGACCAACCAGGAGAATGGCTAGTCCATGGTTCACTACCCCCAGACAGTGCTGAGGTGACCCATAAAACTAGTCCAAAAGACCACTGGCCGAATCATAATCCATTGAGACGCTGAATCAATCGAATGTGTAAATTTTAGACTAGTCTAATATCACTCCCACTTGGAATGATATTTTTAAATTTGATATGTTACTTTCGAAAAATATTGAAGATGTTGCTCTAGAATCGGAAAGGTCATTACGATCCCAATCACCATCTAGAACAACTTTCAATATTTCCCCATCACTTATCAAACAATAGTACTCTTATAGTACTTGCAGCGGAAAAGCGATTTTGAAAACGTATTTTTCAAAAAAAAATAGGGAATGCCGGGAGGTAGTGGCCTTCCCCGGCCATTGCCGGGGTCGAGCCGTGGCCGTGCCAAGGCCGGATTCCCCCCCGAAGAGAGAGTTGCCATTGCAGCATGGCCAAGGCCGAACACCCCCTGAGGGGAGTTTTCTGCAAGCCACCGCCGCCGGCCCCCGTAGAGATCCAAGCCCTCCCCCCTGCAGGGGGCTTTGCCGCAGGCAACTGCCGCCGGCCCCGTAGGGGCCGGCCATGCAGGCCCCCCCATATCTCTTGGGTCGAGGCCGGGCCTCCTCGGCCTGGCCCTGGCCGAGGCCAGGGCCGGGCGTGGCCCTGGCCGAGGCAAGAACCGGCCCCCTCGGCCCTGGCTGAGGAGGCCAGGGCCGGGTTTGGCCCTGGCCGGCCTCCCCACCTCCTTGGAGTCCGGCCGCACACCCCCCCGAAGGGGGGCGGTCTTGGTTTGTCATTGGCCGAAGCCAACCCCCTCCCCAATGGGGAGGGGGGTGCATAGCCTTCATGACCCACATGGCCATGGTGATCATGCACCAAAGAGATATGCTATTGCCATACTACATGGTGACAATGCACCATGCCCTTCCATGGCAATCTTCTTCTTCGATGAGAAGTTTTGTAACCACCATCTTCTCCGATGCGACACCCGTTCATTGAGAAAGTGGTTATGCTTTAATGGTCGTGTGCCAAAAATAAAAACAAAAAAACACTTTCAATGCCGCAAACTTCACGCTCTACATGAAGAGAGTGCATATTCCCTATTGAATGGAGACTCAACATCCATTAGGAGTGCGAGTTTGGCGAGATGAACGGTCAGTTCTTCCCGTCACGGAGAGTTCCTGCCATATCCGTAATGGCAGAAGATCCTAACGTGAAAAGAACAACTTTTGCGTTCTCTCCGTCACGATGCGCTCCTACCATATCCATAATGGTAGGATACTCATTCGTGAAAGAGACAACGTCTCATTCATCGGTGAGACCGGGGCGAACCCATGTGGCTCTGATACCAATGAAGGATCCCATCATAAGATGATAGAGGATCAAAAGAGAGAAGAGACTTACGTTAGCGTACGCTTCGCTATAGTCTCTGAACTTCGCCATCGGATTCGCCACAACAGTCGGTACTTTGTCACAGAGGATCAAAGCAATGTTTCACCGTCTAAATCTATCTTTGGGAGAAGAACTTAATGGAAGGGAGAAGAGGAAACATAAGTTGCCTTATGCAAACTTATGGCATGAAGGATTAGCCTTAAAACATTACCCTTGGGTCCTATTTATAGGCCAAGGGGGTAGTTATTGTAGGAAATAACTACTTATAAGCTTATTAGTCTATATTAACACCATTCCTTATCCTCTTCCTTATGCACTTATCAAGTGCCTTTATGCACTTATAAAGTGACTTTTTCCACTTATCGAGTGGTCCTTTTTACACATGAAAAGGTTCCCTTCGCACATGCTTTCATGCACGCGACATCTGAGGTCCACAGACCCTCATACATCCCCTCATGGGTGTATACATGTCGTCCTTATCCAACAGTCGGGAGGCCGCAGGCCGGGACGGAGAACCGCTTCAGGCGTTGGATGATTGTTTTTTTTTGATTTGTTATGTAATTTAAAGAAATATACAATGAATATGTATAATCTAATTTGGTCCATGTAATTTGATCTAAATACAATGAATATATATAAACTATGTTTAGATCTATGAGTTTTAGTATTTACCTTTAGATCCATTAGATCTAGGAAAGATCGGACAGCGAAAAATCCGCAGAAAATAAGCCCGCTCCTTGAGGATGTAGGAAAATCAACAGCTACACAAACGATCAAACTCCTTGCGTTGTCGGCTAACGACCTGCCAACAGATATAAGATTCCTTCGCCTTTTTTGTTTATTGAAAAGAATTTTTGTAGAGAAAAATTTCTAGAGGCAATCGTGCATGATAACGTGTTGAGAGTTGGAAGAACTAGCTAATGGTCTAAGCCATAGCCATACTCATATTCATTCATATAGGGGTTATATCTTCTAGACCCCAAGGGACACCCACTACTAAGTGGGTGTAATAGTGAATGGTTAGTGGGTGAAGACCAAAGGTCTCCTCTATTCATAACACTTTGGCCTTTTTTCCCTCTTACTTTTATCTTTTTTGGCTATTAATCATTATCCACACCCCCCATTATATGGGTGTATATAGTCTGTTCCTATTTGATTGCTTCCAACTGTCTTATAGTGTTGTCTTGTGCGCATGTTTTTCGCTAGAAAGTACTCTGCTGATGTTACAAGAATAGACCACACTGCATGCCAAAATACTCCTTCAAATATTACGAGAAGTAAGACAATGCAGGCCTTGTAAGTTGTAATTAAGCCATCCCTAAAAAAGTGCCCTTTGGACTAACACCACATGCATAATCAACCAAATGTATTAGACAAATGTAATTAGTTGCTCCACCGCAATCAATAAACTATTGTTATGTGACAGGTAGCTACGAACTTTCCATTCTTGATGACAAATTTCAACAAGAAACCGCACCAGCTGGACTAACACCTCTAAAAAAGTTGTTTCTATCACATTATATATGATGAACTTGCAAAATTATGAATCTCAAACAGTTTAATCTCTTCAATAAAATGCAGAAAAAGAAGATACACATAATTTCCAGATAGACAAACACACACATTAGCCTTTGTTTAACTTGAATACCACTACTGATCACCTGCACAATTGAGTTCCTCCCCCAGCGTTCTCAATTCTCTCTCGAATCGATTTCAGAGGGCACAGACCTGTCATCATCTTCCTTTAGAGACTGTATCATCTTCGCGACCTTGCTCATCGCCGGGCGGGCATCCGTCGACGAGTCGATGCATTTGAGGGCCACCTGAAGCAGCCTCACCATGGCTTCCTCAATCACTCCTTCAGAAACAAGCGCTTTGTCGAACACTTCTGCGGTCCATTCCTCCCTGACCACAGAATTGACCCACTGAGCCAAATCGAGCCCGTTGTTCTGAACCAGCTTTCCTGTCAGCAGCTCGAGAATGATGACACCAAAGCCGTAGATATCGGCCTTGAGGGCCGAGTCGTTGATGGGGTTAACGGACTTCCGCCCGTTGCCGCTGCCTCCTTGTTTTGGTATGGCAAGGAGTCCATACTCGCTGATGCACGGCTCCATGTCGTTGTCCATCAAAATGTTGGAGGACTTGAGGTTGCCGTGGCCTATCCCGACCTCGTTCAGTTCTTGGTGCATGAATGCCAGGCCCTCTGCTATCCCTGCGGCCACACTCAGCCTGCTGCTCCAGTCAAATGTGCTGCTATTATGATCGCTACCTGCGGTCCAAAATGTGCATGTGTCAATTTTGAATGATTAGAGACATCACAATATGGCTGCATACCATTGAGGAAGATTTACCATGTAGGAGCTTGAAGAGGCTCCCGTTTGGCCTGTATTCATAGACAACCAGCTTCTCCTGCTTCGAGCAATAAAACGCGATGGCCGGAAGAACTCTTGGATGCCTCGCTCGATCTAGCCTCTCCATTCTCCTCTGAAACTCCTTCGCGGGCACCGTCCAGTCCTTGATCCTCTTCACCGCCAGCGCGGTGCCGTCGGCCATCGCCACCTTGTACAAGCTCCCAAACCTCCCTCTCCCCAACAACTCCGCCGGTGCCTTCAGCAGCTCCTCGAACCTCAGCTCCTTCACCGAATGGTTCTTCAGCACGACGAGCGACATCGAGCCCCCCGCCGGAGCAGTCTCGTTCGACGAGACCGAGTACTCTGACCGGCTCGCCTTCTGCCCGCTCGAAGTGCTCGACGCCTTCGCCTTGCCCGACTCCTCCTCCCTCGCCTCGCCCGCCTTCGCCTTCTCGCTGGTCCTTTTTCTTGTGGCAATCTTGTACACAACGAAGAGCGCGATGAAGAGGGCTAGAATGGCATAGCCCGAGACCAAGAGGGCCTTCTCCCATTTGCTCTTCTTTTTCGGTTTCTCCTCTGGCTGTGGAGAAGAAGCCGCGCTCGGCGGGCAATCCTTATCGACCGGCCCCCCGCAGAGGCCGGGGTTGCCGGAGTAGCTGTCGATCCCGAAACGGTCGCCGTCTTCGGGGATCGGACCGGTGAAAAGGTTGTCGGAGACGTTGAACTGCTGAAGATTCTCAAAATCAAACTGCGGGATGGAACCATTGAGTCTGTTGTTCTGAACGACGAAGGTTAACAGGCCCGAAATCTTAGCAAGCCCATCAGGAACCTCGCCGGAGAATCCGTTATCGGATACATCGAACCTCTTTAAATTGTTCAGAGAGGAAAGGGACGGCGGCAGGGCGCCGGAAAGCCGATTGCCGCTGAGAAGAAGGTGCGTGAGCTGGGTGCAGTTGGAGATTTCAGGCATCAGGCTCCCCTGCAGGCTGTTGTTCTGAAGGCTGACGACCGCGAGGGCCTGCGGCTTACAGAGGAGGCTGGCATCGATGGAGCCCCCGAGCTGTAGGCTTTCGAGTATCACCTTCCGAACTGCATCCCTGCGGCTGTTGCAGACTATTCCCTTCCACCCATCGAGACATGGATCGGTCGACGCATTCCAGCGGAGGTCTTGGGCTAGCCGGGCGTTGGGGGCCGAGAGCTTGTTGAGGAACGAGACGAGGGAGCGCTTGACGTCATCGGACTCGCATGTCGCGGGGTGGAGCAAGAGGAGGAGAGAGATGGGGAGGAGCCAAGGATGGGTCTTGTCCATTGGGGAGCGCTGCAAATGGCTGGGCATTGGGAGGTGAGAGGTGAGTTAGTAGTAGTACTGGCGATGAAAGCTACAACGAGAACCGGCCAAACGAGGGGATCGCTCGTGATGACAACGGGAGGCAGCAGGGGCTGAGATTGCGAAGTGCAGCGTAGGGGCAAGGATTGAGAGAAGAGTACGCGACAAGGGAGTGGCGCCAAACAGAGAAGAAGATTTCAATTTTTGGGTGCCGGCGGGTGACAACGGTCGGATATTGTTGTGCATGTTGCTGGCTGCATTGCTTTTATTCAATTAAGCAGCTCCATTTGTCGACGATTCGGCAACTTTTGTGGTTGGTTCATTTTCTCTCCACATAATGCTGGACATGCTGTGCATCAATATAATTCTTATTATCACTATTTCGTTCGTACATCTATTCAGTCGACGAGAAGTCTTAAATGTAGCGGATGAGGTAGTGTGGTTTCATTTTGTAGATATGGTTGTTAGACTGGGGTCCCCAAGCCGTGGGCCCAGTCGAACTCGACAGATGGGACCCGCTGCGAGCCACCCTCGCCAACAAGGACCTCCTGGGACATGGGTGTCCAGCTTGACCTGGCCTTATCACAGTTTAGCAGGGACAGCCTCCTCGATGCTGGATCCCTCGGCTCTTCTAGGACACACTCCATGAGGTCGGCTTCTTCAGCAACACAACTTTACAGGGACGGACTTAGCAATATTGGCTCCCTCAGCTACGTGGCCCGAACAACCCGTGTGCCACAGCGGCTCGATGTTAGGCAGATGGGTTGCATCCTCTTCAGGCCGGTATTTAATGCCTTCTCGTCGCACGCCAGACAAACAACATTATCGGGGGGAGGATACATACGGCAGGCACCCCATATGAATGGACTTATCAGAGCGGCGCATTTATGGTAGGCGGCCAAGATAACTATATCCCGCTGATAGCTGACACGTTGGTTGCAAAGGAGAACGGGGACCATCCGACATGGCATAACCGTCACACAATCCAATAAAACCAAGCCAGCGTTCCCTTCATCAGGGATCGAAAAATCAACCCTAGCATCTTTAACTCACAATCTCAAACCCTAGTGGTGGCTACACTCGGCCACGCTCCCTTCTTCCTTTGCTTGACTGACTTAAGCATGTTGGGTTTTCTGGGTCCTTGGGGCCATAAATAGGACGTCAGGCCTAAGTTGGTCGGACGAAGTCAGCAAATAAGCAGCGGAAAAATTAATTTAAAATAATTTCTAAGCCATAAAGGGAACAAACCCTATCCAAGATCTCTACTATCCCGGGGTTGGGTCCGACCAACCCCTAAGGATAGATCTATCAACCTATTTGCAATTATAAACACATGCCTAATTTAAACTGTATACCTTTCACTTCATTTCCACAGAATACGAAGCGTCGTTTTCAGCAACACTTCTTTGGCCCTGTGCCGCTTCTCCCAAGCCAAACCGCATCCCGAGCCGCACCTCGTCCCGAGTCGAACCGATTTCCGGGCCGCACCGTGTCCCGAGGCGAGCAACACCCTTGTCATCGAGCTAACCACGTACCGAAGAAGATTTCACCTTGAGTGGATCCTCCGTCAAGACTTCGGATCCGATCCGAGCTCCTTCGTAGATTTGCTAGAGCCCAACAGGAGCAAGGAAGAAATATAGGGAGAAAGAGAATATTTAATTTAAGCTCAGATCCAGGCTTGCTCACGTTTAATGGAGCTATTCAGATCTGGTGCTTGGGACGAGTTTCAAGGAGGGGAGTATGCCCCTATTTATATAGGCGGCTGACCCCTCCTCTTTACTCCATATACGATATGAGACTAAAAAATTTGGGAGAAAAATTAATTAAAGTTTTCCTTTCACAAAGGCCAAACTTTGGCGAATTTTTTCTCTCTCACCATTGGGATTCGCAAGTGATACAACCAATCAAATCGAAGAGGGTTGAACGGTGAACACGTAGGTTCGAACGGCACTCCATTTCGAGTTTGTTTGACCCCCTAAAACGTACGTCCAAAGATGAGCCCAAATCTGTATTTTCGCAAGACAGCCGTCGCCAGAACTGAGGGTTCGAAACCCTATGCATGGGGTCCACAAGGGGCACCATGTGCTCAGTTTGGGCACCTACGGGCCGGGCGCCCGAGCAGGGCGCCTGCCCACGGGCTAGGTGCCTGCCCGCGCGGGCTCCAACCCGCTCGGGCGGGCACAGGCGCCCGCCCACCCTTTGGGCATGGGTGCATGTACTTCAGGCGGGTCGGGCGCCCGCCTAGCGGGCGCCAGACCCGCTATGCCCAGTTTTGGCAATTGGTATAGTTTTGGCTCTATTTTGCACGTTTGGAGTCCGTTTTCGACGCGATTTGAACCTGCGTTTATACCAGAACGATCCCGTCATCCAGATAACTATTTACATGTGTTTATTATATTAAATATGCACGCAAATATTTTACAACATGTTTGATTCTCTTTTGCATCATATGCAAAATTCCCACATCCTTAACGTTCTAAACTTATATCCAAACTCTTTGCGACTTATAAAATCTATTTGCATCCAATACAAATGAACTGAGAGCATACATCGCTCAACATCTCCCACTTGTAATTAGGATCATTTATCCCAAATGCAGAAGGTAACTGCAAACTCTTTGTAGTTTTCTATCCCTTGCATCGAATGCATATTCTCCCTAATTTCTATATTACTCGACGAAGGTCTCACTCTGTATGAGACTGGTCGGTCCTGAGTATACACCCAAAGAACGGTTGTAGTTTTACCGCAAGCGCACGGTGTAGCGGCGAGCGGGATATCGAACACAGGGAGGACGAATGACCGTGATTGCTCCTAATCAACCTGGCTATTTAAGAATAGAGAAAATTGCCTTGTGCGATCCTGTCACAATCGTCAGACAAATGTGCGAAATATCAAATCAAATAAAGAACGTCTAGGGAATGGGAAATTCCCGCTACTCACCGTATTTCATAAATGTGGTTCATCGGTATCAAAATTGCTAGAATAAGAATTCGGATGAACTAGTTGCAACTAAATGTGGAACCAAGCTCACGCTCTCGCGCTGTTGCCGGTCTATAGCTATCCTAGGGTCGGGTCCAATCTCTTGCAAACCCTACCCTAGGGAAGCTAGCATTAGGATCAACATCATCGTCCAATCGCGCACCGAGCCCAATCTCTTGCAAACTCGGTCCACGATCTAGATTAGGATAGTTCCTACCCGTCCAATCTCTTGCAAACGGGTATCGGTATGGAATTGCAACCGGGAATCCTAGTATCGGTCCAATCTCTTGCAAACCGATATTTCGAAAATCCGATTCCAACCCAATTCGGATTTCTAGGGCTTCCTATCAAATTGGGATCCAATCTCTTGCAAATCCCAATTGATATGAATACCTAGCAATCCGTAGTAAATCGATCCCAATCTAATCTCTAATAGCAATTCTAGCTCAATTTCTACCAATTCATCACAAATATGAAAGTGGGCTTGTAGGGTTCATCCCCACGCCCCAAGACGTGGAGACTACTCACAAATCATGGCAAGATCACAAAAATAATCGTTGAAATAAGCAATAGAATTCATCACAACAATGATATAAACAATAAAAATAGAATTTTTAGGGAAAAGAGATGCAAACCAATGTAGTTCTTCAATTAATCTAACAAAAATCCAAGTTTTGCTTCTTCTCCAATCACAAGAATAAAGCTAAAAAAACTAATCTAGAAAGCTGCAAAAAATCTAAGAGAGAGCTCTCAAAACTAGGGTAAAAACAGGGCTTAAATAGCCCCAAAAATCGTCCAAAAATCGTGACCAAAATACCCCTGCACAGCCTGTTTTCCGCAGTTTTCGCTACAGGCAGCGCATCGCACTCGGCCGAGTGACAAAAGTCGCTCGGCCGAGTGAAGACCCTGCAATTTTCCAGTAAGTCGGGTCTTTCAGGGGTCTTCAGTTCGGGGGCGGCTCGGCCGAGTGAGTTGTCGTCACTCGGCCGATGACTTCACTGCACTCGGGCGGACGGGATTTACCACTCGGCCGAGTGGGTCTTCTGAAGTTCAGGCAGCCGAAAAACAGTAACTTCGATGTTTTGGAAGGGCTTCGTCTGGGCGCCACTCGGGCGGACGTGGTATCGTCACTCGGCCGAGTGGGTCTTCTGTGCTCGGCCGAGTTCACAGGTAACTCGTGTCTGAACTGGTCGGCCGAGCAGTGTCTCGCTGGTCGGCCGAGTGGCTCCTCCACTCGGCCGAGTGGGACACAAAAAATGCCCAATCTGCTTGTTTTGGCCTCCTTGTCGCTCCTGCGACGTCCATTCTTCTTCCGCTCCTCTCCAACAGCAAAATATCCATCGGAGAGGTCGTCGGTGACCGTCTAGAGTAAGCGCATCTCGAGATCACTCCAAATCGCGCCAAATCACCTGAAATGCGACAAAAACAACAAATCGTGAAAAACATCGCAATATCGGCGATATATCGTGAAAAACATGATTTGGGCGATCTAAATGGCATGCAAATATGCGGAAAAAAGGTGTAAAATAAGGAGTGATCAAAATCCCCCAAGCTTGCCTCTTACTCGTCCTCGAGGAAGATAAGTAAAAGGCGAACCCGGTGGATTCGGAAAACGAGAACGGCGAAAAATAAAAAAAATGAAAAACGAAGAAGAATGAAAACGAAATGAAAATAAAGAAGAGAGAAAGAAGCGAAGAGGTAGGATGCTAGATCATTTTCTCAGGACGTGGGTTTCACTCACTCTTATAGCATGCACCGAATGAGAAATACATGTCAAAGAATTTTATTTTGATATCATAGTATAATAGTGCAAATAGAAATAGAAAACCCACGAAAAACGATATAATCATGAAAAACGGAATAATTTTAAAATTAACGTCGTCTGAATCATTTAAAGCGGTATACAAATCACAGATCACACACTTTTCAATTGAACGCTTTCTATCTGGAGTATAAGAGTAGCACACTATAGAATAGAGAGAATAGAAAAGTATGGATTTCATGAAATGAACGCTAGGCTTAGATTTCTGGATTTCGTAAAACTAAAATAATCTCACCGAGTATAGAATATTACTTAGCCTAGGTTGTCGTGCAATGTCAAGTAGTCACTCTCTCACACATCAATGGATCCCCTCCCCCAAGCTTATCTATAAGCGTGGTGGCATAAAAAATATTTACATCCCCATTTTTTATACATATAGCTCCAAAAGTAACGAAAAGAAAGAAGAAGGAAAGAAAGTGAGATGGGATCTTTTATTGAGGATTTTTCCTTTTTTTTTTCTTTTTTTTTTCTTCTTTGCAACAAGCAATATATACACAACGATCCCAACTCAGAGAGAGATAATGATGTACAAGAATGTTTTTCTCTTTGTTTTTTTTAGAATAAGAGATTTGGAGCTAGGAATTAGTGGCAGGGGAAAATGCCATAAAATAGAATCACTAAGGGGAGATTCACCAATGATTTTAAAAGTAGAGAAATGATGTTCAAGATTTGTGGAGAAAGAAATAAATATAACTCTCGGTTCACTCTATAAGACATGCACGACAACTTCAGCAGGGTAATCTAATCTACTCAGTTTCGATCACAAAAAAGCTAACTAATCCAGATATATCATAGCTAACATCATTCAATCATCCTGAAGTGAAGTGTACAATTCATGCATATAGAAGTGATATAGGAAAAGAAAGTCAGTACTCCAGATATAAGCATTCAATGCGTGAATCTTGGTGTGTTTTCTGTGATAGCATACATATGAATATTCAGACTCAGCTAATAATAAAATTTCATCCATTTTCATGCGGAAAAAGGTGTGGGTTACTATTCTAAATGCAAAGCAAGTCATAGCATCTGATATCTGAAATAAAACCTAAGACATGACAAATATAGCATGCATATAGAATAAGCTAAATCCAACGTCATCATCATCACAGAAAAGTCATCTCTAGCATGAGATGAAAAAGAAATAAAGATAAAGGGAAAATAGAAACTATGCAATGCGGCACACAGGAAAATAAGAAAAACGTGATGCATGGCAAAATAAAAGAAAAGTGATGAAAAATAAGTGCAAAATCGAAAAAATGGTGTGAAAAACTAAAAATAAAGGTGGCAAATCGAAAAAGAACGTGAGAACTCACTCCCCCAAGCTAAATGGCACAGTGTCCTCAATGTGCAAAGTGTGGCACACCGAGAGACAAGCGATGGGAGGGGCAAGTGAGGATGCATGCATGGGAAAATGGAAAGAAAAAGGTAAAATAAAGAAATGAAAATATGATGCGGACATGATGCATGCACAGATAGGAGCGATACATAGATAAAAATGTCACCAAAAACATCTCCCTCTCTCCCAAAATAGATATATAAAGATATGAGCAAAAAGAGAATACCATAATAAGTGAGGGGAGGGGGGTGGACAAAAAGTGCAACAGGACCCAGCAGAAATGGGCAGCACAACGGCAGGAATAAATCAAGGCATCAAGGGTGCCTAAGAAGGTGGTGCTGCGCCGTCTCCGTCCTGAGGCGGAGGCGGTGGTGGTGTAGGCTGCTGAGCTGGGGTGGGCGTGGAAGTGGAAGCAGGTCTAGTGTGTGTGGAAGTGTGTGTGGGAACCTGCTGGGTGGGTGGGGGTACGCGTGGGAGACGCTCCAAGACCTGTGTAAGGCAGTAGTGGATCTGGGGGATAAGCTCGAAGCGTCCAGCCATCGCAGAGACGGTGGAGGACAGGGTCCTAAGGTCACCTCTAAGACCACTCACCGCCAACTCAAGAGCACGTATGCTCTGCAGTACAGTGTCAGGCGGGGGTGGTGCAGAGGGACGCACCGGTCTAGGCTGTGCAGGGCGAGGCTGGCGTACGCGAGTAGAGTATGTAACGGGCTCAGCAGGGAAGGGGACAAAAGGTGCCGTGCCTGCAAATGTGGTCCTGGCCTCAGTGTGAGGCCGGGATACGCGGTGAGAAGTGGAGGCAGCGGCAGCAAAAGAAGAGTGCAAAAGTGGCTGCAAGGTGGCTAGAGAGGTCAGTGGCACAGAAGTGTGGACAGACACCACGACGCTCTCAGAAAATACAGCAGGGGTGGAGACAGAGGTAACTACCGCTGGGGCGAAAGTGTGTGGACCAAAAGGCGCAACCCCAGCGGAGATCATGCTAGCCATGGTCTCCACGACCGCGGCAAACGAGGGCTCTCCACTCTCAACAAAGGTCGACGGGCGCTCGGGGAGTGCGGAGCAAAGTGGCTTTACGGACAGAGGGCCAGTGGTGGTGGTGGAAGTGGTGGTGACAGCCTCGGAAGTGGTGGTGGAAGAGGGCTCAGCTGAGGTACTCGTGACACTGACAGAGGTGGGGACAGAGGTGTCAAGAGCGGCAGAAACATCAGGAATAGGCTGAGGGGCCACTGGGTCAACAGGGTGGGCGGTAGGCTCGGCAGGGTGTGCAGCATGGTCTGCGGGGGCAGCCTGGGCAGCGTGGGTAGCGTGGGCCTGCTCGGCCTCCTCGGCCTCGAGCACGTAGGTAGCGGGGATGAGAACATCCATCGCCGGGAGCCAGTCGACGTGGGCTGGTGCAATCTGAGTCCGAGCAGGGCTCGGGAGAATCATGTAGTCGGCACCATAAGGGCCGTACAACCAGACCCAGTGAATTTCACCATGCGGACGAAGCATCTTCATCCGGGCCATAACGTCTATCGACAGAGAAGTGGGGCCCGGGACGCGTCGCAAGTCGTCAGGTAGGTCCTCGTCGGTCATCATGGTAAGCAAGGTGATCAGACCGCCGCAGCATATCGGTGAGCGAGCGCCCACCGATACAATGATGCGGTCTAAAAACCAAGCCGCAATGTCGATCATGACGGCGGGGACAAGCTCATGTCCATACCTAGATAGAGCTCTGGGACGTGTCATCGCATAGAGCATGTAGAGCTCTGGCGTCGACATCGTGCCCGGCTCATATCTGGCCAAGAAGGTGGTCGCCATGAGGCGCTGGGCAATGCGTAGGCAGGGGTGGACAATGGCCGAGGCCTTGGCCCTACTAGGGTCAAAGGCAGCGTGGTGACCTGTAATCCGGGCCCAGAAGGCACCGGCGTCGAAGGAAGGTGGGGGGATATGGGTGGGGCCGTAACCGCGATCGGCACCGGGGACAGCGGGCCACGAGAAGAATGCTCTCATCATATCGAGAGTGACCTGGCACTCTCGATCCATGAACCGGAATGAGCATCCCTCGTCGGTCCGGGCGATCGAACTCAAAACCTCAAGTGTCGGGCGGGTAAAAGTATCCGCCGACACCTGCAGAAAATCTCGCCAGCCCACGTTGTCGTACAATGTGAGCATCCCCTCTAGTACCCCCAGGCGTCCTAGGTCAGCGAGGTGTGCAAACCTGGAGGGTACGATCGAGCGCTGGGAGATACGCTCGAAGACGGCGTGGTGTGCGTCGTCTCGGAACGTAATCCCGAGCGGCCCGACCAGTGGAGCCGGTGGTGGTGGCTGTGGGTCGGCGGGGAGAGGCTGTGCGGGCAGTGGGTGAACTGCAGGCTGTGCGGGGTGTGCGGGGTGTGTGGGGGACGGTGGAGGAGAGTCCTCCAACTCGTGGGAGGGGCCGGCATCATCCGACCGCTTCCGCTTAGCGGAAGCTCTCTTCGACCGCGGCCGTGTCCGGGGCGGCATATCGGCCCCGAGCGCGCCGAAAAGTGAAAAAAGTGCGGTGCATGTAAAAGAGTGGAAAGAGTGTACCCCGACACGCCGCGAGTGCTAAGCAGTGGAAGCGTGCGAAGTCAGCGCCTCCGCGAAGTCCGGATCAGCCCGTAGAAGCTCCCCTGGGCTCCCCTAAGCTCCAAAAAGCAACCTGCGCATGAAAAAGCGATATCAGCGAGTAATAATCAAAATGTATGGAGCAATAGGGGTATAATGGATAGATATAGAAATTGATTTGGGTTAGGGGGGCGTTTAGCACATGGATCCTCAAGAAATACACGAAAAGAGGAGAAAACGGCGAAAACAGGGGTACCGGAGGTGATCGGACGGGCGGCCGCCGGCGGCGACTCGGGCGAGGCGTCGGCGGTCCTCGGCTGGCGGTGGCGGGCCGAGCGGCGGCGGGGCGGTGCTGGTCGGGCGAGTGAGGGGTCGGGCGAAGCGATCGGGCGAGGGAAGTCGAGGGGTCGGGCGGTTCGGGGTTTTGCGATTTCGAAAACTGTGCCCCCCCTCGCCCCTTATATATAAAAAAAGTTACGACTCGGCCGAGTGACGTGGCACTCGGCCGAGCGTTACCAATGAAAATTTCCTCCCCGCCATCGCTTCGGCCGAGTGGCTTTGCCAGACTCGGCCGAGTGGAGTAGTATACTCGGCCGAGTGAGCCTTGTGTTCTGCTGTTTGTCTTCGTTTTGGCTCTAAACTACGTCTTTCTTCCTCCAATCGATTTCATCTTCCTCCTAAGCATCGAGCTCCTTCTTGGGGCGCTCCTCGTCGTCGTGTTCATCCTCCTCATAATGGATCTACCTATCTCCTCTCCTGTCAAGAAAAATAGGACCCGTTATCACAAAATTTTTGGGCGAACGACTCAAAACACTAAAAATTTCTAAAACGAAAGTAAAGAAAAAGTAAAAATAAAGCAAAAACCGTCGGGTTGCCTCTCGACAAGCGCTCGTTTAAGGTCATGAGCTCGACCCCCTATAATTTTCAATCAATGCGGGATGTTTGGTGCATATGAGATGCACCCATCAAACTTTCCGGGGAGCGCGCTTGGATTTGGATGTGGCGGCGGCGCGTTCTCCCTCGGTGGTCTCTCGTCTCGAATAGTGTTGGGGGGAGGCTCCCCCAAGCTAGCATTTGCTCCGGTCAACGGCTTTGCCGGTGATGCCGGTTTCCGTGCCGGCGGAGCTTTCTTCGGAGACTTTAATTTCGAGAGCTTGCAGAGCTCTCGAATCCTTGCGACATCAGCGTCGCCTTGATCATCTTCAGCGGAGAAGTCGGGGGAATCATCTTTATTCTCTTCATGGCCTAAATCCGGGCCTTCCTCGAAATCTTCATCAAAAAGAGCGCCAATTGAGTGAGGAATCGCCTCCTCTATCACCTCATCAAGGAGGTCCATGAGATCGTCCGACCGTCCCTTAAGCAAATATATTCTATTGGTTTCGCCCGTCGGGACTCCCTCGGAATAGTGTTTGAGCCTCTGACCATTTACTTTGAATGTGGAACCGTCCTTGCTTTCCAACTCGAAAGCTCCGCCCGGTTGTATGTGCTTGATTGTGAAAGGTCCGGACCAACGTGACCTCAACTTACCGGGAAATAGTCGGAGCCGGGAATTATAGAGCAAGACCTTGTCTCCTACTTTGAAGTCTGTGACGGTTATGCGGGCATCGTGAAGAATCTTGGTCCTTTCTTTGTAAATTCTTGAGCTTTCGTAGGCGTCTCTTCTTATCTCATCAAGCTCGTTGATGTCCAAGAGTCGCCTCACCGCAGCACTTTTGTAATCGTAATTAAAGGTTTTGATGGCCCAATATGCGCGGTGCTCCAACTCTACCGGTAAGTGGCAAGCTTTCCCATAAACGAGTCGGAACGGCGTGGTGCCTATGGGAGTACGAAAGGCCGTACGATATGCCCATAGAGCATCGTTTAGCTTCATCGACCAATCCTTTCTAGATCGATCCACCGTCTTTTCGAGAATTTGCTTAATTTCTCTATTTGAGACTTCCACTTGGCCGCTAGTCTGGGGGTGATAAGCCATGCCAACTCTATGATTTACCCCGTACTTCTTTAGCATGGCTTCAAACTTGTTCTCTATGAAGTGGCTTCCCCCGTCGCTTATCAAAGTACGCGGCACTCCAAAGCGCGGGAAGATATTTTGCTTAAAGAACTTGGAGACGACTCTTGCATCATTGGTAGGGGTGGCAATTGCTTCCACCCACTTGGAGACATAGTCAACGGCCAAAAGGATGTATTTGTTACCATTGCTCGACGGAAATGGCCCCATGAAGTCTACTCCCCAACAATCAAAAAGCTCAATTTCTTGGATGGGTCTCATCGGCATCTCATTGCGCTTGGAGATATTCCCGGTCCGTTGGCATCTATCGCACCCCTTCACAAAAGTGTGGGTGTCCCTAAACATTGTTGGCCAGAAGAATCCGCTCTGCAAGATCTTAGCGGTTGTTTTAGAGGCGGCGTGATGTCCCCGGCACGGTAGACCGTGGCAATGCAAAATGATAGACGTTGCCTCCTCTTTAGAAACACACCTACGAATGACACTATCTTTGCATATCTTGAAAAGGTAAGGATCTTCCCAAAAATAGCTACGGACCTCGTGCATAAATATCCTCTTTTGTTGCGTGGACATCCCATGCGGTTTGATTCCGCATGCCAAGTAGTTGACGAAGTCCGCGTACCAAGGTACTTCACCGGTCCTTACCGCATATAGCCTCTCGTCAACAAATGTGTCGTCAATAGGTAGGCTCTCATCCTCCTTGTCGCGAATGAGCCTAGATAAATGATCCGCCACGACATTGTCTATACCCTTCTTATCTCTGATCTCTAGGTCGAATTCTTGCAACAAGAGTATCCACCTAATCAACCGGGGTTTGGCCTCCTTCTTGTTTAAAAGATACTTCAACGCCGCATGGTCGGTGTGGACAATCACCTTGGAACCGAGGAGGTAGGAGCGAAACTTCTCTATGGAATAGACGACCGCTAGAAGCTCCTTTTCGGTAGTTGTGTAGTTTTTCTGCGCGTCATCCAATGTCTTGCTCGCATAGTATATCGCATGAAGCTTCCTATCTTTCCTTTGTCCCAATACCGCTCCAATGGCTTGGTCGCTAGCATCGCACATTAGTTCAAAAGGAAGGCTCCAATCCGGCGGTTGTATGATGGGTGCGGAGACTAGCGCTTCCTTCAAGGTGTTGAAAGCTTGCAAGCATTCTCCTGAAAAGTCAAAAGGAACATCTTTAGCGAGCAAGGAAGTAAGTGGTCGGGCAATCGAGGCAAAGTCCTTGATGAAGCGGCGGTAAAACCCCGCATGTCCAAGGAAGCCTCTAATGCCCTTGACATTAATAGGAGGAGGAAGTTTTTCGATTACCTCAATTTTTGCTTTATCTACCTCAATTCCTCTTGAGGAAACAAGATGTCCGAGAACTATACCTTCCGTGACCATGAAGTGACACTTCTCCCAATTGAGAGTGAGATTGTTTTGTTGGCACCTTTTTAGGACTTTAGTGAGATTTTCCAAGCAAGAGTCAAACTCACTTCTGTAAACCGAGAAATCATCCATAAAAACTTCCATAATATTTTCAATGTAATCGGAGAATATGGATGTCATACACCTCTGAAAAGTGGCGGGGGCATTACAAAGGCCAAACGGCATCCTACGGTAGGCATAGGTGCCATAGGGACAAGTGAAAGTTATCTTCTCTTGGTCATCTTCGTGCAAAGGGATTTGGAAGAATCCCGAATACCCATCTAGGTAGCAAAAGTATTTATGTTTTGCAAGGCGCTCAAGCATTTGATCAATGAAGGGCAATGGGTAGTGGTCTTTTCGGGTAGCTTTATTAAGTTTCCTATAGTCAATGCACATTCGCCATCCCGTGACGGTGCGTGTAGATATGGGCTCACCTTTTTCATTTTTTATAACAGTCATCCCCCCTTTCTTGGGGACGACGTGAACGGGGCTAACCCATCTACTGTCAGAGATAGGATAAATAATACCGGCTTCTAGCAATTTTAGGATTTCCTTTTTTACCACCTCCTTCATATTCGGGTTTAACCGCCTTTGAGGCTCAATGGAGGTGGCATCGGTATCCTCCAAATGGATCCTATGCGTGCAAAGCCTAGGGCTTATCCCTTTTAGATCGGAGATAGTGTAGCCCAGGACGTCCTTGTGACTCCTAAGAACGTCTAGGAGTTTTTCAAGCTGATCTTGTGTGAGGTGGGAATTGACTATCACCGGGAAAGTTAATTTATTACCCAGAAAGGCATACCTTAGATTCGGTGGTAGTTGTTTAAGCTCTACCTCAGGTGGCGCTGCTCCTTCCACTTCATCGGCTCGCATGAGTTCGACTTCTTCCTTGTTATCCGGGTTTAGCTCATGTTCAGGTGGCATGCTCTCTTGTGACGAGTCAGACTCGCTACTTAGTGAGGACGAGGCATCGAAATAGGCGCCCTCCGATTCATTGCTAGCATCGCCAAAACCTTCACTCTGCTCCGGTTCATACCTGGAATCAAGAAACACATCAGACGATTCATAAAAACAAGAGTGAGCGTCATAGAGTGTAACTCCCTGAATGTCGGTTTGCTCGAAGGGTTCTTCGGGAGCATAGTGTTCTTCGACACTTGCTCTATTGTCTTCGAAATACAATTTGTCGTCGACCACGTCAACTCTGACATTGCCTCCGATAGTCCCCTCCGGGGAGATTTCGTCCATCACAAAACTAGCAAATAGTTGTTCGTCGGGGTCCTTGATATCGATAGCAAATGCTCCGGTAGCGTGGACCTCGTCGACAAGCTCCTTAAGGAGGTCTGTGAAGGAGTCATAGTCTTCCCGACTGAGTTCTATTGTTGGCATTGCATCCTCCATTCTCCCTGTTAAGATCCGGGTGGTCGATGCCGAACACCGTCTAAACGCGCCTCCCCGGCAACGGCGCCAAAAACTTGGTCGGTCCTGAGTATACACCCAAAGAACGGTTGTAGTTTTACCGCAAGCGCACGGTGTAGCGGCGAGCGGGATATCGAACACAGGGATGACGAATGACCGTGCTTGCTCCTAATCAACCTGGCTATTTAAGAATAGAGAAAATTGCCTTGTGCGATCCTGTCACAATCGTCAGACAAATGTGTGAAATATCAAATCAAATAAAGAACGTCTAGGGAATGGGGAATTCCCGCTACTCACCGTATTTCATAAATGTGGTTCATCGGTATCAAAATTTCTAGAATAAGAATTCGGATGAACTAGTTGCAACTAAATGTGGAACCAAGCTCACGCTCTCGTGCTGTTGCCGGTCTATAGCTATCCTAGGGTCGGGTCCAATCTCTTGCAAACCCCACCCTAGGGAAGCTAGCATTAGGATCAACATCATCGTCCAATCGCGCACCGAACCCAATCTCTTGCAAACTCGGTCCACGATCTAGATTAGGATAGTTCCTACCCGTCCAATCTCTTGCAAACGGGTATCGGTATGGAATTGCAACCGGGAATCCTAGTATCGGTCCAATCTCTTGCAAACCGATATTTTGAAAATCCGATTCCAACCCAATTCGGATTTCTAGGGCTTCCTATCAAATTGGGATCCAATCTCTTGCAAATCCCAATTGATATGAATACCTAGCAATCCGTAGTAAATCGATCCCAATCTAATCTCTAATAGCAATTCTAGCTCAATTTCTACCAATTCATCACAAATATGAAAGTGGGCTTGTAGGGTTCATCCCCACGCCCCAAGACGTGGAGACTACTCACAAATCATAGCAAGATCACAAAAATAATCGTTGAAATAAGCAATAGAATTCATCACAACAATGATATAAACAATAAAAATAGAATTTTTAGGGAAAAGAGATGCAAACCAATGTAGTTCTTCAATTAATCTAACAAAAATCCAAGTTTTGCTTCTTCTCCAATCACAAGAATAAAGCTAAAAAAACTAATCTAGAAAGCTGCAAAAAATCTAAGAGAGAGCTCTCAAAACTAGGGTAAAAACAGGGCTTAAATAGCCCCAAAAATCGTCCAAAAATCGTGACCAAAATACCCCTGCACAGCCTGTTTTCCGCAGTTTTCGCTACAGGCAGCGCATCGCACTCGGCCGAGTGACAAAAGTCGCTCGGCTGAGTGAAGACCCTGCAATTTTCCAGTAAGTCGGGTCTTTCAGGGGTCTTCAGTTCGGGGGCGGCTCGGCCGAGTGAGTTGTCGTCACTCGGCCGATGACTTCACTGCACTCGGGCGGACGGGATTTACCACTCGGCCGAGTGGGTCTTCTGAAGTTCAGGCAGCCGAAAAACAGTAACTTCGATGTTTTGGAAGGGCTTCGTCTGGGCGCCACTCGGGCGGACGTGGTATCGTCACTCGGCCGAGTGGGTCTTCTGTGCTCGGCCGAGTGCACAGGTAACTCGTGTCTGAACTGGTCGGCCGAGCAGTGTCTCGCTGGTCGGCCGAGTGGCTCCTCCACTCGGCCGAGTGGGACACAAAAAATGCCCAATCTGCTTGTTTTGGCCTCCTCGTCGCTCCTGCGACGTCCATTCTTCTTCCGCTCCTCTCCAACAGCAAAATATCCCTCGGGGAGGTCGTCGGTGACCGTCTAGAGTAAGCGCATCTCGAGATCACTCCAAATCGCGCCAAATCACCTGAAATGCGACAAAAACAACAAATCGTGAAAAGCATCGCAATATCGTCGATATATCGTGAAAAACATGATTTGGGCGATCTAAATGGCATGCAAATATGCGGAAAAAAGGTGTAAAATAAGGAGTGATCAGAGACCCTATAGCCTGACCATACTACATGTGGGGCTCAAAATCCCAGACGATAGAGATCACGAGTAGTAGGTGTCATCCCTGTTTTGGTATCATACTTATGTGGTTAACTCATTGACATGAGTATTGTCGGGACCACCCTGACTGTATCCATGATCAATACCGTAGTTTTAGTCCCCTCGTCAAACTATATCGCCTAGTCAAGCCTAGGGTGTTGGAAGCAACGATTTAGGATCTCTAGTTTGATGATTACAAACGTTGTGTTATATGTAACGTGTGTGCTAAGTATGTTTCAGGAAACGCGAAACAATAATCTTCTCAATAGTTGGAGTAATTGCTAATCGTATAGCAAGTTGAAAGGAGAAGAGGTGGTGTGCACAAAGCTATTTGTTCTTGGTCAATATTGGGAGAGATGGAGACAAATATAATCAAAGTGGGTTTTGATCAAATCAATTAAAGATCTTTTTCTCCTATCTATTCCCAATTCAAATCCCATTTAGACCAAGTCAATCTTTAAATCAATCTCTAAATCCTAGCCATCCTTCTCGGCTTCGATTGCCGCAAACCCTAGTCATCTCTATATAAAAACCATCAAGCCAGGAGAAGAAAAAATCGGCCTCACATCATTCCAAAAAGCAACGCAAGACCATTAAAAAAGGTGGGGGATCAAAAGGAGCAGCTGCCAATTTCCTATGAAGACACGCTGAGAAAAAAAAAGAGACAACCTCTTCAAGCCCACGCACATGGCTTCATTTTGTTGGGGATTAAAAGTAAGTTTTTTTTAATAACTAATTAACTAAAGCTTCATCTTGTTGTTTGGTGCAGGAACACAAAAATAAAAAAAGGGCCTCTGCGTCATTTGTTCTAGGAGAAGGCTGCAACAAGTAGAGGGCCGCACCTATCAAAAAGAATAAAAAAAACAAGGGGGCCGGTTTCTCTTTAAACCCAAGATTTATTTTTTTTGCAGAGGAGCACTTGTGCAAGTGTTGACAAGAGGCAACTCACGCAAGGATCCTCCCAAGAGCAAGCAACCGAATTGAGCACCTCGTTGCACACAAGGGGAATTAATCAAAAGAGCACAGTGCCAAGAAGCCGGCCTTCATTCTCCTTGCATCTCCCAAGATCACAGGACCTTTTTTTATTTCAATCAATAATGAAGTGCACCTGCTAGACAAAACGAAAAGGCACTCTCACAGATCAAGGACGGCTACTACTAAGGTTAGTGTCTTGAATCCTCTTATTAATTAATTGCTAAAACTGTGTGTCTTTATGTATGCATGTTGAAAGAATCAAAGCCCATCAAGTATCAAGCAAGTGGCCGAATCACCAAGAGCAGCCAAACCAAACAATCAATATTCAGCCACAACATTTGACCTTCACCATCCTCTCTCTTAATTTTGCAAACAAACAACAGAGCCACAAAAAGCGGAGAGGCTGCCGAATTGATTTCCGAGAGCTCTTCTTTAGAGGAGGCCAAAATAATTGAGGGGACAAACAAAAATCTCAAAAAGAGAGAGAGATTAGCATTCTTTATTATCATTAACTCTCTTGTTGTGTTTTCCCTTAGCTCTTGATTGATGCAGGTTGCATGTGGCCATAATCAATTCATTAATTCGTTTCCATGTGCAACAAGTTAACAAGCTTCAGGTGAAGCAAAGTTCTGTCCAAGAATTAGGCACCTCCTTCAAAACCCAGCAAGTGGCTGATCTCCATCTCACCATCTACGACGTTGCCGTGAAGAATAACGAAAGGCGTATCGCAACTTTCAATTTCGGTGGAAGGCGCAAGTTTCATCGAGAGGGGAGCCGAACTATTGAGGGGACATCAGAGACTACATCTACGTCAGACGAGATCTGACCCGTGCTGATTGACGAGGACATCACCGCTACACAAACTGAGATTCCTAAACTCTATTTTATCATTATTTTGTGTAGCTGTTGTGTTAGATCCTCGTAGGGGAAACTTTATCATCTGAGTTACTTTTGGAGACCTGACGATTTGGGAGTCGTCACGGAGGGAGAGCATCTGACTAGATTGAGAGTGTAGAGCACGTGGTGTGCGTACGAGCTAGGTGAGAGTAGATTTGGGATCTTGACTCGTTGTAGCTGTACATGATTACACATCTATCTAGTATTTGCTTTTGGGGGCTGGAGTAGGTCGTGGGGACGACCGAACCAGGGTATATCTGTGCGTATACTATGATTGCATTCTATTTACTCTGCTTGTGCCTATAACTGCGTGTGTTTGTTCGTGGGTTGCACGAATATTTTTATTAGCGTATTCACCCCCCCTTAGGCTACGATCCAGATCCAACAAGTGGTATCAGAGCCAGTTTAGAGGATCCAGTATAGATTTTTTTATAACCATGAATATATCTGATTGTGTATTTGCTGAAGGTCAGTCTATAGCCCGTCCCCCTAAGTTTAACGGTGTAGACTTTGCATATTGGAAGGCTATGATGAAAATCTATCTAGTGTCTGTAGATTATGATGTGTGGGATATTGTTGAAAATGGTTATAGTCTACCCACTATTAAAATTGAAGACACTGTTATGATTAGGCCTAATGACAAGTGGGATTTAGCTGATAAAAAACTTTATACTCTTAATGGTAAAGCTATGAATGCGCTTATATGCTCTCTTGATAAATCTGAGTTTAATCGTATCTCACATTGTCTAACTACGCAGAAAATCTGGCATACTCTGGAGGTGACACACGAGGGAACATCGCAAGTAAAGGAATCCAGACTTGCGTTGCTGAGCACTGAATATGAGAGCTTCCGCATGCTACCAACAGAATCTATGAAAGAGATGTTTGCGAGGTTCACAGACATCGTCTACAAATCCAGTTCCCTCGGTAAGCCATACTCTAGCCATGAACAGGTACGAAAGATCTTAAGGGCGCTACCAAGCTCGTCCAGGCCTAAAGTCACCGCTATTCAAGAAGCTAAGGACTTATCAACAATGAAAGTGGAGGACTTGATAGGCAACCTGATGTCACACGAGCTTGAGTTGCTGAGTATAGAAGGCAGAGAGTAACCTGAAGAGAAGACCAAAGCTTCCACACCATTAGCTCTTCAAGCTAACGACGACGATCTTGATGAAGAGCAAGCCCTAATAGTCAGAAACTTCAGGAGATACATTCAGACTGATCAAGGAAGAGCTGAGATGGGAAAAAGGTTCATTCGTTCTAATAATTCTAATTTTGGTAGAAATTCCTATGATCAGAAAGCTATTAATAGAAGTGAATGTTTTAAATGCAGGAAGAAAGGGCACCACATAAAAGATTGCCCACAACAACACACATCTCAAGTTGCAAAAGAAAAAACGAAAGTGCTGACGTGGGACATGGATAGCAAAGCTGAGGAGGAGGATGAGGAACACGAAGCCCACTCCTGCATGGCATTAATGGCTAAACACAATGAGGTAGAATCTCCCACTAAAGTTGAACTTTTAGAAATTTGTAAAGGAATGCAACATAGAATTGATGAGCTAGAAGCTGATGTGGAATGTTATAGGAATGATTACTTTGATATGCAACAAATTGAGTATGACATGTCTATAGAAATGAAAAATCTTAAACAAGAGCTTGTTGCATGCAAATCTACCATCACCATTTTAGATAAAGAGAAAGCTAACTTGTCTGAAAAAATTGATTGTCTTTCATGTCCCTCTTTATTAAAGGATATTAGCATGTATAAGCTAGATAAGACAAAGCTTGAAGTTGAAAATGAATTGCTTTCTGAAAAGATTAACATGCTAAATCTCGAACTTAAAGAAAAAGTGAGGGATTTTGAAAAGAAAGAAGAGGAGAACAAGCGTGCTTTCATTAGTAAATGCACTTTGCTTGTGAATGAAAACGATATCTTGAAATCCAAAGTCACCACCCTAGAATTGTCATTAAAGAGATTTTCCATATGAAAACAAAACTTGGATATCATTCTCGGAAATCAATTGTATGGCAATAATAGGCGTGACCTTGGATTTAGTGCTAAAAATGTTGAAAAGCCTAAGTATAAAAAATTTCACAATGTGCCATCCATTGCTAAAAATGTTTATGCAAAGTGTTTTACATGTGATAGTGTTGGTCACACATAGTATCATTGCAAATATAGGAACTCTAATATTAAATTCAAACAAATATGGGTTCCTAAATCTTTGTTGACTAACACTAGTGGACCTTGTTGGATTCCAAGGTCACACACGACACCTCTTTTGTAGGTGGATGGAAATTTGGCGAGGAGCGATAAATTGAGAGTCTCATTATTTTAGCTCCTTAGTCAAATAGCGACGCGAAGGTATATCTCATTCTTTGAACTTAATGCGTACCCTCATAGCATTTTTTTGTTAACATTTTTGTGTGCTTGGATTTTCCTTGTTTTTGTTTTTGTTTGCTTGATTGTTTTTAGTGTGTTTTTAGTTTTTTTTATAAAACCAAAAAAAAATGAAAAAGACAAAAATAAATTGAGCTTATTGCATATCTTCCTCTTTGCATCATTCTAGTGCTACAACTGAATGATGATCATATCTATGTAGAAATTGTAGTATTATTTTTTTGGCTACATGCGTATGTTTTATTTCAATAATAGCCATGCCAAGTTCAATGCTTTAATAATATGATTTCTACACCTACTCTCACTACCACGAATATTAGACTATGTCGTACATTTGGAGATACTATTTATGAATAGTGGAAAGTGAAAGTAGGAGGATTATTAACTGAAAAATCTAAGGGATATGATGTGATTTTCCATGAATAAAAATTGAGCATAAGACAACGGAAATGAATATGAAAAAAAAAATGAAAATTGCTCCGTATGAAAAAATGGATACGATTCATGGCAAATACACTACCCACGAGTATCCAACATAAGCTTTACGGGTAATCTTTAGCGTTGGTATTTTTACTCGTCAAGCAATGTCACCCCCACATCTAAGAGTCCTTTTAGGCTATGTTTTGGGGTGTGATACCTTGAACTCATCTTTGATGAGGTGGGAAAAATCAATCCTAGGTGATACAAAGTTATTTGGAAAATGGTGGATTGATTTGGTTGAATTTGTAAAAGTATCTCCCTTTGTACTTCCATGTTTAATAATTACACTTACACGATATGTTGAATTCTAATTATTATTATCGTTGGATTTGAAGTGCTAATTATAGAATGACGACATGCAAATGCTAGTTATAGTTAATAATGCTCTCTTTTTGTATGTGGTATGTTTTAATCTTCAAGAATACACTTTTGATGATGACAAAGGGGGAGAAAAGTGTTGAAAGATTTGTGGTTTGTGGTATCAATGTTGGCTCAAAATACGGTATTATTGATTGAAGGGGGAGCATTGAAATACATGAAAATGGTGAGCTTGGAAAAAGGAGGAGCATGCTAATTTATAACAAGCATGCTAATTTATATTGTTATATTGTGCATGAAAGTAATGTTTGATCTCATCTCATTGAGTATATCATATTTGTTATATTGTGCATGAAAGTAATGTTTGATCTCATCTCATTGAGTATATCATATTGCATTACATCCTTCATCACACGTCACACACGCACACTTATTTGTACAAATCCTTTATGGGTTTGTCATCATCAAAAGGGGGAGATTGTTGGAAGCAACGATTTAGGATCTCTAGTTTGATGATGACAAACGTTGTGTTATATGTAACGTGTGTGCTAAGTATGTTTCAGGAAACGCGAAACGATAATCTTCTCAATAGTTGGAGTAATTGCTAATCGTATAGCAAGTTGAAAGGAGAAGAGGTGGTGTGCACAAAGCTATTTGTTCTTGGTCAATATTGGGAGAGATGGAGACAAATATAATCAAAGTGGGTTTTGATCAAATCAATTAAAGATCTTTTGCTCCTATATATTCCCAATTCAAATCCCATTTAGACCAAGTCATTCTCTAAATCAATCTCAAAATCCTAGCCATCCATCTCGTCTTCGATTGCCGCAAACCCTAGTCATCTCTATATAAAAACCATCAAGCCAGGAGAAGAAAAAATCGGCCTCACATCATTCCAAAAAGCAACGCAAGACCATTAAAAAAGGTGGGGGATCAAAAGGAGCAGCTGCCAATTTCCTATGAAGACACGCTGAGAAAAAAAAAAGAGACAACCTCTGCAAGCCCACGCACATGGCTTCATTTTGTTGGGGATTAAAAGTAAGTTTTTTTAATAACTAATTAACTAAAGATTCATCTTGTTGTTTGGTGCAGGAACACAAAAATAAAAAAAAGGGCCTCTGCGTCATTTGTTCTAGGAGAAGGCTGCAACAAGTAGAGGGCCACAACTATCAAAAAGAATCAAAAAAAACCAAGGGGGCCGGTTTCTCTTTAAACCCAAGATTTATTTTTTTGCAGAGGAGCACTTGTGTAAGTGTTGACAAGAGGCAACTCACGCAAGGATCCTCCCAAGAGCAAGCAACCGAATTGAGCACCTCGTTACACACAAGGGGAATTAATCAAAAGAGAACAGTGCCAAGAAGCCGGCCTTCATTCTCCTTGCATCTCCCAAGATCACAGGACCTTTTTTATTTCAATCAATAATGAAGTGCACCTGCTAGACAAAACGAAAAGGCACTCTCACAGATCAAGGACGGCTACTACAAAGGTTAGTGTCTTGAATCCTCTTATTAATTAATTGCTAAAACTGTGTGTCTTTATGTATGCATGTTGAAAGAATCAAAGCCCATCAAGTATCAAGCAAGTGGCCGAATCACCAAGAGCAGCCGAACCAAACAATCAATATTCAGCCGCAACATTTGACCTTCACCATCCTCTCTCTTAATTTTGCAAACAAACAACAGAGCCACAAAAAGCGGAGAGGCTGCCGAATTGATTTCCGAGAGCTCTTCTTTAGAGGAGGCCAAAATAATTGAGGGGACAAACAAAAATCTCAAAAAGAGAGAGAGATTAGCATTCTTTATTATCATTAACTCTCTTGTTGTGTTTTCCCTTAGCTCTTGATTGATGCAGGTTGCATGTGGCCATAATCAATTCATTAATTCGTTTCCATGTGCAACAAGTTAACAAGCTTCAGGTGAAGCAAAGTTCTGTCCAAGAATTAGGCACCTCCTTCAAAACCCCGCAAGTGGCCGAGCTCCATCTCACCATCTACGACGTTGCCGTGAAGAATAACGAAAGGCGTATCGCAACTTTCAATTTCGGTGGAAGGCGCAAGTTTCATCGAGAGGGGAGCCGAACTATTGAGGGGACATCAGAGACTACATCTACGTCAGACGAGATATGACCCGTGCTGATTGACGAGGACATCACCGCTACACAAACTGAGATTCCTAAACTCTATTTTATCATTATTTTGTGTAGCTGTTGTGTTAGATCCTCGTAGGGGAAACTTTACCATCTGAGTTACTTTTGGGGACCTGACGACTTGGGAGTCGTCACGGAGGGAGAGCATCTGACTAGATTGAGAGTGTAGAGCACGTGGTGTGCGTACGAGCTAGGTGAGAGTAGATTTGGGATCTTGACTCGTTGTATCTGTGCAGGATTATACATCTATCTAGTATTTGCTTTCGGGGGCTGGAGTAGGTCGTGGGGACGACCGAACCAGGGTATATCTGTGCGTACACTGTGATTGCATTCTATTTACTCTGCATGTGCCTATATCTGTGTGTGTTTGTTCGTGGGTTGCACGAATATTTTTATTAGCATATTCACCCCCCCTCTAGGCTACGATCCAGATCCAACATAGGGTACGATCAAACTGTCAACCCCAATAGCTTAAAACTTGGTTAGTTTTTATCGATCTTTAGTTAAATAATGTTGGACTTCTTCCAACATACTTTGGCCAAAGTTTTCACTAAAGACCGAACCAACACATGCGACACTAACTCCCTATAACGGGAGAGATGAATTCTCTCTTGGTCATTACTCTCCTCGCACGCTTCAAGTGTCACCCAACCAAAGACCTTTCGACATGCCTTGCTTCAAAGCTAGATCAGAAATCTAAGTGACACCGTTCACGTACAAGTTCTTACAATGACGTCAAGTCTAAGAACCAACTAGCCTATCATCACAGAGAGTTATCACTGACAAATTAGTTATGTTGACCATGTGATAACTCTCGTTGGGTCGTTCAGTGAACTCATTCTCCAATAAGCACCTGTGTCTCGTCTCCGACTTCGCCAAATCGAACGACCATGAGATCATCGTCTCCACTTCATGGTGAAGACAAAGACACAATGGTATATCCAATGATTCGATATCCTTTTCTCGAAACATCTATGAACACGAACTGTTTTAGACTTATGCTAGTAACAGTCAAACAATTCTCCATGATCGAGATCGTCATTTCGATATTGCTTTAACCTTGCATTAAGTATTAGGACTTTACCTTAGTTCTAATGTCGACTACATTATTATTAACTTAGATAAATTCTTACCATATAGCTAACTGTAATTTTGAACAAGATGTTTGTACACTTACACAGAGATAAATTGCCTCGAGTTCGAGGGCATACCTATCTCCCAATATCTTTCACTTACACGCATGCCCATTTATCCTGGTATCTCATACCACATTTACACATAAGTCTGTATGGACTTTATGTGACAGAGCCTTCGTGAGTGCATCTGCTAAACCGTTTTTAGTATAGACTTATGGAGTTTCTATGTTCATGTTAGACCACACATTTGAATCTCATCCAAATACTTTCCTTGATCTCTTTGAATCCATAATAATTGTCTTGCTAGGATCTCATCCAGCTCATCATATCTTACGAGAATATGCCAAATAAGTTACTGGTCATTTAGTCGGTTTATAATCATTTATGATAAAGTGTCAAACTTTTTGACCACTTGGTCAAACCATATGTTCCGGCTCCTTGATGCCTCGCATGTTTTATTCGCTCCCACTGACCTTGAAAGCTCTCTGCCTGATTCATATAAGTTCGTTCTTCTAAATCATATTTAGAAAATAGACTATACATAAATGCTCCAGTTTTCATAGCCATCATGTAATGACCCGCTCTCAGGGGGGCCATTATTGAGTATTGGACTTCTCCCTACTTGGTGTTAATGATGAGCAAACATAAATACTTATGACTAATCCCCTATTTTGCAGTTAATTCATTGCATAAGCTTATTATGAAGATCTACTTGTAATGGATGACACTCAAAGATCATTGAAGGCAAATGAAATGGGTTGGATGATCGTAGATGGTGACTGAAGCTCCATGCAGACTTCAAGCTCATGCATTGGATAAAAGAGAGAGTTCGTCAAATGTAACTTTCTTATCTCTCTTCTAGTATGTAGCTTAGAAGTAGAACATTGTTGGAGCACACACACATCTTTATTTCAGTCATAGGACATCATTAGATCAATCGTCCTTAGACTCCAATTCATTTCTATATTGATTGTGCATGTATCGTTTATAACAGTCGACTGGTGAACGTTTTACAGTCGCATGTCTCAAAAACAGTCGACTGTGTTTTGTTATATAGTCGCCGGTTATGCACAAACTTTTACAGTTTAGTTTTGGGCTTCTTTGTTTTAATTCTTACAGGCGACTTATGAATGATTCACAGGCGCATGTCCAAGTGACAGTCGACTGTGTTTTGTTAATCAGTCGTCTGTCTTTCTATAGCCCATAGTCCATTTCTCTGATTCCTCTGGCTAGTCGACTTATGTTGGATTTACAATCGACTGTCCATTGGAACAATCGACTGTCAATACTACAACAGTCATCTGTCTGTGAGCCAATTTGTTGACTCAACTCTCTGGAAAATCTCAGGGTTTTGACAGTCGTCTGTAGAAGGAATTACAGTCGCATGTTCTGATTAACAGTCGACTGTCTTCTCTTCATCAGTTGTCTGTCCTGTTATCCCAGATGTTTTCCAGAATTCTTCAACTTACCCAACTTACGGCCAGTCGCCTGTAGTAGGATTTACAGTCGCCTGTTGGTTCAACAATCGACTGTCTATGCCTCATCATTCGACTGTCCACGTGGTAAATTACTCTTATGAATTCTCACCTACCATCTCTGACTGTGCAGCAGTCGACTGTGGTTTCCTTAACAGTTGACTGTCTATGCCTCATCAGTCGACTGTCCACATGGTAAATTACAGTTATGAATTCTCACCTACCCTCTCTGACTGTGCAGCAGTCGACTGTGTTTTCCTCAACAGTCGACTGTCGCGAGCCCAGATTCTATCCGTTGAGTTTTTCCTCACGGATTTCAAAGCGGTTTTGCTGAATTCATTTGTAGGGTTTTGAGAAACCTATATAAGGAGCATCTACTATTCCATTGAGAGGTTATTCATTCTTCCAAGTTTCATTTTGCTAAATCTCTCAATATCAAAGCTCTCAAAAACCCTAAAGCCCTAAGAATTCCTATCTACAATCTCTTGCTCTCCAACCTAGAACCAAAGAGATATCTTCTAGGCATTTGGTGCAGTCAAGAGAAAGGGCTTTCCTCTCTTCCAAGAGAGTCTTTCAACACACAACACACTTCTCCTTCAAGTTCTACTTCAAGACATATGTGATTGTAAGTGTTGCTTTCATATTTCATAACTTTTGTTATTCGAATTTACTCTCGGGTTGTGAGAGTGGTTTGCTTGCTCCCAAGTTGTGGGAGTCAAGGTTAATCGATTGTATTCCGATTTCACTTGTAGGATTGCTACAAGTGGGTTTTAAGAAAACCTCAAGTTAGGGTTCTAACTTGAGTATCCGGTTGTTAACCGGGTAGAAGGGACGTAGGATTACCAGGAACAAGTCGGGAAGTGACTTGGGTAATCCGAATCCTTGAAACATCCTTGTGTTTGCATTTGTTTCATTTTGGGTTTATTTCTATTCCGCACTATTTTTGTTGGTTAGGAATTTAAATTGGTGTAGCTATCTTTTTAAATTGCTTAAAAACTATTCAACCCCCCTTCTAGCGTTTTCTCTATAGCCAAGGTCCTTACAATTGGTATCAGAGCACAAGTTTATAGCTATGGCATCCAACAACAACAACGTTCCTTCACCGATTTCGTACAACAATCACGATCGTGATGGAGCGTCCACTCTTTTCGAAGGTCAATCCACGGTGCGCCCTCTACGTTTCAATGGCACGAACTTTGGCTATTGGAAATGCCGGATGGAGACGTTCCTTAGGAGTGCTTCACTTTGGAGAACCCTCCACAAGGAATACGTCGAGCCCACCGAAGAGAATTTCGAAAAATGGACGGCTTCCAAGAAATCTGTCGAAGTCAACAATGCAAAAGCAATGAATGCTCTTCATTGTGCGTTGGACCCGAATGAGTTCAACAAGATATGCACATGTAAGAGTGCATATCAAATTTGGAACCATCTCGTTGTTACCCATGAGGAAACGAACAAGGTAAAACTTTCTAAACTCTATGTTGCCGTGCAAAACTTCGATATGTTTCATATGTAGGAAAATGAAAACATAGCATCGATGTATGGACATTTTACCGACATCACCAATGAACTAGAAGCTCTTGGCCAAACATACACCGAACCAGAAAAGGTAAGGAAGATCATAATGGGAATGACCTCCAAATGGGAAAGAAGAGCTATCGCCATCGAGGAGGTCAACGACTTGAAGACTTACACAGTTGTGAATCTTATCGGGACTCTCATGTTTTATGAAGTAAGACGGGAGAACCGATTAAAGATTTGAGCTATGATGAATCCTTCAGAGGCCAAGAAGAAAGCTTTGGCATTCAACGCCAATTCCTCATCCTCCGATAGTGAAGAATCAGAAGATGAGATGAACTTGGGTGAGATGGCCCAAATGGCGAAGAAGTTCCAACGCTTCTTTCGCAAAGGTAAATTTTCTTATAACAAAAGATTTGAGTCTACTAATAATACTTCCTCTCTTTTCTTTAAGTGTAACAAGCCAGGGCACATCAAGAAGGATTGCCCAATGCTTAGAAACAAAGAGAAGTGGAAGGCTCCGAAGTACCACAAGTCCGACAAAAATAAGAGAGATATGAAGAAAGGACTCGTCGGTACATTCGATGACTCAAGTGGAGACTCATCAAATGATTCCGATGATGAGAAGGGTGAAAGTGCCCACATGTGCTTCATGGCCCGAGAAGATTCACTCTCCGATGAGAGTGATTCCGACATGGATGAAACCGAGGTAACGATGGATGAATTATGTATTGCTAATAAAGAATTATTTGCTAGGTATCAATCTCTAATGCTTAGATATACTAGCGTAAAGAAATTGAATGTTAGCAATCCATCCATTCCATGCATTATCACCAATGACACCATTGTTGCACTTGAGAAAGCGAATTTAGCTTCTCAAAATGTCACTTTGAGAAATGAGGTGAATACCCTCTTTTCTCGACTAAATCAAACACATCCTAATGATAATAGTGATCTAGTTTCACGACACACACAATTAGGTTTAGAGAATGATTCTCTTAAAACCCAAGTGCACAAGCTCAAAGCAGGGTGTCCACCTTGGATACCAATATTTCTTCTCTTAAGGAGAAATATGAGCTCATGTCCTCCTGTATTGTGAGATTCAATAAGGGAAAAGGACAATTGGACGATTTGCTTGCAAACCAATTTCCGGCCACACATCGTGTTGGCCTTGGTTTTGTGGAAGCAAATGCATCCAATGCACGCACTTCCTATAGTGGTGTCACTATAGACTTTGTGAGGCCTTCCTCCGGTGCATCCACAAGTGGTGTCAAATACATTATAGGTAGTAAACCTACCAAGAAAGCCACCACTTCACCGTCTCCTATTTTTGACAAGAAACCCACTAAGGGTGGAAACTAAAAGACAAGCCATGCTTACATGTACACAAACTTTCATCCACGTAGGAAATCTCCAACTTCACAAGTGGATACTCATGACACTTTCTATGCTCCACACCCATGAACACGTACAGATCCACACATGAGAAATACTCGTGTACGTGCTCCTATGTACCCATATGCTCATACGCATCATTCTTACATGTATGCACATCATCTGCATGTCATGCATGACCCATATGTTTCATACAACATGCATGTTCCCAAGCATACATATAATCCTCATATGTCCAATGCATATCCTCTACCTCATTTATATGCTAGAAACCATGTTCCTAAGAAACATGCACTACGTAGAAATCTAACAAGTATGCATGTAACTAGGAAAAGGACTCCCAAAACATACACCATTTGGGGTCCTAAGAACACTAGCTTAAATGATAGGAATGCATATGTTGATTCCTATTTTCATGACGTTATTAATAATGGTAATTATGTTGGGAAGCGGAAGTCCACTTGGACTTGGCTTCCAAAGGCTAATCCCCTTGGACCCAACAAAAATTGGGTACCATGAGCTTATGGTATATTATGTAGGTACCCAAGAAAAATAAAAAGAGCAATAAAGATCAAACTAGCTCTAAAAGGAAAGGATAGATTCTCGACAGTGGTTGCTCCAAACACAAGACGGGAGATCCTTCATTACTCTCCGAAGTGATTAGCATCAAGAACGGTGCAACGGTCACTTTTGGAGGTAACCAAAAGGGAACCATCATTGGAGTAGGTATAGTCGGAAACCCCTCCAAACCTTTAATTACTAATGTATATCTTGTTAGTGGTTTATGTCACAACCTTATCTCCATTAGTCAACTTTGTGACAAAGGTTACAAGGTTAACTTTGGAGAAGGTATGTGTGAAATTGTTGATTCTAATTTGCATGTTTTATTTACTGGTATTAGGCGTAAAAATATTTATAATTTGAGCTTGCCTAAAACCGTAGAACATTGCTTAGTTGCTAACACAAATGAACAACTATTATGGCATCGCCGTTTTGGTCATGTTTATTTCAAGAACTTATATAAGTTAACTAAGCATGATCTAGTCAAAGGATTTCCAAAAATTTCTTTTAGTAAGAAAAACTTTTGTGATTCATGTCAAAGAGGTAAACTTAGTAAATCATCTTTTAAGCTCAAAGAAGGCATTACTTCTAAGAGGCCCCTAGAACTACTTCATCTAGATTTGTTTGGGTCAACTAGAACCGCTTCTTTAGGCAATGCTCATTATGGATTAGTTGTCGTTGACGACTTCTCTAGATTTACTTGGGTTTCATTCTTAACTAATAAGAGTAAGCTTTTGAAGAGTTTACCATATTTGCAAAGAAGGTTCAGAATCTCTTAGGATCTACCATTATCACTATCTGTAGTGATCATGGAGGAGAATTTGAGAATGAGTCTTTTACAAAGTTTTGTGATGACACCGTGATAACTCACAATTTTTCCTTTCCTCGGGAACCACCACAAAATGGTGTTGTAAAGAGAAAGAATAGGACTCTTATTGAGTGTGATCGTACTATGCTCCATGATAGTCATCTTGGACTACAATTTTGGGCAGAGACGGTGTACACGGCATGTTATGTGCTCAATAGGATCATAGTGAGACCCCGAACGAACAAAACTTGTTTTGAGTTATTTTATGACAAAAAGCCTCAAGTTAAATATTTTCGAGTCTTTGGTTCAAAATGTTTTATCAAGAACACCTTGGGTAATTTAGATAAATTTGAGCCAAGATCCGATGAAGGAATTTTTGTTGGATATTCCACACGTAGCAAAGCCTACCGGATATACAACAAAATTTCTTCAACGATCGAGGAGTCACTACACGTATCATTTTATGAAGGTTTTGATTTTCCTCATGTTAATGATGATAGTGTAGATGCTATATGTGATTCACTTAGTAATGTCAAGATTAATGATTCTATTATTGAGACTAACACTACTAATGAGATTGTTGAAGATGTTCCAAATGATGCAGGAATACCCAAAGCTTACCCAACCGTTCGCAACCATCCACATGACCAAATGATTGGAGATATTGGTGTGGGTGTTCAAATGAGGTCAATAATTGAAGAATTCTCTCATTGCGCATTTGTCTCTACCATTGAGCCAAAGAACATCCAAGAAGCTTGTGAGGATAGCTCGTGGATAGTGGCAATGGAAGAAGAACTCATGCAATTCGAGAGAAATGAAGTTTGGGAGCTCGTTCCTCTTCCAAGTGGTCATCAAGTTATTGGGACCAAATGGATCTTCAAGAACTAGACCGATGAGAACGTGGTCATCACAAGGAACAAAGCAAGGTTAGTAGCTCAAGGCTACCAGCAAGAGGAAGGTATCGATTTCGAAGAATCCTTTGCCCCCGTAGCTAGATTAGAAGCTATTAGATTACTTTTATCGTTTGCATCTTATAAGAATTTCAAACTATTTCAAATGGATGTTAAAAGTGCATTTTTAAATGGGATTGTCAATGAAGAAGTGTATGTTTCTCAACCTCCCGGTTTCATTCATGAAAAATTTCCAAACCATGTTTTCAAACTTAAGAAAGCGTTGTATGGGTTGAGACAATCTCCTAGAGCTTGGTATGATCGACTCAAGACGTTTCGTTTGGATTTAGATTTTAAAATAGGAGAAGTTGATTCAATACTTTTCATTAAAGATTATGAAAATGACATCCTCTTGATTCAAGTTTATGTAGACGATATAATATTTGGTTCTACTAACTTTAATCTTTGTCAAGAATTTTCTAAGTCTATGAAGGATGAATTTGAGATGAGCCACATGGAAGAGCTCAATTACTTCCTTGGACTACAAATTCGACAAATGAAGGATGCGACTTTCATACATTAAACAAAGTAAACAGGGGAGCTTATCAAGCGATTCGGGATGGAATCGTCTTCAAGCAAAAGGACTCACATGAGTACGACAACCCATCTACACAAGGATGAGAACGGAAAGATGTAGACGTTCGTCTATATCGAGGTATGATCAGTAGCTTACTTTATTTAAATGCTAGTAGGCCTGATATCATGTTTTCCGTATGCTTGTGTGCTAGATATCAAGCTAGACCTAAAGAGTCACACTTGATTGCGGTTAAACAAATATTTCGTTATCTCAATCATTGACTAGATTATGGGTTACTTTACCCTAAATCTAGCACATATGAGTTAATCTCATATAGTGATGACGACTTTGCCGAATGCAAATCCGATAGGAAAAGTACTAGTGGCACTTGCCATTTCCTTAGGAAATTCCTTAGTCTCTTGGTTTTCCAAGAAACAGAACTCGGTATCATTGTCTACGACTGAAGCGTAATATATTGCCGCAGGTCTTACATGTGTACAAGTTCTTTGGATGAGACACACTCTTAGAGACTATGGTGTCAATTATGATACTTGCCCTATAATGGTTGATAACCAAAGCGCTATATGTCTTTCCAAGAATCCGGTACACCACTCCCATATCAAACACATAGATGTGAGACATCATTTTATCAATGATCATGTAGCTAAGAAGGACATCATCTTAGAGTACATTGAAACCCAAAAACAAATTGACGACATCTTCACAAAACCTCTTAAAGAAGATTCATTTGTGAGGTTGCGTGGAGAATTAGGGATTATGGATGAATCTGAATTTTAGGAGCTCAACTTACTTATTCTAACATTTTTTGAGCTCATATCATCATGTTGCCTCTCTTCATTTGATATATCATATATTTGTTTTAAGAAAGGCAATTGAGATTTCTTTGATTACATGAATTTTCAGATTGTTGTAAGAGATTTATGTTATAGATTTATCGTTTGATGTTGATTTTATGATGAGTTGATGATTAGAGTATAGGTCCTAGGGTGAGTTGTGTATATCCTCTGGATTTTAACTTCACTGTGCATTTTTGGACCAGGACTGACGACTGTCTTTCCTTCGACAGTCGCCTGCCCTACTCTATCTATTCTGTCTGGAGACTGTATCTTTCGCCCAGGCAACTGATGACAAATTTACAGCCAACTATTGGATCAACAGTCAACTGCATTTTAGTCATCATGTGCCTGTCAATTTCGTCAGAAGTCTCTGTCTTTTCATCAATTCTATTGATTCTCAGTCAGTCGGCTGAAGGGTATAATACAGTCGACTCTCCCTTGGACAAGCGACTGTATGTTACTTAACAGTCGACTGTCTGTCATCCTAAGCTTATTTCTTATCACTTCATCCAGTCGACTGAATTTTGTTCATCAGTCGATTGTCTCCTATTGTGGTGGTTCACTGCTCTGATTTGAGCTGTCGATTCTTTGATCTAATGGCCCAGATTATTTCGCCCCTCCGGTAAATCATCGAGACACTTCATATCGACCCACGATTTCTCTCTCCTCCGATTGAAACCGTTTGTCTTCCCCGCTCAAATTCACGGCCGTCGATATCTCTGCCGTCGATCTCCTCTTCGTCGTCTACCGATTGCTTCATCGTTGTCTCTTCGTGTGTTTCGACTAGATTTGATTTCCTCTCATTGGCTCTTTCGTTCGTTGTCTATTTCGTACGTTTGCTTTCAAATTGTTCGATTGACTGTGCAATGGCTCCCAAGAATAAGGGCACGGGAAAGATCACTGCTTCTAAGCGTCCTAGGGTTCCCAAGACTACTGCTACCAAAAACAAGAAACTCTATAAGGCCCGAACCAAGCAAGCCGATTCTCTGTCTCGCTCTTCATCCCAGGGTTATTCTCTTTCTGGGTCTTCTTCTTCTGAAGCTGAGCACCTCTCGAAGCGTCAGTGCAAGCCCATTGGTGTTCGAATCAATGAGCCTCGCGCTGATGCTCCACCTTCCCCCTTAGTGTCGAGTTTCGAAGAAGAAACCCCTGTCGTGCCACCATCTGATCCCATCGTTCCCATTTGCTGTGATGATTTGTGCTTGGCAAAGTTTCACTCTCTCATAGGGATGAAACTTCTTAGAGAGAGAGATATTGTTTTTTCCGCTTTCACAGCTGAGAGACTATCTGAGATTCTATCTGCTACCCGATTGGCTGACCTCTTTTGCTCCTCTCAGAGCGAATCTCCTCGGGCTTATCCATTTTTGGTTAAGCTCTTCTATGCTAACCGCATTTGCGGTGAGTATTCTACCACTGGAGTTATTGATACGGTTGTCCAGGGGACTACCATTTGCATTGATCCCACTATTTTAGGGACCATTCTTAGGATTCCCTCCACCGGATCCCTTCCTTCTGATATTTCCATTTCTGATGTCGATGAGCTAGATCAGTCTGTCCTCCGGGACATGTTCTGTGAGATATCCTCTGCTCTATCTTCTGGTGTTAGGTCGTCCATGTTCTCGGCTAGGGGTTGGGTTGTTCACCTCGTGGTGAAGTCCAACATCCTGCCGAAGTACGGATCTTCTGATCAACTTTCCCAGGAGATACTGAGGTGTATGTGCGCGATCTTTTCCGGGATGTCCGTGAACTGGGCCGGTGTCCTCCTTGATAGGATGGACAAGGTCGATTTTACTTCTTCCTCCTCTCACATTCCCTATGGTGGACTTATTACACTCGTCTTTCATCATTTTGGGATTGACTTGACTCCCTACGAGCCTATGCCTTTTGGTCCTCTTCTTGATGCTTCTGCAAAGTCGAAGTCCTCTTCGGCTCTGCAGTCTGTATCTAAGAAGAGGAAATCCACGTCAGCTCCGTCTTCCTCCACGATTCCTCCTGCAGACCAGCCATCTACCTCTGCTCCATCCTCTCTTGACATTCTCTTTGAGATGGTTTCTGGTCTATATGAGTTGGCATTCCTGTCATTCCAGCATCAGGGTATACCCTTCCCTGAGCATCTGAGACGTTTTGTTCTGCCCCAGCCTCGTCAGCCTCCTCCTCCCATCATCACTGATCTCGTTGTGCATCCTGGCGTAGCAGCTTCTCAGGGTGTTCCTGCTGCTGCTTCTCCTCCAGAGGATACCACCGTTGACCCTGAGCCTGCCTCTTCATCTGCTGCACCTGGAGATACTCACTCATAGATTTTTTTGAGTGATTCTTTGATGTATGATGGATATTTTGTGATGATGTACGGAGTATCATGATGTATATTATTTTTTGATGAACATGGTGATGTTTATATGACTTTGTACTCATGTGACCGTTATTTATATATATATATATATATATAGGAAAATTTTCAAATAAGAACATTTCGCACGGTGCGAAAATGTTTTTATCTTTTTTTTGAAATTTTTTTTTTCAAAAATTCTTTTTTCCACCCTCATTATATGTTGTTATACCCCCCTCAAAAAATAATGGTTGAGAAATAATGTCATTTGGTCTTCGATCAAGCCATTTCATCAAATTCGCACGTTTTGAGACCGTTAAATTTGTAACGGGTGGATGGGTGCTCTAATGCCCAACGGGTTCACCCATTATTTTCCCTGGGGTATATAATTGTATGGATTAAACATCAAAAAAAGAATTTTTGAAAAAAAAAATTTCAAAAAAATAAAAAAAAAGTTTTCGCACGGCTTTCGCACGGGATTTTTCGCACCCGAAGATTGCCATATATATATATATATATATATATATATATATATATATATATATATATATATATATATATATATATATGATGTTGCAGTTTCTTTGTCTATTTTACACATTGCATAATTGATTATCTTATCTGTGTGACATTTGAGATATTGTCTCCATATATGTTGTATTCTTCATGTGATGTGATTTGACACAATATGTTTTCTTCGTATATCTAAAATGTTGATATTGGACTTCCATTCCTCTGTTCACATAAGTTTATGATGTGGTTTTATGAGTTTTTTAGTTTTATATATCTTTAAACTCTCTGATTGTTGATAGTTTTTATTTAGCACGATTGTTGTTGTTATTTTACTCCCACCTTTTGGATAATGCCATAGGGAAAGAGAAATAAACATATAGATTCATAATGAATGTGCTAAGTATATATACTAATAACACTTAAATCTAAGATTGAAGTTGCCTTAGATTCAGGGGGGAGTAAGATACAATGAATAGGGATTTTAAATCCTAGATTTCATGAATTCATTTGATTCATGCATATCTTACTCATTTGCTTCAATTGATATGTAGATGCCCTAATATTTATTGACTAACTTGATTGGCATCTATGTAGGGGGAATAAGTTTTTCGTTAAGCACAATTATTTATCTTTTTGTTTATGTTTGTTTGTCATAATCAAAAAGGGAGAGAATGTTGAGTATTGGACCTCTTCCTACTTGGTGTTAATGATGATCAAACATAAATACTTATGACTAATCCCCTATTTTGCAGTTAATCCATTGCCTAAGCTTATTATGAAGATCTACTTGCAATGGATGACACTCAAAGATCATTGAAGGCAAATGAAATGGATTGGATGATCGTAGATGGTGATTGAAGCTCCATGCAGACTTCAAGCTCATGCATTGGATAGCAGAAAGAGTTCGTCAAATGTGGCTTTTTATATCTCTTCTAGTATGTAGCTTTGAAGTAGAACATTGTTAAAGCACACACACATCCTCATTTCAGTCTTAGGACATCATTAGATCAATCGTCCTTAGACTCCAATTCATTTCTATATTGATTGTGCATGTATCGTTTATAACAGTTGGCTGGTGAACGTTTTACAGTCGCCTGTCTCAAAAAAAGTCGACTGTGTTTTGTTCTACAGTCGCCTGTTATGCACAAACTTTTACATTCTAGTTTTGGGCTTCTCTGTTTTAATTCTTACAGGCGACTTATGAATGATTCACAGGCACCTGTCCAAGTGACAGTCGACTGTGTTTTGTTAATCAGTCGTCTGTCTTGCTATAGCCCATAGTCCATTTCTCTGATTACTCTGGCCAGTCGACTTATGTTGGATTTACAGTCGACTGTCCATTGGAACAGTCGACTGTCAATGCTGCAACAGTCGTCTGTCTGTAAGCCAATTTGTTGACTCAACTCTCTGGAAAATCTCAGGGTTTTGACAATGGTCTGTAGAAGGAATTACAGTCGCCTGTTCTGATTAATAGTCGACTGTCATCTCTTCATCAGTCATCTGTCCTGTTATCCCAGATGTTTTCCAGAATTCTTCAACTTACCCAACTTACGGACAATCGCCTGTTGGTTCACCAGTCGACTGTCTATGCCTCATCAATTGACTGTCCACATGGTAAGTTATCGTTATGAATTCTCACCTACCCTCTCTGACTGTGCATCAGTCGACTGTGGTTTCCTCAATAGTCGACTGTCGCGAGCCCAGATTCTATCCATTGAGTTTTTCCTCATGGATTTCAATGCGGGTTTGCTGAATTCGTTTGTAGGGTTTTGAGAAACCTATATAAGGAGCATCTACTGTTCCATTGAGAGGTTACTCATTCTTCTAAGTTTCATTTTGCTAAATCTCTCAAGATCAAAGCTCTCAAAAACCCTAAAGTCCTAAGAATTCCAATCTACAATCTCTTGCTCTCCAACCTAGAACCAAAGAGATATCTTCTAGGCATTTGGTGCAGGCAAGAGAAATGTCTTTCCTCTCCTCCAAGAGAGTCTTTCAACACACAACACACTTCTCCGTCAAGTTCTAATTCAAGGCATAGGTGATTGTAAGTGTTGCTTTCATATTTCATAACTTTCGTTATTCAAATTTACTCTCGGGTTGTGAGAGTGGTTTGCTTGCTCCCAAGTTGTGGGAGTCAAGGTCAATCGATTGTATTTCGATTTTACTTATAGGTTTGCTACAAGTGGGTTTTAAGGAAACCTCAAGTTAGGGTTCTAACTTGAGTATCCGGTTGTTAACCGGGTGGAAGGGACGTATGATTACCGGGAACAAGTCGGGAAGTGACTTGGATAATCCGAACTCTTGAAACATCCTTGCGTTTGCATTTGTTTCATTTTCGGTTTATTTCTATTCCGCACTATTTTTGTTGGTTAGGAATTTAAATTGGTGTAACTATCTTTTTAAATTGCTTAAAAACTATTCAACCCCCCCTCTAGTGTTTTCTCCATAGCCAGGGTCCTTACAGCCATTACTTATTTGATTACATTTGCAGGTCTGTAGATTACTAGTGAAATCAATATAGTCACAATACAGAGATGTACCAACACTCAAACCAGCTTACATTATTATAGTCCATAATTAAAATACAACACCAAACAGCACTCTCTCACCAAATACATGAAAGGAAGTACAGAAAAGAAATGCTGAAAGGAAATACATAATAGCATATAATACGCACACCAACCCAAGTAACTAGAAATCAGCAATCTCTGGATCAAACTCTGGCTCCTTAAACTCAGGGGCTGCTTCTTCGATCTGTTTGTCGTCTGCCGGTGCCATAAATGGAACTGTATGTAAGTCACAATAATTCTAAATATAGAAAAGAAGCAGTGCACAAGTATGACCAAAGCAGGTGACAAAAAGTAACTACATACAAGCAAACCAAAGCGAAAAGTAAAGTACTGAGTAACAACTGTGACAAGGCGTAATAACTGAGTAGTAAAGGTAAACAGAACTGAAAGAAGACAATGAATTGTTCTGTAGTAGTGCAAGTGTAAAACCGGCTAAGCAAGTAAAGCATGATACCGTTGTAGCTATAAGTGTGACAAGTAAAATATTGATGACTGCACAGGTGTGGTAGGTAAAGTGCATGCAATGCATAAAGTAGATGTGATCGTGCAAGTAATAGCTACACTAGAACTACGTGACTCAAGTCAGAGAGTACGATATGCAACCATTGAGGTACGATATGCAACCATTGAGTTCATCTCTTGCCTGTGTGCGCTTACATAGACGAATGTCAGAACACAGGCAGCGGTACATGTATTTTCCGAAACGCAGACAGCGGGACGGGATGCCGAAACACATGCAGCAATACGGTAAGATGAACTCTCGTCACTCCCACACTCTCTCAAACTATGAGTTATCCCAAACCCCAGTGAAGTGTCAAGTGTTCTATGTAAATGTTTCATACGAGATGTTTCCACGAGATGTTCCATACGATGTACCACATGATGTTATTAGTTCCTTATTTACAATGACAGTTAAATCAGGACTACTGGTTGACTTTCTTATTGAAAATCAGAAAGCTAGGAACCCATTTCAAAGTAGACTGGGCCAAAGCAAAGCAGATGCTATGAAATTTGAGGATAAAGACAAGTCTAATAGTGGTGAAGTTGATTCCATGCTTCGAGCATGTGATGTTTCGATTAGTACACAATTTACCTAAGTTGATGGTCGTGTGTTACAACCACCAAAGTTGAAAGTTGGCAATGTCGGATACTTAATTAGATAGTCATTTTGCAGTTAATTAGTTTCGTATTAGATTAGGTCTCTAGTTTTTTTTGTTTAAGTCAATAGCCATTCTGAGGCTATATGTGATGTCCTAAGTTCGTACGAGTACACTTATCTAATTTTCTAAATATAGAATTCATTGTGACTTACTGATTTCAAGGTTGTTGTAGTGAGCCGGATCTTGAGCTAGAGCTTCCAAGGGTGCTGGTGCACGAGAATCGATACCTGTAAACACAAGAAACAATCGGTTAAATAACACACTATTTTCTATTTATTTAACTTGATCGTTTTGATATTATAATCGATTGATACGGTGTCTAAAAGCATTCTAAAATTTTACACAGGCTAGATATGAAGTAAATAATTTTACCTAAGAAGGAAATATTTTTCTGAAGCCTCTGGTAATTTTTATAATTTTTAAAAGCACAAAATGAATTTAAAAACTAATTTTAATTAGTTATCATAATTGTTCAATAATTTCTTCTGGATAAAATACGCATCAGAATGTTTCAAGTGAGCTGTCAAAATGACCGTCTCGAAGAATACTACAACATATAAAATTTCCATTTATCAGTTTACGTGAAAATATTTAGTTGTGAATTATTAAATGAAAATAACATATTTAAATTTTAAGCTTAAAAATTTACTCTGAAAAATCTACTCGTTTGATTGAGATGAAATCAGCGTCAATGAGTCTGTAACGTCATGACCGATTTTCTGGAGCTGGTCTTGTATTTTTCTGAGGCCTATAAGATTTATTATGAATTTTACATTAAAGATCCATATAATATAAATATTAATAAGTTCCAAAAATATGTCTATACACGTGTATTTGTATAAAAATACTTTTTATAAAAACCCTTACCCTTTGTCTTCTTCTTCGTTGCATGGGGCTGAGGGGGGTGCGCTTTCGACGTCGATGGGGGTGCAGCGGCGGGTGGTGAAGCACGACCGCGGCAGCAGACAGTGGTTACGAGCGGGGGCCGACGGCAAGGTGGAACGACTGTAAGCTCAAGGGGGTTCAGCGTCGTGTAGTGGAGTGGAAGAGCGGAGAAGCTTGGAGGCGGGGGCGCTTGGCGGTGGCGGTGCTGAGGGGCTCAAGCGGTGGCGCAGTGGATGGGGAAGTGGATGGCAACGTTCGAGGGGGCTGGGGCAACATTGGCGATGTCGGAGGGGAGCGACAGGCACTATCGACATGTGGTTGCTGCTCGTGGTCGTCGTCGGTGTTCGGTGGTGTCAGGAGGTGGTCGGAGAGAGCGGATGAAGCAGGGACTAGGCGGAGAGGAGGTCGGAGGGGCGAGGTTGAGGTAGCAGTGTCTTGGAGGTGATGGCGTGGGGTGAGGGGGTGGTTGTGTGAAGCAGTGGTGGTCTGAAGCTCTCGACGAGCTGTGCATGGGGAGAGGGGAGGCCGTGGGGGTGTTTGGGGCGGACGGTGGCGCACTGGGCAGAGGTGAGGGCGGCGACGGAAGTGACGACGTGGAGGAGAGAGTTGAGGGTGTGTGCATACTGTGAGGCAGAGAGGGTGTGTGCATGCAGGCTTGTGGGAGAGGGGGGAGGGGGGGAGAGAGAGAGAGAGAGAGAGAGAGAGAGAGAGAGAGAGAGAGAGAGAGAGAGAGAGAGAGAGAGAGAGAGAGAGAGATGAACCTGGGTTTAAGGGAGAGAAGAGTGTGAGGGTTAGTTATATTGGGTTTTGGAAATGATATAGTATAACTATTGTTATTATTGTAGACAATGTAATTAAATGGGATGGTTGAGATCCTAAAATTTTGGATCTAACCAGCTAGGGGAGGCTGATAATGGGGGTAGTTAGGTTTAAAAGCAATTTAGTAGGGGTAATTATTAAGAGTAAAATGTCATTAACGATTGTAATTAGTAAAAAACGAAGGAATACTATCCCGTTTTCGCCTACGACTCCGAATAATTATGAAAATATAGCCACGGGTTTGTATCATCAGGAGGATCACGAATACGAGATCCATTTCAAAGTTTGAGCTACGGAGGTACGAATTTTGGGCCAAAACGTTTGGGATGCGGGTTTGTGGGTTCTAGGTCGATTTGATTTCAGAAAATTACGAAAATAAAACATGGAGCACTAAATGATCATAGAATTACACTGTAGAAGTTTGAAATTGTTTTGCTGATGTTTATATAGAAAATTAATTCATACAGCTAATTCAGTATCATTTGAATATGAAGTATTATAAAAATTATTTAAAGGTAATTGATGATGCTCGAACTTACTGAAATACAACATAACTAGTTTGATGCTTCAAAATATTTTTTACAAAAAATTTTGAAATCATTTTTGATATAAAACTCCAGACCAACCATTATAAAATACTCTTAAAATGTGAAAATACGTGAAATACGTAAATAATCGTATTGACGAATACATGTCGTTACACATCATGAGTATTTACATCGAGTTCGGTCCGAGTAGATTTGTACATATTTACTGGCGAAAAAGTTTCATCATAATCCGTTTATAAGAGTTAGGATGATAACCGTTCTCAACCAACATAAGTTGTACTTCACTATTTTTTTCTACACCAATCTTTTGTCTTGAAGATTTACTTGCAGCCAATAAGAAACACTTTCTTTGGTCACATAAACTAAAGTCTATAGTGTATTTACGTGCACAGACCTTTTCAGATTGCATCAAGTTATTAATCAGAGTTCCTACCCCGAATGGTATCCTGGAAGTTGACTAAGTCATCATCAACTATGATGTTTTCATCTCACGAGACTCGAGTAATTCAGTAACTTCCTAACGATTGATTTAATGAATATCATATTAATAAGCTCCTCATAGAACCTTATCAAGAACCTAAGCATTACTATCTGGGACTTAACCCAGAGGGAGGTTGTAACTCAGAGCCACTTGACATGCATCACACCATGTCTAACAAAGTGCGATTCATGCTCTCCAATACATCGATGTGTTAATAGACTTGACCTGGGAGAAAATCACATTTTCTATTAATTACGTAAGAATTATATAGCTAAGTATTCGCCTCTTCGATCTGATCGAAGCAGTTCACATACTTCTTTCATTGTGTTATCTATTTTATCAGACTTGTGTTTCAGCAAGAACACGTGTCGTAACAAAATATGAACAACTTATTCTGTCTAGCTTAGACTTGGGTTCGGGTACATCCATATGTACTAGACTACGAGTTCACCAACTCATTCTCCCACTGACTTACAGATGGAATTTCAGCCATCATACCTTTGAGACATGATTCACAAGTGTCTATTGACTTCGTAATATGAGTGGTCAGACCCCTCTTTATGTGACTTGTAAAGCTTAGTCTGTTTGATACGGCCTAGTCTATTTAGCCATATAAGTTTTGCTATTATCTTGCGTATTCATGTATTAACAGTTAATATATTATCGTTATACAAATTACTCATTGGTTCAGAAGCAAGGCGATGACATATGCCATAAAATGTTAGACGTCCTCTATGGTCCAAGAAACAACAATTTATCTCTTTTCCAACACGTCAATCTATTTTGTATTACGATTATCCTAAAGTCGTGACATCAAATATGTCATATTTTCTGTCCCTCCTACTTTTGCCTTCACTAATGATAGATAAAATTTTCTTTCTCAATTGACTTTCCTTAATGCCTTCTTACTTTTCTAAATCTCATTTAGATATTTCACGTCTCAACAAAAATACTAGCCGCGCAAACATCTCATGTTTCAAACGCTTGAGCTTTGCAACCTTGAGTGTGCTTAACAAGTTGCTCGTCTCAAAATCTGGTTGGGATACGTAGTCTTGCACCGTTCATGCACTCATCTTCGATTCAAAAAATTTGATCGAAGTTTTGAACTTTGTTGATCGAAACCGTTTTCCATACAATCGTGAGTGTGCTCAACAAATCGTATGGAGAAACATGCTTTAAACATCATTATGTCCAAGCTTCCTCTCATAAAGGCGAGTGACAGGATATTGTGCATTTATTTTGTTGGACCTAGAGCTTAAGGAAGTCATTGTCCTTAAGCATGTGCTAAGAAGGTCATTTTAATGTCAATGAGAACATAGTTTAATCTATCAATTAGAATTTTAACTGATATTCCTTTAACCAACCTTTTGACCAGTTAACTAATTCTCTTAGGATATTATGTTTTGGATTCCATTGGTAAACATAGAACTATCTTAGTTTATCATATTTTCAATTTTAAATATAGATAGAATGGCTTTTATCTAACTACACCCTCCCACTATTTTTTCGATCATTTTAGCCATAATAATGAACGATTTAATTAAACTAAATTAAATGGAAAAGAGATCCAACCACCCTGAGCCTCACAACCTTGAGTGTGCTCAACAAATTGCTTGACTCTGTGGTTGCTAGATGACTCTTCATCAATCATATCATATATGATTCCCTTATTGGATTTTTTACCCCTAGACACTTATGATCATGAGTGTGCTCATCCAAATCACAATGACTAGTCTATTCGCACCCTTGTTTTCGTGTCTGGCCTAACTTACGACGACGCTCGGTGTATGGGAACGATGTGACCGTTTGGGTTAAGTTTAGACTATATCTCATGCATTGAGAAGTTGGTTTCCATAAGGTATCTATGACATAGCTTGAGTGTGCTCAATAACTATAACAAAGAACCTATAGTTGCCAACCTCTAAAACAATGAGGGTTATAGCTAATCTTGAAGAAGATTTTTAACGTAATTGACTAGATATAATCGACGATGTTACATAATCATAATTCGCATCCTTGCGGTCCAGCAAAACACGGCCAGGAATTTGACTAGGCCAGGATCACTATCCCAAGTCAAGCTTGGGTAATCTTCAACATTAGTCAAAACACACTAGACTGGATCATAGTCCATTGAAGGAAACTTATTATTCATATATGTCACGTTCGATTAGAATTGACTTCATTAAAACTAGTTAATCCTATCAACTATTTGAGTCCTAAAATTCGAAATTATTAGGATTGGTTAATAACTTTTATTAATGTCCTTATCAACTATAAGGATTTTTAAGGTGCTATCCTAATCATGTATTAGGCATTTAAAATTCAAGTTGCAAAAATTTAAATCATAACCTTTTGTTCAAAATTATTATTAGAACAATTAAAATAATAATTTGATACAATAATTTTTAAATCGTAGCATGTCCTTCAAAATTATCATATAATTTTCTTAAGGCTTTCAATGGCTATCCTAAAAGTCTTTCTTGAATTATCATATAATCAAAAAAACTAATATAACCATTTAAAATATCAACTAAACAATTTAGCTAAACATGCAACTTAAAATTATCACATAAATCTAAGTTACCTCAATAATTATCAAATAATTATAAAGATCTAATTTTAAAATTATCACATGATTTTAAAAATTAAATCTAATTTTCAAAAACAATTTTCGAAAATAAAAACATTGCTTTAAAACGACATTTTCAAAGTTTGAATAAAATCTCCATCTCATGGAGAAGTATGATGCAACATATATGATCGGTCCATATTTTACACCTTTTTCTGCATATTTCCATGCCATTTTGATTGCTCATATCGTGATTTTCATGATTATTCGACGATATTTCGTTACTTTTCACTATTTCTTGTTTTCGTCTGATTTCAAGAAATATGGAGCAATCGGAAGCAAAAATGAGCTTAAAGGACTTGCACGCGTGCTGAAGCGTTGCCCATGACCATATCAGGGAGCTAACAGCACTGGAGGATGAGTGGAAGAAGAAGAAAATCGATAGAATCGACGAGGAGGTAAGGAGGAGAAGAAGAGAGTTCAGAAACATGCCACTCGGCCGAGTCACACAACTCGCTTGAGTGGAGAAGTTTACTTGGCCGAGCAAGACTGACACGACTATATCTGCCAGCATGAGTACCACATGAACTCGGTCGAGTGGTGAATTCCACTCGGCCGAGTAAGAACTCTACTCGCCCGAGTGGGGGCCTAAATTTCGAAGAGAGCCAAGCCGACTTCTCTATTTTTCTAGACGATTCGAAAACTGACATACTCAGCCGAGTAGAATTCTCACTCGGCTGAGTAAAGAACTTCACTCGCCTGAGTGAGGTCAGAATTTCTGAAGGAAATCAAAGTAGACTCTCTGAAATTTTGGAAGCATAGCAGAAGACCCTACTCGGCCGAGTAGGAAGTCCACTCACCCGAGTGAGGAATTCTAATCGGCCGAGTGACACGAGCGCCCAGATTTTCAGACAGCCTATCACTCTTTTGAAATCTGCTATCATCTAGGAGGAAAAATATTTTTCTCATATTTTTTATGGATTATAGACTTCATGACGGTTCCAACGCCACTAAGAACTGCTAATTGGATGTCGGATGAAATTTGGAGAATTTCTGCAAGTTGACGCTGCAGTGTTGAAATCGCACTCGGCCAGAGCTGTATTCTACTCGTCCGAGTTAGCATGTGCCCAGAACTTAAGTTGCGGCCAGAGCTGACTTTGGTAACGAATTTCAGAGGGTTTCTAGGGTTATTTGCTATGATTTTGAGGTGACTATATATAGGGAATGTATCCGTCATTAGATGGGGGCCTATTATTTTCTTAAAGACCTTTTTAGAGGTTAGGCCATGCCCTTGGCCCCATCTTGGATCTAAAATCTAGTATTTGGATTGGAATTCTTCATGAAAGCTAAGTATCTTTGTTATTTTTATTTGAATCTTTGATTTGATATCTTTTTATATGCAAGCAATGTTTTTTGTTGATTCATTTATCGTTATTGATATGCTTGGTAGATTTTTGTTCTAGGAAAGGGGATGAACCCTATGGATCTAATGCTAGATTTATGATGAATGAATTTATATGTTGCTAGAATTGCTAGGAGGTTAGATTGTGATTGATTTATTACAGATATCTAGAAATTCCTATTAATCTAGAGTTTGCAAGAGATTGGGCTTTGATCAATGGGAAGGTCTAGATATTCGATTAAGATTTATAATCGAGATTCACTAGGTTTGGTTTGCAAGAGATTGGACCAAAGCTAGCATTTTTATTATAAGTATATACTCATATTCGTTTGCAGGAGATTGGACGAATACGAACTATCACAATCTAGATCACAACTTGAGTTTACACGAGAGTGGGCTCGAGGTGTAATTGGACGATGATGTCGATCTTAATGCTACTGGCTTAGACTAGAGTTTACACAAGAGTGGGCTCTGATCTATATTGCTATAGACCTGCAATAGCGCGAGAGTATAAGCTTGGTTCTCTATTTATTTACGACTAGTTCACCTCAATTCAAGTCTTGCAACGTTAAGATTCGCAATTCAAAATGATGCATGATAATCTATAGTGGGGATTTCCTAGCCCAGTATTGAGTTTTATCCAACATCTTTATCACCGACATCCATCACCATTGTCATTACATCACATCATAACCATCTCCACCAATAAACTTTAGTCGTCGAGCCAACCTAAGATAGATTGGAGCCAACACCACCTCCTCGTGTTCGATACCCACTCGCCACTAGACCGTGTGCTTGCTGTAAAACTACAATTGTTTTTTGGATGTATATCCGGGAGAGATCAAGTTTTTGGCACCGTTGCTGGAGAGGTGTTTCCTGTTGGGTGCCAATTTGTCGCAATTAGGTTGATTATATTGCGTAAAAAACAAAACAAAACAAAAAAACACAAAAAAGAAACAAAGAGAGATATTTTACCCCGCCACCTGCTATTATTATTATTATCTTTATCTCTCTTTGTACCACTGCCGTCTTTTCCAGGTTGTTTACTTTGCTTGATCAAGTGTACAGTTGTTGCAGCGATGGTGCTTCAAAAGAAGATGCGACCGGGTTCTATACAGTCCTACATATATCTCGCTACATTCTGTCAGGCTGATGGAGAATCCTTTAGGAAAGACTTGTCTAGGTTTGAAAGAATGTTAGGAATATTCCAGACGGAGTCAGACCATGAGTGGGATGGTTACGTGCTATTTAATATCTTCGCTAGAACGCTAAAAGGACCCTCACGTGAGTTTATGAAGAGGTTGCAAGTGGAAAAGTTTGGTGATCTGCAGTTGGCAGCAACCCTGGAGAAATTGATAGATGATGCTCGATCTACCAGTTCGCTAACCGTTATGGTAGGTAAACCATCCGACCAAGTAGTCATCGATTTCGTTATGGCTAATGTCTCTGGTGCAGGTACTATCATAGATGGAGTGTATGCTTCATTTGAAGGTGATCATATCCACCTTTACACCATCAACACTCCACAAATAGAGACATCTGAGCTGCCGAAAGAGGACACATATATGGACCTATTGAGAAACATTGTCGACGTAGTTCGAGAAACTGGTCCATTAACAATAACGGCAGGTGATCCTTTTATGCTCGGATTTCAAAACTTTATTACTCATTATATCTTTCCAACATAAACAATTGATGATGGAGTCTACGATCTAGTTGAGGGGCACAAGACCCATTTTTACACCACGGTCGAGATACATGAGCCTATAGAGCCACCTTGTGCCATAGTCGCATCCCCCTGCCATCCACCTGAGTCAGAGCAGCATATACCATCAGAGGATATTATTGAGAAGTTCATGCCTACAGTAGCGGAGCAGACCATCGATGAGGACGTGACTTGGGACGATGACACCTGTACACAGATGGAGCCTGAATTGTGCCCCCCTCCTTTTGAGCTACTGCAGCCATCCCCACCTTCTACAGAGGCTGAGTATCCCTCAGTGGACCACCCTTTCACTGACGTCGAGGACTATCCCACAGATCTTATGGCTCCCCTTCAGGGAGATATCTTTACTCCCTCGCCCTTTACATTTGATTCCCCTCCCGTGTATGATGTTGATTATGATTCAGATTTTGACGACTCATTGCACCTTTTGTAGGATACACATACATATGATCAAGAGGCATGATGGGACGTATACGAGGAGGATAGCGAGGAGTTAACACCCATGAATGCTATTGAATATGATCAGGAGGTGCGATGGGATTAGTCTGACGATAATAAGGAGTTGTCTGATGAGCCCTACGCTTATATGCCAAAGCTACTTAAACAACCTGAGGCGAACAACGAGGAGTTGATCGACGTGGTGCACGAGAGTAGAGATTTATTTCTAGGGAAGCGTTGTCAACCGTCTTTAATTTTAAATACTTATGTTGATGACCCTCTTTGGAATACATTTATTTTGGGGAAGAATTATCCACATTAGATTGATGCAGCTTATCTCTTGCAGGATACAGGTGGAGTCCTTGGAGAGGTGCTGGGAGCTGCATTGCTGGGGTCTGATGGAGTCCGTGGACACACGCATCTGGCAGAGCCACGGAAGGAGCAGTTGGAGCAGTTGCCTTCACCGGCAAAGATACTGGATCCACCTTTTACTATAGGTGATATCAATCCAGTAGTGTAGTATTTTATGCTTTAAATAAACATGAATCCTTTCTACAGCGAGAGGACCGTATAGATTTGATTGAATAAATATCACCTTATATGACGGCAACAAAAATCTTTTACACCCCAAACATATTATATATATTAATTTCCCTCTTTATACTTTGATACACCACATCCTTTTGCTCACCACCATCGAGCATTTCTTTCAAGTGAATACTCACTTTCTTATTCATTTGACTTGAGCTTGCTTAGCAAAGCAGTGACATTTTTGATCAAGTCATTTGAATAGAATTGTTTGGTATAAGCTTGGGGAAAGGCGCTCTCTTGCATCATTGCATGTGCATGTAGTTGCATTAGGATTTCATGTCATTCATTTCATCATTTTTCATTCACCCCCATATTTTTCGTTGTTCCTCATATTCGTCCATTATGATCACATTGAGGACAATGTGAAGTTTAAGCTTGGGGGAGTGCATTTCCATGCCATTTAGTTACACTTTTACTCTATTTTTAAGGTTTTTAGAATTTTTCAAAAAATTTGCATCATCTTTTTTATTTTCCCATCTTATTTTCCTTTTATGTGTGTTCATGTATCATATTGTGTGCTTGTTTTTCTTTTCTTCTTTTCTTTTATTTTGCTAGAATAATTTCTTATGATGATAACTCTTATTACTTTAGCAACCATCACGATGCTTATTATTCCTTGCCATGCTACTTAGAGTATTCCATAGTCTTGCTATTCACATGTGCTTGCAAATCTATTTCTTTTGATGACTCTTCTAAGTAATTGCATGGTGTTTACGGGTGAATTTTCACCACATGTCAATAGTCTGGAGACCCAGATGTCGTAGATGTCACGTGAGATGGAGATGACCCTTGGGGTCGATCGATGGTGCGTTTGCTTGAGCAAGAAGGCGCAGATCCGTTCTTTGGTGCACCGAGGGGTAGCCTCGGTAGGACGACAACCTCTGAGATCGGTTGAAGGTAGAGTCGCTTGGTGAGGGATGCACGGATCCTCGCGTCGGCTTGTCGAAGGGTAGCCTCGACAGAGCGACCACCGCCTAGTGGTGGAGATGAGCAGACTCGGGGACGGGGGCGCTCGGCTCCAGCTTGGAAGATGCTGAGGGATAGCCTCGGCGTCGATGGATCTCCTGGACCTGAATAGACGAGAGAGCTCGTCAGGGGGGTAGGACCTTGGTTCCGACCAGTTCCCCTCCGATGCCAAAGTCAGATCTGGTGTGATAGATGCTCGGTGGGATCGGACTCGGTTTGCGGAGAGACCAAGCCCCGATCCTCGGGCCAAGCTATGGAGTTTGAATGTGATTCATCCTCTCCAGATCTCAGAGATCAGCCCCCTGTGAATGACGTAACCCCTCCCCTCATATAGGTGAATCATCCTAATAATGTGCCATGATGTGACATCATGGCCGCCATTCATGGGGACGTGAAAATGGGGAGGTGTTGACCCCCACTAATTGCGCCCATTTGATGATGTGATGAATGCCATGAAGGTGGAGTCATGGCCATGAGTGATTGCCATAATTGGCGGGCCATGATGGCTTGTTTCCATAATTGGCGGACCATGATGGCTGGAGTAATGGCCATAAAGTCGGGCCATGGTTGCTGGAGAGTGATGGCCATTAAGTCGGGCCATAATCGGTGGGCCATGATGGCTGGAGTGATGGCATTGGGCGGTTGCCATATTTGACAAGCCATGATGGCTGGAGGGTGATGGCCATTAAGTCGGGCCATAATTTCCTCCACAATGGAAGTGCGCGGTCTTCTGGGCCTTCGTCTTGGGTGGAGAGGCGCGACCCGCCCGTGAGATTCTTGGGCCAGAGCCCAAGGCCATAATAGGCCGGTTGACTGGTCGTAGTTGACTTGGCTCCTCCGGGACCGATCAAAATAGTCGTATCAATTGCCCCATCTTCTAAGCTCTACCATTGTTGGGGTGGAGGTCGGGAGATGTAGTATAAGGGGGAGAAGCGGCTCCTTTTGTTAAATTGGTTCGACTTGCAGAGTCAGCTATTGACAATAAGTTGTCGGTCAGAGATTCGTTCTATTGCGAGGGGAGTCTCCTATCGACTTACTGCCGACGAAGGAGTGGGTCGACCAACTGGGGGAGTTTCCCCCAGCCTTACGGTTGACCTAATTCGTTCGGTTGCAAAGGGAGTTACCCCTCAACTTACGGCTGATGAAGGAGTGGGTCTACCAGCTGGGGGAGTTGCCCCCAGCCTTACGATCGATCTCGTTCGTTCGGTGGCGAGGGGAGTTGCCCCTCGACTTACGGTCGATGAAGGAGTGGATCGACCAGCTGGGGGAGTTGCCCCCAGCCTTATGGTCGATGGGTCGATTGGCCCGCCGAGGAGGCGACCCCTCAGTCTTATGGTCAATCGAGTGATCGACCCACTGGAGGAGTTGCCCCCAGCCTTACGATCGATATGGTCAGTCCGCTGGGGGAGTTGCCCCCAGCCTTACGATCGATGGGTCGATTGGCCCGCTGGGGGGGTGACCCCAGTATTATGGTCAACCGAGTAATCAGCTAGCTGGGGGAGTTACCCCCAGCCTTACGATCGATCTGGTCGGTCTGTTGGGGGAGTTGCCCCCAGCCTTACGATCGACAGGTCGATTGGCCTGCTGGGGGGCGACCCCCAGTCTTATGGTCAACCGAGTGATCAGCCAGCTGTGGGAGTTGCCCCCAGCTTACAACTGATCCGTTCGTTCGGTTACAGGGGAGTTTCCCCTCGACTTATGGCCGACGAATGGGTGCGAACCTTGTGAAGACTTTCGAAGGTTCCATGGTGGCGCTTTGCAACTACTTCATACGGCTCGGGTGGATGCATGAGTAGTTTGGCGGCTTGGTCGTGACCATTCATTTGGCAGTAGCTTTGGCAGCCCTTCGTCGACAGCTCGGCAAGTGGGGGCCCAGCGGCACAGTTGGAGGAGCTGTTTGTACGCTTAAACTCGGACAACAGTGCTTCGGCCAGATCGGCTCGTCCATGATCAGAGGAGCTGCTAGGATGCTCAAACTCAGACGACTGTGCTTCAGCCAAATCGGCTCGGCTACGATCGGAGGAGCCACTATGATGCTCAAACTTAGATGACTGTGCTTCGACTAGATCGACTCGGCCATGGTCGAAGGAGTTGCTTGGATACGCGAGCTCAAATGACATAGCTTCGATCAACTCAGCTCAGCCAGGCTCGCTGAGAGAGATCAGCACGGAGGCTCCTCGGTTGTTCGGTGGGGGTGAGTGATCGCACCCCGGATACATGTCCCGAGGCGACGGTTGTAGTTTTACCGCAAGCGCACGGTATAGCGGCGAGCGGGTATCGAACACAGGGAGGACGAATGACCGTGCTTGCTCCTGATCCACCTGGCTATTTATGAACAGAGAGAGATAATTGCCTTGGGTGATCCTGTCACAATCGTCAGACAAATTTGCGAAATATCAAATCAAATAAAGAACGTCTAGGGAAAGGGGAATCCCCACTACTCACCGTATTTCATAAGTGTGGTTCGCCGGTATCGAAATCGCTAGTATGAGAATTTGGATGAACTAGTTGCAACTAAATGTGGAACCAAGCTCACGCTCTCGCGCTGTTGCCGGTCTATAGCTATCCTAGGCTTGGGTCCAATCTCTTGCAAACCCTAGCCTAGGGAAGCTAGCATTAGGATCAACATCATCGTTCAATTGCGCACCGAGCCCAATCTCTTGCAAACCCGGTCCACAATCTAAATTGGGATAGTTCCTACCCGTCCAATCTCTTGCAAACGGGTATCGGCACGGAATCGCAACCGGAGGTCCTAGCATCGGTCCAATCTCTTGCAAACCGATACTTCGGAAATCCGACTCCAACCCAATTCGGATTTCTAGGGCTTCCTATCAAATTGGGACCCAATCTCTTGCAAATCCCAATTGATATAAATACCTAGCTATCCGTAGTAATTCGATCCCAATCTAATCCCTAATTATTGATTCTAGCACAATTTCTACCAATTTATCACAAATACGAAATTGGGCTTGTAGGGTTCATCCCCACGCCCCAAGACGTGGAGACTACTCACAAATCATAGCAATAGCACAAAAATAATCAATGAAATAGGCAATGGAATTCATCACAACAATGATATAAACAATAAAAATAGAGTTTTTGGGGAAGAACAATGCAAACCAATGTAGATCTTCAATTAATCCAACAAAAATCCAAGTTTTTCTCCTCTCCAATCACAATTAATAAAGCTAAAAAGTAAACTCCAAAAAGCTGCAAAAAATCTGAGAGATGGCTCCCAAACTAGGGTAAAAACAGAGCTTAAATAGCCCCAAAAATCGTCTAAAAATCCTGACCAAAATGCCCCTGCACAGCCTGTTTTCCGCAAATTTCGCTACAGGCAGTGCATCGCACTCGGCCGAGTGACAAAAGTCGCTCGGCCGAGTGAAAACCCTGTCATTTTTCCAGTAAGTCGGGGGCTTCAGGGGTCTTCAGTTCGGGGGCGGCTCGGCCGAGTGAGTTGTCGTCACTCGGCCGATGGCTTCAAGGAACTCGGGCGGACGTAATAATCCACTCGGCCGAGTGGGTCTTCTGAAGCTCAGATGGCCGAAAAACAGTAACTTCGATATTCTGGAGGGGCTTCGTCTGGGCGCCACTCGGGCGGACGTGGTATCGTCACTTGGCCGATGTGGTCTCCGTCGCTCGGCCGAGTACACATGGAAATCGTGTCTGAACGGGTCGGCCGAGCAGTGTCTCGCTGGTCGGCCGAGTGGCTCCTCCACTCGGCCGAGTGGGACACAAAAAATGCCCAAACTGATTGTTTTGGCCTCCTCGTCGCTCCTGCGACGTCCATTCTTCTTCCGCTCCTCTCCAACAGCAAAATACCCCTCGGGGAGGTCGTCGGTGGCCGTCTATCGTGAGCGCATCTCATGATCACTCCAAATCGCGCCAAATCACCTGAAATGCGACAAAAACAACAAAGCGTGAAAAGCATCGCAATATCGTCGATATATCGTGAAAAACATGATTTGGGCGATCTAAATGGCATGCAAACATCCGGAAAAAAGGTGTAAAATAAGGAGTGATCAAAATCCCCCAAGCTTGCCTCTTACTCGTCCTCGAGGAAGATAAGTAAAAGGCGAACCCGGTGGATTCGGAATACGAAAACGACGAAAAAAAACGAAAAAAATGAAAAACGAAGAAGAATGAAAACCAAACGAAAATAAAGAAAGAAAGAAAGATAGGATGCTAGATCATTTTCTCAGGACGCGGGTTTCACTTACTCTTATAGCATGCATCGAGCGAGAAATACATGTCAAAGAACCTCATTTTGACATCATAGTATGATAGTGCAAGTAGAAAATAGAAAACCTACGAACGATGGTATAATCATGAAAAAACGGAATAATTTTAAAATTAACATCGCCTGAATCATCTAAAGCGGTATACAAATCTCAGATCACACACTTTTCAATTAAACGCTTTCTATCTGGAGTGTAAGAGTATCACATCATAGAATAGAGAGAATAGAAAAGTATGGATTTCATGAAATGAATGCTAGGCTTAGATTTCTGGATTTCGTAACGCTAGAAACAATCTCACCGAGTATAAAATATTACTTAGCCTAGGTTGTCGTGCAATGTCAAGTAGTCACTCTCTCACACATCAATGGATCCCCTCCCCCAAGCTTATCTAAAAGCGTGGTGGCACAAAAATATTTACATCCCCGTTTTTATATAGCTCCAAAGGCAAAGAAGAGAAAGAAGAAAGAAAGTAAGCGAGATGGGATCTTTTATTGAGGATTTTTCCTCTTTTCTCTCTCTTTTTTTTAATATAAGATATATACAATGATCCCAACTCAAAGAGAGATAATGATATACAAGAATGTTCTCCTCTCTTTTTATTGTTGTTTTTTTTATATAATGAGAGGTTTGGAGCTAGGAATTAATAGCGGGGGAAATGCCATAAAATAGAGTCACTAAGGGGAGATTCACCAATGATCTTTAAAAGTAGAGAAATGATGTTCAAGATTTGTGGAGAAAGAAATAAATATAACTCTCGGCTCACTCTATAAGACATGCACGACAACTTTAGCGGGGTAATCTAATCTACTCAGTTTCGATCACAAAAAAGCTAACTAATCCAGATATATCTTAGCTAATCATCATTCAATCATCCGGAAGTGAAGTGCACAATTCATGCATATAGAAGTGATAAAGGAAAAGAAGTCAGTACTCCAGACATAGGCATTCAATGCGTGAATCTTGGTGTGTTTTCTGTGATAGCATACATATGAATATTCAGGCTCAGCTAATAATAAAATTTCATCCATTTTCATGAGGGAAAAAAAATGTGGGTTACTACTCCTAAATGCAAAGCAAGTCATAGCATATGATATCAGAAATGAAGTCTAAGACACGACAAATATAGCATGCATATAGAATAAGCTAACTCCACGTGGACATCATCACAGAAAATTCATCTCTAGCATGAGATGAAAAAGAAGGAAGTAAAGATAAAAGGAAAATAGAACTATGCAATGCGGCACACAGGAAAGTAAGGAAAACGTGATGCATGGCAAAATAAAAGAAAAATAATGAAAAATGAGTGCAAAAGTGAAAAGCGGTGTGAAAAACTGAAAATAAAGGTGGCAAATCGAAAAAAGAAAGTGAGAACTCACTCCCCCAAGCTAAACGGCACAGTGTCCTCAATGTGCAAAGTGTGGCACACAGAGAGAGAAGTAATGTGAGGGGCAAGTGAGGATGCATGCATGTTGGGAAGAAAAAAAAGTAATGAAAGGAAAAAAAAGGAAATGAAAATATGATGCGGAAATGATGCATGCACAGATAGGAGTGATATGAAAATAAATGAGGCACCAAAAAAACTCTCCCTCTCTCCCAAAAAGATATATATAGATGTGATCAAAATGAGAATCCCAAGTAGATATGATACGATAAGCACAAATAGATATGATCGAAAATATAATCCCAAAATAAGTGAGGGGAGGGGGGGTGTACAAAAGTGCATCAGGACCCAGCAGAGACGGGCAGCACAACGGCAGGAATGGATCAAGGCATCAAGAGTGCCTAAGAAAGCGGTGCCGCGCCATCTCCGTCCTGAGGCGGAGGTGGTGGTGGTAGTGTAGGCTGGACAGGCTGCTGAGCTGGGGTGGGCGTGAAAGTGGAAGTGGAAGCAGGTCTAGTGTGTGTGGGAGGGTGTGTGGGAACCTGCTGGGTGGGCGGGGGTACGCGCGGAAGACGCTCTAAGATCTGTGTCAGGCAGTAGTGGATGTGAGGGATCAGGTCAAAGCGTCCAGCCATCGCGGAGACGGTGGCGGACAGGGTCCGAAGGTCTCCTCTAAGACCACTCACCGCCAACTCAAGAGCACGTATGCTCTACAGTACAGTGTCGGGCGGGGGTGATGCAGAGGGACGCACCTGTCGGGGCTGCGCAGGGCGAGGCTGGCGTACGCGAGTGGAGTATGTAACGGGCTCAGCAGGGAAGGGGACGAAAGGTGCCGCGCCTGGAAATGTGGGCCGGGCCTCAGTGTGAGGTCGGGACGGGCGGTGGGAAGTGGAGGCAGCGGCAGCGAAAGAAGAGTACAAAAGCGGCTGCGAGGCGGCAAGAGAGGTCAGTGGCCCAGAAGTGTGGACAGACGCCACGACGCTCTCGGAGAATACGTCAGCTGTGGAGGGAGAGGAATCTCCCGCTGGGGCAGAAGTGTGGGGACCAAAAGGCACAATCCCAGCGGAGATCATGCTAGCCATGGTCTCCACGACCGCGGCGAACGAGGGCTCTCCACTCTCAACAAAGGTCTGCGGGCGCTGGGGGAGAGCGGAGCAAAGAGGCTCCACGGACAGAGGGCCGGAGGTGGTAGCGGGAGTGGTGGGGACAGCCTCGGAAGTGGTGACAGTGGTGGAAGTGGGCTCAGCAAAAGTACTCTCGACACAGGCAGAGGTGGGGACAAAAGTGTCAAGAGCAGTGGAAACGTCAGGAACAGGCTGAGAGGCCGCAGGGTCGACGGGGTGGGCGGCAGGCTCGGCAGGGTGTGCAGCAGGGTCTGCGGGAGCAGCCTGGGCAGCGTGGGCAGCGTGGGCCTGCTCGGCCTCCTCGGCCTCGAGCACGTACGCAGCGGGGATGAGGACATCCGCCGCCGGAATCCAGTCAACGTGGGCTGGTGCAATCAGAGTCCGAGCAGGGCTCGGGAGAATCATGTAATCGGCCCCATAGGGGCCGTGCAACCAGACCCAGTGACGCTCACCATGCGGACGAAGCATCTTCATCCGGGCCATAACGTCTATCGACAAAGAGGTGGGGCCCGATACTCGCCGCAGGTCGTCGGGGAAGTCCTCGCCGGTCATAAGAGCCAGCAGGGTAATCAGGCCGCCGCAGCATATCGGTGAGCGGGCGCCCACCGATACAATGATGCGGTCTAAGTACCATGCCGCGATATCGATCACGACGGCGGGGACAAGCTCATCTCCATCCCTAGATAGGGCTCTGGGACGGGTCATCGCGTAGAGCATGTAAAGCTCTGGCGTAGACATCGTGCCCGGCTCATATCTGGCCAAAAATGTCGTCGCCATAAGGCGCTGAGCAATGCGAAGGCAGGGATGTACGATGGCTGAGGCCTTGGCCCTACTAGGGTCAAAGGCGGCGTGGAGACCCGTGATACGTGCCCAGAAGGCACCGGCGTCGAAAGAGGGTGGAGGGATATGTGTGGGGCCGTAACCGCGATCGGCACCGGGGACGGCGGGCCAAGAGAAAAATGCTCTCATCATATCGAGAGTGACCTGGCACTCTCGATCCATGAACCGGAATGAGCATCCCTCATCGGTCCGGGCGATCGAACTCAAAACCTCAAGTGTCGGGCGGGTAAAAGTATCCGCCGACACCTGAAGGAAGTCGCGCCAACCCACGTTGTCGTACAACGTGAGTATCCCCTCAAGTACCCCCAGGCGTCCTAGGTCAGCGAGGTGTGCGAACCTGGAGGGTACGATCGAGCGCTGGGAGATACGCTCGAAGACGGCGCGGTGTGCGTCGTCTCGGAACGTAATCCCGAGCGGCCCGACCAGTGGGGCCGGTGGTGGTGGCTGTGGATCGGCAGGGAGAGGCTGTGCGGGCTGTGGGTGCGCTGCAGGCTGTGCGGGGTGTGCGGGGCCTGCAGGCTGTGCGGGGTGTGCGGGGGAAGGAGGAGGAGACTCTTCCGCCTCGTGGGCGGGGCCGGCGTCATCCGACCTCTTCCGCTTAGCGGAAGGTCTCCTCGTCCGAGGCCGTGTCCGGGGCGGCATATCGGCCCCGAGCGCGCCGAAAAGTGAAAAAGTGCAGCGTGTGCAAAAAGAGTGGAAAGAGTGTACCAAAACACGCCGCGAGTGCTAAGCGGTGGAAGCGTACGAAGTCCGCGCCTCCACGAAATCCAAAACAGCCCGTAGAAGCTCCCCTGAGCTCCCCTAAGCTCCAAAAAGCAACCTGCGCATGGAAAAGCGATATCAGCGAGTAATAATCAAAATGTATGGAGCAATAGGGGTATAATAGATAGATATGGGAATTGATTCGGGTTAGGGGTTCGATTAATACACGGATCCTCGAAAACTACGCAAAAAGAGAAGAAAAATGGGCAAATCGAGCTATACCGGAGGCGATCGAAGACGAGGTCGCCGGCGACGACTCGGGCGGGGCGCGGCGTCGGTCGGCGGTGGCTGGCCGAGCGGTGGCGCGCGCGGGCGTGGTCGGGCGAGTGAGGGTTGGGCGAAGGGGAATCGGGCGAGGGTAGGCGAAGGGGCGCGGGCGGATTTGGGAATTTAGATTTCGAAATCAGCGCCCCTTCGTCACTTATATAATAGAAAGTTACGACTCGGCCGAGTGACGTGGTCACTCGGCCGAGCGAGGCAATAGAAATTTTCTCCCCGATATCGCTTCGGCCGAGTGGCTTTGCCAGCCTCGGCCGAGTGGAGTAAGTCCATTCGGCCGAGTGACTCAAGCTACTCGGCAAGACTCGCCCTAGGAGGGTATCCGTTTTACTCGGCCGAGTGAATATATGTACTCGGCCGAGTAGCAGTTATATCGAAATCAAGAAAATAAACAGAGAGTTGGGTACAGCAGACTTCCCTCGTTCGTGAGCGGCTCGGCCGGACGAACTTCTGGACTCGGCCGAGTGACTAGTATACTCGGCAGAGTGAGCCTTGTATTCTGCTGTTTGTCTTCGTTTGGGCTCTAAACTCCGTCTTTCCTTCTCCAGTCGATTTCAAGCTCCTCCTAAGCGTCGAACGCCTTCTTGGGGCGCTCCTCATCGTCTCGTTCATCCTCCTCATGATGATCTACCTATCTTCTCTCCTGTCAAGAAAAATAGGACCCGTTATCACAAAATTTTTGGTCGGGTGACTCAAAATACTAAAAATTTCTAAACGAAAATAAAGAAATAGATAAAAAAATAAAGCAAAACCCGTCGGGTTGCCTCCCGACAAGCGCTCGTTTTAGGTCGTGAGCTCGACCCCCTATAGTTTTCAATCAATGCGGGATGTTTGGTGCATATAAGATGCACCCGTCAAACTTCCCGGGGAGCGCGCTTGGATTTGGACGTGGCGGCGTAGCGGTCTCCCTCGGAGGTCTCTTGTCCCGAATGGTGTTGGGGTGGTGGTGGTCGAGCTTGTTGAGGCGGTGGTTGTGGCGGGTTCAAGGCTCCTTCATTGTTGGCGTAGGAGAATCCCGGATGATTTCTTGCGGCCGGATTGGACCAATACCCTTGGTTCCCCACAACATATTGTATTTGCTCCAAGGATCCTTCTCCTTGCTCTCCTCCCGAGTACATGACTTGAGATTGGTCTTGCCAATCACACATTTGGTTGGTCGGTGCGGAGGTGGATGGGCTTCCTTGGGGTTCCGTGATATATTTCTCCAATCTCTCCACCACCTTGTGGAGAGAATCAAATTTGCTCGTGAGCTCTGCTACGGCCTTCGCCTCGTAGATGCTAGTTGGCTTTAAGGAGGATGTGGAGTGTCCTCGCTCATCGCCCCATTGTTGGTTATTTGAGGCCATCTCCTCAATTAGGGCCGTAGCTTCCTCGGGAGTCTTTGACAAGATTGCACCATTTGCCGCGGCTTCAATAATTTGTTTGGTCCCCGGTTGGAGACCGTTGTAGAAGCTATGAACTAGCTCCCAGTCCTCTATACTGTGGTGCGGGCATTGGTGCTGTAAATCCTTAAATCGCTCCCAAGCTTCATAGAGCGTCTCCTGTGGTCCTTGCTTGAAGGACATGAGAGCGCTCCGGATCTTCACCGTCTTGGATGGCGGATAGAATTTGTCAATAAATGCGCTCGCCAACTCGTCCCAAGTAGTGAAGGCTCCGTCAGCTTGCGTCCTCAACCAATAGAGTGCCTTGTCCTTAAGCGTGAAGGGGAAGAGGCGCAGTCTGATAGCGTCGTCGGAGACCCCTGGCATCTGAAATGTGGCGCACTTTGACAAGAATAGTTGGATGTGGTAGTGGGGGTTCTCATGTGCGTTCCCATGAAACGGGTCTTGTTGCATCAACACCACCAATCCAGTCTTTAGCTCGAAGTTCTTGTCGGCCGCCAACCCCGGCATGGCAATGGACGAGGTGGTAGAAGAAGTCTTAGGCCGAAGCCTATCTCGAATAGAGATTATCCTTGCCATCCTTGCCGCCAATTTTTCAGGAGTTTCCCGGTTGGTCATATACCTCCCTTCCGGATCTTGTCTCTTTTCCGCTCTAAGTCTCCGCGCGGTACGTTCGATCTCGGGATCAAATAATAAGCCTTCTGGGTCCGCCGTAGATCTCGTGTACATGCACAGGGGAAACAGAGTTTCAAAGAAATGATTAATACCGTGGAAGGGTTAGGCAAGAAATAAGAAATAAAAATAATGATAATAATAAAAAGAAGAAGAATAGCTAGGGTGAAAAAGAATCAAACGCAATCGCCTCCCCGGCAACGGCGCCAAAAACTTGATCGCACCCCGGATACACGTCCCGAGGCGACGGTTGTAGTTTTACCGCAAGCGCACGGTATAGCGGCGAGCGGGTATCGAACACAGGGAGGACGAATGACCGTGCTTGCTCCTGATCCACCTGGCTATTTATGAACAGAGAGAGATAATTGCCTTGGGCGATCCTGTCACAATCGTCAGACAAATTTGCGAAATATCAAATCAAATAAAGAACGTCTAGGGAAAGGGGAATCCCCACTACTCACCGTATTTCATAAGTGTGGTTCGCCGGTATCGAAATCGCTAGTATGAGAATTTGGATGAACTAGTTGCAACTAAATGTGGAACCAAGCTCACGCTCTCGCGCTGTTGCCGGTCTATAGCTATCCTAGGCTTGGGTCCAATCTCTTGCAAACCCTAGCCTAGGGAAGCTAGCATTAGGATCAACATCATCGTTCAATTGCGCACCGAGCCCAATCTCTTGCAAACCCGGTCCACAATCTAAATTGGGATAGTTCCTACCCGTCCAATCTCTTGCAAACGGGTATCGGCACGGAATCGCAACCGGAGGTCCTAGCATCGGTCCAATCTCTTGCAAACCGATACTTCGGAAATCCGACTCCAACCCAATTCGGATTTCTAGGGCTTCCTATCAAATTGGGACCCAATCTCTTGCAAATCCCAATTGATATAAATACCTAGCTATCCGTAGTAATTCGATCCCAATCTAATCCCTAATTATTGATTCTAGCACAATTTCTACCAATTTATCACAAATACGAAATTGGGCTTGTAGGGTTCATCCCCACGCCCCAAGACGTGGAGACTACTCACAAATCATAGCAATAGCACAAAAATAATCAATGAAATAGGCAATGGAATTCATCACAACAATGATATAAACAATAAAAATAGAGTTTTTGGGGAAGAACAATGCAAACCAATGTAGATCTTCAATTAATCCAACAAAAATCCAAGTTTTTCTCCTCTCCAATCACAATTAATAAAGCTAAAAAGTAAACTCCAAAAAGCTGCAAAAAATCTGAGAGATGGCTCCCAAACTAGGGTAAAAACAGAGCTTAAATAGCCCCAAAAATCGTCTAAAAATCCTGACCAAAATGCCCCTGCACAGCCTGTTTTCCGCAAATTTCGCTACAGGCAGCGCATCGCACTCGGCCGAGTGACAAAAGTCGCTCGGCCGAGTGAAAACCCTGTCATTTTTCCAGTAAGTCGGGGGCTTCAGGGGTCTTCAGTTCGGGGGCGGCTCGGCCGAGTGAGTTGTCGTCACTCGGCCGATGGCTTCAAGGAACTCGGGCGGACGTAATAATCCACTCGGCCGAGTGGGTCTTCTGAAGCTCAGATGGCCGAAAAACAGTAACTTCGATATTCTGGAGGGGCTTCGTCTGGGCGCCACTCGGGCGGACGTGGTATCGTCACTCGGCCGATGTGGTCTCCGTCGCTCGGCCGAGTACACATGGAAATCGTGTCTGAACGGGTCGGCCGAGCAGTGTCTCGCTGGTCGGCCGAGTGGCTCCTCCACTCGGCCGAGTGGGACACAAAAAATGCCCAAACTGATTGTTTTGGCCTCCTCGTCGCTCCTGCGACGTCCATTCTTCTTCCGCTCCTCTCCAACAGCAAAATACCCCTCGGGGAGGTCGTCGGTGGCCGTCTATCGTGAGCGCATCTCATGATCACTCCAAATCGCGCCAAATCACCTGAAATGCGACAAAAACAACAAAGCGTGAAAAGCATCGCAATATCGTCGATATATCGTGAAAAACATGATTTGGGCGATCTAAATGGCATGCAAACATCCGGAAAAAAGGTGTAAAATAAGGAGTGATCAGTGAGCCCAGCTCGATCGGTTGGATGGGAGAGTTTGGCATGCTAGGAGATGCCATGCCCAGCTAGGGCCTCATGCAGACGGAGCTTCGATTCGAGAGCTCGGTTCTCACCGTTGATCACCAAGGGCCTTGATCGGAAGTAGAGGAGGTCGGAGTCCTTGGTTTGGAGCTTGGATTCGAGCTTCTTGACGGTGACCTGGATAATCCGGGCCTGAGGTAAGACTCTTCTACTCGGATTGGCGTCGAGTATTGACGGCCTAGTCGGCCTTGACTTAGACCATAGATTCATTTGTCAAAACTTCTGCTACATGGCACAACAGCAGCATGCAAACACTAAGACCTGTGGCTGGGAAATTATCCCACTTCCCACTATCTTGATTCAATGCCAAAGATTGAACCAATGAGGCAAGGAGATCTACCATTAGGCATCATAGGCAGGGCTTCCCATTTGAAATGGCTGACTCCCCCAAGGAGAGGCGTTCCAATCCATCTGTCGGCCGACTTCAACTTGTTTTGTACCGGCTTTATGGTTGCATAACCATCCCTCTCGCCAGCGAGTAGCTCTGGACCACGAGCTTGTACGATCCATTTTCTGTCTCAGAGATGGAGCAAGAGACAGCGGGCAAATAGGTCGAGAGGTCCTTTTCGGGGACGACGATTTCAGGGGCCATCGGTGTTTAGGACCCGATTCAGATTCGATTGTTATAGAAATTTGACTGCTCACCGGGACCGCTCGGCAATCTCAAAATGAGGAAGGTCTGCAGAGGCAAGCTCGGCTCGCTCGGGCAAGGGTGAGCTCAGCTGAACAGGCCATGGCAAGCTCGGCTGGTCGGTCGAAGGGCCTGACTTGCGGTTGCTGATGAAAATTTCTTCGTAGCCTCCAGCTACTCGATGCAAGTTGAGGAGTAGAAGTAGAAGAGGCTTCTGATCCGACCCTTCCACTGTCTTGAAGCTGAGATCGGCGACGAGGAGGTAAGAGATGACCCATTCAAAGCTCGACGTCATGTTGTCGATCAGGCATCTGCCCACCACTAGCACCTACAGCAGCCCCACCAAATTAGCCTGTCGCTACACCACCATCATCCTTCTGTCTAGTTTGGCAAGAGGATCTCGTTGTGATATATATTTCGAGTTGGTCGATGCTTGAAGGTGGAATGAGCTTGAACGATGACACTCAGCTTGAGGGAACTGAGTTTGGGCAGAGTTGATGCGTCCAAGCGAGGTTGGCCGGGCGGAACCCCGATCTTTGGTTTTCGCCAAAGAATATGCCGACGCAGAATTTAGAGATCTCTTGTTGAGGTTTTGGCTTGAGGCTTGGAGAGGCTTCGATGATGACCACATGGATGAGGCGAGTGATGTTCAAGAAGACTCCCCTCACCGTGTCCTCACCGATTCCCCCAGTGACAGACAACGATGTTCTCGAGGAGAGATCGTAATTTGGAAACGACCCAACAGCTTCTTAGGGCCCTCACGTCAAGCCTTCGCCAAGTACTGAGCTAGTAGCTCAGTCCTCCAACGAGTGCTGTGTTGGGACCTCGAGCCTCTGTCGGGGCGACGTGCTGCGTGCTTCAAGATCTGCTCAAACCGGTATGGGAGCATTGTAGTAGTTCGACAGGGGGAGATCTTTGGCAGGATTGGAGATCGGACGGAGCGTAGCAGAGGCAAGAACTCACGTTCCTCCGCCAATGATGATGATCCGTAGGGATTTGTCTCCCTGGGCCTGACACTTGCCATTGTTGAGTGGCTTTGCCCGGTAGTGGGGTTGGCCGCCCCATGTCGTACTTGGAGATGAGGCTATTTCCTCTTGAAGGTGATGATGCTATCTCAAATGTTTGTTCGGGAGAAAAGGTTGATGGGCTTCGAAGGAAAAACTCCCCCCAAGTCCCATTCCTCGAGCAGTAGGCGGGAATGAAATGGATAACCACCTTGATTTTCCTCTTTCCTCATGAAGATCGAAGTAAAGCACGCTCGCCTCGAACACAATACTCTTGTTTGCTAAGCACCTGGCCGAGGGCGATCTTCCCACGATCCCCAAAACCAACTCCATGCACCTCCTCATCCCTTTGCAGAGCAGCTGTATTGACTCGATCCATCCAGACGACAAGGGTGAATGCCTCGAAAGCAAGTGCGTCCCTCGAAGTAACCCCAGAATCAAGGCCATTACGGTATCCGTCATCTCCTCCGACCCGTCGACGTCCACGTGGTCAAGGTGGAGACCGAGGTCGGCTGCGAGGGTGGATTCTACTAAGGTCGAGACCGAGGTCGACAGCTCTCAATGAAAGCACCATGTGGATTCTACGGAGCAGTCAGTGGATCCCAGGCAGAGGACAAGCTGCCAGGGCTGGAGATGGCACTGGGCTACGCAAGGGAAGGAGGCGAGGGAGTAAACGATGGCGGCGGCGGCAGACTCGATCCCGTCGGTAGAGGGGTGGGAGAGGCCAATGTGCTCGACTGTTGCAACGCTAGCTAGGGTTTCTCGCTCGAAGGAGGGGTCCTCGAGATAGTTGAGTGTGATGACCAGCGGGACGACGACGGACGACGATGACATCAGGTCTGGTTTTGAACATCGGATCTGATGGCTGGTGATGGTGCTCATTTGTTCGGATTTCTGTTAACCCAAGAATAATAATTTATTGTTGAGATCGATGGCAACTAGGAACAGGTTCACCGTTGCCGCTCCTTCGGGAGTTGGCCTTTTAGGCTTTGATTAGTGGAACAAGTCATCGTCGATGTGGTTGTTTGACGTGGATTTAGACTCGGTTTCCACAGACTGTGCCAGATGTTTACGGGTGAATTTTCACCACATGTCGATAGTCTGGAGACCCGGATGTCGTAGCTGTCATGCAAAACAGAGATGACCCTTGGGGTCGATCGATGGCGCATTTGCTTGAGCAGGAAGGCGCAGATCCATTCTTTGGTGCACCGAGGGATAGCCTCGGTGGGACGACAACATCCGAGATCGGTTGAAGGTGGAGTTGCTCGATGAGGGATGCACTGATCCTTGCGTCAACTTGTCAAAGGGTAGCCTCGGTAGAGCGACGACCTCCTGGTGGTGGAGATGAGCGGACTCGGGGACGGGGGCGCTTGGCTCCAGCTGGGAAGACGCTAAGGGATAGCCTCGGCGTCACTGGATCTCCTGGACCTGAATAGACGAGAGAGCTCGTCAGGGGGGTCGGACCTTGGTTCCGACCAGTTCCCCTCCAATGCCAAAGTCAGATCTAGTCTGATAGATTCTCGGTGGGATCGGAGTTGGTTCGCAGAGAGACCAAGGCCCGATCCTCAGGCCGAGCTATGGAGGAGAAATATGTTAGGGGGAAGAAGGTGAGAGTTTGAATGTGATACCTCCTCTCCAGATCTCGGAGATCAGCCCCTTGTGGATGACGTAACCCCTCCCCTCATATAGGCAAATCATCCTAATAATGTGCCATGATATGACATCATGGCCGCCATTCATGGGGACGTGAAAATGGGGAGGTGTTGACCCCCACTAATTGCGCCCGTTTGATGATGTGATGAATGCCATGAAGGTGGAGTCATGGCCATGAGTGATTGCCATAATTGGTGGGCCATGATGGCTTGTTGCCATAATTTGTGGACCATGATGGCTAGAGTAATGGCCATGAAGTCGGGCCATGATTGCTAGAGAGTGATGGCCATTAAGTCGGGCCATAATTGGTGGCAATGATGGCTGGAGTGATGGCATTGGGCAGTTTCCATATTTGGCGAGCCATGATGGCTGGAGGGTGATGGCCATTAAGTCGGGCCATAATTTCCTCCACTATGGAAGTGGACGGTCTTCTGGGCCTTCGTCTTGGGTGGAGAAGCACGACCGGCCCGTGAGATCCTTGGGCCGGAGCCTAAGGCCGTAGTAGGCTGGTTGACTGGTCGTCATTGACTTGGCTCCTCCGGGCCCGGTCAAAATAGTCGTATCACATGGTATTTATTGAAACCGAATGAAAGGATTAGCGCTTAGTGTGCTTTTATTGGAATTGCACCAAGATTCACGCATTATTAGTATATCTAAAGTATCAGTTTTATTGTCTTATTCACCTTCTGTTGCGTGCCTAATATGATTGTAAACTTTACTGCTTGATTTCTCTATTTATTGAAAAGATTGAGAATATACATGCCTACATATAAGTTGTAGTTGAAATATTATCTTATTGAACCGTTTATGCACATCTTAGAGTGAACCGAGTGTTACATCATTTCCTTCTCCACATATATCTTTTTATTCTCTGCATGTCACTTGAGTCCACCTCCTAAAGCTACTTATATCGCATCTATTTCCCAAAAAATCCCTACAAAAGATAGAGTTAGCTCCAAAAAGTACAAAAATCCAAAAAGGAGCCATAAACCAAAAATACAAATCATGTAGCTCCTACAAAAATCCAAAAAGAAAAATGAGAAACAAAAAAGCTCAAAAAGAAAAAGAAAAATATCTCTCTATCTCATTATTGGAACCACAAAATACATGGAAAAACCAAGGCAAAATCCCATTTTCCACTATCATATTCCTTTAGATGCGATGCCTCAAGCTAAGCTTGGGGGGGTGAATTCACTTGACCATATGAGTGAGTACGACATTAAAGTGGAGAGGTGCACGAATGGAGAAGTTTGATAATACTGAGACTTAGCAAATTACTTTGGTTATGAAGATTTTTCATGATTTGAAATAAATATGTGAATTCCATGACTCTTATTCTATTCTCTATTGCATGCTTGGTGTGTATCATATATGCTTCATTTATAACTTTTGATTGAAAAGTGCATCGCCAATGATTTGTATATTAAGTTCTATGAAATTCGTGATGTGGATATGAATTGATTGCATGAATTTAGAGAGTCACTTTTGTTGTTCTTAAAAGCTTGCAAGTACCATGTTTAAGTAAGATATGAAATCTTTATAGCATGTGATTCGTATTTTCCGAGTTATCGTGATGTGTAGCTTATGGCTTGAGATATGAGAGAATAATCTAGCGACCCCTTCCACTTCGTATTCCTTTTCTTTCATTTCATTTCCTTTGTTTTCATTTCCCTAGTTCGTCTCTCTACTAATCTTCCTCAAGGACGAGTAAGAGGCAAGCTTGGGGGATTTTGATCGGTCCATATTTTGCACCTTTTTTTTGCATATTTTCATGCCATTTTGATTGCTCATAGATTTTCATGATTATTCGACGATATTTTGTTACTTTTCACTATTTCTTGTTTTTGTCTGATTTTAGGAAATGTGGAGCAATCGGGAGCAAAAATAAGCTTAAAGGACTTGCACGCATGGCGGAGCGTTGCCTATGACCATATCAAGGAGCTAACAGTGCTGGAGGATTAGTGGAAGAAGAAGGAAATTGATAGAATCAACGAGAAGGCTGATCGCTCCGGAATGTGACCCAAAGAACGGTTGTAGTTTTACCGCAAGCGCACGGTATAGCGGCGAGCGGGTTATCGAACACAGGGAGGACGAATGCCGTGCTTGTTCTAATCAACCTGGCTATTTAAGAAGAGAGAAATTTTTCTTTGGCGATCCTGTCACAATCGTCAGACAAAGTATGGAAATATCAAATCAAATAAAGAACGTCTAGGGAATGGGGAATTCCCGCTACTCACCGTATCTCGTCAATGTGGTTCATCGGTATCAAAATTGCTAGAATAAGATTTTGGATGAACTAGTTGCAACTGAATGTAGAACCAAGCTCACGCTCTCGCGCTGTTGCCGGTCTATAGCTATCCTAGGTTCGGGTCCAATCTCTTGCAAACCCTAGACTAGGGAAGCTAGCATTAGGATCAACATCATCGTTCAATCGCGCATCGAGCCCAATCTATTGCAAACTCGGCCCACGACCTAGGTTGGGATAGTTCCTACCCGTCCAATCTCTTGCAAACGGGTATCGGCACGGAATTGCAACCGGAAACCCTAGTATCGGTCCAATCTCTTGCAAACCGATACTACGGAAATTCGATTCCAACCCAATTCGGATTTCTAGGGTTTCCTATCGAGTTGGGATCCAATCTCTTGCAAATCCCAATCGATATGAACTCCTAGCTATCCGTAGTAAATCGCTCCCAAACTAATTCCTAATAACAATTCTAGCAAAATTTCTACCAAATCATCACAAATATGAAATTGGGCTTGTAGGGTTCATCCCCACGCCCCAAGACGTGGAGACTACTCACAATTCATAGCACAAACACAAAAATAATCAATGAAATAAACAAGAGAATTCATCACAATATTGAGATAAGCAATAAAAATAGAATTTTTAGAGAAGAGAGAGACAAACCAATTGAGTTCTTCAAATAATCCAACAAAAATCAACTTTTGTCTCCTCTCCAATCACAAGAATAAAGCTAAAAAGTTAATCTAAAAAGCTACAAAAAATCTAAGAGAAAGCTCTCAAAACTAGGGTAAAAACAGGGGTTAAATACCCCCCAAAATCGTCCAAAAACTGTGACCAAAATACCCCTGCGCAGCTTGAAATCCGCAATTTTCGCTACAGGCAGCGCGTCGCACTCGGCCGAGTGACAAAAGTCGCTCGGCCGAGTGAGAAACCCTGTAAATTTCCAGTAAGTCTTGATCTTCAGGGGTCTTCACTTCGGGGGCGGCTCGGCCGAGTGAGTTGTCGTCACTCGGCCGATGGCTTCTTGGTACTCGGGCGGTCGAGATTATCCACTCGGTCGAGTGGGTCTTCTGAAGCTCAGGCAGCCGAAAAACAGTAAGTTGGCGATTTTTGAATGGCTTCGTCTGGGCGCCACTCGGGCGGACGGGATCTCGTCACTCGGTCGATGTGGTCTCCGTCGCTCGGCCGAGTGCACATATGAATCGTGTCTAATCTGGTCGGCCGAGCGGTGTCTCGCTGGTCGGCCGAGTGACTCCGTCACTCGGCCGAGTGGGACACTAAAAATGCCCAAACAGCTTGTTTTGGCCTCCTCGTCGCTCTTGCGACGTCCGTTCTTCTTCCGCTCCTCTCCAACAGCAAAATACCCCTTAGGGAGGTCGTCGGTGACACTCTGGAGTAGGCGTATGTCGAGATCACTCCCAATCGCTCCAAATCACCTGAAATGCGACAAAAACAACAAATCGTGAAAAGCATCGTAATATCGTCGATATATCGTGAAAAACATGATTTGGGCGATCCAAATGGCATGCAAACATGCGGGAAAATAGTGTAAAATAAGGAGTGATCAAAATCCCCCAAGCTTACCTCTTACTCGTCCTCGAGGAAGATAAGTAAAAGGCGAACCGGGTGGATTCGAAAAACGAAAACGGCGAAAAATGAAAAATGAAAAACGGAGAAGAATGAAAAACGAAATAAAAATAAAGAAGAAAGAAAGAAGCGAAGAGGTAAGCTGCTAGATCATTTTCTCAGGACGTGGGTTCCGCTTACTCGAATAGCATGCATTGAATGAAAAATACATGTCAAAGAGTTTTATTTTGATATCATAGTATAATAGTGAAAATAGAAATAGAAAACCCACGAACAACGATATAATCATGAAAAACGGAATAGTTTTAGAATTAACATCGTCTGAATCATCTAAAGCGGTATACAAATAGCAGATTACACACTTTTCAATTGAATGCTTTCTATGAGGAATATAAGAGTATCACACAATAGAAATAGAGAGAATAGAAAAGTGTGGATTTCATGATATGAGTGCTAGGCTTAGATTTCTGGATTTCGTAAAGCTAGAAATAATCACACCGAGTATAGAATATTACTTAGCCTAGGTTGTCGTGCAACGTCAAGTAGTCACTCTCTCACGCATCAATGGATTCTCTCCCCCAAGCTTATCTATAAGCATGGTGGCAAAAAAAATATTCACATCCCCATTTTTATAAAGCTCCAAAAGTAATAAAAATGAACACGAAAAGAGAGAAGAAAGAAAGAAAGCGAGATGGGATCTTTTATTGAGGATTTTTCCTCTTTTCTTTTTTCCTTTTGCTCTTTTTTTTTGTTTTGTTTTTTTTATTGATAAGCATATATACACAACGATCCCAACTCAAAGAGAGATAACGATATACAAGAATATTTTCTCTTTTTTTTCTTTTTTTTCGGGAAATTTGGAGCTAGGAATTAATAGCGGGGGAAATGCCATATAATAGAATCGCTAAGGGGAGATTCACCAATGATTTTAAAAGTAGAGAAATGATGTTCAAGATTTGTGGAGAAAGAAATAAACATATCTCTCGGTTCACTCTATAAGACATGCACGACAACTTCAGCAGGGTAATCTAATATACTCAGTTTCGATCACAAAAAAGCTAACTAATCCAGATTTATCATAGCTAACATCATTCAATCATCCTGAAGTGAAATGTACAAATCATGCATATAGAAGTGATATAGGAAAAGAAATCGGTACTCCAGATATGGGCATTCAATGCGTGAATCTTGGTGTGTTTTCTGTGATAGCATACATATGAATATTCAGACTCAGCTAATAATAATATTTCATCCATTTTCATGTGGAAAAAGTGTGGGTTACTATCTCTAAATGCAAGGCAAGTCATAGCATATAATATCAGAAATAAAGTCCAAGACATGACAAATAAAGCATGCAAATAGAGTAAGCTAACTCCACGTCATCATCATCACAGAAAAGTCATCTCTAGCATGAGATAAAAAGGAAAGAAATAAAGATAAAGGGAAAATAGATTTATTTACAATGCGGCACACAGAAAAATAAGAAAAACGTGATGCATGGTAAAATAAAAAAGAAAAATGATGAAAATAAGTGCAAAAGCGGAAAATGGTGTGAAAAACTAAAAATAAAGGTGGCAAATCGAAAAAGAACGTGAGAACTCACTCCCCCAAGCTAAATGGCACAATGTCCTCAATGTGCATAGTGTGGCACACCGAGAGACAAGTAATGGGAAGGGCGAGTGAGGATGCATGCATGATGAAAAATAAGAAAATAATGAAACGGAAAATATGATGCGGACATGATGCATGCAGAAATAGGAGTGATACAGATATATAGGTGTGGCACCAAAAACTCTCACTCTCTCCTAAAAAAGATATTTAAAAAGATATATATAGAAAATGCGTATCATGGAGACAGTGAGGGGAGGGGGTGGACAAAAGTGCATCAGGACCCAGCAGAGACGGGCAGCACGACGGCAAAAATAATCGATGGCATCAAGAGTGCCTAAGAAGGTGGGGCTGCGCCGGCTCCGTCCTGAGGCGGAGGTGGTGGTGGTGGTGGCTGCTGAGCGGGGGTGGGTGTGGGAGTGGAAACAGGCTGAGTGTGTGTGGAAGTGTGGGTGGGAACCTGCTGGGTGGGTACGGGTACTCGGGGGAGACGCTCTAGGACCTGGGTAAGGCAGTAGTGAATCTGCGGGAGCAGGTCAAAGCGGCCAGCCATCGCGGAGACGGTGGAGGACAGGGTCCTAAGGTCGCCTCTGAGGCCACTCACCGCCCCCTCGAGAGCACGAATGCTCTGAAGTACAGTGTCGGGGGAGGTGGTGCAGAAGGACACACCGGGCGGGGCTGCGCAGGTCGGGGCTGGCGTACTCTGGTGGCGTAGGTGACGGGCTCAGCATGCAAGGGAACAAAAGGGGCTGCGCTCGCAAATGTGGGCCTGGCCTCAGTGCGAGGCTGGGCAGGACGGTGAGAAGTGGAGGTAGCAGCAGCGAAAGAAGAATACAAAAGTGGCGGCGAGGCGGCCAGAGAGGTTGGTGGCACAGAAGTGTGGACAGACGCCACGACACTCTCGGAAAATACAGCAGCAGTGGGGACAGAGGGCTCTCCGTACTCAACTATGGTCGACGGGCGCTCGGGTGGAGCAGAGGAAATGGGCTCGGCAGACAGAGGGCCAGTGGTGGTGGTGACAGGCGTGGAAGCAGTGGAAGTGGGCTCAGCTAAGGTACTCCCGACACCGACAGAGGTGGGGACAGAGGTGTCTGGAGCATCGGAAACATCGGGGATAGGCTGAGGGGCCACGGGGCAACAGGGGCAGCATGCTCGGCAGGGGCAACAGGGTCTGCGGGGGCAGCGGGGGCAGCGTGGGCAGCGTGGGCCTGCTCGGCCTCCTCGGCCTCGAGCACGTAAGCAGCTGGGATCAGAACATCCATCACAGGGAGCCAGTCCACATGGGCCGGTGCAATCTGAGTCCGAGCTGGGCTCAGAAGAATCATGTAATCGGCACCGTAAGGGCCGTGCAGCCAGACCCAATGTCGCTCACCGTGCGGACGAAGCATCTTCATCCGGGCCATAACATCAATCGACAGAGAAGTGGGGCCCGGTGCTCGTCGCAGGTCGTCAGGGAAGTCCTCACCGGTCATAAGGGCAAGCAAGGTGAGCAGGCCGCCGCAGCATATCGGTGAGCGAGCGCCCACCGATACAATGATGCGGTCCAAAAACCAAGCCGCGACATCAATCACGACGGCGGGGACCAGCTCATCGCCATCCCTAGATAGAGCTCTGGGCCGTGTCATCACGTAGAGCATGTAGAGCTCTGGCGTGGACATCGTGCCCGGCTCATATCTGGCCAAAAAGGTCGTCACCATAAGGCGCTGAGCTATACGGAGGCAGGGGTGGACAATGGCCGAGGCCTTGGCCCTACTAGGGTCAAAGGCAGCGTGAAGACCCGTAATCCAGGCCCAGAAGGCACCGGCGTCAAAGGAAGGTGGGGGGATATGGGTGGGGGCGTAACCTCGATCGGCCCCGGAGACATCGGGCCACGAGAAAAAGGCTCTCATCATACCGAGAGTGACCTGGCACTCCCGGTCCATAAACCGAAACGAGCATCCCTCGTCGGACCGGGCGATCGAACTAAGTACCTCAAGTGTCGGGCGGATAAACGTGTCCGCTGACACCTGAAAGAAATCTCGCCAGCCCACGTTGTCGTACAACGTGAGCATCCCCTCTAGTACCCCCAGGCGTCCTAGGTCGGCAAGGTGTGCAAACCTGGAGGGTACGATCGAGCGCTGGGAAATACGCTCGAAAGCGACGCGGTGTGCGTCGTCTCGGAACGTAATCCCCAGCGGCCCGATAAGTGGAGCCGGAGGTGGTGGCTGTGGAGCGGCAGGGGGCGGCTGTGCGGGGTGTATGGGCTGCGCGGGCTCTGCAGGCTGTGCGGGGTGTGCGGGGCCTGCAGGCTGTGCTGGGTGGATGGGGTGTGTGGGAGAAGGCTAAGGAGAGTCCTCCAGCTCATGGGAGGGGCCGGCGTCATCCGACCGCTTCCGCTTGGCGGAAGCTCTCTTCGACCGCGGCCGTGTCCGGGGCGGCATATGGGCCCCGAGCGCGCGCCGAAAAATGTGAAAAGTGCGGCGTGCGTAAAAATAAAGGAAAGAGTATACCACGACACGCCGCGAGTGCAAAGCAATGGAAGCGTGCGAAGAAAACGCCTCCGCGAAGTCCGAATCAGTCCCGAGAAGCTCCCCTGGGCTCCCCTAAGCTCCCAGAAACAACCTGCGCATGAAATGGAGATATCAGCGAGTAATATTCAAAACGTATGGAGCATTAGGGGTATAATAGATAGATATAGAAATCAATTTGGATTTGGGGTTCGTTTAACGCATGGATCCTCGAAAAATACACAAAAAGAGGAGGAAAAGGCGAAAATTGGGGTTACCGGAGGTGGCCGGAGTGGTGGCCGCCGGCGGCAACTCGGGCGAGGTGCGGCGGGGCTCAGCCGGCGGTGGCTGGCCGAGCGGTGGCGCGAGGTGGGCGGTCGGGCGAGTGGGGGTGCTGAGCGAGGCGAGCGGGCGAGGGGAATGCGAAGGGTCGGGCGTTTGTGTCGTTTCGAAAAATGCGCCCCCCGACCCTTTATATAACAAAAGTTACGACTCGGCCGAGTGAGATCAATGGAAAATTCCTCCCTGCTTACGCTTCGGCCGAGTGGCCTTGCCACCCTCGGCCGAGTGGAGTAGTCCATTCGACCGAGTGGCTCAAGCTACTCGGCAATACTCGCCCTAGGAGCGTATCCGTTTTACTCGGCCGAGTGAATATATATACTTGACCGAGTAGCAGTTATACTGAAATCAGGAAAATAAACAGAGAGTTGGGTACATCAGACTTCCCTCGTTCGTGAGCTGCTCGGCCGGACGAACTTGTGTACTCGGCCGAGTTACTAGTATACTCGGCCGAGTGAGCCTTGTGTTCTGCTGTTTGTCTTCGTTTTGGCTCTAAACTCCGTCTTTCTTCCTCCAGTCGATTTCATCTTCCTCCTAAGCATCGAGCGCCTTCCGGGGGTGCTCCTTATCACCTCGTTCATCCTCCTCATGATGGATTTACCTATCTCCTCTCCTGTCAAGAAAAATAGGACCCGTTATCACAAAATTTTTGGGCGAACGACTCAAAACACTAAAAATTTCTAAACAAAAATAAAGAAAAAGTAAAAATAAAGCAATAACCATCGGGTTGCCTCCCGACAAGCGCTCGTTTAAGGTCGTGAGCTCGACCCCCTATGATTTTCAATTAATGCGGGATGTTTGGTGCATATGAGATGCATCCATCAAACTTTCCGGGGAGAATGCTTGGATTCAGAAGTTGCGGCGGCGTGTTCTCCCTCGGTGGTCTCCCGTCTCGAATAGTGTGGGGGGGAAGCTCCCCCAAACTAGCGTTTGCTCTGGTCAACGGCTTCACCGGTGACGCCGATTTCCGTATCGGCGGAGCTTTCTTCGGAGACTTCAATTTCGAGAGCTTGCAGAGCTCTCGAATCCTTGCGACATCAGCGTCGCCTTCATCACTTTCAGCGGAGAGGTCAGGGGAATCAATTTTCTTCTCATCTTGGCCTAAATCCGGGCCGTCCTCGAAATCCTCATCGAATAGAGCGCCAATCGAGTGGGGGATTGCTTCTTCAATTACCTCATCAAGGAGGTCCATGTAGACAAGCTCCTCGTGGTAAGGCATGTGTTTCATAACCTTAGGAATGTGAAGCTCCACCTCGATGTTGCCGACGTTCAAAGTAAGTGTACCTTCTCGCACGTCGACAATCACACCGGCGGTGGCGAGGAACGGGTGTCCAAGTATCAATGACGTATCTCCCTCCTCCTTAACGTCCATGATCACAAAGGCACATGGCAAGCATATTCCCCCCGGGACTTGTAGCGGGATGTCTTCGGCGATCCCTACCGGCCTTGTTATTCGCCTGTCGGCTAATTGTATCCGCATGTCGGTAGGTTTCAACTTCGTCCCGGTGTTTAGCCTTAAGAACATGGAGAGAGGCATGAGGCTCACACTAGCCCCTAAATCTACCAATGCCTTTTGAAGAGGGACGCCGCCCAAGGTGCAAGGAATTCGAAAGCTCCCAGGATCTTTGAATTTGGCCGGCTCCTTTTCTCTCTTGGTGAACCAAGAGCCCTCCTCGGCTAGCATGATCTTTTCCTTCCTCTTTCCCCCCGAAATCAAATCCTTTAAAAATTTAGCATATGTGGGGATTTCCACGATGGCGTCGAGGAAGGGAATGTTGAGGCTAACTCCTCTCAGATACTCGAGAAAATTCGCTAGCCTTTTCTCCATTTTCGCTCTAGCAAGCCTTTGGGGGAATGGGACCGGTGGCATGAAGCGCCTTTCCTCAATCAATTGCTCCGCTCTTGATTTCTCCTTTTCTTGCGGCTCTTTCTCCTTCTCAACTTCAACTACCGGCTCAATTGGCTCCAAACTTTCCTCCACTGGCTTCTCGGTAGGAATCATGGCGGGGGTGGTATCCTTCCCGCCTCTAGTAGTAACAGCAACTACGGCATTGATGTGGCCGGTGTTGCCCCGTGGGTTTTGCTCGGGTTGCACCGGCAATTGTTGAGTGTTCCGATTGAGCAACGCCAATTGCTCCGAGATTTGAGCTACAACGGTTGTAAGGGAGTCTTGCCCCGCCTTCAAGGTAGCATTGACCTTCTTTTGCTCGACCATAAATGCCTCCACTCTAGCTTCGAAGTCGGATTGTTGTTGAGCTTGTGGAGGGTTTTGATTTTGATTTCTCCACCCTTGATTGTATCCGGGCGGCCTATAAGGTGGAACTTGTTGCTTCGGTTGGAAACTTTGTTGTGGAGGCCCCCTCGGTGGATAGTGTTGTTGTTGGGGTGGGGGTGGTGGTCGAGCTTGTTGAGGTGGTTGTTGCGGCGGGTTCAAAGCTCCTTCATTGTTGGCGTAAGAGAAACCGGGATGATTTCTTGTGGCCGGATTGGCCCAATACCCTTGGTTCCCCGCAACATATTGTACGTGCTCCAAGGATCCTTCTCCTTGCTCTCCTCCCGAGTACATGGCTTGAGATTGGTCTTGCCAATCACACATTTGGTTCGTTGGTGCGGAGGTGGAAGGGGTTCCTTGGGGCTCCGTGATAAACTTCTCCAGTCTCTCCACTACCTTGTGGAGAGAATCAAACTTGCTTGTAAGCTCCGCTACGGCCTTCGCCTCATAGATACTAGTTGGCTTCAAGGAGGACGTAGAGTGTCCTCGCTCATCGCCCCATTGTTGATTGTTTGAGGCCATCTCCTCAATTAGGGCCGTAGCTTCTTCGGGAGTCTTTGATAAGATAGCACCATTCGCCGCGGCATCAATAATTTGTTTGGTCCCCGGTTGGAGACCGTTGTAGAAGCTATGAACTAGCTCCCAATATTCAATGCTATGGTGCGGGCATTGATGCTGCAGATATTTAAAACGCTCCCAAGCCTCATAGAGCGTCTCTTGGGGTCCTTGCTTGAAGGACATAAGAGCGCTCCGAATCTTCACCGTCTTGGAGGGCGGATAGAACTTATCAATGAATGCACTCACCAACTCGTTCCAAGTGGTAAAGACTCCATCAAATTGCGTCCTCAACCAATAGAGTGCCTTGTCTTTTAGCGTGAAGGGGAAGAGACGCAGTCTGATGGCATCGATGGAGACCCCCGGCATCTGAAATGTGGCGCACTTCGACAAGAATAATTGGATGTGGTAGTGGGGATTTTCATGGGCATTCCCATGAAATGGATCCTGCTGCATCAGAACCACTAGTCCAATCTTCAGCTCAAAGTTCTTGTCAGCCGCCAACTCCGGCATGGCAATGGATGAGGTCGTAGAAGAGGTCTTAGGCCGGAGCCTATCGCGAATGGAAATTATCCTTGCCATTCTTGCCGCTAATTGGTCCGCAGTTTCCGGGTTGGTCATAAACCTCCCTTCCCGTTCTTGTCTCCTCTCCGCTCTAATTCTCCGCGCGGTACGTTCGATCTCGGGATCAAATAATATAGCTTCAGGGTCTGCCGTAGATCTCGTGTACATGCAATGGGAAAACAGAGTTTCAAAGAAATGATAAGTACCGTGGAAGGGTTAGGTAAAATTAAAGAAATAAAATAATAATAATAATAAGATAAAAAAAGAAATAGCTAGGGTGGTAAGTTCAAACGCAATCGCCTCCCCGGCAACGGCGCCAAAAACTTGATCGCTCCGGAATGTGACCCAAAGAACGGTTGTAGTTTTACCGCAAGCGCACGGTATAGCGGCGAGCGGGTTATCGAACACAGGGAGGACGAATGACCGTGCTTGTTCTAATCAACCTGGCTATTTAAGAAGAGAGAAATTTGTCTTTGGCGATCCTGTCACAATCGTCAGACAAAGTATGGAAATATCAAATCAAATAAAGAATGTCTAGGGAATGGGGAATTCCTGCTACTCACCGTATCTCGTCAATGTGGTTCATCGGTATCAAAATTGCTAGAATAAGATTTTGGATGAACTAGTTGCAACTGAATGTAGAACCAAGCTCACGCTCTCGCGCTGTTGCCGGTCTATAGCTATCCTAGGTTCGGGTCCAATCTCTTGCAAACCCTAGCCTAGGGAAGCTAGCATTAGGATCAACATCATCGTTCAATCGCGCACTGAGCCCAATCTCTTGCAAACTCGGCCCACGACCTAGGTTGGGATAGTTCCTACCCGTCCAATCTCTTGCAAACGGGTATCGGTACGGAATTGCAACCGGAAACCCTAGTATCGGTCCAATCTCTTGCAAACCGATACTACGGAAATTCGATTCCAACCCAATTCGGATTTCTAGGGTTTCCTATCGAGTTGGGATCCAATCTCTTGCAAATCCCAATCGATATGAACTCCTAGCTATCCGTAGTAAATCGCTCCCAAACTAATCCCTAATAACAATTCTAGCAAAATTTCTACCAAATCATCACAAATATGAAATTGGGCTTGTAGGGTTCATCCCCACGCCCCAAGACGTGGAGACTACTCACAATTCATAGCACAAACACAAAAATAATCAATGAAATAAACAAGAGAATTCATCACAATATTGAGATAAGCAATAAAAATAGAATTTTTAGAGAAGAGAGAGACAAACCAATTGAGTTCTTCAAATAATCCAACAAAAATCAACTTTTGTCTCCTCTCCAATCACAAGAATAAAGCTAAAAAGTTAATCTAAAAAGCTACAAAAAATCTAAGAGAAAGCTCTCAAAACTAGGGTAAAAACAGGGGTTAAATACCCCCCAAAATCGTCCAAAAACTGTGACCAAAATACCCCTGCGCAGCCTGAAATCCGCAATTTTCGCTACAGGCAGCGCGTCGCACTCGGCCGAGTGACAAAAGTCGCTCGGCCGAGTGAGAAACCCTGTAAATTTCCAGTAAGTCTTGATCTTCAGGGGTCTTCACTTCGGGGGCGGCTCGGCCGAGTGAGTTGTCGTCACTCGGCCGATGGCTTCTTGGTACTCAGGCGGTCGGGATTATCCACTCGGCCGAGTGGGTCTTCTGAAGCTCAGGCAGCCGAAAAACAGTAAGTTGGCGATTTTTGAATGGCTTCGTCTGGGCGCCACTCGGGCGGACGGGATCTCGTCACTCGGCCGATGTGGTCTCCGTCGCTCGGCCGAGTGCACATATGAATCGTGTCTGATCTGGTCGGCCGAGTGACTCCTTCACTCGGCCGAGTGGGACACTAAAAATGCCCAAACAGCTTGTTTTGGCCTCCTCATCGCTCCTGCGACGTCCGTTCTTCTTCCGCTCCTCTCCAACAGCAAAATACCCCTTGGGGAGGTCGTCGGTGACACTCTGGAGTAGGCGTATCTCGAGATCACTCCCAATCGCTCCAAATCACCTGAAATGCGACAAAAACAACAAATTGTGAAAAGCATCGCAATATCGTCGATATATCGTGAAAAACATGATTTGGGCGATCCAAATGGCATGCAAACATGCGGGAAAAAAGTGTAAAATAAGGAGTGATCAAAGGCAAGGAGGAGAAGAAGAGAGTTCAGAAACAGGCCACTCGGCCGAGTCACACAACCCATTCACCCGAGTGGAGAAGCCTACTCGACCGAGCAAGACTGACACGATGATATCTGCCAGCCTGAGTCCCACAATGAACTCGGCCGAGTGGTGAATTCCACTCGACTGAGTAAGAACTCCACTCGCCCGAGTGGGGGCCAAAATTTCGAAGAGAGCCAAGCCGACTTCTCTGTTTTTCTGGACGATCTGCAGACTGACATACTCAGCCAAGTAGAATTCTCACTCGGCCGAGTAAAGAGCTTCACTCGCCCGAGTGAGGTCAGAATTTCTGAAGGAAATCAAAGAAGACTCTCTGGAATTTTGGGAGTACAGCAGAAGACCTTACTTGGCCGAGTAGGAAGTTCACTCGCCCGAGTGAGGAATTCTACTCGACCGAGTGGCACGAGCTCCCAGATTTTCAGATAGCCTCTCACTCTTTTGAAATCTGCTATCATTCCATTGGGCAAAGTATTTTTCTCATATTTTTTATGGATAGTATACTTCATTAAGGTTCCAACGCCACTAAGAACGTGCCAATCGGAGGTCGGATGAAATCTGGAGAATTTCTGCAGATTGACGCTGCAGTGCTGAAATCGCTACTTGGCCAGAGCTGTATTCTACTTGGCCAAGTCAGCGTGGGCCCAGAACTTATGTTACGGCCAGACTGACTTTGTTCACGAATTTCAGAGGGTTTCTAGGGTTATTTGCTAGGTTTTGATGTGACTATATATAGGGAATGTAGCCGTCATTAGAGGGTGGTTCCTATTATTTTCTTAAAGACTTTTTTAGAGGTTAGGCCATGCCATTGGCCCCCTTTTGGATCTAAAAGCTTGTATTTGGATTGGAATTCTTCTTGAAAGCTAAGTATCTTTGTTATTTTTATTTGAATCTTTGATTTGATATCTTTTTATATGCAAGCAATGTTTTTTATTGATTCATATAGCGTTATTTCTATGCTTGGTTGATCTTTGTTCTAGGGAAGGGGATGAACCCTATGGATCTAATGATAGATTTGTGATGAATGAATTTATATGTTGCTTGAATTGCTAGGAGGTTAGATTGTGATTGATTTATTACGGATAGCAAGAAATTTCCATTAATCTAGAGTTTGCAATAGATTGCGTGCTGATCAATGGGAAGGTCTAGATATTCGATTTAGATTTATAATCGAGATTCACTAGGTTTGGTTTGCAAGAAATTGAACCAAAGCTAGCATTTTTATTAGAAGTCGATACCCATATTTGTTTGCAAGAGATTGGACAAATACGAACTATCACAATCTAGATCATAACTCGAGTTTGCACGAGAGTGGGCTTGCGGGTGCGATTGGATGATGATGTCGATCTTAATGCTAGTGGCTTAGATTAGAGTTTGCACGAGAGTGTGCTCTGATCTAGGTTGCTATAGACCTGCAATAGCGCGAGAGCGTGAGCTTGGTTCTCTATTAGATACAATTAGTTCACCTCAATTCAAGTCTTGCAATGTTGAGATTCGCGATTCAAAATGATGCATGATAATCCGTAGTGGGGATTCCCTAGTCCTAGACATTTTTATAATATTGAGTTTTATCCAACATCTTTATCACCGACACCGACATCTATTACCATTGTCATTACATCACATCATAACCATCTCCACCAATAAACTTTAGTAGTCGAGCCAACCTAAGATAGATTAGATCCAACACCACCTCCTCGTGTTCATACCAGCTTGCCACTAGACCGTGCGCTTGCGGTAAAACTACAATTGTTTTCCGGGTGTATATCCGGGAGCGATCAATATACATTTTATAAATGCAAATCATAGATCAGATAGACTGGCTCCGATACCAATATTGGGTTTTCTGGGTCCTTATAGCCATAAATACGACGTCCGACCTAAGTTGGTCGGACGAAGTAATCAAATAAGCAGCGGAAAAATTAACTTAAAATAATTCCAAGTTAAGCCCTAAAGAGAACAAACCATATCCAAGATCTCTACTATCCCGGGGTTGGGTCTGACCAACCCCTAAGGATAGATCTATCAACCTATTTGCAATTATAAACACATGCTTAATTTAAACTACACACCGTTCACTTTGTTTCTGTAGAATAGGAAGCGTCGTTTTCAGCAACACTTCTTTGGCCCCGCGCCGCTTCTCCTGAGCCAAACCGTGTCCCGAGCCACACCTTGTCCCAAGCCGAACCGCTTCCCGAACCACGCCTCGTCCCGAGCCGGGCAACACCCTTGTCGCCGAGCCAACCACATGCCGAAGAAGATTTCACATTGGGTGGATCCTCCATCAAGACTTCAGATCCGATCTGGGCTCCTTCGTAGCTTTGCTAGAGCCCGAACAGGAGAAAGGAAGAAATATATGGAGATGGAGAATATTTAATTTAAGCTTAGATCAAGTCTTGCTCACGTTTAATAGAGCTACTCAGATCTGAAGCTTTGGACGAGTTTCAAGGTAGGGAGTAGGCCCCTATTTATATATGCGGCTGACCCCTCCCCTTTACTCCATATCCGATGTGGGACTAAAAAATTTTGGAGAAAAATTAATTAAAGTTTGCCTTTCATAAAGGCCAAACTTTGGCGAATTTTTCTCCCTCGCCATTGGGATTCACAAGTGATAGAACCTATCTAATCAAAGAGGGTTGAACAGTGAATGCGTAAGTTTGAACGACACTCCATTCTGAGTCAGTTTGACCCCTCAAACGTACGTCCAAAGATGAGCCAACATCTGTATTTTTGCAAGATAGCAACCACCAGAACTGAGGGTTCGAACCCCTATGCATAGGGCCCACAAGGGGCCACATGCGCTCAGCTTGCGTGCTTGCAGACTGGGCACCCGCACGCATCAGCGGGCGGGCACGGGCGCCCGCCCGCCCAGCGGGTGTGATTGACCGCAAGGACGTGCACAATCTAAGTAGGATGCATACGCTCTCCTCCCAAGAGAAGGAGTGTCAAATGCAATATAAACCCGTGAGTATGGGGTCGAATCCACAGAGACAATTCGTTTCACAATCACGATCTCAATTGGTTAAGGAAGGCTGAAAGGGTTAGTACAACCAACTAAGCTAACAAGTGTGGTGAGTGGAAGTGTGTGGTGACACGGTTGAGCCAAACCCATGGTAGGTAGGATGGAGATCGAAGTAGGAGCTAGTCAAGTAAGGAAGAGTGTGTGGAATGGGATGTCATTAGGGTTGTGAGTTGATTAGAAATAGGTTCATTCCAAATGAATCAACCCTCGCATCCATTTCAAGGTATGCGATGGTTGTGCACATAGGTAATGCCCTTAAGGCACACCGCCCTTCTACGGCCCCACCAAGGGTAATACACAATTCATTGATGTGTTGATTAATGGGTGGAAATCCCTAACAATAGCTTGTGAATCGATCCTTGCATCCGTGTCAATAGAATGCAAGGATGGTGCACGTAGGTGTGACCCTTAAGGTACACCACCGTTCTACGGCCCAACCAAGAGTAGCGCATGATTCAATTAAATATAGGGCATAACCCATCAATCTACACTACTAGCATCCATTTCAATGTATGCTAGGACCATTAAATGCAAGAAATGAATAATTACTAATCAACCACACAAGCCCTAATTAATCCCAATCCACACACAAATGACTCTAGGCCTTTGTAATGAAAGAAACTTGATAATCATTGAAGATAAGCAAATAAACATTCATTACAAGCCACTAAGCAAATAACTATCCAATGATTCTCACTATCATTCAACAATCATTTACAAATTGAAATACAAAGCAAGAGAAATCAAATGTTACAAGAGAGCAGTAGAAATCACCAAGAGAAGCCCTAGAAACCCATGCTCTTCCCTCTCTTGCACCTCCTCCAAACCCTAGCCCTAGTCTTTGGGGAAGAAGAGTGTAAAACCCCCCAATGGAACAGTAAAATCTGAACTAGCCTCGCTGGAAATCGCCCATGAGCTCAAAAATACCCATTTGCGCATTGCGGGTCGACCTTCAGGGCTTGCGGGTCGGGTTCTGGACTCCCGACCCGCCTGCAAACTCAAATGCGCATGCCTGCTTCTTAGCAGCTGGGTTGGGCAGCGGGTCTACGCCCATTCTCACCCGCCCATCTGCAATCAGCATGCAGGCTCTTGGCCTGCATCAAATTACTGCCCACAACAGCGGGCGATCTCTCAGTCCGCCTCAATTGCGGGCTGGTTCCTGCAATAAAATGAAGAGCGGGCCAGCCAAGCAGGCTGGCTCGCAGGCGAACAATTCCCCCACCCAACAATGGCAGGGGGGCCTTGATATGCGCCACGTGGCACCACGTGATTGCACCACGTGGTGCCCCCATAATCCCTTTCCCCCCTTTTTAATTGTCATTCTCCTCCATTTAATTCACCAAAAATGCCTAGGAGTCTCAGAAAAATACCAGAAAATTCCGAAAAATCCCCAAGACTCCTAGGAGTACCTGAAAAATAGGAGAATGAGAAATTAGTCCATATTATGGTATTTTCTGCAAATAATGAGAAATAGCCCTAAAAGTGACATAAAGTGGTAATACACTTAAGAGAGCAAGATTAAGCCTGATCTTTAACACAAAATGGGAGAAGTTAGGTGGTGTAAATATACACTTTTCACTACGTATCAGGGTGCGGGCACCTACCCAGCTTAATGGGCTTGGGCACCTGCCTGCCCGTTGGGCATGGGTGCCTATATTTCAGGCGGGTCGTGCGCTCGCCTAGCAGGCGCCATACCCGCAATGCCCAGTTTTGGCTATTGGCATAGTTTTGGCTCTATTTTGCACGTTTGGAGTCCATTGTCGATGCGGTTTGAACCTTCGTTTAGACAGGGACAATCTCGTCATCTAGGTAACCATTTCCACATGTTTATTATATTAAATATGCACGTAAATATTTTACGACATATTTAATTCTCTTTTGCATCACATGCAAAATTCACACATCCTTAATGTTCTAAACGTATATCGCAAACTCTTTGCGACTTATTAAATCCATTTGCATCCAATACAAATGAACTAAGGGCATACATCCTTCAACAAGGCATTGGATTCAAATCGGAGGGTCACCCCCCTCTGTTTCCTTTGATGTATTTTCTCTCTGTTCCAAGCGAAGAAGAATGAGTCTTTCTCAGTCCAGTAAAACCATATCTGGGCTCTCTGTTGCATGAACACTCATTCTGACAGCTGCACCCAAGCTCTGCAAGATTCTATGTATTAATAGTTGGTGCTAGAAGGAGGGCCGTCCGACAAATTTTGTCACACTGGCTCTCACCACAACAATCTTTTAGTAACTCCGTCATCCACTTCACACTCCTCCATGGCAAAGACCAAGAAGATCGTGTGTGGCAAGCCCAGTGGTGCGGCTGGAGTTCATCCCATGGAGGACATCCAACCCGTTGTTGGCCAACCTCCATAGCTTACCCTCATAGCGGCTCTTGTTGCTCCCCTAGCGGTCGACTATCTCTCATGACGGAGCCCCAGAAGATGTAAGAGGCTCGAGCCCACGAAGCCAAAAGGAATGAAGTGTTAGAGGACATGTACCTAAATCTACTCTGAACTAAGTCTAATGCCCTCCCATCGACTTCTAATCATCGCACACCCCCTAACAAAGAGCACATGGAAGATGTGGATTGTAGGGAGACACATGTCTCCAGCAGCACCAGAGGATCATGTAGTAGTAACCAAGTACATCACAATAACAAGGTGTTAAGGCCAAAATGACCGAGATAGTTGTCAAGCTGATGTGGAACCTTTGTGCTGATTCGGAGCTTCGTCAGAGAGTGAAGTGGGACCCTAGGTTGGTAGAACTAGGGTCGGATGATGGATGTTGTTTGGGATGTGATGCTCGATCGACCCTCTAGCAGCTATACGTCGATATATCGTGACTGGGAGGCTCGGAAGCGACCCTCGTGAGAGATGGAGACTCATCGATCTACACCATAAAGAAAAGTTAGGGAGTCGAATCTGGGTCCCGACCCAATTCCCCTCCGATGTTTAAGTTAGTATAAGAACTTAAGGAAGAGAGGGAGTTTGGAGCAGCTGAGATCGACCCACGGAGGTTCGTCTCATATCTGTTGTCGCAAGCTCTTTAGTGGTGAAATTATAAGCTGAAAGAGTAGAGTCTATGTATTGGATCTCATACATTGGAAAATGGAACCTTTTTGGTATTTATAGACCTCATGGGTCCTTTCAGCGACGTTAGAGAGATAATGGTCTTTAATAGGAGTAAACGTTGCCCATGTTCCTGCTATTTATAAGGCCGCTTTCAATCCCATGTTTGAGTGATGGGAGTGCAATGGACGACTGGCCGGTGGGCTTTGACCGAGTCGATTTTGGGCTTCTTTCGTGGGCCTAAACCTTCATCGGTCGATTTGTCTTGAGTGTCGGTCCAATTGCTCAATAATGGCCCCCATCGCTCGACCTCAACAGGTCCACCTATTGAAGTCAAGCGACGTTACATCGCATTAATGGGGCATGGCAACCGAGGAATTAGCACTCGAGTTCTAGGTGCCAAAACGTCTGCTTCGCCAATTTGAATGAGCCGCCAGTTCGAAACCCAAGATACATAGATCCTAGGAACTTCTGCGTGTCTCATCGTACGGCTGTAGCCTTATTGATATAAGACAGTTCCAGTGACCAAATTCGAAGATATCATCTTCTTGTTTCTTGATTTTGATTTTCTCCTTTCGAAAGAAATGGCTTCATCGCACCGTCATGCAGAAAAACAAGGAGGGGGCCATGGCCTGGTCTGATTGCGAATCTGATGTCCAAAGTTGGAGCCGATCAGATCCCCGAGTTCTAGAGAAGTTATGTCCGCCTCGATTATCAGATTTGGGTGCCGGGGAGAGACGAAAGGGTCCATCACCCTGGCGACCGAGAAGTTGGGGTTACGTCAAAGCCTTTCAACGAGGGATTCGATTCCACATGCACCCCTTCATGCGTTACTTCTTGTGCACCATGAACCTTTCCCTCCGCTAGTTGATGCCGAACGCCATTGGTGCACTAATGGGATTTATAGCTCTGTGCACGATGAATGGGGTTGAGCCGTCGCTGAGGTTGTTCAACTACTTCTTCATGATCCCTCCCCTCAAGACCCTGGGCTGGTACACGATAACGGCCCGCCGAGGGAGGAAGCTGTTTGCAATCTCCCTTCTCCCAATCCCAAATGGAAGGATGAGTTCGTGTTTATGGTCTTCCAAGGAGAAGCGAGTGTTTGCACTGGCTGGGGTATTCCTGACTTAAGACCTGCTGAGGACAAGCCTTTGACTAGAGAGGAGAAGGAAGTCACTGATGCATTGATGTGTGTGCCAAAGAACGTGAGGAATATGAAGTGGCTGTTGTCTGACGACGTGTTACGTCAGACCGTGTAGACGAAAGGTTGATTCGATCGTGCCTGTCAGTTGTTCGACCCTCGTTATTTGGTTTAACTTGTTTGCTTTTTTCCTGCAGGCATGGTCGATGTGGACTATCAGGTGGACTCTACGTGAGGAAGGCAGTTGAGGCTTCCATTAGGGAGGCTGAGGTGAGCATGCTATCTCCTTGGGTGCGATCCATGGGAGAAAGGATGGCTCAATCGTCAGAGGATCGACCCCTTGTTGCTGAGAGGGCTACTCAAATGGTCTGTCTTCAGCTGAAGAAGAAGAAGGAGAAGCCCGCCTTCGAATTTGAGGTCGTTGCAATTAAGGGGAATAAGAGGTGGTGTTGGATTCTTCTTAGAGACATGGAGCAATCTAAGTCGATGGAAGCAGCAGAGTCGATCCCTCAGCAGGAGCAGGAAACTCCTCTAGAGGGAGACTCGAGGGATACCCAGCTCCCTCTGGAGCTCCTTCCGCACGAGGATTCTTGGTATTGGGGAGGTGTGTTCCCTCCAGTGCCACTATCTGAAGACATTCCTGATGAGTTCAAACACATTCTGCTAGAGAGTCGATCACCTCAGGCTCCATTCGATTGCTCCGTAGAGGAACTTGTGCGAATGGGGTTTCCGATGAGGTGAGAAGATTCAGCTCTTATAGATTGCGGGACCACTTCCCGGAATGTCGAAAATGCGACTCTTTCATAGGACAGGGCGGTCGTGGAGAGGGTCGATTATGATAGGCTTGCGTTGATAGCTGTCCATGCTAGCGTCCAGGTAATTACTGTACCAGCCATCATTGTAGGTGATGCAAGCACGTATGTAAACTATTGTGCATTGCTTGCATGCTCTCATGGCTACTACCACGTTGCATCGATGCGCCCCAGTGGTGGCCAACCACGAGGTCACCCTGGAGGCCGTTAGGTCGACCATGAAGAAGTCTCCGGTCTATCTGACTACGATTCACCTCTAGAGAGAATCGAGGATGGATCACCTACGACAGCTCAATTGTGAGTTTCACAAGTCTCGTGAGAGGGAGGCTGAACAAGCTGCCTTAAGGGAGCAAGCAGAGAAAGCTCTGCTGGAAGAGAGAGCCAACGCCGAGGTCAGGGTGGAGAGGGCGGTCCAGGAATTCAAAGATTCATTGCCTGATTTCGATAAGCTGTACACAGAAGGCTATGAGCGATGTCGATCAGAAGTGAAGAACTGATTCCCTGACCTCTCCGCTGAGATCGACCGAATCCCGGTGTTGTTTTTGGACCTTGGTGATGACGAGTTGAGTCAAGGCACGGAGGAGGAGGCTCCAATCGGCGAGATTTTCACTATGAAGGATGATAATGCAGGAACTGGTACTTCGAGAGACCAAGAGCCTGCGACCGTGCATGAGAGAGATCAAGGGCCTAGCAAGCCATTCTAGAGTCTTGTCGCTCCTTTTATTCCCGCTTTAATTTTTGAATGTATAGGGGGTAATGTAGATGTAAAGGAAAACCATTTTGTAGCAAAGGCACCAGAAGCGTTGGCTTGCAAATCCTTGTTTGTCGTAATATCCTTCTATTTGTCATTGTCGAATGGTCATAACGCCTGATGGCCCCTTTTGATTAGTTAAACCCTGGCTCAAAATGATCGAGGGTAAGCCATCGAACCATATTAGGAATAGACCATAATGTTTAGTGGCGAGGGAGCGATTTCCTCAGCTCACGGTTGACGACGTGAGAAAGTCATTCAGTAGCGAAGGGGTGGCCCATCGACTTACGGCAGACGACACATGAGGGTCATCCAGTAGCGAAGGGGTTGCCCTTCGACTTACGGCTGACGATGTATTGGGGTCGTCAAATGGCGAAGTGGTGGCCCTTTCGACTTACGGGTGACGACGTATTAGGGTCGTCCAGTGGCAAAGGGGTGGCCTCTTCGACTTACGAGTGACGACGCATTATGGTCATTTAGTGGGAAGGGGTGTCCCCTTCGACTTATGGCTGACGACACATTAGGGTCGTTCAGTGGCGAAGGGGTGGCCCCTTCGACTTATGGCTGACGACGCATTAGGGTCGTCTAATGGCAAAAGGGTGGGCCCATCGACTTACAGCTGACGATGCATTAGGGTCATTCAGTGGCGATGAGGTGGCTCCTTCGACTTACGACTGACGACACATTAGGGTCGTTCAGTGGCAAAGGGGTGGCTCCTTCGACTTACGGCTGACGATGCATTATGGTCGTTCAGTAGCGAAGGGGTGGCCCCTTCGACTTACGGCTGACGATGCATTAGGGTCATTCAGTGGCGAAGGGGTGGCCCCTCTGACTTACGGTTGATGACGCATTAGGGTCGTTCAGTGGCGATGTGATGGTCCATTTGACTTACCGCTGACGATGCATTAGGGTCGTTCAGTGGCAAAGGGGTGGCCCCTTCAAATTACGGCTGACGACGCATTAGGTTCGTTCAGTGGTGAAGGGGTGGCCCCTTCGACTTACGACTGACAACACATTAGGGTCATTCAGTGGTGATGGGGTGGCCCCTTCGACTTACGGCTGATGATGCAATAGGGTCATTCAGTGGTGAAGGGGTGGTCCCTTCGACTTACGGCTGACAACATGTCAGGGTCATTCAGTGGTGAAGGAGTGACCCCTTTGGCTTACGGCTGACGACATGTTAGGGTCGTTCAGTGACGAAGGGATGGTCCTTCTACTTATGGCTGACGATGCATTCTGGTCGTTCACTTGAGTCTCATCTGCAAGGATTCGTCTTATCTAGGCTTCCCCAGGGATCAGATCCTTTTAGTAGGGAGCGTGATGGGATAGCTTTCATAACGTTCATGAATGAGGTGCTTTCCAAAATGGGGGCAAAACTTTACTTGATGAGAAAACCTGCTTTATTGAAAGGAATAAAAATAAATGGCGTACATGTGTTTACGAACTTCGTCGAAGCTGCTTTTGTCCCATGCCTTTTTATTTGATCCTGAGCTAGGTGGCTTGCTAGTCGACCACCTTGGTGACAGGCGACCACATCATCTTGCCCTTCTGCTTCAAGGATCCCTCCTTACTAGGTTGATCACTGGATGGGTTTTTGGGATGCCCTCGCTTGACCAGTGCTTCGATCTCTTTTTTGAGAGTCCAACTGTCGTTGGTATCGTGCCAGTAGTCATTATGGTACTTGCAGAATTTGAGGTCATCTATCTTCTCATATTTTCCCTTCTTGGCTGGTTCTTGGACCAGCTCTTCCCATGGCACGTAAGCGAGGATCTCCGTCTTAGGAGCGCTTAGCTTTGCATAAGTAGGGTGCTCCTTACTTCGAGGGTTCCTCTCTCTGGGTCTCTTGTCTCGAGGCTCTTGGCGAGGGGTTCTCTGAGTTGGTTTCACTCGCATTGTGTCTCCACGACAGGCGAGAATGCATTTCCCATTAGTTCCAGCCGGTTCCTTCGGTTTTTCCAAGAAGGTGAACCGATCCGTTATATTGAACATTTCTGCGAGGGTGTTAGGGGGGAACTGGTGGAGCGCCCTTCGCAAGTGTTTGTTTCGTACTGCTTAAGTGAATGCCGCAATGACAGTTACGTCTAGCATCTCTTCTACATCGAGCCTCCCATCGTTAAATCTTTGGACGAAGGCTCAAATAAACTCATTCGCGTTCTGTTTGAGCGATAAGAGGTCGGAGAACTTCTTCTTAGGACGTTGACCTGCGACGAATTGCTTGCAGAACATATCAGCTAATTTTTCTAATGACTCGATACAGTGATCGGGTAACTATTCATACTAGCCTTCTGCCCTCTTGAATATGGTAGAATGGAAGGCTCGACAAAGGTATGGCTCATCGACCCCATGAAGCAGCATCACGTTTAGATATTTATGGATGTGTGATTACGGGTCACCTTTGCCATCATAAGCTGGTAAGGCATGGAGCTTGAATTTCGGAAGAGGAGGCGCAGAAGTGATATTCTCCTTCAGTGGGGTTCGTCGAAACGTGGATTGGATGAGTAGAGATCTCCCTTCTCCACCTTGCACGTAATTTGCTCCCGAAGATCGGTTCGGGATCTAATCTCTCCTCCTAAATCCACCTGCGAGATTGGGGGGTTATAACCAGGGAAGCCCCGTACATTACCTTATCCATGATGTGGCGGGTTACTTCCTTATAGTTGGAGGGACCGGGTTCTCCCTGTAAACCGAAGACATGTTTTTCAGTCCACATGCCGCTGTTTTGGTGAGACGTGGGGGTTGCATTGTGCAGACTGATCTCTTGCCGATCCACTCTCAGATCTTATTGTTCTCTAAGAAAGGCTGTGCCTCTAGCTGGCGTCAGGGTCAGGTTTGGAGGCGATAGTTGCTCATTTAAGAGCGATGGATCTCCCATGATTTGGCATATCAAGTCGACAAAACACAAATACTCTTGGCAACCCGCTCTATAAATTGGGTGAATTCCTTCTGTGTCACTTTAGGCTCCTTAGTGGCCTTCGTTGGCCGCTTCAATGGGGACGTAGAGTCCGAGGCATCCTCCACCAGGACATTGTTTGCTTTTTGATTCTCCTTCGGACCTTGGATCAGTCTGATATCGTTAGGTCCAGCCGACATATCTTTTGATCGCTTCGAGATGTCAAGCTGGTTAATGAAATTTCCACAGACGGCGCCAAACTGTTAAGGCCAAAAATGACCGAGACAGTTTTCAAGCAGACATGGACACTGTGTGCTGAGTCAGAGCTTTATCAGCAAGTGAAGTGGGACCCTAGGTTGGTAGAACCAGGGTCGGATGATGGATGTTGGTTGGGATGCGATTCTCGATCGACCCTTTAGTAGCTCGTACGTCGGTAGACCGTGACTGGGAGGCTCGGAAGCGACCCTCGCGAGAGATGGAGACTCGTCGATCCACACCAAAAAGAAAAGTCTGGGGAGGTTGGATCTAGGTCCCGACCCAAATCCCCCTCCGATGCTTAAGTTAGTATGTGAACTTAAGGATGAGAGCGAGATTGGAGCAGCTGAGATCGACCCACAGAGGTTCGCCTCAGATCTGTCGTCGCAAGCTCTTTAGTGGTAAAATTATAATCTGAAAGAGTAGAGTTTATGTATTAGATCTTGTACCTTGGGAATTGAACCTCTTTGGTACTTATAGACCTCATGGGTCCTTTCAGTGACGTTGGGGAGATAACGGTCACCCATGATGGTGCCATGTTCTCCCCTCTTTAGTAGGATCCAACGTTGCCCATGTTCCCGCTATTTATGAGGCCACTTTCAAGCCCACGTTCGAGTGATGGGAGTGCAACGGGCGACTGGCTGGTGGGCTTTGACCAAGTCAAGTTTGGGCTTCTTTCATGGGCCTAAACCTTCGTCGGTCGATTGGTTGTGCCGGCCCAATGGCTCAACATAATGGGAAGGCTATCATCAGCTGATGGGCCAGAAGTCATTTGCTAGTTTCGACCAAAGACTTAGCCATTCGATAGACCTCAAGTAGAAGCTTAATGCGAGGGAAGTGTCTTAGGCTCCCTCTGTAATAGATTAGATCATTGAACTACAACGACAGCTCGACCAGCTTCAGTGAGAAAACATCGACTCTCCTAAGGATACAACCTTCCTAACGACTTTGCCTTCACCTCCACCATTTGCACAAATACACCCCTCTGTTAGGATCTTATAGATGGCAAACAATACTAGAAAGGGGGTTGAATAATATTGTTATAAATTAAGTGCTAATTAAACATCTCAAACCCTACTATTAGATTGCTTAAGTCTCTTACGAGTGTGACCTTGCTAGGTGCTTATTCAACTACTCAGTTACCTGCAATCAAGAGTCAGTGCACAGTAGAAAACAAACAATAACAATTACAAGTAATGAGTATATGGATTAAGAGACAACAAAAATGGCAAAATTAGAGATATTTATACTGGTTCACACAATCGTGGCCTAGTCTAGTCACAGGCACCATGAGGAGTTCCACTACCTTGCCTCAAAATAGAGGACTTCTTACAACCGTACCTCTTCTCAAACAAGAGGGCTTCTACTACCAAATAACCTATTTACTGATAGGACCTCGAACAAGTGAGGATTTTTACAAGTACAACAATCGATATAATTTACCACTTACCAACCCTCCTTGTGGTTTTACTTACACTTTCACTTTTGAAGAAAATGAGATACAACCTTCCTATAGCCAAAGCATTGAAGCTTTGGTATATACGTGCCTATGGAAATTCTTTTCATCTCAAGAAAGAATTAAAGATTGAAAATTCTTGAGAATAAAAAATCAACTTGATCTAATCTCAAAATGATAAAGATTAAGCTCTAGAGATTTAGATCAATGAAAGCTAGAAATTGTTTAAAAGATCTTGAAAGAAAATTAAAACAATTTCTAGAGAGCAAGAGAGATGAAAAGCATTGAAGCACTTGAAAATTATCCTTGAAAATTCCTAATAATTGTTATAAAATTATTTTCTTGATGTCTGAAACTCTACAAAAGCTCTTTGAATAGAGAGATGATTTTCTCACAAAACATATCCACAAAATCATCTCCCAATGGTTACAATCGACAAAATCGTGTCAATCAAGGAACCAGCAATTTCTCACCATTGGGACCTGAGAGTCGACTTCTGTACACTAGCGAGTCGACTACTGGTTACAGGAGTCGACTACCCTGGCTACAGGAGTTGACTACCCTAGTAGAGTCAGAAACTACTCAGAAGTTGTTAAGCTCCAGTAGTCAAAGGAGATTCGACTACTCCTATGATACAAGAACGTGTATCAAAAGGGAGTATGATGCTCTACGTAAAAGCTTTCAAAATAATTTCAAAACATTTTTGTGACTTTAAAATATTTTTCTAAGTGGTAAAAATGTTTTCTACGTGTGTGCACGCTTCAAACTTTTGGCTTTACAATTCTAAGACAAGTATACAAAAGTAAGACACCACCCACACAAATCTTGGAGTCTTGGTATCTTCATTGGCTCTTGGCTTATCTTGAGAAGCTTTGTGCACCTCACTAAGTCCTTGGATATGCTTCTGATCTCCATGTCAATCTCCATATGACTTTTCATCATCAATATTTGACTCCATGTCACCACTTTTTGTAAGCTTGGGTGAGTTCGTTGACCATGTTAACTTTGTTTCCTACACTCACAAACTTCATGAAACATAGTAGTAACAGAAATTGTTTGCATATCATTAAAACTAACCTAGAGATGATGCAATATCCAATATTCTCCCCGTTTATGATGACGACAAACAATGTATTGCATAAAATGAAATTACAAAAATAAAACACTTTCTCCCCTACAATGATTGATGGTAGCTATAAAATTTTTGAACTCTTCCTGCATCAATGCTTGTTAGAGATAAGTATTATAAAGCATATATATCATTTTCGTATTAATGTGAGTGTACAATAAGTCAATCATGCATATATTCATATTTCTCCATATTTCTTCCTCTTTTGAAATTATCAAAAAGAATAAGAAAAGGGTGATTAATAAGCTTAGCATGAAAATTAAAAATGTATCATGCATTCCATGTGTTTTGAAAGTGTGCATATAAGTGAGAATATCAAGCATATGAATAGAAGTTGTCATTTAGACCCATTTCTCGCCAACAATACCGAGATTTTTATGTAATTTTACGAATGTATCTAGCTTAAGAGATTTATTTAGGATATTTGCCACTTGATATTCAGTAGAAATATATCTCAATTCTATATTCTTCTTGTGACAGTGATCATCAATAAAAATATGTCTAATGTCTATATATATGTTTGGTTCTAGGATGCAAAACATGATTTTTCATCAGATTGAGTGCACTTTTGTTATCACAGTAAATTATAGATGTAGGATACTTAAATCCAAAATTACTTAAGACTTGTCTCATCCACAAGACCTGAGCACATGCAAGTAACATCCTAATTAATTCTAATCTAGCTACATGGGCAAAGGTTTCATTGAAATCAATACTTCTTCTCTGTAGCCTTGTGCAACTAACTTTGCTTTGTTTCTTACCACCTATACATCTTCATTCAGTATGTTTATGTACACCCATTTTGTTCCAATGACTGGATGGTCCTTAGGCCTTGGAATCAACACCCAAACTTGTTTCCTCTCAAACTGTAGAAGCTCTTCATACATTGCTTCTATCCATAAGCTATCTGCAAAAGCTTCATCTACCCTCCTAGGCTCAATGTTAAAAAAATGTAACATGCATCATATGCTCAATATGAGACCTAGTTCTAACACCATTTTCTATTCTACCAATTACTTATGTATGTGAGTGTGACGTCCCCCGCTTATGCGTGTTTGATGTGTGCAATAATATGATTGGGGCGTGAGATTTAAATATTTGTAACCGCAAGCGCACGGTGTTGTAGTGTGGCTTGGGGGTCAAACTCAGGGAGGCGTGGATGTGCTTGTGTCAAGAAGGATCAAATTCACCCCATGGGCGAGCTAGCCCAAATTGGATGATGGGTTGTCACGAAAAATAGAATGCAAGGGATAAACAGTATAAAGGAAAAAACCGGGACTTTGGTTTCCACCCTATCGTGCGATTCTCACCTATACGGCCTACGGGTAGGATAGCGATCGGAATTAGGGTCTAATGGTGAGACTGACGTCCCCCGCTTATGCGTGTGTTTGATGTGTGCAATAATACGATTGGGGGCGTGCGATTTAAATATTTGTAACTGCAAGAGCACAGTGTTGTAGTGTGGCTTGGGGGTCGAACTCAGGGAGGCGTGGATGTGCTTGTGTCAAGGAGGATCAAATTCACCCCATGGGCGAGCTAGCCCGAATCGGATGATGGTTGTCACAGTAAATGGAATGCAAGGGATAAACAATATAAAGGAAAAACCCGGGACTTTGGTTTCCACCCTATCAAGCGATTCTCGCCGATACGGCTTACGGGTAGGATAACGATCGGAATTAGGGTCTAATGGTGAGACGTTGCCTCTAAGAGTGGTACCAGCGTCCCATGGGCCCGATATTCCGGTCGGTGCCCAGGATGATACACCGGACTTCCTGGGTTCGGCCAGGGGGCACTCCCGTGTCCATTAACACTAACCGACTCCGGGAGCACTAAGTTAGCAACGATAACTCCCAATGTCTCATCATGCAGCTCCTGCGCGCTAGGATTCGACGTTTATGCTAAGGGTGTGAGCTATGGCTAGGGAGTTAACCGCCAAGTTTATTCCCCCTTGGCCCAACGGTCAAAGGCGGTCTTTTTCCCGCCGATGACAATAAAACACCCCGCGTAACCGTTAGATTCCTAATCCCTATCGATTTCCTAGTCCTATGGACGCATCGGGAAGAGCCCACGAAGGGGTTTCCACCAAAATCCCAGATTTGGAAACTACTCACACATATTTAGTAAAAATCAATCTAAATAGAAATCGACCGTTAGAAACATGATCGGGCGATTGAAAAGCAGTAAGAGCAATGCTAATAACACTATATTAAAGCTTGACAAAGATCGTAAAACTTACAAATATCTGAAAAATTACAGCAGTCAAGAAAGAGAAAAAACAGCAAAAATAACAACTCCCGTTTCTGGAAAACCTAGGGGTTCTATTTATAGAATACGAAATCATCCGATCGGGTGACCTGCTTCGTTACTTCGGCAGCACAGAATAGGACCCCACCCGGTCACCATGGCATGGTCGGCTGAGGTATGAGCTGATCAGTTGGATCTTCGTGCCATTGGGTGAACCGGTCGGTTGATTTCTCTGTGTCGTGGCCTCTGAGAATCGGCTACAGGTGAATCGATCGGGTGAAAGTCACCCGATCGGTTGGCATTCAGCGTCTGAATTCCAGAGAGTTGGGGCGTTTGAACCGGTCACTGAACCGACTGGGTGACTTCTTGGCCGCTCTAACTTGTGTCCGGGTGGTGCGCGCGTGCATCACCCTATCGGTTGGAAATGACCAACCGGTCGGGTGAGGGGCTGAAAGATGCGATCTTCGTCGTTTGACCCCCTGGATCACGCGTGACTCCTCCCGTTGCTCCGGGGACTAATGATATCGTCGTTTTATGTCTCCTACACCGGTAAAATCCTGTAAAATACGAAAAACACGAAAAAGTGAAAGAAAACAAGAAAACACGAGAAAACGAATATAAGACTGCGGTAAATAACGGAAAAACTCGGAAGAAACCGTGCGCAAATATATGAAATATAAACGCACGTCAAAAATCCCCCAAGCTGAACTCTTCCTCGTCCTCGAGGAAGACGAGTGAGAGTAGGAGCTCGGAGAGAGAAAATAGAGAGAAAGAGAGAAAAAGAAAACTCTATATCCTAGATCGCCCGTCAGGGCCAACAAAATCAAAACCGACACACAAAGCAAGCAAACGCTAAATCACATCACTAAACCAAGGAATACGAGTCCAGACAAGTGCCGTGGGCCCACGCGATGAAGCGCGAGTGAGTGTGGTCGTGCCCTAACAGACGGTGTCACTATCTATGATGTGCGATAAAGCTCGATATACACAAATCCAGGAAATGACCCAAATATAGATTCGAATTGAATAAATCGGTGAATATATAGTTCAAGCATGCATGAGAATAGAGAGAGAATCGAAATATATCATGCGTCAGGGACTCCACAACTAGGGTTAAGGAAATCACCACACTATAGCCAAGATAATAGCTAAAAAGTTCCTAAGCCAAGTGTTTTCGAAACCGATGGGGGTTGAGGTGATGTAGAGTAGAACACTCGGTGCAAATTCTCGCCTTCCCTTTATTCTCGGCAAGAATGGAAAATATTCACACGGGAATTTTTTTGGGTTTTGGGTATTTGTATTTTTTTTGGCTTTTTAGCGATACAATTTTCTTCTTTTCTTTTCTTTTGGGGTTTTTCTTTACTTTTCTCTTTTTTTTGGATTTTTTGGTTTTTGGCTATACACATGTGCACTCTCCCAAGTGGGAGAATGGTACACAACGAGGGGATTTGCACCAAGTAAAACAAAAAAGAAATCGGAATCTAAACACTTGGGCAAAGGAAACTATTCTCGCTAATTAGAGCATGGGCTAAATGGGTTATCCTAGTCCTTAATTGTGGAATCCCGACACATGCGAAATGAAGTATACAATATATAAAAAGCATGCAAAAGAAGCAGACAGTAGAAACAAATACCGCATATTCAAATCGAAGCATCATAATCTAGGGGTCATTCCTGGACAGGTATATAAAGTAAGATCACAAAGTAGAAGCACACCACACAGCTAGGCACGACGCACGACTCATAAAAAGCTAAGTGGACACACGATGCATGAAATCCAAGAGGACTCAATATCCTAGGGTTAGTGAATGTGATTATCAATGCCATGCTAGGTGTGTGTGATTTTGTCGCAATTCATCATAGGGTTCATCTCTAGGAGAAAGAGATAAAAAGAAGAAAAGAAAAAGAAAAAGAAAAAGATGGAGAAAACGACTCAAATAACAAAGAAAAAGAGACAAAAGACGCACGAAGTGCGACTCCCCCAAGCTGAAACTTGCATTGCCCTCAATGCAATAGAATTGAATACGGGAGGGTAATGGATATGGGGGGAATACGTACAGACACAAAAACACACGAAAGATAAGAAAATCATACGAACTAAACTGAAAATAAGAAATAAAAATAAAAAGCACACCACACGACATGAAAAACAGAAAAGAAAAATAAAGGAAAGAAAGAAAATCACACGACAAAAATTGACTTCCCCCAAGCTAGCCATGACAATGCTAGCAAGATGATGTGATCATGAAAGTGCAGAGATATGCAAGGGGGGAGGTCAATAAAAGAAAAGAAAGGAAATAGAAAAATAAAAATTAAAAAAGAAGGGACTCGACACGTGAATGAGCCCTCCCCCTAGCAGTGGTAAAGTAGGGCCCCGCAATGACAGATGGGCACTAAAAATAGGGGGAGGCAAAAGCTGGATGGGAAAGTATCAAGCAGAGGCACCACCCTCTGGGGGTGGTGATGGGGGCCTGTGCTGAGGACCAGGAGTGGTGGGGGTGGGATGTGAAGCTCGGACACATCGGGTGGGTCAGTGCGAATGTGACGAATGAGGCTTTGAAGGACAGGCAGGTCACGCTCGACGGACTCCTGAGTTGCCCGACCACCAGTTCCAGCTAGGAGGAGCATGGACATGAAACGGTCGGCTTGGTCATCGTCATGGAATGACACCTCATATTCGGCATCGCCAATTTAAACGGGGTCAGGGACGCGTGGGGGTGGTGGATGAATGGTGGTGGTGGCGGGTTGGGTGGTGGATTGTGTGCGACGAGCGCGACGGGTGGGCCTAGGGTTGGAAGAAGTGGGGTCGGTGGGCTTAGCACGACGAGGAGGCATTGTGTGGGAGTCGTGTGTGTGTGTGTGTATGCGAAATACGATGAATACACACTAACACGGTAGACGAGCAAAATGAAATTCTAGGGCAAAATAAAAATTGAGCTAAGGAGAGAGGTTACCCAATTGAGATGAAGATCGTTGCTCGTAGATGCACCAACGCAATGTAACAGGAGCACGTGTGAAGCCGCGGCGAATTCTTCCAGCAAGTTTCGAAAAAATGGGGGAGAATGGGTGAAAAGTAGGGTTTTGTGTGTGGGTGAAATCGAGGAAGATGGGGGAGAAATCAATAGCGATAGGAAGAGGGGGGATCGATGGGGGTCGGTTTAGGGGAAGAACGAGGTCGGGTGAAGGCGGAGAAGGCGAAACGGCAATCGGAATTTCGAAACTGGCGAGGGCAGAACGAACGGGTGGATGGCGCTATATATATAGGATTTTAAGTCGAACCGATCGGGTGAAAAGTCACCCGATTAGTTGACTTTAGGTCGAAATTTTAAGCTGAAGAAACGCTACAGGCGAACCGGTCGGTTGATAACTCACCCGATCGGTTGGCCGCTCCACAAATTTTTTCGAGAGTTTGGTACAGCTCACCCAGTCTGTCACCCGATCGCTCAGTGTATCAACCGATCGGTTGATCATTTCCCAAAAATTCCCGAGAATTCTGCCCAGTTCACCCGGTCTCTCACCCGGTCACACAAGCCTTCACCCGATCGATTCGTTGAGCGACTGATACGGCCAGCAGCTGATACATCCCAACCGATCGGGTGAGTTATCACCCGATCGGTTGGGGCCTTGTTTTCTGCAAAAGTGCACAAACAGCCTTAGTCCCTCAACAGAATTTCTTGCGGCTGGATTTATTTACTAAAAATAGACGAAATAAAGTTAAAAATAGTTCAAAAATGAAAACAAAGGGTTAGAGCATGGGTTGCCTCCAATGAAGCGCTTTTGTTTAACGTCATTAGCTCGACGCCCGTTGATGATGTTCAAGGTGGTCGATGCGGGTGATGCCCAGAGTTTGGCATCGTTTCAGCTTCTCCCTTTGTTGTAGTCGGTGGCGACAAGAGAACTTGCTCGACCACTCTCCCTTTGTCGACGGGGTCCGGAGGCTTCTCCTTCATATTGGCGTCCACCGCCACTCGTTTGAGGATACGGACCTCATCCCCGGTTAGCCCCATGGGCTCTTTGCCTTTTCTCCTCGTAGGAGGAGCTTTTGGGAATCCGGGAGGGATCACATGTCGGGCGACCGCCTCATCAGCAACTTCTTTCTTTGGGGAGGCAATTTGCTCTCCAAGGTCTCCCAAGTGGTCGGGGGGATTTCTCGAGAGAATTTCCCAAGAGCTTGCCTCTACAGCTCTCTCTTCTTCCAGCTCCAGCGCATTAATACTAGGATCATCCGGAGGATCAGGGTACTTCATCGACAACCCCAAGTCAAATTCGACTTTTTCTTGGCCGACGTTGAGGGAAAGCTTCCCATTCTTCACGTCTATCAAAACTCCGGCGGTTGCCATAAAGGGCCATCCAAGGATAATAGGGGTGTGCTTACCTTCCGGCATGTCCATCACCACAAAATCAACCGGTACTTGTACTCCTCTCACATCAACGGGGAGGTCGTCTACTACTCCCACCGGGTACTTGACAGAACGGTCAGCAAGTTGTAATGTCATGCCGGTGGGCTCTAAGTCTCCCATCCCTATTCTCTTGTATAGCGACAGGGGCATTAGACTGACACTCGCTCCTAGATCGACGAGCGCCCTCTAGATTTGCACTTCCCTAATAGAGCAAGGGATGGAGAAACTTCCTGGGTCTTTGAGCTTGGGCGGGTTTGCGCGCTGAATGAGGGCGCTGCACTCCACCGTTAATACGACCTTCTCCTTTCTGGATCCCCGTGTCACCAAGTCCTTTAGAAATTTAGCATATGATGGAATTGTCTCGATGGCCTCGAGGAAGGGGATCTGTAAGCTCAGATCTTTCACCATGGCAAAGAATTTGCCATACTTCTCATCAATCTCGGCTTTGGCAAGCCGTTGTGAAAAAGGCACAACGGGCTTGAATACTCTGAGGTTCCCTTCCTCATCCTTTTTCTTCTCCTCTTTATGAACTCCCTCCAGAGTAGTTGGCTTTGGCAACGAAGCACCGTCGTCATTTAATTTCTCAATTGGTCGTTCCACGACCAACGGTGCTTCCGGTCCTTTGGGGGGCACTCTCATGGGTATTTGCATTCCACTCCTCAAGACGATGGCGGACACGTTCTCATGCTCATGCATGAACACCAAGGTCCGATTTACCCCCCTCGAGTTTACTTCAGGCTGTGGCGGTAATAGATTCTACGGTCTCTGAAGGTTTTCCACTTGTAACCCCAGCTGGGTCACCTGATCAGTGAGGACTCTCTGTCCCATCTCCAGCTTCAGATTTATCTTCTCCTGGTTGGCGATGTATTGAGTCAAGAGGGACTCAACCGGAGAGATGGCCCTCTGCTGGCCATATTGTTGCTGGATGGGTTGCTGATTTCTTGGAGTGTACTGCTGGTACTGTTGTGGAGGTTGTTGCTGTTGAAATTGTTGCTGCTAAAACTGTTGCTGAGGCCTAGCCGGCTGATATATCTGATGTTGTTGCTGAGTCGGCTGTTGATAAGGCGCCCGGTAGCTAAGGTTTGGATGATTCCGGTTGTTTGGAGAGTAGGCCGGGTTGGAGTTGGTTTGTGTTGGAAAAGGCGCATTCACCGTAGGATTGTAAAATAATGTGCTTGCCTGATCCAACGATGGTGAGATGTCACCACCGTTGAATTCTCTAAAAACTTCGGATTCTACCGCAGCAATCTGTTGTGTACCGGCGCCACCGGCGCCTACCATCAATGCGAAGATCTGGGTCGACAGCAAGTCAAACTTGCTTGATAATTTGTCGACGTCCTCGACTCTGTGGATGCCCCCAGATCTAGGTGTGGCTCTCTCGTCACAGCACCGCTCATTGTTGGATGCCATATTTTCTAGAATCTGTCCGGCATCTTCTTCGCTTCTTGACATAAAGGACCCTCCAGCCGCGGCGTCCATGGAAGATTTCAAATCGTCCCTCAACCCATTATAGAACATATTTATGATCTGCCACTTGGGGAGCTCATGGTGGGGACATCTTCGCTGCATCTCCTTGTATCTCGTCCAAGCTTCATGCAAGGACTCGTGGCTGGCCTGGGAGAAGGAGGAGATCTCACTCCTCAGCTTCATGGTATTCCCCGGAGGAAAGAACTTTGTCAGGAAAGCATTTAAGAGCTTCTCCCAGGTGTTGAATGTGTTCGGGTCCTTTCCCCTAAGCCACAGCTTGGCCTTATCTCGCAGAGAGAAGGGGAACAGCTTCAGTCGGATCGCCGCAGTTGTGACACCGTTTATCTGGAAGGTGTCACATTTCTCCAAGAAGGAGTCCAAATGTTCAATGGGGCTCTCCATGGGTGCACCCGAAAATTGATCCAGATGGATCCACGTCACCAAAGATGGCTTAAGCTCGAAGCTTTGGGCCGTAATAGCAGGAGGACAGATGGCGGAGGTGGACTCGATGGATGGCATCGAGTACTCCAGCAGGGACTTGTGAGGCGTGGTGTTCTCCCCCATGGCTTCAGGATCCTCTCTTCTTCGCTTCTCGGCGGCCAAATGCCTTAGGGTGGTGTTTATCTCTGGATCAACGGGAATCAAGTCGTCGAGCCTTCTTGAACTCCTGCGCATGAAAAACAACAAACACCCGTGAAGCGAAAAGTGGGAAAGAAAAAGATAAGATTAAAAATAAAAATAAAAATAAGAAAATAAAAAGGAAAAAGAAGAATGCGAAAATTATCGCGAGGTAGGGATGAGAGCTAGACACAATGGTTCATGAAATCCTAAAATAACAAGCACGTTGCCTCCCCGGCAACAGCGCCATAAAGCTTGACGTCCCCCGCTTATGCGTGTGTTTGATGTGTGCAATAATACGATTGGGGGCGTGAGATTTAAATATTTGTAACCGCAAGTGCACGGTGTTGTAGTGTGGCTTGGGGGGTCGAACTCAGGGAGGCATGGATGTGCTTGTGTCAAGGAGGATCAAATTCACCTCATGGACGAGCTAGCCCGAATCGGATGATGGTTGTCACAGTAAATGGAATGCAAGGGATAAACAATATAAAGGAAAAACCCGGGACTTTGGTTTCCACCCTATCGGGCGATTCTCGCCGATACGGCCTACAGGTAGGATAATGATCGGAATTAGGGTCTAATGGTGAGACGTTGCCTCTAAGAGTGGTACCAGCGTCCCATGGGCCCGATATTCCGGTCGGTGCCCAGGATGATACGCCAGACTTCCCGGGTTCAGCCAGTGGGAACTCCCGTGTCCCTTAACACTGACCGACTCCGGGAGTACTAAGTTCGCAACGATAACTCCAAACTTCTCATCATGCCGCTCATGCGTGCTAGGATTCGACGTCTACGCTAAGGGCGTGAGCTATGGCTAGGGAGTCGACCGCCAAGTTTATTCCCCCTTGGCCCAACGGTCAAAGGTAGTCTTTTTCCCGCCGATGACAATAAAACACCCCGCGTAACCGTTAGATTCCTAATCCATATCGATTTCTTAGTCCTATGGACGCATCGGGAAGAGCACACGAAGGGGTTTCCACCAAAATCCCAGATTTGGGAACTACTCACACATATTTAGTAAAAAGCAATCTAAATAGAAATCGACCATTAGAAACATGATCAGGCGATTGAAAAGCAGTAAGAGCAATGCTAATAACACTATATTAAAGTTTGACAAAGATCGGAAAACTTACAAATATCTGAAAAATTACAGCCGTCAAGAAAGAGAAAAAACAGCAAAAAATAACAACTCCCGTTTCTGGAAAACCTAGGGGTTCTATTTATAGAATACGAAATCACCCGATCGGGTGAAAAGTCACCCGATCGAGTGACCTGCTTCGTTACTTCGGCAGCGCAGAATAGGACCCCACCCGGTCACCACGGCACGGTCGGTTGAGGCATGAGCTGATCGGTTGGATCTTCATGCCGTCGGGTGAACCGGTCGGTTGATCTCTCCGTTTCGTGGCCTCGGAGAATCGGCTACAGGTGAACTGATCGGGTGAAAGTCACCCGATCAGTTGGCATTCAGCGTCAGAATTCCAGAGAGTTGGGGTGTTTGAACCGGTCACTGAACCGACCGGGTGACTTTTTGACCGCTCCAACTTGTGTTCGGGTGGTGCACGCGTGCATCACCCGATCGGTTGGAAATGACCAACCGGTCAGGTGAGGGGCTGAAAGATGTGATCTTCGTCGTTTGACCCCCTGAATCACGCGTGACTCCTCCCGTTGCTCCGAGGACTCATGATATCGTCGTTTTATGTCCCCTATGCCAGTAAAATCCTACAAAATATGAAAAACACGGAAAAGTGAAAGAAAACAAGAAAACACGAGAAAACGAATATAAGACGGCGGTAAATAATGGAAAACACGGAAGAAAATATGCGCAAATATATGAAATATAAACGCACGTCAGATACGTTGACTTTGAAAGTGGTACCAGCGTCCCATGGGCCCGATATTCCGGTCGGTGCCCAGGATGATACGCTGGACTTCCCGGGTTCGGTCTGTGGGCACTCCCGTGTCCATTAACACTGACCGACTCCGGGAGCACTAAGCTCGCAACGATAACTCCCAACGTCTCATCCTGCCGCTACCCGCGTGCTAGGATTCGACGTCTACGCTAAGCGCGTGAGCTATGGCTAGGGAGTCAACTGCCAAGTTTATTCCCCATTGGCCCGACGTTCAAAGGCGGTCTTTTTCCCACCGATGACAATAAAACACCCTGTGTAACCGTTAGATTCCTAATCCCTATCGATTTCCTAGTCCTATGGACGCATCGGGGAGAGCCCACGAAGGGGTTTCCACCAAAATCCTAGATTTGGGAACTACTCACACATATTTAGTAAAAAGATATCTAAAGAATAATCGACCGTAAAAATCATGATCAGGCGACTGAAAAGCAATAAGAGCAATGCTAATAACACTATATTAAAGTTTGACAAAGATCGGAAAACTTACAAATATCTGAAAAATTACAGCCGTCAAGAGAGAGAAAAAACAGCAAAAAATAACAACTCCCGTTTGTGGAAAACCTAGGGGGTCCTATATATAGAATACGAAATCACTCGATCGGGTGACCTACTTCATTTCTTTGGCAGCGCAGAATAGGATTCCACCCGGTCACCACGGCACGGTCGGTTGAAGGTTGAAGTTGATCGGTTGGATATTCGTACCGTCGGGTGAACCGGTCGGTTGATCTCTCGGTGTCGTGGCTTCAAAGAATAGGCTACAGGTGAACAGATCGGGTGAAAGTCACCCGATCGGTTGACTTTCAGCATCAGAATTCCAGAGAGTTGGGGCGTTTGAACCGGTCACTGAACCGACCGGGTGACTTCTTGGCCGCTCCAACTTGTGTCCGGGTGGTGCACGCGTGCATCACCCTATCGGTTGGAAATGACCAACCGGTCGGGTGAGGGGCTGAAAGATGCGATCTTCATTGTTTGACCCCCTGGATCACGCGTGACTCCTCCCGTTGCTCCGGGGACTAATGATATCGTCGTTTTATGTCTCCTACACCGGTAAAATCCTGTAAAATACGAAAAACACGGAAAAGTGAAAGAAAACAAGAAAACACGAGAAAACGAATATAAGACTGCGGTAAATAATGGAAAAAATCGGAAGAAACCGTGCGCAAATATATGAAATATAAACGCACGTCAAAATCCCCCAAGCTGAACTCTTCCTCGTCCTCGAGGAAGACGAGTGAGAGTAGGAGCTCGGAGAGAGAAAATAGAGAAAAAGAGAGAAAAAGAAAACTCTATATCCTAGATCGCCCGTCAGGGCCAACAAAATAAAAAACGACACACCAAGCAAGCAAACGCCAAATCACATCACTAAACCAAGGAATACGAGTCCAGACAACTACCGTGGGCCCACGCGGTGAAGCGCGAGTGAGTGTGGTCGTGTGCTAGCAGACTGTGTCACTATCTACGATGTGCGATAAAGCTCGATATACACAAATCCAAGAAATGACCCAAATATCGATTCGATTCGAATTAAGCGGTGAATATATAGTTCAAGCATGCATGAGAATAGAGAGAGAATCGAAACATATCATGCGTCAGGGACTCCACAACTAGGGTTAAGGAAATCATCACACTATAGCCAAGATAATAGCTAAAAAGTTCCTAAGCCAAGTGTTTTCGAAAACGATGGGGGTTGAGTTGATGTGGAGTAGAACACTCGGTGCAAACTCTCGCCTTCCCTTTATTCTCGGCAAGTAGGAAAATATTCACACGGGAATTTTTTTTGGGTTTTTGGCTATACAATTTTCTTTTCTTTTCTTTTCTTTTTGGGTTTTTCTTTTCTTTTCTCCTTTTTTTTGGATTTTTGGGTTTTCGGCTATACACATGTGTACTCTCCCAAGTAGGAGAACGGTACATGACGAGGGGATTTGCACCAAGTAAAACAAAAAAGAAATCGGATTCTAAACACTTGGGAAGGAAACTATTCTCGCTAATTAGATCATGGGCTAAATGGGTTATCCTAGTCCTTAATTGTGGAATCCCGACACATGCGAAATGAAGTATACGATATATATAAAGCATGCAAAAGAAGCAGACAGTAGAAACAAATACCACATATTCAAATCGAAGCATGATAATCTAGGGGTTATTCCTGGACAGGTATATAAAGTAAAATCACAAAGTAGAAGCACACCACACAGCTAGGCACGACGCACGACTCACAAAAAGCTAAGTGGACCCACGATGCATGAAATGCAAGAGGACTCGATATCCTAGGGCTAGTGAATGTGATTATCGATGCCATGCTAGGTGTGTGTGATTCGGTGGCAATTTATCACAGGGTTCATCTCTAGGAGAGAGAGGACAAAAGATGAGAAGAAAAAGAAAAACACGATGGAAAACGACTCAAAAACGAAGAAAAACGACACGAATGACGCACGAAGTGCGACTCCCCCAAGCTGAAACTTGCATTGCCCTCAATGCAATAGAATTAAATACGGGAGGGCAATGAATAAAGGGGGGAATACGTACAGACACAAAAAGACACGAAAAAAAAGAAAGTCACACAAACGAGACTGAAAATAGGAATAAAAATAAAAAGCACACCACACGACATATAAACAGGAAATAAAATAAAATAAAGAAGGAAAATAAAAAGGAAAATCACACAACACGACAAATAAGCAAACACACAAAGAAAAACAAAACACGACAGCACACAGATAAAAATTTGACTTCCCCCAAGCTAGACATGACAATGCTAGCAAGATGATGTGATCATGAAAATGCAGAGATATGCAAGGGGGAGGTCAGTAAACAAAATGAAATCAAAAAGCAAGAGATGGGGAGTCCTCGCCCTCCTCGGAAGAGGGTGTGGATGGGTGGTCGGGGGAGGCAGGGGGTGTGCAGAGAAGTGGGGAAACAGGTGGAGGAATAGGTGCAGTGGGGGTGTGAATGATGGGTGCAGTGTCGGTGGAGGTGGGTGGTGGTGGAAGTACGGCAATCAAGGCAGTAAGGCAGTGGTAGAAGGGATAGAAATGGGGGAAGAAGGTGTGATGGTGACGGTAGTGGGTGGCGGTGGTAGAGATCTGGAGCGCATCTGCAATTTCTTACGGCGCACATGGGCAGTGACGGCGGAGGAGGGAGGAGGTGGTGTGGGGGCGACAGAAGTGGTCGTGAGAGGAGTCGTGGATACGGGGATAGGAATAGATGTGGGAGGGGGGATGATCGCCTAGGTGGGGGTGAAGGATGTGGGGATGGGTGGGATGGTGGAGGAGAAGAGTGTGATGGGGGAGGTAACGATCGTCGACGTGGTGAAGGTGGTGGTGAGGGGTGTGGTGTTGGTGGTGGTGGTCTGTGGAGGTGAGTGAGAAGGCGGAGGATGGCGGCCACGTTCCTCTCAAGCGCGAGGAAACATGGGTGAGTGAGAAAGGAGGATGGTGATGGGTACAAGGGGACAGAGGACCTGACAAGATCACGGAGAGCAGCGACCTCGGCCTCGAGAGCAAGGTGAGCTGAGGCCTGGCGGCGACCAAAAGAAGTGGACTGACGTGAAGTGGAAGTGGTGCCGGGAAGTGATGTGGAAGTAGTGCCAGCGGTGGTGGTCATGTCGGCACTGGACACAAGGTCGGAGATGGCCGCAGAAAGATCCTCAGCAGTGATAGGGCCAGGAGCACGGGTGGTGTGACTCGGGCCAGCCCCGATATCTCCCCGGGACGTAGGAATATCCTGTTTGCCTAAGTGGGCGGCAGGGGAAGATGGTCTGCGTGCGTCTGGGGGAAAGAAAGGAAGGCGCAATCCCGCAAGAAACTCGGGATCGGGCGGAAAAGTCCAATCCGCCACTGCAACAATAGTCATGCGAGCGGGATTGGGGAGAATGGTGTAGGGGCGAGGGGGGTGGCCATAGTTGAAATCGAAACGACGATCAGGAGGGGCTTAATCATATGAATATGCCGCAGACATCAAGATCTAGATGTGAGGGTCCTGCGGCGAGGGGAAGACCTCGGGGGATGTTGATATTAAATTGGAGATAAGAAGCAATGACAGTGATTATTCCCCCCACAACAAATCTTGCCATTGCCGGCCTGATTTATCTCTAGGAGCTTATAAATAAGCCAGTCGCCGGCATGGACGGGGACAGTGGGGGCCCTAAAGCTAATCCCATCATCGTCTCGAACGAAAGGGAAAGTCATGGCCCATAGAATGAAAAGATCAGGGATGGTCATGGTGCCTGACTCATCCCTGGGGAAAAATGCGGAGGATATGATCCGATGGGCCAGACAGAATATAGGATGGATGATAGAGGAGGCCTTGGCCTTGCCTCGGGGATAGCGAGGGAGTATGGTGAGGCGGAACCAAAAGTTATCGACGTCGAATTCCGGTGGGTATCCGTTGTGTCAGATAGCATCATCCCCAAGAATAGGGAAACCAAATATATCATTGATCGTGTTCAGGTGAGTGTGGATGGTTCTGTTACGCACCCGAAAAATGACGGTCGACCCTGACTCACAAACGAGTGAGGAAAGAAATTCAAGTGTGAGGGATGGGTAAGACACGGCATGAGTGTTGAGGAAAGGCACCCAACCTAAGTTTGCGAAGAGGGTCTCGACCTCGGTGAATACACCGAGATCGATAAGTGATTGGGTGTGGGCAAACTTGGTCGATAGATGCCCCCGAGCATCAAGTCTATGGTAGAAGTCTTTGTGCTCTTGGTTCCTAAATTTATACCCATGCGGGCCCATCATTGGGTCCTCAGGGGGATAACAGGTGGGGGAGGGGCTAGTGATAGTGCACGTGGTGTATTGGGAGGAGGACGTGTTTGTTTGCGTCTCTTTCGAGACGGTTCCTCTTCATGCACGATACCCTTTCCCTTATCACGATCCCGGGCCATAGTGGGTGCATGAGTGTGATGCAAATGAGTGTAGAATATGATAAAAGCACGCGCACACAACAATCAAGCAAGATGATATTCTAGGGTAAATAGTAAAATTTGAAGAGTGGAATGAAGTTACCCAGCAGAGGTTGGAGTTCCTTGCTTGAAATTGACCGCAATACTGTGCAATCGGATGGGGTATGGAGCCGCGGCACTTCTCTTCAGCGAAAAATCCGAAAATGGGGGATTAGGGTTTGAGAAATCGAAATGTGGGAAAGAGAGGGAGAGGAAACGATGGAGAGATGGAAGGGGTAGGTGGAGAGAGAGGCTAGAGGGGGAGTGGAGGTCGTGGGAGAGGTTTTTCGGCCGTTGGGAAGTCGGGGGAGACGAAACGACGGCAAAAACGGCGAGATCGGGCAAGAAAAACGAACGGGTGGGGGGGTTATTTATAGGGTTTAAGTCGAACCGATCGGGTGAGTTGTCACCCGATCGGTTGACTTTTAGGTCGAGATTTTCAGCTGAAGAAACACTACAGGCGAACCGGTCGGTTGATAACTCACCCGATCGGTTGGCCGCTCCACAAATTTTTCCGAAAGTTTGGTACAGCTCACCCGGTCTGTCATCCGATCGCTCTGCGTATCAATCGATCGGTTGATCATTTCCCAAAAATTCCCGAGAATTCAGCCCAGTTCACCCGGTCTGTCAACCGGTCTCACATGCCTTCACACGCTCTGTTCGTTGAACGACTGATACGGCCGACAGCTAATACATCCCAACCGATCGGTTGAGTTATCAACCGATCGGTTGGGGCCTTGTTTTCTGCAAAAGTGCACAAACGACCTTAGTCCCTCAATGGAAGTTCTTGCGGCTGGATTTATTTATTAAAAATAGACAAAATAAAGTTAAAAATAGTCCTAAAAATGGAAACAAAGGGTTAGAGCATGGGTTGCCTCCCATGAAGCGCTTTTGTTTAACGTCGTTAGCTCGACGCCCGTTGATGATGTTCAAGGTGGGCGATACAGGTGATGCCCAAAGTCTGGCATCGCTTCAGCTTCTGGGTTGGCAGCTTTCGGTGTATTCGGTGGCGACAAGAAAACTTGCTCGACCACCCTCCCTTTGTTGACGGGGTCCGGGGGCTTCTCCTTCGTGTTGACATCCACCGCCACTCGATTAAGGATCCGGATCTCATCCCCGGTGAGCCCCATGGGTTCTTTGCCTTTTCTCCTCATAGGAGGAGCTTTTGGGAATCCGGGAGGGATCGTGTGTCGGGCGACCGCCTCATCAGCAACTTCTTTCTTTGGTGAGCCAACTTACTCTCCAAGATCTCCCAAGTGGTCGGGGGGATTTCTCGAGAGAATTTCCCAGGAGCTTGCCTCCACAGCTCTCTCTTCTTCCAACTCCAGCACGTTGCATCTTTGATCGTCTGGGGGATCGGGGTGCTTCATTGACAACCCCAGGTCAAACTCCACTTTTTCGGTGCCGACGTTTAGGGAAAGTTTCCCATTCTTTACATCGATTAATACGCCGGCAGTGGCAATGAAAGGCCGTCCAAGAATGATGGGGGTGTGTGCATCCTCAGGCATGTCCATGACGACGAAGTCCACAGGCACATGCACCCCGCTAACATTGACAGGAAGGTCATCAACAACACCCACCGGATACTTTACCAAACGGTCTGCAAGCTGTAGGGTCATTCCGGTGGGCTCCAATTCGCCCATTCCTATCCTCTTATACAGCGACAAGGGCATCAAACTGACGCTCGCTCCAAGATCGACGAGCGCACGATGTATCTTTACCTCTCCGATCGCACAAGGGATAGAGAAGCTCCCCGGGTCCTTAAGCTTAGGAGGATTGGCGCACTGAATGAGGGCGATGCACTCTGCCGTTAATACGACCTTCTCCTTTTTAGAACCCTTTGTCACCAAATCCTTGAGGAATTTCGCGTAGGCTGGTATGGTCTCTATAGCTTCAAGGAAGGGGATTTGCAAGCTCAGATCTTTTACCATGGCAAAGAATTTGCCATACTTCTCATCTATTTTGGCTTGGCAAGCCGTTGTGGAAAAGGCACAATGGACTTGAATGCTCTGAGGCTCCCTTCTTCATCCTTTTTCTTCTCCTCTCCATGGACTCCCTCTGGAGTAGTTGGCTTTGGCGATGAAGCACCGTCGTCATTTAATTTTTCAATTGGTCGTTCCACGACCAACGGTGCTTCCGGTTCTTTGGGGTGTACTCTTGTGGGGATTTGCGTTCCGCTCCTCAAGACGATAGCGGACACGTTCTAATGTTCATGCGTGAGTGCCAAGGTTTGATTAGCCCCCCTCGGGTTCACTTCAGGCTGTGGCGGTGATAGATTTTGCAGTCTCTGAAGGTTCGCCACTTGTAACCCCAGCTGGGTCACCTGATCAGTGAGGACTCTCTGTCCCATCTCCAGCTTCAGATTTATCTTCTCCTGGTTGGCGATGTATTGAGTCAAGAGGGACTCAACCGGAGAGATGGCCCTCTGTTGGCCATATTGTTGCTGGATGGGCTGCTGATTCCTTGGAGCATATTGCTGGTATTGTTGTGGAGGTTGTTGCTGCTGAAATTGCTACTGCTGAAACTGCTGCTGGGGCCTAGCCGGCTGATATATCTGTTGTTGTTGCTGCTGAGTCGGCTGTTGATACGGTGCCCGGTAACTAAGGTTGGGATGATTCCGATTGTTTAGAGAGTAGGCTGGGTTGGAGTTGGTTCGTGGTGGAAAAGGCGCATTCCCCATAGGATTGTAAAATAATGCGCTCGCCTGATCCAACTGTGGTGAGATGTCACCACCGTCGAATTCTCCAAAAACTTCGGATTCCATCGCAGCAATCTGTTGTGTACCGGTGCCACCGGCGCCTACCATCAATGCGGAGATCTGGGTCGACAGTAAGTCAAACTTGCTTGATAATTTGTCGACGTCCTCGACTCTGTGGATGCCCCCAGATCTAGGTGTGGCTCTCTCGTCACACCACCGCTCATTGTTAGATGCCATATTTTCCAGAAACTGTCCGACATCTTCTTCGTTTCTTGACATAAAGGACCCTCCAGCCACGGTGTCCATGGAAGATTTCAAATTGTCCCTCAACCCATTATAGAACAGATTTATGATCTGCCACTTGGGGAGCTCATGGTGGGGACATCTCCGCTGCATCTCCTTGTATCTGGTCCAGGCTTCGTGCAGAGACTCATGGCTGGCCTGGGAGAAGGAGAAGATCTCACTCCTCTGCTTCATGGTCTTCCCCGGAGGAAAGAACTTCGTCAGGAAAGCATTTGAAAGCTTCTCACAGGTGTTGAATGTATTCGGGTCCTTCTCCCTAAGCCACAGCTTGGCCTTATCTCACAGAGAGAAGGGGAATAGCTTCAGACAGATCGCCTCAGTTGTGACACCGCTTATCCGGAAGGTGTCACATTTCTCCAAGAAGGAGTCCAAATGTTCAATGGGGCTCTCCATGGGTGCACCCGAAAATTGATCCTGCTGGATCCACGTCACCAAAGACGGCTTAAGCTCGAATCTTTGGGCTGTAATAGCAGGAGGACGGATGGCGGAGGTGGACTCGATGGATGGCATCGAGTACTCCAGAAAGGACTTGTGAGGTGGGGTGTTCTCCCCCATGGTTTCAGGATCCTCTCTTCTTCGCTTCTCGGCGGCCAAACGCCTTAGGGAGGCATTTATCTCTGGATCAACGGGAATCAAGTCGTCGAGACTTCTTGAACTCCTGCGCATGAAAAACAACAAACACACGTGAAGCGAAAAGTGGGAAAGAAACAGATAAGATAAAAAATAAAAAATAAAAATAAGAAAATAAAGAGGAAAATGAAGAATGCGAAAATTATCGCGAGGTAGGGATGAGAGCTAGACACAAGGGTTCATGAAATCCTAAAATAACAAGCACGTTGCCTCCCCGGCAACGGCGCCATAAAGCTTGACGTCCCCCGCTTATGCGTGTTTGATGTGTGCAATAATATGATTGGGGCATGAGATTTAAATATTTGTAACCGCAAACGCACGGTGTTGTAGTGTGGCTTGCGGGTCGAACTCAGGGAGGCGTGGATGTGCTTGTGTCAAGAAGGATCAAATTCACCCCATAGGTGAGCTAGCCCGAATTGGATGATGGGTTGTAACGAAAAATAGAATGCAAGGGATAAACAATATAAAGAAAAAACCCGGGACTTTGGTTTCCACCCTATCGTGCGATTCTCGCCGATACGGCCTACGGGTAGGATAGCGATCGGAATTAGGGTCTAATGGTGAGACGTTGCCTCTGAAAGTGGTACCAGCGTCCCATGGGCCCGATATTCCGGTCGGTGCCCAGGATGATACGCCGGACTTCCCGGGTTCGGTCAGTGGGCACTCCCGTGTCCATTAACACTGCCAACTCCGGGAGCACTAAGCTCGCAACGATAACTCCCAACGTCTCATCCTGCCGCTCCTGCACGCTAGGATTCGACGTCTACACTAAGGGTGTGAGCTATGGCTAGGGAGTCAACCGCCAAGTTTATTCCCCCTTGGCCCGACGGTCAAAAGCGGTCTTTTTCCCGCCGATGACAATAAAACACCCCGCTAACCGTTAGATTCCTAATCCCTATCGATTTCATAGTCCTATGGATGCATCGGGGAGAGCCCACGAAGGGGTTTCCACCAAAATCCCCGATTTGGGAACTACTCACATATATTTAGTAAAAAGAGATCTAAAGAAAAATCGACCGTAAAAATCATGATCAGGCGATTGAAAGGCAGTAAGAGCAATGCTAATAACACTATATTAAAGTTTGACAAAGATCGGAAAACTTACAAATATCTGAAAAATTACAGCCGTCAAGAGAGAGAAAAACAGCAAAAAAACAACTCCCGTTTCTGGAAAACCTAGGGGTCCTATATATAGAATACGAAATCACCCGATCGGATGAAAAGTCACCCGATCAGGTGACCTGCTTCGTTTCTTCGGTAGCGCAGAATAGGATTCCACCCGGTCACCACGGCACGGTTGGTTGAAGGTTGAAGTTGATCGGTTGGATCTTCGTGCCGTCGGGTGAACCGGTCGGTTGATCTCTCGGTGTCATGGCTTCGGAGAATTGGCTACAGGTGAACCGATCGGGTGAAAGTCACCTGATCTGTTGGCTTTCAGTGTCAGAATTCCAGAGAGTTGGGGCGTTTGAACCGGTCACTGAACCGACCGGGTGACTTCTTGGCCGCTCCAACTTGTGTCCGGGTGGTGCACGCGTGCATCACCCGATTGGTTGGAAATGACCAACCGGTCGGGTGAGGGGCTGAAAGATGCGATCTTCGTCGTTTGACCCCCTGGATCATGCGTGACTCCTCCCGTTGCTCCGAGGACTAATGATATCGTTGTTTTATGTCCCCTATGCTGGTAAAATCCTGTAAAATACAAAAAACACGAAAAAGTGAAAGAAAACAAGAAAACACAAGAAAACGAATATAAGATGGCGGTAAATAACGGAAAAACACGGAAGAAAACGTGCACAAATATATGAAATATAAACGCACGTCAGAGTGATGTGGTGAAAGACTTAGGAAGTGAAGTAGATGCATTATCAATAGCCGGTTGTTCTTGGCAATTATCAATATGCACATCATGATCATTTATACTACGATGAGCACTACTAATAGATTCATCAAAAGTAACATGATGTGTCTCATCGGTATTAAGAGTTCTTTTATTGTAAATTCTATATGTCTTACTACGCAAGGAATAACAGATAAAAATTCCTTCATATGCTTTGGAGTCAAATTTATCTAAGTTATCATTAGTGTTAAGTATATAGCATTTACAACCAAAGACATGGAAGTAAGATACTATAGGAGTTTTCTGGTACAAGAGCTCATAAGGTGTTTTATGAAAAAGGCATTCTAATAAGTACTTTGTATTGAACATTGCACGCCGTGGAAACTGCTTCTGCAAAAAAATATTTTAGAAGGTTGATTTCACACAACATTGTGCGTACACACTCTTGTAATTTTCCATTTTTCCTCTCAACTAACCTGTTTTGTGAAGCAGCTCTACGAAAAGCAAAGTTATGTGCACCTCCGTGGTTTTCACAATTTTTTTGAAAAGAGTCATTTTCAAATTCATCTCTATGATTAGTATGCATTAAAATAATGTTTAAAGAGTGTATTATTTGAATACATTTGAAAAAAATTTCAAATTCACTTAAGGCATCATTTTTATTGATTAAAAATAATACCCAAATATATCTAGAGTAATCATCAACAATTACAAATGCATATAGGCTACCGTTAAGAGAAGAAACTCTAGTAGTTCCAAACAAATCCATATGGAGTAGTTCTAATAGCCTACGAGAATTAAGAGCTCATATACTCTTAAAGGTCCTTTAATGCAATTTGCCAGATTAACAAGACTCAGAAATTCTTCTAAGTTTAAAATTTATTTTATGCAATTCTTGTACCAAATCCTTCCCTGATATCTTAATCATGTTCTAATATTTACATGACCAAATCTTCTATGTCATAGAAGAGGGTCATTAGATGAGGCTACCAGACAAGCTTTTGAATCATTATCATACAAGGATAAGGTATAAATATCTTCTCTATGTCTAACTCTAATCAAAATATCTTGCATGGAACTATCATATACTAAGCATGCATCGCTAGTAAAAACAACTCTATAGCCTCTATCCAATAATTGACTAATACTAATGAGATTATGCTTTAAACCGTAAACTAAGCTAACATCTTCAATAAGGAGTTTAGTTTTATCAACGACGTTTCCAAGGCCAACAAATTTTCCTCATTGTCATCTCCAAAATTTATTGTTAACCCGTTCTTTATTTGAAGCAAATCAAAGAGTCTGGGAGTTCCAATCATATGTTTGGAGCATCTGTTGTCAAATATCCTAGTTTCTTTCAAGGGAATCTCGTTGTTGTTTTGGTGTCCCATTAGACACAACTCGTTGTTGTCACCTTCTTTGTGGGGTTGCCTTTGAAGGTTGAGTCTCCTTAGATTGCTCTCTATACTTTTCTTCAAGTAGACTCCAAACTTGATACGCAGTTGTTGCCTTTGAGCATATTCAGAAATACACTCGTCAATATTTAATAATAAAGTACTCATTACCTTTGAGTGCATTATGGCCATGTCCACTTCTCGGTTCGTCAATTAGGATGTGGGTGTTGTAGGTCTTGTTGGAATATCCATGGATAGCAAGTAGACACTATAGAAGGATGATTAGTGTCCAAAGAAATATTAAAAATTCCCACTAAAAAGTCTACCTAAGTTTACAATTGATGTTACTTAATTTAAACTTAATCAACAAAATAATGCTTGTTAAATGAGTATGCAGTGGAATAATGATCACAAGCAAAATGTTATTGCAACATAGAAAATTGAATCAGACGCAAACACGAGTATACACTAGTTCGGATACCCAAGTCCCACTTGGCCACTGTATCCTTCTCCAACCACCCGAGTCCCCACTCGGCTCAATCTACTATTTTCCAAATAGTTACAACTTCCTCTTTTCAAGAGGTCTTGCTTACATAATTTATTTTTAAGAAATAATACTTACCACATCAACACTTTGAGGATTTTCTACTAACTCTTTGGAATGAATGTACTTATAGCCTTGCTTGAAGCTTATGGATGTGTAGGCTATAGTGTTGCTTGAAGCTTATGGATGTGTAGGCTATAGTGGAAATCTCTGATCTTGAAGATTTTGAAAAATCAAGGCATTGAGATCAAGAAAAACTTTGGCTTAAGAAGTGAGAAAACTATGAAACATTGCCAAAGAAAAGAGGGCTCTAGGGGGTTTGAGAAATATTTTAAAACTTAATTATTTATCATTAACTGGTGCTCAAAAACCTCAATAAATTCAGCTTAAATAGGGTGGAAAAACCGTTGAAAACTATTCTTAAAACGCACATCCAATGGATTAAAAATAGCTTTATCGGAATATAGGCTGGGAGCACTTCCTAGGTTTGACGGCGTAGATCTACACTCGCCTCACCTTGGAAGCCATTAGTTCTATCCATAAGACCGACAGAGGGATAGTGTTTAGTTTAATGGATGCTGAGATATCATTCATATACGGAGCACTCTATTGTTTTTTCCATTGGCCCGCTGTCCACGATGTCGAGTCTGCCTATTCCCATGGCAAGGATACTCCACTCACTATTCATTCCACCAACTTTTGGGAGAGGATCTTTGCCCTTCCTGTCTTTAGCACCAGCCGCTCCAAGTCATCTTCCATTATCCACCCATGTCTGCACTTTGCTCAGTGCCACCTAGCCACCACCCTCGTATGCAAGCCTGAGCCCGGAACCATGTTCACCATTGAGCTTATCCTCTTGTGGGATCTTACTCTCCCCCTTGAGGAGCAGCTAGATGGCACCACCCGCCCTGCATTTTCCATGGACCCGGCACAAATTATTTGCGACGTCTTCTCTTTGCTGCTTCCTCTCAAAGGGAGATATTTGTTGCGGTGGTTTCTTTACCATGTTTGCCCAGCATGACAATTTAGACATTCCTGATGATTTCACAGAGGCACCGGGCCCTACCACTCAGACTCTTGATGTGCTCTCTCGCATGCACCTCATCAGGGCCCACGGTCTTCGCCACTCGATATACCTCCATGGCAGATTTGACACCGATTACATGTTACTTCCGAACCATGTTCGGACTTTCATTGGCCCAGAGCACGTCGAGTGGACACTCCCAATGGAGGTACATATTCCACCCATCTACCAGCTGGAGCCTGATGATGAGCCGCCCACTCAGCAGTCGGGTGCCGCTGCACCACCCTTTATTGAGGAGCCACACACATTCGAGCCTTTGTCTGATCCCCCTTGTGATCCATCATGTCCCTACTTCTATCGAGCACTTTTGTATCCAGTGATATTTTTGATGCCCTGTGAACATTGACATTTCTATCCCCACATCACCGCCCACGGAGAGTGCATTTGTTTCTGCCCCGTTATCCACTTCTGTATCAGCTGATATATCTGCTATTCTGATGGAGAGCATGGTGGTTTCTGTCTACACATCTGCTACCACCACCTCTGCAGTATCTGCTCCTACCTCCACATCTCCTGCCACTACCCAGCCTACACTCCCTCTGCACTCTGTGTTTTTCTACATGTGGACCTCTTTCGAGAGGTAAGTCCAGCAGCCCTAGTGCTCCAGATTTCACTACACGTTTATATGGAATGGAGCACACTGTAGCTGAGTTTCATCAGGACATTCAGGCACTTCAGCAGCTCGAGTAGCAGAACAGTGAGAAGCTTGATGCCGTTCTGCAGCATTTACAGGCACACACCCCACCACCCCCACCGAGTGGTGGTGCAACCTGATTTCTGGCCTCTCTGTATCTGTTCTCCCCCTATTATTTTTGGTGCCCATTTGTCCTCATGGGGCCCAGTTTCGTATAGCTTGGGGAGACCCATTTTGATGTGTCCATTATCTCATCATCATCATCATCTGCATACTTCACATTTAGTCACATTAGGATCATGCATCTGCATTCTTTTTCTTATTTCTAGGATTTTTATTTTATCTTATTTTATCCCTTCAACCCACCCTAGCATCATTCTCCAACTCTACGCACGTATTCTCAGTAGTGAGGACGCTATTGTGTTTAGCTTGGGGGATGAGTGTTATCGCTTTATATTTTACTTTATTTCAATTTTTATTTCTATTTCTTCCCATTTTCCACCCCATTTTTTATCTTTCTTTAGAATCATCATGTTTCTTTCTTATTTTTGTGTGCTTGCATGTTGTTCTTATTTTACTTTCTCTATTCTCATTTCTTTCTTTTGCGGGGTGAATACTCTATGATGATATATCTTATTCTTTCACCGTTGTCACAACACTTATTCTCCATGCCACACTATTATAGAAATCTCATATTCTTGATCTGTTATAAGTACTTAAGTAAAATTCTTTTGATATCCTTATAGCGTAAGTGCTTGAAACTTTGTTGAACCTGACTGTATGGATTAGTACATAGTATGTTTTCAATGGAAACACACCAAGAGTCAAGAATTACTAGTCTAACTGAAGCAAAATGCATTATCATCGCTGTTCACATTGCTTTTTGCATGTTTGTGCTTGAAACTATGTAAATAGGTCACCACACTCATTAATATAACTAGATAACACGTCCTTATGAGAAATCTAGGTAGGAATGATTCTATCATAGCCGTTATGCACAAACTGGGAAATTTGAGTGAATCGAGAGATTTATTATTTCCTTCTCCACAAATATCTTAAAATCTCTACGTGTCGCTTGATTTTCCTCCCCAACTACTTATGTCACATCCATTTCCCAAAAAATTTCAGTCAAATGAAAATTTGTAGCTCCAAATTCCAAATATTCAAAAATGTGCTAATGTGCCAAAAGGAGCCCAAAAATCAATATTCCAAATGTTTTGCTCCTACAAAAATTCCATGAAACAAATTTTCAAAAAGTCAAAGAAAAATCAAAAATCTCAATTCTTTGTGCTAATTACATATCTTTTGGGAAAATGAAAATCCAGAACCAAAAATTCCAAATTCCTTTCCATTTCTTGGATGTGATACACCAAGCTCAGCTTGGGGGGGGACTCTTGTGACCAAATTAAGTGAGTATGCCATTAGACTGGAGTTTATGCATTGACGGCGAAAGTTAGAAAAATTCCACCGCTTAGAAATTGATTGAGGTATGGCGTGATCCCTAGGAGTTGATGTGGATGTGTGTTTGCCTTGATATTTTCCATTCTCTATTGCTTGTGTTGCATACTATTCTGTGCTTCAGTAGGGATTAATAATTGAAAAGTGTGTAACCATTGTCATGGATAATATAATGCTATGAAGTATAGAAAGTGGATATAGGTGAATTGCATGAACACTAGAGAGGTCTCTATTATTCATCTCTAAATCTTAAGTACTTCCTTTTTATATAAGAATATGAAATCTCCGTGATAGCATGTGATTAATTTTGTAATTCATTGTGATGTGTGATGATTGACATGAGATCTTAGAGATTAAGTTACTGCCCCCTCTACTTTCTTTCTTTTTCATTTTATTGTTTTTACTCCCCAATGAACTTCATATTCGTCTTCCACGAGGACGAGTAAGAGGTCAGCTTGGAGGATTTTGATGTGTCCATATTTTCCATCTCTTTACTGCATGTTTTCATCCCATCATGATCGCCCCAAGTTCACTTTTCTATACTTTATCGCGTAATATTTGATTCTCATAGTTTTTTGTGGATTTTCAGGAACTTTGGCGTGACTTGGAGCAAAGCTAGACGATGGACAAGAGTAGCGATGTCGAAGTATCAACAACGTCGTATTTGACGAGCTGAGGCTACTGGAGAGAAATAAAGAATGGAAGGAAAGAAATGAAGAAAAGCAAGAAAGAAGAGAAGATCAAGGATTTGATCATCTAGGCTAAATTTCCAGGTTGCTCGGCCGAGCGGCTAACACATTCAGCCGAGCTGATGTCACAAAAAAGGAGGAGAAAAGCAAAGGAAAAGGAGCTTATGTGTAAGAGGCCCCTCAGCCGAGCGACCCATGCACTCGACCAAGCGGCCCCTTCTGCATTTGCCTAGGATATCTCTAGTAACTTAGCTCAGCCGAGCGGCCATTCCGGTCGACCAGGCGACCCTCCCATTGACCAGCTGAAGAAAAGCCCAAAATCCTTTTTCAATTTATCTTGACCAAGAAGCTACCCCGCTCGACCGAGCGGATACCCCACTCGACCGAGCGATCCTTCCCCCTGACAGGCTAAAGAAGGAGCTGATTTCTCTGCCAACTTAGCTTGACCAAGCGACCTAAGCGCTAGACCGAGCTGCTCTCTTCTCCAGATTCGAGAGATGAAGCACCCATATGGTGCTCGGCCGAGCGTTAGGGTGCGCTCGACCAAGCACTAGGCCGCTAGACTCTTTATTATTGGGGTTTTATTGGGGTTTGGGTTTTTTCCTAGGATCCGCGAATTTTAGCGGGTTTTATATAAGTGAACAATGAATTAGGTTTTAATTACACTTTGTTTTGTTGTAATTTTGGTGAGCCGTCGCTTTGGAGAACGGAGTCTTTTGTCATCTTTTCTATGATTCGATCCATTGCGAATGGTTGGAAATTCATTGTTTTAATATATTTCTGCGTATCTTTTGAGTCTCTGGGTATGAATTTTATTATGCTTGCAATGTTTTCGATTAATCTCTTGATCATTTTGACTATTGTTTCTATTGCCATATCTGAGTAGTGCGTTTCTAGGGTTTAAGGATGAACCCTAAGATCCTAGTAATTAAATGCTAGGTTTTTCCTTAATTGAATGAACCTAGGGTTACACTATGGTCGTTTGAACCCAGATTTTGGGGGTTAGCCCTAGAATTGGAGGAACGTGAGAACGACTCCAGATCTAGGAAAAATACCCACGAATCTAATTAGGGTTTAGTAGTCGCTTTCTAGGGTTCGTGATCACGAGAGTGACACATGCACTATGGGTCATTACTGTAAGGATCGTCTACCTTGCAATACTAATAACAAACACTCTAGGGGTGAATAGAGTAATGGCAATAAATTGCGCAATTAAAATTTAACTTGCAAATGCGGAATAATAAATGCAAGAGGAATTAATCAACACAATCAAACCAAACATAAACACAAGATTTTACACTGTTTCCCCAAATTTGGGTACGTCCAGCCACACTAATATTCACTATAATCCCACACAGATAAGTGAATACAATCCCACACAGAGATACCTCATACAGAGGATTTTGTCCTACACAAGAACCAAACCAGGCCTACACAAGGGTCAAACTCCCATACAGAGAATTACTAACTCCCATACAGAGAATTAGGGTTAGTCCTACACTAGGACACCAAACTCCCACAAAGAGAGTAACTCCCACAAAAAGAGTATCTAATTCCCACAAAGAGAATTAGGATTTCAAGAAACACAATGAAAAAAATAAACTCTTACATATGCCTTGACATGAACTTACTCATATGAAGATGAAGGCATGGAAGAGGATGACCAAGTGCTTGAGATTTAGCTTGAATGCATGAAGGAGAGAATTCGCTTTAAGAGGGAAATGAGAGAGTTTGAGAGTGGCTTAATGATTCTCAAATGATCTTCAATAGTTCCAAGAAGTTATAATGAACTCAGCCCTCTCATCTGTCTAGGAAGCCAAAAGAAACCCTCAAACCCAAGTAAAAAGCCCAAATAATGAAATCTACAACGGCAAGATTTTTCGCAGTTTAGCAGACAATCGACTGATGAACAACTTACAGTCGACTGGTCAATGGCTATAAAATTTCCAACGGCTATAATCAGAGCCAAGAGATGCGACTCTAGAAGACTACACAGGCGCCTATAAATGAGCAGGCGACTGTATATCCTTCAGCAGACGACTGTCACTTGGGATGGAAACAAAGCTGGAAAATGCAAATTTTGCACTAGCGCCTTCAGATGATAGATGACCATTTCACAGGTGACTGTAATTATACATGCGACAGTAATTATACAAGCAACTATAAATACTTCATCAGTTGACTGACTTGCAAATTGGGATGAAGCCCAGAAAATGCAAGTTGCACACAGACGACTGTAGATCAATTCCCAGGCGCCTGTTTGAAGACAGACGACTATAAAATGAACTTCATTCGACTGAGACGAAAAGCTCAAGAAGAGTCAAGAAATAAGTTGACTTGAGCTGTGCATACCAGTCGGTTGTAGAAGGCTGGGCAGGCACCTGGAATCACATAGTCGCATGTGGAAGAGCCAGAGACTCCAATTGAGTCATTGTGCATGAAGAACCTATTGGGTTGGATTCTATGATAATCCTAAGGCTCGCTTAGATGGTTATAAGCATATACCTGAATGAGTAGACTATCTATCAAGGCATTACATTAAACCTAGACTCAAAAAGAGAACAGCAATAAATGAAATTATACATGGAATACATTGCTTTCCTTAGAGTCTATGGCTTCAATTCTTGATGCCTTGATGCTCCCCATCATCTCCAAGATTTGGCATCCCTTAAGTCTAAGCTTTGGTATTTGCTCCTCTTGATGTCCATCTTGCACCAAGCTATTAGTCTCCAAATCATGCTATTATCCATTTGATAAACATGAGACTAAAACAAGAGAGACAGTAGCAACAACATAATGTTGTGATCATCATCAAAACAATATTTGTATGAAACACCAATACCTAACAATTACTAACCCATAATTCACTAGTCGATGCCTACAAGAGTAGTCTGACCACTAGAACCAATCATAGTGTAGTATCCTAACCTTAGTCCATGAGAATGGATGCGGGTTGTGATACGTGAATTGTGTCAAGCGTAATGCATGTATCCTTATGTGAGGCCTATCGCGAGAGTAGGGCTGAGCATAAAGATACGCTAGACGAGTAGGACAACGAGAATTGACTACTCGCTCTCATTCTCAGATGTGACATTCTCACCCTAACATATAATTCAATGAAAGGATTCTTAACCTAATGTCCAAGCCCGAAAGACCTAGCGGGGATTCCATATTGCCCTAGATTTATTAACATTCTAAGAAACCAATCAATTGTGACAATCATTCAAAGGTGACAACCCCAACCACGTATTCTCTTGCTTCACACAAACTAAACACCAAACAACTACCTTCCTAGAGTTCGACATTCTTATCTATACTAAATAACCGTACACTTGTGGTGAGTCGTGCCTCCGGGTGTAAATCTGGAGACGAATAAGTACATCTCCAATCAATGGACTAACATGCACCTAATGAGACTAGAGATCTTTTGTTGACACTCAAAGTATGATAACCGTACAAAAATATCTCTGGAGAGTCGTTCCGTGAACTTGTTCTCCTAACAAGCACATATGCATTATTTAACGATGTCACCACATTGAGTGATTATGAGGTCCGTCACTACCATCCGATGGTATAGATTAACGTACACTAGTCTAACCGGAATATCGATGTCCCATCTCAATGTTCCTCCAACCAGGAACAGTTCTAGACATATGATCGACGGACACATTGGCCTCATTATCATGATCTCATCATAATCCCAATGTTCATCTCATACGTCATGGGACTTTATCCATGCATCATATAATCCCAACAACAAATATAGAAGTGATACAGAGGATATCATAGTTAAAGATTACTAAATAGCTTACTATCACTTTGAACAAGATGTCTATTACAATTACAATAATTGTCTTAAGGACATACATTCCCCGACAGATCGGTCAAATCCTATTAACATCTTAATATCATTAGTCAATAATGTGACACCATGGTTATCATAGATCAAACAATAACTCCATATAAGTTTATCTATTCCGCATTGGCCAAGTATTTACTATGGTTCTGTATCAACTACTTGTGACACTAACGTCATATACCAAAGGAGACAAATTACATCTTAACCGACACCTCCCTTCACACGCCTTAAACTACACCTGGAAAATACCTAGTACTGACTAAAGTGTCATTGATCAATAAAGGCCAAAGTATAGACAGTTCACATGTAAGGTTATTTAGCATGTCTCGGGTCTAAAGATGAACCTGCACTAACTCACTTGAGAGCTTCTATTGACAATGGGAGTATGTTACAGTATAGAAGCTTCTCGATGAGTCGTTCTGTGAACTTGTTTTCCAATAAGCTTATGTACACTATCTCACGATATCTCTACATCGAATGGATATAAGACCAACCATTACTATCTTAAGAATAAAGATACGTGTACATTGATCTATCCGGAATATCAATGTCCTCCCTTGATATTCCATCGATCAGGAACATTCTGATGTACGTTTAAGCAGTTGATTAGGTCTCATTATCATAATTTCATTATGATTCTAATCTTACAACAAAATCCAAGTATTGTATTAATGTACTAGGATATATTTTATGTACTTATTTACATATTCAAGTAAGAAAAATATAATGATAAAGAATATCAAATAACATGCTATTATTTCAAACAAGATGCGCCAATTACAATGATTATCCTTAGGGCACGCATTCCCCAACACATACATGTAGACAGTTGCTTCAATACATAAAGAATTGACAATAATTGTTGATGTGACGGCCTATACCCATCAGTACGCATAAATTCGTATTCTATATATTTTCATAAATTAAAAGTATTTTATAATGGTTGGTCGGGAGTTTAATATCAAATTAGATTCAAAATCAATTATAAAAAATATTTTGTAGTATCAATATAGTTATAGCCTATTTTAGGGAGTGCGAGTGCTATCTAATACCCCTAAATAATTTATATAATAATTTATATTTAATTATTATCGATATAGCCGTATCAATTATTTTTCTATATAAACGCTATCAAAACGATTTCAAACTTCTACCATGAGATTCTATGATCATTTAGTGCTCCCCATTTTATTTTCATAATTTTCTGAAGTCAAATCGATATAGAACCCGCAAACCAGCGACCTAAATGTTTTGGCCTAAAACTCGTTGTTGAGTATTGGACTTATCCTTACTTGGTGTTAATGATGAGCAAACAGAAATACTTGTGACTAATCTCCTATTTGCAGTTAATCCATTGCCTAAGCATATCTTGAAGATCAATTAACAATGGATGTCACTCAAAGATCAAAGAAGGCAAGGAAAGTGGATTGGATGATCAAATATGATGATTAAAGCTCCTAGAAGACTTCAAGCTCATACTTTGGATAGAAGAGAGAGTTCTACAAATGCAATCCTATTTTTCTCTTCTAGTATGTAGCTTAGAAGTAGAACTATGTTGGAGCATACACATCTTCATTTCAGTCTTAGGAAATCATTAGATCACTTTTCCTTTGACTCCAATTCAATTTTTTCAAGCATGTGCATTTATAATTTCAACACTCGACTGCTAAACATTTTACAGTCGCCTGTCTCAAAACAGTCGACAGTGTTTTGTTCTACAGTCGCCTGTTATGCACATACTTAATCAGTTGATTTTTGGGCTTTCTAAGCTTTAACTCTTTCAGGCGACTACTTTACATTTTACAGGCGCCTGTCTAAAAGACAGTCGACTGTAATTTGTTAATCAGACACATTTCTATCTTCAGCCCAAGATCATTCTTAGTTTCATCTGGCCAGTCGACTAATGTTGTATTTATAGTTGGCTGTCCAAGGCACAGTCGACTGTAAATACTTCAACAGTCGCATGTCCATGATTCTTCTGCAGAACTTGCTCTCTGGAATTTTTTATATTTTGGTGTCAGTCGACTGATGTTGTATTTATAGTCAACTGTCCAATGGCATAGTCGACTGTCAATGCTTCAACAGTCGTCTGTCTTTGAGCTTCTCTGCAGACTCAACTCTCTGGAAAATGTAAGGATTTATGACAGTCGACTGATGTTGGTTTCACAGTCGCCTACCCATGGCACAGGCACCTGTGTGTTCCACATCAGTTGCATGTCCTGTCTTCCCAGTATTTTCCAAGATTTTCTCAACTTACCCAGATTGTAGCCAGTCGCATGTAGAAGGAATTACAGTCGCCTGTTGGATTTACAGTCGACTGTCCACGTGGTAAGTTACCGTTTGAATTCTCACATTCCCTCTGACACAGTGCAGCAGTCGACTGTGTTTTGTTCAACAGTCGACTGTCGCATGTGCAAAATCTATCCGTTGGCTTTTTCTCCACGGATTTCAAAGGGATTTTTGGGGATTCTGTTTTAGGGATTTGAGAAACCTATAAAGACAGCCTCTAGTGTTCCATTGAGAGTTGCTCATTTTGATTAACTCATCTATAGAAACCCTAAGCTTTCAATCTCAAGCTCTCAAATCCTAAAGCCCTAGAATTTCTTTCTTTCAATCTCTTACTCTCTAACCTATAACCAAAGAGAAATCTTCCAGGAAATCGGTGCTATCAAGAGAAAGGGCTTTTCTCTCTTCCAAGAGAGACATTTAACACACAACACACTCTCCTTCAAGTTCTACTTCAAGGCATAGGTGATTGTAAGTGTTGCATTTCATTATTTCATAACTTTCGGTATTTGATTAACTCTCGGGTTGTAAGAGTGTTTTGCTTGCTCCCAAGTTGTGGGAGTCAAGCACATCGAGTGTACTTCGATTTCACTTGTAGGGTTGCTACAATTGGGTTTTAAGGAGACCTCAAATTAGAGTTCTAACTTGAGTATCTGATGGTATCCGGGTGGAAGGGACGTCGGATTACCGGGAACAAGTCGGGAGTTGACTGGGGTAATCCGAACCCTTGAAACATCATTGTGTTTGCATTGTTTCATTTTGGGGTTTATTTCATTCCGCATTAATTGTTGGTTAGGAATTTAATTTGGTGTAATTATAATTTTAAATTGTAAAACACTATTCAAACCCCCTTTTAGTGTTTTTCTCATAGCCAGGGACCTTATAATGGGTATCAGAGCACTGGTTTATAGCTATGACATCCACCACCAACAACGTTCCTCCACCGACTTCGTACAACAATCACGACCGTGATGGAGCATCCACCGTCTTCGAAGAACAATCAACGGTTCGTCCTCTGCATTTCAATGGCACGAATTTCGGCTATTGGAAATGCCGGATGGAGACATTTCTGAGAAGTGCTTCTCTTTGGAGAACCCTCCACAAGGAATACGTCGAACCCTCCGAAGAGGATTATGACAAATGGACTCCTTTCGAGAAGTCTGCCAAAATCAACAACGGCAAGGCAATGAACACTCTTCATTGTGTGTTAGACCCAGATGAGTTCAACAAGATATGCACAGTAAGAGTGCATATCAAATTTGGAACCATCTAGTCGTTACCAATGAGGAAACGAATAAGGTAAAATTATCTAAACTATATGTTGCTGTGGAAAATTTTGATATGTTTCACATGCAAGATAATGAGAGCATAGCAACGATGTACGGACGGTTTATTGACATCACCAATGAACTCGAAACTCTTGGGCAAGTATTCACCCAATAAGAGAAGGTAAGAAAGATCATAATGGGAATGACCTCCAAATGGGAACAAAGAGCTATCGCCATTGAGGAGGTCAACAATATGAAGAATTACACAGTCGTAAATCTCATCGGTACTCTCATGTCTTACGAAGTAAGATGGGAGAACCGATTGAAGATTCGAGCGATGATGAATCCAACGGAGACTAAGAAGAAATCCTTAGCATTCAAAGCTAATTCTTCATCCTCCGATAGTGAAGAATCAGAAAAAGAGATGAACTTGGAGGAAATGGCTCAAATGACAAAGAAGTTCCAACGCTTCTTTCGCAAAGGTAAATTTCCCTCTAAGAATAAATTTGATTCTACTAACAACACTTCATCTTTTTGTTTTAAGTGTAACAAGCCATGGCACATCAAGAAGGATTGCCTAATGCTCTGAAACATAGAGAAGTGGAAGGCTCCGAAGTACCACAAGTTCGACAAGTACAAAAAGGATAAGAAGAAAGGATCTGTCGGTACGTTTGATGACTCGAGTGAAGATTCCTCAAGCGAATCCGAGGATGAGAAAGGCGAAAGTTCCCACATGTGTTTCATGGCCTGGGAAGATCCACTCTCCGTTGAGAGTGATATCGACATCGATGAACCCGAGGTAACTATGGATGAATTACGTATTGCTAATGAAGAACTATTTTCTAAGTATCAATCTTTAATGCTTAGATATACTAGTTTAAAGAAATTGAATGTTAGCAAGCCATCCATTCCATGCATTATCAACAATGACACAATTGTTGATACGCTAACACTTGAGAAAACCTCCTTAATTTCTCAAAATGACACTTTGAGAAATGAGGTGAATTTCCTCAAATCTCAACTGGTTCAAACGTATCATCAGGATAATAGTGATCTAGCTTCATAAAACACACAATTGGGTTTAGAGAATGATTCTCTTAAAACCCAAGTGCACGAGCTCAAAGCACAGGTGTCCACCTTGGATACCAATATTTCTTCTCTTAAGGAGAAATATGAGCTCATGTTCTCCCAAGTTATGAGATTTAACAAAGGGAAAGGACAATTGGATGATTTGCTAGCAAACCAATTTTCGGCCACACATCGTATTGGACTTGGTTTTGTGGAAGCGAATGTATCCAATGCTCGCACCTCATATAGTGGTGTTACTATAAATTTTGTGAGGCCATCATCTGGTACATCCACAAGTGGTGTCAAAAACACTGTTGGTAGCAAATCTACCAAGAAACCCACCACTTCACAATCTCTTCCTTTTGGCAAGAAACCCACTAAGGGTGGAAACCAAGAGAGAGGTCATGCTTATATGTACACCAACCCTCATCCACATAGGAAATCTCCTACCTCACAAGTGGACACTCATGACACTTTTTATGCTCCACACCCACGAACATGTGCAAACCCACACATGAGAAATACTCATGCACGTGCCCCTACACGCTCATATGCTCATACGCATCATTCTTCCATGTATGCACATCCACAATATGTTATGCATGCTCCATATGCTTCATATAACATGCATGTTCCTAAGTATTCATACAACCCTTATATGTGCAATGCTTATCCACCTCCATTGTCATATGCTAGAACGCATGTTTTTAGGAAGCACGCACCACCTAGAAATCAATCAATTGTGCATGCAACTAGGAAAAAGGACTCCAAAAACATACACAATTTGGGGTCCTAAGAACACTAGTTTAAATGATAGGAATGCTTATGTTGATTCCTATTTTCATGATGTAATTAATAGTGGTAATTATGTTGGGAAGCGGAAGTCCACTTGGACTTGGCTTCCAAAGGGCTAATCCCCTTGAACCCAACAAAAATTGGGTACCATGAGCTTATGGTATATCATGTAGGTGAAGGATCCCATCATGTGATGATGGAGGATCGAAAGAGAGAAGAGACTTACGTTAGCGTATGCTTCGCTATAATCTCTGAACTTCACCCTTGGATTCGTCACAACGGTCGGTACTTCGTCACGGAGGATCAAAGCAGTGTTTCACCGTCTAAATCTCTACTTGGATGAAGAACTTTAATGGAAGGGAGAAGAGGAAAGAAGGTTGCCTTATGCAAACTTATGGCATGAATGATTAGCCTAAAATGCCTTACCCTTGGGTCCTATTTATAGGCTTTAGGGGTAGTTATTGTAGGAAATAACTACATATAAGCTTATTAGCTTATATTAACACCCTTGCTTATCCTCTTCTTCATGCACTTATCAAGTGCCTTTATGCACTTATAATGTGACTTTTTCCACTTATCGAGTGTTCTTTTTCACACATGAAAAGGTTCCCTTCGCACATGCTTTCATGCACGCGACATCTGAGGTCCGTAGACCCGCATACATCCCCTCATGGGTGTATACATGTCGTCCATATCCAACATCTCCCACTCACACTTGAGGGGATTGTAAGGAAACATCTTTTCCTTTAGTTCTTCTATTTATCATACTGAGAAATAGACCGTGTGACCGTCATGCGCATAGAGTCCGCTGTTGTGCACTTGTTAGAGATACACAACACTCCTTGGGGTGCAAAGTTGAGTAGATCAACGCATGTTTTACCCTAGATTATTTCTTCACATTTCTTATACTTTATATTCAACAATTGAATCCCATCTGGATTGCAATTGGCTGGCCAGCTTTGAATTTCTAAAGTTCAAATGTGAATATGAAACTAATCTTCCTCTTCTTGCGATCCTTTCGATCTTGACTTGACTCTCTTTTCTAACATGCCCCGCCAGACCGAATTGACCATAGTCCATAAGCAACATGCTAAGATAGCGATCACCCAGTCAAATCTAAAGGAACCAATTAGAGTCCATAAGGGTAAGAAGTTGAAGACCCATGTGGTCTTTGGGTCTCACATAATAGTAAACACAATTACTATTCAAACCCAATGGTCAAATGCATACGTAGTATGAATACGTATTACAACATCACTCCTTTTCCAGGGACCGTATGTCTTAATGATGTTGTAAGGATGATGATCAGACACCATAATGTCTGACTTTGAGTCCCTTTTACTACTCAGTAATTACCTGGACCCACATCCCGCATAAGACAGATAAGATTTAAAAATCTTCTTAGATCTTTTGTAAGCATCCATATGATGCAGATCTTTCATACGACCATTTTGTTTAAGTCATGACTCTAAATCATCCGTCTGACGATTTTGACTTTAAACAGGTCTCATCTTTATCTTATCCGTCTGATAGAATAAAGGCGGTTGCTCATGTGAGAGAGCCAACCTCAATCTGTCCGACATACTAGAAAAAAACATAGCTGAGATTAAAAGAAATGTACACAAACATTTTCAAGAAACTCATATGCAATGTTAAAAAAGAACTTATTCTTATATTAAATTTGATCTTTCATAGACATGGGAATATACATTGATACAACTCAGCTCTTACGCAATCCTTGAGATGATAAGTGTTTGTAAAACACATCTCTGGGGATAGTCTTCGTAAGAGGATCCGCTATCATCTCTTACGTAGATATGTACCTAATGTCTATCTTCGTGTTCTTATCATAGTCTTTTGCAAATTTGTAGCGGATATCAATGTGTTTGGTCTTACAATGGAATTTTGGATCTTTGACATAGGCTATAGATGCTTGAATGTCACTGTATATTGGTACAGCACCTGAGTCAATTGCATCAATTAGCTTGTCTAAGAACTTCCTAAGCCAAACAGCTTCATGGACCACCATGCTAAATGCTACAAATTTGGCTTCCATAGTTGAAAGTGCGATGCAGGATTGCTTTTTGCTACTCCAGGATATTGCACCAGATCCGAGTAGAAAAACATGTCCTGAGGTCGATCGTCGCTCATCGAGATCACCCGCCCAATCAGCATCAGTGTAGCCTTCGAGCCTCAAGGAATTTCCTTGATAGCATAAAGCATAGTCTGCAGTCCCTTTAAGATACCGCATTATCCTCTTAACCGCTTTCCAGTGTGCTTGCCCTGGATTGGATTGGTAACAACTTACCATTCCAACGGCAAAACAGATGCCCGGTCTTGTACACATCATAGCGTACATAAGACTACCAACTGCACTTGAATATGGAACTTTTTCCATAATTTCCTTTTCTTTTTGGTTCTTTGGACACATTTTCAGACATAAATTATCGCATTTGCTTATAGGAGTATCAATGGACTTACAGTCCTGTATATTAAAACGTTCTAAAACCTTCTTTATATAAGTCTCTTGTGAAAGAGAAAGAAGTTTCTTCGAACGATTTCTTGAAATCTTAACTCCAAGGATATATGCGGCTTCTTCCATGTCTTTCATCTCAAATACTGAGGAAAGCCAAGCCTTAATATCCATCACAAAGCCCTTGTCATTTCCGGCTATTAAAATGTCATCTACATATAGAGACATAATAACATACTTGCTTTTGATCCTCTTGATATATACACAGTTATCTTCATCAAGCATGGTAAAACCATTTGATAAGACAACTTCTTGAAATCGTATATACCATTGCCTCGAGGATTGTTTAAGACCATATATGGACTTACGAAGTTTACAAACCTTATGTTCGTTTCCTTCTTTTACAAACCCTGTTGGTTGTTCCATATAGATCTCCTCGTCCAATTCTCCATTGAGAAAGGCAGTCTTTACATCCATTTGATGTAATTCGAGGTCTAAGCAAGCTACCAAAGCCAGAATCAAACGAATCGAGGTAAAACGAACAACAGGGGAGAAGGTCTCTTCGTAGTCTATCCCTTCATATTGCGTAAAACCTTTCGCGACAAGGCGAGCTTTATATCTGTCTATAGAGCCATCAGCCTTATGCTTGATCTTAAGAACCCATTTGTTCCCAATAGCTCTACGTCCGCTGGGTAAGTTAACCAAGTCCCAAACTCGGTTAATTTTCATGGATTCTAATTCCTCCTTCATCGCTTCCATCCATTTGTCTTTTGTAGGGCATGATACGGCCTGTTTGAAAGTAGCAGGCTCGGCATCTTCTAGTAGTAAAGTCATAAAGATTTGTGGGAATTCATCCTCAAATCTTAGAGGAGCTAACCTTGTACGACTACTTCATCGCATTTGAGATTCTTCAAGTCCTTGTTGACTCGAAGTTGGATCAATTCTAATATCACTCCCACTTGGAATGTGGTTAGAATTGCTCCCACTTGGATCATTATTCCCATATGGAATAGGATTCGCATCATTCGTATCATCCATTGGTGAAGGTGGAAATGTATTTTCGTCTTCACCAAGAATTCTCCCACTCGAATGAGGTAATCTTTCTTGATCATAAATCTCAAATAGAGATAAGTCCTGACTTATCTCGCCCTGTCTTAGAAACTCATTTTCCAAGAAAGTAACATCCCTCGACTCAAATTCAATCAGTCCTCCATTGTGTTCCTGACCAATGAAAACATAACCTTTGGAGTTTTCTGCGTATCGTATAAAGATACATTTCCTCCCCCTTGGCCCAAGTTTGCCATACTTATGGGAGGAAATATGTGCGTAGGATGCACACCCCCAAGGTTTTAAAATGCTTAAGTCAGGAGACCTTTGGTTCCACAACTCATAAGGAGTGGAGCTAACTGATTTCGAGGGTACGCGGTTCAAGATGAAAGCAGTTGTCAAAAATGCATCACCCCAAAAGGAGATTGGCAAGTTAGCTTGCGCCATCATTGAACGGACCATTTCCATTAAAGTCCTATTTCTCCTTTCAGCAACACCATTTTGTTGTGGAGTACAAGGCATAGTTACCTGATGAACTATGCCCTTTTCATCACAAAGTTCCTTAAAACTTGCTGATTGATATTCACCGCCTCTATCGGTTCGCAAGACCTTAATCTTGCGGTCTAATTGATTTTCCACTAAACTCATATAGTTTTTAAAGCAGGTTAATGCTTCATGTTTGTGGGATATCAAATAGATATGTCCGAATCGGGTGAAGTCATCAATAAAAGTGATGAAGTAGGACTTCCCGCGTCTTGTCTTGACATTCATCGGACCACATATGTCCGAATGGATGAGCTGTAATGGAACTTCGGCTCTTGTGCCGGTTCCAAACGGCTTGCGACAAGATTTCCCTACAAGGCAATGTTCACAAGTCAACATTTCGACCTTTGAACCATTGGATAGAAGGCCACGTTTGGCAAGTCTATCCATACGTGTTGGTCCAATGTGACCAAGCCTTGCGTGCCAACAAATTACATCAGATTCACAAACCGAGGAATTTGTAACAAGGAAATTTTCATTAAAATTAGAGGAATCGTGCATAGTATTTAATACAATGAATCCCTTAAAAACATACCCAGAACCAATTACAGAATTATTACAAGACAAATCCACATTACAATTATGAAAGAACCAACTATAACCAAGACCCATTAAGACGACCACAGATATTATATTCCTTCGAATATCCGGAGCGAAGAGAACATCATGTAGTAAGATCGTGCGGCCGTTGTCCAAGATGAGCTTGCACATCCCAACGCCTTTCACTTCAACACGTGTGTTGTTTCCTACATATATCCACTTCATTCCTTGGGGTATCCGGTGATACTCCACGAAGGACCGTCTGTCCCTTGCTATGTGGTCGGTGGCACCTGAATCAATTATCCAAAAAGGATTAGATTCTACAAGAAATATTGAACTAGAAACACATATGTAACTAGTATTATTACAAGTTACCTTGTCACCTCCATCCGTACATGAACGGGCATAGTGACCTAACTTGTTGCACTTGAAGCACTTGATCCTCTTCAAGTCTTTCTTCTTGTGCCATTTCTTGTTCCCACCCTTCTGTTTGGGTTTCTTGGTAGACACTGGTTGCTTTTGCTGGTCATGAGCAAACTTCGAGTGATGTTTACGTTTCTTTCCCCCGTGTGAGGACCTAGCAACCATGTGCACTTCTGCACTTGGCTTGGCGGTCGCAAGCCGCTCTTCCTCTAACTCGAGGTGCTTAGAAACATCGTTGAAGTTCTTGATGCTCTCATTATGAGTTAGATGCATCTTCATGTTGTCCATTCGATTGGTAGGGAACGTATGACCGCTTGGATTTGTTGCTCATCAGTTATCATATGACCTGCATCCTTTAACTCTGAAATAAGATTCGCCATGTGTCGCAGATGCATTCCCATGGAATGATCTCGACGCTTTTTGTACGAATCAAATTTTATAGTTAAAGAGCGAAGTTTGGTCACCGAGGTGCCACCAAACTTCTCCTCTAGCTTGGACCATATGTCCATGGCTAGGTCATATTCTCGAAAGATTCGCATTATGTCGTCGGCCATACTTGATAGCAACGTTATGCGAGCAATCTTGTTCTTCCGAGACCAAGCATCAAAAGCTTCCTTGTCTCTTCTGTGTTGGGCCGTAGTGCCTAACTCAGGTTCAATCATTATGTTCTTCAGAGTTTCGAGCACATCTTGCTCCTCTAGAATATATTGTATCTTCATGGACCATAATTTGTAATTATCGCCGTTGAGTTTTTCACCTTTGTTTAACTCAGCGACGATGTTCTTAGCAGCGGAAGACATTTTAGTTTTAAAATGCTGCAAAAGACATAAAACAAGTTTGATCAAAAACATTGCATAAAGTTTACATTTGATAAGTTACTTTCAAAAAATATTGAATATGTTGTTCTAGAATCGAAAAGGTCATTTACAATCCCAATCACCATCTAGAACAACTTTCAATATTTCCCCATCACCTATCAAACAATAGTACTCTTATAGTACTTGCAGCGGAAAAAAACGTTTTTGAAAACGTATTTTGAAAACGTATTTTGCAAACGTATTTTGCAGCGGGAGGTAGTGGCCTGCCCCGGCCATTGCCAGAGTCGAGCCGTGGTCGTGCCAAGGCCGGATTCCCCTTGCATGGGGTTTTGCCGTATGCAACTACCGCCGGTCCCGTATGGGCCGGCCATACAGACCAGCCTATCTCCTTGGTCGAGGCCGGGGGCTCGGCCAGGGCTGGCCTTGCCCTGGCCGAGGCCAGGGCCAGCCAGGGCCGGCCAGGGCGCCGGCCCCTCGGCCAGGGCCTCTACCCTGGCCAGGGCCAGGGCCGGCCAGGGCCCTGGCAGAAGGCCAGGGCACCTCTGCCCTGGCCTCTACCAGGGCCGGCCTCGGCCCTGGCCTCTACCAGGGCCGGCCTCGGCCCTGGCCTCTGCCAGGGCCGATCCTGGCCCTGGCAGAGGCCAGGTTGCCTCTGCCCTGGCCTCTGCCAAGGCCGGCCCTGGCCCTGGCAGAGGCCAGGGCCGGCCAGAGGCCCTGGCCTTTCTGGCCGGCCGGTCGGCCTCCTTGGAGTCCGGCCGCACACCCCCCTAGGGGGGTGGTCTTGGTTGTCATTGGCCGAAGCCAACCCCTTCCCCATAGGGGAGGGGGTGCATCATGCACCAAAGAGATACGTGTTCATCTTCTCCGATGAGAAGTTTTGAAACCACCTTCTTCTCCGATGAGACACTCGTTCATCGAGAAAGTGGTTATGCTTTAATGGCCGTGTGCCAAAAAAAATAACACCCCTTCAAGACCGCAAAGTTCACGCTCTACATGAAGAGAGTTCACATTCCCTATTGAATGGAGACTCAGCATCCATGAGGAGTACGAGTTTGGCGAGATGAACGGTCAGTTCTTCCCGTCACAGAGAGTTCTTGCCATATCCGTAATGACAAAAGACCCTAACGTGAAAAGAACAACTTTTGCGTTCTCTCCGTCACGATGCGCTCCTACCATATCCATAATGGAAGGAAACTCATTCGTGAAAGAGACAACGCGTCATTCATCGGTGAGACCGGAGCGAACCCGTGTGGCTCTGATACCAATGAAGGATCCCATCATGCGATGATGGAGGATCGAAAGAGAGAAGAGACTTACGTTAGTGTATGCTTCGTTATAATCTCTGAACTTCGCCCTTGGATTCGTCACAACGGTCGGTACTTCGTCACGGAGGATCAAAGCAGTGTTTCACCGTCTAAATCTCTACTTGGATGAAGAACTTTAATGGAAGGGAGAAGAGGAAAGAAGGTTGCCTTATGCAAACTTATGGCATGAATGATTAGCCTAAAATGCCTTACCCTTGGGTCCTATTTATAGGCTTTAGGGGTAGTTATTGTAGGAAATAACTACATATAAGCTTATTAGCTTATATTAACACCCTTGCTTATCCTCTTCTTCATGCACTTATCAAGTGCCTTTATGCACTTATAATGTGACTTTTTCCACGTATCGAGTGGTCCTTTTCACACATGAAAAGGTTCCCTTCGCACATGCTTTCATGCACGCGACATCTGAGGTCCGTAGACCCTCATACATCCCCTCATGGGTGTATACATGTCGTCCATATCCAACAGTAGGTACCCAAGAAAAAGAAAGAGAGCAATAAACGTCATATTGGCTCTAAAAAGAAAGGATGGATACTCGACAGTGATTGCTCCAAACACATGACGAGAGATCCATCATTGCTCTCCAAAGTGATTAGCATCAAGGATGGTGCAACTGTCACTTTTGGAGGTAATCAAAAGGGAACCATCATTGGAGTAGGTAAAGTCAGTAATCCTTCCAAACTGCTTATTACTAATGTTTATTTAGTTAGTGGTTTCTGTCGCAACCTTATCTCCATTAGTTAACTTTGTGACAAAGGTTACAAGGTTAAATTTGGAGAGGGTATGTGTGAAATTGTTGATTTTAATTCACATATTTTATTTACCGGTAGTATGCGTAAAAATATTTTTTATTTGAGCTTGCCTAAAACCGTAGAACATTGCTTAGTTGCTAATTCAAATGAACAACTATTATGACATCGCCGTTTTGGTCATGTTCATTTTAAGCACTTATATAAGTTAGCTAAGCATAATATAGTAAAAGGTTTTCCAAAAATTGCTTTTAGTAAGAAAAACTTTTGTGATTCATGTCAAAGAGGTAAACTTGGTAAATCTTCTTTTAAACTTAAAGATGGCATAACTTCTAATAGGCCCATAGAATTACTTCATCTAGATTTATTTAGCCAACTAGAATCGCCTCTTTAGGTAATGCTCACCATGGATTAGTTGTCATTGACGACTTCTCTAGATTTACTTAGGTTTCATGCTGAACCAATAAGAATAAAGCCTTTAAACATTTACCATATTTGCAAAGAAGATTCAAAATTTCTTAGGATCCACCATTATCACTATATGTAGTGATCATGGAGGAGAATTTGAGAATGAGTCTTTCACAAAGTTTTGTGATGACAATGGGATTACTCATAATTTTTCTTTTCCTCGTGTACCACCATAAAATGGTGTTGTAGATAGAAAGAATAGGACCCTAATTGAGTGTGCTCATACCATGCTCCATGATAGTCATCTTGGACTACAATTTTGGGCGGAGACGGTGCACACGACATGTTATGTGCTTAATAGGATCCTAGTGAGACCCCGAACAAACAAAACTTGTTTTGATTTATTTTATGACAAAAAGCCACAAGTTAAATATTTTCATATTTTTGGTTCAAAATGTTTTATACAGAACACTTTTGGTAACTTAGATAAATTTGAGCCAAGATCCGATGAAGGAATTTTTGTTGGATATTCCACACATAGCAAAGCCTATCGGATATAAAACAAAACCGCTTCAACGATCGAGGAATCAATCACTACACGTATCATTTTATGAAGATTTTGATTTTCCTCATGTGGTTGATGATAGTGTAGATATTTTATGTGATTCTCTTAGTCACGTTAAAATCAATGATTCTATTATGAGACTAACAATACTAATGAAATTGTTGAAGATGTTACAAGTGATGCAGGGATTCCCAAAGCTTATCCAACCGTTCGTAATCATCCTCATAACCAAATTATTGAAGATATTGGTGTGGGTGTTCGAACAAGGTCAAGAATTGATGAATTCTCTCATTGTGTATTTGTCTCTACCATTGAGCCAAAGAACATCCAAGAAGCGTGTGAAGATAGCTCTTGTATAGTAGCAACGGAAGAAGAACTCATGCAATTTGAGAGAAATGAAGTTTGGGAGCTCATTCCTTTTCCAAGTGGTCACCAAGTGATTCGGACCAAGTGGATCTTCAAGAACAAGACCGATGAGAACGAGGTTATCACAAGGAACAACGCAAGGTTAGTAGCTCAAGGCTATCAACAAGAAGAATGTATTGATTTCGAAGAACCGTTTTCCCCCGTAGCTAGATTAGAAGCTATTAGATTGCTTTTATTTTTTGCATCCCATAAGAATTTTAAATTATTTCAAATGGATGTTAAAAGTACATTTTTAAATGGAATTGTTACTGAAGAAGTTTATGTTTCTCAACCACCCGGCGTCATACATGAAAAATTTCCATACCATGTTTTTAAACTTAAGAAAGCGTTATATGGGTTGAGACAAGCTCCAAGAGCTTGGTATGATCAAATCAAAACCTTTCTTTTGGATTTAGGTTTTAAAATGGGTGAAGTTGATTCAACTCTTTTCATTAAAGATTATGAAAATGACATCCTTTTAATTAAAGTTTATGTAGACGATATTATATTTGGTTCTACTAACTTTAATCTTTGCCAAGAATTTTCTAAGTCTATGAAGAATGAATTCGAAATGAGCTATATGGGTGAGCTCAACTAATTCCTTGGACTTCAAATTCGGCAAATGAAAGATGGGACTTTCATACATCAAACCAAGTACACATGGGAGCTTATCAAGCGATTCGGGATGGAATCGTCTTCAAGCAAAAGGACTCCCATGAGTACGACGACCCATCTACACAAGGATGAGAACGGGAAAGATGTAGATATTCGTCTATATCGAGGTATGATCGGTAGCTTACTTTACTTAACAGCTAGTAGGCCCGATATCATGTTTTCTGTATGTATGTGTGCTAGATATCAAGCTAGACCTAAAGAGTCACACTTGATTGCGGTTAAACGAATATTTCGGTACCTCAATCATTCACTAGATTATGGGTTACTTTACCCTAAGTCTAGCACATATGAGTTAATCTCATATAGTGATGCCGACTTTGCCAGATGCAAATCCGATAGGAAGAGTACTAGTGGCACTTGCCATTTTCTAGGAAATTCCCTAGTTTCTTGGTTTTCCAAGAAATAGAACTTGGTATCATTGTCTACGACTGAAGCAGAATATATTGTCGTGGGTCTTGCATGTGTACAAGTTCTTTGGATGAGACACACACTTAAAGACTATGGTGTCAATTGTGATACTTGCCCTATCATGGTTGATAACCAAAGTGCAATTTGTCTCTCCAAGAATCCAGTACATCACTCCCGTACCAAACACATAGAAGTGAGACACCATTTTATCAATGATCATGTAGCTAAGAAGGACATCATCTTAGAGTACATTGAAACCCAAAAACAAATCGCCGACATCTTCACTAAACCTCTTAAAGAAGATTCATTTGTGAGGTTGCATGGAGAATTAGGGATTATGGGTGAATCTGAATTGTAGGAGTTCATACACTCATGTTATATCATGCCTGAACTCATATCATCATTTTTTACTTCTCTTTGTTTAATAAATTATATGTTTCACATATATTTGCTTTTAGAGATGTATTTGAGTTTTTTTTGATGATTTCGATTGTTTGGATTGATTTAAGAGTTTTGTTTGTTAATCGATAATATTTTGATATTGATTTCTTGATTAGATTTGTGTTAGAGTATAGGTCCTAGGGTGAGATGTCTCTATCCTCTGGATTTTAACCTCACTGTGTATTTCTGGACCAGGACAGACGACTGTCATTTCTTCGACAGTCAATTGCCCATCTCTATATTTTCATACAGCTGACTGTATTTTTCGCACATGCGATTGATGAAGATTTTACAGTCGACTGTCTGTTCGACTGGCGACTGTAATTTGGTCATCAGGCGCCTGTCTAAATCTTCAGATGTCTCTATTTTTATCATCATATTTTTTATTCTCTGTTAGTCGACTGATGTGTAAGTTACAGTCGACTGTCTCTCCGACATGTGACTATTAATTACTCACCAGTCGACTGTCTGTCAACCCAAGCTTATTTCTATCTTATCAACCAGTCGACTGACAACTGTTCATCAGTCGACTGTCAACTGCTGTGGCAGTTCGCTAACTTGATCTGAGCCGTCGATTTTTCAATCCAACGGCCCAGATTCTTTGGACCCCTTCATATATTTCGGGAACCATCGATTTGCTCAGATTATTTCTCTCTCATCCGACTCAGTTCCCTAGTCTTCCTCCTTTGAAAATCTACTGTTGCTGTCGATTTTCTCTCCGATTCAAAGCTCCTGTCTCTGGCTTCTCCTTCCGATCATTCGATTGCTAGGTCGACTGTCTCCTTCTCTGTCGTTTCCCCTCGGATTAGGTTTCTTCATAAATTTTCGTTCGTTTATGCCTTAGTCTCTTTCGATTGACATTTATGGATCCAGCGAGTCCACCAACTTCAGGGGAGTATTTGGGTATCTTCGTTGATGTCCATATTCCCTCAGCCACCGTCGCTGAACCCTCTCCTCCACCTACTGACTAGCCATCCTCTTCTACACCGTCTGTTCTGCTCGAAGATTTCCTCCTCGCTATGCTGTGTGACTAAGTATCTTCGATCGAAACACGAGTTTTCGACTTGGATCAAAAGCTCTTGCTTCACCTTGAGCTTAAGTATAAGTCGTTCCTTTTTCATGGCTTTCCCATTCCGGCTGCCCTCCAGGCCATGTTTCCTCCTTCGGATGATACTTCCAAGTCAACTGTTGTAACGACCCGCTCTCCAGGATACCCGGGAAGTACGAATCCGTCCCAAGTATTCCTAGATCAACGAGTGTTACGTAGAAAGAGAGAAAGGAAGAGAACAAAAGAATGCTGCAGGTACTATGCACGTGCTGGGAAGTACAAGTAAAACTCCATCACAGATAAAAACACTGAGAAAATAACAAAAGTACAATATTCCATTTTATTGATACATTGATACATCTTATACATACACCAACATCTTCATTTTCACGACTCTAAGTACAAAGGTCCACCCGAAAAGAAACACCAAAAGTACAAGTCTCTCATCATACCCCTCACCACCCAATACTACAACAGATCACCAACTCCAAAGCTCCAGCCGCTATCTCCAACTCACATGACCTGAAAGTCAACGGGGACACGTCAACGCGTGACCCAGTAGAAATTCCTAACACTCTAGTAGGACTCAGTTTTAGAATTGGTCTACCCATCTAGGGAGGGTGGTCTAACAAGTAAGGTTCATGGTGCGTAAAAGTAATCACATTCCAACATGCGAACCTAGTTATGAGAACGTGCAAAACATGCATAGAAACCATATTATGAAATGCAGATATTGAAAGGAAGCATAAGAACATATTACCATGGGATAGCAGCATTAAAGTAAACAAAAGTTAGGAGACATGAGGTAACAACATTTATAAATTAAAGACAATTACTATAAGTTGTTGATTCACATATTTGGAACCCGTGTAAACCGTAGGATGCTAAGGAGGCGGACTTCACCCAGGGTGGGTGAAAAAGTGGTACCCCAACCAGCAACACGAGCACCGGAGGGGGCCTCTCGCAACTCTCCGTACCCGAACGGAACAAGGTATGGGAGTGAGACAAACTCGGTTTTTCTGTGGGACAAACGGAGCAAACCATCAATTACCGTCATGATGCATCACGAGTACACCAGCGGCCTCTCCAACCCTTTCAACTCGCCCTTCTGGGAGTGATACAGCGGGTGAGAATTCATGTCATATGTCCGCTCCTTAACTCCTAAAGTTTACCCGTTTTCCCCCAAACCCGTGTCACCCTCCTTTAGGAGGACTGATACATTCCTCACTCTCACTCTCAGTTTTCAAGATATTACTTCGTTTGTCAACGAATCATCTAGCGGACTTGAATACCGCTTTAACCAACTTTTAACAATATCTTCTTCTTCTTCTTCTTCTTCATCATCATCATCATCATCATCATCTCAATTAAAGAATTGCATGAAATATCATCACAAACTCATCGTTATGAATATACGAATGTGAGCACAAAAGCATAAACAAATTGAACTTAAACATTATTAACATAACGAATATTTCATGAAACATCTGCATAATTATATGTATCAATAGCATGTCATTGAGAACATGATTAGCACAAACCAACTTAACTTGAAACAAAACTACGTCATGATAAGTACTAAGTAAAATTAGCATATGAATCTGTCTAAACTGTAAGTGCAGAAAGAACGGCTCGGTTACCCTATCTACACTCAGAATTAGCTTTTAGTCCCTTCTTCAAAGTTGTAGATATGGCAGTTTTGCATTGCCATACCAAATTTCAGAAAATAATATGATATGTGTGATTTATTGTGATCAGTTTAGTAACAGATGACAGTACCGCAGAAAAACAGAAACATTGCACCAACTTCGACAGTGCTTTTCTCCCATTTACAAGCAGATCTGGGTGAAATAAAAAATTGGTTATTGTTCATCTTGAAGAGTAGTTATCCAAAATGTCCTAGAACATCTAATTTCAATAAGAATTGTGGCCGAAATCTTGGTTTTAATACAAAGTGTCAAAACTGCCAGAAATTGGACAAGTTGCAGAAAAAGTCCTATTTCTCCTACATTTTGAATTGAACATATATCATGTGTTATATGATGTTGGGGTAGGACTTCGAGATCTACATGAATATATTTTTTTCAGATTTTTATTTCATCTACGTTGGGAGATATACTCAGTTTAACAGAGAATAAAAATACTGGAATTTCAGAACAGTTTTGATTGAAAACCAGTGTGCATATCCGAATTTTTATAAAATCATACAGTTAGAATTTGGCAAAATGATCTGAATGAAAGTTGTTCATAACAATGAGATACCCAACATATAAAATTTCCAAAGCATTCCCATTAGCCAATTAACCCCAGAACTTAGTCAAAGTTTCAGTTTTTCTGGATCAAATTTCAGCATGAAAAAGTTAACTCAAATCTCCTTGTCCTAAAACTAAATTCTACCTAAGTGAAAGGAATTTCTACCTTATAAAGTCCACCAAAAATTCTTTGTCCCTTCTTATTCCTTGAAGAACTTGAGCTCCTAGTCTCATTCTTCAAGCTCCAATCTTGTCTCCATATGGTTGATTTTTGGCTATTTTGGCTAGTTTTTGGTGTTGGAATGAAAAGGAATTTTGGGGCTTTTTAGAGGTTGAAGAGGGGAGCTAATTGGAAGTATTTTCTAAGGAAGAGGATGAAGAAAAATGAAAGAAAGGGTGCATGCTAATTTTTGGCCAGAAATGGGGAGTGAGTGAGAGAGTGAAATGATATTTTCTTTTTCTTTTTCTTGGTTTTGTTCTTCATGCATATGTTTTAGGAATCCCCAAATCCCTCTCCTTCTTACACCTAATAAGCCATGTGTCTCTAATTAACTAAAAACATGACACCTAATAGGATGTGTTGTCATGGTAATAAAAATGTGGATTTTTGTATTTTAAGAAATTAAAAAATACTTGAAGAAATACTTCATACACTCCAAATACATGTATTTCTCCAATTACTCTCATTTACTAAATTCAAGTAATGAGTTTAAAATCTTTTAAAATAAATTCCTACATCAAATAATTAAAAGAAAAATATGGGCATACTTCCCAAAAATATACGGACGTATCTATGTCAAAAATACGTACAAATACGCGTATATGAAAAGTAGGGTCATTACATTCTACCCACCTTAATAACCAAGTCCGCCCTCGGACTTTCTATGCTAAAGGTCTGACCGGAGACTGAATAGTATAAGGGTTTCCCTACCCTAGAAATACAAATAACGCTATATGTATATACTATACACGCATGTATACATGCACTATACCGTAGATTATATACATATATATACACATTCTTATCCAAGAATATAGGTATACACACAGACAAATCATCACAATGCATACATAGTACTATACATTCCACATTCATCCATGTACTCACAAATATATCTATATTGCATGAGAATACTCACATATATATACAGACTAATATGTACACACATGCTAGTACACTTATACACATGGACACATGTCTCAATGTTGTACATAGCAATAAGTAGAAACATGTATAGATACACCCAAGTCATTAATATACACACCAATATTTATACACTTGTTCACTCAACACATATGTGCTTACATAAAGATTCACACAAGTATATGATCAAAGACATATGCCATTACATGGATACATATAGATATATCTAAATACATACATCTCTATAGGTAATCACAAACTCCTTATATTTATATATATCTACATACATACATGTTCACACGATATTTAAACACACCATACTCATAAGTCACAGAGTTAGCAGACTTATACATACATACATAAGTAGGTAAATCCAATTATTGATGCATTTATGGTAAATAATCATACACCAATAATGATACACATTGATATGATGCACCTCATATCAAGTGGGTAAGCATACGCAAATATATCACTTAAGCACATAAGTATGAACACTAACAATTATATAGACAAATATATGTGATAGTTCGAACGCTAGGATGTACACAGTATATATCACTATAGTAAATAGTCATGTCAGCATGTATGTATAGTATATCAACCTTCTAGTACATACTCACTTCATATATACAAGAATACATACAAATGTGTTCATTTCCAATATTCACTCACGTAAATCTATATTTAACCACTTATACAGTGCACAAATATACTTACATACAAGCAGTCAACGTAACACATATTCAATACAGTATATATATACATGTGACACTATATATATATACTATAGCACAAGGATTATATTAATTCAGTATATGTATATACACACACACTCTCTCTCTCTCTCTTATATACACAATACATATAAATCTTATTCATATGCTACACTCACATATTATCACATGATACATAAGTACACCAATATTGTATAACTTGGCATACCTATTTATGTATATCTATACACACCGTTTAGTAAGACAATATATTTCACACACTACTTATGGTACACATCCCATTGTATCTATATTCGTACATACATATCTCACTATGTCAATTTACACAACCATATTTATAGTACGCATACACATACAATTATACTTATGTATACCATCATACACTTTTATACATTCAAATATACTTCCACTTACACTTACCAACAAACATCCATATACCGACACATATAACATAAATTTATTTGCACACCAATACATATTCACATAGATACTCCGTATATATACACTCATCCATTAGACACGCCATATACAAATATATCTTCTAACATCACTTTAATGCATCATACTTTAGTATACATACTTACAGCTCTATATACATCCATTTATTCATACATATACACCCCCAAATATAATCTAAGTATAGATTACCACATAGATAATACATAATACTCTCTTGCACAGATAATATGTTTTATACATAATTTCACTCATCAAATACTACATTCACCTCAATCTATACAAACAACATTACCATACACACACCTATATTATGAATTACAAGAATACACATAAGTAGTCATACTCGTATCTATAGTGTATCTTATTTACGTATATATCTATAGACACATAACTATAAAAATACAAGCAAATACACTACAATACTTTTATATCCATGCAAACACATACCCACTCGTATATGTATATGTATATACAAACAACTACCCATGCTTAACCTCAGGGAGCTCTGTACATTGGGTTTCCTAATACCAGAGTTTTACCCTAAGGCTGATCACCTACCCACCTTAGGACACAACTACCCTTATGGAGCATTACTCGCACTATCCTTACGCACGCCGCAGTGCGGAGACCTGCATGGGCCGCCAACTGTAACGACCCGCTCTCCAGGATACCCGGGAAGTACGAATCCGTCCCAAGTATTCCTAGATCAACGAGTGTTACGTAGAAAGAGAGAAAGGAAGAGAACAAAAGAATGCTGCAGGTACTACGCACGTGCTGGGAAGTACAAGTAAAACTCCATCACAGATAAAAACACTGAGAAAATAACAAAAGTACAATATTCCATTTTATTGATACATTGATACATCTTATACATACACCAACATCTTCATTTTCACGACTCTAAGTACAAAGGTCCACCCGAAAAGAAACACCAAAAGAACAAGTCTCTCATCATACCCCTCACCACCCAATACTACAACAGATCATCAACTCCAAAGCTCCAGCCGCTATCTCCAACTCACATGACCTGAAAGTCAACGGGGACACGTCAACGCGTGACCCAGTAGAAATTCCTAACACTCTAGTAGGACCCAGTTTTAGAATTGGTCTACCCATCTAGGGAGGGTGGTCTAACAAGTAAGGTTCATGGTGCGTAAAAGTAATCGCATTCCAACATGCGAACCTAGTTATGAGAACGTGCAAAACATGCATAGAAACCATATTATGAAATGCAGATATTGAAAGGAAGCATAAGAACATATTACCATGGGATAGCAGCATTAAAGTAAACAAAAGTAAGGAGACATGAGGTAACAACATTTATAAATTAAAGACAATTACTATAAGTTGTTGATTCACATATTTGGAACCCGTGTAAACCTTAGGATGCTAAGGAGGCGGACTTCACCCAGGGTGGGTGAAAAAGTGGTACCCCAACCAGCAACACGAGCACCGGAGGGGGCCTCTCGCAACTCTCCGTACCCGAACGGAACAAGGTATGGGAGTGAGACAAACTCGGTTTTTCTGTGGGACAAACGGAGCAAACCATCAATTACCGTCATGATGCATCACGAGTACACCAGCGGCCTCTCCAACCCTTTCAACTCGCCCTTCTGGGAGTGATACAGCGGGTGAGAATTCATATCATATGTCCGCTCCTTAACTCCTAAAGTTTACCCGTTTTCCCCCAAACCCGTGTCACCCTCCTTTAGGAGGACTGATACATTCCTCAGTCTCACTCTCAGTTTTCAAGATATTACTTCGTTTGTCAACGAATCATCTAGCGGACTTGAATACCGCTTTAACCAACTTTTAACAATATCTTCTTCTTCTTCATCATCATCATCATCATCATCATCATCATCTCAATTAAAGAATTGCATGAAATATCATCACAAACTCATCGTTATGAATATACGAATGTGAGCACAAAAGCATAAACAAATTGAACTTAAACATTATTAACATAACGAATATTTCATGAAACATCTGCATAATTATATGTATCAATAGCATGTCATTGAGAACATGATTAGCACAAACCAACTTAACTTGAAACAAAACTACGTCATGATAAGTACTAAGTAAAATTAGCATATGAATCTGTCTAAACTGTAAGTGCAGAAAGAACGGCTCGGTTACCCTATCTACACTCAGAATTAGCTTTTATTCCCTGCTTCAAAGTTGTAGATATGGCAGTTTTGCATTTCCATACCAAATTTCAGAAAATAATATGATATGTGTGATTTATTGTGATCAGTTTAGTAACAGATGATAGTACCGCAGAAAAACAGAAACATTGCACCAACTTCGACAGTGCTTTTCTCTCATTTACAAGCAGATCTGGGTGAAATAAAAAATTGGTTATTGTTCATCTTGAAGAGTAGTTATCCAAAATGTCCTAGAACATCTAATTTCAATAAGAATTGTGGCCGAAATCTTGGTTTTAATACAAAGTGTCAAAACTGCCAGAAATTGGACAAGTTGCAGAAAAAGTCCTATTTCTCCTACATTTTGAATTGAACATATATCATGTGTTATATGATGTTGGGGTAGGACTTCGAGATCTACATGAATATATTTTTTTCAGATTTTTATTTCATCTACGTTGGGAGATATACTCAGTTTAACAGAGAATAAAAATACTGGAATTTCAGAACAGTTTTGATTGAAAACCAGTGTGCATATCCGAATTTTTATAAAATCATACAGTTAGAATTTGGCAAAATGATCTGAATGAAAGTTGTTCATAACAATGAGATACCCAACATATAAAATTTCCAAAGCATTCCCATTAGCCAATTAACCCCAGAACTTAGTCAAAGTTTCAGTTTTTCTGGATCAAATTTCAGCATGAAAAAGTTAACTCAAATCTCCTTGTCCTAAAACTAAATTCTACCTAAGTGAAAGGAATTTCTACCTTATAAAGTCCACCAAAAATTCTTTGTCCCTTCTTATTCCTTGAAGAACTTGAGCTCCTAGTCTCATTCTTCAAGCTCCAATCTTGTCTCCATATGGTTGATTTTTGGCTATTTTGGCTAGTTTTTGGTGTTGAAATGAAAAGGAATTTTGGGGCTTTTTAGAGGTTGAAGAGGGGAGCTAATTGGAAGTATTTTCTAAGGAAGAGGATGAAGAAAAATGAAAGAAAGGGGGCATGCTAATTTTTGGCCAGAAATGGGGAGTGAGTGAGAGAGTGAAATGATATTTTCTTTTTCTTTTTCTTGGTTTTGTTCTTCATGCATATGTTTTAGGAATCCCCAAATCCCTCTCCTTCTTACACCTAATAAGCCATGTGTCTCTAATTAACTAAAAACATGACACCTAATAGGATGTGTTGTCATGGTAATAAAAATGTGGATTTTTGTATTTTAAGAAATTAAAAAATACTTGAAGAAATACTTCATACACTCCAAATACATGTATTTCTCCAAATACTCTCATTTACTAAATTCAAGTAATGAGTTTAAAATCTTTTAAAATAAATTCCTACATCAAATAATTAAAAGAAAAATATGGGCATACTTCCCAAAAATATACGGACGTATCTATGTCAAAAATACGTACAAATACGCGTATATGAAAAGTAGGGTCATTACAACTGTTGTCCCTCCTCCTCCAGGCTTTGAGCATGTGCCTTCTGAGGTTCTGACTCCCATGCCTGCACGTGGAGTCTTCAGCTGCTGGTGTGTCGTAATCCAAGCGGAAGGCTCTTGCGTACACGACCCGTTGCTCCACCAGACTGATGTTCCGTCAATCAGGTCGCCCATAAGACCCATCCATCATCCACATTGACTGATGCTACTGATGCTGCTCTGGATACACTCACCCTTAGACCAAGATTTTTTTGTTAGGGTTGAGAGTTTTGGAGTGTTTGTATGTATTTTGATCTTGTTGTTTTTAGATGTATGGATGATACCTGTATGATGATCACATTTTGTTTGGATATACATGGAGATGTAAATGTATTTTGTACTCAAGTATCTTTGGATTATATAAATATTTATGACGTTTCTTTTACTTCATATGTGGCTTCACACTTTATCTCATTATTAATGTTAATTGTGTGAAAAATGTGTGATATTGTCTCATTGTATGCTATCTCATATATATGATGTGATTTGAGACGATTGTATCGTTTGACTTATAATGTTGATATTAGACTCTTATTCCTTTAGTCAACTAAGATTTCTTGTGTTTTATGAGTTTTTGGTATGTATATCTTAGAGATGCCCCTTTATTCTTATATTTTTCTCCGAATATTTGTTGGCATCACTTTTGATATGCACCCTATCTTTAGACTATCATGATTGTTTTAGTTATTATTTAGCACCATTGGTGTTGTTATTCTACTCCCACCTTTTGGATAATGCCATATGGGGAGAGAAATAAACATATCATAATTATGTGCTAAGTAAATTCTAATTCTAAACTTGAATCTAAGATTGAAGTTGCCTTAGATTTAGAGGGAGTAAGATATAATGAACGTGGATTATAAAATCCTAGATTTCAATAAAATCATTCCATTCATGCATATCTTACTTATTTGCTTCATTTAATCTATATATGCCATAATATTTATTGTCTAACTTGATTGGCATCTATGTAGGGGGAGTAAGTTTTTTGTAAGCACAATTATTTATCTTTTTATTATTGTTTGTTTGTCATCATCAAAAAGGGGAGAATGTTGTGTTGGATCTGGATCTAAGCCTAGATGGGGGTGAATAGGCTTATAAAAAATTCTTGTGCAACCCACAAGAAACACACGCAGTAAATAATCACAAGCAGCGTAAATATGAAGCAATCACAGAATACGTGCAGATATACCCTGGTTCGGTCGTCCCACGACGTACTCCAGCCCCCAAGCAAATACTAGCATTAATATGTTCTTTTTGTACAAGTCCTAAGCTCCCTGCCCCCACCTAGAACGTATTAACAAGTCCCACTTGTCAAGACCCTCTTGTCTAGTCCCAGACTAAACAAGTCCCAAAAGAAAACAAAAGTGGTAAAGTTTTTCCTACAGAGATAAACACACTAATACACGAATATAAAGAGTAAAGAGTTTAGAAATGCTCAGTTCGTGTTTGTGTAGTTGTCTCTGTCAATCAGCACGTCGTCAACTTCAGTCTGACGCAAACGGTGTCTCGATCTGACTTCTGGATCTCAATCTGTAGCCATGCAAAGTAATGTAGCAAACTGGTTTGTGCGTATAGAAATTCATGTACTAACTAAATATGAGTCCGTATATGCGCATGTAACGGTCGCTTTCCGATCGTATCTTCTTCGTGCACGTGCTTTTGACCGTGCACGTACTTATTTTAGACTTTGTTTGTTTGTGAACACTTTGGTGTGATATGTCATTATGAACGTCTCAGGGAGTATCAAATTGTGGCACTAATTTGGAACGACATTTCTCGGGTCGTTTTCCCACGATTTGATCTTATTCGAAGATACGTTGTGATTTTCGCTTTTGACGTGAGACGTTTCTATTTTTAGTTTCATCGTCCGACGTCGAAATTGAGATCTGTCTTCTTAGTTACCTTTCTCTCGTCGTCCCGATCACCCCAATATTTATTTTACAATTTTGGAGTTTATTTGACCTATTTTACATTTTTAGCAAAGTTTATAATATTTTTAATAACTAAGTTTTCAAAGTATTTTTAGCCAAATAAAATTTTATTAAGATTATAATACTTCAAACTATTTTTGAGCCAAATCCTAGCTCATCTTGGCCGCACCCTAGCCATGCATGGGTTAGAGAGGGTGAGTCTGAGTTTTTATTTATTTTTAAATTCTACTCCTATTAGAATTAGCCCTAGACCAAGTCAACCCCTCTATACTATATAAACAACCCCTAGGAAACCATATTTTCGCAAGCAAACAACCCTAGCCGCTCCCAAAACCCAAAATCTCGCTTGCGACGTTCGTCGCAACGTTGCAGCACAGCTGCCCCGCACCGACCGACGTTTTCACCCCCGTTCCCCCGGTCTGACCGAGAGCCCCGCCCGCACCAAGGCCCGCTCCACACCGTACAACAGCCGCCTGCATCGCCTCGTGTCCGACCGAGAGGATCTCTCAGTCTAACCGAGGATTTCGCCCGCACCGACCCCCGCTCCGCATCGCCCCGCTCCGTTGCAACTTGCAACGTTGCAAGCCCCGCTCCCCAAGCGCCCGACCGACCCGATCCCCCGTATCCGCCCGCTAAGACCGAATGCCTCCCCCGCACCGACCGAGATCCCCAACCCCGCATCTCCGCTCCGCGCTGCACAGCCCCGTCCGCTGTGTCCGACCGAGACATTCCCTAGCACCGGCCGTGTCTGACCAAGCGACGTTCGTTGCAACGTCGCAACTCTCGCACCGCTTGCCACCGTGGGCCCCCCAAGTTCTCCAGAGGTATTGTGGGTCCCTCATTGGCCCCTAGAACTGCTGTGGGTCCCACCCAAGTGCTTCTTCTTTGCCGTTGAACTATTTTGACGTTGCGACAAGTTGTAGCCCGTCGTCGCACGGGCTAGCTTTGGAATCTTGGTCCGTTGCTCCGGATGCTGCCCAGATCATTCGAGCGAGGAATCTATTCTGGAATCTGGACTTGGAGCGCGTTCTTTTATTCCAACCCCTGGCGTCGCTACCCGACGCCAGTATAGCTTTCGCGTCATGTTGAGGTAACGCTTTGCACCCCTAGGACCCCCAACCTATTGCCTGTTAATCAAGACTAAAATTGTTGTTTTAAATTCACTAATCAAGATTAATAAAATGGGACTGTATGCCGGTGGACTTGTGCACGTAGGTTATTTGTGACTCTGGACTTTTTGGACGGTGTTCTCAGACGTTTGACTTACAGGCAAGTGAAACTTGCCAACTTTTGCTTAGGGCCATGTTCTTAGGCCACTTCCTTTCTTTTAACGTAAAAGAGACTAGACAGTGAAATGATAGCTGTCTAGACGTAATTTTAAGATCTAGCTTGACAACGAAGCTAGATCTGTCACCCTGCCATGTCATTCATGCATTGTTATCTGTCACGTTTAAATTCCTCATCTGTACGCACTTTTAACTGCCATGCATTGCATCTTACATGTCATCCAAGTTGATTGTTGCATTCGTAGCACACACTACAATACTTGTACTTCCTTGTCCGGCTAGGTGCACCCCTATGCCATAATGAGAAACACTTCCTGTCTTGTGGTCCAGAAGCGAGCTACATGTGTTGGTCAAAAACCAATGCCCAATTTCCCTTGTTGAGGCTAGGTGCACCCCTATGCCATATTGAAATACACTTCCTGGCTCGTGGTCCAGAAGCGGGCTACATGTGTTGGTCAAAAACCAATGCCTGATTTCCCTTGTTGAGGCTAGGTGCACCCCTATGCCATATTGAAATACACTTCCTGGCTTGTGATCCAGAAGCGAGCATTCCGTGTTCGGGGGTAAGGCCCTGGCTCGATACATATGGAGGGGTAGGGATAAGCGATCACTTGAGCTAGGAGCTGGCCGCGCAGCCACTCTAGCCAAAAGGCGTAATCTCTGTGCACGACATGCTTACTATACTTGTACTTGTCCTTGTGAATGTTTCTTGCAAAACTTGATATCCATGACATGATTTAAATGCCATGCTCGTACTTTACTTTACCTGTTGCACTCATGCTATATCTGCCATGTCATTGCATCATGCTAGAACTGCTAGGTTGTTTACTTTCACTTTCAGTTTCCTTGCACAAGTCTCTTGTAGACTTGCTGACATGTGCCCCTTGCTCTTTTGGGTGCCACATGTTAGACCCTGAGCCCGAGACTGTTGCTGAGTACGTGGTGTTTTGCTGACGCTGAGCCTGAGTCCATGTCTGCCCAGGAGGAGTTTTGTGGACACCGGTGACCTTACTGAGTTCCCTTTTGTTTTAGGATTTCTGTTAGTTGTCGGTGCGTAGCACCTTCCTTTGTACCTTGTACTTTTGTTAGCCATGCTGGGGCCCTTCAGATTCTTTTCTTTTAAGCATGGTGGCTTTTTCTGTGATGTTGGAACTTATTTATGGATATTCTGAGATTTGCTTTTGTCTCATTTCCTTATTATTATTTTTGTTTCGTTTCGCGTTGCAAGGACCTGTCAATTTAAAGTTGATTGACGCTTATCGGACTTGCAGCTTTGTAGCTTCAAGTTTGATCGGACCTACTCACGTCTCGCCTCCATATTTTTGGGAAGCGGGGCGTGACAGGTTTTGTTGGTGGCCCATGCAGGTCCGTCTTGCAACTGCGAATTATCAGAACAACGATAATAACTATGGAATGTCCATTAAATAAATTGCAACATCCGAGTCTTAAGCCTTGAGTCTAGTCGTTTTTTTATGTCACTAGGTGGTAAGAAGACTTAGTTAGACGTCTGTGCTTGCTAGTTAGAGGCCTCTGATTGTTAGTTAGACTCCCTGCTAGGAATTGATTTAAATTGTCTTAGGAGTTACCTTAGTGGTTCTTGCCTAACTCTGACCATATTAGACTTCTAGAATTTCTTTAGTCGTTCGCTTGGGTTCATCGATTTCGGACCAAGCTGAACGCATTTCATTACTGTCTAGCTCCTTAGAAAGTCTTAGCGCTTAGTTTCTTAATTTTTAGTTGGTCGACTGTAGGAGTTTCCCCGTAGATTTTTCTGGTTCATATCCTAGGCATATGTATGTTTTGATCATCCGACCATTTTCATTGCCTCGATTCACGAGATCGCCTCATGACGATCGTCGTAAATTTTCGAATCTCTCCGTTACAAATCTTGAATCTTCTGAAAGTATTTTTTTTCGATTTCCTCTTTCCCTAAGTTTAAATTTGTTCAAAATTTTATATATATATATACTTATACTTCATACTCCTTCGTTGATTTAAATTTTTAAAACTTTTGTCGAAATTTTGAGTACTAGCTTATGATATTTTTCCAGCCTATACTTTTCGTACCTACGAAAATACATTGTCCTTTCATATTTAATTTTATTCCGAACCGTATTTTTATTTTGTTCCAATTCGACTTATAATTTTCCCTTCTTATTTATGCCATTCGAATGACACATCACGCTTACTTTTAATATACTTTTCAAGTCACTTGGGATTTCAGCTTCCAGCAAGTCAAAGTTATGCTCATCGTTTTCCTTATTTCAGATTTTTGTAAAATTACTATTTCATAACCATTTCCTGATCTGGACCTTCCATACATTGGTTTTAAAGCTTTATTACCAATTTTGATAATTCTACTACTAAGTTATTATTATCTTTCCGTTCACCATACATACTTTTAGAATAATTTCTAAACTAAATAGAATTTCAATTATTTTTATATCTGTACCATGCTCGTTGTGCTCGTATGTTATGAACCTTGTGTAAACCAGTTTCTTTTTGGCAAATTCTGGTTCCGCTAAAAGTAGTTTCAATATTGATTATTTTAAATTTTTCCCTAGCTTAAAGACTTTGAAAGCATTTAACACGAGCTCAAATTCTTCAGTTACTTTAATTTCATTCGTTGAATTTCAAAACTTTTGCCAGCAATATATTAAATTACTGCTGCATAGCATTTTCTAAGCTATGTCCTTCATGTTCATGTGAATGATTCACTTTTCTCCTGATAATTTTATATAAGCCAATAAACCGTTTTCTCTTATTATGTATATTCGACTCAAACTTGTTTCGAACAATTTGTTTTATCGATCTCCAAATATTTTTATACAGATGAAGACTCCAACTTTTGAAGTACAACAGTTTTCAAATTCCACGTACTTTAGCTTATGTTATTTACACCATTTTCTTTCTGTATCCTATAAGAGTATCAATACATCTCCCTTTCCTCTACCTAAACATTCACAATTGAGTCACTGTTTCGCCTAGCCAAGCTGTCTCCTTGTATTCGTCCTATCTGAACTCGTGCTTATCGATCCTTCCCTCGTCACGCTTTCGACCTCGACCTCCCTCTATTTCTTAGGCTTTAGTGCTCGTCCATGACTGTGTCAACCCCAAATTTGTTAAGTAGGCCTTGGACCTTGGTGATGTTGTCGTGGTGCATATACCTAAGTTGTGTATGTGGGCTTGAATGAGTGTACTCCCCTATAGTATATTAATAGTAGCCTATGTGTTAGTACGTGTGAGTATGTGCTCGTACGTAGATACGTATTGTGCTTAGACGTAAGTAGTTATGTATTTGCTGCATGAGTATATAGGTGATATACATATGGTAGTAGGATTATAATCTTGATTGGTATTGCTTGCTTTTACGGGATGTTGTATGCATGTATACCATGAGGTATACACGACTATTGCATATCTTAACTATGTATGAAGTAGATGTGATGGTATACTAATTATAGGTAGTAGGATATGGTGTGAATATATGTTCTACATATGTGTGACTATACGGTGAATGCATGTATTTGGGAAGGTATTATAATTATACGTGTGCTGATGTCTGTATTATTATTATGTTATATAGAGTGATTGAACTATGTGAGTATTACCTGACTAAATAATAGGTGTGATTGACATATGGTATGTATATGGTTGTATTGGTAGATGTGTATACATTGGAGTGGTATTGGTATAGGTATAGTTACCGTGTTACGGATATAGAGTATTCTGATATATGTTTCGAGTCTCACTCAAGCTTGAGTGGGTATACTCTGAGTATATTGTTATGTATGTCTGTAGGTTGCATATAGAGAAGTTTGATGTATGTATAGTGATAGGAGTGTTTGTGCATGGTTGTGTTACGCACATGATTGGGGGTCGCTATACCAGTGTATAGTTATAGGTGTTGGTCTTGTGGTATAGTTATTTACTAAGGACTTGCCTGTGTGAACGTATGTGTGCTAGGTAAACTAAGTGTGTAGATGTATTGAGTGTATAATGGTATGATTGGTATATATGAATGAAATGTTAGCGTGTGTGGGTGTGCACCACACACGGGTAAGTATGTGCCTAGATATAAGTATTGGTGACTATGGTATATGTGGCGTGTCGTAAATACAGTTATAGGACCGTATGTGATGTGAATATATGGTGAAATATTTGCATGCATTTGAATGACTATATATTGTGAAATTATAGTAGTGGTGAATGCATATTAGATATAGTAAAACTTGATCTAAGTAATGGTATGGTGTGACTACATGTGTTGATGTGTTTGGTGTTGGATGTATACTAGGAAATATTAGGGAGTAGTATACACATGTTTGTTTTGTGCATAGGTAGCTATCTATACGTAGAGTAATGATTGTGTTTGCTAGTGTGAAACTAAATCTTATGTGAGTATCTGAACTATTGTTTTGTGTTAGGTGAGTAGTAGTTATATAAAGGATGTATGCATACGATTGAAATATGTGCATGAATATATACATGTTGGTAGAGTTATTGTTTGACTATCTAGTGCATGTATATAAGCACTTGTAATGACTATACCTGGTTGAATTATAATGTGATGTGATCGGGATAGCTACTAGTCTAGCTAGAGTTATATTTATAATTAGAAATTCCGAGGACGGACTTTATTCTAAGGTGGGTGAGGATGTAACTGTCGCTTTCCGATCGTATCTTCTTCGTGCACGTGCTTTTGACCGTGCACGTACTTATTTTAGACTTTGTTTGTTTGTGAACACTTTAGTGTGATATGTCGTTGTGAACGTCTCTGAGAGTATCAAATTGTGGCACTAATTTGGAACGACATTTCTCGGGTCGTTTTCCCACGATTTGATCTTATTCGAAGAGACGTTGTGATTTTCGCTTTTGACGTGAGACGTTTCTATTTTTAGTTTCGTCGTCCGACGTCGAAATTGAGATCCGTCTTCTTAGTTACCTTTCTCTCGTCGTCCCGATCACCCCAATATTTATTTTACAATTTTGGAGTTTATTTGACCTATTTTACATTTTTAGCAAAGTTTATAATATTTTTAATAACTAAGTTTTCAAATTATTTTTAGCCAAATAAAATTTTATTAAGATTATAATACTTCAAACTATTTTTGAGCCAAATCCTAGCTCATCTTGGCCGCACCCTAGCCATGCATGGGTTAGAGAGGGTGAGTTTGAGTTTTTAATTATTTTTAAATTCTACTCCTATTAGAATTAGCCCTAGACCAAGTCAACCCCTCTATACTATATAAACAACCCCTAGGAAACCATATTTTCGCAAGCAAACAACCCTAGCCGCTCCCAAAACCCAAAATCTCGCTTGCGACGTTCGTCGCAACGTTGCAGCACAGCCGCCCCGCACCGACCGACGTTTTCACCCCCGTTCCCCCGGTCTGACCGAGAGCCCCGCCCACACCAAGGCCCGCTCCGCACCGCACAGCAGCCGCCCGCATCGCCTCGTGTTCGATCGAGAGGATCTCTCGGTCTGACAGAGGATTTCGCCCGCACCGACCCCCGCTCCGCATCGCCCCGCTCCGTTGCAAGCCCCGCTCCCCAAGCGCCCGACCGACCCGATCCCCCACATCCGCCCGCTACGACTAAAGGCCTCCCCCGCACCGACCGAGAGCCCCGACCCCGCATCTCCGCTCCGCGCTGCACAGCCCCGTCCGCTATGTCCGACCGAGACATTCCCTCGCACCGGCCGTGTCTGACCGAGCGACGTTCGTCGCAACGTCGCAACTCTCACACCGCTTGCCACCGTGGGCCCCCAAGTTCTCCAGCGGTATTGTGGGTCCCCTATTAGCCCCTAGAACTGCTATGGGTCCCACCCAAGTGCTTCTTCTTCGCCGTTGGACTATTTTGACGTTGCGACAAGTTGTAGCCCGTCATCGCACGTGCTAGCTTTGGAATCTTGGTTCGTTGCTCCGGTTGCTGTCCAGATCATTGGAGCGAGGAATCTATTCTGGAATCTGGACTTGGAGCGCGTTCTTTTATTCCAACCCCTGGCGTCGCTACCCGACGCCAGTGTAGCTTTCGCATCGTGTTGAGGTAACGCTTTGCACCACTAGGACCCCCAACCTATTGCCTGTTAATCAAGACTAAAATTGATGTTTTTAAATGTTTTAAATTCACTAATCAAGATCAATAAAATGGGACTGTAGGCCGGTGGACTTGTGCACGTAGGTTATTTGTGACTCTGGACTTTTTGGACAGTGTTCTCAGACGTTTGACTTGCAGGCAAGTGAAACTTGCCAACTTTTGCTTAGGGCCATGTTCTTAGGCCACTTTCTTGCTTTTAGCATAAAAGAGACTAGACAGTGAAATGATAGCTGTCTAGATGCAATTTTACGATCTAGCTTGACAACGAAGCTAGATCTGTCACCCTGCCATGTCATTCATGCATTGTTATCTGTCATGTTTAAATTCCTCATCTGTACGCACTTTTAACTGCCATGCATTGCATCTTACATGTCATCCAAGTTGATTGTTGCATTCGTAGCACACGCTACAATACTTGTACTTCCTTGTCCGGCTAGGTGCACCCCTATGCCATAATGAGAAACACTTCCTGGCTCGTGGTCCAAAAGCGAGCTACATGTGTTGGTCAAAAACCAATGCCCGATTTCCCTTGTTGAGGCTAGGTGCACCCCTATGCCATATTGAAATACACTTCCTGGCCCGTGGTCCAGAAGCGGGCTATATGTGTTGGTCAAAAACCAATGCCCGATTTCCCTCGTTGAGGCTAGGTGCACCCCTATGCCATATTGAAATACACTTCCTGGCTTGTGATCCAGAAGCGAGCATTCCGTGTTCGGGGGTAAGGCCCTGGTTCGATACACGTGGAGGGGTAGGGATAAGCGATCACTTGAGCTAGGAGCTGGCCGCGCAGCCACTCTAGCCAAAAGGCATAATCTCTGTGCACGACGTGCTTACTATACTTGTACTTGTCCTTGTGAATGTTTCTTGCAAAACTTGATATCCATGCCATGATTTAAATGCCATGCTCGTACTTTACTTTACCTGTTGCACTCATGCTATATCTGCCATGTCATTGCATCATACTAGAATTGCTAGGTTGTTTACTTTCACTTTCAGTTTCCTTGCACAAGTCTCTTGTAGACTTGCTGACATGTGCCCCTTGCTCTTTTGGGTGCCACATGTTAGACCCTGAGCCCGAGACCGTTGCTGAGTATGTGGTGTTTTGCTGACGCTGAGCCTGAGTCCATGTCTGCCCAGGAGGAGTTTTGTGGACACCGATGACCTTGCTGAGTTCCCTTTTGTTTTAGGATTTCTGTTAGTTTTCGGTGCGTAGCACCTTCCTTTGTACCTTGTACTTTTCTTGGCCATGCTGGGGCCCTTCAGATTCTTTTCTTTTAAGCCTTGTGGCTTTTTCTGTGATGTTGGAACTTATTTATGGATATTCTGAGATTTGCTTTTGTCTCATTTCCTTATTATTATTTTTGTTTCGTTTCGCTTTGCAAGGACCTGCCAATTTAAAGTTGATTGACTCTTATTGGACTTGCAGCTTTGTAGCTTCAAGTCTGAGCGGACCTGCTCACGTCTCGCCTCCATATTTTTGGGAAGCGGGGTGTGACAGTGCACAACAGTCTTCAATTTCTTTTATTTTTACGCAAGCCTCTCACTTTCGAATGGAATCCACGTCAGCTTCCTATTCGTTCACAGCAGTAAACACGACTCACGAGTTTGCATTGGCTTCGTTTTCATGCCGACTCATCTTCGACGGTAAGCACGACGGAGGGTTGGTCGACAGTGACTCTGACTCAAGCTTGGCACCCCTTCGAAGGTGGTAACTCAACTCCGACGACGGAAATCAGTAGCAACTCGATCCCGGCAGCGAGTTGACATCGATGGTAGCAAGATGATCTTCGAACGGCAAGTTGAAGCTACGAGGATGAACGACAGTGATGTACTTCTTCCGGGCAGCATGGATGAAGCTCGAGTTGGTATGGTAGCCTCCAAGTAGATTTGCGGCAACGAGAAACTCCAATCAGCAGCTGGTTAGGGGAGAAAATCCGTCGGCAAGGTGAGATCTCGGTGCTTCTTCGTGGCAATGTAAGGAGGGGTGATGAACGTCGACGGTAGCGAACAGATCCTCAGATGGATTCGTCTTCAACCAAGCGCCATGCAGCTAGGGGTTTGCGACAGCAACGAAGCTTGGCAGCTAGACGCTTGAACTTGGCAGCACGTCGACGATGAACTTCGCCCGTACGATGATGGTGAGCTCCGGCGTTGCTTGTTGGTCCCTCGAGGCAAGGCTTTGGAGATGTCTTGCTGAGATGTTGAAGGAGATGGCAGCACAATAGTGGATGGCAGCTTGGAGTTGATGTTCTGAGTTGTGCTCTCGGAGTTGTGCTCGGATTTGTTCTTGGATGGGAGCTTGGCTTGATGGTGCGGCTATAGGATGATGAAGCTGTTGAATCTTGGAAGTTTGAACAATTGGGAATTGGCCAACAAGCTTGCGGCTAAATGGGATCAAGGATGATGAGGATTTTCGAGACTAAGCCCTAGGGTATTTTTATATGGTCGACTTGTTTTTTTATGTGCTTGCCGCAACCCTCTCTTTTTGCTTTGCATTGCTGCATCTATTTTTGTTTTACCGCACCCTTCAACTTCTTTTCATTGTAGCCTTAAATAGGGTAGGCTAGGGTATCATGCGGCTAGGAGGAGAATCAATGGCTAGGGATGAGTCCTAGAAACCAATGGCTAGGATAGAGTCCTAGTGCTAGGGTGATTACAATGAATATGAGATTTGAATAGGATTGAAAATGATCTCCATAGCAATTCTAGTTAGATTTGGATTGGGCTAGAAGTTTAAATGAGATTTGACACAATCTCAGTTGATATGAACTAGATCTCATCTCTCCTCCTTTTGAATTGGTCCACCTTGCTTAGTGAATAACTCTTCCTTTCTCTTCCATTTTGCAATATAAATAGCAATTTCTCCACCGTTTGACTTATTCATCTTTTTGAAGAATTGCCGACTTTGCCATTCCTGAAACACACTTAGCACACATGTTAAATAGTTCATACATGTTTGTTATCATCAAACTAGAGATCCTAGTTCGTTGCTTCCAACAATCTCCCCCTTTTGAATATGACATACCAATAAAAGATTTGAGCAATGAGAAATGTGTGTGTGAAGTGTGATAAAGGATGTAATGTAAATGATGTATACAATGAGACGTTCAAGCATTACTAGCATGCACAACAATATAGCAATAGTGATAAGCATGCTCCCCTTATTTTCAAGCTTCCCCTTGAACATGTATTTCTAGTGCTCCCCCTTGAACACATAATACCAAATGTAGTGCCACTCAGCAAATAATACCAAACCTTTTTTCAGCTTTTCTCCCCCTTTGTTATCATCAAAAGCGTATTAATGAAGTCAATCAACTATCACATGCAAAAATAAAGTATTATAGATTATAACTATCACTTGCATGTATTTTTCATAGAGTAGGCAATTCAAGTTCAAAGAAAATTATAATTTAGACTTCACCACCATTGTGTAAGTTTGATAATTAAACATTGAAGTACAAAGGGAGATTTATTCATGAAGATCAACCAAAACCAATCCACATTTTCCATTTAATATGAATATTGATCGCGTCCAGATATACACTCGAAAAACGACTTATAGTTTTACCGCAAGCGCACGGTGTAATGGCGAGCGGGTATCAAACACAGGGAGGATAATTGACAGTATCTCACTTTAATTACCTAGCTATCAAGAGAGTAAGAGTAGATTTGGTGTATCGTCACAATCATTCAATAGCAAGAAATATCAATATAATAAAGCGTCTAGGGATAGGAAATCCCCACTACGGACCGTCTCTCATCCTTGTGAATCGTAAATTTCATTGTTGCTAAGTTTGAATATAGGTGAACTAGTCGCAACTTAATGTAGAACAAAGCTCACGCTCTCGCACTATTGCCGGTCTATAGCAAACCTAGGTTAGGGCCCACTCTCGTGCAAACCCTAGCCTAAGCCGTTAGCGTGAAGAACGACATCATTGTCCAATCGCATCTCGAGCCCACTCTCATGCAAACTCGAGCTACGATCTAGGTTATGATAATTCGTATTCGTCCAATCTCTTTCAAACGAATATTAATATAGATTCATAATTAAAAATCCTAGCCTTGGTCCAATCTCTTGCAAACCAAGTCTAAGGAAATTCAATTATCAATCTAAATCGAATATCTAGGCCTTCCTATCAATTGGGATCCAATCTCTTGCAAATCCCAATCGATATGAATTCCTAGCTACTCGTAATATATCAACCACAACCTAACCATTGTTAATTCTAGCAACAAATCCATAAATTCATCACAATTCAAAAGATCGGGTCCATAGGGTTCATCCCTAAGCCCTAGAATGACGGAACTACTCACTAATCATCATGGAAATATCAAAAATAACAATAATAATCATGGCACAATTCTTTGCAAAAGAGGAACAATTCATAAAAATGAGTTTTTAACAAGAAAGAACAAACCAATGATGTAGCCAATGATCTCCAGCTGAGATTTCTCCAAAGAATAGCCGTCAAAAAACCTAAAAGAACTATATAAAAAAATAATTCAAGTCTCTCCTAAACTAGGGTAAACAGAGCTTAAATACAAGCCAAAATCGTCCCAAAAAAATCGTGAAAAAACTGCCCCTGCCCAGCCCAGAATTCGCATTCCTAGCAGCAGGCGGAGAGGGTCACTCGGCCAAGTGACCCTTGTCACTCGCCCGAGTGACAAACCCTGTAAAATAACAGTAACTTCGGGGTTTTCAGGGGTCCGTCTCTCGGGGTGGCTCGGCTGAGCAGTCTTCTTCATTCGGCCAAGTAGCAACCATGCTCGGCCGAGTGAGCTTCCTTAAATTTTCCAGTAACTTTGGCTCTTTCTGTCTGAATTCCCTGACTGACTCGGGCGAGTGAACTTTCTTACTCGGTCGAATGAAATTCCTTGCTCGGCCGAGTGAACATCTGAACAGGCGAGGGTGATCCTTCACTCAGCCGAATGAGCAGTCTTGCTCGGCCGAGTGATGTACTCCTGGCTTATTTCTTCTCCTTTTCGCTTCCTCGTCACTCCTATCAAATTCCATCTTCTTCCGCTCATCCTCCATCACTGATAAGTCATCAAATAAGCCGTGGACGACACTCTAAAGTGCGTGAAACTCCTTTGATCTCATTTTCGCTCCAAATCGCTCCATATTTCCTGAAATACGACAAAAACAAGAAATATTGAAAAGCATCGCAATATCATCGAATAATCGTGAAAACGCAATATGGGCTATCAAAACGTCATTAAAACATGCAGAAAAAAGGTGTAAAATATGGAGTGATCAAAATCCTCCAAGCTTACCTCTTACTCATCCTTGAGGAAGACAAGAAAAGGCGAACCCGGCGGAAAAAATAAAGAAAAGGAAAAATGAAAGAGATAGAAGATAGGAAGGAAAACAAAGAGGGAGGTGCTAGATCATTTTCTCAGGACGTGGGTTTTGCTTACTCACATAGCACACGGCGAATATAAAACACATGCCAAAGACTTTTACCTCGATATCATAATCATATGGATGCGTTCAAAATAGAAACCCAAGAATATCAAAATAGTATGAAATATGGAATCATTCTAGAATTAACATCGTCTGAAGCATCTAAAGCGGCATACATAATCATAGAGCACACACTTTTCAATTGAATGCTTTCTATTTGGAGTATAAGAGATATCACACAATATGGATCAATAAGAATAGAAAGGTGTGTCTTTCATGAAATACATGCTAAGTGTCAATTCCTGGATTTCGTAAAAACGTTTAGTGATCTCACCGAGTATAGAAAATTACCTTGCTTATGTTGTCATGCATAATCAAGTAGTCACTCTCTCACACATCATTGGATCCTCTCCCCCAAGCTTATCTATAAGCGTGGTGGCATAAGATGAATCAAATAGCTTATTCCCTATTTTTGAAGCTCCAAAAAAAATAAAAATAAAAGAGGGGAGAAAGAGAGAAAGAGTATGAGATGGGATCATATATGAACTTTTTTTCTCTTTTCTTTTCTTTTCTTCTCCTTTTTTTTGTTTTTTTCAACCATATATACAACTGTGATCCCAAATCAAAAGATAGAAAGATATACATGTATTTTTCTTCTTTTTGATTTTTGGGGGTATTGGAGCATATATTTTTGTAGTGGAGGAAGAATGCCAATATAAGAATCGCTAAAGGGAGATTCACCAATGATTTTAAGTATAGAAATAATGCTCAAGATATATAGAGAAAGAAATATATGTAACACTCGGTTCACTCTATAGAATGTGCACGACAACTTTCAGCAGAGTAATGTAATCTACTCAGTTTAATCTCAGAAAGTAAACTAATCCAGTTATATCAACCTAGCTTACATTCAATCAACCTGAAAGTGAAGCGTACAATTTTCATGCAATAAGAAGTGACATAAGAAAAGAAAGCAGTATTCCAGATATAAGGAATCAATGAGTGAAGTTTGGTGTGTTTTCTATGAAGAGTATACGGTAAAAATCATCAGACTCAGCTAATAACAGAATTTCATCCATATTCGTACATGAAAGTGCGGGTTACTATCTCAAATGCATAGCAAGACATAGCATATGATATCTGAAATAAAAACTATGGCATGACAAGATAATATGCATATGGAGATAAGCTAACACCACGTCATCATCATCACAGAAAATTCATCTCTAGCAAAAAGGATAAAAGAAATAAGGATAAAAGAGAATAAAAACTACTGTGTAATGCAGCACACTCAAAAAGTAAGAAAACGTGATGCATGGAAAAAAAATGAAAAAGTCGGTGAAAATAAGTGTAAAAACGAAGAAATGTGGGAAAAAGAAAATAAAAGACGACAAAAATAAAAAGTGCGTGAGGACTCACTCCCCCAAGCTAAAGTGCACAGTGTCCTTGATCGCGCCCCGGCGTACACGTCCCGAGGCGACGGTTGTAGTTTTACCGCAAGCGCACGGCAAAGTGGCGAGCGGGTTATCGAACACAGGGAGGTGGTGTTGTGCTCCAATCTATCCTAGGTTGGTTTGACTACGAATGTTTTATTGGTGGAGATGGCTATGGTATGATATAATGGGAATGGTGGTGGATGTCGGTGTCGATGATAAAGAAATCGGTTCGAATATCGATTCAAATACAATATAATGAAAGAGGGAATTTGCCTTGCGACGATCCTGTCACAATCGTCGGGCAAAGTATGTGGATATAAAATCAAATAAAGACGTCTAGGGCTAGGGAATTCCCACTACGGATCGTCATACATCATCGTAAATAGTGAATCTCAATATTACTAGACTTGCATTGAGGTGAACTAGTCGTAACTGAATATAGAACCAAGCTCACGCTCTCGCGCTATTGCCAGTCTATAGCAACCTAGATTAGAGCCCAATCTCTTGCAAACCCTAACCTAAGCCACTAGCATGAAGATCGACGTCATCGTTCAATCGCTCCTCGAGCCCACTCTCGTGCAAACTCGAGTTACGATCTAGGTTGTGATAGTTCGTATTCGTCCAATCTCTTGCAAACGAATATGTGTATAGATTTACAATTAAAAATCATAGCTTTGGTCCAATCTCTTGCAAACCAAATCTAGAGAAACCCAATTGTAAACCTAAATCGAATATCTAGGCCTTCCCATCGATTAGAATCCAATCTCTTGCAAATCCCAAATCGATGGAAATCCCTAGCTATCCGTAGGAAATCAATCACAACCTAACCTCCTAGCAATTCTAGCAATTTAGAATTCATTCTTCACAAATATGAAATTAGATCCATAGGGTTCATCCCCAAACCCTAGAACAACAAACCTACTCAAGCATAGCAATAAGGATATAAGAATCAATAAAAACCATTGCTTGCATATGGAAAGATAGAAAATCAAAGATTCAAATAATAAGAATAGAAATACTTAGCTTAGATGAAGAATTCCAATCCAAATACAAGCTTTTTTGATCCAAGAGGGGGCCTAGGGCATGGCCTAACCTCTAAAATAATCCTCCTAAAACATCTTGGGAACCCCCTCTAATGGTGGCTACAAACCCCTTAAATACTCCCCCAAAACCCTAGCAAGAAACCCTAGAAAACCCCTCAAATTCGTGCCCAAAAACAGCCCAAACCGCAACTTAAAATCTGGGCCCAGGCCGCACTCAGCCGAGTGGAATATGTGACCCGGCCGAGTGACACTGACATGCAAATTCCAGCACTGCAGCATCAACTTGCAGAAATTCCCCAGATTTCATCCGACCTCCGATTTACGCGTTCTTGGCGGCGTTGGAACCGTCATGAAGTCTACTATCCATAAAAAATATGAGAAAAATACTTTGATTGCTGGAATGATAGCAGATTTCAAAAGAGTGAGAGGCTGTCTGAAAATCTGGGCGCTGCATGTCCTCGGCATCACTCGGTCGAGTGGCAAATGTCACTCGGCCGAGGGGCATTTGGTACTCGGGCGGACGGCTTTCGTCACTCGGCCGAGTCGGGCTTCTGGGGCAGACTGACGGATTACAGTAAGTTGGACATTTTGGCTTGCCGTCGTCTGGGTGCCACTCGGGCGGACGGAGTCTCCGCACTCGGCCGAGTCGACGTGCGATGCTCGGCCGAGTGCACGCTGATACATCTCTGTTGCGTGTCCGATCTGGCCGGCTGAGCGGGGTCTCAATGCTCGGCCGAGTGACTCCTTCACTCGGCCGAGTGGCATGCTGAAAATGCCCAATCTTCATCTTTTCGCTCCCCCGTCGCTCCTACAGCGTTCTTTCTTCTTCCACTCCTCTTCCATCGCAGAATAACCCTCAAAAGGGCCATGGTTGACACTCCGGAGTGGGCGCAAATCCTCTCGATCTCACAATCGATCAAAATCGCTCCATATTTCCTGAAATACGACAAAAACAAGAAATAGTGAAAAGTAACGCAATATCGTCGAATAATCGTGAAAAGCGTGATATGGGCGATCGAAGTGGCATGCAAATATGCAGAAAAAAGGTGTAAAATATGGACCGATCAAAATCCCCCAAGCTTACCTCTTACTCGTCCTCGAGGAAGACAAGTAGAAGGCGAACCCGAAGGGTAAAAATAAGGAAAAAAATGAAAAAGAATACGAAGTGGAAGGGGTCGCTAGATTATTCTCTCAGATCTCAAGCCATAAGCTACACATCACGATAACTTTGGAAATACGAATCACATGCTATAAAGATTTCATATCTTACTTAAACATGGCACTTGCAAGCTTTTCAGATCAACAAAAGGGATTCTCTAAATTCATACAATCAATTCATATCCACATCATGCATTTCATAGAATTTAATATACAAATGTTGGCGATGCACTTTTCAATCAAGAGTCATAAATGAAGCATATAAGATACACACCAAGCATGCAATAGAGAATAGAATAAAAGTCATGGCATTCACATATTTATTTCAAATCATGAAAAATCTCCATATCTAATATATTTTGCAAAGTCTAAGCATTATCGAATATTCCCATTCATGCACGTCTCCACTCTAATGTCATACTCACTCATATGGTCAAATGAATTCACCCCCCAAGCTTAGCTTGAGGCGTCGCATCCAAAGGAATATAATAGTGGAAAATGGGATTTTGCCTTGGTTTTCCCAAGTATTTTGTGGCTCCAATAATGAGATAGAGAAATATTTTTTTTTTCTTTTGGACTTTGTTTTTTTTTTGTTTCTCACTTTTCTTTTTGGATTTTTGTAGGAGCTATTTGATTTGTATTTTTTTGGATTTTGGCTCCTTTTTGGCTTTTTGGACTTTTTGGAGCTAACTTTTTCTTTTGTGGGGATTTTTGGGAAATAGATGCGATATAAGTAGCTTTAGGAGGTGAACTCAAGTGACATGTAGAGAATAAAAAGATATATGTGGAGAAAGAAATAATGTAGCACTCGGTTCACTCTAAGATGTGCACGAATAGTTCAATCAAATAATACTTCAACTAAAACTCATATGTAAGCATGGATATTCTCAATCATCTCAATAAAAAGTGAAGTCAAGCGGTAAAGCGCACAATCATATCAAGCATGCAACAGAAGGTGAATAAGACACTAAAACTGATGCTTCAGATATACTAATGATGCGTGAATCTTGGTGCATTTCCAACAAAAGCATACTAAACACTAATCCATGCATTCAGTTTCAATTAATATCATGCATTCATGTAGAGGAATCATCAAAAGAAATAGATTTGCAAGAACATGTGAATAGCAAGACTATGGAATACTCTAAGTAGCATGGCAAGGAATAATAAGCATCGTGATGGTTGCTAAAGCAATAAGAGATATCATCATACGAAATTCATCTAGCGGAAGAAGAAAAAAAGGAAAATAAAGAAATAAAAAATAAAAGAGAGGAAATAAAAGAGAAACAAGCACACAAAATGATGCATGAACACACATAAAAGGAAAATGAGATGGAAAAAAATCAAAAAGATGATGCAACTAATGCATCTAAATGGCATGGAAATGCACTCCCCCAAGCTTAAACTTCACATTGTCCTCAATGTGATCATAATGAAAGAATATGAGGAACAACGATAATAATAAGGGGGTGAATGAAAAATGATGAAATGAATGACATGAAATCCTAATGCAACTACATGCACATACAATGATGCATGAGAGCGCTTTCCCCCAAGCTTATACCAAACAATCTTATTCAAATGACTCGATCAAAAATATCACGGCTTCGCTAAGCGATATCAAGTCAAACAAATAAGAAAGTAAGGTTTCACTTGAAAGAAATGCTCGGTGGGTGGTGAGCAAAAAGGATGTGACACATCAAAATATAAAGTGGGCAATTAATATATAATGGGTTTGGGGTGTAAAAATTTTTGTTGCCGTCATATGAGGTGATATTTATTCAAGCAAATCTATACGGTCCTCTCGCTGTCGAGAGGATTCGGGTTTATTGAAAGCATAAAAATTTCTACACTACTGGATTGATATCACCTATAGCAAAAGGCGGATCCAGTATCTTTTCCGGTGCAGGCAACTGCTCCAAGTGCTCCTTCCGTGGCTCTGCCAGGCGCACATGTCCACGGACACCAACGAACTCTAGCAATGCATCCTCCAGCATTCCCACAAGGACTCCACCTGTACCCTGCAGAGAATAGGATGCATCAGTTCGCTGCAAAAATTTCACCCTCATAATAAAAGTATTCCAAAGAGGATCGTCAATAGAAATATATGAAATAAATAGTGGTGGACGATACTTCACTGGAAATAATCCAATATCCTCACGTGCCGTGATAGCTGTTTCCATGGTGTCTTCTCTATGCTGCTCAGGTAAATCTAGATCATAGGTGTGGACCCCATCAAGATGCTCCTCATCATCGTCGGACTCATCCCAGTGCACCCCTTGATCATATTCATATGTTTCCATGGGTGCTAACTCCTCGCTCTCCTCCACATATACGTCCCATCGTACCTCTTGATCGTATGTACATGAATCCTGCAAAAGGCACGATGAATCATAAAAAACATCATACACTGGAGGGAAATCAAAGATAAAGGGCGAGGGAGTAAAGAGATCTCCCTGAAGGGGAGCCATAAGCTCTGTGGGGTAGTCCTCTGCGTCAGTGGGAGGATGAGGTGGCTGCGGAAGCTCTAATGGAGGAGGATAGTGCTCTGGCTCTGTGTGTAAGGCCTCCTCAAAAGCATGCTCTGGCTCGATAGTGTGCTCATTTGCCTTCTCATCAACTATCAATGTAGGCTCTCCCTGGGATGGTGATGCTGGCTGCTCATGTGTGTCAGCTTGTGGGGATGTATCATGTGGAGGGGAATGCCCGCAAGAAATCCGAAAATATAGTCTATCCCCCTCAAGTCTGACATGGATGTCCTCCTCAATTGTTCCTGCAGCTGAAACACGGTTCATAACAAAATCTGCAAATCGTAGCTCAAATGCATCACCTGCCGTAATGCTCTCTGAACAGGTGAACCTCACTGACTCCAAGAGACCCTCCAATAATCTCTGAAATGCGTCCTCCTCTGGCTGCGCATATGACTCAGTTTCTGCTTCCTTCACTGCCTCTTCGTCCATCCACTCTTCATATGCAATAGATGTATCGTAGGAAGTGGGATCGACGACGGCACATTCTGGCTCTGGTAGTAAGTCTGGCGATGCTTCTTGCCCATAAAATGAAGAAGCAGAACTGATATCTTTGGAAATCCCTTCAACCTTAAGCATGAGCATATTCATTTCAAGTTGCATCTTCACCCGTTCCAATAGAAGGTTACCCTTTTCAAGCCCGGCTTGCACTTCAACCTGGTGTGCATGCATCTCATCAAAAAAGATCCTTTGTCTCTCATCAAGCTCGGGCCAGTGCATCTCCTCAAAAAGGTATTCGCCCATCTGAGCACTCTGATCAAAATAGTATTCTCCCATCTGAGCACTCTGATCATAATAGTATTCTCCCATCTGAGCACTCTGATCAAAATAGTAATCTCCCGTCTGAGCATTCTGATCAAAATCTGTGGTCCACGTAGTATAATCCATAGCACCTGATCAATAAAGATAAATACCTGGAGAAAAGATATCAGTGGCACAAAAGAATATAGAAATGATAATAATGGTGGCAGGGGTGAAAATTTCCTTTTTATTTATTTATTTTTTTGTGTAGTCTAATCAACCTAATTGTGACAAATTGGCACCAACGGAAACACCTCCCCGGCAACGGTGCCAAAAACTTGATCGCGCCCCGGCGTACACGTCCCGAGGCGACGGTTGTAGTTTTACCGCAAGCGCACGGCAAAGTGGCTACAAACATCTTGGGAACCTCCTCTAATGGTGGCTACAAACCCCTTAAATACTCCCCCAAAACCCTAGCAAGAAACCCTAGAAAACCCCTCAAATTCGTGCCCAAAAACAGCCCAAACCGCAACTTAAAATCTGGGCCCAGGCCGCACTCGGCCGAGTGGAATATGTGACCCGGCCGAGTGACACTGACATGCAAATTCCAGCACTGCAGCATCAACTTGCAGAAATTCCCCAGATTTCATCCGACCTCCGATTTACGCGTTCTTGGCGGCGTTGGAACCGTCATGAAGTCTAATATCCATAAAAAATATGAGAAAAATACTTTGATTGCTGGAATGATAGCAGATTTCAAAAGAGTGAGAGGCTGTCTGAAAATCTGGGCGCTGCATGTCCTCGGCATCACTCGGTCGAGTGGCAAATGTCACTCGGCCGAGGGGCATTTGGTACTCGGGCGGACGGCTTTCGTCACTCGGCCGAGTCGGGCTTCTGGGGCAGACTGACGGATTACAGTAAGTTGGACATTTTGGCTTGCCGTCGTCTGGGTGCCACTCGGGCGGACGGAGTCTCCGCACTCGGCCGAGTCGACGTGCGATGCTCGGCCGAGTGCACGCTGATACATCTCTGTTGCATGTCCGATCTGGCCGGCCGAGCGGGGTCTCAATGCTCGGCCGAGTGACTCCTTCACTCGGCCGAGTGGCATGCTGAAAATGCCCAATCTTCATCTTTTCGCTCCCCCGTCGCTCCTACAGCGTTCTTTCTTCTTCCACTCCTCTTCCATCGCAGAATAACCCTCAAAAGGGCCATGGTTGACACTCCGGAGTGGGCGCAAATCCTCTCGATCTCACAATCGATCAAAATCGCTCCATATTTCCTGAAATACGACAAAAACAAGAAATAGTGAAAAGTAACGCAATATCGTCGAATAATCGTGAAAAGCGTGATATGGGCGATCGAAGTGGCATGCAAATATGCAGAAAAAAGGTGTAAAATATGGACCGATCAGTCCTCAATGTGCAAAGTGTGGCACACCGAGAGGCAAAAATGTGGGTGGGGCGGGTGAGGATGCATGCAATAAAATAAAAATAAAAATAAAAAATGCGATGGGAATGCAAGTGATGCATGCAGAGATCAAAATAGTGCCAGATAGGTGTCCCCAAAAGTACTCCCTCACTCCCAAAAAGATATAGACAGATATGACCAAAAAGTGACCAAAACTATGTGAAGGAGGGGTGCAAAATCAATAGGCTCAGGAAAAAATATCCAGCGTAACAACAGCAAAACATCGAAGGCATCCAGTGTATGCCTAGGCAGGTGGGAGTGCACCAGCACCGTCCTGTGGTGGAGGTGGTGGTCGTGGAGGCTGCTGGGTGGGGGTGGGTGGCTGAGGCAGACGCTCAAGAATCTGGTTCAGGCAAGCCTGAATACCAGGAAGCAAGGTGACGCGGGTCTGGACAGTACTAACAGTAGCTGAGAGAGCCCGAAAATCTGCTCTAAGTCTACTCACCATCCCCTCAAGAGCACGGAGGTACTGAACTAGGGTGTCGGGGGAGGTGGAGCAGAGGGTCGAGCAGGACGAACAGGTGAAGAGCGGGGTTGTCTCGCTCGGCTACTATAAAGGATGGGTGCGACAATGGGGTGGTGAGGCGATGTTGTGCTCACTAAGTGTCGCTCAGCCTCTGTGGGAGGCTGAGACGCAGGAATGGTCGAAGAGGATGGAGCAGCAGTAGAAACGATAGTGGTGGCAAGCGACGAGGCGGGCGAAGAGGTCAGCGACACAGACGTGGGGACAGACATCACGACACTCTCGGAGTATACATCGGCGGTGGAGACAGTGAGGTCGACGACTGGGGAGATCATGAAGGGTGCAGAAAATGACTCCCCAGGAGTCGAGAACAAAAATGAGGATATGGTCTCAACCGTGGAAGCAAAAGAGGGCTCGCCGCACTCAACTTTGGTGGGGGGACGCTCGGGGCTAGCAGCAGAAATGGGATCTATCGACATGGGCACAGTGATGGTGGTATGGGTGGACTCAGCTAAAATGATCCTGACACTAACAGACGTGTGGATAGAGGTGTCGAGAGGCATAGACGAAGTAGGTGCAGGTTGGGGGATCACGGGGTCAAGTGGTGGAAGGAGGGGCTCCTGCTGAGCACCCTCAGGCTCTAGCACGTACGCGGCGGGGATGAGGAGATCCATCGCTAGAATCCACTCCCCGCCCGCAGGTCCAATATGAGTCCGAGCAGGGCTCGGGAGAATCATGTAATCGGCACCGTGGGGACCGTACAGCCACACCCAGTGGTGCTGACCATGAGGAAGCAGCATCCTCATCCGGGCCATGACATCTATGGAGAGTGAGGCGGTGCACGGTGGTCTCAGCAAGCCAGCTGGGAGGTCAACTCCGCACAGAAGGGCCAAGAGGATAATCAGACCGCCGCAACAGATAGGCGTCCGAGCGCCGACAGAAATAATGATATGGTCGATGTACCAAGTGGTGACATCAATCTCTATGGCGGGGACCAGAATGTCGTCTCCATCAAAGACCCTGGAACGTGTCATCGTGTAGAGCATGTAGAGCTCTTGCGTCGACAACGTCCCGGGCTAGTACCTCACAAGAAAAGTGGTCGCCATAAGGCGTTGTGCAATGTGGAGGCACGGGTGGAGGAAGGCAAAGGCCTTGGCCCGACTAGGGTCAAAGGCAAGAGGTGATCCTGTGATCCGTGTCCAAAAAGCGTAGGTGTCGAATGAAGGTGGTGGGATGTGCGTGGGGCTATAGGCACGGTCTGGGTCCGGGACAGGGGGGCACTGGAAGAATGCTCGGAGCACGTCAAGAGTGACCTCGCACTCCTGATCCATCAGGCGAAAGGAGCATCCTCCAGGGGTCCGGTCAATAGAACTAAGGACCTCTAGTGTCAGGCGGATGTAAGTGTCTGCCGACACCGACAAGAAATCACGCCACCCCACATTATCATACAACTGGAGTAGCCCTTCTAGAACCCCTAGGCACTCTAAGTCAGCAAGGTGCGCAAACCTAGTGGGTACGATCGAGCGATGGGAGATACGCTCAAATCTGGTGCGCTGAGCGTCATTTCTGAACGTGATCCCCATCGCATCGAACGCGGGGGCAGGCTGTGCTGGTGGTGGAATGGGTGCGGTAGGAGGAGACTGTGTGGGTGGTAGTGGGCTAGGGGAGGGGAGTCTGCCCTAGCGGAAGAGGGACCAGGGTCACCTGACCTCTTTCGCTTGGAGACGGGCTCCCGAGTGCGTGGCCAAAGACGGGGCGGCATGTGTGCCGCGAGACGTGCACACCCAACTGAAAATGTGATGTGCTATAAAATGGAACGAGTATACCTGAGCATGACGCGAGAGCAAAAAGTTAAGCGTGCAAAGAAATCACCTCCTCCGCGAAGCTCTGGAGCATCCTGTAGCTCCCCCAAGCTCCCCCAAGCTCCCCCAAGCTAACCTGAAAAACAAACAATCAAATCAGCGATGAATAATCAATATACATGGGGGATGTAGGGGATCATAGATATATATAGGAATTAATTGGAATTTGGGGCGCAATGGGCATACGTATTGGTGAAAATGGAGAAGAAATGAGATTTTGGGGGAAATGGGGATGTGCGGTGGCGGGAGGGGTGACGCCGGCGATGTGGGCGGTGGGGCGGCGTTGGCGACCGGCGTGGCGACAGTCGACCGGCGGCGGCATGCTGCTCGAGCGAGGAGAGAGGAGTTTGGGCGATGGGAGTCGAAGGGGCTCAGGCGCTGCGGGGTTTGATTTGGGAATTTTTGGGTTTTGGAATTCGCGCAGCGCCCGCAGCGTATATAAGGATGTAGCAACTCGGCCGAGTGACGCGTTCACTCGGCCGAACGGCTCAGCGATAAATTATTTTTCAAATTCTCCCAATATTTACAACTAGACCGAGTAAATTTTCACATTCGACTGAATGGACAAGTTCCACTCGGTCGAGTAGCAAGGCCACTCAGCGATTTTTTAAGCGTGTAGGGTATCAGATTCACTCGGTCGAGTAACATAGTCATTCGGCCGAGTGGCAATAGTACTCTAAACTACAGAAAATAACAGAGAGTGGGTCAGTAGGATCTTCCCTGATCGGTACTCTACTCGGCCGAGTAGAGTCTTCACTCGGCTGAATGAAAAGTTCATTCAGCCGAGTGGCTAACTGTTTTCAGCCTCGGCTCTCTGTTTTTGCACCATTCTCTATTTTTCTCATCCTCGTCAGTCTCTTCCCCTTCCTAAGGCCTGAGCGCATTCCTGGAGCGCTCTCCTTTGCCATGGTCATCCTCCATATGAATGATTTCTCGTTCTCCATCTCCTGACATGAAAAATAGAGCCCGTTGTCACGATTTTTATTGACTCTAGACTCTAAATACTAAGAAAAATATAAAACAAAAATAGAATTCAACTAAAAACAATGTAAAACCATCGGCTGCCTCCCGACAAGCGCTCGTTTAAGGTCTTGAGCTTGACCCCTTATGATTTTCGTTTAGTGCATGATATTTGGCGCATACGAGATGCGCCCGTCAAATTTATCGGGAAGGCCACTTGGATTTGGTTGTTGATGTTCGTGATCATTCCTCGGCTTCCCCTCATCATGGGTAGTGTTGGGGGATAAGTCCCCCAAGCTTGAGCTTGTACCAATCTTTTTCTTCACCGGCGATGATGCTTTATCCGGCGGAGCTTTCTTCAAATTGTTGGCCGTGGAGAGTTTGCATAGCTCCCTTATTCTCTCGACATCGACGTCGTCTTTGTCATCAACCAAGGGGCTATCCGGAGGATCTTCCAACTTTTCTCCATTGCTAGAAGGTTGGCCTTCTTCAAGGCCGTCATCGTGTAGGGCGCCAATAGAATGTGTAATAGCTTCATCGATCACCTCATCAAGGAGGTCCACGTAGTCGACATCCTCTTGGTAGGGCATGTGCTTCATTGCTTTAGGGATATGGAACTCAACCTCGATGTTTCCGACATTCAAAGATAAAGTACCCTCTCTCACGTCGACTATCACACCGGCGGTGGCTAAGAAGGGGCGTCCGAGTATAAGTGATGTATCGCCCTCCTCCTTGATGTCCATAATGATGAAGTAGCACGGTAAGCATATTCCTCCCGGAACTTGGAGCGGTATGTTCTCCGTAATTCCCACCGGCCTAGTAACCCGACCATCCACAAGTTGTATTCTCATATCCGTTGGCTTCAAGTCGGCCCCCGTATTCAACTTCTTAAACATGCGTAGGGGCATTAGGCTCACACTTACTCCCAAGTCTACCAAAGCCTTTTGTAGCGGGACTCCTCCAAGTGTGCATGGGATGTGGAAGCTTCCGGAATCTTTGACTTTTTTCGGCTCCTTCTCCCTCCGGGTGAACCAAGTTCCTTGCTCGGTAAGCATTATTTTCTCCTTTCTTTTCTTTCCCGAAATTAAGTCCTTCAAAAACTTGGCATATGACAGGATCTCTACGATAGCATCCAAGAAAGATATATTGAGGCTTACCCCTTGCAAGTACTCAAGGAATTTGGCAAGCCGCTTCTCAATCTTAGCTCTTGCCAACTGTTGCGGAAAGAGCACCGGTGGCATGTAGGTGTGCTCCTCATTTGGCTTCCTAATTTCAGAATTTCCGCCTCCTTGTGGCTCTTTTTGGCTCTCCTCCTCAATAGCCGGCTCTTCGTCATTCAAAACCTTTTCCACTGGCTCCTTGGTTTGGACCATGGCGGGAGTAGTGTCCTTCCCACCCCTAATAGTAACCGCCACTACCACATTGATGTGGCCGGTATTCCCCCGTGGATTTGGCTCCGGTTGAGCCGGCAATTGGTGAGTATTTTTGTTGAGCAACGTAAGTTGCTCCGCTAGTTGAGCCACTACGGTATTGAGAGAGTCTTATTGTGCAATCAATCTAGCGTTTATCTTCTTTTGTTCCACCATAAATTCTTCCACCCTAGCTTCATGATCCGATCTCGGTGGTCCTTGTGGTGGGTTTGGAGCTCTCCACCCTTGATTATAACCCGGCTGCCTATATGGTCCCGCTTGTTGCCTAGGCGGGTAGCTTTGTTGTGGCAGCCCTCTCGGTTGATATTGAGGTTGTGGAGGTGGAGGTCGAGCTTGAGGTTGTTGCGGTGGTGGTGGGTTTAAAGCTCCGTCATTATTAGCATTGAGAAGCCCGGATGATTCCTCGTGGCCGGGTTGGCCCAATAACCGGTGTTCCCCGCAACATATTGGATTTGCTCTATAGCACCCTCTCCGTGCTCTCCTCCAACGATCATAGCTTGAGATTGGTCATGCCAATCACTCATATTACCTCCCGGTGTAGATGTGGCGGGAGTTCCATGCGGCTCGATAATCAACTTCTCCAATCTCTCCACGACCTTGTGGAGAGAGTCAAACTTCGTAGAAAGTTCCACTACGGTCTTGGCCTCATATATGCTTGTTGGCTTCAAGGAGGATGTAGAATGTCCTCGCTCGTCGCCCCATTATTGGTTATTAGAGGCCATCTCCTCTAATAGGGCCGTAGCTTCATCCGGTGTCTTCGATAGAATGGCTCCATTGGCGGTTGCATCTATGATTTGCTTGGTGCCTGTAACGACCCGCTCCCGGGGGCCCGTTACTTATTTGATTTTGCACAGGTCCTGCAGGTTACCAATGAAAACAAAATAGCCATAATGCAGAGATATACAAAAATACTCAAATAGTATCCATTTATTACAATCCATACTATACAAGATGTCCCAACAAATATACATGAAAGAAGAAAAGTACATAAGTGAAAATAACTCTGGAAGCTGCGGTCGAATTCTGGCGCTATTAGCTCAGGAGCATCTACCTCCATATGTACGTCGTCTGCGGTGCCACGGAGATGGAACCGTAGGTAAGTCACAACAATTCTAAATATAGAAAAGAAGCAGTGCACAAGTATAACAAACATAACTATGTACAAGTAGATCAGAGTGAAAAGTAAAGTACTGAGTAACAACTGTACACAACTGAAACGTAAAGGCAAACTGAACTGAAAGCAGAGAACAACTGTACTGTGTAAAACAGGCTAGTCAAGTGAAACGTACTACTGCTGTAGCTAAAAGTACGACAGGTAAAGTATTGTGACTGCACAAGTGTAGTAAGTAACGTGCATAGGACGTGTAAAGTAAAGGTGACTGTAATGCGTAAAGTAAAAGTGTCTGTGCAAAAGTGGCTACACTACGTGACTCAAGTTGGAGAGTACAATATGTGACCATCGAGTTCATCTCTTGCCTGGGCGCGACCCAGACGAATGCCAAAAACACAGGCACGGTACATGTATTTTGCCGAAACTCAGGCAGTGAGACGGTATGCCGAAACACAGGCAACGGGACGGGAAGATTGAACTCCAGTCACTCCCGCACTCTCTCAAACTATGAGTTACCCCAAACCCCAGTGAAGTGTCAAGTGTTCTATGTACATTTCCTTTTCATGATGTTACACGAGATGTTCCACAAGATATTCCACAAGATGTTTCACATGTTACTAGTCAAACCAAGACAACTGGTTGACTTTTTATTGAAAACCAGGGAGTAGTAACTCATTCCAAAGCAGACTGTGCCAAAGCGAACTGGGGATAAAGACAAGTCCAACAAGGGGATACTGATTCCATGCTTCGAGCATGTAGAAGTATTGTTTAGCACACAATTTACCCAAGTTGATGGTTGTGTGCTACAACCACCAAAGTTGAAAGTTGGCAAAACAATCTGTAGTTGATTACTTCCCTATTAGATTAGGTTTCTAGTTCAATTCAAGTGAAGTAGCCGTTCGGATGCCATAGTGGTGTCCTAAGTTCATACAGGGACACTAACTAATTTTCTAATTTTAGAATTAGTCGTGACTTACTGATTTTGAGATCAATGTAGCAAGTCGGAACTGGTTCTAGGGCTTCTACGGACGTTGGTGCACAAGAATTGGTACCTACAAACACAAGAAACAGCCGATTAAGGAGCACATTATTTTCTATCTATTTGACTTGATCGTTTCGATTTTTAAACGGATTGAAACGTTGTTGAAAAACGTTCTAAATTTTTATATACGCTAGGTATGCTGAAAATAATTTTATCGTAGGAGGAAATAATTTTCTGAAGCTTACATTAATTTTTATAATTTTTAAAAGCTCAAAAATAATTTAAAACTATTTTTCAATTAGTAATGTATTTATTCAAACCTTTATTCTGGATGCAATCTGCATCGGAATGGTTCAAGTGAGCTGTCAAAATGACCGTATCGAAGAGTACTATAGCATATATTTTTCTTACATATTAGTGTACGTGAAAATATCAAGTTACGGATTTTTGAACGAAAATAATGTATTTAAGTTTTAGGGTTAAAAATCAATTCCAAAAAAACTAGGCGTCAGATTGAGATGAAACTAGCGCCATTGGGTCCAGAAAGTCATTTCTGATTTTCTGGAGTTGGTCTTGTATTTTTCGGATCCATATATTATTTACTATGAATTTAAAACAAATAAAATCCTTTTTATAATTATTAAAATACGGTTATAATTGTATTTATACGTATATGTTACCAAAATACGTATTATAATTACGTTTTCACCTCGATACGTCGACTATCGACTGTGCATGGGGGGGTTCCGTGCGTCGGGGCCGCCGACGGGGGTTGCGGGTGCGGCGGCGAGTCGGCTATGGAGGCGAGGCGGTGGGATTCGGCGGGTGGCGACGGTGACGAGGTCCGGTCGGCGAGTCAGCAGCGTCAGCAGCAGTTGTTGCTTGCGGAAGTCGTTGGCGAAGCCCGGAGGCGAGCGGTGCGGTGCACGGGGCTTCGACGTGGAGCTTGGGGCGAGCTGTCGGCGATGGGATCGAGGTGAAGCACGGAGGGCGCTGCGAGCTCAGGGGATCAGACGAGCGGGAAGCGGGCTTGTCGGCGTTTACGGCTGCTCGGGGTACTCCGGGTGATGTGTTCGCCATTCGTGGCGGCGTGCAGTCGGGGTAGCGGTGGTGAGGGCTGAGGAGCGATCGACGGGGGTGGCGTTCGGGCGAGGTGTCAGCGAGGGTTGGGGCGGGGTTCTCGTCGGAGCGGAGCTCGCCGTGAACGGAAAGAGAAGAGAGGAGGAGGCGGGGTCGTTTGTGGCATCAGAGAGAGCGGGGATTCGTCGGAGACGACGCTGCGGGGCATCGCTAGCTGTGGCGGTGGCTTCGTCGGACGGAGCTGTCGAAGACGGTGTCGGCGAGCAAAACTCCGGGCCTCGGAGCTGCTGTAGGCGGCGTGTCCAACGGGGCGGTGCACGGTCGCCGAAGGCGACGGCGGAGCTGTGGAGCTTCGGGCAGCGGCGCTCCGGTCATGTGGTGGAGAAGTCGAGGGAAAGCTCGGGGGAGGTCCTCGTCGGCGGTGGAAGGAGGCGGCGGCGAGTCGTTGAAGGCTGCGGAGAGGCGCTCTGGTGTTCCCTGGGAGGGTTTGCATGGGTTTCGACGTGGGGGTGTCGTGCGAGGGTGAGTGAGGGTGGGGAGAGAGATAACGAGAGAAAAGAGAGAGACAACTGGGTCGTGAGGGGAGAGAGAACGGGTGAGGGCCTGAGAGTTAGTCTGTGGGAGAGAAAGTTCAGTGAAGGGGTTTAAATAATAACTAATTACTAATATAATATTAAGAGGTATTTAATAGGGTAATTAATGAGTTTGACTAAGTTTAGAATGTGATTAGGGTTGGTGGAGGGTGTGTGGAAAAATTGGGTAGGTGTGATCCTCGTGGGCTGCTAATAAGTTACGTAAAAGATTAGGATAGATAATTAAGGTAACGTAAAATGGTAAGTAGTGAAAATAATTAATTAACGGTAATTAGTAAAACTTGAAATTACGATTTTTGCCCCTGGAGTCAAACGTGTCCGAAAAATTACGAAAACAAACCCACGGGATCGTATCATCGCGAGGATTGCGAATACAAAGTCCGTTTCAGGGTTTGGGCTACGGGGATACTAATTTTAGGCCAAAATATTTTGAAAGCGGGTTTGTGGGTTCTCTATCGATTTGACTTCAGAAAATTACGAAATTAATGTGGGGAACCCTAAATGATCATAGAAGGAAACCGTAAAAGTTTGGAAACTTTTTGAAGATGTTTGAATATAAAATAAATTCATTAAGCCAAAACGGTAATAACTGAAAATGAATTTTTATCCGATCTTTTAGAGGTATTTGATGAAATCCGAACTTACTAAAATACTCCATAACTAGTCTGGTACTTCAAAATATTTTTATAAGCAATTTTTGAAATCGTAAAACTCTTGACAAACCATTATAAAAATTGAAAAATACGTGAATAGTTGCACTGAAAAATACGTACCGTTACAGAGCCCTGTTGGAGTCCATTATAAAAGCTGTGGACTAGCTCCCATGCTTCAATGATGTGATGGGGGCATTAATGTTGGAGATCTTTGAAGCGCTCCCATGCCTCGTATAGAGTCTCCTGTGGTCCTTGCTTGAAGGACATGAGTGCGCTCCGTATCTTCACTTTCTTGGATGGTGGGTAGAATTTATCAACAAAGGCACTCGCCAACTCATCCCATGTAGTAAAGATCCCCTCTGCTTGCATCCTCAACCAATAAAGAGCTTTGTCTCTGAAAGTGAATGGGAAGAGGCGCAATCCGATTGCATCGACCGGTACACCAGGCATCTGAAAGGTGGCGCACTTGGACAAGAACGACTGAAGGTGGTAATGTGGATTCTCATGGGAGTTCCTATGGAATGGGTCTTGTTGCATTAAGACCACTAGTCCCGTTTTGAGCTCGAAATTCTTATCCGCCGCCAACTCCGGCATAGCAATGGATGAAGTAATGGAAGTAGTCTTTGGCCGTAGCCTATATTTGATAGATATTATCCTCGTCATGCGTGCCGCTAATTCTTCCGGTGTCTCCCGTCGGTTCATGCAATCGTCCTCTATATTAAGTCTTCTCTCGACTCTAAGTCTCCTTTCGGTATGCACGATCTCCAGATCAAATAATAGATCTTCTTGATGCTCCGTCGATCTCGTGTACATGCACAGAAAAATAGAGCTTCGATGGAACTGTTAGCTTGATAGAGGAATAAAAGGATAAAAATAAAAAAGATAAAAAGGAAATAACTCAGTAAGAAAATAAAATACCGCCGCCTCCCCGGCAACGGCGCCAAAAAATTGGTCGAGTCCGGATATACACCCGAAAAACGACTTGTAGTTTTACCGCAAGCGCACGGTGTAGTGGCGAGTGGGTATCGAACACAGGGAGGACAATTGACAGTATCTCACTTTAATTACCTAGCTATCAAGAGAGTAAGAGTAGATTTGGTGTATCGTCACAATCGTTCAATAGCAAGAAATATCAATATAATAAAGCGTCTAGGGATAGGAAATCCCCACTACGGACCGTCTCTCATCCTTGTGAATCGTTCATTATTGCTAAGTTTGAATATAGGTGAACTAGTCGCAACTTAATGTAGAACCAAGCTCACGCTCTCGCGCTATTGCCGGTCTATAGCAAACCTAGGTTAGGGCCCACTCTCGTGCAACCCCTAGCCTAAGCCGCTAGCGTGAAGAACGACATCATTGTCCAATCGCATCTCGAGCCCACTCTCGTGCAAACTCGAGCTACAATCTAGGTTATGATAATTCGTATTCGTCCAATCTTTTCAAACAAATGTTAATATAGATTCATAATTAAAAATCCTAGCCTTGGTCCAATCTCTTGCAAACCAAGTCTAGGAAAATTCAATTATCAATCTAAATCGAATATCTAGGCATTCCTATCAATTGGGATCCAATCTCTTGCAAATCCCAATCGAGATGAATTCCTAGCTACTCGTAATATATCAATCACAACCTAACCATTATCAATTCTAGCAACAAATCCATAAATTCATCACAATTCAAAAGATCGGGTCCATAGGGTTCATCCCTAAGCCCTAGAACGATGGAACTACTCACTAATCATCAAGGAAATCTCAGAAATAACAATAATAATCATGGCAAAATTCATTGCAAAAGAGGAACAATTCATAAAAATTGAGTTTTTAACAAGAAAGAACAAACCAATGGTGTAGCCAATGATCTCCAGCTGAGATTTCTCCAAAGAATAGCCGTCAAAAAACCTAAAAGAACTCTCTAAAAAAATAATTCAAGTCTCTCCTAAACTAGGGTAAAACAGGGCTTAAATACAAGCCAAAATCGTCCAAAAAATCATGACAAAACTGCCCCTGCCCCGCCCAGAATTCGCATTCCTAGCAGCAGGCGGAGAGGGTCACTCGGTCGAGTGACCCTTATCACTCGCCCGAGTGACAAACCCTGTAAAATAACAGTAACTTCGGGGTTTTCCGGGGTCCGTCTCTCGGGGTGGCTCGGCCGAGCAGTCTTCTTCATTCGGCCGAGTAGCAACCATGCTCAGCTCACCGGGTGACAAACCCTGTAGAATAACAGAAACTTCAGGATTTTCCGGGGTCCGTCTCTCGGGGTGGCTCGGTCGGGCAGTCTTCTTCATTCGGCCGAGTAGCAACCATGCTCGGCAGAGTGAGCTTCCTTAAATTTTCCCGTAACATTGGCTCTTTTCTTTCTGAATTCCCTGACTGACTCTGGCGACTGAACTTTCTTACTCGGTCGAATGGAATTCCTTGCTCGGCCGAGTGAACGTCTGAAATCTTCGGTGCGTATCCGTTCTACTCGGGCGAGGGTGATCCTTCACTCGGCCGAATAAGCAGTCTTGCTCAGCCGAGTGATGTACTCCTGAGCTCATTTCTTCTCCTTTTCGCTTCCTCGTCGCTCCTATCAAATTCCTTCTTCTTCCGCTCATCCTCCATCGTTGATAAGTCATCAAATAAGCCGTGGGCGACACTCCAAAGTGCGTGAAACTCTTTTGATCTCATTTTCACTCCAAATCGCTCCATATTTCCTGAAATATGACAAAAACAAGAAATAGTGAAAAGCATCGCAATATCGTCGAATAATCGTGAAAAACGCAATATGGGCGATCAAAACGTCATGAAAACATGCAGAAAAAAGGTGTAAATATGTAGTGATCAAATATCACCTAGGATTGATTTTTCCCACCTTATTAGAAATGAGTTCAAGACACCAAACCTCAAAAACATAGCCTATAAGGACTCTTAGATGTGGGGTGGCATTGCTTGAAGAGTAAGAACACCAACGTTAAAGATTACCTATAAAGCATATGTTGGATACTTGTGGATACTGTACTTGCCATGAATTGTATACATTTTACATACGGAGCAATATTCATATCTTTTTCATTTTTGTAGCATTAACACCAATTCTTTTTAGCTCAATTTGTATTCATGGCAATACACATCATATTCCTTAGATTATTCAGTTATTATCATCCTACATTCACTTTCCAATATTCATAAAACGAATCTCCAAAAGTACAACAAGTTTAATATTCGTGGAAGTGAGCATGTAGGTGTAGCAATCAAATTAATCATTTCATGAAACATGTCATGGCTACTAAATAAAGTCTAACATGCGCATGTAGCTATAACAATAATACAATGATTTCTACAAGGATATGAATGGTCATACAATAATACCACTTATGATGATTCATAAAGAGGTATTCATTAAGCACAATTTTTTTTTTGTTTTTTTTTGTTTTTTTTCATGTTTTTTATTTTTCTTTTATAATGAACTAAAAAACTAAGATGTAAGAAAATAAGCACACAAACAAGAAATAAGTCAAGCACACACAAAAATCTATGAAGGTATGCAATGAATGCAAAGTGGGAAAAATATACCTTCGCGTCATCATTTGACTAAGGAGCTAAAAATGAGACTTTCAATTCATTGCTCCTCGCCGAATCTCCATCTCACCTACATGAAAGGTGTCATGTGTGACCATGGAATCCAACAAGGTCCACTAGTGTTCGTCATCAAAGTTTTAGGAACCCACACTTGTTTGAACTTTATGTTTGTGTTCCTAAACTACAATACTAGGATGTGTGACCAACGCTATCACAAGTAAAGCACTTTGCATGCATATTTTTAACAATAGAAGGCACATTGTGAATTTTCTTAAATGTATGCTTTTCAATATTTTTCAAACCAAATCCAAGTCAACGTCTATTATTGCCATATAATTGATTTCCAAGAATGATATCTAAAGATTGTTTTCCTATGAAAAATTTCTTAATGGACAGTTCAAGAATATGGACTTTGGATTTCAACAATGCATTCTTATTCACAAGAAAAGTATATTTACTTATAAAAGCTTTCTTGTTTTCCTCGTCCTTCTTTTCAGATTCAACCATTTTTCTTTTAAGCTCGTTATTTAGCATGCACAATTTATCATTAAGCTCTCTAATCATATAATCATTTTCAGTTTCAAACTTAATTAAATCTTGCTTAAGCATTCTAATATTATTCAATAAGGAAGGATAATAAGGACAAGTAGCTTTTGTAGGATCTAAATAGGGCCTAGAGGGGGGGTGAATAGGCCGATGACCAAATTATCGCGAGATAAAAATATTTAAGTCTAATTAAAACAAATACGTAGAAGCAATAGTAAAACAGAAAACACACCAACCAGATCAAGCAGATGACACAGAAGATTTACGTGGTTCGGTCTCCCAAGACGTACATCCACCCCGGAACAACATCACTAAATATGTTTCTTTAAGCAGTTACAGTCACACAAGATTAGAGCCCCAACTCTAACCACTCTGACTAACCCTAGCTCACCAAAGCCCAAAAAGATAACAATACTTATGATGCTCTCTCAATGCGATATGTCCCAACAACTCGGATTACTCAAATCAGTTTAGCGGAAGAAAGAGTAAAACCTAAAAACCAACGACATATACAACAACTTATTCACAATAATAAAAGATCAAGAGTTTAGAAAGCTCATTTGTGAAGATACCTCTGGTGGTCATCTTTCAGCATGTCAGTAGCTTCGTAACGCTTTGCAACGCTTCTTACGGAATGACCATCGGAGTTATGTAGAGGAAGTAGTCGATGTCCCCGTGAAAGTAGTCGGTAGAATCTCCTCAATCAAAGTGATGCCATTTGATGCACAGGAGGAACTGGCTGCCCAACTTGGTGTCAGCACGTCGGGGATGAAGTCACGATCGCAACGCCATAAATGGTGCTCAATTTGGATCGCTAGAACTTCACTTATTGATGAAAATGTGAGAAGTGTACATGGGTATATATAGGATTCAGCTTAACGGGGCTGGCACTGTTCCACGGGATACGCACGAGGGCGGCTTGCAGATTTTAAAGCGGCGGGACCCGCATCCACGTAAATTCACTTTCGACAGCCGTTCGATCATGGATGGACGGCCGAGATCACGCCACGTCGCCCGCGGATTCAGCGCTTCAGCGCCCGCCTCCGTTGACTCGGCGCCGCCTCAGCTGACTTGAGTCGGCAGTGCCTGGACCATTGGATAATGATCCAACGATGGAGATGCAGCCACGTCGCCAACGGCTGAGCGCAGTATACGGCGCCGTAATGTGCACAGTACCGTATGTCGATTTTTGAGTGTATTTGCACTGTATTCTTGAGTATTGGCCCTCCAAATAAATCCAAAAAATTCTGAAAAAATTCTTAAAAATCCCAAAGCTCCATATTTACATGTTAGAATTGTTTCACCTCATTTCACCACTTGTAGAAAAAATTCCTTCTTTGTATACTCTGTATTCCTTCGTATTTTCCCGTATTTTGACTTCAAATAATTTCCATAATTATTGAGTACGTACATGTGTATCCTGAGCAATCATAACTGTTACACTGCATAGGGACCTGAGACACACTTAACACACAGATTAGAACAGTTCAGTAGTGTTTGTTATCATCAAACCTAGTCTATGAGGCTGTTTCCAACAATCTCCCCCTTTTGATGAGAACAAACCAAAACATTAAGATGACATCAAAAACTTGTGAAGTGTGTGAAGTGTGAAGCATGAATGGCGAAATGATAAAAATATGCTCCCCCGATTGACATGCTCCCCCTATCTCTGATTCCCAATCTTATATCTCTGATTCTCAATCTTAATATTTCTCTCCCCCTTTGTTTTCATCAAAAATGTATAATATTGGAAAGAGCATATGATGAATGGAAAATTGAACATTATAAAGCAGAACAAAATGCAAGACATCGATGACCACAATGAATAAATAAGCGATAAGCATTAAATCATAACTAACAGAATTCATCTTCGTGCTCAAGTGTGATGATCAAAAGTTTAGTACATATGGAGATGTAATAAGGAATACAGCCTGTCATATCCAACTTTTCAACTGAATATATGAACGTCAAAGATTGAGTTTCCCCTTCTCATGTAATACGAGTTCAAGTTACCAATTCCAAACATGACCGATAAGGATTTTTAAATGTGAAATGGCAGTGCTTGACGGACTTAACACCAACGCTAAGAAAATGACATTTATAACATAAGTTTCATGTCCGAGGGTAGTATCAAGGACATGGATTGTATCCATTTTACATACGAAGCTCTGTGTATATATTTTGAAGACACTTGTCTTGTTATTCTTTTTATACACATATATATTTTTTGATGAGAGCTTTTCTTTTTACCCATGCCTTAAAACATCATATCCAAGTAGTTAAACATAATTTATTCCACCAACAACCACTTTTCTTTATTCAAGATTACAAAGCCATATCAAAAACATGTTGATCTGTGTAAGTGTGATTTGAAGATGAAAAACTTTAGTTACTCATTAATGAATATGTCCTAAATAAGCATGTAGTCTATGAATGCAAGCATTATTAAGAATATAATATTCAAAAACCAGAAAGCATATGACCAGCATCAAAGATGTTTCTAATGAAAAGTGCAAAATGAGGAGATAGAGATTTCATTTTCCCTTTCTTTTTATATTTTTATTTTTCATTTTTTTAATATTTTCCTTTTTATAGCACACCATTTTTTATAATTTTCCTTTTTCAATTTTTTTATTTTCCTTTTTATAGCACACCACACAAAAAATATGAAAGCACACCAAAAAAAATATGTTCACTCTAAACATGATCAATAATGCCCAGTTCTAGACGTAGACGACAAAAGCGATCTTCTGGCAAAGGTTTTGTAAAGATATATGCCAACTGAGAATCTATAGAAATATATTCAGTGGATACATCCTCTTTTACCAAATGATCTCTAAGAAAATGATGTCTTACGTCTATGTGTTTCGTCCGAGAGTGATGAACAGGACTGTTAGAAAGATCTATAGCACTCTTACTATCACATCATAATGGAACTTTTCTAAGATCCAAACCGTAGTCAGACAGGGTTTGCATCATCCAAAGTACTTGGGCACAGCAACTGCCAAGGGCAATATACTCAGCTTCAGTAGTAGATAAAGCAACGCTGTTCTGCTTACGACTAGACCAAGAAACCAATGAATGTCCTAGCATAAAACATGTTCCACTAGTGCTCTTTCTATCAATCATACTACCAGCATAATCAGCGTCAGCAAATCCAATTAAATCAAATAAACCACATGAAGGATACCAAAGGCCTAAAGATGGTGTGTGAATCAAATACCTAAAGATCCTTTTTATGGCAATTAAGTGTGACTCTTTTGGACAAGCTTGAAAACGTGCACACAAATATACAGCAAACATTATATCGGGCCTAGACGCTGTTAAATAAAGGAGAGAGCCAATCATACCTCGATAAATCTTTTGATCCATGTCAATTCCTTTTTCATCGTTTTCCAGCTTTGTCGCTGGACTCATGGGAGTTCCAATTCCTTTTGCCTTCTCCATCCCAAACTTTTTCAGTAGTTCTCTGATGTACTTGGTTTGCAATAGGAAGATGCCTTCTGCAGTTTGCTTGACTTGGAATCCCAAAAAGTACTTCAGTTCTCCAACAAGGCTCATCTCAAATTGACCCTGCATGATCTTCTCAAACTTTTGACATAAAAGATCATCAGTAGCACCATAAATAATATCATCAACATATATTTGTACGATGAGAAATTGATTATGATCATGCAAAATAAAAAGTGTGTTGTCTGCACTACCCTTTTTAAAATCATTTTCCATAAGATAGGCACTAAGACGATCATACCAAGCTCTAGGAGCTTGCTTAAGACCATATAACATTTTTTGAAGTTTAAAAACATGCTGTGGAAAATCATGACTTTCAAAACCAGGGGGTTGTTCAACAAACACATCTTCTTTCAGGTACCCATTCAAGAATGCACTTTTAATGTCCATCTACTTAAGCTTGAGTTTCTTATAACTTGCAAAGGCTAGTAAAATTCTTATAGCTTTCAATCTAGCAACTGGTGCAAAAGTTTCATCAACATCTATGCATTCAATTTGATTATAACTTTTAGCAACCAATCTAGCCTTATTCCTGATTACTCTTCCAGATTCATCAAGCTTGTTTTTATATATCCATTTGGTACCTACAATAGGATAATCTTTGGGTCGTGGCACTAAAGTCCAAACATTATTTCTATCAAATTCATTCAATTCATCATGCATAGCCATTACCCAACTTTCCTCAAACAAAGCAGATTCAATAGTCTTTGGCTCAATTTCGGATATAAAATACCCATGAATGCATAAAGCACAAAGATTACTATAAGAGGAACGAGTTCATATACCTACCGTGGGTGCTCCAATGATCAGTTCAGGTGGATGATTTGGATTGTATCTCAGCACTCCTCTGTTCAGTGGTTCTTCCTCTTGGTTCTCTTCTTTTTCAGTAGGTTCTTGTGCTTAACTTGGTTCAGTAGTGTCCCTTGCACCGCTATCATTCTCTGCAATTGCATCACCTTCAGTTTCCCTGCAATTCAAAGAATTATTTTCATTTTCATCAAATTTAACATTAATTGATTCAACAATAGTCAAAGTGCGTTTATTATAAATCCTGTAAGCTTTGCTCCTTGACGAGTATCATATAAGCACTCCTTCATCTGATTTGGATTGAAATGTACCAAGTTGATCTCCAGTGTTTAATATGAAACATCTGCATCCAAATACTCTAAAATATGAAATATTAGGAGTCTTTCCATTCCAAAGTTTATAAGTAGTTTTCTTTATTATTGGTCTTAGCATGACTCTATTACAAACATAACAAGCAGTATTTATTGCCTCGGCCCAAAAAGACATGGGCAATTCATACTCATTCAGCATAGTTCTAGCCATTTCTTTTAGAGTCCTATTCTTTCTTTCAACTACTCCATTTTGTTGCGGTGTTCTAGGAGAAGAAAATTCATGCATAATTCCTTTTTCTAAACAAAAGTTTTCAAAGATTATATTTTCAAATTCTCCTCCATGATCACTTCTAATTTTTATAATTGAAAGATTCTTCTCATTTGAAACTTGATTGCAAAAGTTTTGAAAGTTTTCAAAAGAGTCTGACTTTTTGGCTAAGAAATAAACCCATGTAAATCTTGAAAAATCATCGACCAATACTAAGCAAAACCTCTTTCCATTTAAACTAGCAACATCAGTTGGTCCAAATAAATCCATGTGAATTAATTCTAAGATACGTGTAGTTGCTATTTCTCTCATTCCAGTAAAGGTAGATCGAGTTTGCTTACCTTTCGTGCATGCTACGCATAACTTACTATTCTCGTATTTCTGATGTGGCAGTCCTCTTACTAGATTTCTGTTCTCTAATTTCTGCAACAACTTTATTCCAGCATGTGCCAATCTTCTGTGCCATAGTGTTGCCTCGTCTTACCTGCCAATCAAACATTTAGCTATTGTTAGTTCTTCAATAAAAAGTGTATAAACATTATTTTTCCTATTAGCTGTAATCAAAACATTACATATGATAGTATCAATGATTTTACAAAATTTTGCATCAAATACTACGTTCATACCTTTGTCACAGAGCTTGCTAATAGAGATGAGGTTGTGTTTAAGATTTTCAACCCATAGTACATCCTTCAGTTGAAAGGTGTCGTTACCTACAACACCCTTCCAAATTTCCTTGCATTTTTCGTTGTCCCCAAGTGTAACACTTCCTCCTTCTTGCTTTACGAGGCTAAGGAACTTGTCGTAACTACCTGTCATGTTTCTTGAGCAGCCAGAATCCAAATACCACTCACAATTTTGTTCCTTAGCCAAGCTGTGCACCTATACATAAGAAAAACAGGACATGTGTGACCTCGGCAACCAAATAGGTCCACGATGGTTAGTGATAGTGCCTTTATGAACCCATACTTGTTTAAATTTGATTTTCTTGTTTCCATACAAATAGTTCCTATATAAATGATCAATAGAACCACATGTATAACATTTAGCATGAGCAGGTTTCCTTTTAATACCTCCATTGTGAACAATCTTCTTTTCAGCGTAATGATTTCCATATCCTAGACCTTGTCTATTGTTTCCATGTGATTGATAACCAAGAATGATGTCCAGAGATTTCTTTCCTACACCAAATTTCATAATACTTAATTATAAATCAGAGATCTTGGATTTTAAATAGAAGTTTTCATTCACAAGCATGGTACTCTTACTTATAAAGGCCTTTTTATTTCCATCTTCATTTTTCTTAAAGTTTTCAACCTTCTTTTCAAGACTCACAATTTTTTCTTTGGACTTGCTTTCTTCTAGTTTTAGCATGGCACAAGATTCACATTTAAGAGTTTCATGCAAACTAGTTTTTCCTTTTAGTTTTGAAATTGTAGCTTTAAGATTCTCAATCTCAGTTTTCATTTTATCTTCATTTTGTGAAATATGAAAATTATCCTGTTGTAATTCAAAGTTAGTTTCTTTTAAGGATTCTATAGAGGATTCTAGATTAGTGATCTGTATGTTCATATTTTCACAAATGTTCATCAGTTCTGATAGAGAGAATTCATGTTCCTCCGATTTTGTTGAATCGATGTCTCCAACCAGACATAAGGAAGAGTGAGCAACTTCCTCTTCTGGTTCATCCTCTTCATCGTCATCCCACGTCACAGCAATTGATCTTCCTTTTGATTCTGTTGGGGCATCCTTCAGAGTTGGAAAATTCTTCATGAAGTGTCCTTGTTTCATGCATTTGAAACACTGTACAGACTTAGTAGAATTCTGTTCAGAAGAAAAGTTTGAAGGATTAAACTTATTAAAACGATTGAACCTTTTTGACATTTCAGACTTTCCATGTGGTGTTTTGATGTATCTCATGAAGCCTCTGACCATCAGGGCTTGCTCATCATCAAGATCATCGTCGCTTTCTTTAGCTTTGAATGCTATGGACTTTGCAGCTTTGGCTTCTCCCTTTTCTCGTGTCTCGATGGTTTTCAGTTCCAGCTCATTGGACATCAGGTTCCCAATCAAATCATCCAAGCTCAATTTGGAGAGATCTCGAGCTTCTTGGATGGCAGTAACCATTGGACGAAAAGTACTTGGGAAGGCTCCAAGGATTTTCCTTACCAGTTCCACTCTTGGGTACGTCTTTCCAAGTACCTTTGAGTTGTAGACGATGTCTGTGAATCTTGCATACATGTCCTTGATCGTCTCTGCAGGTTTCATGTGGAAGCCATCGTATTCAGTGCTGAGAAGCGCTAGTCTGGATTCATTGACTTGAGATGTTCCCTCGTGTGTTACTTTTAGAGTACGCCAAATTTCCTGTGCAGTTAAACAATGGGAAACATGATTAAATTCAGTCTTATCAAGTGCACAAATTATTGCATTCATTGCTTTTTCATTTAATGAAAACAATTTTTTATCATTGTCATCCCATTTATCCTCAGGTTTTGGGATTTCAATATTTTCAATTATTATAACAGGTGATGTATATCCATTAGCAACAATTTTCCAGACATCATAATCAGCAGACACTAAATATATTTTCATCCTAGCTTTCCAGTATGCAAAATCAGTTCCATTGAATTTTGGGGGTCTGGCAGTGGATTGACCTTCAGGAAATGCTGAATCATAAAGACTCATTGTAATTTAGACTTAAATGGTCAAGCCTGGTGCTCTGATACCAATTGTAGGATCTAAATAGGGCCTAGAGGGGGGGTGAATAGGCCGATGACCAAATTATCGCGAGATAAAAATATTTAAGTCTAATTAAAACAAATACGTAGAAGCAATAATAAAGCAGATAACACACCAACCAGATCAAGCAGATGACACAGAAGATTTGCGTGGTTCGGTCTCCCAAGACCTACATCCACCCCGGAACAACATCACTAAATATGTTTCTTTAAGCAGTTACAGTCACACAAGATTAGATCCCCAACTCTAACCACTCTGACTAACCCTAGCTCATCAAAGCCCAAAAAGATAACAATACTTATGATGCTCTCCCAATCTGATATGTCCCAACAACTCGGATTACTCAAATCAGTTTATCGGAAGAATGAGTAAAACCCAAAAACCAACGACATATACAACAACTTATTCATAATAATAAAAGATCGAGAGTTTAGAAAGCTCATTTGTGAAGATCCCTCTGGTGGTCGTCTTTCAGCATGTCAGTAGCTTCGCAACGCTTCTTACGGAATGACCATCGAAGTTGTGTAGAGGAAGTAGTCGCTGTCCCCGTGAAAGTAATCGGTAGAAGCTCCTCAATCAAAGTGATGCCATTTGATACACAGGAGGAACTGGCTGCCCAACATGGTGTCAGCACGTCAAGAATGAAGTCACGATCGCAACACCACAAACGGTGCTCAATTTGGATCTCTAGAACTCCACTTATTGATGAAAATGTGAGAAGTGTACATGGGTATATATAGGATTCAGCTTAACGGGGCTGGCACTGTTCCACGGGATACGCACGAGGGCAGCTTGCAGATTTTACAGCGACGGGACCCGCATCCGTGTAAATTCACTGTCGACAGCCGTTCGATCGTGGATGGACGACCGAGATCACGCCACGTCGCCCGCGGATTCAGCGCTTCAGCGCCCGCCTCCGTTGACTCGGCGCAGTCTCAGCTGACTCGAGTCGACAGCGCCTGGACCGTTGGATGATGATCCAACGACGGAGATGCAGCCACGTCGCCAGCGGCTGAGCGCAGTATACGGCGCCGCAATGTGCACAGTACCGTATGTCGATTTTTGAGTGTATTTGCACTGTATTCTTGAGTATTGGCCCTCCAAATAAATCCAAAAAATTCTGAAAAAATTCTTAAAAATCCCAGAGCCCCATATTTACATGTTAGAATTGTTTCACCTAATTCCACCACTTGTAGAAAAAAATTCCTTCTTTGTATACTCTGTATTTCTTCGTATTTTCCCGTATTTTGACTTCAAACAATTTCCATAATTCTTGAGTACGTACATGTGTATCCTGAGCAATCATGACTATCACACTGCATAGGGACCTGAGACACACTTAACACACAGATTAGAACAGTTCAGTAGTGTTTGTTATCATCAAACCTAGTCTAGGAGGCTGTTTCCAACCGCTTTTTCAGATGAGCTAGATTTTTCCCTTTTTAACAAGTCAATGGTTGATTTGCATGCAACAAGTTCCTCTTTTAAATTTTTAGTTTCTTCAAACATATCGCAATTTTCTTTTTGTAGTTCAAAGCAAGAATTTCTATAGCATTCAACAGTATTAGCTAGCTCATCAATTTCTTCTTGCATTTTCTTATAGAGCTCTGGTTTAGTATATGATTTTACGTCATCGTTCTTTGCCATTAAGCAGAGGGAGGAGTGTGCTTCATTCTCCTCGAGCTCATCTCCACTATCCATGTTCCACGTTAGCACTACGGCTTTTCCTTTCTCTTTTGCAACCTGAGCCGTCTCTTGTGGGCAATTCCTAGCATAATGTCCCTTCCTCCTACATTTAAAATATTCAACTTTATCATTAGTAGTATTCTATTCCGAAGTATTTCTAGCAGGATTATATTTATTGGAGCGATTAAACCTTTGTGCCATCTCAGCTCTTCCTTACTTTGTCTTGATGTATCTGCTAAATCCTCTTACCATAAGAGCATGCTCCTCCTCATTGCTGTTATCCTCGCTAGATTGAAGAGCTAGTGGTTTTGGAGCTTTTTCTTTTGGTTCAGGTTTCTCACTTTCTTCAATGTTCAGCAACTCAGCCTCATGGGACATTAGGTTGCCTATCAAGTCCTCCACCCTCATCTGTGATAGATTTTTCGCTTCTAGGATAGCGGTGGCTTTAGGCCTAAAAGAGCTTGGCAGTGCTATTAATATTTTCCTCACCTGTTCAAGGCTAGAATATGGCTTACGAGTGAGCTAGACTTGTAGACGATGTTGGTGAACCTCGCAAGCATCTCGGATATGGACTCTGATGGTAGAATGCAAAAGCTCTCGTACTCTGTCTCAGAAGTGCAAGTCTAGACACATTCACCTGTGATGTTCCCTCGTGCGTCACCTCCAATGTATGCCATATTTTCTGTGCAGTTAGACAATGTAAGATGTGATTGAATTCAGATTTATCTAATGAACAAATAAGCGCATTCATTGCTTTAGCATTAGGAGCATAAAATCTCCAATCATTGTCATCCCATTTATCATCATTTTTAAGCATATCAACATCTCCAACTTTAATGACCGGTGGCTTATAGCCCTTTTCAACAATTTGCCAAGCTTTATAATCAACAGATATAAGGTAAATTTGCATTCTATTTTTCCAATATGCATCATCTACACCAATAAATCTAGGGGAACGTGATATGGACTGACCCTCAGCAAAAGCACTATCAATGGGGTTCATGGTCAATCATAGGCTAGATCCTAATAAACTGGCTCTGATACCACTTGGATTTGGATCTAAGCCTACGGGGTTAATAGGCTTATAAAAAATTCTCTTGCAACCCACGAGAAAACACACACAATAAATACTCACAAGCAGGGTAAATATGAAGCAATCACAGAATACGTACAGATATACCCTGGTTCGATCGTCCCATGACCTACTCCAGCCACAAGCAAATACTAGCATTAATATGTTCCTTTTGTACAACAACAATTGGTCCTGAGCTCCATGCCCCCACCTAAAACGTACCACACTTCCCGAGTGCAGAACACTATCAACATAGTAAATACTCTATCTTGACAAGTCCCACTTGCCTAGTCCCAGACAAAACAAGTCCCAAAAGACACAAAAGTGGTAAAGTTTCTCCTACAGAGATCAACACACTAATACACGAATATAAAGAGTAAAGAGTTCATAAATGCTCAGTTCGTGTTTGTGTAGTCGTCTCTGTCAATCAGCACGTTATCAGCTTTAGTCTAACACAAAGTGTCTCGATCTGACTTCTGGATCTCAATCTGTAACCCCGCAAAGTAATGTAGCAAACTGGTCTGTGCGTATAGAAATTCTAGTACAAACTAAATATGAGTCGGTCTGTGCGCACAACAGTCTTCAATTTCTTTTATTTTTACGCAAGCCTCTCACTTTCGCATGGAATCCACGTCAGCTTCCTATTCGTTCACAGCAGCAAACACGACTCACGAATTTGCATTGGCTTCGTTTTCACGCCGACTCATCTTCGACAGCAAGCATGGCTGAGGGTTGGTCAACGGCGACTCGGACTCGAGCTCGACACCCCTTTGAAGGTGGTAACTTAACTCCGGCGGCAGCAATTAGCAGCAACTCGATCCCGACAGTGAGTTGACATCAAAGGTAGCAAGATGATCTTCGAACGACAAGTTGAAGCTACGAGGATGAACGACAGCGATGTACTTCTTCCGGACAGTACGGATGAAGCTCGAGTTGGTACGTCAGCCTCCAAGTAGATCTGCGGCAACAAGAAACTCTGATCAGTAGCTGGCTAGGGGAGAAAATCTGACGGCAAGGTGAGATCTCGGCGATTCTTCGTGGCAATGCAAGGAGGGGTGATGAACGTCGATGGCAGCGACCAAATCCTCAGATGGATTCGTCTTCAACCAAGCGCCATGCAGCTAGGGGTTTGCGACAGCAACGAAGCTTGGTAGCTCGACGCTTGAACTTGGTAGCACGTCGACGATGAACTTTGCCCGTACGATGATAGTGAGCTCCGATGTTGCTTGTTGGTCCCTTGCGGCAAGGCTTTGGAGAAGTCTTGCTGAGATGTTGAAGGAGATGGTAGCATAATACAAGATGGCAGTTTGGAGTTGATGTTTTGAGTTATTCTCTCGGAGTTGTGCTCGGATGGGATCTTGTCTTGATGGTGCGGCTATAGGATGATGAAGCTGTTGAAGCTTGGACATTTGAACAATGGGGAATTGGCCAACAAGCTTGCGGCTAAAAAAGGGCTCAAGGATGATGAAGCTTTTCGAGACTAAGCCCTAGGGGATTTTGATATGGTCGACTTGTTTTTTTATGTGGTTAACGTAACCCTCTCTACTTGCTTTGCATTGGTTGCATCTATTTTTGTTTTGTTGCACCCTTCAACTTCTTTTCATTGTAGCCTTAAATAGGGTAGGCTAGGGTATCATGCAGCTAGGAGGAGAATCAATGGCGAGGGATGAGTCCTAGAAACCAATGGCTAGGAGAGAGTCCTAGTTCTAGGGTGATTGCAATGAATATGAGATTTGAATAGGATTAAAAATAATCTCCATAGCAATTCTAGTTAGATTTGGATTGGGCTAGAAGTTTAAATGAGATTTGACACAATCTCATTTGATATGAACTAGATCTCATCTCTCCTCCTTTTGACTTGGTCCACCTTGCTTTGTGAATAGCTCTTCCTTTCTCTTCCATTTTGCAATATAAATAGCAATTTCTCCACCGTTTGACTTATTCATCTCTTTGAAGAATTACCGACTTTTGCCATTCCTGAAACACACTTAGAACACACGTTAAATAGTTCATACATATTTGTTATCATCAAACTAGAGATCCTAGATCGTTGCTTCCAACATGTTGAGTATTGGACTTCTCCCTACTTGGTGTTAATGATGAGGAAACATAAATACTTGTGACTAATCCCCTATTTACAGTTAATCTATTGCCTAAGCATATCTTGAAGATCAATTAGCAATGGATGTCGCTTAAAGATCAATGAAAGCAAGGAAAGTGGATTGGATGATCATGTAAGGACCATCTACCTTGCAATACTAACAACAAACACTCTAGAGGGGGGTGAATAGAGTAATGTCAATAAATTGTGCAATTAAAATTAAGCTTACAAATGCGGAATAATAAGTGCAAGAGGAATTAATCAACACAATCAATCCAAACACAAACACAAGAATTACCCTGGTTCTCCAAACTTGGGTACGTCCAGCCACACCAATATCCACTATAATTCTCATATAGAGAAGTGAATACAATCTCACACAGAGATACCTCACACAGAGGATTTGGATTCTCACACAGAGAAATCCTCACCCTCACACAGAGAGACCTCACACAGAGGATTTAGGATTCTCACACAGAGAAATCCTTGATTTCACACAGAAAGACTTAAGCTCTCACACAGAGAGATCTCAAACACAGAAGGTTATACTCTCACACAAAGAGTAACTAGCTCTCACACAGAAAGCTAGGGTTTCAATGAAAAAACAAAGTAAAACAAATACTCTTACCTATGCCTTGAGATGTACTTACTCATAAATGAATGAAATGCATGGAAGAGGATTTCCAAGTGTTGAGATATGCTTGAAAGCACTTGGATGAATTTCCTTGAGCTGGACTTCAATACATGAAGATGAATGAGAGCTCTAGAGAGGGAATTGATGGAATTGAGGAAGTTTGTGAGTTGATTAAGGATCCATTGAGATATTCAATAGCATCAAGAAGTATAAGAGATGGCAGCACACTCATATATATATGAACCCTATATCAAACCCCAAAACCTAAGAAAACAGCCAAAGAATCAATTCTGCAACGGCTAGAAACTGGGCGAAAACGACAGGAACAGTCGACTGTTGATCAAAAGACAGTCGACTGATCAACGGCTAGAAAATATCCAACGGCTATAATCTGAGCCATGACAGTCGACTGATGAAGTCGATACAGTCAACTGTAAACAGGACAGGCGCCTGTAAATCCTTCAGCAGGTGACTGCTGCAGGGGATGGAATAAAACAGAGAGCTGTACTCTTTCTCCAGTTAAGCACACAGGCGACTGATGTCAATAATATAGTCGACTGTCTATTAGTCAGGCGACTGTAAAACCTTAATCAGTCGACTGCTGTATAAGATGGAGAAACAACATAGAGATGCAGAGAATGCACTTACGCTATACAGGCGACTGATGACCAATCTATATATGACTGTAAATATACAGGCGACTGTAAACTGACCAGTAGTCGACTGTGCATAAAGCTCAAGTTTGAGTCAATTGAAATGTTGACTTGAGCTGTGCATATCAGGCGACTGTAGAAGGATCGACAGGCGACTGGAAATCACCCAGTCGACTGTGTTTCCTTCAGCATGCGACTGATGGAAAGCCAGAGACTCCAAATGAGTCTTTGGACAGAGTGAACCTATTGGGTTGGATTCTATGATAATCCTAAGGCTCACTAAGATGGTTAAATGCATATGCATGAATGAGTAAACCAGCTAACAAGGCATTATATTAATGCTAGACTCAAAAGAGAGAGAAAGCAATAAAGTAAATTACATGGATTACAATGCTTTCCTTAGAGTCTAAGTCTTCAATCTTGATGCCTTGATTGCTCTCCATCATCTCCAAGCTTTGGCACTCCTTGAGTCCAAGCTTTGGCTCTTCTCCACTTGATGTCCATCCTTGCACCAAGTGATTAGTCTTCAAGAAAGATATTCTTGAAATAAAACTGAGAGACTAAAACATGAGAGTCATTAGCAACAACATAATGTTGTGATCATCATCAAAATAAGATTGGTATGAAACACCAATACTCAACAGATCAAAGATGATGATTGAAGCTCCTAGAAGACTTTAAGCCCACATGTTGGATAGAAGAGAGAGTTCTACAAATGTAATTTTCTTTTTCTCTTCTAGTATGTAGCTTAGAAGTAGAACTATGTTGGAGCACACACACACACACATCTTCATTTCAGTCTTAGGAAATCATTAGAATACTTTTCCTTTGACTCCAATTCAATTTTTCCAAGCATGTGCAATTTATGATTTCAACCGTCGACTGCTGAACATTTTACAGTCGCATGTCTCAAAACAGTCGACTGTGTTTTGTTCTACAGTCGCCGGTTATGCACATACTTAATCAGTTGATTTTTGGGCTTTCTAAGCTTTAACTCTTTCAGGCGACTACTATACATTTTACAAGCGCATGTCCAAGAGACAGTAAACTGTGATTTGTTAATCAGTCGCCTGTCTTTCTTCAGCCCAAGATCATTCTCAGTTTCATCTGGCCAGTCGACTGGTGTTGTATTTACAGTCGCCTGTCTAAGGTATAGTCGACTGTAAATACTTCAACAATCGCATGTCCATGATTCTTCTGCAGAACTTGCTCTCTGGAATGTTTAACATTTTAGTGCTAGTCAACTGATGTTGTATTTACAGTCGACTGTCCAATGGCATAGTCGACTGTCAATGCTTCAACAGTCGTCCGTCTTTGAGCTTCTCTGCAGACTCAACTCTGTGGAAAATGTCAGTGTTTGTGACAGTCGACTGATGTTGGTTTCACAGTCACCTGCTCATGGCACAAGCTCCTGTGTGTTCCACATCAGTAGCATGTCCTGTCTTCCCAGTATTTTCCAAGACTTTCTCAACTTACCCAAATTGCGGCCAGTCGCTTGTAGAAGGAATTACAGTCGCCTGTTGGATTTACAGTCGACTGTATTCTCTTCATCAGTCGAATGTCCACGTGGTAAGTTACCATTTGAATTCTCACCTACCCTATGACACAGTGCAGCAGTCGACTGTGTTTTGTTCAAAAGTCGACTGTCGTGTGTGCAAAATCTATCCGTTGGCTTTTTCTCTATGGATTTCAAATGGGGGTTTGGGGATTCTGCTTTAGGAATTTGAGAAACATATAAAGGAAGGCTCTACTGTTCCATTGAGAGGTTACGCATTTTGATTCACTCATCTATTGAAACCCTAAGCTTTCAATCTCAAGCTCTCAAATCCTAAAGCCGTAGAATTCCTTTTTTTTCAATCTCTTGCTCTCCAACCTAGAACCAAAGAGAAATCTTCTAGGCAATTGGTGTTGTCAAGAGAAAGGGCTTTTCTCTCTTCCAAGAGAGACATTCAACACACAACCCACTTTCCTTCAAGTAATAATTCAAGGAATATATGATTGTAAGTGTTGAATTTCATTATTTCCTAACTTTCGTTATTTGATTAACTCTCGGGTTGTGAGAGTGTTTTGCTTACTACCAAGTTGTGGGAGTCAAGGGCATCGAGTGTACTTCGATTTCACTTGTAGGGTTGCTACAAGTGGGTTTTAAGGAAACCTCAAGTCAGGGTTCTAACTTGATTATCCGGTGGTATCCGCGTGGAAGGGACGTAGGATTACTAGGAACAAGTCGGGAGTTGACTTGGGTAATCCGAACCCTTGAAACATCATTGTGTTTGCATTGTTTCATTTTAGGGTTTATTTTCAATCCGCATTAATTGTAGGTTAGGAATTTAATTTGGTGTAATTATAATTTTAAATTGTATAAACACTATTCAACCTCCTTTTACTGTTTTCCTCATATCCAGGGACCTTACTCTCGTATCTTCGTAGCTCAAACTACAAAATAGACCTCATAGTCATGGTCCTTACGTTGATACGAACCCATGGCTATGTTTTCGTAATTTTTCGGAGTCGTTTAACTTCAAGGGCAAAATTGTAATTTTGTTACTAAATTTTACTAATTACCTTTCCCTAATCACCTTTTAAACTATCCTAATTACCCTTAATTACCACCACCAACCCCCTAACATGGTAGCCAATGTGATACACCGTAAACCCTAAAATCCACACTTAGTCAAAAACAGCTAACAGCTAACCTAACATCATTAATTCCCATTGACTAATTACATTTTTTTAAATATAATTAACAATTATTTAAACATCATAACTCTCTTCCCCGTTCAAAACTCAACCCAGGAGAGCCCGAACCCTCCCCCCACTCCGACTCCTCCCCTCTCCCTCCACGCTCACCGTCGACCTATCACCGCTGTGAGCTTCCCGTCCAACGCCGCATGCCCAGCCACTCTCCTCTCCCCTGTCTTTGACCCGACACTCCGGCGAACCCCGAGATCCCCTCCTCCCATGCTCCCCCTGTTGGATATGGACGACATAAATACACCCATGAGGGGATGTATGAGGGTATACGGACCTCAGATGTCGCGTGCACGAAGGCGTGCGCGAAGGGAACCTTTTCTCGTGTGAAAAGGACCACTCGATAAGTGGAAAAAGCCACTCGATAAGTGGAAAAGGCCACTTTATAAGTGCAAAATGGCACTTGATAAGTGGATAAATAAGAAGATAAATGAATGTGCTAATATAGGCTAATAAGCTTATAATTGGTTATTTCCTACAATAACCACCCCTAAAGCCTATAAATAGGACCCAAGGGTAAGGCATTCATTCACACTTTCCATGCCATAAGTTTGCATAAGGCATCCTTATGTTCTTCTTCTCCCTTCCATTAAAATCCTCTTCTAGTTAGAGATTTAGGCGGTGAAACTCTGCTTCGATCCTCCGTGACGAAGTATCGACTGTTGTGGCGAATCCGAGGGCGAAGTTCCGAGATTACCGTGCCGCGTACGCAAGCGTAAGTCTCAACTTCATTTATCGATCCTAACGTTGTTTTGACAGGATCCTTCATTGGTATCAGAGCCATACGGATTCGCTCCGGTCAGACCGTCGCCCCGTCGAAACTATGAACGGGTCGTTGTCTTTTTCACGAATGGGTATCCTACCATTATGGATATGGTAGGAACACTTCGTGACGGAGAGAATGCAGCGGTTGTTCTTTTCACGTTAGGGTCTCCTACCATTACGGATATGATAGGAACTCTCCGTGACGGGAAGAACCGACCGTTCATATCGTCAAGCTCGATCTCTTCATGGATGCTGAGTCTCCATTCATAGGGAATGTGAACTCTCTTCATGTGGAGCGCGTAGTTTACGAATTTTAAAGTATGTTAATTTTTCATTTTGGCACACGACCATTAGAGAATAACTACTTTCTCGACGAACGGGTGCTTCATCGAGGAAGAAGATGGTAGTTATTCCCATCGGGGAAGATAACTTTTGGTGCATGATCACCATGGCCAAATGGGCTATGGAGGCAACGCATCCCCCCTCCTCATGCGGAGGGGGGTTGGCTACGGCCAATAACCACCACGGCCACCCCTTCGGCGGGGGTGTGCGGCCAACCCCATGCAAGGGGGTGGCCGGCCATGGCCATATGGGCCATGGCCGGCCAAGGCAACAAGACCATGGCCCGGCCATGGCCGGACCTAGCCGGCCATGGCCGGACCTGGCCGGCCACGGCCATGGCCCCCTGCCGTGGCCAAGGCCAGGCCTGGCCGAGACCAGGCCAGGGCCAGGGGCCCTGGCCGGCCTCGGCCAAGGCCAGGGGCCGGCCTGGCCGGCCCTGGCAGTGGCCAGGGCCTGGCCGGCCCTGGCCTTTGCCAGGGCCATGGCCGGCCCTGGCCCTGGTCGGCCCTGGACGGCCTCGGCCAGGGCAGAGGCCCTGGCCGAGGGGCCATGGCCCCTGGCCGGCCAGGGCAGAGGCCCTTGACCGGCCCTTGGACAGCCCCGGCCAGGGCAGAGGCCCTGGCCAAGGGGGTGCCAAATAATTGATTGGTCGGTATTGGTCGACCAATTCGGGATTATTGGTCGACCAATTTAGCCAGAGGCCTTCACAATGGTTTCGGCCCCGGCAACCTACAAGCCTAGCCCATACGGGGCCGACGGCAGTCGTCTGCGGCAAAATTCTCCAATATGGGGGAAACGCCTGGATCCATACGGGAGCCGGCGACGATAGTTTGCAGAAAAATCCCCAAAAGGGGGATCCGACCTTGGCACGGCTACGACTCATCCCGGCAAATGGCAGGAAGTGCCGAATATTTCACTAGTATCATAAGGGTACTAAGTTGAAATATACATTTTTTTTTTTGAAAAATACGTTTTCTAACGTTTTGAAAAATACGTTTTCAAAAACGCTTTTCCGCTGCAAAGTACTATAAGAGTACTTTTATTTGATAAAGTGATGGAGAAATACTGAAAGTTACTCTAGATGGTGATTGGAAACGTAGTGACCTTTCCGATTCTAGGGTAACATCTTCAGTATTTTTCGAAAGTAACTTATCAAATTATAAATGTCGTTCCAAGTGGGAGTTGAAATTAGAACTATCCAAATGGGATATTCTATTATCACTTCAAATGGGAATTATATTTTAAGAATTTTTCAATGCAATGTTTTTGATCAAACCTTCGGTTTTTTTGTGTCTTTTGCAGCATTTTAAAAGTAAAATGTCTTCTGCTTCAAAGAATATCGTCGCTGAGTTAAACAGAGGTGAAAAACTCAACGGTGATAATTACAAACTTTGGTCCATCAAGATACAATACGTTTTAGAGGAGCAAGAAGTGCTCGAAACTTTAAAGAACGTAATGATTGAACCCGAGTCGGGCACTACGGCCCAACACAGACGAGACAAGGAAGCTTTTGATGCTTGGTCTCGGAAGAACAAGATAGCATGCATTACGTTATTAAGCAGTATGGCTGATGACATAATGCGCATCTTCCGAGAGCATGACTTAGCCATGGACATATGGTCCAAGCTTGAGGAAAAGTTTGGTGGCACATCGGTGTCCAAACTTCGCGCCTTAACTATAAGATTCGATTCATACAAGAAACGTCCAGATCATTCCATGGGGAAACATCTGCGACATATGGCGAATCTTATCTCAGAGTTAAAGGATGCGGGTCATGTGCTCACTGATGAGCAACAAATCCAAGCAGTCATACGTTCCCTATCAAATGGGTGGGACCAAATGAAGATGCATCTCACTCACAATGAGAGCATCAAGACCTTCAACGATGTTTCCAAGCACCTCGAATTAGAGGAAGAGCGGCTTGCAGCTTCCAAGCCAAGTGCAGAAGTTCACATGGTTGCTAGTTCCTCACACGGGGGAAAGAAAAGGAAAGATCGTTCGAAGTCTACCAATGAACGTAATAAGCAACCTGAGTCTACCAAGAAACCCAAACATAAGGGTGGACACAAGAAATGGCTCAAGAAGAAAGACTTGAAGAAGATCAAGTGCTTCAAGTGCAACAAGCTCGGTCACTATGCTCGTTCGTGTACGAGTGGAGGCGACGAGGTAACTTGTAAATATACTAGTTACATATGTGTTTCTAGTTCAATATTTCTTGTGGAATCTAATCCATTTTGGATAATTGATTCAGGTGCCACCGACCATATAGCAAGGGACAGACGGTCCTTCGTGGAGTATCACCGGATACCCCAAGGAACGAAGTGGATCTATGTAGAAAACAACACACGTGTTGAAGTGAAAGGCGTTGGGACTTGCAAGCTAGTCTTGGACAACGGCCGCACTCTCCTACTTCATGATGTCCTCTTCGCTCCAGATATTCGAAGGAATATAATTTCTGTGGTCGTGTTAATGGGTCTTGGCTATAACTGGTTTTTTCATGATTGTAATGTGGACTTAAGTTGTAATAATACTCTTATTGGTACTGGGTTTGTATTTAAAGGATTTATTGTAATGAGTACAATGTATGATTCCTCGTGTAATGAAAATTTCCTTATTGCAAATTCTAAGACTTATGAGTCTGATGTGATTTGTTGGCACGCAAGGCTTGGTCATATTGGACCAACGCGTATGGATAGACTAGCCAAACGTGGCCTTCTATCCAATGTTTCAAAGGTTGAAATGTCGACCTGCGAACATTGCCTAGTGGGGAAATCTTGTCGCAAGCCGTTTGGAACCGGCACAAGGGCTGAGGTTCCATTACAGCTTATCCATTCGGACATATGTGGTCCGATGAATGTCAAGACAAGACACGGGAAATCCTATTTCATCACTTTTATTGATGATTTCACCCGATTCGGACATATCTATTTGATATCCCACAAAAGTGAATCATTGGCTTGCTTTAAAAACTATATGAGTTTAGTGGAGAATCAATTAGATCGCAAGATTAAGGTCTTGCGAACCGATAGGGGTGGTGAATATCAATCAACAAGTTTTAAGGAACTTTGTGATGAAAAAGGCATAGTACATCAGGTAACTATGCCTTATACTCCTCAACAAAACGGTGTTGCAGAAAGGAGAAATAGGACTTTAATGGAAATGATCCGTTCAATGATGGCGCAAGCTAACTTGCCAATCACCTTTTGGGGTGATGCATTATTGACGGCCGCTTTCATTTTAAACCGCGTACCCTCGAAATCAGTTAGCTCCACTCCTTATGAGTTGTGGAACCAAAGGTCTCCTGACTTAAACATTTTGAAACCTTGGGGTTGTGCATCCTACGCACATATTTCCTCCCATAAGTATGGCAAACTTGGGCCAAGGGGAAGGAAATGTATCGTTATACGATACGTAGAAAACTCCAAAGGTTATGTTTTTGTTAGTCAGGAAGACAATGGTGGGCTAATTGAGTTTGAGTCGAGGGATGTCACTTTCTTGGAAAACGAGTTTCCAAGACAGGACGAGATAAGTCAGGACTTATCTCTATTTGAGATTTATGATCAAGAAGGATTACCTCATTCGAGTGGGAGAATTCTTGGTGAAAACGAAAATACGTTTCAACCTTCACCAATGGATTATACGAATGACGATTATCCTATTCCATACGGGAATAATGATCCAAGTGGGAGCAATTCTAACGACATTCCAAGTGGGAGTGATATTAGAATTGATCTAAATTCGAGTCAACAATGACTTGAAGAATCTCAAATACGACGTAGTAGGCGTACAAGGTTGGCTCCTCTAAGATTTGAGGATGAATTTCCGCAAACCTTTATGACTTTACTACAAGAAGATGACGAGCATGCTACTTTCAAACAGGCCGTATCTTGCCCTGCTAAAGACAAATGGATGGAAGCGATGCAAGAGGAGTTATAATCCATGAAAGTTAACCTGGGACTTAGTTGACTTACCCAGAGGACATAGAGCTATTGGGAACAAATGGGTTCTCAAGATCAAGCATAAGGCTGATGGCTCTATTGACAGATATAAAGCTCGCCTTGTCAAGAAAGGTTTTACGCAACAGGAAGCGATAGACTACGAAGAGACCTTCTCACCTGTTGTTCGTTTTACCTCGATTTGCCTGATTCTGGCAATGGTAGCTTGCTTAGACCTCGAATTACATCAAATGGATGTAAAGACTGCCTTTCTCAATGGAGAATTGGACGAGGAGATCTATATGGAACAACCAACAGGGTTTGTAAAAGAAGGAAACGAACATAAGGTTTGTAAACTTCTTAAATCCATATATGGTCTTAAACAATCCTCGAGGCAATGGTATATACGATTTCAAGAAGTTGTCTTATCAAATGGTTTTACCATGCTTGATGAAGATAACTGCGTATATATCAAGAGGATTAAAAGCAAGTATGTTATCATGTCTCTATATGTAGATGACATTTTAATAGCCGGAAACGACAATGGCTTTGTGGTGGATATCAAGGCTTGGCTTTCATCAGTTTTTGAGATGAAAGACATGGGAGAAGCCGCATATATCCTTGGAGTTAAAATTTCAAGGAATCGTTCGAAGAAACTTCTTTCTCTTTCACAGGAGACTTATATAAAGAAGGTTCTAGAACAATTTAATATGCAGGACTGCAAGTCCATTGATACTCCTATAAGCAAAAGCGATAATTTATGTCTGAAATCATGTCCTAAGAACCAAAAGGAGAAAGAGATTATGGAAAAAGTTCCATATTCCAGTGCAGTTGGTAGTCTTATGTACGCTATGATGTGTACAAGACCAGACATCTGTTTTGCCGTTTGAATGGTAAGTCGTTACCAATCCAACCCAGGGCAAGTACACTGGAAAGCGGTTAAGAGGATAATGCGGTATCTCAAAGGAACTGCAGACTTTGCTTTATGCTATCAAGGAAATGCCTTGAGGCTCGAAGGCTACACTGATGCTGATTGGGTGGGTGATCTCGATGAGCGACGATCGACCTCAGGATATGTTTTTCTACTCGGATCTGGTGCAATATCCTGGAGTAGCAAGAAACAATCCTGCATCGCACTTTCAACTATGGAAGCCGAGTTTGTAGCATTTAGCATGGCAGTCCAAGAGGCTGTTTGGCTTAGGAAATTCTTAGACAGGCTAATTGATGCAAGTGACTCAGGTGCTGTACCTATACACAGCGACAGTCAAGCATCTATAGCTTATGTCAAAGATCCTAAATTCCATTGTAAGACCAAACACATTGATATCCGCTACAAATTTGCAAAAGACTATGATAAGACCAAGAAGGTGGACATAAGGTACATATCTACGCATGAGATGATAGCGGATCCGCTCACGAAGGCGATCCCCAGAGATGTGTTTTACAAACACTTATCATCCCAAGGATTGCGTAAGAGCTGAGTTGTACCAATGTAAATTCCCATGTCTGTAAATGATCAAATTTAATAAAAGAATATGTTCTTTTTCAAACATTGCATATGAATTTCTTGAGAAATGTTTGTGTACATTTTTGAAATCTCAGCTATACTTTCTAGTATATCGGACAGATTGAGGTTGGCTCTCTCACATGAGCAACCGCCTTATTCTATCAGACGGATAGAATAGAGATGAGACCTGTTTAAAGTCAAAATCATCAGAAGGATGATTTAGAGTCATGACTTTAACAAAATGGTCGCATGAAAGATCTGCATCATATGGATGCTTACAGAAGATCTAAGAGGATTTTGAAATCATATCTGTCTAAATGCGGGATGTGAGTCCAAAGGATTATTTGAGTAGAAAAAGGGACTCAAAGTTAGACATTGTGGTGTCTGATCATCATCCTTACAACATCATTGAGACATACGCTCCCTGGGAAAGGAGCGATGTTGTAATACGTATTCATACTGCGTATGCATTTTTTTGACCATTGGGTTAGAATAGTAAATAAGTTTACTATTATGTGAGACCCAAAGACCACATGGGTCTTAATTCATTACCCTTATGGACTCTAATTGGTTCCTTTAGATTTGACCGGGTGATTGCTATCTTAGCATGTTTCTTATGGACTATGGTTAATTCAGTCCGGCGGGGCATGTTAGAAAATCAAGTCAAGTCAAGATCGAAAGGATCGCAAGAAGAGGAAGATTAATTTCGCATTCACATTTGGACTTTAAAGATTCAAAGCTGGCCAGCCAATTGCAATCCAGATGGGATTCAATTGTTGAATATAAAGTATAAGAAATGTGAAGAAATAATCTAGGGTAAAGCATGCGTTGATCTACTCAACTTTGCACCTCGAGGAGTGTTGTGTATCTCTAACAAGTGCACAACAGCGAACTCTATGCGCATGACGGTCACACGGCCTATTTTTCGGTATGATAAACAGAAGAGTTAGAGGAAAATAAGTTTCCTTACAATCCCCTCAAGTGTGAGTGGGAGATGTTGGATATGGATGACATAAATACACCCATGAGGAGATGTATGAGGGTATACGGACCTCAGATGTCGCGTGCACGAAGACGTGCGCGAAGGGAACCTTTTCTCGTGTGAAAAGGACCACTCGATAAGTGGAAAAAGCCACTCGATAAGTGGAAAAAGCCACTTTATAAGTGCAAAATGGCACTTGATAAGTGGATAAATAAGAAGATAAATGAATGTGCTAATATAGGCTAATAAGCTTATAATTGGTTATTTCCTACAATAACCACCCCTAAAGCCTATAAATAGGACCCAAGGGTAAGGCATTCATTCACACTTTCCATGCCATAAGTTTGCATAAGGTATCCTTATGTTCTTCTTCTCCCTTCCATTAAAATCCTCTTCTAGTTAGAGATTTAGGCGGTGAAACTCTGCTTCGATCCTCCGTGACGAAGTATTGACCGTTGTGGCGAATCCGAGGGCGAAGTTCCGAGATTACCGTGCCGCGTACGCAAGCGTAAGTCTCAACTTCATTTATCGATCCTAACGTTGTTTTGACAGGATCCTTCACCCCCTCCCCACTCTGACTACGCATCCCACCAGTAGACAGCCGCCAGCGACGCCGCTTCGACCTTCCCCGCGTCCAACCCCACCATAGCCTTACCTCACCACTGCGAGCTCCCCCAACCTCCGACGACGGCCCCTTGCCGTTCTCAGTCTGTCGACAAACACCCCCTTCAGCAGATCGCCGTCGCTGCGCACTCCTCGCTGTCGCTACCTTCGCCCGGAGCTCCCCTCCCTCATCGCCGCTTCAACCATCTCCTCCAAAAACTACTCGCCACCAAGTCGCTGCCCTCTGCCATCGACTTCCACACGCAGGAGCACGAGCCTGCCCCATTTCGCTCACCCTTCCCGTCGTCACCGCCGTCTATCATTGCCACCGGAACCCTGCCGCCACCGCCAGCTCCCCTCCGACCCCGCCACCCTTCAATGCCTCCGTCGTCGCCGCAAAACCAAGCGTGCACGTGAGCTGTGAAGAAGAACGAAGAGAAGAGGGTGAGTTACGTATTTTATACGTATACGTATATACACCGTATTTTATATGTATATATTATTATATATTTAATGTTGAGCGTAATAAATTCGTAATAAATGTTATGTGTCAGAAAAATACGAGACCAGGCCCAGAAAATCAGAAACGATGAAGCAGACTCATTGGCAATAGTTTTATCGCCAAAAGGAAAGTATATCTCCCACAATGATTTTTCAAAGGAAAAACTTAATAAAGCCAAATTCGCTTTAAAATTCATTTCATGAGATTTTCACGTACACTAACGTATGATAAAAATATTAGTTAATACGATCTTTTGACCCCTTGTTGGAAGAATTCTGACGTACGATTTGCCCTAAATAAATCTTTGAATATATGTCGTAAAAATGCTTTCTTGATTTAAAATTAGTTTTTGGCACTTTTAAATTGTTTAAAAATGCTTAGTAATTATTTAACAATCTTGAAAACTACCTACTAGCCTTAGAAAAATATTTTAAGCCTAATTAAACTCATTTGCTTAGTTAAAATTATTTCTTGCTCATTCTCTTATACTATTACGAATTTTCACGTTTTCATTTAATTGTTAAATTGAGTCGTGAAGTCGTGAAATTTTATGAGGCTATTATACGACTGTTGAGACACCATGGAACCATTGTACGCATCTACTGATGCAAATGAACTCAATATAAATGAATGGAAGATGGAACTTTAATATAAATGAATGGAAGATGGAACTTCAATATAAATAGATAGTACACGTCCTTTTGACCCGACACTTGACTTGACCGTAGGATTGGGGTAGTTTATGATCATAAGTGTTACGGAGTGACTGGATGCACCCATACCGAACACAGCCAACACATTGCGGAGGTTAGAGCTTGACCGTCGCCATATAGGATCGGTGAGCAGCGCCGGTATTGGCCCCCGTCGCAGGGCGCATGTTAGTCATCTCTCGTACTCTCGGACATGGACTTATCACTAGAATAGATTGGTTATTAAATATTGTTCTAACCTCTTTTTCTATAGGTTGCTGAAAACATTACAATTACGTTATTAAATGTTAAAATTTTTACAGGTTGCTAATCGTATTGCCAATTGCTATCAAATGATTAAATTGCCGCAGGTTGCAAATTGCTGCAAATGTTTAACTGATATAATCTTTTAAAATTAAACTTATTACTTGTGTTTAACTCTTTTTAAATTAAACTTATTGCTTGTTTTTAAAGTTCAGCATGGTTCAATTTTAAATATCTAATGTTTTTGTTTTGGAGATTATCTTGCCGAGTAAACCTCGCTTACGGACATTTCACTTTGTTGTTTTACGAAATGTTTGTCAGGTATAGATAGTGAGTTCACTGAAGACATTGCTGCATAAGTCAAGCTAGTGCTCGAAGAATACGTGGAGTACCTATCCGCGGAAGACTATACGTTTACCTTCGCGACTGCACCTTTAAATATTTGAAATAATATAATTTGTGTACTTTGTTTGTATTGGTCATGCTAGGCCCAAGATGTATCTTAATTATTGTACGCTGGATATGTAATAATGTTGTTTGAACTGCTTCTTAAATTTGCGTACAAGGACCTGTAATTTCTACACAGACGCTTAGTGTGTTTAAGCCAAGGAGGAAGAAAGAAAAGGAAAGAAAAAATACTCCTCCTTGTTTTAAGCACACCGCGGACACGCTCGCGTCCTTGCTCTCGGTAGAAATGGGAAGCAGGGCGTGACAGTTAACAATCAACTCCAGTAACAGTGCCTAACTAGAGACAACCCAAAACTTTACAATCATGTGGCATCCAAAGATTTCCATATACCATATTATACTAGCCCTCAAATACTTTTACCATAACTTTAGATTCAAAAAGTTTATAAACAACTTTACAAGTCAAAAGTACATTTAGCACAACTCCACTGTCTAGATAGGCTATAAGCTTGAGACTCATCTATCTATCTTACAAAAGAGGGATGTCCACCTAGGATTGTCCTAGGTGGACATGTTTGTCCCAGTCACAAGTTGACTAGGAAAAACCCCCCAAAAAACCTAAAGTCACTTATTTACATGGTTGCCATTCCCCCCGGAAAACCCAAAACCCACCCCACGTCACTTATTTGCATGTTTGCCTTTTGCACCTTTTACATCCCGACGATACCGACACGCCCACCCACACTTGTCGCTCATTTACGGATGTGTGCGTGCATCACATCCTATTCGTGTACTTTTTTTCCGTGCTATGCACTTTGTACAGTGGATATTTCTATTCTATTATATAAACAAGGGATGTCCACCTAGGTGGACATGTTTGTCCCAGTCACAAGTTGACTGGGACAAAACCCAAAAACCAAGGCACAAGTTTACTTGGTTGCCATTTCCCCTACAAAACCCAAAACACACACCCACACAACCATTTATTTACATGGTTGCCATCCCCCTCCCCCCCCCCCCCCAAACCCAAAATACACATACCCAAACCACTTATTTACATGTTTGCCTTTTGCATCTTTTACCTCCGACAATACCGGCACATCCACCCACACTTCTCGCTCATGACTAAGCAGTAAGATGAACTCGTCGCACTCCAGACTACTTCTTGCATATATCAACACATACAAATGTTACAGTTATGATTATGGTTTTGAAATTTGGATGAGGGTTATTGTTGTTGACGGTGTAGATAGATGAAAGGTAGAAAGAAGACGATGAACTGTGGTTTTTTTTGTGTGCTATAAACTGAAAAAAAACTAATTTTACTCTCTTTTTACCACTCTTTTTGCAACAAAAATCCAAACTAAAGCAAAAGTTTTTTTAATCGACTGAATGTTTTTTATTTCAAACTAAATAAAAAATAAACCCTAAATCTAAAAGAAAAATAGGAGGAAGAAGAAGAAGCTGGAAGCCTAAATCTAAAGGGAAAATAGGAAGATGAAGATGAAGGTGGAAACAATAGAAAATTTAGATCTGATACCAAAATTATCAGGGACGCAAAAACAGAAGGGTTTAACACTAAGAATGTGTGTTGGAATTAAGAAGGAATTAAATTAGGGTTTTCTAAATTAAAAGATGAAGATCAGATCAATCATCGACTTCAACACTTGGAGCTTTTGAAATGGAATCATCATAAGCTGGACAAATGTGAAAGAATAAGCTGCTATTTAATCTCCAGCTATTGAGCCAAGTGGGAAAGAATGAACTCTTACTGTTCTCGTAACCCGGTGCCGAAAGCCAAAGCTGACTTTCACGAATAAAGCCCGGTAAGGTTACCTGTGTTCTTCACGGCTAACTGATGTTCACCTAGTGGCACGATCGCTCTTTCACGTTCGCACTTTCAGGAAAGAATCCCTGCCAGCACTCTTTACTCTGTATGTACCTATGGTACGACTGAAATGACGTGACAAATCAAGACCCGGAAAGGAGAAGGGCCGGTGGTGGGCATTTGGGAAAGTCGGGCCGATCGGATGTCTTCATTCAAGCGACGGTACAGAGAAAGAACGAAACGAAGTGAGAGGCCGGGGGGCAGGGAAAAGAGTCGAGTTGATAAGGCTCGACGACCGGGAGAAGCAAAACGAAATCAGGATTTGGCCGAAAAAGATGCAACGCTATGGATACCATGACTGATCACCATCGAGAAAGAAGAATTTCTCTAAATCACTTCGGGTCTCCTTAAGTCCCATAGGTTTGTTGATCCTGTAGAATCTGACCCATTTTCTTTTCCGGTGGCCCATGGAAGATTTTTTTGTCGGAACTCAAGCCTACTTGCATAGCTCACCTACTTTCTCACCTTGCATGCAAAAACATTCAGTAATCATAAAATTTATAAACTCAAATTTCTTTATTCAATATTTCATAATGAAAAGTTCAAGTATGCACTCATATTTATTGTAATTTTTCTTTATTCAATATCTTGTAATAAAAAGTTCAACCACTTCTTCATATTTATTAAACAAATAAAATTCTGTCAAAACTCATACTCAGAATACTCAGACTGCTAATATGACCCAAATTCTAGAATAACATAAAATAAAACACCATCTGTTGGCCAATGTGAAGTCACGTGTACTTTTTAAAAAAGAAACTCAAAAGACTCAGAAGGGTAACGGTGAAGGACTCAATAAAAGAAATACAGAAGAACTCACTAAAAATCTAAATCAATTCAAACTCCTAAAAAACATCAAAATCTTTTTTTAATCATAAATACATTCCTCAAAACCAAAACTCTAAAAAATTGTCGAAACCTTGTTATGGATCATTTAACAAGGTAAAATAAACAAGTCACAGCTAAATAAGAAGAAGAAGGGCTGGCATCATAATTTCGTTGTGCTCACATAACCCAGCTGTCTGCCCACAAAATACAAGCAGCAATTAGAGAAGCTAATTGCATGTATCTTGAAATTTGTAACTTGTTGGTTCTTGTTGCAATCTAAAGCAAACTCACCTGCCAGATCAAAGTCACAAATAATTGAGCAAAATAGGGTTCATAATCTTCAGGAAAGTGATACAACAATCTTGCCGAATTTAAAATCTCAGTTCACTACTTTAATTGCAACGGTGTTTCATTCTTTAAAACCGAACATGACATCCAAAATTACAGTATCATATGTGAAACACAATCCATTTGATGCAGACATAATTAGCTTAACAAGACATGAAGTTTCTCACATTCACATTAGTAAAGATGCAGATAACCCCTTGATGTAGCAACGAATTCACAACAATCAAGTACAACAGTGTGCTACAGACAACAGATACTCCTACAGAAATACCAACAAGTTAAGCCAAATGAATAATTTATTGTCCAACTTTATATAATTGGCCGGCTCAAACTTATAAAATTTTATAATCAAAGAGTGCAGTTGATTGTACATTAAAAATAGCTTTGATCTGAGCTGTATTGGAAAGAAGACCCATCTTATTGAAGTATGAGCTACAGTCGTTCGTTAGGTGTCTGCATTTCCAGCAATATGTCATCCTCCCCTAAACCGCTTTCACCATCACTGATTTCATCACCATCGCTAATCTCATCAGAAGAAGTGATGCCAGTCTCATCTCTCTTTGCATATTTCTCACAATATTCTGTTAGCAAGGTAATAAATAATAATAAAATCAATATTTGCCAAAGAATTATTATTATTAGTAGATGATAAGGGCAATCAGCAAAGCACATAATGGAACAAGGAAATAAAGGGAAGCAGAAAAGAAAGAGCAGGAGAAGAGTTTATTCAGAGATAAAAGGACAGTGAGCAGAATTTACAGGTTTTGTTTGGTGGTGGTTTTCATCGAGGTTGTCTAAATCATGAAGATTTACAATGGCAAATCTTCCTCAAATAAATTTCTTTTTAGACGTACCTAATTGGCGAACATGATAGATCTAATACATTTTTTTTGATACATATAGATCTAATACATTTGGAATGACTTCAAAGAGTTCCAGTTTAACGGAGATATTAATACCATATTATGGTGTATCATCTATTATACATTTGAGGGAGGGTGATATGACGTTTGTCCAATGTGGCATCCAAAGAGGGATGCCAAAAGAAAACCTACCAAAAGTCCTGTTATTTACATGTTTGTTGTTGCCTTTTCATGAACCCAAAAACCCCTCCATCTGCAGAGCTGACCTGAAGACCTGAATACCCGAAAAGCTTACTTGAAGACATGAAGAGCTGACCTAATTTGCAGAACTGAAGAGCTAACTTGACATGAATACCTGTAGATCTGACTGGAAGACATGAGGACCTGCCTGAAGACATGAAAAGACCTGAAGACCTGGAGGAAGACCTGACTGGAAGACATGAAGAGAAGACATGACTGGAAGACCTGGGGAGCTGACATGGAGATCTGTAAAGCTAACCTGAAGACATGAAGACATGAAGAGATGACCTGACCTGACCTGAAGACATGAAGACCTGGAGAGCTGATCTGACTATAAGACCTGAGGACCTGACTGTAAGACCTGATGACCTGACTGGACTGTCTATTTTAACTTTGAACCCCCACGTTGTTTGCACGTTCCTCTCTACTTTTCTTCTTTTTACCTCCAGATGATACCCACCCACACCCACCCACAATTAACTCTCTTTTTCCAGTTGCAAGCAGGCCCCCGCATCCTATGCGGGTTTTTTCTTACGTCACTGTGCACTATGTGCACGAGTTATTTCAAATATATTATACAATTGATGGATGTTTTTGAATGGGTTTGCTGACTAGGACAAAAGAGTTAAAAGAAAGATGGTTAGGATTTAATTTTGAGACATCGATGGAGATAGGATTTTGAGAAAATTTTAGGGAAAAAAGCTTTGCATTTTGAGAGGAACTCTTTGGAAGGAAACCGAAATCATTCAAATTTCTCTTCATTGCAATCATGTCAAAATAGTGGGGTGGCATATGCAGAGAGAGCAACAACTCCCTCCCTCCCTCCCTCTCTCTCAGACACCGGCAAAGGGCGGATGCCATCTCTCTCTCTCTCTGTGTGTGTGTGTGTGTGCGTGTGTGTCAAAAAAAAGCATATGCAGAGAGAGCAACGACTTGCAAATCCCTTGATTGAAGGACATGTGTCTATGGGGAAACCACTAGAGGTGGATGAATAGTGTTTTATAAAAGTAAAAAGAAAATTACACCTAATTAAAATTCCTAATGCAACCAAAAGTGCGGAATGGAGATAATGAAAACCCAGAAAATACAGACGCAAACAAATGATATACCCTGGTTCGGATTTCCCCGAGTCAAATTCCGACTCCATGGAATCCTACTCCAGCAACCCATTAGCAAATTCTGCTAGTGATTAGTATCCACTAATATCACACTAGCCAAATACCTGCAAGTGTAAGTCTAATACACTTTCAACCACGACTTCCCACAAACCAGAAATGGTCCACTCTCACAAACCGAGTAATCTTCACAAGAGAGTATAGAAATTGATATACTTCAATGTGAAATAAATACATATTCATATGCCTTCCTAAGCCTTGAATGATCTCACTCAGAAGTGAAGGCTAGGTGTGAAATGTATGCTGTAATAAATGAGAAATGAGAGCACTTACAACTTGTCCAAACTGAGGAAGCAATGAATGCTAAAGATATAATCTTTTTACCCTTCAGGACAAGTGAGGAAGATGAAGCTTTTAAATGCAAGATGTAGCTTTGAATGCACTTCAATTACTAGGAGTGCATTTCTCGAGAAGAATGACACATTGAGACCACCGTGGTTGGCCGATATCTTCAAGGGTAACGATTTAAAGAAGTAGCTTGCACTTGGGGAGATAATCATAGGCTTCTTTCGATTTTGTTTCTTTTTGTGGCTAATATTTGGATCTAATGGTGTCTGGGGTTTTCGTTTTCGTTTTTGAATTTTTTTCTAAAAGAAATTTGGAGAGGCGCCTCTCCTTTGTCTCGAGGTCAGATTCCTTGATCTTTCATTTGTGTTCTATTTTATCTATAGAATTTTTTAAAATGTTGATTATCTATGTTTTCACCTTATATTACCACCTGATTCTAACGGTTTGATTACGATGTTGTCGCTTCTTGATTATATATGTTTGTCCCTAAGATTACCATTGGATTCTAGTTGTTTGATTAAGAGCAGATCAGTATAATCTACGGAGTCTCAGAGCTGGGGTTGGGTTTCTCAAGGTTTGATCATGAATTTATTCTTTCTGGTTTTAGTATCTCTGTTTTTATAAGAGTTAATTCGTTGGTGGGAATACACATCATTTTGGAATTTGCTGTAATTGGATTTTTCAATTTAGGTTTAGTGACGTAGTACAGAAGCGGGAAGGACTATATTATGGATTTGATAAATTTTCGGATCTCGTACACCGAAAATCTTTCAATCACCCACTCGCACACCTCGCAAGTGGAGATTCTTTGGACCTCTCACCCAGGCAATCAAGCACTCTCGTGTACACCAATGCAAAAGAATTAATTCTTGGTGAAACTAGAAGTTTACACCAAAAACTAATTTTAATTATTTATCGAAAAACTAATAAGTTTGCAGCCTTTATATAATCTTACAACTTGACTCCCTGAAACTAATTAGGACTAGAAATTCTAGATCACTTAAAATACTCAAATAAATAAAACTCTTAAAATAACAAAAAGACTCTAACTAATTAGAATTCTCTAAGAACTTAAATTGTATTACATATAAAATATTTTAAACTAAAAGAGTCTATCTCGAATTTGACATTCATCAGTCTTCCCAGCTTAAGAACTTCACCATCTTGTGAACGGCGATAGGCATAGCATAGCCATATAGAAATCAGTACTCTCTTAAAGCTGGAGAAGATGCCTCCATAAACTTTGAATTATAATAGTATATGGACTTGTAGACGAACATCTTCTGTGAAATTCTCCCAAATAGCAAAAAAGGTTAAAGCATATAGAATTTTCTTGGGATGTGGAGAATCTGGGATGACGAACTCAATATGCCTAATATCATCAAGCTTTTGTGAAATATTTGACTCAGTCACATCAGGATTGTAACTCAATAAATCTTGTCGAGAACTTGTAAGATGCATGCAAAGCCTCTTTGCTAGTTCTAGAACGAACCTCTCCAAGTAAACTATAATCATCTCGTTATCTATAACAACAAATTATTGTAAATTTCTATCTATTTCTGCATAGACTTTGATTATCATTGTTAATTACAAGAGTTTCACCAGTTTCGAGATGCAAAGCACTCAAATCAGATGCAACATGATCATAAAATGCACTAGGAACCAAGTCACAAACTAGCTCTAAGAAAAAGAGATTCACTAGAGGATGTATTAGTGGTGGTGGTGGTTCTTCAACCTTAGGCTTTTCTTTTATCTCTTTAGCGGTATTAGTTTCAGATTTAGTCATATTATCACCTGACCGCTTAAGTTGCTCCCCGGCTTTAAAGTAAATTTCATGTCTATGTGGGCTTTCATGGATTCCAAGTTTAAGGCTAGGTTATATTTTTACTGCACATGATCTACAATGTAGGGTAGCATCTTACGCCTAATGTCTGCTTTCAATGCAGAACAAAATCAAGTAAGGTAGATAGTGGATCTTCTTGTATTTCACTACTAACAAATATATCGTTGAACTTAGTCATGTGCTCATCAACAGTCATGCTTCCTTGACATAAATTGTTCAGTTTTTCTAATAGACGTTTTTATAGGAAGGTGGAAAATATTTTTCTTTAAATTTCATGTCAAAATTTTTGTTCTTTCGTCAATTAAACGTTTATGGCTTCTAGGCGAACTCATGTTTGATTTATGTCAGCTTTTAATTCTTGATTGTCGGCTTGTAGATCTAGATATATCTTTTGGAGCTGATTTTCTAGCCTCTGAATAGCATTATCATACATGTTTAATCCTAGGGTTCTGACACTATGCAATAACATGAAATGCCAATGATACGATCTGGTGGATCATATAAGCAAATCAATAAATTTAAAAGTGGAAAATGGAAAAGGTGGACTTTTTATAGAATAGAAATGCGAAGAACTACAAATAAAATGGGTTTCTTTCTAGACGAAACCATATCTCCTAGCTTTGAATGTCGGATCAAAGCCTAAGAACCTTCTCTTCGATGCCTAACAAGTTTCTTCACAAATCAAGCATAAGAAAATAACAAAGGCGGCTAGCCCTAATAAATAGAAAAGAGGGGATTTACTAATCTAGTCTGAAAAGACTAGAATACCCCTAGAGCCACTAAACCCACTACGCGATGATCCCGCGCCTCCTACGCCTCACGTAAGTCACGATAGGCGGTCCCGCATCCTCGGTAGACAGTGGGGTGGGTGGGTGCGTCCGCATCAATACCCCCCCTAAAAGAGCCACCTTGTCCTCAAGGTGGAAATCTGGAAACTGCTCCCGGACCACAGTCATATGCCTCCCACGTGGCGTCACAGTCGGGTAGGCCCACCAAGTAGATCAGCACATCCCTTTGCCGACCCGGTCCCTGACGAACTGCCCACATATTCAGAGGCTCCAACAGTACCTCCATGTCCTTAGTAAGTATAGGTGGCAGAGTAGACGAGGCTGACTGGTCCCCAATTGCCCTCCGAAGCTGCGACACATGGAACACCGGATGTATCGTAGAAGATGGTGGCAGGCGCAACATGTATGCCACCTTCCCAATCTTGGCCGCAATCTGGTATGGGCCGTAGTAGCGAGCTGCCAGCTTCTCATTCTGCCTCCGAGCTAACGTCTTCTGCCTGTAGGGTCGCAGCTTGAGATATATCATATCTCCCTCCTGAAAGTGGACGTCCAGCCGAGGGTCATCTGCCCGGGTCTTCATCACCTGCTGAGCCCTCAAAAGATGTCTGCACAGCTCCTCCAACATAGAATCCCTCTCTCCCATATAAGCCTCCACCTGCGACACCAGCGTCTGTCTGTCGCCGAAGCGAAGCAAGGACGGTGGATCTCGCCAGTAGAGGATCCTGAATGGGGTCGTCCCTGTTGCAGAGTGGTACGATGTATTGTACCAATACTCCGTCCACGCCAACCACCTGTGCCACTGTCGAGGTGTCTCCGAAGCGAAGCAATGCAGACAAGTCTATATAGAGCGGTTCACCACCTCCGTCTGGCCGTCCGTCTGTGGGTGGTAGGCCGTACTCCTCTTAAGGACCGTACCCTGTACCCTGAAGAGCTCCAGCCAGAACCCGCTCATGAAGACCTTGTCCCTGTCGGACACTATGGACGTCGGTACCACGTGCAAGCGTATCACCCCTCCCGAATGAACGTCGCGGCCACCGAGACTGCGGTATAAGGATGCATCATTGGTATGAAATGGGCGTACTTACTCAATCGGTCTACTACGACGAAGATCGCCGTATATCCCTCTGAACGGGTCAACCCGTCAATAAAGTCCATCGTGACCTCCTCACAGACCCTCTCTGGCAACTCTAACGGCTGTAACAGCCCTGCTGGTGCCATGGCCATATACTTGTGACGCTGACAGACGTCACAAGCTGCTACTAACTGGGCAACACTCCTCCGCATCCCGGGCCAGTACACCTCTCTAGCCATCCTCTGATACGTTTGCTGTACCCCATGAATGGCCTCCAGTCACTGAGCCATGGAACTCCTGAAACAGAACCGGTATAAATACTGAGGCCCGCGGTAGCACCAACCTCCCCTGGTAAAGCAGTCTGCGCCCCTGCAAGGAATATCCTGGCGGCCTCTCCTTTACCTGCCGCAGCAACTCGCGGATCTGCCCCAGCTCATCGTCACTCTCCGCCTCCTGCAACATAGGCTCCCAGTCCAGCCACATCGGTCGCGACAGAGCCCTCAAGTCCACGCTCTCCTCCCGACGAGACAAGGCATCATCAGCCTTATTCTCCAACCCCGGCCTGTACTCGATGTCGAATCGGAACCCCACCAGCTTGGACAACCAACGCTGGTGCTCCTCAGTAACCAACCGCTGCTCTAAAAGGTACTTGAGGCTCCGCTGATCCGTCCTAACCACGAATTCCCGCCCCAACAAATAGGGCCGCCACTTCATCACCGCGAAGACAATGGCCATAAGCTCCCTCTCATATACCGACCTCAGCCGTGCTCTAGCAGACAACACCTGACTGAAAAAGGCTATGGGCCACCCCTCCTGCATAAGCACCGCCCCCAATGCATATCCCAACACGTCAGTCTCCACCACAAAGGATATGCTAAAGTCTGGTAAAGCAAGCACTGGCGCCGTCGTCACGCCACCTTCAAGGCCTCAAAAGCCTTGGTGGCCTCCTCCCCCCAATGGAATCAGTCCTTCTTGAGCTGTTCGGTAAGGGGTCAGGCTATGGTGTTGTACCCCTTAACGAACTTTCGGTAGTAGTCCGTCAGACCCAAAAATCCACGAAGTGCTCGCAGTGTAGTAGGCACCGGCCAATCCAACATAGCCGCTATCTTTGACCTGTCGGCCGCCACCCCTCCGCCGAAACAATATGCCCCAGGTACTCGATCCGTGCCTGGCCGAAGCTGCAATTCTTTCGGTTGGTGAACAACTGATGCGCCATCAACTCCCGGAAGACCACTTCCAAGTGGTCCAAATGCTCTACCATGCTCCTGTTGTAGACGAGAATATCGTCAAAGAAAACGAGAATGAACCTCCGTAGGAAGGGTTGGAAGACCTTGTTCATCAAGGCCTGGAAAGTCAAAGGAGCATTCGTCAAGCCGAACGGCATGACTCGGAACTCGTAGTGCCTCTCGTAGGTGCGGAAGGCAGTCTTCGGCACATCCTCTGGCCGCATCAGGATCTGGTGGTACCCTGTCCTCAAGTCGATCTTCGAAAAGATCGCCGCCCCATGTAGCTCGTCCAGCAGCTCGTCGATTACCGGAATGGGAAACTTCTCAGCGACAGTTTCCTTATTCAGCGCCCGGTAATCGACGCAGAATCTCCAACTCCCGTCCTTCTTAACCAGCAAAACTGGGCTAAAAAAGGACTCACCTTGGCTGGATTACCCCAGCCTGCAGCATCTCCCGCACCATCCTCTCAATCTCGTCCTTCTGTACATGTGGGTACCAGTACGGTCGCACACTCACCGGTGTTACTCCATCACGCAATACAATTGCGTGCTCGTGTCCTCTGGACGGTAGTAGCCCCTGCGGGTCCTGAAAGACCTCCTGGTACCGCTCTAGCACCTGCTCAACCTCCACTGCGGTCTCATCCCGCTGCTTCTCCCCCTCAGCTGTCATCCCCTGATACTCCACCAGAAACCCCTCTCCCTCGTCCCGCAAAGCCCGAGTGATGGCCTTGAAGGCCACTAATGAAAAACAAAGGGTCGGGTCTCCTGTCAACACGACTGTCCGCTCCTTATCCTGGAACTCCATCCTCAAAAGCTTCCAGTTCACCTTCATCTCCCCCAACTTCTTCAGCCACTGCACCCCCAGTATGATATCCACGTTGCCCAACTCCAATGGCAAGAAGTCATCCACTACCTGTATGCCCTGCAAGGTCAGGCACACCCCCTTGCACAGCCCCTTGCTTTACTCCATTTTCCCTGTCCTCAGCAACACCGTAAACCTCTCCATCTTACTCAGCTCTAACCCATGGCGCTCTACAATCTTCCCAGAGATGTGAGTCGCCCTGCTGTCAATGAGTACGATCACTGCCTGCTCCGCCAACAGCCCTGACAACTTCATGGTATGATTCGGCGTGAATCCTACCACGGAGTTCAAGGACACCTCCGCCACGTCCATGTGGACATGCACCTCGTTCTCCTCAGCGAACTCTGGCTCCACCTCCTCAGTATACTCCTCCTCATCGGGCACAATCACGATCTGCAGCAACTTGCTCGCACATCGATGACCGGGGCTGAACTTCTCGTCGCACTTGAAACATAGGCTGCAGCTCGCCTCGCTCTTATGTCGGCCTCAGTAAATCGCCGACCAGGCACCACTGGTCGGGCCTCTCCTCTCTTCTCCCCCGCGGCCTCTGGGGCTATGGTGGTCCCCCTGGGTGGTGCTGGTGTCGGCTGACTGCGCTGGCCCTTGCCTCCCCAAGTCCCTCGGATGCGCCTCTCCTCCGCTTGCTTCTCTTCCACCTTGTGGGACAGGCGAAGGACGTCCTCCAAGGTCCTCGGGCTCTGCATCCGCAACTCAGCCAGTATAGAGGGCTTTAACCCCCTCATGAAGTTCCCGATCATAACCTCATCTGTCACCGCCTTCACCCTGCTGTTAAACATCTCAAATCTCTCTACGTAGTCTTTCATTGTCCCCTCCTGCCTCAGGGCAGATAGCTGCTCATAGAAATCTCCTCCCGCTGTCTCCTGGAACCGATCTACGATCAGTGCTGACAGCTCCTCCCAAGTGCGAAAAGAGGTCTGTGCTATCTTCCACATGTACCATGCTAGTGCATTTCCCTCAAAATAAATCCCGATGGCCTTCAGGACCTCCTGCTCTGTCAGTCTCATCACCTGAAAATATCTCTCCGCCCAATATATCCAACCGTCTGGATCTGTGCCATAAAAGGTCGACATCTTCAGCTTCATCAACCGCCGATTCGCGTTGATGTCCCCATGTTGTCCCCCATCTCTGCAACGGTCACCTCCCCGGCCAAACCCTCCGCCGAACGCCTCAACTGGTCCTCCCCCGTCAACTCTGTACAACTCAGTCCAACCGGGTCTCTCCCACGCCTCCGACTGGTAGTGGTATCCTGGAAACTCCGGTGCACGTTCAAAAACGGGTCCTCCTGCTCCTCTGTGCTGTTGTTCAGTCGCTGTCCGGCCTCCCCCATAGCCCCCGGACCTTGCCCCGTCCCGGGAAGCCCTCAAACGTCTGTCTAGGGTCGACTACGGGTCTCGGTCCCTATGGAGTGATCTCCGGTCTCCAAAATTGGCCCGCCGGTGCCCCAATGGCGACTCCTGGGCCCATCCGCCTCCACCGCCCCTCGAAACCCCTCCAGAACAGGACGCGAACCCCGCCACGCCCCCAAGGGGGGCTGGCGGTACCGCCGGGTCTGCGGGAGGGGCGGCCCAACTGGCCGAGCCCTCCGGCAGGCTCGTCGGCCTCCCTACACCCTAGGCCGGGGGTGCCGCCCCTTTCGCACCCCCGGAAGGGGTGCAGCCTCATTCGTGCCCCCGAAGGGGGCGCGGTAGCCTCCAGAGGAGGCGATGGGCTTCGCCCAGGCCTCGGCAGGCCTGTGCGGGCCCGGCGCCCCCTGACAGGCCCTAACGGGCATGTCGGATGAGAAACAGGCCCGTGGGGGCCTGTCGCCTGCTGCCCTAGCCCGAAAAAGCCCCCCGAGCCGCCGACTTGTCCTAAGGAGCCCGCCGTTGTCGCCGCTTGATCTAGGAGGGCTGATTCGTTGATGGACTCGCCTTGGATCTCATCCTCTTAGATCCCCTTGCCCCGATCTCCTCCTTTCTCCGCCGTTAGGACTTGCAACATCACCAATATTGTCGGGATCGATGACGCGGCCTTCTTCAGTCCTTGGAGATCGCGGCTTGTTTGTGCGGCTCCCCTCCTCATGGCCCGAAGTTCGATTTGGGTGTCTTCTTCGAGTGGACGTGATCCTTGATCGAATCCCCCACCGTCTTCTTCAACCCCTCGAACTTCTCTTCAAGCTCCCGATTAAGATCTTCCCGTATCGCTTGAATCTTCTTATCCATGATATCCGCCTTCGATCTTGTGCCCGTCGCCATGAGATCTCACCGCTCTAATACCAATTTGATACGATCCGGTGGATCATATAAGCAAATCAATAAATTTTTTAAGTGAAAAATGGAAAATTTGGATTTTTTATAGAATAGAAATGCGAAGAACTACAAATAAAGTGAGTTTCTTTCGAGACAACCATATCTCCTCACTTTGAATGTCGGATCAAAGCCTAAGAACCTTCTCTTCGATGCCTAACAAGTTTCTTCACAAATCAAGCATAAGAAAATAACAAAGGCGGCTAGCCCTAATAAATAGAAAAGATGGGATTTACTAATCTAGTCTAAAAAGACTAGAATACCACTAGAGCTACTAAACCCACTACGCGATGACCACGCGCCTCCTACGCCTCACGTAAGTCACGATAGGTGGTCCCGCATCCTCGATAGACGGTGGGGTGGGTTCGTCCGCATCAGCCAACCAATCACATAGATGTAGATGCAAGATACCAAATGCCAACTAAATGCGTGCGCTAATTATACAAATAAAATAAAAATCCTAAGGTCCAAATCCATATGATAAAATGTACAATTCCATATGATAAAATCCATATGATAAGGTCCAAATCCTAAGATCGAGGCTAAAAAATGTGCAATTCCAATAATATCGACTTATTTGAACAAAACCAAATAAAGAATTATTTTGGTATTTAACATTGAGTATTTGATTAGATTAGAGGTTATCTAAAGTGCAATCAGCTTTGTTGTATCATACAAAGCTTCTAAAACTTCAAGAGCTTTTATCCAGACGATCAGGGCTGAAAATTTCGCACGAGAAACTCTAGAAATATCCTCAGAAATTCAAAAAATATCTTTGATTTTGTACTCATATTTCCCGGCAAGATACTCATATTTCTCTGCAAGGTTCTTCGGTGATCTCCAGCTACGATCACTAACCAGAACGTGACAGGCAACTCAGGCACACATCTACAAAAATCGCTACCAAGTATCGCTACCAAGTAACTGCTTCATACCCCATCAAAATTTGGTTTCAAGGTTCTACGTGTCTTGAATAAACTTTGACTTGAAGACTGGAAAAATTCCCTCAAGCAAGCAAGAAAGCTTGCACTAAAGGGGCAAGAAAAAAACTACCCTTTTGGTCCTCAGCCGACTGAACTCCTTGGTGCGCTCAGGAAAGGGAACATTGGTTCTGCACGTGGGCTTAGCAGCACATGATGTGCCAAAAGCGATGAAAGATTCGACCCAAAAAATTGAGCTGCTCGGTAACAGGTGCCTCAATTCCGTGTATGGATTATCGGCTCGAGACGGGCTAAACGAGGCGAGAAATTTGCCTGCAATGCTACTCTACTCTATGGCGGACACTGGACTTGAAAAAAGGATAAAGAATTTAATGGTTGTCGGCGTTCGATGGATGAGTGCTGTGTGAAGCGTCCGATGAGGGTGGAGGCATTGGGTCATGAGGTCGTTGAAGGCGGGGTGCTAAGGCGGTGGTAGGATTGATTTCGATGGAGGAGGAAACTAATGAGGCATCGGGCTGTGGGGTGGCCTCGTCGTGCGTCACCTAGGTGTGATGGCCGTGTGCTATAGGCAGGGAGGGGTGTGCTACGATTTGCCATAGATAGAAAAGGCATGGGGTTCGATTGATTTTGGTTATTATTATTATTATTATTTTGGCTGAAAAGTCGAGAGGGAGGGTTAAGGGGGTGACAGTGCTGCGTTCGTGGAAGAGAGAAAAAGGAGCGAGGAGGGGACGACGTGGTTTTTTTGGGAGTTAGGGGGTTTTGAATTTTTTCTACTTTTGGAAAGTGGTAGACCAAGGTAAAAGAGAGTGGGGCGGCAGGATTTTTTGGGAATCTAACTAAAAGATTTTTTTTTGTTTTTTGTTTTTTATTGGATGAAGAAGGAAAAGAACTAACGAGACTTAAATTTGCTACCAATTTGATGCAGGACGGAAGCGGAAAGAGAAGTGGGAATTTACGGAAGAACTAGATTAGGACTTTGATATATTTTTGGATCACACACCCATCTACTCGCATGCCTCACACGTGTAGATTCTTAAAACCTCTCGCTCAGGTAATCAAGCCCACTCTTGCACACCAATGCAAAAGATTTAATTCGTGGATAAACTATAAATTTAAACCAGAAACTAATTTTTATTGAATTCTTCATCGAAAAAACTAATTAGTTTGTGACCTTTATATAGGCATACAACTTGACTCTCTAAAACTGATTAAAACTAAAAATTCTAGATCACCTAAAATACTCAAACAACTAAAACTATTAAATATTCAAATAACTAAAACTATTAAAATAACAAAAAGGCTCAAACTAATTAGAATTCTCTAAGGACTCAAACTCTATCACATATAAAATACTTTAAAATAAAAGAGGCCATCTCGAATTTGATCTTCATCATTTATGGTTCAAGATTTCCAATGTGTTGAGCTAAGTGAAATAGCCTTTAAAGATGGAAATTTTTTCGAATTCCCATTGGATTATCAAGTGCTCTGAAATACGAAAACTTTTTGGATCGGCTAATTTTTGGATCTAATTGCGTCTGGGGTTTTTGTTGTTATTTTTTTTATTTTTTGGCAAAAAAGATGGTAATAGTGGGGCAACATGTGCAAAGAGATCAACGAGAAATTTTACAGGTGGTCGTTGAGCTTTTCAATGTTTCAATGTTTTTTGCTTTGTTTTGAGTTGGTCTTAATTGCACTTCTTGGTTATGAATTTCTTTTGATCAAGATTAGCAAGAAATTTTAGTTCGTTTTAGTCGGGAACTTTCAATTTTGGAGTTATTGAATTAAGTTTGCCCGTTGACTATTGATTTAATTTTATTTAGTTTTGTTTAATTTCTTTTTTGAAACAAGTGAAGTTTTTGTGCATGAGAAAGAGATTATGTGCATATCAGTCTGGGTCTAGCAATCTCATCGTCTACTAACTTCTCCACTTGCTCAACATAGATGAGTGCCATAATAGGCAATTGAAAATTTTCTTCTCAATAGAAAAACCTAATTAATTTTTCTTTTCAATCTCTATTCGCTTCCTTATGCACTTTTTGCTCTTTTGGGATCTGACCCAGTTGATTAATTCATGCAATTGATGGGATCTTGCATCTAAATTAATGTTTATTTCTGTTGGGTTCTTTGTTGATTAATTAGTTTTGTTAATAAAAATGTTCAGGCATATAGAAGTGGTGAGATGATAGGGGTGGCGGTGAGAAGAAGACAACAGGAGGAGACGTTGAAGGAGGTGAAACATGAGTGGGCTACATAAAACATGGGAGAATTGCTTTTTCTCATTAATTTCAGGGAACCTCATCACCTTCCTAATGCAAGGACTATGGGAGCTTTGCCAGCCAAATTCTTAGAGGTGGTCTTTGAGCTTTCAATGTTTGCAATGTCTTCTCTTTTTTTGAGTTGGTATTGATTGTACTTCTTGGTTATGAATTTTTTTTGATCAAGATTAGCGAGAAATTTTAGTTCGTTTTAGTTGGGAACTTTCACTTTTGGAGTCATTGAATTAAGATCGCCAGTTGAGTATTGATTTAATTTGATTTAGTTTTGTTTAATTCATTTTTGAAAACAAAGTGAAGATTTTGTGCATAAGAAAAAGATCATGTGCATAGCAGCCTGGGTCTAGCAATCTCACCGTCTAAAAACTTCTCCACTTGTTCAATAGAGATGAGTCACATGATAGGCAATAGAAAATTTTCTTTTCAATAGAAAACCCTAATTGAATTTTTTTTCCAAATCTTCTTTTGCTTGCTTATGCACCATTTGCTATGTTGGGATCTGACCCAAGTGATTGATTCATACAATTGATGGAATCTTGCATCTAAATTAATGCTTCCTTTAGTTGGGTTCTTCGTTGATTAATTAGTTGTGTTAATAAAAAATTTCAGATGTATTTATGTGCATAAGTGATGTTGACTTGCAATTTTGATGGCACCTCAAAGCTGGGTACATACCTTATCTGAATAATCCAATCACATATTCACATAAATACATACATGCGTATACATACACATCTCTTCTATTTTCGCAGGTGTGCATATCTCCTTTTTCTGTTAGAAGACAGACTTTCGTCATTAGTTTCTATAGCAATGTTTCCATGTTTTTAGCATTTCATTCAAAGGTTATATTAACACTAGGTTATCTTTTGCAAGTTATATTGTTCGATGACGGTGTTATTCTTGAGGAACATGTAGAAAAGTATTTTTTCAGCCAGAAATAATTTTATTAACAACAATTCTTTCAGCTTTCATTTTGTTTATGTTTTTGGAAGAGCATTATTCCTTCCATCCTATAAAATGCTAGAAAAACTTGAATATTAGAGTATCTGATTTAACCTTATTTTGTGGATTACATACTGCTGTCATGCTCCATACTGCTGTCATGCTCTATGATTACAAATTTACAGCATGCCAGGCAATGAATGACTTGAATTAATAATATGTTATTTACACATTAAGAAATGGAGTTGTGACGGAGGCTATCTCCGCATCTGTGATTTCTCTTTGTCACACTACTGTCTAATAAAGCATTTTGATGTAGGCTATAACCATCCCTTTTGATGTCGCAACTATTCACTCAGTAAGTTTTTTAATGTAAACATGTTCCAGATCTCCTCTTAAATAGTGTACTTAAATCTTACTAACTTTGATAAATGTAATTTTTCCCTAAAAATTTTAGGCTGGTAGAGAGAGATCTCTTCATCATGACTGTATGTTTCGAATACTTCTTGTTACTCTCTTACGAGTAGATAACATAGATATTACTGTGTGAAATCAACAATAAAACCCGACACAATTGATCATTGCGTTCTTAATGCAACACAAAATGTGGACTTGCATGTGAGTTTAGATGCTTGGCGACATCCCACTAGAAGCTGTGCATGTTCTTTTAAAATAAGAGCGAGGTGACCTGCCTCTGTGTTCCATCAGGCACCTATGGTCACAAGGAAGAATGCCTTGCTACAACAACTGGAAGAAACAAGATGGCAAACCCAAATGTCCTTGAATCATTGTTCTTCATTGAGAGAGATCTCGGATATTCATTATTCCATCTGTGTTATCCCACCCGTGTGTGTTACTGACAGATATCTTTTAAAGATGAATGAATGAATAAATTAAACAAATGAATAATTCATGTCGCGTTAACTTTCTCTTCTAATTCTCTGGATATTTGGCTTAGGCATACTTGAGTTATGTGATCTTTCAAAGGTTGTACCTTTAATTTTTTTGTAGTTAGTCGGAATTGGATGATTAATAGCATCTTAGATCCCAAAACAATAAAATATACAATAGACGTAAATAAAAGATTCCATGATAGTATTCTAGGTATATCCACTAAAAGACTCTTTCAGTTCAAAAGCAGACTTATGAAAGAGAACATATATCTCGAAGATTTCTATTTTAAAAAATAAAAAAGGTGATACTTTCAAATATGCTACAAAAGCACAAGTAAATAAATAGTCGAAAATAGCTCCAATTCATGTAACTTCTAGGTATAAGTTGTAGAGTTGATGCACAACCTGCATGTGGAATGTAGAACCTTTGTTGTCAAGATGTTACTGAAACTAGTTTTGGTTGTTTACTAAAAAATAATGCAATTCACAGGGAAAATCGTGTTTCTTAAATTTCCTACAAAAACTGTAGTTTGTTTTTTGTAGAATTTGACAGGCTCGGCTTCCAGATTGTCAGGAACCTTATCAAATTTTCAGTAGAAACTGTAATTTGTTTTTGAATGGGTTTACTGAACAGGACAAGGTGTGAAAGAAAGACGACTGGAATTGAATCTTGAGGAATCCACGGTTAGGATGATGGTTTGTGAAAAATTTTGGGAGGTAGGCTCTTAAATTTTGGGGGAACTAAAATTTTAAACTTGAACTAAATTCTGGGAGGAATTGAATCTATAGAAAATTAAATTTTGAGGGGAACTAAAAATTTTGTGGTGAACTAAAAAACAATTATTGTGGTTTAATTATTGTTGTTCGTTTAAACTTAATGAATCCAAGATTTTGATAGGGGAATATTTAAAATAAACTAAGGAAATAAATTTACTAAATTTTTTGGGGAAAATAAATAATAATATTGCACTTTAATTAGTGTTGTCTGTATGCTGCTCGGGAATAAGGAATGTGATTTCTTGTGGTTGACTGAGATATACTCACTAGTAAGGTCATCAGTGATTAAAACAATTTCATATTGGAAAAATTAAAGAAAGTTGATGACCATAATTTGATTGATGGGCCCTTACCCAGTGGCTTGCGTTTTTGTACCAAATGAAATTCCAACTAGGTTTATGTTCTTACTAATTTGACTCACATGGAGCTCAATCTTATCGTAACAAGTGGTATCAGATCTCGGTTGTACCCCAAAGGGGAATATGAAGTATGATGCATGGCCTAACAAAGCAGATTTACCAAAGGTGTTGGAGCCATTTGTGCTAATTCTCTTTTGTGCCATCCATGTCTGAGTGATTCTTGATGAAACCTAATGCCACCTGTGTTTAGATCATGTTAAAAAAGCCTTTTCACCACTGAGAGTGTGAGACATTGTTGATCTATACAAATCACGTGGATCACACATGAAGGAAGAGATTGTTAAGGTCATGTGTGGTTAAAATGATCTCACATTGAAAAATTGGAGAAAAGTGATGGATACAAATTAGTAATGAGCATTTACCCATTGGCTTTAACTTATCGGCTAGACAAGGTTCCAACTAAGTTCAGGTCCCATCAATTTGACCTCCATGGGCCCAACTTGTTGTGACACTCACATATGAAAGGGAAGGATTGTTAAAATATTCATATGTAAGTATATACCCACATCAGGAAAAAGAGTTGGACAGGGGGAAGATTAGATAGAAATTTAGTGTCAAGACCTCATAGCTTAAGCTTACGAGTCAATCAACTCATAAACAAGATGTCATGCAAGTAAATTTCTACGTATGACCATTTTTGAAATTATATGACATGCAATGGAGTTATATATGCTTCCTTTTTATTATATCTGCTTTTTTTTGTTTTAATTTTTTGTTCAGATTGTTCAAAGAGTATCCGTACTCCACATATTAAACCAACGCTTGAGAACTCGGTTTCAGTTTTGGTTTAGTTCCCCCAAAAAAATTTAGTTTCGACAAGTTCCAATAGGTCCCTTACCTAAATTTAAGTGTATATATTTGTATCTATATATGTTTGCAATACATAAAGTAAAAAATGTTAATGGGTTAGTTGTTAAAAGATATGCTTACAGGTACTTGTTTCATAGAAATCAATAAACTGGGTTGGGTTTAAACATTAGATATAGACATCGGGCAAACAGTATGGATGTTTTAACATATAAACATATAATGATCTCGCCTCCATCCTTATCCTTCAAAAGAACATCACCAAAGGGCTACAAATGCACACAACATGGGCATGATACGAAGCGGTCAATTGCGATGACTTCCAAATGAGTAACCGCCTCTTTCTTTTCTCACCTTTTGTTTCCTCTTTGTTTTCCTTTTCATGGTTTCTGAGATAGTGTTTTGGTATTTTTGTTCTGTTCAGTTTTAAAACAATTTTCTTGAGGGCTTTAATAGATCTGCTTACAGAACTACTCTGATTGTTACTGTAGGATTTTTGTGCTTTTTAACTGCTATGGTATGGAACCAGTGGTGACGGTGATTAACGCCAAAGGTGACAACAATTATATGTACATCTCTCTTCACCGGCAACAGCTTCCTCGGGACAATGATCGTTAGTGATAGCAACTATCATGAACTTCCTACAACTTCTGTCCATTTTCTCTTTTCTTTTGTCAATTTCTGCTCCCTCCATTAACACCCTCTCTTCAATCCTTAGTCAGAAAAGGGTGTCAAAGAAGAGGGTGGAGATCAAGCCAAGGGAAGCGAGAACGGACAGGGGGAGAGACAAAGCCAGAGAGTTTGAAGGAGATACAGAGAGGATAAATTGGTTAAGTAGTTTTTTTAATTTTTTGAATTGTTTTAAATTTAGTTATTTGATTTTAAAATTTAGAATCTAAATTTACTTATTACTTACTGATCCCCAAGTGTTAACAGTCAACAAAATCATAAACAAAAAAATTTAGTAATTGATTAATTGAAGTTAAATAATTAAATGGTTGTGATTTGTGATTTGCAAGTGAATTTAAATGAATGAATTATTGCTAGTTTTTTCTTGCAATATGTCTAAAGCTGCTAAAAATCCTATCAATGAATGGATGATTGGTATGTCAAGAACGTGAGCTGAGGAGCTACATGTATTGTAAGTTTTGCAACAACACATGACGGGTGGAATTACTAGGCTAAAACATCATTTGGCCAGGACTACAACAGTTCAAGGATGGGTATGTTGGTTCCTCCAAGCGATAAGAAGCATCGTATTGAAGCTTTCAAACAATGGACGCTTAATAAGGCAAACGAAAGTGGTGTTCACTCAAAAAATTAGAAGAATAGGATACCCACGAGATGAAATTAGCAAATAGATTGCAAGTGGTCAAGGAAGCAATGTTTCTTATCGGTCATCCCCGCACCAATGGACTAATTTGAACATGTTGAAGATTGACAAGCTACTATTGAAAATAGGTATAAGGAGCAAATAGAGTTTATGGTAAAGAACATCAATAGATGCATGTATGCAAACAGGGTTTTTTCTATATTCTTAATAGCCATATAGGACGTAGTGATCATGGAGGTCATCAATCTTGAAGAGGGTTGAAGCAACTATCTCCTTATGAAATAAGGACACTGGTCCCTAAAGAGATGGAAGGGATTGACGCTATTAAAGCAACTCATATGAAGGCTTGAGAGAAGTATGTTGCACATTGATATCAAACAGGTGGACTGATAGGAAAGTGAAGGATTGATAAATTTCGTATGAATTCATTGGAAGGGACTTTCTTCTATAAGTATGGTGATGTATCAAATTCAATAAGTGGAGTTCCTCGTGTGAATGTGATAGGATCGAAAGCAAAACTGAAATTATATTAATAAAAACAGCGAATAAAAGATAATTGGCTACAATTATAGGGGCAACCACCCTCCCAAAATGCCGATAAGCGAGGACGTCCGCACTCTCCTAAGATCCCTCGAAGAACTCTCGAAGAACTCTCGAAGAACTCTCACAAATATCAAAATAATAAGCATAAGAGATTAAAGACGGCTAGCCCTAGCTTAAGAATAAACACACTCTAAACAATTACAAGTTTGCCATTAAAATAATATTCAAGAGAAAAGGGTCGAAAACGCCCCTAAGGCGCGGCTGGGCTTGCGCGCGCAGGCTGCAGGCGGGTCTGGCGTCGCTGGTAGGTGCGGATCGCGCCACTACTCCCCGCAATGAGCCACCTTGACCTCAAGGTGGAAGGCTGGAAACTACTGCGCCATCACGTCTATGGACTCCCACGTGCTATCGTGCTCTGGCAAATCTTTCCACTGTAGCAGAACCTCGCGCTCTTCCGTGTTCCCTATACGGACCCCCTTCAGCTCCTCTGGCTCCAACCTCACCTCTATATTAGTTGTCAATGTCTCCGGAAGGGTGGATGAAGGGGTGTGATCTCCGAACGCCTGGCGAAGCTGTGACACATGGAATACCGGGTAAATAACAGATCCTGGTGGTAATCTCAGCCTGTGAGCAACTGGTCCCACCCTTACCTCAACCTCGAAAGGTCCAACATAACGCCGCGCTAACTTCTCATTCCTCACGTGGGCCTAGGATCTCTGCCTGTAGGGTTTCAGCTTTAGGTACACCATATCTCCTACTGCGAACTGCACATCTCTACAGTGTAGGTCTGCCCTCGTCTTCATAACCTACTGAGCCCTAGCCAGATGATGCTTCAGCTCGTCCAAAATCTGATCTCTCTCTGCCAAATATCGCTTCACAGCTAATACTGATGTCGAATCTTACTCATAATGCAGTAGATGTGGAGGGTCTTTGCCATACAGAATCCTGAACAGTGTCGTTTGAGCTGCAGTGTGATAAGATGTGGTATACCAGTATTTCGCTCATGCCAACCAATGAGCTCACTCCTTGAGATTTTTTTGAAATAAAGCACCGCAGATAAGTCTACACACTACTGTTGACCACATCTGTCTGTCCATTTGTCTGCGGGTGGTAGGCTGTGCTCCGTCTCAACACCGTCCTCTGAAGACTGAAAAGCTCCTGCCAGAATCTACTAAGGAACACCTTGTCTCTATCTAAGACAATGGACTTTGGGGGTCCATGCAAGTAAATGACCTCTCACAAAAACCTCCACCACCGATACTGCGCTGTACGGATGCCGAAGTGGTACAAAGTGCACATACTTACTGAGGCGGTCTACTACAACAAATATGACCGTATATCCTCCCGACTTCGGCAGTCCATCAATGAAGTCCATGAAGAGGTCCTCCTACACCTGATCGGACAAAGACAACGGATGTAGTAATCCTCACGGGGACATCGCCTGGTACCTGTGACGCTGGCAAACGTCACTTTCCGCAACCATCTTCGCAACATCCTTCTGCATTCCCTTCCAGTAGACCTCCCTCGCCAATCTCTGGCAGGTCTTGAGGACCCCAGAGTGCCATCCTACTGCGCTGCTGTGGAACTCATGGAATATGGTAGATATGTAGGTCGAAGTCCGCGGCAGAACCAATCTCCCCCAATACAGTAACCATTCGTCTTGAATAGAATACCATGGGTACTCTGTAGATCCATGTAATAGCGCCGCACGTATGCCAGCCAAGTCCTGGTCCTACTCCACCTCCTGCTGCAATGGCTCACAGTCCTGGAGCACTGAAACTGCTAGGGCCACCAACTCTACCACCTCCTCCTGCCGTGAAAGTGCGTCAGCCACCTTGTTCTCTAGCCACGGGTGATACTCAATCTCAAACATGTACCCCATCAGCTTTCGCAGCCACTTCTGATACTCCTCTGCTATCATGCGCTGCTTCAATAAGTATTTGAGGCTACGCTGATCTGTGCACACCAGAAAACTCCTCCCCAACAAGTATGGCCTCCATTTCTGAATAGACATGACTATGATCATCAGCTCCCTCTCGTGAACAGACAGCAGTCTATCTCTAGCAGTCAACACTTAACTGAAGTACGCAATGGACCGCTGCTCCTGCATCAATACTGCTCCCAGTCCATGTCCCGATGCGTCTGCCTCTACCACAAAGGGCCTGGAAAAATCCGGCAACGCCAAAACTAGCACGGTGGTCATGGCCCTCTTCAGGGCCTCAAATGATGTCGTCGCCTCCTCACCCCAATGGAACTGGTCCTTCAATAGCTCGATCAGCGGCCAGGCTATCGTCCCATACCCCTCCACAAATCTGTGATAGTAACCTGTCAAACCCAGAAAACCACGCAACCCCCTGAGTGTGGTGGGTCGCGGCCAATCTAGCATCGTAGCTATCTTCGCTCTGTCTGCGGCCACCCCATCTGCTGACACCACATGTCTCAAATACTCCACATGTGGCTGTCCGAATAAACACTTCTTCCTGTTCGCGAACAGCTGATGGTACTGCAGCTTCTGAAACACGACCTGCAGGTGGTCCAAGTGCTCCTCCAAGGTATGACTGTACACCAATAAGTCATCGAAGAAAACGAGTACGAATCGCCTCAGGTAAGGGTGAATACCTTATTCATTAGGGCCTGAAAGGTAGCTGGTGCTTTAGTTAAGCCGAAAGGTATGACTAGAAACTCGTAGTGGCCCTCATGCGTACTGAACGCCATCTTGGACACATCCTCCCATCGCATCCTGATCTGATGGTAGCCCGACTTGAGGTCCATCTTGCTGAATAGGACTGCTCTATGTAACTCATCCAGGAGCTCATCAATAACTGATATGGGGAACTTATCTGGCACTGTCTCTTTGTTCAAGGTCATGTAGTCTACGTAGAAGCGCCAGCTCCCATCTTTCTTCTTCACTAATAGCACTGGACTGGAAAAAGGGCACACACTAGGCTGAATCACTCCCATCTGCACCATCTCTGCCACCATCCTCTCGATCTCGTCCTTTTGATGCTGGGTTAACGGTAGGGCCTCACACTGATGGGGGACACGCCCTCTCATAGTACTATGGCATGCTCATGATCCCCTCGGTGGTAGAAGACCCCGAGGCTCCTGGAAGACCTACTCAAACTGCTCCATCAGATGCTACACCTCTCCTGTAATAGGTTGCTCATCAATGGCCTCAGCGCCTCCCTCTCCCACCAATGAGTATAACTCTACCAAGTATCCACCGCCCTTCGTCTGAATGGTCCTCAACATAGTCTTCATCGAGACCAATACTCTGCATAGGCTGTGGTTCTCATGTAGTGTGACTGCTCTCCCCTCCTCCTGAAACTCCATCCTGAGCAGTTTCCAATTCACTGTCATCTCCTCCAAAGTCTGCAACCACGGTATGCCCAAGATGACGTCGGTTCTCCCAGGTCTAGAGGCAAAAAGTCTGCGATCACCTGTACCCCCTGTAGTGTCAGTACCAACCAAACTCCCCGACTGCTCTCCTTCTTCCACGTCCTCATCATGACACTAAAACTACCACAGTCGGTCAGCTGAAGCTCCCGCTGGACCTCTACTCTCCTGGAAATAAAGTTGTGGGTCGCCCCACTGTCAATAAGTACGGTCACCTCTTGGTCGCCGATCTAGCCCCTCAACTTTATAGTATGGTTCGGTGTGAACCCTACCACGGAGTTAAGGGACACATCCGCCGCGTCTAACTGCTGGCCCTCAGGCTCCTCCTCTTCTGCCTCAGCGGTCTCGTCCTCAACGTCAGCCTCGTCATCATCGTCATCAAGTAGCAGCACCTGGAGCTTGCGCCCCCCACATCGGTGACCTGGTGTGAATCGCTCATCACATCTAAAACACAAGCCCTTCTGCGGCTTCTCCCTCATCTCCGCGTCCGTCATCTGCCTGAACTGTCTCCAGCCTGCGGTGCACTACTCCTCTCCACAGTCTTCTCCTTGGCGGCCGGATCCGCTCCCGTAACAGCTCTTTGCTGTCCACCTGTCGCTGGCTGGCTACGGGCCGCTGGTCCACTCCATCCACTCCTGGCCTTCCTCTCCTTCAACTGTCAGTCCTCTGCCATCTGAGCATACTCCATGGCCTCCATCAGACCTGGGACTTCTGCATATGCACTGCTGCTTGTATAGTGGCCTTCAACCCCTTCATGAAGGTGCTCTCCATCGTCTCATCTGGCACCCCGTGCACCTGTCCTGATAGAGCCTCAAACCTCTCTAAATAGTCTCTCACCGTGCCGTCCTGTCTGAGTGATTGCAGCTGCTCCTGCACGTTCCCCAAGTGGGAGTCTCTGAACATTTCTACCATCTGATCCCGGATCTCCTCCCATGAGCAAAAGGAGCGCCTCACATCCTTTCACTGAAACCAAGAGATGGCCTTTCCATCCAGACAGATGCGTGCTGCGTCTAGCTTTTGCTCCTCAGTTATGCGGGAGACTCTAAAAAATCTCTCCGCTCTGTAGATCCACGAGACCGGGTCCATCCCATCGAATATAGGCATCTTCAACTTTCTTAGCCGGTCCATATTGAATCCCCAATGTCCTCGCGTCCTCCACTGTGTCTAGGCTGGTGGTAGTGCTGCCACCTCTCCTGGTGTCGCTTATAACCCCCATGGAGCCCTCCTCGTCGGTCCACATGTCCACCACCTTCGTCGCCTCCAAACATGTCCTCTGGCCTCTCCTAAAAGTCTCTGTAACCCCCTCCCGCGCCTTCGGTGCATCCTCCATGGAGGGGTGGTGGAGGCTGCCACCTGCTATCGCCAAATCGATGGTTAGGACCCTATTGATACCCCTCGCCATCATCTCTATGCTCCTGAAGGTCCCCTGGGTCAAATTCCTCCTCGAAATCACGCGTCGGGTCTTCCAGATGGTGCTGGTCGTCACGGAACTGCTGAAAACCCTCATCCCGCACCTCGAATCCACCTCGCTGGGCCTCCCTGTGGTCTGTGGCACCACGGCGTGCCTGGGGTGGCCCCGCCGGCCACGCGTGATTTCCCGGGGACCCAGCCCCCCATTGGTTGGCGGGGGTCGCCGGAGGTACCGGCAGCTTCGCCAGCCCCCGGCAAAGCCGGGGAGGGCCGCCGCCTATGCGGCGGCGTCCTGGTGTCGGCGGGCCCGGGGGAAGCTCCCGTGCCCCGACACCTTGCCGCAACTGAAGGAGGGGGTGGCTAGGGCCGCTGCCCCCTTCTCGATTCCGCCGCCTTCCGCCGCACTTCCTTGCGATAATACACCTTCCACGGCTCCTCTTCATCATCTTTGACGTATTCCTCCTCCACGTGAACGTTTTTCGCATCAAAAATATCAACTTTTTCCTTCCCCGTGGCTAAAGGTGGCGCCTTTCCCGCTGATTTAGGGTTTCCATCCACTTTTCCGCCTTTTTCTGCGTTGGCCGCCAACTGAAAAATTAGTTGCGCGAATTGCTCATCATTCTTCTCTTGCTTCGCCACAACCCTTTCAATGAAAGCCATCAATCGGTCAACGGAAGCCGTCAACTTCCCCAATGATTCCTCGTGCCCCGCTAGCGTTTTCTTCACGCCTTCGATCTCGCCATTAAATTTCTCCTCCAAAGTCTCGAACTTGTCCTTTTGCCTTGTTGACTCCGCCATGGATCGTTACGTGCTCTGATACCAAATTGATAGAATCCAAAGAAAAACTAAAATTATATTAATAAAAACAGCGAATAAAAAGATAATTGGCTTCAATTATAAGGGCAACCACCCTTCCAAGATATCGATAAGTGAGGACGTCCGAACTCTCCTAAGATCCCTCGAAGAACCCTCGAAGAACTCTCGAATAACTCTCACAAATATCAAAATAATAAGCATAAGAGATTAAAGACGGCTAGCCCTAGCTTAAGAATAAACCCCCCTCTAAACAATTACAAGTTTGCTATTAAAATAATATTCAAGAGAAAAGGGTCGAAAACGCCCCTAAGGCGCGGCTGGGCTTGCGCGCGCGAGGTGCAGGCGGGTCCGGCGTCGCTGGTAGGTGTGGATCGCACCAGAATGCATTGATAAGATGGTAAAGGAAAGAGGATAGAACAATGACCTTCAAGTAATCACTGAATACCGTGCCATTTATGTCCAAGCGAGAGAAACTTATGGAAAGCAGAAAAACTTATAACGAAACTTTAGCAAAGGTGAATGGAATCATTCAATTGATTTACAACCATGGTTGGATGCTTAGCGTGATGAGGAAATACACCGATGAAAATGAGCTTTTGAAACTGGCCATGACTCGGTTTGCTATATCTTTCTTGATATCGCAAAGGTTATACAAGTTAAAGTAACCTTCAATACAGATGGCTACAAATGCTCTCCTTTGATGAATTCATTCGAAGTTATTGGGCTAAGAGCCAAATATGGCAAAGGTAAGGGACACAGTTTGTAGAGAAAGTATTTTGGAGCCACGTGATGCATTGTTTTACCACTACTCTTCCTTTAGTGTATTTCCTCCATATTGCTGATTCAGATGCGAGGCCTTTATACCATTTCTATATGAAATGATGGATAAAGCAAATGAGAAGATTGTGAAGGTCTGTGACAACACTAGGAAGTCTGCCATTTTAGAGGATGATAGATACAAGAATGTGTAAAATGTTGCATATGATAATTCATGTGGGGGCATACTATCTTAATCCTAAATAATTCTATAAAGAACAAGGTTTTAAGTGTCGGTTTTGGTCTCGGTCTCGGTTTCAGTCTTCCGAAAATTTGGGTTTCGATATCGGTATCATCCATTTCGGTGGTTTCGGAAGTAAGTTTTGTTTCGTCGGTATCAGTAGTTTTAAATACTTAAATACCTATAAAATACTATCAAATCCTAAAGTATCAAATACTTTTTTACAAGTTACACATTTTGTGAAATATATAAAAATATATTACAATTTTTTACTAAATATATTTTGCTAAATAAATTACACGTAAAGAACGAATGGCAAATTTGTAAATAAGTTGGTCTGTAAACGGAGCAAAAAGGTTTGTTCGCATAGTAATTCTCCCAAAATATCTGAGTGCTGCTACTCACATTACACATTTTGCTAAACCAACTTCATTTATTTACAAGTTCGCCATTGAAATGAAGCCCAAATAAATATCTGGGTGCTTTTTATTTGAGAGTGCATTCTCTCTCTCTCTCCGGTTCGATCGACTAGAGGACGACGAGAGGGTGACGAGTGGATGGCGGTGGGCGGGATGGCGGCGACGGATGGCGAGCATGAGACAATCAGGTAAGCCCAATTATCTCTCTTCTTCCTCTTCTTCTTCCACTTCGTTTTCTTCTTTTTTGGATGATGTGATTTTCGATAGGGCGACGACGGGTGACGGGCGGCGGGCGAGCGCTCAGGTAAGTCCTCACTCTCTTTTCTTCCTCTTCCGCCTTTTCGTTTTCTTCTTCTTTTTTGACTTTTCTTCTTCTTTTTTGCTGTTGCTCGCTGGTAACAGCGGTAACCGACCAATTTCGACCGATACCGACCAGAACTGGGCGGGTTTGGCTGATACTAACCAACACCGAGAAAAGGGAAAGGGTTTCGGATCGGTCCCCTCCGAGACCAATCCGAAAAGGCCGAAACAGAGAGGTTTCGACCGAAACCTTAATCCATGATAAAGAAAAGTTTAGCAAGCATCCAATGGTGAAAAAGGGTCTTCATAAGGCTGGCATGATTTAGGATATTTATGGAGTCATGATACTTTAGTGTTTCATCTTTAGTAGTTAACTTTACTTGCTATGTAATTTATATAAGATTTTAAGTATTTAGCTGAGTTGACTTTTAGGATGTTCATAAAGATTTTATAACATTTTTGTGTTGTTATTGTCAATTTGATCATATTCGTATCTATTTGTTGTTATATTGCATTGAATCTGTTGATATATATTAATATTGTTGTGATAGTTATTAATATCTTGTACTAATTTTGATTATATTTTTATAGATTTTGTAAATGTTTTTATAATATTTATCATATACAATAAAGTAATACACAAATAATTTTATTTTTAAACAATTAAATAATAATAAAACATGTAGCTTACACTATGCTATTTATGCTTACTATATCGAAAATTCTAACACTACATCACATGCTATGCTATTTTCAACATTGGTCTAGTGTTTCCCTTGACATTTCGTCATTATTAACATTGACATGAAGATCGTAATGATACCCATATTCATTTGTAAGCATATCTCAATTATCCAATTGAAATAATAAGCCTTGTTTTTAGGCCCCATACCATTGGAGGTCCATCTCAACGTGATCATAATTTGACAAAATTGTAGCCATCGATGAACTAATCATCATCATTTGGATCTAAACCGTCTATTGGCTAACCACCCACAATCTCTAGACCTTATTCACTTCACAATTCAACGAGATTCACATCGATATCCACTTCCTTGTGGGTCATAACTTGCACTCTGATACCATTGGTGAGAATATTCAGGCCTCACGGGAAGTAAATCAGGTCTCAAATAAAGGTCGGAAACCAATTTGATACAAAATATTAAGTTATTAAGTCTTAAACCCAAAAATTCTACTTGAGTCCACCACTACTTTTATTTCTTTCCAATATAGACTATACTAACCAAGGTTTGAGTTCGTGGTTTTAATCTCGGTTTCCTTCTTCCGGAAATTTAGGTTGCGGTTTCACCCATTCCGGTGGTTTCGGATGTAAGTTGCGTTTCGTTCGTATCGGTAGTTTCAAATACTTAAAACATTTCAAATACTATCAAATACTATCAAATATTAAAGTATCAAATGCTTAAATTTAAAATATTAAACAAATACTATCAAATACTATCAAATTTGTATACTAATACGTATTTACATATCTATACAATACTATCAAAAATTAGAAATACATATTTTGCTTAACATACTTTGCTTATACAATGACAAACGTGTAAATATCAATTTCAATTTCCATATACACTAGTGGTGCTGTTAGTCACATACACATTTTTCTAAACGTATTGCATTTATTTACAAGTTTGCCATTAAAATTGTAAATAAATGTAATATGTTTAGCAAAATGTGCAATGTGAGTAGCATCCCCCATTACTCCCATGAAGTGTGAACCCTAATCTCCTCTTTTTCTTCCTCGGGAGGTGGGTAAGTCTCTCTCTCTCTCTCTCTCTCTCTCTCTCTCTCTCTCTCCCTCTCCCTCTCCCTCTCCCTCTCTCCCCGTTTTCTTCTTCTTTTTTGATGTAGCTGTATAACCTTGACATTTTCTTCCCTTCTTCTGTCCCTCTTCTCTTTTTTAATTGGTTTTGGCTGAAACTGAAACCCACCCCGAATTTCGGCCTTGGTACCCACCGAGACCAAACGGCCAAACGGCCGATACCAAGAAACATTGAACCATGACACTGACATGAATATCCCCAGTCTTTTTGTTTGAAATGAAAAGTTCATAATTTTTTTAGAAATTTTGTATCAGTTAACATAGATGATTGATTAATAATTTTCATGTCTAATAATTTATTTTGGTAATAATAGAGGTGAATTCAAATATAATGTCTATTGATGCAGAGAGTAATATGATTTTAAAAATGATCATACATCGAACTTTGTTTGCACAACATCATACTAACATGTTGATTTAAATTCATCCTCAAGCACTATTTCAGGTCTGCTTTACTCCTACTTGTGAGTCCCGGCAAGAAAATAAATCAACTCATAACAGAATGTTGAGTAAGCAAATTTCTATGTGTGACCATTGCAACAAGAGTGTAACAAGCAACCTGTTGAAATTCTCTCTAGATTCAATTTGTGACTTTTACCCTTGCTCGGAATTAGTTTAATTGAAACCAAAAAAGTCAAAAAAGCTCAGGACATTGAAGGGGTTTTTATGTATAACTATAAATGTTATTATAAACTTCAGATTATTTCAGTGAGTCCATTTTATCTCAATGTTGAGACCGATGACAATTAGATTCTTTTATCTCTCTTTCTCTACCTTTCAACAAACAAAATTTCTATCATCTCTGATATCTCAAGAAACTTTTTTCCATTCCTAATTTTTTTTCTTCACAATGTATCTCTCTTTCATCTGTATCATAGTCTTAAGGGTCTGTTTGGCTGTGTCAAATTGGGTTCGGGAAATCTGACACCTAATTTCCACCCTAATTTCACCAACCAAAATTCATTGTTTGTTTGAAGAAAAAAAGGGAGTATGATATTGTACTCTTCATTATACATGTTGGGCCCTTAACTTTCTCTTTGTTGGGTGTTTTGGAGAATTTTGGATGTGGACAAGTGATGTTTGGATGTGGTCACTCATTTTTGTGAGTAGTGAACTTACCACAAAAATAAGAATTTAGCTTTAAGACTAAATTTATTTTTCAAAAAACAAAAAATACAGAAATATTCTTGTAAATCTTTCAAAATTCACTAAAAAATCACCAAAAAAGTAAAACGCCTAAAATGTTGTAAAAATCACTAAAATTCTCAAACACTGATCGATCACTAAATCTCTCACACAATGATATACAACAACCCAAGCACACAGTCATCCTCTCATCAAAATTTTCACAAAATATTTTTGGAATTTTGTACCTAAATTTGCGAGAGGCCGAGGAGCAATGAGTGGGTGGTAGTGGGGAAGCGATGGTGGTAGCATCGGATGCAAACGACTGGCAAGTCAAAATTCGGAAATTTAATGTATTTATACGTTTTTGAACTAAAATTAACTTAACAAATGAAGAAATTTTAAATTTTAAATGAGAAGTTCATGACAATAAAGTGAAAGGGTGAAATAGTAAATCCTTTATTTTTTAAATTAACATTCACTGAGAAATTACAAAAAATTTCAAACTCCCAAAATTTTGTAAAACTTCCAATAAAATGTCCCAAACTCCACTCATCAATAACCTAATCAAACCCCAACCACATCATTGCTCAATTTGAATTTCTTTTCCCAAAAAAATCCAATTTGAAAGAGAGAAATTGATAGACGTGAGATGTGAGACGAAGAAGGGATAACGGAAGTGGAATAGAGACAGAGTGGTAGTGAGATGAGAGAGAAATTGAGAGGTGGAGCAGAGGAGATGAGAAGTAGAGAGAGAACAAAGAGATTCGATAGATAGATAGATAGAGCATGGAGAGAGAAGAAAAAAACAAAACAGAGAGATCTAAGATAGGAGGAGATAGAAAAAAGAATAGAGAAATATGAGAGAGAGCTACAGCGGTGGACGAGTTAATCCTCACAAAACATGAAGATTTTATTTGCAAAATTTTGTTGAGCTCGCGCTAGTCGCATCAGCGCTAGCTCATAAAACTTTCCAAACCAATAACCAATAACCCTCAATCAAATCAAAAATAATTAGGAATTCTGACAAATAGTATCCTATAAGTGCTTCTACAGTACTTTTTTAGTATATCACCCCAAAATCTGTCAACTAAATGCGAGATAATGTCCAAAGTTGGATTTTGTTTTTGGAAAAAATATCTAATGTATCTATCTTATTCCAACAAAACTCAAAAAATTTCCATCCTGAGCTACCAGTTAAAAGCTAGTATATGCAAGGCATAAAAGGGATGTTGACCCACACAAAAATTAGACCAATGTTTGAAATCTTGGTGCGATCATAGTATCGACAATCAATTTGTATATCAATATCAGTTGTATAGCAATTATCAAAAAATACATATGGAAAGGAATAGACTTCCGGTTTTAGTTGCAATTAAAAATTCTAAAAATAGGGCACCCCAACGAAGGAAATAACATAGAAGTAACATAGAAGTAACATAAAAATTCTAAAAATAGGTGAGACATGACATGCTGACTATTATATGAAATAACATAGAAGTTTAACTTATAATATTTCAAACTCTAGATCTCCATGTATATCAGTACTTAGTATTGGTAGTACTGGTCAGCTTTCGAAGATCGTATGCTAAAATATTCAATACAATACTAGTGATATGTCCCAGTAGTAGTTGATTTTTCATTGTGACCATTCACTATGGGAAAGTTTGGTTACAAGAATTTGGAGTTCAGTAAGGTGCATTTTATGTATTTATTTCTTTACAGAGGGTCCTGGGTTTCACCAGAGAAAGAGGAAGACTGCAAAAGGGCAGGGCACCCAACGAAGGGAGGACCCAATGGGGGCACAAAGCACCTATTGGGGGAAGAAGTTCCCACAAAGAGAGAAAGAACTACATAATAGCAAGAATTACTCCCACCATAGCTCAATTTGATCTCTGATTCATGCACCTATCACAACAGGCACCCACAACCCTTTGGCAGCCTTCTTGCATTGTGAACTTAAGCCGTTGCATAATGAGCCTACAATAGTGCACCCGTACATTTTTAATTCAAAAATCCTCTCATCCAACCCATACGGATGATTCGAACCCGCAACCTCACACATGGAAATGAAGTGCCATGCAGCAAGGAAAGGTACTGCATTTTATAGATCTAGTCAAGAACCATCCTTTAATTGTTCCCTAATTTAGGTAAGTCCAATTCCCAGATGACTAGCAATGCTGTACATTTCAAACTAAAAGGGTTTTTGTAATCATCACCTCCAATTGCAATTTCAGACTTTAGATTACGTCATTTTTGCCACTTAAACTAAACTTGAAGGGAAATTCCGATTATGGTTTGTTGGAAATGACATTACCTGGAGAGGAAAAAAAGAAAACCTCACATGTTGACTTACCAAAAGAAACATGCATGGACCCGTGTTTTCTAATCCATCCAAGTGCACGTTCCCAGAACACCATCTACATGAGTCAGTGATAGAAAGATTCGACCATCATATTTGATTCATGAGGGCCAGTCCAAAGCCTGCACCAATTTAACAATGCAAATTCTATATGGAATTTTTTTGATAAGTTACCCGAAACCCCCTTCATCCTTGCCTCAATTCTTAGTCATCTGCTATAAACTGAAAAGTCAACCCAACAACATCCCCAAAAATTATTTAAAAATATGCTTCCGTCTTTTTTCAACTAACAAAAGTGAATTATTTAAAAAATATTTTTATAAAAAACTAAATGTTAAGTTAACAAAATACGCTTGTTTATATCCTATTTCTCTCCACAAACACATCCAAAAAAAACAAGATGGGAGCATCCAAAAAGAAAAGGAAAAAATGAAAAAGAAATGAAAAAACGGCATGACCTTAGATCCTCTCTCCCTCTTCCAGCAACTGCTCTTTCTCCCTCTGATATTCCTCTTCTAATCTTCTTCATGTTCCCATTCAATTTTATTTCCATCTTCCTCTACCTTTTCATTTTCTTCCTACCTTAGATCCTCTCAAGCCTCTCGTCTAATAATGGCAGTAGCCACAAATCTAACTACTGGAGAAGATAACGAAAAATACTGTGAAATTTGGGATTTTTGAGATTTTGAAGGGAGAGGGGACGCAATCGGGGATTGTTTGATAAATATGGACAAGGAGGTTTTGGAAATGTGAGAAATTTTGAGAACTGAAGAAGAGCATGAACATTTTGAGTTTTGAAAGGAAAATCAGTTAAAGATCAAACATGGGATTTTTCCCCTTCTTTTTAGAATTTTCGAAATCTAAAAAAGAGAATTAAGCAGACAAGCAATGTTGGGATTATTCGAAATTTAAGTACATTGTAGGAGGAAATGAAAATGAAAATTTACAAACTTTATGATGTGAAGATTCCATAGTCCCACATCTGACAAGAAAAAGAAAAAGAATTAGTTTAAGTATGAAGGGGCATATCCACCTAATACCAATTGGTTTTGGGTTGGATGCTCAATAATACTTAACAAATGGGGTGTGAGTCGAGTGTTATGGGCCTAGTATGGGCTGGGACCTTAGCAAGGCTATTGTTAGAGCCCTAGTATGGGCTGGATCTCTAGCAAATAGGCTAGTTGGAGGCCCTAAATGGTACAGGTCTCTTCCATTTGATTTTTCAGAATTTTAGAAGGGAGACGTAACAAAATTGGGGATTGCCAAAATTTTGAGAATTTCAACAGAGGAAGAAATATATCATATGTTGGCTTTTTAGAAACTATCTCCTAAAAACTAATGTTTAGAATTTTCAAAAAAGTAAAATTAATAATTTTGATTTTTTTTAGTTTTTAAGGACTTCTATTTAGAAAATGTTTCCAGTTTTAAAGGAAGAATTCAAACCTGATGATTCTTATAAGTTTTATAATTTTGACAATTTGAGAAAAATAAAATCAAATATCATGATATTTAAACATTTTAAAAAAAATTATAATATATCACATTGTTTAAATTTTAGAATTTTTTTTTAAGTTTTAGGCTTTTACCATTTTTAGAATTCTCAAACTTTTAAGGTTTTTGGAATTCTTATCATCCTATATAAAGGGTAAAATTGGAGAATAGACAGCTAACACTAAACCTCGTTTGCTCGTCAGCTTTTAAAAGTTAAGCATACACATACAAGCCTATGAACAACCCCACAGACAAGGGAGGTATATTTGCACAACATAATCATCTTATGTTGAGAAATTGAAACAAAGAATTAGTAAGGAACCTAAGAATAATATACATAAGTGCTCGTATTGACTGTCACATTCCCACAAAGAAAGAGATAATAAAATTAGTGATACAAAACACCAAAATACCTAAGATTTTTGGCCCAGGATTTTTAGGCTTTTTGCCGGTTTAATTTGGCAATTTTTGGAATTTTTTTGCCCCAATTTCATAACAATCCGAATGAATCAATCTTTCTGCAAAGGGAAACATATACCAAGAATTGGTTCGCGTATGAATGGACGCATTGGTTCACGTAACAACAGACGAGCCAAAAGATCCTGATTCAAGATAAATGCATGGTAGCCCCTCTGGTATGAAAAATATATATCTTCTCACCATTCTTAGTCAACTTATCGCAACCCAGCTTCGGATTTGTTGGTGGACCAGTAGGGTAGCCCATACACACATGGCACGTGACGTGTAAACCACAGGCCATGCAGGGGTACCTCGACAGTGGACACCCAAGTGCAAGATTTAACGAGGCATTGACGTGTGACAGCTCCACAACATATCACGCGCAGATCAGATGGTGCAAAACAAAGCAGAGACCATTGTAAGAAGCAAAATCGGTTTTGGCAGCGAAGCATGTGGCGTCCGAATCCAACTCGGATCCATTATTATTCCTACAAATTTCAGGTCTGTTTTGGAATCTATTTAAAGATATTTAAGCTAGAATTTTGATAAGTTTGAAAGCTAACCTTTAGGGTGTGATCTTACGGTTCTTGTAGCATAAATAAGCAAAATTAGAGAAATTTGAGAGTTATTTAAGAGCCAACGTCACATTTTCTCCATAGATTTATTCTCCAAAGTTCTTAACAAGTTTGATTATCACTTAAATACAAGTGTCACGTATTGTAATCTAGATTGATTGAAACGATAATCTTTTCAAATGGACGAACACCAAAATTAGGTGAAATCAGTAAATATTGGTGTCGTGTGTGTCTCTTTATTTTGGTTGGCATTTTATTTCTTATTACTTGTGGTTGATAATTTGGTGTAGGGATTATCGTTTGATTTGATTGCTGATCCACAATTCTTGACTTTCCATGATGTGATTGTCAATTTGACAAGATATTTACCTACCACATCAGTGGTATCAGAGCGCCAACAACAGAAAACTAAAACGCTGTTAGATTAAAATAAGAATACAGTGAAATAAGATGATGTGACTACTACAGCAATAAAGCAGAAAGAGCAAAATCAAAGATGTCATTTGCACCTAAAATGGCAAGCTGGATACAGGATGACATGTGACTGTGGAGATGGCCATGAGAGTTTCCTATTGACCTAGTAGTGCTATGAGTGAATTTCCTGCGCATGTTCAAATTCGCATGGAAAGGAAACAAGTTCAAGTGATGGTAGGCAACTTGAAACAAGTCGAGTGCAGATATACAAACCTAAAGTGCAATGATATCCATCATATTGTGTGTTATTTTGGGTGTGTGTGTAAAGAAAAGAGGGTTGATATAAATATGAAGGGTTAGCCATCTTTTGAGGCTAATCACAATTTTACCCAAAGACAAGATGGTATCAGAGCAAAAAACCCTAAAACCCCAAAACCCCAAACCCTAGCTTCCCTGCGCGCCGCCGCCCGCCGCCGCTGCGCGCCGCCCGCCGCCGCTGCGCGCCCCGCCGCCGCTAGTCGCCGCTGCGCGCTGCTGCCGCTAGTCGCTGCCGCGCGTCGCTGCCGCGCGTCGCTGCCGCGCGTCGCTGCCGCTAGTCGCTGCTGCTGCTCCTCTTCTCTTCTTTCACGTTCTCTTCTAGCCACCACAAAGCCCTAACTAGCCACAAAAGAGAACCCCAAAAAACCCTAACCCTAGATCTATGGTAGAGTCATGAAGAGGACTCCATAGATTTACGGTTAGGGTATGACCTAGAGGAGGAGGAGAAGTAGATCTGCGGATCTAAGAAGGGAGAAAGGAGAGATCTGCGGATCTGGAGAGATGGGGGACAATCTTACCTCAGCTGACATGAAGGCCTTCATTGTAGAGATAACGAAGCTGCTTGCTTCGAAGGAGTTGGGATCCTCGAGTGGATCGACGCCTTCACGACCCGTGCAGAAGCTGGAATTGATGCCCAATGATGTGAAATTGGAAGGGACGAAGAATTACCTCAGTTGGTACAGAAGGGTGCTTCTCATCCTGAAGTCGAAGGGGTTAGAAGGCGTCGTTCTGGGTTCATGTAAGGAACCGGTGGATAAAGATGGGGATGATTGGAAAGTCTGGAGCACCACCAACTCACTGGTGGCTGCTTGGTTGATGACATCGATGGTCCCACCCATTGCTGGGATGGTGGAGGCCATAGAGAGTGCTGCGGGGATATGGAGTATGGTGGAGAAAATGTATTCTGGAACAGAGAATGTGATACTTATGATGGAGGTTCAGGGCAAGGTCGACACCTTGAAACATGGGGAGATGTCTATTCTAGCCTACTCTGCGGAGTTGAAAAGGCTGTGGTCAGAGTTAGACCACTATGACCCTATTGATCTGCCTGACCCTAGGAGTGCTGCGATACACAGGAAGTGGGTGGAGCGTAGGTGTGTAACACATTTTCTGAGGAACCTGAATGGAGATTTTGAGGTCAGGAGGGCGAGTATGTGTCACTTATCCTCCATCCCATCTCTGGAGGAGGCCATAGCTGCAATGGCACAGGAGGAGACCAGACTGAGAGTTATGAAGGATGAGGGTACTCAGGTCACTCGGGCTGCACTGGCTGTACCGGCAGTGGCAGCAGTGAGCGAGGATCGAGAGTGCTACACCTGTGGGGTGAAGGGGCACCTGAGCTTTAACTGCCCACAGAAGGGTAGTGGACGAGGACGTGGCACTGGAGGCAGAGGAGGAGGTCGTTGGGGCCGTGGAGGCCGTGGACGAGGTCGCGGCGGCCCACGGGCCAACTTTGCTACCGCTGATGGACGACATGAGACAGTGATGATTGAGGCTACGCCAGCTGAGGCGTCAGATCTAGAGCAGCGGAGACAGTCCAGGTCTACTACTGAGAGCTCGGAGAGTCATGCAGACCAGACTAGGGATGTTGCTTCGCCATTCGGTAACTTTGCCCACTTCGCTCACACAGGATCAGGTAACCAATTAGCCCTTTCATGTAGAGATCATATAGAGTGGATTATTGACTCAGGTGCATCTAGTCATGTGTCAGTTGCATATAGACAGTTTTCCACATATAAACCACATACCATTCATGAAACTGTTCAGACAGCTGATGGCACATCCCAACCCATTAGAGGGATTGGCACTATTCAGTGCATTCCCTCCATACGCCTCTCTTCAGTCCTTCACGTCCCATCATTTCCAGTCAACCTTTTATCTGTTGGCTCTATTGTTGATGATCTCGACTGTAGCATTACTTTTGACTCTACTCATTGTGTGTTGCAGGAAAGGAAGACTGGGAGGAGGCTTGGGACTGGCGTCAGGCGTGATGGACTGTGGTATCTTGACAGAGCTAGTGGGGATGCTGCACTGGCTGTCGTTGGTGGAGAGAAGGAAAGGGATGTACTTTTATTGCATTGTCAGTTGGGACACTTGCCTTTTGATATGTTGAGTAAAATGTATCCTGATATTTTGAATAGAGTGAATGAAATGAATTTGAAGTGTGATGCATGTGAATTTGGGAAACACACTAGGACATCATATCCTAGTGTGGGGATGAGGAGTGTAGAGAAATTTCATCTTATTCACTCAGATGTTTGGGGGCCCTGCCCAGTGACTTCAGTAAGTGGGTTCAGGTGGTTTATCACTTTCATAGATTGTCATTCTCGGATGACATGGCTTTACATGATGAAAAACAAAAGTGAAGCGTTGAAGTGTTTTCAGGACTTCCATAGAAGTGTCAGAAATGTGTATGAGGCCAAGATCCGTGTCTTGAGAACGGATAATGGGACAGAGTATGTAAACAAGGAGTTTGCATCTTATCTATCTGAGAGTGGGATAACTCATCAAACCACTTGTCCCAACACCCCTCAACAGAACGGAGTTGCTGAAAGGAAAAATAGACACTTGTTGGAGGTAACTAGGTCACTCATGCTCACCATGAATGTACCTAAGATATTGTGGAGTGAAACAGTGATGACAGCTACATATCTCATCAACAGGATGCCTTCGCGGATCCTTGGTATGAAGTCTCCATGTGAGATTCTTATGGGAAAGAACACTTTTGTAGTTCCACCAAAAGTGTTTGGATGCACATGCTTTGTGAGGGATCATAGACCTTCTGTGGGGAAGCTGGATGCTCAGGCAATTAAATGCATATTTGTTGGGTATCCTTCAAATCAGAAAGGCTATAGGTGTTGGAGTCCCTCAGAAAGAAGGCTGTTTGTGAGTATGGATGTGACGTTCAGGGAGACTGAGCCTTTTTATGGAGGACTGACAGATTCTACATCAGTATTTGATACTGGTGCCTCTCCAAACACAGGAGGAGTTGGTCGAGAGGGGGAGACTTATGACAGGAGGGTAGTGGTTGGACTTATACTGTGTCCTGTCGGGCCTACTGGTACTGGTCCTGATAGCAGGGAGGAGGAAAGGACCTTGGTGGAAGAGGAGGAAGACAAGTTGTACGGCAGGAAATATAGCAGGAGACAGAAGGGTAGTCATGGCGATGGAGAACAACAAGAAGACATCTCCCCCACTGAAGAACCACTAGCTCCACAGCCACATGTCGAGATTGATCAGTCTATCACGCCTGCTCGAGTCCCGACTTCCTTACTGCCTTCCTCTCCTAACACGGATGGTAACCTTTCTTTGCCTTCCTCTAGTTTAGATCTTCCACTTGCATCTCGTAGGGAGCCTCGTATCAATGCCGGCAGGCCTCCTGTACGGTATGGATATGAGACTGATATTGCTAATCATTTCTCATATGCTTCTCTTACACCTGCATATAGGGCTATCATTGCATCCTTACAGTCTATCTCTATACCAAGTGATTGGCGAGTGGCAAAGCAACATCCCCAGTGGAAGAAAGCAATGCTCGAAGAACTTGAAGCACTGGAGAAGAACAAGACATGGAGACTTGTCTCACTTCCAGCGGGGAAGAAAGCTGTGGGCTGCAAGTGGGTATTCACAATAAAGCAAACTCCAGAAGGGAAGGTGGACATGTACAAAGCGAGGCTGGTTACCAAGGGCTACAGTCAGACTTATGGGATTGATTATGATGAGACATTTGCCCCAGTGGCAAAGATGAGTACTGTGAGAGTACTGGTATCCTGTGCAGCGAATTTTGGATGGAAATTGCATCAGTTAGATGTAAAAAATGCCTTCTTGCATGGAGACTTACAGGAGAAGGTATACATGGAGGTTCCACCTGGCTTTAGCACACAACAGACGATGGGAAAGGTGTGTAGACTGGACAAGTCTTTGTATGGGCTGAAGCAATCTCCAAGGGCATGGTTCGACAGATTCAGGCGTGCAGTCATCACTATGGGCTACAAGCAGAGTAATGGTGATCATACTGTATTCTATAGACATTCAGGACAGCGGATTACCCTTCTGGCTGTGTATGTTGATGATATTATTATCACTGGAGATGATGAAGAGGGAATCTCTCACTTGAAGGTAAGGTTGGCGAGAGAATTTGAGGTCAAGGACCTTGGACAGTTGGGGTATTTCCTTGGACTGGAGATTGCCAGTCCAGGAAGGGTATAGTTCTCTCACAGAGGAAGTATGCCCTGGATTTACTGGCTGAGACTGGTATGTTGGGGTGTCGTCCAGCAGTTACTCCTATTGATCAAAATCATAGGTTACATTCACAATCAGGGGAGCCAGTAGACAAAGAAAGGTACCAGAGACTTGTTGGACGCCTTATCTACTTATGTCATACCAGACCTGACATTGCCTATGCTATCAGTGTGGTAAGTAGAGACATGCATGATCCTAGGACTGGACATATGGAGGCAGTCTTCAGGATACTGAGGTATCTGAAAAATAGTCCAGGAAAAGGCATATTATTTGGTAGTCATGGTCACATGAATGTGACAGGCTACTGTGATGCGGATTGGGCCAGTTGCCTGGATGATAGGAGATCGACCTCGGGCTACTGTGTGTTTGTTGGGGGCAACTTAGTCTCTTGGAGCAGCAAGAAGCAGGATTTGGTGGCTCGTTCCACTGCAGAGGCAGAGTATCGTGCTATGGTGCTTAGTACCTGTGAGATGATCTGGTTGAGATCGCTTCTACAAGAGCTACGCCTGCTGAGAGAAGGACCATTGCGGTTGTTGTGTGATAACAAGTCAGCAATTAACATTGCCAACAACCCAGTGCAACATGATAGAACGAAGCACATAGAGATTGACAGGTTCTTCATTAAAGAGAGATTGAACAAGAAGCAGTTGGAGATCTCCTACATTACGTCTGGACAGCAACTAGCCGATTGCCTTACAAAGGGGTTGAACTCTAAAGGAGTAGAGGATGCTTGTAACAATATGGGCATGATAAATATCTTTTGCTCATCTTGAGGGGGAGTATTGTGTGTTATTTTGGGTGTGTGTAAAGAAAAGAGGGTTGATATAAATATGAAGGGTTAGCCATCTTTTGAGGCTAATCACAATTTTACCCAAAGACAAGACATCACTTAGTATGTTTTGGTTAACTCATTATCTGTATGCAGATGAGAGCTTCCATGTTAAATTAATTTATTACCTTGTCCACAGCATAGAGAGCTGATAGCAAATTCCCAATCTGCCAAACCCCCCCCCCCCTCCAAAAAAAAACCTGAAAAAAACTAAAACTAAAAACTAAAAAACCCCCTGCCTCGTCCATCCTCCACTTATGATGAAATGTTTCCTTTTTAAGTAATATAGTAGTCAATTATATTTGCTTAATAACATAATTCTTAGGTTTGCTTTCTCAGTGTTCCATTTCAGTATTAATGTTTTGCATCATAATAACTTGAGAAGTACAAGAATACAAACCAAATGGTAAGTTTAACTATGATGAGAGACAACCAAAACCAGTCAAACAACCAACAACAGCATTGCTGAACAAGGTGGGATGAACTTAAGGCTGTGCTGCTTAGCATAGTCATCAAAATATCGTGTATGCTTCCTTATGAGTGAATGATGTGATGACTAAATTAAGGACTGCTATGACTGCAAAAACGATCATGAAGGAACACACTGCAAGTCCACTCAATTGGCAAGTGGAAGTTTCCAGAATGGCTATACCTTTTACTTTCTGTTCATATTGTTGCTTGTCCTTCATCATCAGGGAAGCTGCATCACCATTCAATGGATCTGAAGGATTTGGATAAAGCAACAGCTGTGGAAGAAAGACCTCAAATATGTTCAAAAGATCTGCAGACATGCAGCTACATCAAGAATTGGAGGTGAAAAAAATTCAAACAAATGACAAGTATAGACAAAATCACAAGTATAGACAAAATCAGGGTCTTAATACAAGATGAAGGAATCGCTTATGCATATTCAACAACAAATAGCAAGACATGCAGGAGTATGTGATAGTGCAGATAGTTGCGTGATGGATGTACATCCATATATGCATATAAAACTGTAAGACACAAGAAGATGCAGGGTAACTATTTAATTCAACCTCTTACTACATAAAGGAAATGGTGTGAAGTACAAGAAACAGCTTTAAACTATGTCAAAAATTACTACATCAACTCCCACTAAAAAAATCAGCCACATCTCAATGTCTCACTCTTGCCTTCACTTCACTACTTCACGGCTAGAAAATGGCAGAAAAGAACACCCAGTGTTTGTTGGGGTACAAATATGGGCGCACAACTCAATTGATCTCCACACTGGTGTGATATTGTCCAATTGGGCCCACTGTCCAACTGGTTTTGCTCTTGGGTCTCGCCAAAAGACCTCATACAAATGGAGATCCATCCATATTTATATTCCCCCAATCCCACTTGTCTAGCCAATGTGGGACTATGTTTGATATCTCACAATCTCCACCTCAAACATAGTCTCACATGGTCTCCCCTTGATTCTTCAACTTGATTTGGTTCATATGATGGAGAGGGAAAGTCACATCATTTTTACCCGATCAAGTTCGTCTCTCAACGGGTGACCCACATAATCTCACATGGTCACCCTTGTGACCCAATCACCCTTGTGACTCGTTTCCGCGTGGTGCACAACACCCTGGTATTTCCTTCCACATCTGCTAAGTCAGTGGTCCGGCTTTGATACCACTTGTTGGGCTACAAATATGGGCACACAACTCAATTAATCCCCACACTGGTATGATATTGTCCAATTGGGCCCACTGGCCCAACTGGTTTTGCTCTTGGGTCTCTCCAAAAGGCCTCATACCAATGGAGATCTAATTCAATATTTATACTCCTCCAATCCCCCTTGTCTAGCCAATGTGGGACTATGTTTGATATCTCAGTGTTTTCTCAATAAGACCCTTATATACTAGACTTATCAGAGAACCACTTAAGCGGTGGGTTGGGAGCTAAGAATGCATTTTGACCTAATTCCGCACGCGCGCGCGCGCACACAACCCCCCCCCCCCCCCCCCCCCCCCCCCCCCCCCCGGGGGGGGGGGGGAGGAAGCCACCTGGAGATCCAATGTAAAAAGGAAGAATAAATAGAGATGAATAAATATATTTTAATATTGTGAGGCTTGAACCAGATCCTCTTGAAACCTGATGTTGGTCTTAATACTACTTTCCAAGAAATGACTTAATACAAAAGATTGGGCTGCCAGATAATCAAGCATTCTTCACACTTCACAGCATTGTCAAGTGGTGTGAGGTTTTCTTGCAATATATGATGTATGAATAATAAATTCATGTACAACTGTACATTCAGAGTGCCAAGCACCATTGGAGCACTCTGTTTTTTAAAACATTCTCTCTGTTTTGTTCTTTAACATAAGGAGATTATCCACCTTCCATCGAGTTCAATGAGTTTGATACATTTTACAACCATTAGAATTGGAAAAGAAATTTTTACTTTATTCTCACTGACATTGATGTACAGATAAAACCATTTATAGGTACAACCTGTAAAAGGAGTCAAAGAAACTTAAATCCTTAGAAAAGAAAGTAGCCCTACTCTTTTACAATAGAAACTCTGAATCTCTTAAATAAAACCAAAATAGAAATCATAATTACAATCATATTCTCAAAATCCCCCTCAAATTCAAGGATGATCAACATTTCAGTTTGGAAAGCAAAAAACAAGGCGTACCCAAACGGAATCAGGTGAATGTCAAACCATAGCAGAATCGGGTGATAAACAATGGAGCCTGGTACTGAATGAGATGGTATTAAAGGAGATGTTGGCTACAAAGCATGCAATCAATGGATGTGAGACACTCAATGCATGTGTGGAGCTACAACTGCAACTGGAGAAGAAAGACATGTGAATACGTCTCGAGTATGAAAAGTAAGAACTTGATTTATATGAAGCTCTCATGGTATAGATAAATGACAAATCCACTTGGAGCTTCATATTCGAGGCTGATGGCAAGACCAAATAGGAAGCTCATGATAGAGGCTGACAACTAATCCACGATGACCGGAGAGGGAGAAGGAAGAACTTAGAGAAATGTTGATCATGTTGAGGCTATTACGAAAGGAATTGTATATCCTGAAGAAACTAATATAACTGATCTATGAGGTTAAAATTAGGCCTTCATAGAAGGATCCAGATGTGGTCATCAAAGTTTTAAAATGCGAAGGCGCGACGCGAGGCGTTTTTTAGGTCCGTGAGGCGAGGCGTAAGCCTCAAAGCGTAAGGCGTAAACCTTCTGCGTGTTGTGAGGCGTAACAATTTATAACCATATAATTATAAAATAGGGTAAGTTATATGAAAGTTTAAAAGTTATACACATTTCAATTATTCCGTCAAAAATGCTGGGCACGTGGAGGCACTGATAAGAAGTTGACGAAAATACACTCCCTCAACAATTAATTATTCTCACGGTTCAGCACTAAAGTTCCCGCCAGTTCACTTTCTCCTTTGTCTCTTAAGGCTGGGGAGCAGCGAGGGGTGAGGGAGAAGGAGCTTGGAGCAACGACAGGAGAGCAAAACGGCCGGAGAAGAAGAAGACGCTAGGAGCAGCAATGATGGGAGTGGAAGCAGAGTACTGGTAAGCATGAATTTATTACGCCTTTTACGCCTTTAGGAGCAACGCCTTTTACGCCTCACCCTCGCCTTTTTGCGCTTCCGATGAATGGCCGCCTCCGGAGGCACACCTCAGGGCGCTGAGGGTGCGCCTCGTCCTGAGGCGCGCCTCAAGGCGTAAGCCTTTACAGCCTTTCAAAACATTGGTGGTCATCATGATATCATCATGAGATGAATCATAGATCTAAATAAGGCTGTTATAGCATGATCCGGTTGAAGCATCAGATTCTAGAAGGATGCTTTTAGAAGAATTTGTAAAGGAAAACTAAGAATTTGGGAAAGAATTTTGAACCAAAAGAGAAGAAATTGAACTGATAGAATTTTCAAAAGAGATGTTAATGTGAAGAAGAAAGAGAAATACAAACAGGTTGACAGTAATTGCTGGGCTCTTTCAAATTATGAGAAGAGATGATGAACAAGGATGAAATCTAGAAGAGATGTGCAGAAGAAAGAAGATAAATTTTGAATGAAGAGAAAAAATCAAGTTGGGTAAGAGAAAAATCAGGTTGGTTGATGGTGGCTACAACGTACCTGGTGAGAACTCAAGATCGACGCTGAGTTAGAGGTTTAGAGAGAATTATTGGAAGTGAGAGAATATGCTTGCCGTTCGAGCTAAGTAATAGAATTGAAGAAGGGATCTATAGATTTTTGAAGGAAACTTGAAGAATATTTTTTAATCTGATCAAAGGAAATAGACGGAATAACAAAGAGCAGACAATAAATTAAAGGAAACCAAAGAGAACATTATCTGCTTTTGGTTGTGAAGGAAGAGAATGGTGACAATCAAAGACGAGATGGCAGATGCAACAGATGTCGGTCATGTAATGTGAGCATATGCCATTATGGCAATGCCAGTGTGAGAGATCACGTCAACTGCCACCATAAGAACAAAAGATACGGATTGGTAGAAGGAAAACTTCGGTTGTTGATGAATTTCAGGCATAACCACAATCTGGATCAAAGCTTTATATTATAAAGCTGAAGATGATGATGATGAATAGAAGGCAGGGGCGACCATGTGGGAGATGTTGAATAAAGTGCTCAATGTTGGCTTGGTGATAAGAATGTGCTTTATAAGAATGGCTCAACACAGGCTTGTGGTTGATGTGATGATTACAATACCCTATATCAAGGAGAGGCGGCCATGTGGGAGATATTGAATGAAGTGCTCAACATTGGCTTGGTGATAGAAATGTGCTTTGTGAGCCTGGCTCAACACATGCTTGTAGTTGATGTTATGATTACAATACACTAGATCAAGGCTCTGTGAAGGGATCATATAAAAAAAATTATTTTGAGTTCTAAGTCTTTAGGTATTTTGAGTCTTTAGGTATTTTTGAGTCATTGGTGAGAAACATCGGAAACCATTACTAAGAAGCCAAGAACCCAAATTTATCAATTTCTTCCGCAAATTTTCAAATTTTTCATCAAAACATATCCCGTTCTATATCAATTTGGCATCAGAGCCGAAATCATATTCACTCTTTTCTATTTTTCATATCAAAAAACAAGAGAGAGAGAGAGAGCTCATAACCTAAATTCCACAGCTGTCAAGCCCTAGTAGTTGCCAGAATCCCTTGCTGCTGCCTTTGGAGGCTTCTCCGCCGACAGCCGTTGCCCTGCAAGCCTTCCCACATCACCGTCAAAGTCACACGTACCTGTCAGCTCACGTCGTCGACCCTAACCTACAGAAAGGATGCTGATGTTGCTGACTTCCCACTCCACTGCCTCTAGCTATTTCACCCTCGGTCACTGTCGCCACCACAAGGTTCCCACAACGTCATCGACTCCATCTAAGCACAGCAGCGCCATACCCGATGAAGAAAACCTGCTCCGTCGTGTAACAGCCCAGCTTTCTCTTTCTCTTTCCCTTTTTTTCTTTTTTCCCTTTATTTTGTTTCTTTTTGTGGCCTGCTCCATGCCCAAGCCCACCGGGCTTTTCCCCTTTTTCCTCCCCCTTTCTCCTTCTCTCTCACACTCGACGAAGGCCCCCAGGGCTTCGCTTCGTTTCATTCACCCCCGCGCCCCCTCATTTCGTTCGACGAGAGACCTTAGGGCTTCGACCCTCGCTCTCTCTCTCTCTCGACAACATCGTCACCCCCTATTTCCCTCTCTCTCACGTTCGCGGCGACAGGGCCTTCTGGGCTTCCTTCGACGCGACGCAGCCCCTCCGTCATTCTCTTGTTGTTCGTGGCACCCCTTGCTTGTCGATTAGGGTTTGTGGCCCCTCTTTGCTTACTGCTTTGGCCCCTTACCCGTTGATAGAGTACGGTGGCTCCTCTTGCTTATAGTCTGCCCTTCTTTGCTTGTTGTTGGGTTCCTGGTTCCTCTTTGCTACGGTCTGCTCCTTTGCTCGCTGCTTTGAAGGTTTCGGTGGTTCCTTGGTTACGGGTTGTTCCTTGCTTACTGATTGGAGTGTCGCGGCTCCCTCTTACTTGCGCTCTGTGGCTCCTTGTTGGCTGTTGCTTGAGGCTTGTTTCCGGATGTCGTTGGGTTCGACTGAGGGTTTGATTTGCTGTTTTGGGTTGTCGTTGAGGTTTGATCACCCCTTGCTTGCATGTTACTCTTTTCTTGCTTAAACTGGGTTTGGCTGACTCTCTAGCTTGCAGGTTTTGATCTTCTTGTTGTGTGAGGGTGCAGTGGTTCTTCTGCTTGCTATCTGTGCATGCTTGCTGGGTTGCTGGTTCCGGTGGCTCTCCTTACTGACGGATTTGGGATCCCTTGTTGCTGATGATTGCGGCATAGGCTTCTGCTGATGATTGGGCTTCGGATCTTAACTTTCCTTGGTTCTTCAGCTTCGGTTTCAGGTAGACTCTATCCCCTATACTCCAATTTTGATTCCTTTGATTGTGTTGGGATTCAGGTCTTCCTTTGCTTGCAGGTTAGGGTTCTCTTGCATGTTGTTTGGTTTGGTTGTCTCGTGCCCGCTGGCCTTGGGTTCCTTGTGTACTGTTTGGATTTGGGTTTCCTTTGCTTGCGGGTTTGGGGTCCCTTATTGTTCATGGGTTGGTTGGCTTCCTTACTTGCTGTTCTGGGTCCCATCGCTTGGTGATTAAGTTCGGTGGCTTCTTCGACTTGCGGTTTGGGCTTGCCTTGCTAGTTGAGGTACTGTGACTTCCCTTACTTGCCGATTTGGGTTTTCTTGCTGTTATGGGGTTCATTGGTTTTCCTTACTTGCGACTTTGGGCTCCCTGTTGGTTGTTGAGTTGTGGTTGGTTTTTCTGTTGCTTGTTGGATTTTACTTGTTAGGTTTGGCTGAATCCCTTGCTGTTTTGGGATTCCTGGGTTGTCGTTGGATTATGGCTGGCTCTCCTTGCTGGATGTGGGTCGTGGCTGGCTTATTTACTTGTTTTGAGTTCCTTGCTTGACAGGTTTGGTAGCTTTCTTTGCGTGCTGTCTCGGGTATATGGATTATTATTTGTCTCTCGGCTTTTCTTTATCAAGCAGTTATCATACTTTCCTTCTTTCTTGATGCATTACATGGAACAGTTGGTGTTGCTTCCATTTCAGTTCAGTTTGAAATATCATGCCATAAGAAATATCCATGCCTTTAGTTTATTGCATGTCAGTTTCATTATCATGTTGTCTTTTGAGTTTACTAGCACCTTTAAATTTAATTTTGTGTTAAATTACATAGTCTTGGGTTGTTGCTTGAGATGACACGTGCTACTGATTGGCTAAGGATTTGAGGTGGACTATCATAACAGGTTATTATTGAATGCATGGTAAACTTTTGAGGTGGAACTATCATGACCGGTTACTATTGCATGCATGGCAGGATTGAGGTGGACTATTAATATTGCAGTGGATCTCAGATCTCCCTTGACTGCGTAGTTTAATCAATATTGAACATCACGACACAATAACTAATAAAATGATTACTTCAGCTTGACTCACCAGGTTTGGGAAAACTTATGATTGGAGAGTGCGGGAGCAACTGGGACCTGTCTTCGGCTCCCCTGATTGTTGGGGAGGGGACATCCATCACTAGTGCAGATGGGTCCTGGAGTCCAGGGGCAGACAAGAATGGCCATCTTGATGGGTCCTGGAGCCCCCACCACAGATCACAGTGTTACAGCACTTACAGTTTTGCAGCTCTTACACTACGGTAATTTCTTCTTTTGGACTCAGCCCGGGGTAACACCCTTGCAGTCTCAAGAGGGTCTAGCCATTGCTTAATATACTCTCCCTCATAAGTCACGACCTAGGATTGGTTCACTTTAGCTAGTACTATCTTTACAGTAGTTTGTGCTCATTTTAACAACCATAACATGTCTCTCTTCTGTACCCTTTCTAACTGTTGTCACATCGTCTTTTTTACATCCTTACTCTTCCGTTGTGTGGGTTTGTTGATTACCAAGTCAGTTTACTTCGTTGTTCAGTACTAACATATCTATAGTTGTCTTGTTTCCTTTTTGTGCACACTAACTTTTCTTGTCTCTTGTTTAGATATTGTCTACTCTATTAAGCGTGGTACGACTTCCGCTGCCACTAGGTACGATGCACAGGATCACACAGAGGTGTTTGAGCACGAGGAGTTGGAGCTTTCGGTATAGGACCTTGAGAGGAGTAGGAACGTCCAATGCAGGACTGTTCGAGCCTTGACGTTGCAGCAGGTACGTGTTCCATTTACGTTTCAGCAGTAGTGTAGCTTTTACTTGTCTCTTTTCTGTTCAGTATTGTGTTACCAGTTTTGTTGTCCTTACCTGTTTGTTACTGTCTTTTCCTTATTTAGAACTGTGTTACTTGTCATGTCTTGAGTATTTTCTTACTTTCTGCACTGCTCCACATTGACTTCACTGGCACCTGTAGGACCTGCACACTCATGTTTCAATCGTAGCGACACTTGTCAGGAGGCGTGGCCTTACAAAGTGGTGGCACATGCAAGTCCGCGCAATCGCCTCGTGAACAGTGTAGAGTAGGCAGGAAGTACAATACTCAACTGACTTAATCCATCTTATGAGTATTCCGAGGACGGAATTTTTATAAGGTGGGTAGAATGTAACAGTCCAACTCTCTCTCTCTTTCCCTTTCCCTTTTTCTTTTTTCCCTTTCTTTTGTTTCTTTTCGTGGCCCGCTCCAGGCCCAAGCCCACCAGGCTTTTCTCCCTTTCCATCTCCCTTTCTTCTCTCTCACACTCGACGAAGGCCCCCAGGGCTTCGCTTTGTTTCATTCACCCCCACGCCCCCCTCGTTTCATTCGACGAGTGACCTTAGGGCTTCGACCCTCGCTCTCTCTCTCTCTCTCGCGACAACATCGCCACCCCCTCTTTCCCTCTCTCACAAGTTCGCGACGACAGGGCCTTCGTGGGCTTCCTTCGACGCGACGCAGCCCCTCCGTCCTTCTCTTGCTGTTCGTGGCACCCCTTGCTCGCCGATTAGGGTTTGTGGCCCCTCTTTGCTTGCTGCCTTGGCCCCTTACTCGCTGATGGAGTACAGTGGCTCCTCTTGCTTATAGTCTGCCCTTCTTTGCTTGTTGTTGGGTTCGTGGTTTCCCTTTGCTGCGGTATGCTCCTTTGCTCGCTGCTTTAAGGGTTTCGGTGATTTCTTGGTTGCGGGTTGTTTCTTGCTTGCTGATTAGAGTGTCGCGGCTCCCTCTTGCTTGCGCTCTGTGGCTCCTTGCTGGCTGTTGCTTGCGGCTTGTTTCCTGCTGTCGTTGGGTTCAGCTGAGGGTTTGGTTTGCTGTTTTGGGTTGTCGTTGAGGTTTGATCACCCCTTACTTGCGGGTTACTCTTTTCTTGCTTAAACTGGGTTCGGCTGACTCTCTTACTTGCAGGTTTTGATCTTCTTGCTGTTTTAGGGTGCAGTGGTTCTTCTGCTTGCTGTCTGTTCCTGCTTGCTGGGTTGCTGGTTCCGGTGGCTCTCCTTGCTGACGGATTTGGGATCTCTTGTTGCTGATGGTTGCAGCATAGGCTTCTGCTGATGATTGGGCTCCGGATCTTAACTTCCTCTTGGTTCTTCGGCTTCGGTTTCAGGTAGACTCTATCCCCTATACTCTAATTTTGATTCATTTGCTAGTGTTGGGGTTTGGGTCTTCCTTTGCTTGCAGGTTAGGGTTCTCTTGCATGTTGTTTGGTTTGGTTATCTCGTGCCCGCTGGCCTTAGGTTCCTTGTGTACTGTTGGGGTTTGGGTTTCCCTTACTTGCGGGTTTGTGGTCCCTTTCTGTTCTTGGATTGGTTGGCTTCCTTATTTGCTATTCTGGGCTTTATCGCATGGTGATTGAGTTCGGTGGCTTCTTCGGCTTGCAGTTTGGGCTTGCCGTGCTGGTTGAGGTATGGTGACTTCCCTTGCTTGTGGATTTGGGGTTTTTCTTGTTGTTATGGGGTTCATTGGTTTTCCTTACTTGCAACTTTGGGCTCCTTGCTGGTTGTTGAGTTGTGATTGGCTTTTCTGTTGATTGTTGGATTTTGCTTGTCGGGTTTGGTTGAATCCCTTGTTGCTGTTTTGGAATTCCTGGGTTGTTGGATTGTGGCTGGCTCTCCTTGCTGGATGTTAGTTGTGGCTGGCTTATTTACTTGTTGTTTTGAGTTCTTTGCTTGACAGGTTTGGTAGCTTACTTTGTGTGCTGTCTCGGGTATCTGGGTTATTGTTTCTCTCTCGACGTTTCTTTATCAAGCAGTTATCATGCTTTCCTTCTTTCTTGATGCATTGCATGGAACGTTGGTGTTGCTTCCATTTCAGTTCAGTTTGGAATATCATGCCATGAGAAACATCCATGCCTTTACTTTATTGCATGTCAGTTTCATTATCATGTTGTCTTTTGAGTTTACTAGTACCATTAAGTTTAATATTGTGTTAAATTGCATAGTCTTGAGTTGTTGCTTGAGATGGCACGTGCTACTGGTTTGCTAGAGGATTTGAGGTGGATTATCATAACAGGTTATTATTGAATGCACAGCAAGCTTTTGAGGTGGAACTATTATGACCTGTTACTATTGCATGCATGGCAGGATTGAGGTGGACTATTACTATTGCAGTGGATCTCAGATCTCCCTTGACGGCGTAGTTTAATCAATATTGAAAATCACGACACTAACTAATAAAAAGATTGCTTCAGCTTGACTCACCGGGTTTGTGGAACCTTATGATTGGAGAGTGCGGGAGCAACTGGGACCTGTCTTTGGCTCCCCTGATTATTGGGGAGGGGACATCCATCACTAGTGCAGATGGGTCCTGGAGTCCATGGGGCAGACAGGGACAGCCATCTTGATGGGTCATGAAGCCCCCACCACAGATCACAGTGTTACAGCACTTACAGTTTTGCAGCTCTTACTGTAAAGTACTTTCTTCTTTTGGACTCGGCCCGGGGTAGCACCCTTGCGGTCTCAAGAGGGTCTAGCCGTTGCTTACTGTAATCTCCCTCATAAATCACAGCCTAGGATTGGTTCACTTTAGCTAGTACTATCTTTACAGTAGTTTGTGCTCACTTTAACTATTATAACATGTCTCTCTTCTGTACCCTTTCTAGCTGTTGTCACATCGCCTTTTTGTACCTCCTTACTCTTTCGTTGTGTTGGTTTGTTGATTACCAGGTCAGGTTACTTCTTTGTTCAGTACTATCATATCTGTGGCTATCTTGTTCCTTTTTTGTGCACACTTACTTTTCTTGTCTCTTGTTTAGATATTGTCTACTCTATTGAGCGTGGTGCGACTTCTGCTGCCACTAGGTACGATGCACATGATCACACAGAGGTGTTTGAGCACGAGAAGTTGAAGCTTTCAGTACAAGACCTTGAGATGAGTCAGAACGTCCAATGCAGGACTGTTTGAGCATTGACGTTGCGACAGGTACGTGTTCCATTTACGTTTCAGCACTAGTGTAGCTTTTACTTGTCTATTTCCTGTTTAGCACTGCGTTACATGTTTTGTTGTCCTTACATGTTTGTTACTGTCTTTTCCTTATTTAGAACTGTGTTACTTGTCATGTCTTGAGTGTTTCCTTACTTTCTGTACTGCTCCACATTGACTTCACTGGCACCTGCGGGACCTGCACACTCATGTTTCAATTGTAGAGGTACCTGCCGGGAAGCGAGGCGTTACATGTCGCCACTCAAAAGCTGTTTGACCCTGTCAACAACTCAGCTGAGCCGCCCGCTGAGCTGCGGATCAACAGTAAGCCACGTTAATTTTCTGGGGATTTTCGGCAATTTTCCAGTGGATTTTCTATGCAACCTTGCTATTTTGAAGATGTTATATCCGTTTGAAGCCCAAATTCAATGTCGTTCGAGTAGCAGATAGCTAACTCAACCAACTACGAAAAGGTACCCTTCATACAAGAATATTCTCTCTAAATTATGAGAGATTATGATTATTATGAGGATGATTACTATAAGGCTTATTTTCCTCGAATAATGAATGATCAAGGCTTTAACTATTATGGCTTCGGAGACAGGTATGGATATGATGATTGTGAATCCCATCTAGAGTATATTTTTTCTGTTTTAAGTTTTAAGAAGAAAAAATATACATATGTATCACACATTAAAGGACAATCAGGATCCTGGTATATGTAACTTTCATGTCACACTCGTCGTTGGTCAATGTTCAAAATCAATCTTCAATATCGCTATTCTTTCAAACTTTAATATATTCCACAGGCACCCCAGCAATCTTCAAGCCCACAAGTAAGATGTGGTTAGAAGAATAGATAAGCAAGAGCAACAAGCGAATTCGTCAAGTGATCGAAAATTTGGAAAGGAAACAACATAGTAAAACCAAATCAAAGAATGAACCCGAGATTGATCCAACATCATAGTGAAAGACAGAACCAAAGTGTGATCTAGTGCCGCATTCTGAACCAGAGAACTTGATCCAACACGGTTACTCTAGCCAGAGCCTTATTTAGATCCATCTGTAGAGCGTGCACCAGAACTGTCGAAAGAAGCACAGTTGATTCCGATTGAGCACATTAAGTTTGTTGTCACAGATCATCCTCATCTAACCAACAAACACGTGCTAAAATGCTTTTATGTCTTTCGTAAATTGAGAGAAACGTTCAAAAGATATGCTTATATCTTCTACCCATCTGCATACTGTTACACTTTAGAGTTCGTGGACGCATCTTCTCTAACTGCAAAGAGCTATTGATTACTGCTCAGCTATGCTACCATTATCGTCATTCACCAAGAGAAGAAATTCTCAAGCCGGAAAGAATGATAGGGTCCATATCAAGATTTTTAATTTTTATTTTATTTAGTCTTTGAATATTTTGAGCCTTTTCATTTATTTTTTAAATATTTTATTGTTTAGTACCACATCGGATGGAATAGAAGAAGTGTTGAGTTATAAGCCTATAAAAGGCCCTAGACTTGTTTTATGTGGAATCAATCAATCAATGAAGAGATCAAAGCAAAATTTTATTAATACATGTGAAAGATTCCCCCTCTCCTTAGTGAGAAGCCTCAAGAACTCTTAGTTAGAAGTCAAGTACCCTAATTTATCAATTTCTTCCGCAAATACCCAAATTTTCCATCAAAACCTATCCCGTCCTACATCACTCTGATACCATATTGTAATTGGAAAAGAACTTTTCTTTATTCTCATTGATATTGATATACTGTGAAAGGAGCCTAAGAAACTTGGTGCCTAAGAAATTAAAGACTAAGAAAAATAATCATGCTCTTCTACAAAGAAACTTGCTATAATAATAACTCAAATAATCTCAAATGAAAATCATAATTACATTCAAAGTAGGCCTTACCAAACATTGGACTCCAAGATTGGTTAATAACATCCAAGCATATAGATCCGGACCTGTAATGTTGTACACCAAATAGAGAAATCAATGTAGCAGAAGCCACCACCAACTTAACAGTAAACTGAAATCTTGCTTCCATAAAGAAAGAAGAGCTGAATATATAAGAAATCTTTTGAACTCATTCATTTAAAAGTTTCGACATCTTTAAGTTTCATTGTAGGTATATGAGATTCTTGTAATTTTTTAGAAGAATAAGGCTCAATTTTTAAAGTTCTTACTCAGCATTTACATTGAATTAAGTATAAATGAGTAATGCTCACAGCTCATCAACATTAGGATGAAATATTTTGTTCAGAAAGCCAACTGATGGTGACTTGTAGGGGTAAGCATCTGGAAGTTCAACACGGACTTTCCAGACACCGCCTTCATAAGGACCTGCAAGAACCAAAGTCAAACACTTTAAGGGGTAACATAGGATCACTTAACATCAATTATGAGTAATAGGAGTTATAAGAATCATGACAAATTATGACCTAAAGCACATACCATATATGCCCTACACTCAAACAATTTGCATGCGTCTAGAATAATGTCATCATCAGAATTAAGTATTGCATGAATTATCATCATGATCTATAATCATGCCCCTTGCAAAGTATATCTGGTGCACAGTTTGCATTTCAGTTTGTGACTCTGTACGCAGTTAATAATCAAGAAAACCGAATGATTAAAAACAAGAACCAAGCACGACACACAAAACTTGGTAACGCAGTTCGGTGCGCACACCTACATCTGCAGGGCCACGCCCAGAAAATCAGATTACTCCACTAAAATAAATAATGATTACAATCACTAATTTCAGATCTATACTAGGAGAAGCATACTCCCCCTCAATACAAACCGTGAGGGGTGATCTCAATCAACCCCGTGGAGTAATCTATGCAACCCCGTGGAGTAATCTATGCAAGCTCCCCTTGCATGCAAGATCTCCTTGCACAACTGACTAGTTCAACTCCTTTGAACCCTACATGCGTAGCCGTCGGTCTCCCTCCCGGAGTTCTTGATCGTCTTTTGCAAAAGCAGTACCCTAGCCACAAAACCGCACAACCTCTATATTCTCCGCTCCCCCTTAATTGCGGAGTAGATATGGAAGGTAGTTTGAACAATCTGTGCAGATTCGGCAGCCCGCAAGAATCCGAACCAATTGGGGCAATTGGTTCCGCAAAATCCTCTAGCATTAAACAACTTATTTGCAGACGAGAATCTCTCCAACCGATGCTATAACAAATTCCTAGAGATAGCAACTTCCAATTATATCTCCAACAGATCTTCAATTGCAACAATATATACCAGAATACTTAGATGAATCTGAAAGGAGATCTGAGGAATCCACCTTCAATAACCGCTGAAAATGTCATTCGATTCCAGCCTTTTGACACAGCATGTTGGACCTTATGTTGTATCATAACGTTCAACATATCATCCAACATGGTCACCAGACGAGATCTCTCATACCATATTTGCATATTAATACCTTCAATCACATGTCAGCAAATCCTATGCGTACCAGCATCCAACAGAGTACCTAGAGAAGATCTAAACAATAATGCAAGATCTGAAATCATTCAGATAAAAAATCTTCAACCGCACATATCTTCAACCGCACATACCATTCAGTTATGAAACCAATCAGATTTTGTAACCACTATTTCCGGGTAAATAACTTCCTCTTTAATGCAGAATATCCGCCAATATTTCTAGGATCACTTCGGGTAAGGAATCACATATTCAAAGAACCACCGAATCTATTTCGGATAAAAGAAATAAAACAAATCTCATACGGATATTTTGCCCATAGAATAAGGATCTATTTCTGGTAAATAGAACCAATAAATCTCAGCAAACATTTCCTCCCATCAATTAAGGAACTAACCAGAGTCCCAAATATTCTCAGCAAACCTCCAACAATTAAGGAACTAATTCGGGTAAGAAGGAATATAAAAATCTCTCCAAGATATTCCATCAATCAATTCAGGAATCTCCAACATTCTAGGCAGCAAATCAGATCTGAGATCACCACAACAGATCTGTAGACCAAATCATCGTTTCTGCAAACGAACCAATATTCCAGAACCCGAATGTTGAACATTATGTTGCAACATTATGTTCAACATTACTGCCCAAACTGCTCAAAAACAATTCTGATTCCTCAACCTGAACACTCTAGCTATAGTGCCACTAATGCCAACAAATATCAGCAGAAATTCAACCCTAACACAGTTTATCTTGCCAATGCTCCTAAGCACTTCCATCATATTATGACTCAGCTGTTGAAAGCCTGAAACTAATTATTTAGAGACTTCCTAGTCTATGGTACCCCTCTCTACAACAAAACTCTTAAATGTCATAGGAAAGGAACAACAACATTAACTCCGTGAGAATATCTAATTTAACACACACACACACACCAACAACAACATTAACTCCTCGAGAATATCTAATTACACACACATTAAGCAATATGGAAGTCAGCTAGCCAAGGAGAAAAATTCTTTCTTGGGTAGCTCACGCAACCACCCAAGTTTTCTGATAATCGGGTTTGTTCATTTTGTTCTTCATGATCTGAAATCTTAAAACTGCCAATATTCAAGTGAGACAATTTTCAAATGAACTTAAAAGGTATTGCTTGTTCATCTAATCATTATAAAAAGTTCTGCAAAATTGTTAAACTTGTGCCGAGTAGATATACAAGCAAGGATACTTCGATTCATTAGAAAATTGATAGTTTGGAATTTTAGAACAAGAAAATCAAAATGAACCAATCGGATTATCAGAAAAATAAATGAGATTTGGCACTAACCAAGGAGAAAAAAATAAGGGAGTGGTTTTAACGCAAGCCAATATGAAAATTCCTCCATAACTAGCAGACACATTTTTTTTCTCATATGTATTTTGGCAAATTTTCATGTGAAAAAGTCATCGGTGCAAAATGCATGAGAAAAATATTTTGTGGGTTTTTAATTATCCAAACCAGTGAATGTGTTATATACATGTTAATACTTAATATACCTACGTACCAAAATCGAGAAAATCCTTCTATTTGCCCATCGCTCGGATCCGTGTAAAAATGTTATATTGTTTTGAAATCGCTATATTTTTAATGGCTTAATCGGTGGTCAAATCTTTCCAAGATTCACCCATTATTTTTCCTGGGATATATATCTGCATGGATAAACATTAAAAAATTCAAAATATAAAAAAAATTCGCACCATGTTCTTGTGTGAAATTTTTGCAAACATGGCCATATACATATATGAGAATAATGGGAATCAATGACATCTAAGCCGCTCGTGCAACATCAAAAACACCACCGTCCCATTTTTGGATGAGAAACCATTCATTTTTATCTTCATATAAATATTGGTTGAACCAAATGATTTTTGCTTGTTAATTTTCCTGTTGCAAATTTAACGGTTCTGTAAGAATACAACTTTCATAACGAGAATGAACAAGCAAAGCTTCGTGGATTCACTCAATATTTAGTGTTTTGAGTTTTAAAATATGAATACCTGTTGTGAAGTGCTTTCTGCGGGAGACCGGAGGACTTTATTTATAAGAGAAAAAGAAGAGTTCTGATGCGGACGCCCCCTAACCGCCGCACCCCCATGTCGCACGCCGCACTCGGGTCCCACTTGGATGACTTATTGCCGGCGCAGGAGACGTGGAGACGTGGTTTGGTGATCCAGTTATCTCGGGGTATTCTAGTCTTTTCAGACTAGATTAGTAAATCCCCTCTTTTCTATTTAATTAGGGCTAGCCGCCTTTATTATTTTTCATGCTTGAATTGTGAAGAACTTCTTAGGCATCTCGTGAAGGAGATTTAGGCTTTTATTCCGTTCAGTTAAAAGCTAGGAGATAGTATTCGTCTCGAAAAGAGCCCAAGTTTATATAACAATTTCACCTTTTCATATTTTTTCCACTTTTAAATCTGAAATTATTAATCGATCTCCAAGATCGTATCAAATTGGTACCAGAGCGGTGAGATCTCATGGCGACGGGCACAAGATCGAAGGCGGACATCGTGGACGAGAAGATTCAAGCGCTCCGGAAGGATCTCAATCGTGAGATTGAAGAACGGTTTGAAGGATTAAAGAAGACGGTAGGGGATTCAATCAAGGATCACGCCCACTCGCAAGAAGACATCCAAATTGAACTTCGGGCCATGAGGAGGGATGCCGCACAAACAAGCCGCGATCTCCAAGGGTTGAAGGAAGCTACTTCAGATCTGAAATTTTTGAGTGAGGCCACGTCGTCAATACCGGCGATGATGGAGATGTTACAAACCCTAACGGCCGAAAAATGAGGAGATCGGGGCAAGAGGATCCAAGGGGAAAAAAATCAGGGCGAATCCACGATTGAATCAGCCAATCACGGATAATCGGAGGTAGCGACGGTTGCGACAGCCCCCTGGGGCTTGCCGCAGCCGCTACAAACCCTACAGGGTCTGTCCGGCCAAAAGCAAGCCCCGGCAGGGCCTTTTTCTGGGCGGCAGGCCCAGCCGGGCCTGCTGTGGTCTCAACATGCCCATCTGGGCCTGCGCCGAGTCCTGCAGGCCCTTTGGGGCCTGCGGTCACTCCAGCAGGCCCTTTGGGGCCTGTGGCAACTCCAGCAGGCCCAACTGGGCCTGCCGCAGCCACAGCAGGGCCCAGCGGGCCTGCCGCAGCCAAACAGCCCCCTGGGGGCCCGCAGCAGTTCACGCAGCCCCCTGGGGGCCCGCGACAGCAGCGGCAGCCCCCTGGGGGCCCGCGACAGCAGCGGCATTCCCTTGCGGGAGTGCTGGGGAACCGGCGGCCATTTTGGGGGTGCGGCGAACATGGCAGGGGACTTCGGGGGAGTTGAGGGGTATACCCCCTTTCCGAGAGGGGCGTCGGGTACAGTGGAAAAGGATGGGCCCGAGGCACCACCATCGGGGCCCCTACGACCCAATTCCGGAGACCAGAGACTTTTCCACATGTACCGAGACCAGCGGTTGACCCCAGACAGGCTTTTGAGGGCTTCCCAGGGCGTGGGCTAGGCCCGGGGGCTATTTTGGAGGCCGGACAGCGCCTGTCCGGCAGTACAGAGGGAATGGAGGGCCCACTTTGGCGCGACCACCGGAGTTTCAGAGGTACTACTATCAGACTGAGGCTGGGGAGAGGCATGGTTGGCCTGAGGAGCCTTACGGAGAGGATGTGGGAGGACCAGTAGAGGCGTTCGACGGAGGATTTGACCGGGGTGGTGACCGTGGCAGAGATGGTGGCAACATGGTGACATCAATGTGGATCGCCGACTGATGAAGCTGAAGATGCCGATCTTTGATGGCACGGATCCTAACCGTTGGATCTATCGGGTGGAGAGCTACTATCAGGTGATGAGGTTGTCAGAGGAGGAGGTCCTGAGGGCCATCAGGATCTATTTCGGGGGCAAGGCCCTGGCATGGTACAGATGGAAGGTGGCACGGACACCTTTCCGCACTTGGGAGGAGCTGTCAGCACAGATCGTTGACCGATTTCAGGAGACCACAAGGGAGACTTCTACGAGCAGCTGTCGGCTCTATGGCAGGATAGGACGGTGAGAGACTATGTGGAGAAGTTTGAGATGCTGAACATCAGGATGAAGGGGGTGACGAATGAGGATATGATCGGGAACTTCATGAGGGGGTTGAAACCCTCTGTACGAGCAGAGTTGCGGATGCAGAGCCCGGGTACATTGGAGGATGTCCTTCGCCTAGCACACAAGACGGAGGAGAAGCATGCAGAGGAGAAACGCATTCGGGGGACTTGGAGAGCCCAGGGCCAGCTCAGCCAGACAGCACCGGTCTCACCTCCGGTGGGTTACAGTAGCACCAGAGGACACGGGAGAGAAGAGAGGGGAAACCCGACCAGTGATACCTGGTAGGTGGCTGACTGAGGCCGATATGAGGGCGAGGCATGCTGCGGGCCTCTGTTTCAGATGCGATGAAAAGTTCAGTCCCGGACATCAATGTGCGAGCAGGCTGATGCAGATTGTGATAGTGCCGGACGAGGGGGAGTTGCAGATGAGGGGGAGCCCGTGATGACGGAAGAAAGCGAGGGTGAGCACGCACATCTGGATGTAGCGGAGGTGTCCCTGAACTCCTTCGTAGGGTTAACCCTGAACCCTACCATGAAGTTGCCAGGACGATTGGACGACGCGACGGTGAGGATACTCATAGACAGTGGGGCCACCCACAACTTCATCTCTCAACAGTTGGTGGATCGTCATAGGTTACAGGTGAGCACCTTGGTGACGTTTACGGTCCTCTCAGGGACATGGAGGAGGGAGGAGAGCAGTGGGATGTGCAAGGGACTGTGTCTGACCTTGCAGTGGGTGCAGATCGTGGAGGACTTTTTGGCCCTAGAGTTGGGCAATATCGATGTGATTTTGGGCATGCACTGGTTGAGGGGGTTGAGCGAGGTGAAGGTGAATTGGAAGCAGCTTAGGATGGAATTCCAAGAGGGGAGTCGCACGGTGGTTCTGACAGGTGACCCTAGCCTATGTTTCCCTCGAGGGCCTTCAAAGCTAGATTTCCACCTTGAGGACAAGGTGTCTCTTTTAGGGGAAGGTATTGATGCGGACGCCCCCTAACCGTCGCACCCCCATGCCGCACGTCGCACCCGGGTCCCACTTGGATGACTTATTGTCGGCGCAGGAGACGTGGAGACGTGGTTTGGTGATCCAGTTATCTCGGGGTATTCTAGTCTTTTCAGACTAGATTAGTAAATCCCCTCTTTTCTATTTAATTAGGGCTAGCCGCCTTTATTATTTTTCATGCTTGAATTGTGAAGAACTTCTTAGGCATCTCGTGAAGGAGATTTAAGCTTTTATTCCGTTCAGTTAAAAGCTAGGAGATAGGGTTCGTCTCGAAAAGAGCCCAAGTTATCATTATTCTTCGCTATTCTCTTATATAAAAATTCCACCTTTTCATATTTTTCCACTTTTAAATCTGAAATTATTGATCGATCCCCAAGATCGTATCAAGTTCATACAATGGTGGAATACAAAGTTTATGTATGATACAAACTCCTAATCTGATACATGATAGGATAGGCCCTACATAGGAATACGATGGGCCTATATAATACCATTTATAACGCTCCCCCTTATCCATCCATTAGTGTGAACTCATACTCATGAATACTTCGAGATTCTGAGTATTGTGTGAGTATCACTAGGGGTTGCTACTTCGTGATCCAAAGTTAATGAGATTTGCCTCGTTAAAACCTTTGGCTTTGGAAAACCTAGTAGGAAAAAGCCATAGATAAGGAAAAAGAGTACAATTCTTTTTTACATCCCCTGAACTGTACAAACTCTTAGACGTGCAGATCTCTTAGGCGTCTCATACCAATCTTTTGTACAAATTTCCAAAAAGGAATGTAGAAAGAGACTTAGTGAATATATCAGCCAAATTTTCACTAGATTGTACTTGCTTCACGTCGATCTCGTCATTCTTTTGCAGCTCATGTATCCAGAAGAATTTTGGAGAGATGTGATTTGTCCTGTCACTTTTGATGTAACATCCTCGTAGCTGGGCTATTCAGGCAGCATTGTCTTCAAACATAGTGGTTGGCTCAAGATCACCATTCTTCAATCCAGTCGTCATCAGAATGTGATGCATAACTGAGCGTAACCAAATACACTCTTTGCTTGCTTCATGAATGTCGAGAATTTCAGAATGATTGGATGAGGTCGTCGTCATAGATTTATTTTTCAAATTTCCAGGAGATGGTCATCCCACCATAGGTAAACACGTGCCCAATTTGTGACTTCTCATTGTGGCAATGTTTTATGTCTCGGTTTCAGTCTGGGTATCGTTCTTCTCAAAATTTAGGTATATGTATCGGTATCGCCCGTTTCGGCGGTTTCGGAAGCAAGTTTCGGTTTCGTTCGTATCGCTAGTTTCGGCAGTTGCGTTTCGGCTTTCGGTTTCGGTTTCGGAGATACTTTAAATATGTATATACTATATACACACAGTGATGGTTTCAGAGGTTCTTAAATCTAAACTTATCAAATACTATTAAATACTTAACAAACTAAAATATTAATCATATACTATCAAATACTAAATACTAAATAGATAAACTAAATTTGAGTTCGTAATCATATCAAATACTAAATACCTAAAGTTTGATACTTAAATACTAAATATTAGATAAATGAATAGATCCTAAAGCTTGCCTTGCGCACATACCACTTATTTACAAGTTTGCCAAAAAAATCGATGGGCGTTGCTTTGCGCACCCACCATTTTGATTTACGCACATACCACTTATTTACAGGGTTGCCACAAAATATCTGCTTGATATGCGCACCGACTGTTTTACTTTACGCACATACCACTTATTTACAAGTTTGTTTTTTTAAAGAACGCAGCCTCTCCTGAAAGGCGACTCGTGCCTCTTTCTCTCTCTCTCTTTGCTCTCTCTCACTCTCATGCTAGATGGTCGAGGCGGGTTTAGCGAGCAGGAGGCAGGTCCGGCAAGGCGACGACGCGATGAGGTGAGTTCAATTTATTCATCATCTTCCTTTTGTCATTTTTCTTCTTTTTTTCAGCAATTTTTTCTTGGTTCTACCTCTTCTTCGTCTAATTCTTCATCATTTTCAAGCCGAAACCATAGAGTTTTCTCCTCTCTTTTAACCGAGCTTTCTATGCAACCTATTGATTTTCGAAATTTTTTGGTTTTTAAGAGAATTTTTCTTTAATTGCACATTCTTCTTACTCAGTCTTCGACCGGCATTGAACGGTTTCGGTCGGTATCGGTCAGTTTCGGCAGGTATCGGCTGAAACTGACCGATACCGTTCAGTATCGGCCGATACTGAAACTAACCCTTGGTCTAGGTATCGTCAACTACCGATATTGATACGATACGACCGATACCTAATGGTATCGGCCGAAACTGACCGATACCGTTCAGTATCGGCCGATACTGAAACTAACCATTGGTCTAGGTATCGTCAACTACAGATATTGATACGATACGGCCGATACCTCAAACTCTGCATTATGGGGTCGGACCTGTAACTGCATCTGCATAGCCAATAAGCGCAGAGGATCATTCTTTTTATAATATAAGACCAAATCTATCGACCCTTGGAGGTAGCACAGAAGATACTTAACTCCGGTCCAATGGCGTTTTGTAGGCGCAGCAATGTATCTCGCTAGTAGATTTACTGCAAATGATATATCGGGACGTGTGCAGTTAGTCAGATAATGAAGTGCTCCAATTGCACTTAGATAAGGGACTTTAAGACCTAGAATATCATCTCCCTCTTCCAGCGAACTAAAAGGGTCTTTATGTACATCCAGTGAACGTACCATCATAGCTGTACTCAATGGATGACATTGGTCCATATGAAATTTTTGTAATAAATTCTTGGTATATGTGATTTGATGTAACAGGGTGCCATCTTTCAGATGTTCAATCTGTAAGACAAGAAAGAATTTCGTTTTGCATATATCTTTCTATTCGAATTCTTTTGTCAGGCTTTCAGATATCTCAGTTATCTCTTCAAATGATCCAATGAGATTTAAGTCGTCTTCGTAGACTGCAATGATTACAAATCATGTTTCATTTACTCATATAAAGATGCAAAGACAGACTTCATTATTGTAGAATCATTGTGTACAAGGAATTCACTGAGTCTATTATACCACATTCTTCCATATTGTTTAAGACCATCTAATGATCTTTGTAGCTTAAAAGAATAAACGTCATGTGGTCTATCTTTGAAAGTTTTAGACAATTGAAAGCCATTGGAAAGTTTCATATAAATCTTTTTATCAAGATTTCCATATAGATATACAGTCACAACATCCATTAGTTGCATATCTAATCCTTCACGTGTTGTTAAGCTTATTAGAAATCGAAAAGTGATCGCATCCATCACCGGGTAGTATGTTTCTTCATGGTCAATACCCGGTCTTTAAGAAAACCCCTGAGCTACAAGCCGTGCTTTATAGCGTACGATTTCATTATTTGCATTTCTTTTTCTGACAAATACTCATTTATATCACACATGTTTGACACCTTTTGGTGTTTGGACTACTGGTCCAAATATTTGGCATTTCTTAAGCGAGTCCAGCTCTTCTTATATTGCCTCATTCCACTTTGGCCAATCATCTTTATGTTTGCATTCAACAACGGAGTGTGGATCAATATCATCATCGCTTTCAGCGACGTGAATGCAATATAGAACGCGAAGTTATTGTCGACGATTGTGCTTTTTCTATCCAACACATCTCCAGTATGTACAAAGTTTAATGATATTTCAGTTTCTCCCGGATTCTCATCTTCTTGGGGTTCCAGTAGAGGTGAGTGTATGGACATGAGCTTATTTTTATGTGGTGGTATTGACTCAAGGCCTCCAGGAGTTTCTCTTTCTGGGAATTTTATCCGTCGAGCCTGATGGTATGCCTCTTTTCAGTTGAGGAACAACCACTTCTGATGCTAGTGGATTACATCCATTCTTGGGGATGTCAATCCTGGCTGGAGTGTTAGCAGTAGGAATATGTAATTTGACTATTTTTTTAATTGTTAGTAAACAGATCTGGTAACTGATGGACAGTGTTTTGAATGTGGAGGATCTTCAGAATCTCATTTTCACATTTCCTAGTTCTTGGATCATAGTGGGATAATGTCTGTGTCCCATGAGATAGTCTATGAGGGGTCAAACTTCGCTGAATCTGAGCCTAATTTAGGAAATGTCGTCTCACCAAATACACCGTCTTCAAGGCATGCCTTGAAAGCGTCCCACGTTTGGGGTTCTAGGTATCTAATAAATGAGGGTGGATCAAACCCTACATAGATCTTAGACGACGTTGAGGACCCATTTTTGTCCTCAGTGGTGGTGCTATGTGGATGTAGACTGCACAACCAAAAATCCTCAAATGAGAGATATTTAGTAGTGTTCCGTATGCAAGTTGCATCGGAGAGTAACTCTAACTCCCAAAGGGACTGAGACTATTTAATTAAGCAGCATGCAAGATTCCATGTCCACATGCAGTCACCGGTAACTAGGATGTGTCATTAACAGTGAACGTGCAATCCATTAATCTTTTTATAAGTAACTCAGCTAACTCATTTTGGGTGTGAATATGAGTTACAAGATGTTCAGCTTCTATCCCGGTTGAAAGGCAATAATCTTGAAATAACTGGGAGGTGAATTTTCTAGCATTATCCAGATGAATTTTCTTAATTTGGTTGTTTGAAAAATGCACCTACAATTTTATGATTTGTGCCAATAGCTTTTGAAAAGCTAAAGTGTGGGTGATAATAGACACACATACGACCATTTTGAGGATGCAACTATCAGTACCATAAAGTACCGAAAAAGCCCGCTAGGGAATGGATTGATCCACATATATCGCATTGTATTCTTTCGAGGAAGCTTGGAGATTCATTATCCACTTTTAGTAGAGATGGTCTTGTAATAAATTTTCGCTTATAACAAGTGAGACAATGAAACTCACACATTTGAAAAATCTTCAGGTTTTTCAGATTATATCCGTAGAATTAGGATATGATGTGGTGCATCATTACCAATCCAGGATGACCAAGCCTATCATGCCAAAGTAAAAACCTTGGATGATTTTGTGCACTTCAAGTACTCCGTTAAATTTGCTTCCTCTCTCCGAATTGTTGTATGATAGAGGCTGATGAGATATCCTCAAATTGCTCAAGTAAGATTTTGGACTCATTTTCTTGAGACATTACATACAAGTATTCTTTATATGTTTACTGTCAGTTTCTAAGCGGAATCCATTTTGGTGGATATCCTTGCAACTTAGTAAATTCCTTTTAGAATTCGGATAGAATGGTACATCCTTTATTTTTATTCGTATATCATTTGGATGCAACAAAGTTGCATTCTCTGATCCTTCAATTATATTGGATGGCTCTGATATGGTATTCACCAGGCTATCATATGATATTATGATATTGAAATGGCACTTATTTTGAAAGATTGTATGTGTAGATGCACTGTTTATTAGGCAATCATGGAAACAAGTCATCTAGTCAAAGATGAAACGTATAAGAACATAGCAGTGAATGCAATGCATAACTAGCTTATTTAATGGAAAGAAAAACCATACACAATTATTTCAAATGCATTTATATGCTAAGAAAATGTGCTTCATGACAATATTTATTTCTACTAATGAGGGATAAAGGCAATCAATCGAACAAGTCGTCGTTTTCGAAATCTGCTGCTGTGAACTGTGTTGGAGCTTAGGAGCAATTAGTGGCTAACAGATTTGTCTCAGCTTTCTTCTTTAAGCTTTTTTGATACAAATCCTGAAGGTGCCACGAAGTTCTACACACTTTAGACCACTGTCCAGTCAGGCCACATCAATGGCACTAGTGTTCCTAATCCTTCTTAGGTGATGGTGCTTGATTTTTGTTATTTTCGTTCCTCAACCAAGTGAAGTTCCTCTTCTCTATATTTTTGTTATTCTGATGATTGTGTCATCTAGCTTGCTTCTTGTTTGGTCCACCTTTTGGGATTTTCCTTTTCTTTTATTCTTCTGCTTGGAAAATGAATTATGAGCTTATGGGAGATGGGCCGTGCCAGGGGGCGCATGTTATGAGTGGCTAAAAGAATCTCTCTGTTTTGTTCAGACATTAAGAGGCATGCAAGCAGATCTGAATATTTAGTGAACTTTCGTTCACAGTATTGTTGTATAAGAATTGCATCTTTTTCATGAAAAGACGTGTAAGACTTTTCTAGCATGCGATTTTCTGAGACTTCTTCATCACACAACTTCAGGCGTGAGGTGATGTTAAACAGTTTTGATTTATACTCAGCTATGGATTTAAAATCCTGCAGTCTCAGATTTTCCTACTCATAACGAGCCCTTAGGAGAATAACATCTTTTTATGTTGATATCGTTCTTCAAGGATAATCCACATGTTTAGTGGATCTTTGACCATACGGTATTCAACCTTTAGGCGCTTGTCCATATGACGACGTATATAGATTATTACTTGTGCTTTATCAATATTTGTTGCCTTATTTTCTTTTGTGATTATGACACCGAGGGCTTGGGCTCGCAAATGGGATTTTACATCCAATTGCCAGATGAGGTAGTTCTTCCTAGAGGCGTCCAAGATTTCAAAATCAACGCTTGCGATTTTAGCCATTTATCTAGAAAAGCACAATTGCATGAATATGAATTAATATATGAAACTGTAAGATATTCATGCAGAAACAGTTTTAAAGCGAATAGGCTAATTGTGTTGATCGGCTAGTCACCACGAATGAATAATGTCCACAGTCCAAATAATACAGTCCCTTTTTACATAAATGAAAAGGTACAACTTTAGAAACCACTTATGTCCCAAAAAATCTTCTTCATCAGGGGTAGCCTCTGCCTTCATGGAAGTTTGGTCTTGGGCATTACATTATATTTATCACTATATTTTTTCTTATAAAAAAGAAAAGTGCAAGAACATAAAAATGGGACTAAAGTCGATCCAAAACCACAATATAGACATTCATACAAAAATTGTGCTCAAGACATTTTCATCACATATCACATTTCAGACATTATATTCACAAGATATGAAAATTCAAATATTTTATGCTTAATAATTAATTGGACCGCGAGGTAACATCATACACCGTTAGGTTAAGTAACTAACGGCAGAGCGATCACTATATCATCATAATTATTAAGCAAATGCTTACAAGAATAAGCCAAATATATCCCAGGAACATGCTAGATAATACGTGATGTATAGCATATAAACATGATCCTAAAATAGCCATCACAGTTAAGAATTATGTTAAAAATAAAATTATGTGCGTTGGTAATATGGTTTGGTTCACAAAAAATTGAGCAATACCCCATTATTTTTATTTATTTTATTTATTTTCTATCCCCTCCCTTTTTTCTTTTTTCTCTTCTTTCTTTTTTTCTATTTTTTTGTTTGGGGGCCAAGTCCCGAAGCAACGGCAGCGGGCTTCAGCCCGTCAGTCTTTTTTTTTCTTTTTTTGTTTAGGGACCGAGGCCTACAGCAAATGCTGCGGGCTTCAGTCCGCCAGAATATCCCTCATTTTTTCTCTTTTGTTGTGGGCCAAAGCCTGCAGCAAGGATTGATGGCTCGGTCCGTGGTATTTTCTCTTTATTTGTGTGGGTCGAGATCCGCAGCAAAGGCTGCAGGCTTTAGCCCGCAGAGAGGAAAAAAATGGGTTTGGGCCGAGGCCTGCAAAAGGGGATAAATTTTTTTTGTTTTTTATGTATGGGCCGAGGCATGCAGCAAGGGTTGCGGGCTTCGGCCCGCAACGGCCAAACCCTAATTAGGGTTTGGTCGGGGGCGCCACCGCTAGCTACAGCAGCGCACCGCCGCTACATCAACAGAAGGGGTGAGGGCATTCGGGAAGCCGTCGCCCCTCGGAGGGGTCTGGCGGCTTGATGGGGCCGCCAATTGGCCGAAAAAAGGAATTTTTTCTTTCCGGCACGGTTTGCCACCGCCCCCAGGGTCGGCGCCGGTTACCGCCGCCCTCTCCCCCAAATTTTTTCTATGTTGATCTTGGGTATCGATGCGCAAAAAAATCATGATCATGATTAAATTTGTAGTGTTTATAGATATACCTCAAGATCGATTAAGACATACGCTAGATATCGTTGATCATCCACGTGCAAACAAAATCTGGCTCTTCAACGTCCAAACGGAAACGATCTATCGATCCTTCGTCATCCACCAAAACTTTCTCAATGTCTAATCTCTCTCTTTCTCAAGGAAGAGCGTGCTGATAACGTGTTGTAAAGTGCTTTCTGCAGGAGACTGCAGACCTTTATTTATAGGGGAACAGGAAGAGTTCATAAAATAGTGGGATACAAAGTTTATGTTAGATACAAACTCATAATCTGATACAGTATAAAACGGGCCTTACATGGGCCTATGATGGGCCTACATAATACCATTCATAACAATATCAAAATTGTTCTAATCGTCTGAAAAAATATGAGGATGGAATTTTTGAGATCAAATATGAGGCCTTAGCTGATGTCATATTATACATTATTATTCTTTCAATAAGAGTGTGAAAATGATCATCAACTAACTAAAGAGAGAATTTCTTTCTTGGCTAACATCAAAAGCCATATCCCCCTATTTTTCAATGATCAGATCAGTTCATTTTAATTTACATGTTCTACAACTTTAAAACATCAATTTTCAAGTGAAAATTTTTGTTTCGTTCATCTGCCAGCTACAAATATAACAATTTCGTAATAACAAAACATTTGCAACGACTAGATGAATGAGTAAAACCCCTTAGGTTTAGTTGAATATTGATGGTGTATGGTTTTTAAACACGATGACCAAAATAAACTAATCCGATCATAAAAAAGGGTGAGGGGTTTTTGACGCTAGCATGTGGGGTTTTTTGATGCTAGCCAAGGAGAACATTTTCTCAGTGGCTAGCTGACCCCCTATTGTTGTGTGTAAAAATGTATGTGTGTGTGTATAATAACCACGTCGTTATAAGTGCCTCACGATAAGCATATACATTCTTCGTTACTATGTACCCATTACAAGAAAACAGAACACACTACATGGAAATTGCACTTTGAAACACTAAACCTCACCATTCCCACAAAGTTGCATTTGGAATGCAAGAATCTGCATGAAATCTAAAATTCTCATGCAGATTCCCGTATTTGGCATAAATACAACCAAGGTATTAGGTCGCAGTTTCGATCTCAGTTTCGTTCTTCAGAAGATTTAGGTTCCGGTATCAATTTTGCCCGTTTTGGTTGTTTCGGAAGTTTCCTTTTGTTTGTTTTGGTAGTTTCATTAGTTTCGTTTCGGGTATCGGTTTCAGTTTCGGTGATACTTTAACTAAGTATATAGACACAGTGACGTATTATATGTACAGTTATATGGTATTTTATACATATAACTGCACTTATAATTTATACTATGTATATATTTGTCCAAAAAATGATATCATCATGTTATCAAATGCAGATGGCCGACTCAGCTCGATGATAGGCGTGTAATGACTGCATTGACTGCTGTACTGCTAAGTCACATTCGAACCGTACATGTATTAACTATCATAATCCGATAGACATAAAGTATATATACGACGCGAAATAATCGTCATGACCGCCTGAGTATCTACCAGAATACGATTCATGAATAGCAGGAATTTCATAACCTCCATAATAATCAGAAGAAGGTTGCTACATGTGATATTCAAACTGTCTACAGTATGTATCGTCCCTCCATTCTGCACTTTGATGCTACCTAACATGATCTCTATATCCATATAAATGTGTTGTATCATAAGCATGGACCTCACTTCTCTCAATAGGTCGTCCGTATTCTGAAGCACCACAACCTCCGTATATAGGACCTTGGTCATTGGGAGACAAATCATCGTTTTCTTACTGAATGGTTGCCTTCTTTTGCTTGTACATGAGATTCATTGGGTTGTGACTTGGTTGTGGCTGGTTCCTTCTTGTACGTTCTGCTTTCGCAAGCGTCTCGTCCAACCAAGGATTATATCTGTCATTGAGCTCTCTGGCTTCTGTCTCCTGGTCCATTTCTGCAATGGATCATCCTCATGGAAAATCTGATCCAAGTCAATCAGTTGGTGGTCATCCTTTGCGCTTCTCCCCGCATGTCTGTCTCAGCCTCATACTATAATGTACATAGACTAATTTTTTTAAGATGTTCCATTATTAGCATGTTCTTAGTCCTAGTGTGAATGAATGAGAAGGTGGTCCAGTTTCGTTCACAGTTAGAAGAAGAAACTGTTTTGGCTTAAAATACGCACAGCTAAGCGTGTAAGAGTTGGAGCATACTCTATTACAATGCTTAACCATCATTGAGCTACAAAAGTTCGCTTGATCAGGAAATATAGAGCAGTTTATGAGGCACATATAAAAATCTAAGATTTATATATATATATATATATATCTGGAATGAGCCTTTTTATCATCGTTTCTGCCTTACTAGAGCTGAAATAACCAACTATCATCTTATATGACTCCAGCTACAATTATCAAACATAATTTCAGAATGTAAACGACTTCATCGAATCATATATCAAAATAAAAATATATGAAATCCATTTATCTCTCTGTCTACATCAATTTGCTTCGAGATATCTGGTTTGAACCTCTCAATCACACTAAGTCCAACCAGTACCTCGTTGTCATTTGTTGTAATGGAGGTCTAAAAATGAGGATTCAGAAAATAATCTGCGGCATCAATATCATAATGCAGCTGATTATCCTATCTTTTGTCGATCATGTCCCACCATTTTTTGTATCCACTACCAATATTATTTTGAATTTCTTCTTCCACACGGTCCATAGCGTCGTATAGATAACACATCTTGGCATTATCATCGTTGTCGACCACGTAGAACTTTCACCAGCGGCTCAAATACGGCGATAACATTAGAGATTTCTTGCCAGAAGTCATTATCGTGAATCAGATTATACACGTTTCTAACGGTCCTATCTTTTGGTTTGAGCTTATAAAAGTTCTCGAACCATTCCCTTGAGTGATCATTCTCCACAGATCATTTCGATGCACGTACAGAGAGTACAAAGTAATAAAATGGGTTACAACTCTTGTGATCGCAGGCAAGATCAACTCTTTTCCACCAATTTCTCTTCTCATCAAGCTGAGCACACATCCTTTATTGTATATAAAACTCGTTACCATCTGCCTTTGTGTGAAAATATTTTTTTTACTTCCTCTTCTTTTGCCATATCAGACAATATTAAGTCAATACAATGTGCCGCACACGAAGTCCAATACAAATGTTGTCTCTTTCACATCAGTAGTTGCTCAGCTGATTTATAATTTGCTCTGTTGTTGATCTCCAATTATTTCTACATATTTGTACATAAGATCAAATATGTATGGACTGTTCTGGAAGTGGTCGATTGCATCCACTAAGTCCAGGAATACCGTCCTGTGGGTCGAATACACAAAAAATTAATAATTTAATATATTTTGTTGTGTCCAACCATCACAATCAATGTGCAACCATACTCATCCCAATGACTGCGAAAAATTTCTATATTCGTTTTGCTCTCTTCAAGATCCATATCCAAATATGTATGTGACAGGTCCCAAGTAGTGGGTAAAGCTATATATTTTGTTGTGTCCAACCATCACAATCAATGTGCAACCATACTCATCCCAATGACTACGAAAAATTTCTACATTCGTTTTGCTCTCTTCAAGATCCATATCCAAATATGTATGTGACAGGTCCCAAGTAGTGGGTAAAGCTATGTCACGTCCCGCTTCTGCAATAGCATCTACCATGAGCTTGTAATGTGGACTATTGGTCACATTAAACGAAATGTGGTTGAAGATGAAAATTTTGGCCATACTTCAACCGACAAAAAACTTGGTATTTTTCAAGAATGAATTTTTTATGTTTGACTGGGATTTACCCTTCTTCGTTAAAGAAAAGGGTCGGCACCGGGTCTGAGAACACAGACTGGTCTATCAGTTGGTTAAACATCGCAAGCAGAACCACACAAACATACCGATAATTCTGCCAGACTACCCGATCTGGCTAGCCCAGAGTCTCCAGACGATCATGCTCAAATCCTTCTGCTCTCACGTCTAATCTCTTCTTTGGCATGTTCTTGTTAAGTTGCTTTAAAAGCTCTTCTAAGGTCTCTATCAGTTGGTTAAACATCACGAGCAGAACCACACAAACATACCGGTAATTCTGCCAGACTGCCCGATCTGGCTAGCCCAGAGTCCCTAGACGATCATGCTCAAATCCTTCTGCTCTTATGTCTAATCTCTTCTGCGGCATGTTCTTGTTAACTTTCTTTAAAAGCTCTTCTAAGGTATCTTGTCTCCTCAAGATCATCCTCATCTAAGTCATCCGAGATTGCATCCACATGCCTTGCTCTTAACTCCTCAATCCTCTTCTTCTCATATCTAGAATGTACCATTTCTTTACTCTTCTCAAATACGTGTGGTTTAATCTTATCATGCACTTGTTAGGGTGCTTCGAAGCATGTCATCACATCTCCAGAAATTCCCGCATATTGTTACTTAAGGCGAGTCATGCCTCCATGCATTTTTATGGCAATAGTTGCACCTTGTACATTTATGGTCGTTTCCGACCATTTTACAATGATCCCACGCAATATCCAACATTATTTCCTTTGGAGTTCTCCGAGAAATTGTCATTACTCTTTATAACTGAAGGGAATCTATAACGAGGTAAAATTGTAGTGAAAAAGACAAACATTTATAGTGTAAAATATTAAAAATTATGGAAAAAAATACAAATAGTATGGCAAACTTGTAAATAAAATAACGGCACATTAACATACTTAACATTATATATGTGTACAAAAATTTTAGCTGGAACTCACCTAGTAATCCATGGTTAACGTGTAAACTTGTAAACAGTAACGAGTTAATATGTAAAAAATTGTAAGCATTTATGAAGTACATCTAATATTTATGAAATACAACTAAATATCTGTCTACATTTTTCTGTATTTTTCTATTCACATTACACTTTTTTTGTATTTTTCTAAAAAATTTATATTTAAAATTTTTACATAAATTTTCCAACCAATTTCTATTAACATTAAACATTTTTCTGTAATTTCCTGTAATTTTCTGTATATATGTCTACATTTACCAATTTCTATATTTTCCTGTATTTTTCTAACCTCTTTTTTATTATTTGTCTAGCCGATTTTTTATAATGTCTACCATTAATTTCTTTCGTATTTTTAAAGTATTTTTACTATTTTCAATATTTCTAAAGTATTTTTAGTATTTCTTTAGTAGAAAGTATTTATTATTTATTAGTATTTTACTATTTTAATAATTTATAACATTATTTTCTTTAGTATTATTTAGTTTTTTTAACTATTTTCCAGTATTTCTATAGTATTTCTATAGTATTATTTAGTTTTTTAACTATTTACCAGTATTTCTATAGTATTTCGTTTGTATTATTTAGGTTTTAACAATTTTTTCATATTTCTTTATTATTTTTGTATTCTTTTATTTTCTACCATCTGCTATTCACACTAAACATTTCCGTAAATGCATGCCCTCATACTATATGGCATGGCAAACTTGTAAATAAAATTACATATGTTTAGCTTAATGTAGAGTATGAATAACGTGTGGCTACCGGTCAAAATTCATAGTTTGGTCACCGTATTTCAAATATTTACAATTATGTTATTCAGTTTATTAACATTATTTAAGAGCTGATGGTGAACTTGTAAATAAATTAAATGTTTTGAGTAAAATTTGTACGGTGTCCGGCAGCTGTCACCATAGCTGTCGTTCAACCATAAACTTTGCCCAAAATATTTAGCATATTTACATGTTTGACATTCACTATATTTAAACTGTTTTAATATAATGGCAAACTTGTAAATAAACGATTATAGTTGGTCAAAATTTTTACGGGGAAACAGCTGGTTAAATTCTGCCGATCAGCAGAGAAAGCCGAGATTTTTCTCATTTCAATTCTCAAATTTTCTCCTCTCGACCTTGCCTCGACCTCATCGACTTAGATTCCTATTTTTCTCCTCCCTCGACGACTCTCGTCGCTGGTAGGAAGCAGAGGAAGAGCCCTAGACCTAGGTAAGCCCTTGTCCTTAACCACACTAAACCATTGCTTCTTCTTCAATATACCCAAAAATTAATGTTGATTCATTCAACGAAACACTTACCTAGGGTTCTTCGATCCTCGCTAATTGGGTTCTCCGCTCCTCCGATTTGCTCGGGTCCTCCTCAATGCTAGTTCTGTTCTCCTCTTCGCTGATTTTCCGTTGGTTCTTTGCTCCTTAACCTCCGGTGAGTCTTCAAAACCTTTCCTCCCTTCAAATTCTCTTTAATGGTAAATTTTTTAGTTGAACTACTTGATTCTTCGTATGATCCCCTTGATTTACATAGAATTTTTGCATTATGATTTCACATGATTCCACACTGTTCACTCACGAGAATGATTTGTTGTTCAGCCACGGGACTCGCGAGAATGATTTGTTGTTCAGCCACGGGAGCCACGAGAAAAATTGTTGATTCACAGGTGTTTTTGGGTTTTTAAATTTTTTCCCACGATTTTATTCTTCTTCCATCGGTTTCGACTGATGCTGATCGGTGTCGGTCAGTATCATCCGACCGATACCGGCCGAAACTGACCGATACGAGTTAGTATCGTCCGAAACCGATACTAACCCATTGCTCCGGTCTCGGTACCCACCAAGACCGGAATGAAATGGCCAATATCCACTGGTATCGGCCGAAACCTAAAACCATGAATACAACTAAACATTCCAGGAATATGGAATTCCCGTCAACATCACCTTTCCACATTTCATGGAAATGTAACTCCCCAAGTAACAGGTGGTTTGTCTAACATTCCCCGTGGTGATAATTTATATTTCCAGAAAAAATAACTCTTTGTGCTGCTTTCTTCTTTCATCACATCCTCTCTTGGACATGAACATCACCACCACTATACATGTCAAAATTGCTGCATACACCATTGCCACCATTATCATAATTATCGTCACCATTAACTTATGCCATAAATGTAGCTGTATCTACCATCACCACTATCACCACTGCCACTGTCATCATCAACACACCACAATCACAGCAAAGAAAAGAAAAAAGAAAAAAAGAAACCTACCTTACTCTCTGCACCACAATAGTCCGAAGTGTTGGTCTTTAAAAAAATACTTCAGATGGTTGGTTGCATTCATGTGAATCCTTCAACATGCCAAATGCATGAACATTTGATTTTTGGGAATCTCAAATTATAGCAAATGCAATAATACACCACAAGCGGGAATATGCTGGCGAGTACTACCAGGGGCGTAACTACCCTTGGTCTGCCCTGTGCAGCTGCCCAGGGCAAGATCATATAAAATTTATTTATACCCTCTTACAAGAAGACTTCCTAGCTCAATTGGTTAAGGTGTTTGATTGATTATCGCTGCATCTCAGGTTCGATTCCTGCTGTAGGCCTTTTTGAAAGTTATTAAATTATTCTTTGTGCATAAAATTCTAAAGATGGTTGCCTGGTTGGTATTCAAACAGACCTTATTGCTCTGTACACATAACATTTATTGTTCATTTAAAGGAGTTGTTATGCAACATGCCATATTGCTTAATACACAAACCATTTAATTTTTAAGTTAATGGAGTTACTATTATGCAAATAGACCTAATTGCTCATTGCACATACCATCTTTTCAGTTAAAGGAGTCCTTATGCGTTTTCAATGTATCTAAATTGTTTAGGGTTTTGCTCATTGTGCATGCCATTTAACTTTTCAGTTAAAGGAGTCCTTATGCGATTTCAATGTATCTAAATAGTTTACAGTCCTTATGTTTTTTTAATTTTTCTTGATGGTTTTGGATGAGTTTTGATAATGTAATTTGTTTTGAATTTGATTATATTTTTAGGGTTTCCATTTTCTGGTTCTATATCCAATTGACGTCATGACTAACTACATATGCTTCAATCTATGATTATTTCGATTTACTTGGATTAGGGGTTTTCCCTTTTCGGGTGTATTTTTGTGTGTGTGGCTAAATCATTAATTTTTTAAGAACTATCTTTCTTGATTTATTCGATTTCGTTTTTAGCCCTAATTACTTTAAGATTTTGGTTTGGCTGCATTAACATTCAGTGTAAATTTAGTATTTTAGTTTTTTTAAACAGCAAAACTAGGGTTTGAATTGAATTTGATATTTATTTTAATATAGAATTAATGTTTTCTGATACCTTTCTTTGATTTTTAATAAAGATTTCATGTCTTTGTTTTTATTTTGATCCTAGTAGAACATTTATACGAATTAATTTTTCATTTTAATTTTTTAATATTACTGTTTGTTAATATTATAATTTGTAGTTTGGCCTCATGAGTAAGCTAGTTAGTTTTCTTGAAAATTTTTTCCAAAGCAACATCCAAAATAAGTATGATTATTTTTTAATTAGTTACATAATTACCTAAAAACATATTCATATATGTGATAAACGTTTATCATTACTGAAATTGCAACATGATGATCTATACTTGATATGAAGATAGTAATAGAAAGTCAACAATATTTTTAAATACTATTCTTTGTATCATTTTTATTTTCGCCCAGGGCAAAAAGAAATCCTAGTTACGCCACTGAGTACTACAGTCGTATGAATCCATTAACATGCCAAACGTGAGAAGATTATATTTTCAGTGATGTTCACATTAACCGCTAAATGGAGTAATGCAACATGACCAGGACTTGCTGCTTCTGCATCACATTCTCAGAAATGTAATACCATGTGCAAGTGATGCATTTCACAAACCAAATGCAATCTAAATGATGCATTCTGCATACCAAATGCAAATGAACAAACACCCTCATACTTAGTGAATTTAAATGAACTCATGACGTGTGTAGTTATGACATCAAATCCTATACAAAGCCGCATGCCATTAGAATGACAACTCTCTATACTAAGAAGTGAATCGTCAACATTTCCACTTTCCAGAAATGGTAAATAGAAGAAACTGTTAGCCATGCTAAATTGTTGAACATTAATGTTCCAGTCAAACATGAAGTCAATAAACAAGATATGCATATTCCGAGTAACCCGCTAATTTCCTTTGTTGAATTCTAAATTAGCAATAAGATGTTGCAATGGGGGGGAAGAAACGTCTCAACTATGACAGAAAATGTTTTCACTTTAAACATCATAATCATCCCATCTATTTGGATTGAGAAACAGCCTTCTAAGCCTTCTAACTGCATCATACTATAGCATATAATATATTACTTACATATAATATATTACTTAAAATGATGAAACAATGATAGTCTCAAGTGGCTAATTCACAAATGCATTAATTGATGCAAGAATAAGGGTTAATTGCATCAAAATACCCTCACGTTTGAGCCATTTTTAAGTAAATACCCTGAGGTTCATTTTGTGACAAAGTGATACCATGTGGCAGATTATGGGTTGATGGTGTTAAATTGGACCGTTTTGCCCCTCTCTCTGGGGTGGGATGGTGCATAGGGTGGGTGGGTGTGCGTGGGGGTGTGTGAGTATGTGTGGGGTGGGTGGGTTGTGAGCGTGGGGTGGGTTTGCATGAGGTGTGTGTGCATGAAGTGTGTGCACGTTGGGGTGTGTGTTGTGTGTGTGTGTGCATGGAGTGTGCGTTGGGGGTGTGTGTGCATGGGGGTATGTGCGCATCAGTGTGTGTGCATTGGTGTGTGGGTGTGGACATGGGGTGTGGGTGTGTGTGAATGGGGGTTGGGGGGTGTGTGCATGGGGGTGGGTGTGTGTGCATGGGGGGTGGGTGTGTGCATGAGTATGTGTGTGTGCATTGGTGGGTGGATGGGTGTGCGCATTGGGGTGGATGTGTGCATGGGTGGGGTGGGTGACACCCCCACAGACGCATAGCACGCGCACGCACACACCAATACACGCACACACCCATCCCAAGCATACACCGATGCACACAACCATGCACATATCTATGCACACACCCTAACCCTAACACACACCCATGCGCACGCACCCATGCAAGCACCCACACCCCATGCGCATACCCACCCACCAATGCGCGCGCGCACACACCCCCATGCACACAACCCACCCCACCCATGCACAAACACACCCCCCATGCAAGCACCCATATCCGACGCATGCACGCGCGCACACACACCTCCCATGCAAGCACCCACCCCCACCCACCCACACATGCAAGCACCCACCCCCATGCATTCACCGACCCACCCATGCACACACGCACCCCACCCATGCACACACCCACCCCACGCACACACACCCACACCACACGCACACCCATGCACCCACCCACCCCAATGCGCACACACCCCACGCGCGCACACCCTATGCACAGACACACACACCCATGTACACACACACCCCATGCACACACCCCTCCAGAGAGAGATAGAAAGAGAATTTGTAAAGAGATAGAGAGAATTGGGGGAGAGAGAGAGAGAATTGGGAGAATGAGAGAGAATCGGTAGAGAGAGAGAGAGAGAGAGAGAGAATAGGTAGAGAGAGGATGTGTAAAGAGAGTGAGAGAGTGAGAGAGTGTGTGTGATTGAGAGAGAGAGTTGGCTGGAATGATGGGAGGGGTATTTTCGTCCAAATTTATTGTTTTTTGGACGGAAAATTAAAAAAGGTATCAACTTGAAACTGGAGCCAAACGTTTGGGTATTAAAATTGATCAAAGTGAACCTCATGGCATTTACATAAAAATGACCCAAACGTGAGGGTATTTTTATGCAATTTACCCCAAGAATAACTTTATCAAGCCAACACCACACAGAGAAAATGTGAGAACTGAAGTCTTCTTGGTGAGAACTGGGAATCAGATCACTTTAAGCAACGGAGTAAAACAACTAGAAAGTAGGAAACTAGAACTAACGGAACTAAATTATGTCTACAAGACCAGCCGCTGTCACAATATCTTTCAGTAACACAATTGAAAAGAAGGGAAGGAAACATACTTTCTTTAGGACCATGAAACTCAACATTAAATTCAGTAAGCCCATCATTGATTGGCTCCACTGTATAATCACTCATCATCCTACAAAATTTAAAGAAATAAAAAATTTATTTACGCAAATTTCAATAATAATAATAATATAAATAATAAAAATTTAAAGTGTAGCATAACTAAGCTCATGTGACCAACTTAATATTCTTTAAGGTGTGAAATTTTGAGAAATTAAAAATTCCTTTATGCTGCTCTTACGCTATTATGGTCACAAATGCAGCATCAGTATTGTAACTATTCATAACATTTAGAAGACACGAAATAGGGCATAGAAAGGATACAACCAAAAGCAATCAACTACTCGTTAACTGGAAAGAATTTCCCAAATCTGTACAACTTTATGTCCATAACTTCATAAGCCTTGTTTTAACAGAAGAAGTCTACCCCGAAACAAAGTCCAATCATAATGAACATGTCCAGGAGAGATCTAACTCCAAATTTGGTTACAAGTGAAAGAAAGATTTTTACAGGATATGAGATTGCCAACAACAATAAAGCATTTATCCCAAATTTTCAAGATGATGATATGAAAGTTCAACTTCAGCCCATACAGTCCTACTTATTTACTGAGACAATGCATAACATTCGAATATCTAAATAACTGGACTCATGAAGCAAATATCTTATAGTGGCTCATGCCAAGTTCCCAATATTAAAGACTTTCCAAGGCAGGAACCATGAAAATTTTGACACAGGGTTAGGTCATAGTCCGTAAGGGTCAACAAATATCTATATGTACTTAAATATCATGACAATCAATGCGACTGCAGCTTGATAAATTGATTTCTACATTTACTTAACATAATTGTGGCTTGAGATCTTTCACATAGTGTGTCAATATTTGATTGGAAAGGTGACGCCATCTTTCTATCATGACTTGACCACTCTTAGATTATCCTCAAAGTGTCCGAGTATGTCAAAAAATAGAATGCAGAGTGTCAGTGTAAACATAGGTTCAATTAGACTTTAAAATCGTATTATTTAGTTATGTTCAAATAATATGATGCAAACAACATGCAACTGCATATCTAACTTTACCATTTGCGTTCAACAAGAGTGTCAAACAAAAATGAACAAAGTGCCATCTTTTCACATCCATTCCAAGCGGCTAGTATCAAAAGGCATCCAAGTAAACCGCCTTGTAAAGGGCATTACACAGTGTTAGATTAATGTATGTGTATATCATCAATTACAATTCTTAAACACTTTATGAATTCATATAAAAATAAGAACTAAAGCCCAGCCTTAGGATATTAATATAACACGCAAACAAAATCGGAAGATAGACATTATGCATTTGATACATGTGAGACCCAAAAGGCACAGTGGTCCATGCATTGCCAAAAACTATCTTGGCAATTCAATAACCAAAACGCAGGATACCAATTGGACACCACATACAGTTAGCCTAATTCCCCTAAGTTGTGTTCACAAGTAATGATGGACGATGATTATGTTTCTCTTATGTACCTTCTTCTCATCAACAATGGGACAATTGACACACAATCTGATAGGGCGATGATCGTGAGGATGATGATAAAAGACAAGACCAATTTCATGAAAAGGTAGCAACTTACAGCTTCATGACATCCATATCTCGCCTCTTGCTTGGAGAAGACATCTTCCAACGTTCTGATTTTTTAGCCCTTCTTTCGTATTCCTCAATCTGTTAGTTTCCCAAAAATACATCGAATCAGCAAGTGATTAAAAAGAAAAAAGGGTAACTATTCGGTAAATCAACAGCAGAATCAAACGTAAAATAGAGCAGCCCAATGTGATCAAGGTAACATCCGAGACCTGTATATAAGAAACTGAAGGAGCTGCAAAATGAAATGGGGGATTGATCCACCTTTTTTTTCCTGTTCTTTTCGTTTCTTGTCTTCCCCTTTTCTTTTGCTCTCCCTTGTTTTCGGCATGATGAGGAGGAGGTTGACAAAAACCGCCTGTCCTGCCACTCGGCTGACACGTCTCTCTCCCCCTCTCTTTCTCTAGATAAGCTGGCACATCACAGATGCAAGGACGTAAAATTCGCGGCGGAGACAGGAAAAAAAAGGTGTCCGGCCCCTAAATTTGAGTCGGGCTATAACGCACTCTTTTTTTTTCCAAAAATGAAAAAAGAAAAAGAGAGGATTGTTATAATAGAATTGGTGAGGATTAACCATGGCCAATAGCCATGGTACTTTATTTATAGAAATCTCATGATGAGTTAGGAGTCCAAGGGACTCCCCATTAACTTAGTGGGGAGTAATGGTGAGATGTTGAGGGGGGGAGGCCAAAGGCCTCCCTCAACTCACAACACTCCCCCTCATCTCTCCATTACCTTGGGTTAAGCATATGAATACTGCAGGATTCGTTATGCTAATGGGGTGGATACTTCTGGATCCAGAGCCACTGTGGTTGCCTCGTTAAAACCTTAGCTGTGAAAAACCCAGTGGGAAAAACCAGCAGCTTAAGGGAAAAGAGTACAACTATCGAGGGACTCCCCCTGATCTGTACAAGCTTCAGGCTTACAGATCTCCTATGTATCTATACAATCATCTCCTATTTGTCTATACATCCATCATGTTCTGAAAGAAAATACAATCATCACTCATCTTATACAAGTTTCACTCATCTAGCGGCTATAGTAAAGCAGTAGCGTTCTGGAGTGGAATGCTCTTCGAAGTTGGTAGATGACGTCACTAAAGTATTCATTGAATCAGTCTTCAGTGTGTCTGCAAGGTACTACTGGACCTGGCTGAGCGTTTTTAATACTTGCTTCTTGGATGATGAGCTTCTCAGAAGATGTAGACATTGGAGGATGATGTGTAGATATGTAGGAGGTGGCCGGCCAATTGTGTTGTAGTCATCGCGTTGATCTTTAAACCTGCATATGCGATATATATTCCTTGACCCTTGGAAGTTGCGCAGAAGCAGCTTATCCTTGGTCTAGTGTTGCTCTCCAGGGCAACACTGTATCTGGTTAACAACTTTACTGGAGACGTTCTATCAAAGATACGTGCAGTTGGCCAGATAAAGAAGTGTAACAAGTACACTAGAGCTAGGCTCTTCGGGACCTAGGATGTCCTCCCCCTCTTCCAGCTACTGGAATGTGTCATACATAAGTATCCATTTTTAATAGGATGCAAGTGGACATCATTCTTCATAAACTCCAGGTGTATGAAAGATATTAAAGGGTTCCACCACGAAGGGGTTAAATATATAAGCCGAGATAATACCTTGTTCTACCTAGGTTTTTCATTTACAAGGTATACTTAAATCTATCTGCTATCTAAATGGTCTCTGCAGGAGATCATATTAGCTTTAAATCGACCACATATACGGCGAATATTACAAATCCTATCAACGATCTTTCGAAAAAGATACACATGCAGAATATTGCTAAGATCAACTAATGATCTTTGTAGCCTTTATGGAGAAGACGTTTCTACGTCTCTCTTTCATCTCTGGGGGTAGAGTATACCCTTCTGGAAGTTTTATATAGATCTCTATATCTATATTGCCGTAAATATATGCAATCACAACGTCCATGAGCTGCATGTATTGGCTTTTTCAGAGAAGTGTAGGCTTAGTAGGAAAATGATCACATTTCCTTCATTTCAATTTCTTTATGAAATCCGAATTATATTCTGCAGGTTTTTACACATTCAGGTGTATGGACTACTGGTCCAAAGACTTTGCTTTTCAAGAGTGAGTCCAGCTCTACTCTTATTGCCTCGTCCCACTTTGGCCATTCTATGCGTTTACGCTATAGAAAAGTGGGAAGACGTCATCGTCGTATTCAGCGACATGAACGACAATAGCGAAAGCAAAACCGTCGTCGACGACTGTGCTATATCTGTCCAGTACCTCTCTAGTACGCACGTAATATAATGATGTTTCTCCTTTTGTTTCCTCTGCAGGGGAAATTAGGAGGGGAGAGGTTGCTGGTCTGAGCTCAGCATCCTGTGGTTGGATCATTTTGATATATCCAGGAATCTTCCTCTTTTGAGGAATTTTATATTTTGAACCTGGCAGGCGTCCTCTTTTCAATTGAGGTACAGCCAATTCTGCTGCCGGTGGATTGCATCCATCTTTGGGAATGTCAATCCTAGCTGGCGTGTTGGCAACAGGGACGTGTGAACGAACAATCTTCTGGTTGTCCGCAAATTTATCCGTCAATTGATGTACTTTAGTCTGAATGTGAAGGATCTTCTGGATCTCAACTTCACACAGAAAAAGTATGCGGATCATAACGAGATGAGGACTTTTGTATCCCATGATATGGTCTCAGAAGCTTTAGGCTTCTTTAGACTGTGTGTCAATTTCAATGAGGTTTTGCTCATCAAATTCACATTTATCAAGACTTGGTGGTAAACCATAAGCAAGCAGCATCAGCAATAAGATATGGCAACAAGCGGGCCGTATCGTGATAAGCGAAGCGGAATGCAGTTTGATGGTCCCTAAACATCAACAGGCAAATGCGATTTTACAATGGACGTGAAATACATTGGAGTCTCTTTACCAGAGACTCTGCTAACTCGTTATGAGGTTGAACATGCTGCAGGATGTTCAATTTTAATGCCAGTTGCTTGGCAGAAGTCTTGAATGATATGTGTAGTAAATTCACCCACATTATAAGCTTTTGAGAAAGCTAGGTTGCGAGTGAATATAAAGGCACACATAAGACCATCTAGTAGATGCATATATCAGTACAGTAATGAAGTACCGAAAATGGGCCATTTGCAGGGTGAATAGGCCTGCAAAAGGTCACCATGCATTCTCTCAATGAAGCCAGGAGACTCTAAACCCACTTTCAGAAGGGAAGGTCTTTCTATTAGTTTTCCCTTATGACAAAGGGGGACAAGGAAACTCAACCTTTTGAAGAATCTTCAGGTTCTCCAATGGATTCATTTGATGATGCGTCCACCATTGCTGATCCAGGATGACCAAGTCCATTTTGCCAGAGTTAAAAATTATGGCAAAGAAAGGCACTTCTGGTGCTCAGTCGAGTTGGCTTTCTATAGGATGAATATCTGTAATTATAGGGGCCCGACGGGGGTCCAATGAAATCGTAAGTAGATGGTCTTCTGGCCATTCTCTTGACGAGTTACATATTGATATTCAATATATATTATCCACAATTTTCAAGTTATTTTCTTTGAAAGAAATATCCTTGAAAATTGGAGATTTCCTATACGTTTAAGAGGAGAATTTGCATCTTATAGTCTCGTTGTATGTGGGAGCAATATCAATGCTACACCAGTGCAACGAGGCACTGTCCACAATATTCCATACTTCATCTATAAGTAAAACGAAATTTTATTTAAGTCAATGAAAAAGACATTCAAAATAAAAGTTCGTACTTAAGCAAATTAAAGATGAAGCAACATTGAATTTTAAATGCATAGATAAAAGATGAAGCTTAATCGAGCAGGTCGTCATTCTCGAAGTCATTTGCAGTGAACATCATTGGTGGCTGAACAGCCGCCAAGTTTGTTTCAGGCAGAGACTTCTGGCTCGCCTGATATAGTTCCTGGAGGTGGCGAGGAGTGCGACAGATTCTGGACCAATGGCCAGTAATGCCGCATCTATGGCATTTATCCTCCCAGTTCTTCTTAGGAAGTGACACTTGGTCAGTGTTCTTTTGCTTCCATATGAAGTTACTCTTTCCTGTATTGTTGTTGTTAGACGGGGGTGCTGCTCCTCTTCCATTCTTCATCACAGCTTTCCCCTTGTTATTATTAGCCTTCTTCTTGTTTTTCCACTTCTGGGGAGAAACGTGGTGGGCTTCAGGGATAGGGGCAGTGCCGGCTGGACGTAAATTATGAGTGGATAGCAGTAAGTCTCGATTCTGCTCTGCCCTAAGTAGGCATGAGATCAGATCAGAGAATTGCGTGAAGTTGCGTTCACGATACTGCTGCATGAGGATTGCATATTTCTCGTGAAACGAGGTAAATGTCTTTTCCAACATGCGCTGTTCTGTCACTTCTTCACCGCACAACTTCAGGCGTGAGGTGATGTTATGAAGTGCAGAATTATACTCAGCGACGGACTTATAGTCCTGAAGTCTGAGGTTTTCCCACTCATAACTGGCACACGGTAATATAACATCAATTTGATGTTTATACCGTGCCTCCAGCGCTGTCCACAGGTCCTTTGGGTCCTCAACCATTAAGTATTCGGCCTTTAAGGTCCGATCTATATGTTTCCTAATGTAGATTATGGCTTTCGCCTTATCTACATCGGATATAGTGGCTAAAGTGCCGCTGCTGGATGCAGCAGAAGCATCGGCCGCTGCTGGGGCCGAGGAAAGAGCCAAAATGGACCCAAGGAGGGCCATCAAACGCAAGTGGAACTTCAGGTCCACTCGCCAACTCAGGTAATTCTTCCCTGCAGAGTCAAGGACTTCGAAATCGACGCTTGCCAATTTAGCCATTTTATCTACGCAATTTAGAATAAGCATGAATTAATTAAAATTGAAATTCACGCATAACAAATAAAGTAAGCAAAATGTGGGGATCGGCCAGATACCCAAAAATGTACAAAGTCCAAAGTCCGAATATACAGTCCATAAAGAAAAGGAAAATACAACTTGGAAACCCAGAATGGGTCCCTATATTTTCAAATTTACGACGCCGTCATCATTTTGTCGGTACACCGGTCTTTGGCAAAAATACATATAATCCTCACTTACAAATTCTCTCAAAAAAGAAAATTAAATTGCAAGTAATTTAAAGGATATCAAATTGGCCGATCCCAAAAATCACATTTTAGCTTACATAAACATCCACACAGTTTATAAATGCTACAGGCACAAAATAAACAACCACGCATGTATATAACACATGCATTTAAAATATGGAAAAATAGAATATAAAATATAATTTTCTCTCGGACCACGGGGAGACGTCATACACCGTTAGGTTAGTTTACTAACGGCAGAGCGGTCGCAGTATCCTTAAGATAATTATATTTTGAAAAAATCCTAATATTCCATAATTTAATAATAATGCAATAGTGTTATAAGTTAAGCAATATGACAGGACAAGCCCATAACAAAGAAATAAAATAAATTAATAATTTGAATGGGGCTGCAGGCCCATAAAAATTAATCTGTGTAATATTTCATTTATATTTGGGCTGCAGGCCCATTTGCCAAAAATCAACAAAATATTGCAATAAAATCTATTAGGCTTCTGGCCATAAGAAGTCAAATTTAAAGAATTGTTAATATTTGGGCTGCATGCCCATTGTTGAAATTTTAATTAACACATTAAAATTTCAATTGGCTTTACTGGGCTTCAGGCCAAATGTTGGTAGTCAAAAATTAATAATTAAGCTAAATGGGGATGCTGGCCCATAAGACTTAATTTCATTTGTTAGAAATGGGCTGCAGGCCCATCAAACAGGCTTTCTTATTAGTTATAATTTAAAAGAATATAGCACTTAAACTAATTATTGGGCTGATGAATTCTAAAACCCCCAACCCTACGTCTAACCCCCTCTAATAGACAAATACCCCAGCCGTCGCCCCTCTGTATCTGGGTTCGGCAAAGGCTCGGGGGTTGTCGAACGAGGCATCGTAGATCCCCCCCGTTGGACATAGGAAGAACAGATCCGGGGGACGTCGGGGGGAAATCGCATATACGTTCAGATCCGCATATACGTTGTGAGGATCCGGGGGACGCCGTTGGAGGGAATCACAGATCCGGGGGGTGACGCCGGGGGGCCGGAACAGCGCCCCCCCCTCCGCCTCCTTCTGCCGGATCGCGATCGGGGGGCCGGAACAGTGCCCCCCGGCTGCCTCCTCTGCCCTCGATGGAGACAGTCCCCCTTCAGGGGGGAAGATGAGGAGTCGGCGCCTCCATTGCCCCCTCGACATGAGCTCTCTCCGCCGCGAAAAGGGGGTGTTGCGCCACCGGAGGCCTCCCGACAGGGGGGGGGCAGAGCTGTTCGACCCCCTCCCGAGGGGGCGGCGAGCGAGTAGGCCCCCCCTCCGACAGTGAGGGGGGCGGCGATCAGAGATGCCAGGCCCAAAACGAAAAGGGTTTTGCTCCAGCGATCAGAAATGCCAGGAGATCAGAGATTTTTCAGCAATTGTAGCCTTTGGAGCCAAACGTCGTCAAATCGGTATGTGCAATTGTTAAAAAGGAACCAGTGGTGTTATTTTCAACTTAGAATTCTTTGATGGTGTGTAGGGCAGTAGAGGGGTTCGTCTGTTGCTGTTTTGTAAGGTTTGGTTCGGTTCGAAGGGGGCAAGGAAGAGAGCAAGAATGTTACTGAAATTGTGTGTGTGACATTTACAATTTGGTATTTACAAAATTGGTTTTTAGACCTAGCCCACCCAACATTTGGGACACATGAACTGTTTTCTTTTAATAAAAAAAATTATCTGCACAGATTTTTCAGCATTGCAGATGTAAAGATGTTGATCTAGGGGTTTCTATTGTTTACCTCTAGATCCGTTAGATCTAGGGACGATCGTCGATAAAGACTAGATCCGTAGAATGAATCACCGCTCCCGATGAACAGTGGAAATCGTCGCAACGGATCGCAGCAACCAAGATTCCAAATCGCTGTGAGGGTGATTGGAGGGAATAAAAGGAGAAGCTCAAGAACAAGAGCTAAAGTGCTGATAACGTGTTAGAATAGAATTGGTGAGGATTAACCATGGCCAATAGCCATGGTACTTTATTTATAGAAATCTCATGATGAGTTAGGAGTCCAAGGGACTCCCCACTAACTTAGTGGGGAGTAATGGTGAGATGTTGAGGGGGGAGGCCAAAGGCCTCCCTCAACTCACAACAAGGATGAGAGTAAATTGACATAACGTGTAGGGATGGCATAAATGGCCCGGCCCGATCCGGTCCGACCCGGGTTTGGTAGAAATTTGCCCGCCCCACATTGGCCCGAAACGGGCCTTGGCCCGGCCCGCAGATATGACAGGTCAGGCCTGGGCTTTGTAAATAACCCGCCTCGCCTCGCCCCGTCCCGCCCCGCCTCGCCCCGATGCAATAAATATCCCTTTTTAATTACCCGAGGGATTTATCAGACAGGTCTCGAATCGTCGAATCGATTCTCATTGTCATCGCAGCCTTAATCTATTCTCATTTATCAAACAATAAATTTTCTCATTCTCAAAGCGATTCACAGGGTACTCGAGAGGCCGAATCGCCGATTCTCATTCTCATCGTAGAGTAGTGGGTACTCGAGAGGACGATTCTCGCCTCGAAGACCTGCTCGATTCCAATTCTGCAATTAAATCTGAGCGATGGAGGCGCCCTCTCGAGAATCAGATGATTCAGATCTTCAAGAGATGATTCAGATCTATTGTTATTCGATTCGAATTCTTCAATCGATCGGGTATAAATACGACTCCTCAATCCTCATGTCTCCAGGCCACCATCTCCAATTTCTCCGATCGATCGAAGCTTCTAGGGTTCGTGGCAGGGAGCGGGGTTCCAATTCCAACCTTCATCGTCTTGTTGAAGCGATCAATCATTCCCATCCGAGCCCGAGGACCCAAGAGTCTCGCCGATTTGAGTCTCGACTCACATCTCCAGTTTCACTCAGATCAAAGATTTTAGGGTTAGAGGGCTGCAGGGTTTCTTCATCTAGTTGAAGTGATCAGTCAGTCGATCCCATACGGAGGTAAAAAAATCCTTTACCTGTAATCTTTGCTTGATTATGTGTGCTAGATTTACAATCGATATGATTTATTTTCTTAGATTAGTGAAAACTGCAAATTCAAGTTGAAGTTGTCCTGCAAATATTGTGCATGATGCATTTGGCTTGATACGTTTGGCTCGTTCTGCAATATTAAGTAAAATTTGAAGTAATCTAATTTATGTCCTGCAAATAATGTCCAATATTATGTCCTGCAAATACGATTATGAATTTTTGAGAGCAAAGATATATATCTGAACACGTATAATGTTTCTCATTGGACAGTACAACCAATTAGTTATAGGCAAAGAATATAGTCAAATACCATCATGATCCAGCAGAATCATGTTCACCTGTGCTAATAATTTTATCAAATGACATCTCGATTAGAGGTTCAGCTAACCACAAAACAATTGCTCCTTCACTGACTTCCAGTCTCAGGGTTTTCGTTGTCTTCTTTCTGGCTCATAGTTGCATTATCCCATATGGCATCTATTCACAAAAATGAGAATGAGACCTGCTTGAACCTAAGTACATCCTTTTCAATTTAAGTCGTTCTTTTTACTATCCAAATGAGATATTTTCGGCCATTATATGAATTGACACAGAATTTCAAATTTTAAGAAATTCAAACATTGCATGTGTTGGTATTAGTTATTATCTTTGGTATCGGCTAGTTTTATACAGATCGTATCAGCATGCTTGAAATTTGATACAATATGTACCAATCGTATCAGTATCAGCCGAGATTTCAAACCTTAAACCTATGGATTGCATGCATAGCAAGGCAATTAACTGTTTATTCCATAAATTGGTCATGCAAACCCATCAATTTCTCTCTGGAATGAACATTTTCGTGTTTCTATATGCTTCAGTTCAAACTAGTCTGTTATTTAAGCAAGCAAAAATCAGAATTAAGTTCTGTTAGCTTTTGAAACCAAGCATCATAGAGATATCTTCATTGTGTGTGTGTGTGAAATATTGTCTCTTTCTATATGTTTGTGTGATGAATTGATTTTATGCATAATTTCTTATGCAACAGCTGGTCAATGACTAACATTATTGTAAGAATGCTGGATAGTACTAATAAGAAGTGTGCATACAAATTGCATAACTGACTGCATCTCTTTTCATTGCTTAATACTTGACAATGGTTTGTAATAGGCTAGCAACCAAATGCATATGAATTCTGATGTGGAACGGAATAGGAAAAGATGAGGAGATTGGGAAAGAACTAAGTAAAGATTTGTTTCTATCGTGGACTTATTGTATAGTTTAGTCTCATACTCTCATATATGGCTTCTATGATAAAGATTCTTTATTTTTGTATTGTTTAGTTTAAGCTATACTTTTCTCAAGAGATTATGATAAACACACACATCCTGATTTCTAGTATTGTTCCTCTATTTCTTTTATTGCATAGAATATATACTATGGCAGAGGAATCACAACTAACAAGCCAACATTTGGATTTAGAGATAAATTCATCTCCTGCTATGTCTAATGCTTCAGCCTCAGACACGCCAAGCTCTACCGATGTTGTTGTATCAACTGAGTTTACTGAAACAAAGACCAAGAAGGTAGCGGGTGGTACATCGGGCAAAGTTTACTCTGAAATTTGGAATCATTATACAAAAGTGAATGTTGATGGGAAGGCTAAGGCTAAGTGCAATTATTGCAATGAATGTTTACTTGGAGATCCTAGGCAGGGAACAACTCACTTGAAGAGACATTATGAAAGATGTGATAAAAGGAAGTATAAAGATATAAGGCAACATGTTTTACAAGAAAATTTTGAGAAGGACAAATTTAAGCTTTTGCCTTTCAATTTTGATCAAGAAGCTTCCCGCAAATCACTTGCAAAGATGATCATAAAACATGAGTATCCATTGTCGCTAGTAGATCATGAAGGATTTAGAGAATTCTGCAATAGTTTGAACCCCTGTTTCAAGACGGTATCAAGAAACACTATCAAGAAAGACTGTTTGAATATATATGAAGTTGGAAAGGTAGTCACAATGCAACTTTTGGAGAAGATTGAAGGTCAAGTGGCAGTAACAACAGACATGTGGACATCTTCTCAAAAGAAGGGATATATGGCTGTTACGGCACATTTCATTGACAATGACTGGAATTTACAAAATAGAATTATCAGGTATTATATTTACTTAGTTACAATTTTTTATATAGATTTTACATAAATGCTAGTAGTTAATTGTGTTATATATTTTAGTATAGATTTTCATGTCTTTTTTGGAAATTTTGTAGGTTTATTTATGTGCCATGTCCTCATACTAGTGAAAATCTATGTGAAGCTCTATTACAGTGCTTAATGGATTGGAACATTGATAACAAATTATCCACTGTCACGGTGGATAATTGTTCAACTAATGATGCGATGATGACCTTACTTGTGGATAAGCTTGATGCGGCGTCAATTTTGGTCGATGGGAGGTTGATGCATATGCGATGTGGAGCGCACATTCTTAATTTGATTGTGAAGGATGGTTTGGAAGTTATCTGCGAGTCAATTTCAAGAATACGTGATAGTGTTGCATACTGGACAGGAACACCAAAGAGATGGGAAAAGTTTGAGGAAACTGCAAGTCAGCTTAAGATTTCAATTGGTAAGAAGCTTGAACTTGACTGCAAAACTCGTTGGAATTCTACTTATTTGATGCTACACACTTCTTTAGAATACAAGGATATATTTTTTCGTTTGAGGCAACGTGAACCAAAATTTACATGTGTTCCTACTGAACGTGATTGGATCTTGACTGGTGAGATTTGTACGAGGTTGGAGATGTTTTATAAGGCCACTAAGGTGTTTTCTGGAACTAAATACCCTACAGCGAATTTGTATTTTCCAATAATTTGTGAGATTAAAGTAGCTTTGGATCAGTGGCGTACTTGTGGCATTGAGGCCATTGAGATGATGTCGTTAGAGATGGTGAAAAAGTTTGAGAAGTATTGGTCTGAGGTGCATGCTTTGATGGGGGTAGGAGCTGTTCTTGATCCACGATATAAAGTGGCTCTTTTAGAATGTTATTTTTCAGATATTTATCGTGATGATGGTGAATATGAGGTAGAGAAGATTCTTAGTATATGTCGAAGGTTATTTGAACAATATGAAGAGAGGGAGAAATCGAATGATGATGGTGGGGAGAGTAGTTTGGATACAACTGTGATTAATCCTGAATTTTTTCAACTCAGCAAGTTTAATTTATATGCTTCTAAAAAAAAGAAAACCGATGAGGTCGGAGTTGGATATGTACTTGGAAGAGGATATTTTACCCCAAACACCTAATTTTGATGTCTTATCATGGTGGAAATCAAATAAGGGTAAGTATCCCATCTTGCATAGGATTGCAAGAGATATATTGGCTATTCCTGTTTCAACTGTTGCTTCGGAGTCAGCTTTCAGTACAAGTGGAAGGGTCATTGGTCCTCATCGTAGTAGGCTGCACGAGAAGACTATCGAGGCATTAATGTGTGCACAAAGTTGGTTATTAGCCGATTCGAATGGTAATTATTTTTTAAGTTGATTCTAGATATGAACAATTAGATAATGTCTACTTTTGTAAATTGTGTTCATGATCTTATCAAGTACTATTTGATGTAGGTGGTTCTTCCGAGGCTCACACACATGCTTCGGTTTTTGAGGATTCGGATGTCGAGATTGAGGTTGAGGTATTCTAAAATTCTTTACGTAATTGTTTCACTAGTTTTTTTTGCATGTTCTAGATTTTATTTATTTGATACATATTTTTAATTATTACAGGCTAGTACTTGAAGTTGAAAGTTAAAGTTGAAGAAGTTGCAGTGAAGATTGAACAAGTTGACCTCGGTCCTCAGATTTAATTTTTTCCGTACTTTTAATTAGTTTATTTTTCTCTGTCTGTTTCTTGTTCCACCTCCTTCCCAGTCATTGTAGCCTCTTATCTATAATTTTGGCATGCCGCATGATACGTTTTATGGTAACCTCTTATCTGAATTTTATTTTTGGCATGATAAGTACTATGGTAACATTTTATCTGAATTTTATTATTGGCATGATAAGTTTTATGGTAATTATTAAATTTTGTCTTTTGAGCTATCATTTGCATTAATCAAATATCATGGTGACTCTTGAAAGAGGAATGTAGCTCTAAAATCTGGTTACTACTTACTAGAGGTCCCTATAGCTATTTTGTATGAGAAAGTGTAAGATCTATGGGGCCTTTGCACATTTTAAACTTTGCATACTGAAGGGCACCACCAATGGATGTGTCACGAAGGGCACCAATGGATGTGTCACATGGTCGATTGGTGATTAAGCAATGATTGAAGAAAGCCGAGCAAAGCTTTGATAGATGGATTGTCTAGTGTCGATAGTGGGAATTTTTCTGATCATTTATCAGAAATTGCATTTTGGACCAAGGAATATTGACTGCATATCTGGTGAGGAACAATTTCTTGGCCATTGGCTGTGATGGCATGTTTTGATATATTGTGTAAATGTAATTATAAAGTAAATAAAGGCACTTCTGAAACTAATATATGCTGGGTTTGCCCTTTTTAGGTTAGTCCATTCAGGATGGAGTACAATTAAACATGAATTGGCCATGGAAGTGCTAGATCCCTGCTTCATACAGGCAACCAAACTATTGTAAGTGTCTCATGCATGTTGTTTTCTTTCTTCTTCGAAAAGTTTCCCTATGTATGAATCTGAGATAACCCGAGTAGTATGGTCTTGCGAGATGTAAAATGAAGAAAGTATCAGAAGGCTTTATTATTAGCATTGATTAATATTATGTGTAAATCTTGGGATAGTGTGCTTGAAAATGTTTGAATTATAGTATTAGCATCTAAATCCTCATATTGATTGGACCTAGCTTGCCTCATGCTGCTTCTAATTCGAGATCCAGAGGCCGTAGTGAGCAACTAAAATGTATTTCCTTAATAAGTTATATAAATGCAACTAATTAAAGAGACAAATTAACATGTGTTTTTAATACTCTTTTGTCTGATCAAGCACAAATCAATAATGAGAACTATCTTTTTAGGTATTACAATCAATAAGAGATTTAAAACAACAAAGATAGAAATTAATATCTAACACAAAATTTAAATTCAGTATAGTATTTGATCACAAAAGGTTGTCAGTATAGAAATTCAGTATAGTATTTGATCACAAAAGGTTGTCACCCTAAATCAAAATAACTTTGAACGTGCTAATATAGCTATTTATCAATACATGTATGCACACAATTACATAGTTGATCACTGATACTTGAACAGGCAACCAAACTTTTAATGCTTCTTTCTTATTCTATTTCAGTATAACTTAGTTTTCTTGTTCTATTTCAGAAGTTAATTTGTTTATTTCTTATTTCTGCTTGGATACCTTCTGCATAGAACTTCTACGTTGTATTACTGATGTTAGCATCATGCTGTTTAGGTATTTCAGAAGTTAATTTATTTCTTTCTTATTTCTGCTTGGATACCTTCTGTATAGAACTTCTACTTTGTATTACTGATGTTAGCATCATGCTGTTTAGGAATTAGTTTGAGGCATTACTGATTTCTGCTTGGATTAGCTATTCTCTATTTTATGCCATTCCTTGTTATTGTTTGCTTGTATGTTCGTTAAAACTGAAGATGTTTAATCCTTACAGGGTCTTGAGATATCATCTCCATTCATAGCTATAACTTGAGTTAGATTTCGGCAGAAGCTAAGTTTTGTGAAATGGACCTCGGGTGCCAATTTCTGAAGTTTTTCTTTGATTTTTTCCTGCTTCAGCTTTAGTTGCCTTCTTTAGCCACATGCGGATGTTCATGCTAACAAGAACAACAACACACCCACATAAAGAAACTCAGAAATAACATCCTGACTCGACATTCAGCACATGATGCGGTTTCTTCTTAAGATGCTATAGGCTTGACATATTTTTCCCTTGACAAGGCAGCATGAATTAGTGAATTATGGGAAAATTAGGATAAATATCATTACAATCCACTGATAAGATGCTTTTAGAATGTGAATTTTCAAGTATATGAACTTTTTCAGGTAATGGTTGCACAAATTACAAGTTTATAAGGCTAAATAATTTATTAAATAAATGTTGCAAGTCCTCTTAACTTAATGAAGTGGTGGAAATTGAGATTAATACACTTTTATTTGGCAGGAGAGGACAGTCTATGATTCAAGGAATTTCTTTGATCAGCATCGTGGCATGAGGCTGGACATCGACCACATGAGCTATGAGGTTGAGATTTTTCACCCCCTCTCCGCTGGTTTTTATATTACTAATTTTTTAGCTTTCCTCCCAAAAGCCTGGTTTACTTGTTTCTTATGCATTGTTCTGTGTCTGGTGCAGGAAATGCTTGCTTTGAAAGAGAGGATTGGCAATGTTAGCACTGGTTTGTCTGTAGACAGCATCTCTAGGTGTTTGGTGGAGACGGTACATGCCTCATCAAATCAACAGGATAACCAAGATGAGATGCCCAGGCAAACACCGCCAAGAAGAATCCGCTGCTCCTAAACTACCGTTAATCTGCAATAGCAATGTAACATGTCGCGATATTATAGTCAATGCAGAGAATGTAAACTTTGCCATGCCTGGCACTGAAGTCTGCAAGACTCAAGAAATGCAGACGAAGCTCTGGTTCGAAGATAGTTTCTGGGATGATGAGTTCCTCTTGGAGGGATGTGAGGGAGTGGAGAACTTGAATCCTGATTTCAGTCTTTGGGGTGGTTTCGTGTCTATATAGATGGTTATTTGGTTTGGTTTCGAGTCTATCTAAATGGTAACCATCTTACTATGATTATACCCCACATTTGTAATCTTACTATGAATATGCAGCACATTTGTAACTGCTGTTGAGCAATAGTTTTGTTGTAATTAACTCATCAATAAAACAGGTGTGATATGTACAGTTTGTTGAGAAATATATTTCAGGTTGTTTAATCCTTTGGACAAAAAAAATTTGATGTTGTGCAAAAAAAATTTGCAGGGCGGGGCGGGCCGGCCCGACCCGTGCGGGGCAGGCCGCGGGCCCGTATTATCTGGCCCGCCCCGGGGCACAGGTCAGGGCGGGCGGGCTGGGGCTAGCCACGGGCCGGGCCTAGGTATTGGAATACCCGACCCGCCCTGCAAAATTGCCATTCCTAACAATTATGTTCATTCTGTCCATCACATCCCCAGTACGTACAACATTTACTTTCAATTTCAGTTTTTCCCGGTATTTCCTCTGCAGTGCATCTTGGGAAGGGTGAGGGTGTGGACATGAGCTCATTGTCCTGTGATAATATTGTCTTAAGGTCTCCAGGAGTTTCTGTCAACCATGTCTACTGCTGGTGGATTGCATCCATTCTCGTGGATGTCAATCCTAGCTGGAGTATTTGTAGCAGGGATGTGTGATCTGACAATCTTCTGGTTGTCAGTAAATGAGTTCGGTAACTGGTGAACATTGTTCTGTATGTGGAGGATCTTCAGGATCTTATCTTCACATTATTTTGTTATCGAATCATAGTGGGTCAAACTTTTTGTATCACACGTTATAATTTGCTTTGCGCCAGATTTTCCAGTATATGGGCCTATTTTGGGGAAACTCGTCTCATCGAAATCACAGTCTTCAAGATGTGCCTTAAATGCGTCCCCCGTTTGGGGTTCTAAGTATCTTATAATTGGGGGTGAGTCAAACCCTACATAGATATCTAGGTAACGTTGAGGACCCATTTTTGTCCTCTGTGGTGGTACGATGGGGATTTAAACTGCGTGACCGAAGATTCTCAAGTGAGAAATGTTCGGTGGCATTTCATATGCTAGTTGCATTGGAGACTCTGACCTCCAGAGGGTCTTATTTTCATTTACGATGCAGCATGCAGAATTTGCATGTCCCCATGCATCCACCGGCAATCGGGATTTCATTAACAATGGACGTGCAATCTATTGGAGTCTATTTATCAGTGACTCTGCCGACCCATTTTGGTATGAGCATGCAGCATTGTATGTTCATTTTCTATTCCCGTTGCTTGGCAGTTCTCTTGAAATGACCGGGAGGTAAAATTTCCAACATTAACCAAACTTATTTTCTTTATTTGATTGTCTGGAAAATGCGCCCGCAACATTATTATTTGTACCAATGGCTTTGGAAAAGCTAAGTTGCGGGTCGATAGTAGACACACATACGAATATTTTGAGGATGCATTTATCAGTACCATAGAGTACCGAAATAGCCCACTAGGGAGTGGATTTGTCCACAACAATCTCCTTATTTTCTTTCGAGGAAGCATGGAGATTCTTTTGTCAGGTTTTAATAGAGATGGCCTTGTAATTTGTTTTCCCTTATAGCAAGAGATGCGAGGGAATTCTCCCTTCTGAAGAATCTTCTGGTTCTTCAAGTCATACCCATAGGATAAGATGTGGTGCATCAGCTCTGATCCAGGGTGGCCATGTCTATTATGCCAAAGTAAAAACTTGGCTGATGTCGGGCACTTCAGGTGCTCTGTTAAATCCGCTTCCTCTCTCCGAGTCTTTGTATGGTAGAGGCATGTTGAAAAGCTCTCAAAACGTTCAAGTATGAATTTTACTCCTTTTTCTTGAGACGTTACATACAGTAATTTGTTTTTCATTTACATTTGTTGTTTCCAAATGGAATCTGTTTAAACGGATGTCCTTGAAACTTAGTAAGTTTCGGTTGGATTTCGGAGAGATTAGTGCATCCTTTATTTTTGTGTCATTTTGGGAGCAACAGTGTTCCGTTCCCAGAACCTTCAATATGGCCCTAATATTGGGCTTTGTTTTGAAGGATCGTATGTATTTATTTATTGTCTACTAATAAGTTATGAGAGCAGTTCATCTATTAAAAGATGAATCATATAAGCACATTTTCAGAGAAAAATTTTCATTCAAAATCAAATTACATAATTCAAAAAGCTCTCATAACATGAAATGTTCTTAAAACAAGTAGCAAAGATAAAAATAGAAGGCTAATCAATCAGTCTTCATTTTCGAAGTCGTCAGCTGTAAACTTGACTGGAGCATCAGATGTCACCAGGTTTGTTTCAGTTTTCTTTTTCTTATTTTCTTTATACAAATCCTGGAGATTCTACGGAGTTCGGCACACTCTAGACCAGTGGCCTTTCATGCCACAGCTATGTCACTGGTCTTCACATTCCCTCTTGGGTGGGGTGCATCATTTCTATTGCTGTCATTTCTGCGCTAGGTGAACTTCCGCTTACTTTCATTTCTTCGCTGCTGGACTTGGCCCCTTGCCCTTTTGTTATGTTCCCCTTTCTGTGGTCTTCCTTTTTGTTTATTGTCTCTCTTCTTTTTGGAAAAAGAAGAGGCATTGTGAGCTTCTGGCAGGAGGGCAGTTCCAGGGGGCGCATGTTGTGAGTGGCGAGGAGAAGCTCTCTGTTTTGTTCAGCCATGAGTAAACATGACAGCAGCTCAGAATACTTGGTGAACTTGCGTTCACGGTATTGCTGCAATAGTATCGCATCTTTCTCATGGAAAGACGTGTACGTCTTTTCCAGCATGCAATCTTCTGAGACTTTTTCACCATATAACTTCAGACGTGAGATGATGCTAAAAAGAGCTGAGTTGTACTCAGCTATGGACTTAAAGGCATGCAGTCTCAGGTTCCCCCACTCATATCGTGCCCTTGGTAATATAACAGCTTTCTGATGTTTATATCAATCCTCAAGGGCAGTCCACAGCTCAAGTGGATCTTCGACCGTAAGGTATTCAACCTTTAGGGTCTTGTCCACTTGGCGGCGAATATAGATATCCTTTTCTATATCGCTTACATTTTCATTATTAATCACAGCAGAAATGAGAGACTTAGCTCGCAGATGAAACTTCACATCGAGCTGCCAGCTCAGATAGTTTCTTCCTGATGCATCCAACACTTCGAAATCGACACTTGTGATATTAGCCATTTTATCTAGCAGAGTACAAATTTGCATGAATTAATAATTTAAACATTTTCATGCAGAAGGAATTTTTAAATGAAGAGCTAATTGCGTGGATCGGCCAGTCCCACATAAATAAAAGTCCAAAGTCCCATTACAGTCCATATTACACAAATGAAAGCTTTAAAAAAGAAATTACAACTTTGGAAACCCCATAGGTCCCATATAAGATCTTCAGCTTCAAGTGTGGCCTCCATCTCCATGGAAAATAGTCTTCGGTCTTGGACATTACATAAAATTCCTCATTACAATTTCTCTCAAAAGTAAAAGAAAAATGCATGATATAAAATGTGGGACTTAAACAGCCGATCCAAAACCGCAATTAGCAATTCATGCAAAAATTTGTGCTCATCAATAAATTTTCAGCATACATTTTCATTCACAGACATCACATGCATTTATATTCGCAGAAGGATAAACAATTTAATCACTTAATAATTATTGGACCACTGGGCAACGTCATACACAGTTAGGTTAGCTGACTAATGACAGAGCGGTCGCAGGATCTTCCTAATTATTAAGTTTAATATTTGCACAGCCAAACATAGTTTGTCCACAGAATAAGCCTAAAATGATGTGAAGCATATATTAATGATCCTACAAAGGGTATCATATAATGCAAAGTAGTTGGGTTTATTCAAAAAGATTGAAAAAGAGCCCAATATTTGACATGTTCTTCATAAAAGGAAGAAATTTTCATTTTTAAATCATCCCCAATTTATCCCCAAATGTCCCCAAATGTCCCCTTTATGTCCTCTTATTGTCCTATAATTTATCATGATTTTTCATGAATTTTTAGGCCCCCAAACACCATTTTAATCAATTTTTAGCCCCCAAATCCCCAATTTTAACATTCTGTTTTTTTAGGGAAATATGGCCTGTGGGCATGAAGCTCACAATGCCTGCAGCCTCAGCGTATATTATTTTTATGTGTGACATCAATTGCTTGCGGGCCTGAAGCCCGCAGCCTCAGCGTATATTTTTTTGTGACATCAACTGCTCGCGGGCCTGAGGCCCGCAGCCATTCATGCCCGCAGTTTGTGTCGTTAGTCTTTTTTTTCGTTGTGGGCTTGGGGCCCACTAGAGAATAAAGGGGGGCAGTGGCTAGGGCATGCCGCTGCCGCCCCTCGTTGTTTCTGTCAGCATGGAAGTCCCCCCTTGTCGTAGCGACGGGGGGTGGGTGGGTGGGGGGTTTTAGCAGCGCCCCCCTCACCATAGCGAGGGGGCAGGGGGGGACTGCAACGCCCCCTCGCCGGAGCGAGGGGGAGGGGAGCGATTTGCTGTGCCCCCTCGTCGGAGCGAGGGGGTCGCATGGTTGGGACTTGCATCGGCCCCCCTCACCGGAGCAAGGGGGATGCGGGACAGGCAACGCCCCCCCTCGCCATAGTGAGGGGCGTAATGGCGGCCCCATTCGGGGGGTCGCGACCTGTTTCGGCGAGACGCCGTGGGCAACAGCCCCCTTTCGGGGGGATGAACGGTGCGACACCCCCTTTGGGGGGAGACGACGCAGGCGGCAGTCCCCTTTCGAGCTGCCGGCAGTTAGGCCGAAACAAAATAGCAGCAAAACAAAACGGCTGTCGGCGACTAGGCTGCCGGCGGTTAGGCCGAAACAAAACATCAGCAAAACAAAACGGCTGTCGGCGGCTAGGCTGCCGGCGATGCCGAGGGGATGCAAATTAAATATTTTTATACAATATCTGATAGAATCATGTTAAAACATGATTTTTGGACGGTAAAAATCATCGATTTAGGCGATTAGCCCTAATTCAATATCGATCTTGTGAGATCTATAGATTGATCTATCATACATATGATAAAAATGACATTTTTAACGAATTTTACCTCTATATCCATCCTCCAGATATAGCGATCGATGGTTGAACGAAGCCTATGCGGATGACGACGCTCATTTGATGCAGCTTGGCACCGCGTACGTGGATCTCCCGCCTTCATTCGCTTTCGCAACGATCGATTGTGTGTGGAATTTTAGTTTAGAGACTCGTGCTGATAACGTGTTATGAATCATCATCTGGGGGAGGAACCCACAACTCTTTATTTATAGCATATAGAGGAGCGTATACAGATAAGATACAATAGATACAGTCTTATTTATAAGATAAGCCGTGATCCCAACCGACTAACCAACTCAATATTATCCCTTCACAACAGTAACATTTTTTCCAAAATTAGAAAGCAATGATATCTTGTATCGCAAATATGTGGTGTATTTAGTCCAACTCCAAAATTTTGATTCAATCGTGATAAGCCGACTTGAATTTAAGGGGAAAATATACAAAAATTCAAAAAATGTTATGAGTCCATAATCTTATAGATAAGGAGTATCATGTATAGATCGGGAGTTTATATTTCATTCAAATATTGTATCCTATCTATGTATGAACTCTTCACATCCCTATAAATAAAGGCATGGGGTCTCTCCCTAGAATATACATTCACAACACATTATCAACACGCTCTTCTTGAGATTGAAGACCCAAACGTTGTGAAAGCTATAAGGAAGGAGACAGTAGATCTCTCACGGGGACGTCAACCACACGTACACGTTTGTCTTCCTCTTCGATCTTAAGGTATATCTAAAACACCGCAATTTTATTTCATGATCACAATGCCTACGGTAGAAAATACATTTAGATCGAAAACAAAAACCATAAGATTTGGGAAGAATGGTGGCTTTTTCGCTGCCAACCCTTGGGGGTTGCCACTGGCATCACCACATCCCTAGGGGAGAGGGCGACGGCCCATGGACGCCAACCCCCACGGCTGAAACCTTAACAACATCAAAAAATACACATTAATCGACCGGCCGACGGCCTCCACCGCTGCCAGCAGCCTCCATGCCCTCCCCCACCCCAATCACCCTCTATGAAGCCACATCACTGCCTTACTGGCGGTGGCACACCTCTACCCCATAGGGGCGGGAAACCCTAAAACTAGAGTTTCAACATGTACAACGCTTCGATGTCGATGACCTCTTTTTCACCGACACCCCCCCCCCCCGAGGTGGTGTGTCATCGCCCAGGCAAGGACATCCTACACCTCTTGACCATCACAGAAAGGCGGTAGTCAGTCGTAGCGGTTGGCATCAGCTCTTTAACAAAAACAAATTTTCGATCACCGGCGGCCCCCACTACAGTCGGTGACCTAACCGCTACCCTACGGTGGTGCATCGCCGCCCCCCCGAGGCGTGCACCTCACTAAACTGCTGCCCTATCCTCGCCCATCGAGGAGAGATCACGGCAAGGGGAGCAACGGACGTCGATGGGCCGAAGCTCGAGCATCAGCCGACATTTACCAAAACAGAGGATATAATGGCTACGGGCCACAAGCCAAAAAATAAAAAATAGGGATGGCGATAACGGGTTGAAGCACATAGCTTTGTTGCAGGCCTCATCCAAAAAAGGAAAAAAATAAATAAATAGAGCGTGTTTTGGTCGAAAAATAAGGGAAATAGTGGGAAAATAAAGGAACAATAAGAGAAGAAACTAGGGGATAAAATGGGGGAAAATTCGTGAATAAAGGGGGGATAAAACATGAACTTTATTTTTCCTTACAAATAAATTGCATAAGGTCATAGTTCAGTTTTTTAATCTGAATTTGACCCCCCGCACACAATTTATTTCAAGCATATTATTTATTCATGATGCATGTTTTTATGATCATATTAATATGCTTAATATGCTTTATATCACGAACTATCTGTAATAAATTCTAGGATAAATTTTATGCTTATTCCTACATGCATTAGCTTAATAATTATGAAGACACTGCAACTGGTCTGTCATTAGTTACCTAACCTAACGGTATATGACATCGCCCCATTGTCTAATTAATTATTAAGCACAAAATATGTTGATTATATTTATCATGTGAATCTGTGATGGTTGTGATATGTGATAAACTGAGCCAAATTTTGCATGAATGGATATATTGTGATTTTGGATCGGCCTTTTAAGTCCCACATTTTATTTTTCTCGTACTTTTTCTTTTTTGAGAGAAATTGTAGTGAGAAATAATATGTAATGCTCAAGAACAATAACCATTTCCATGGAGGTGGAGGCCACCTCTAAAGAAGAAGAATTTTATAGGACCTACGTGGTTTCCAAAGTTATATTTTTCTTTTTTACTTATATAAAATGGACTATATATTTGGACTTTAGGACATTATTTTTTATGCGGCGACTGGCCGATCCACGCAATTAGCTTATTCATTTAAAATTGCATCTGCATGACATAATTTTTTTCAGTATTATTAATTTATGCAAAATTGTGGTTTTCTAGATAAACGGTAAAAATTGCAAGCGTCAATTTCGAAATTCTGTATGCATCAGGGAAAAATTATCTACGCTGGCAGCTGGATGTCAAATTCCACCTGCGAAATCAATCCCGTGTAGCCACAGTAACAAAAGAGAGCTCTGCAACAGACGTTGAAAAAGTGAAAGCTATAATATATATTTGTCACCATGTGGATAAGAACTTAAAGGCTGAATACCTTATGGTCGAAGATCCATACAGCTGTTGACTGTCCTTGAGGATATGTATAAACATCAGGAAGATGTTATACTCCCAATGGCCCGTTGTGAGTTGGAGAACCTGAGACTTCAGGACTTTAAGTCCATAGCTGAGTAACACTCAGCTCTGTTCAGCATCATCTCACGCCTGAAGTTGTATGGTGAAGAAGTCTCAGAAGATCACATGCTAGAAAAGACTTACACATCTTTTCATGGAAAAAGATACGCTATTAATGCAGTAATACCGTGAACGAAAGTTCACTAAGTATTTTGAGCTGCTATCATGCTTACTAATGGTTGAACATAATAAAGAGCTTCTCCTTGCCACTCATGACATTTGTCCCCCTAGTACGGACCCCCTCCCAGAAGCTCACAATGCATCTTCTTCCAAGAATAATAATAATAATATAAGAAAAGGAAAATTTCAGAAGGGGGGCCACACAAAAAGGCCAAAGGACAAGTCCACCAAAACAAAAATGAAGGGAGACGGAAGTTCACATGGTGAAGAAATGATAACAACAGAAACCAAGCACCCCCACCAAGGAAGGATTGCAAAGACAAGTGCCATAGTTGTGCCATAGTTGCAGCTGTGAACTACTCCCAAGCTCCAGTGCAGTCCACAACTGCTGAATTTGAGAAAGAGGACTTGTTTGATTAGTTGCTTTTTATCTTAGTTAAAAACATTGTCATTGAGAGCTATTTATGCAGAGTGCTATTGAATAAATAGTTATGCTTATTTTTGAAATAAAATGTGCTTATATGCTTCATCCTTTAATAGATGGACCGCTCTCATGATTGCTTAGTAGACAGTGCCTCGATACATACAATCCTTCAATATAAATGCTATTTTCATAGCATTATACCATATGGTAGCCTGGTAAATACAATGTTGGAATATTGAGACACACCCCGGTTAATTTTGATGATGTGCACAAGTGATATGTGTACTAATATGTTTATTTCAAGTGTGCATATAGATTATTTTATAGCCATGAAGATTATGATGCATTGACGCAAATTGAACGACTTAGAGCCACGATCGGAAGTCTATTTTCAATCCACAAACTGAAGCATATGAATGCTGAGAATTATAAAGCACATGAAGACTTAAGATCAAGAGTAGATGGCTCAAATCGAAGATTGAAGAACAAGAGCTAGTGATGTGTGTCTAAGTAAGTTATCTGCTTCGAAATGTAAAAGCCATATTATATCTTACACACACACACAATTTCTGGAAAAATCATTTTAAAATATACTACTTAGTATAATACTTTAATATAATAAATTATTTTTCAAGTATTTTTAAGTATAAAAACTCATATATCCAATAATAGCCGACTATCCTAGTCAGATAATCGACTACTGTCAGTCAAGATTTTGACTACAACTCTATGTCAAAATAATAACCGGCTATCCTTGGAAATAGCCGACTATCTGGGTAAAATATCTTACTATTCTCCAAAATAGCCGACTATCTAGACCAACCCTTGACAGATTTACAGCTTCGCTTGATTGGTGCTAGCCGTTAACTAGACGTTGGAGGAGACTTTTTGAGAAGATTTTTAGCTATTTTTTACTTTATAAATAGCAAAGATTTCAAAGGTTTTCAAACAACAAGTTCAGATCAAAAGAAAAGTCTCTCTTTGCTTAAAGTGCTCAAAAGCTCGAATTTTGTTCTTCATTATATTCTAAGTGTTTCTGTTTTAAGTTTCTTATACTCAATCTTCTCTATTGTTTTAAAGATTATTTTAGCCTTTGAAATACGTGCTTTTGATCTACAAGCAAAGCTTTTTTTCTTTTGAGATTCAAAATACAAGTTTCTTTTAATCTTTGTGTTTTAAAGTTATATTCTTTTCAAAGATTAAAAGTTGATCTTTGATCTCTAAAGCCCAAGTGCTCATTTTAGATCATTTGATCAAATCGTGCTTAATTCATAACAATTATTTGATCAAGGATTTTCTCACTTTTCTTAAGCCACTTATACGCTCATGTACTATTGGCTTTTAGGAAATCTTGTACTTATTTTCAGATCTATTGTAAAGCCTTTGAATAAGGCAAGAAGTTTGTAATTCCCATGAGAAGGGATAGTGTTGAGTTGTATTTTGGAAATTCCTAATTGGGTTGTAACTAGGTGTTGGAAATTCCTAGTGAGGGAAGGTAGGTGCTTGTATGAAGTCCTCTTCAGTTGTGTTGAGGTAAGGTTGCTCTCGTGGAGATCTACTTGATCGGTTGTTGGACGTATGCCAAGGTTGGGCTGAACCAGGAGTAAAAGCTGTGTGTTTACGTCGTGTTCAAATCTCTCTATCTCTCTCATTATTATTGCTTGTAATATTTATTTCCGCTATAACTCATTTATTTTCACTAGCATATAATATTGTGTTGATTACGTACATTTGAGGTAACTCTCATTTGAGACTTAGACAACTTAATAGAAGGATTTTAAATTAACCGAAAAAGTTTATTATATGTTGACAACCCCATTCAACCCCATTCTAGTGTTGTCTGTCATCCGCAGGATCTAACACTTAGTATTAGAGTGTCAAGGTTAAGGTGATGACATCAACCATTTTCAGTGACACAAACTTTTCTACCTGGAGAAAGAGAATGTAGATATACTTGAAGGCCAGAACATCAAATACATGATCTTCATGCAAGATATCTACAAAGTGCCTTCCATCCCCAAATCAATGTGGACACCATCTCAAAAGATGGAGTACTCAATGAACGTACATGTAATGCACATAATTTATTCATGTTTAACTAATAAAATTGTTAATGAGATTTCAGGAGCCACAACCCTACAACAAAATCATGAAATTGTTGGAAGAAAAGTATGGAGAGCTTAAAATTGAAGGACAACACATGAAGACACAAACGATCCATGAAAGCAATGATGAAAACTTCCGAAATGAAATATGTCTAATGGCAGACACTGAGGTTAGTGATTTTGAAGATGAATTTGATATTGAGGATGCATATGTACAACTTCATACTGAGTTTGAAAAAGTAAGTAAAAGGAATAAAAAGTTGGAGAACAACTACAAATCCTTGAAAACAGATTATGATAATGTTATGCATGAACACGAATATTTGAAAAATGAACGTAGCATCTTGGTTCACAATAATAATGAATACAACACATTGATGCATAATTTTAAATGTCTTAAACATAAATACGATGCATTAGTACATGATCACAATCTTCTAAATAAAAATCATGATTATATATTTCTCTTGTAAATGAGCGTGTAAATATCCTTGAAAATGATTTATATGCTAGCAAGCTTAAACATGAAGAGTTAATACTTAAAGTTAAGAATGTTATCTCACCACACGATGCACATTCACCTAAAAATAGTTTGCATAATAAAAGTAGCCACGCCTTTATATATGGGAGACATGCCAAAAGGAGTAAATCTCATGCTCGAAATGCTTACACTATAGCACACAAAAATATTGTTCACAACACTCATAAAAAATCACACATTGCACATAATGTTAAAAATAGTATGTTATGGGTGCCTAAACACTTAGGATTGCATGACAAGAATGTTTATATTAACGTAGTTAGAAGCATGCATGGATTTCATAATGACTCCTTTGTTCATGTAAAAACAAATCCAAATAGAATTTGAATTCCACATTGATGATCTCATATGCTATATTTCCTTTTGGGTATCCATGTACATAATGATTATTTTTTTTGATACCTTAAAATAGAAGTAGAAAATTATGACTAACATTTCGGACTCACTCGTTAGTGGGTACCAATATATTTAAGATATTTTATTTTAGGAGCAATTCAAGAAGTTATGGATCACGGATAGCGGATGCTCCACACATATGACTTGGAATGCTAAATTGTTAAGCTACCTAAAAATGGTAGACGAAGGAAAGGTAACCTTCGGGGACAACAAAAAGGGAAAGATAATTGTAATTGGCAATGTCGGTAACCCTTCAAAACCCATTATTAAAAATTCAGTTTCGTTAGAGGACTCAAACACAACTTGATAAGCATTAGTCAATTATGTGATAAAGGCTACAAAGTTCTTTTCACTTATGAAGCATGCTTAGTTTATGACAATGCTATGAATAATGTGTTAGTGCAAGGTAACCAGTTGAAAAATATTTATACTTTTTCTTCCAAAGACAATGATTCAAAAGTATGCTTAATTGTTTCATGTAATGACCCATTATTATGGAATAGACGCTTTGATCATGTCAACATCAAAAACATAAATAAGAATCGATAAAGGAATTTGGTACAAGGACTCCCAAAAATGAATTTCAAATTAGATAAAATTTGTGAGTCTTGCCAATATGGTAAATTACATAAGAGCACCTTTAAGAGCAAAGGAGCACTTAGCTCAAAAAAACCACTTGAATTATTACATATGGATTTATTTGGTCATGTTAGGACTTCTCCTCTTTATGGTGGCACATATGTTTTTGTCATAGTGGACGACTACACAAGATTTACTTGGGTTTTAGCTTTGACAAATAAAAATGATGATGTTCATGAATTCAAAATATTTTTCAAAATGACAGAAAGGCTTCATTCTTTGAAATTATTTCAATAAGAAGTGACCACGGTGGAGAATTCAAAAATGAACTTTTTCAAAAATTTTGTGAAAAACATGGTACATCACATACTTTTGCTTTTCCTAGAACTGCTCCATAAAATGGAGAAGTTGAGAGGAAAAATAGAACACTTCAATAGTGTGCACGAACAATGTTGTCTGAAAGCAACCTTCCAAAATATTTTTGGGCGGAAGCTGTAGCAACCGCGTGCTATGTTCAAAATAGAGTACTTATGAGAAATTCTTTTCAAAAGACACCCTATGAGTTATTGTACCAATGTATTCCAAACATATCCTATTTTAGAGTTTTTGGTCGTAAATGTTATTTTTTGAACACAAAAGATAACCTAGATAAATTTGACTCCAAAGCGGATGAAGAAATTTTTATCGGTTACTCTTCTAGAATCAAAGAATATCATATCACAACAAGAAAATTCCTTGTGTCTTTGAGACATTACATGTTACTTTTGATGAATCTATTACAAACGTTTCTATTGCTAGTTTAAACAATAATATTGATGATGATGTAGTTATTCCTTCAAGTGATATGAATAATATTGTTCCACTACCCAAATTATTCATTGAAGTGGCACATCACACACATACCCAAGTTATTGGAAACATTGATGAAGGTATTAAAACTATATCACAGATACAATATATGTCTCATGTTGCTTTTGTTTCTAATGTTGAGCCGAAAAAGATAGATGAAGCTTTTGCAGATGAAGTGTGGATTGAAGCTAGGCAATATGAACTCCTTCAATTTGAAAGGAATCAAGTATGGGAGTTAGTCCCTAGACCAGACAATCGTCCAATCATCGGTACAAAGTGGGTGTACAAGAATAAGCTATACGAGGACGGAAATTGGTAAGAAACAAAGCCAGCTTAGTAGCACAAGGATATTCATAAGAAGAAGGTATTGACTTCGATGAAACTTTTGCACCTGTTGCTAGACTAGAGTCAATTAGAATGCTACTTGCATTTGCATCTTTTAAAAAGTTCAAATTATACCAGATGGAAGTAAAGAATGCATTCTTAAATGGTTATATTAAGGAGGAAATCTATGTTGAACAACCACCAGGCTTTGAACAAGATAAGAAAACAGACCATTTTTAAATTGAATAAAGCTCTGTATGGCCTGAAATAAGCTCCAAGGGCTTGGTACGAGAGATTAAGAAAATTCTTAATCAACTCGGGATATAATGTAGGAAAAATAGACACTACATTATTTGTTAAGAAAATTCATGATGACATCATACTTATTCAATTTACGTAGATGATATTATTTTTGGATCAACTAACGAAAATATGTCAAGAGTTTGCCAAGTTAATGCAGGATGAGTTCGAAATGTGCCATATGGGTGAGCTCACGTACTTCCTAGGATTGCAAATCTGGCAGTCAAAAGAGGGAACCTTTGTTCATCAAACGAAGTAAGCAAAAGATTTACTCAAAAGGTTCGGGATGAAGAATGCATCAGGAACGAATACTACTATAGCCCCATCCACCTCTTTGGACAAAGATGAAACATGTAAGAGCGTCAATCAGAAAACATACAGAGGTATAATTGGTTCTTTATTATACCTTACTGCTAGTAGGCCTGATATAATGTTTAGTGTATGTGCTCATGCATGATTCAAATATGACCCAAAGGAATTACATCTTAAGGTAGTAAAATACATATTTAGATACTGATATGAGTTTTAACATTTATAACCGCAAGTGCATGACGTCGTCGTAGCGTTTTACGGGTCGTCCGCAGGGAGGCTGGTTGATCGAGTACTAACTCGCTTTTGGGTTTATGGCCAGCTACGTTAATTGATTAAAGGGGGTACATGGGTTTACGGAGTTTAACAAAGGGGGATGAGTAAGAAATGATAAAAACAAAGAGAGAACAATGTGGCAATCAATAACAACAGCAAGAACAATCAACAAGACACCACAACAACAAGAACAACAGAAGAAACATCAACAATAACATCAAAATAATAAAGTTAAAGAGAGAATAGAGCTTATCTCATTGATTCAATCAATGGGTTGTCAATACACGTACAGAACCAAGAGGGGAAGCATCGAATCTCATCTAAAAACTAATCTAAAACTAAATCTAACCCTAAGAAAGCATTAGAACAGTAAAAGGGGATTAAACGAGCCTATGCTGAGTATTGGTGTTTCATACCAATATTATTTTGATGATGATCACAACATTATATTGTTGCTAATGACTCTCGTGTTTTAGTCTCACAGTGTCATTTCAAGAATATCTTTCTTGGAGACTAATCACTTGGTGCAAGGATGGACATCAAGTGGAGAAGGGCCAAAGCTTGGACTCAAGGAGTGCCAAAAGCTTGGAGATGATGGAGAGCATCAAGGCATCAAGATGGAAGACTTAGACTCTAAGGAAAGCAATGTAATCCTTGTAATATTTTCTTTATTATTTTCTCTCTCATTTGAGTCTAGGTTAATGTAATGCCTTGATAGATGGTCTACTCATTCATGCATATGCATTTAGCCATCTTAGTGAGCCTTAGGATTATCATAGAATCCAACCTATTAGGTTCATCTTGTCCAAAGACTCATTTGGAGTTTCTGGCTTTCCATTTGTCGCATGCTGAAGGAATAACAGTCGACTGGGTGATTTCCAGCCGCCTGTAGATCCTTCTACAGTCGACTGATATGCACTGATCAAGTCAACATTTCAATTGACTCCACTTAAGCTTTTCGCTTCAGTCGACTGCTGCTCAGTTTACAGTCGCTTGTATATTTACAGTCGCATGGGAATTGGTCAACAGTCGTCTGAGTAGCGTAAGTGCAATCTCTGCCTCTTTTTGTTTTTTCTCCATCTTCTACAGTTGACGACTGATGAAGGAAGTACATGCACCTGACTATTTTACAGTCGACTGTATTATTGACATCAGTCGCCTGTATGCGTATTTGGAGAAAGAGTGCAGCTCTCTGTTTTGTTCAATCTCCAGCAGCAGTCGCTTGCTGAAGGTCTTACAGGTGCCAGTCCTGTTTTCAGTCGACTGTATTGTCTTCTTCAGTCGACTGTCCTGGCTCAGATTATAGCCGTTGGATATTTTCTAGCCGTTGATCAGTCGACTGTCTTATGATCATCAGTCGACTGTCGATGTCGTTTTCGCCCAGTTTCTAGCCGTTGCAGCTTTGGGCGGTTGACTGTTTTCTTGGGGTTTGAGGGTTTATATAGGGTTCCTATATATATGGGTGTGCTGATATCTCTAGAGCTTCTTGATGCTATTGAAAATCACAAGAGATCCATAAGCCACTTATAAACTCTCTCATTCCCTCTTTTGAGCTCTCATTCCTCTTTATGCATTGAAGTCCAGCTCAAGGGAATTCATCCTAGTGCTTTCAAGCATATCTCAACACTTGGAGATCCTCTTCCATGCCTTGCATTCATTTATGAGTAAGTATTTCAAGGCATAAGTAAGAGTATTTATTTTACTTGGTGATTAACTCTAATTCTCTTTGTGGGAATTAGTCTTTCTCTCTTTGTGGGAGTTTATCTCTTTGTGGGATTAGGATATTCTCTTTATGGGAATAACTCTCTTTGTGGGAGTAACTCTCTTAGTGGGAGTTTAATGTCCTAGTGTAGGGCTAACCCTAATTCTCTGAGTGAGAGTTAGTGATTCTCTTGGTGGGAGTCTTGACCCTCGTGTAGGGTTGGTTGGGTCCTTGTGTAGGGCAAAATCCTCTTGGTGGGGTATCTCCTTGTGAGATTTGTATTCACTTCTCTTTGTGGGAATATAGTGAATATTGGTATGGCTGGATGTATCCAAGTTTGGGGAACCAGGGTAAAATCTTGTGTTTACGTTTGGATTGATTGTGTCAATTATTTCCTCTTGCATTTATTATTCCGCATTTGCAAGTTTAATTTTAATTGGACAATTTTATTGCCATTACACTATTCATCCCCCCTCTAGTGTGTGTTGTTAGTATTGCAAGGGTAAGGCGATCCTTACAGCCTAAAGCTCGGCTCTCTCTAAATGATGGTGCCCTCACGCTTTTATAGAACCCTAGCAGCTGTCGGGTTTTGTTCTCGACACGCTTTCAAACAGCCGCGTGGTTGAACCATGCGGCCGTGTCGTTCTAAAAATGCTGCCCTGGGCGCTTGGTTGGAGGAGAATTGCTACGGCCGTGTGGTTTATCCATGCGTCTGTGTCGCTTTGCTATCGTAAGGAGGGAGGGGTGCCAAGGTCGTATGAAATCGATTCATACGGCCGTATGCTACTGTTGTCCTGCTGGGTCGAGAGCGACACGACCATTTGGATGGTTCCATACGGCTGTGGCGAGGCTTTAGTTGCTCCAGCTTCATCTAAATGATCACCCCTCCAGTCTCCAAGCTTAACAATGAATCCCTAAAGCTCTGGAATCAAGAACTCAAACCCCATGCGTCAACTAAGCTCCAAAATGCTCCAAACTCCTCCCAATTCACCTAAAAAGCACCGGGGAGACCAAAAGCGTAAAAAGGAACAAAAACAATAAAAATGGTACGGAAAACAAGGTGAAGTTGAGTAAAATATGAATGAAATGAAGATGAAAACTATATATATAAACAACCTATCAAAATCCCCAAGCTAAACTCTTCATTGTCCTCGAGGAAGATGAAGAGAGAGTAAAGAATGGGGTATGCACATGATGATATGATTTTCGAGAGATTTTATAGAATCGAGAACATATACGTGGACAAATAGGAAATTCAAAATCATGGAAATCTAAGACGCTGACTCATCTCTATCGATAAGAATATAACCCTAGGACATGATTTCTAGCTCGAATCGTCAAATAATATACTACGCCATGATCAAGCTCAAAACGTAGAATATTCCTCTAACCCACCTTTAGGTCAAAAACAAAGGGATCAAAACTATGCAAGGGTCGAAGAAGTGATAAATCTGAGATAACGGCTATTGGTCCATCAAAGAAGTGGCACTTACAACACCTCAACTTTCCATGACTCGTGAGATCGACAATCTATTCATGCTTCCAAATCTTTTTCTTTCCTATTTTTTCTTTTTCTTTGGATTCTAATTGGTTCGTGTAAGGAGCGTTGGGTCGATGACTCCCAGGTTAGACGACCTTAGGGCATCGGCCAAGAAGGACCCCTCAGAGCTACTAGCTTGAACCAACAAAAATCCTTATTCTCACGCACTCCCCCAAGCTAGACCTTTTGATGAGAGGCCCTGACGGTTTCTATCGTGGGGATCCGGTTACTTAGTTTCGCTGGGGGAACGGTGCGTGCTTTATTCTTTTTCTCATATATACACATCTTTTCTTCTTTTCTTCGTCTTTCTCTCTTTTTGAAATGGAAAGCGTAAATAAGTAAGGTGATGACACTCCTCAGTACTCGCTAATATGTTGTTATCCAAGTCTCGATGGGTTATAAACCATTATACTCAATTATCGATCCTACGGGCCACACATAAAGTGGATCTCTAAGAGACCTGGGTCGGTTTTGAGTACTCCTATTCTAAAGAATATGAGAATGATCACGACGAGCATATTAGATGGGATCTGAGACTAAAAACATGTCCTAGTATTATAGTCAAACCGATATCGAGGAAATCGAGCGCAAAAGATAGAAAATGAGATCCTAATTGAAAACCACGCATATATAGCTCAATTTCAGAAAATCCTCGAAACAAATATGTACAAATGATGAATGGATGATGCATGATGCATGATGCAATGCAAATATTTTTGGATTTTTGAGTTTTTCAATTTTTTTGTATGCATATAACATGGAAACGTGATCATCAACCCGTAATAAAATGAGAAAATGAAAGGAAATGAAACAAGATGCATGAAGGATGGAAATGAAAGCAAATGCAAAAGAAAACACGATATATACATGCGAATATGACACAATAGTGGAGGTCGAAATGGAAAACAAAAAAATAAAAAGCAAAAAACGTAAACGCTACTCCCCAAGCTAAAATCTGTAGTGTCCTCAATGCAAGATAATCAATGAAAAGTGAGGACATAAAATGTGTGTGGGGGGGGGGGTGTTAAAAAGGTGAGGGTATCCCTCAATCTAGTGTGAAGCTAGGGTGCAGGCTCGGTTGGTGCAGAGGAATGTGGAGGAGAACTAGTAGTGTCGGCCTCAGATGGGGGTGGGGGTGGGGTGGTGGATGAAAATGGTGCCGATGGATGTCGGAGACATAGGATATGATCTGGGCCTATGTCTCCTGAAAGGTATCCATACGGCCCTGGAATACCTCAACAATATCTTGTAAGGTATCCTATGGCCCTGAAATCCCCGAACAATCTCCTGTAAGATAAGGAGATGTGTGTGATCATCAAGAGGAGGAGGGGGACCAGACGGTCTGAGATCTAATTTTAAAATTATCACATGATTTTAAAATAGTTCTATTTTTCAAAAAACAATTTTTCGAAAATAAAACCATCATGACTATAGTTTAATAAAAAACCTCCATCACATGGAGAAAGTGTTGGATCCTGTGGATGGCAAACAACGCTAGAATGGGGGTTGAATAGTGTTATATAAATAATAAATCTTTTTCTTCTTAATAGATTAGCACAATTATAAACCTTCTAATGTTGCCTAAGAAACCAAGTAGAGTGATCTACACTTGGTTCTTAATCAACTTAGGTAATCTTAAAAGCAGACCAGAGATATAACACAGCAGGTAGTCGACTCCTTATGAATAGTAGTCGACTCCTTATGAATAGTAGTCGACTCCTTATGAATAGTAGTCGACTCCCAGAGAATTTATAAGCACAACTCTGCTGAGTGATAAGATAGATAAGATTACAAATATTATATCTTTATTCACATCGGATAAAAGAGAGTTAATCTGTGCAATATAAGTATAATAATCAGCAAATAATAATGTAAGAGCAAAGATAAACAAACACAGAAAGAATCAAACGCAAACACAAGTATTTTTATCCTGGTTCTCCACAACCCTGGGTACGTCCAGTCCCCGATCAATCCGGTACGAGATTTCCACTATCTGCCTTGGCAAATATAAGCACCTAACTTTACTCATTAGGATTTTCCCACATACCTAGTCTTGACCTGGATTTCCAATCACAACACCTAGACTTGTCTAGTGTTTCCAACACCCTTACCGCAAAGGGCAAACACAAAGTGAAAACGATATCCAACTCACCACAATGTTTGGTGGAGTTTGAATTTACACCCAAATTCTATAGCCAATAGTAATAGACAACTATGTGTGTTCGTGGCTTGATATAATAAGATTTTAGATCACACAAAGATACGAATGAAGTCTTTGTGATATAAATCAATGTTTTTCAAAATCCTTTCAAATAAAATCAGAGAATAAAGAATGTGGATTTTGAAAACAAATAGCCAAATAAAAGTTGAACTTCAGAAAATAATATCTTAAAGAAATGAGATCAAGACTGTAAAAACAGATTTGGCTAATAAAAAATGAGAGCTGAGAATTTTGAGAACGTTTAGAACTTTTGTGCAAGATAGAATTTTGATTTCAAGTATTGTGTATTTTTCTCAAAGAAATAGTCCTCTATTTATAGGTAAAAATTAAGAATTCAAAATTCAAATTCGTTTGACTTTTGCCCCAAGAATCATGGGAGCAATAAGTGAAACAGATGTCAAAAGTCAGGTCAAACGTCGAATTTTGACAGCTGGTAGTCAACTCCCTAGGATTGGTGGTCGACTCCCAGTGTGTTTCAGGTGAAAATGATTTTCAGCTGGTAGTCGATTCCCATTCCTTGGTAGTCGACTCTCAGAGGAGTTTTTTTTGAAACACAGCTAGTAAGACATGTAGTTGGCTCCAGGGTGTAATGGAGTAAAACTACTAAAATGCAAAGTGATTATCAAAAGCTCTTAATAATTTTGAAAATGATTTTAAAGGTATTTAAAATATTTAACTTCGAAATCATTTGTGTGTGTTATCTATACTTTTGGCTTTAACATGATCCTAAGAAAGACACAACTCACGCACTAAGACTTAAGACAAGTCTTCACGAAGCTTGGTCAGATGATGACTAGAATGCGAGATTCTCTATGAGCTTCTTCTCCTTTTTGAGCTTGCGCTTCATCATTGACTTTCCAACATCGTCTTTCGGCTATTTAGCAAAGTTTGCGCTTCTTCGGAGTATACGTAAAGCTTTCATTCGTTGTATATCCTGCACACTTAATTGTAGTGTAGGTAGTACACTAAGCTTCATTTGGTGTGCTCATCATCAAAATCACTTGGGGTGGAATTTAATTTCCATCACTCTCCCCCTTTTTAATGATGACACTCAAATGAAAAATGAAGTAAGTTTACATAATAATATGACACGAAAATAAACTTACTCCCCCCTGCTTTGTTGCGGCTCTCCCCTCTGCATCGAAGCCATTGGCAAAACAATATATTCATTTTTGCATTTCAAAACTTACTCCCCCTTGTCATCAACAAAAAAAACATAACATTTTAACGAATAATTCATCCAAGTTGTAATCAGCAATTAAGAATTTTGAGAGAAAGGAATTCAATTCTGCAAAAAAATGTTAGTATATGATCAACATATATTTGGCAGAATATATCAGATAAGTTCATCCATAAGAATATCAAGCATCACACCATAAACATAAGCATAGCATGTCAAGCATAAGAAAAAAGTAATTAGTTCAAAGCATCACACCACAGAAGAAAAGTTATTACGGACCAAGATAAGGTAATTTGTCAAAGATCCATTGTTTTAAAACCATAGTTTGAGAAATCAAGAGTGACCGCCATTCTTCTTTAATTCATTGATCTCGCCAAGGATCATGCCAAGTGTTTCTTCCATCATTTTGTTGCTCTTCACCACCAGCTCCTTGAGATCGTCTACTTTCTTATTGAGGTCTTCAAAACCTTTCTCTTGCGATATCTTCAGCTTTCCTATTTTCTTCAAGAGCATATCTTGAAGTTCAACGATGTAGGCTGGTGGCTCCTCCTTCTCCTCTTCTTCTTCTTCTTCGCTATCTTTTTCTTCTTCTTCTTCTTCATCAGAACCTACAACAATAGGTTTCTTACCCTTCCTTGAGGATGACGATCCTCCTTCGGCAGCGAGCTTCTCTTCCGGAATGTTCTGATCAAGATCTCTATGGAGATTCATTCTTCCGATTGCGTGAACATCAAAGATGCATGCCGGATCCAGAATAGTGGTTTCATTATCCAAGGGCATATTATAACCAATAAACAAGATGGTGAGATAATGGCTGTGGGCAAGGGTAGATGAAGGTCGGTCAGGAGAAGCAGATGCAAGGATGGAGTCCATGATGACTTTGGCCCAATTGACACGAATATTCCCTAGCATTGCATAGATGCACTTAGCCTGTTTCTCAGATAATACAGAGTGACTTCCAGATTTTTTAATTATATTATAAGACAATATATTTGCGAGGATTATTTCTGGATAGCGAAGATCGCTACACGTGAGTTTTGTTTGGAAATATTTTCCAGGAAAATACATTCTCTCCAAAATATTCTCATCAACCATTTCTATATTATCCAGTAACACACCAGTGTACGGGATTCCTAAGGCTTCTACTAGGGATCTCACAGTTATGTCAAGTTTAGTGTCAAGCACTTTGGTGATAAATCTACTCTTGGCAAGGTCATAATCCACATTGGCGTAGAAAAGATGCACAAGTCTAGGATAGCAGAAATACATATTTTCAGCAGAAAATAGGTTTGCCAAATTTTGAAACTCCAAAAATGCTGTCAATGCCATAGTTTTCTACATGATCAAGTTTTACAAAACTTTCATGAAGATAGGATTATTGGAAATTTTAACAAAGTGTTCATAGGTAGTGGTTCTGAAGAGGTAGGGTAGGATGGTTTCCTTCTCAGAAAGAGATTCATTTGTGACTTTCCTCTTCTTTGAAGCCATTTTCTTGAAAGGCATCTAGATAGAGTAAAAATTACTTACAAAACTAGATATGCAAGAAATATAAGAGCATCAACAAATAAATGAAGTAAAACTTGATGAGATGAGATTTTACCTTGAGTAAACTTGGGAGGAGGATGAAACCAAGTGATGGGAGGAGGTAAATAACCAAAAGAGCTCCAAGTGCCAAAGAAATTTTTCTCAAGAGGAAGAGGGAATGTGTAGTCGGCTACCTTAGGGGGTTGACTATGGAGTTTTTAACAGAGGGATGAAAGAGGATGAAGAATAGAGGCCTTTGGATCAAGAGATGAGTGGTTGGGATCAAATTTGGCTTATTGGGTTTAAGTTACCCCTTGGATATGAACCCATTAACTCAATGGAAACCCAATAGGAGTTAGGAAAAAAAATCAAAAAATCAAACCCAGGAATCTGCACAGCACGCTGGTAGTCGACTCCCTCCTGTAGGTAGTCGACTCCCTACTAGGCTGAGTCGTTTTCTCATCCCGAGGGGTTTTGGTCCAAAGCTGAGTACGTTTCTGAAAAAAAATGTTTTATTAGAGTAATACAAGCATTTATAATCATAAAATATTTTTAAAAGAATTATTTAATCAGTTAAAGTTAAAGAATGTCAAGCATATAATTTTGCAAAGCGATTTAGTCGCAAAAGAACTTTTTGATGTTGGTCTGGTTATCAAGTGTTGGATCTTGTTTCTCCTCTTCGTTTCTTTTAGAGTACCGGAGAAGATAAACGTTTATGGTACTCTTTTGCTTTAGAGTCCAGAAAGTTAGTCTTTAGGAAACCAAACCCAATACGGTTTAGTTCATTCATGAAAAATATATTTATAATTTTTGTTTAAATGAACTTGCTGAACAAGTTTGTAGCGTACCATTTCTTCCTTTGGTCGGACAAGTTCTTTGGTATCCAGATGCACAAAAAATTATTGTTAGAATGATGCATCCTAGTATGCTTAACCCGTTTCTTGGTATGATTTGAATCATATCCGAGTCCGGTTTTGCTAGATGAAGCTTTTTGATTATCTATTAAACTGTCTAGCTTCCCTTTTCCTTTGTTGAAATTTTCAATAATTTTCATCGTAGCGTCGTATTTATCTTTGACAGATACGAGAAGATTATTCAAATTCTCAACCTTTTCATTTACAGAAAGAATGTCTTTCTGCAACGAGCTATTCTTTTCTTTAAGAAGGCTATTCTCCTTAATAACTTCTCCTTTTTCTTTAACATCCTTTTTAATATTTCTAAGTGTTCTTCTATGTTCTTTTATGAGCTTTTCATTCATTTTGCATAGCTCCTTATATGCTCCCCTATAATCCATGTCTTCATCATCACTTGATGACGAATCACTATCACTAGATGAATCATGATGCGAGCTTACCTTAGAAGACGTGGAAGCCATAAAACACATATGTACTATCTCTCTTTTTTCATTATTGTTGTCTGCTGAGGATTCATTGGACGAGGAAACGTCGCTTTGGTCGAAGGCTGCGTATGCTTCCTTCTTTGGTCGTCGAAACTTGTTTCTTCCATTGTTTCTTCTCTCGTGGCATTCTCGGTTCTTTCCACGTTCTTTGGAATCATGATTGTTTCTTTCCAACAGACAGTCTCTTTTGACGTGTCCTGGTTTATTGCAACCAAAACAGATAATACCGTTAGTGGGTCTAAAAGAGCGTTTATCATACTTACTTGTGATGAACTCTTTAACGTTCTTCGAGATGAAGGCAATATGGTCTTTTTTGTCAGTGTAGTCGGAGTCTTCTTCTTGAGCTTTAAAAGCAAGATTCTTCTTCTTTGGTTTTTCTTCGATCTTCTTGTCTACTTCAAGTTCAATCTTATATACCATGAGATTTCCCACTAGTTCCTCGATGGTAAGATCTTTTACGTTATGAGCTTCTCTAATGGCCGTTGTCTTTCACTTCCATTCGGGTTGGAGAGGTCTTAGTATTTTCATCGCCTGATCGTATTCAGACAATTTCTTGCCCAAACCTGCGAGCTCATTAGTGATGTTAGTAAATCAAGTATTCACTTCTGTGATACTCTCTCCTTCTTCAATTTTGAAAGATTCAAACTTGGAATGTAAAACATTTATACGAGATTCTTTTGCCTTCTCGGTTCACTCATGACTTACCTGAAGGGTGTGCCATATTTGATAAGCTGTCTCGCATTGGGGAACACGATTAAACTCTTTACATGTTACTGCACAGAATAGTGCGTTCATGGATTTTGCGTTGAGGTTGGCTTTCTTTTTCTCAGCTGCCGACCATTTTTCGAATTCGATTTCGGTAGGTTTGTTGTACGGTGCTTTTGTAACTGTCCATGCTTCGATGTCTATTGACTCAAGATAAGTCTTCATCCGGATCTTCCAGCTAGCGTAGTTCGTTCTGTTCAACAGCAGTGGTCACATGGTATTGATTCCTCCGGAGTGAAATGATGTTGAATCCATCACTTTTGTAGCCTTGCTCCAATACCAAGTGTTGGATCTTGTGGATGGCAAACAACACTAGAAGGGGGGTTGAATAATGTTGTATAAATAATAAATCTTTTTCTTCTTAATAGATTAGCACAATTATAAACCTTCTAATGTTGCCTAAGAAACCAAGTAGAGTGATCTGCGCTTGGTTCTTAATCAACTTAAGTAATCTTAAAAGCAGATTAGAGATATAACACAGCAGGTAGTCGACTCCCTATGAACAGTAGTCGACTCCCAGAGAATTTATAAGCACAACTCTGCTGAGTGATAAGATAGATAAGATTACAAATATTATATCTTTATTCATAGCGGATAAAAGAGAGTTAATCTGTGCAATATAAGTACAATAATCAGCAAATAATAATGTAAGAGCAAAGATAAACAAACACAGAAAGAATCAAACGCAAACACAAGTATTTTTATCCTGGTTCCCCACAACCCTGGGTACGTCCAGTCCCCGACCAATCCGGTACGAGTTTTCCACTATCTGCCTTGGCAAATACAAGCACCTAAGTTTACTTGTTAGGATTTTCCCACACACCTAGTCTTGACCAGGATTTCCAATCACAACACCTAGACTTGTCTAGGGTTTCCAACACCCTTACCGCAAAGGGCAAATACAAAGTGAAAACGATATCCAACTCACCACAATGTTTGGTGGAGTTTGGATTTACACCCAAATTCTATAGCCAATAGTAATAGACAACTATGTGTATTCGTGGCTTGATAGAATAAGATTTTAGATCACACAAAGATACGAATGAAGTCTTTGTGATCTAAATCAATGTTTTTCAAAATTCTTTCAAATAAACTCTAAGAATAAAGAATGTGGATTTTGAAAACAAATAGCCAAATAAAAGTTGATCTTCAGAAAATAATATCTTAAAGAAATGAGATTAAGAATGTAAAAACAGATTTGGCTAATAAAAAATGAGAGCTGAGATTTTGAGAACGTTTAGAACTTTTGCGCAAGATAGAATTTTGATTTCAAGTATTGTGTATTTTTCTCAAAGAAATAGTCCTCTATTTATAGGTAAAAATTAATAATTCAAAATTCAAATTCGTTTGACTTTTGCCCCGAGAATCATGGGAGCAATAAGTGAAACAGATGTCAAAAGTCAGGTCAAAAGTCGAATTTCGACAGCTGGTAGTCAACTCCCTAGGATTGGTGGTCGACTCCCAGTGTGTTTCAGGTGAAAACGATTTTCAGCAGGTAGTCGACTCCCATTCCTTGGTAGTCGACTCCCAGAGGAGTTTCTTCTGAAACACAGCTAGTAAGACGTAGTTGGCTCCAGGGTGTAATGGAGTAAAACTACTAAAATGCAAAGTGACTAGCAAAAGCTCTTAATAATTTTGAAAATGATTTTAAAGGTATTTAAAATATTTAACTTCGAAATCATTTGTGTGTGTTATCTATACTTTTGGCTTTAACATGATCCTAAGAAAGACACAACTCACGCACTAAGACTTAAGACAAGTCTTCACGAAGCTTGGTCAGATGATGACTAGAATGCGAGATTCTCTATGAGCTTCTTCTCCTTTTTGAGCTTGCGCTTCATCATTGACTTTCCAACATCGTCTTTCGGCTATTTAGCAAAGTTTGCGCTTCTTCGGAGTATACATAAAGCGTTCATTCGTTGTATATCCTGCACACTTAATTGTAGTGTAGTTAGTACACTAAGCTTCATTTGGTGTGCTCATTATCAAAATCACTTGGGGGTGGAATTCAATTTCCATCAGAAACATGCTGCATCCTATGCACTTTATAATTGCAACAATATAGATCAAGTAGACTAGCTCTGATACCACTTAGGGGGTTTCTAGGTCCTTATGGCTATAAAATCGACGTCCGGCCTAAGTCGGACTGACGATGACATCAAATCTAGCAGTGGAATAATAACTTAAAACTATTTTAACTCTAGCCCTAAAGAATAAACCCTAGCCAGAATCTCTACTATCCCAGGTTTGGGTCCGACCAACTCCTAAAGATAGATCTATCTAACTATTACAATTATAAACGCATGTAAATTAAACTACAAACCCGAAACGTCGTTTTTGTAGAATACGAAGCATCATTTTCAGCAACATTCTTTAACTCCGAAGCGATGCCCCGAGCCGCTTCTCCCAAGCCGAACCACATCCCCAGCTGAACCGTAGCCCGAGCCGAACCGCATCCTGAACTGAACCATGTCCCGAGGCGAGCAACAACCTTGTCGCCGAGCCAACCATGCTCTCCAGAAAGTTTCACCTTGAGTGGATCCTCCATCAAGACTTCGGATCCGATCCGAATTCCTTCGTAGCTTTGCTAAAGCCCGATCAGGAGCAAGGAAGAATTTGGGAGAAAGAGGGAATATTTATTGAGTCTTAATTCGAGCGTGCTCAAAACTTTTTAAAGATTCTCGAAATTGAAGATTTGGTACAAGTTTCAAGGAGGCAGTTGCCCCCTATTTATATAGGCGGCTGACCCCTCGCATTCTCATCATATCCTATATGAGACTAAAGGTTTGGAGGAGAAAATTGACTTTAAGTTTAACCTTCACGAAGGCCAAACTTCTACGAATTTCCCTCACTCACCATTGAGCTTCACAAGAAATATCACATATCTAATCCAAGAGCATTGAACGGTGATCGCATAGAAACAAACAGGGCTCAATTCTAACGTCGTTTGACGCCTCAAATATCACCTCAAAGTTGGTCAAAAACCAGCTTTTCGCTGGAAAATTCCAGCCGTCAAAAGGGGAAAGTCCATGGCAGGTGGGGTCTGGGCGCCTAACCCAGTTGAGCTGTTGCGCCCAGCCCCAAAGGAGCTGGGCTTGTGCCTTTTAATGCCCCCCTTTTATTCTTTTGACTTCTATTTAAAATCTCCTTTTAAATAGACTTTCTGGGCCCGTTTGGACTCTGATTTAAGCGCGGTTTGAACCTGGATTTTCACCGATACGTTTCCAACATCCATGTAACCATATTCTATGCGTTTGTTACATAAAATATGCTCGTAAACATTTTACGACATATTTAACTACTATTGCATCAAATGCAATTAAACCCGCATATTTAATATTGATTTTATATCGTAAACTCTTTGCGACTAAATAAATACCCATACATCATATGTATTTTATCCCTTAAGAAATCCTATTACTTGACAAAGGTCTCACTCTTTGTGAGACCCTATAGCCTAACTCTAGTACAGGTGGGGCTCGAAACTCCAGACGAAGTGACTACGAGCAGCAGGTGCCATCCCTGTATCATTATCATAATTATGTAGTTAACTCATTGACATGAGAATTGTCGGGACCACCCTGACTGTGTTCGTGATGAATGTCGTAGTTTTAGTCACTTTGTCAAAACTATGTCGCCTACTCAAGCCTATGGTACGGTCAAACTGTCAACCCTAATAGCTTGAACTTGGTAGTCTTCATTGGTCTTTAGTCAAATAATGTTGGACTTCTTCCAATATACTTTGTCCAAACTTTTCCATTAAAGACCAAACCAACATGTGCGACACTAACTCCCTATAAACGGGAGAGACGAATCCTCTCGTGGTCGTTACTTTTTACGCATGCTTCAAGTGTCACCCAACCAAAGACCTTTTGACAGGCATTGCCTTGAAGCTAGATCAGAGATCTAAGTGACCCCGTTCACGTACAGGTTCGTACAATGACCTCAAGTCTAAGGACCAACTAGCCTATCATCACTGAGAGTTATCACTGATAGATTAGTTATGTTAACCATGTAATAACTCTCGTGGGTCGTTCAATGAACTCATTCTCCAATGAGCATATGTGTCTCGTCGCCGACTTCGCCAAGTCGAACGACTATGAGATCATCATCACCACTCCATGGTGAAGACAAAGACATAATGGTCATCCGATGTATCGATATCATTTTCTCAAAATATCTATGACCATGAATGATTTTAGACTTATGCTATAAACAGTCAAACAATTCTACATGATCAAGGTCCTCATCTCGATTCTTGTTTGACCTCACATCAAGTCCCAGGACTTTACCTAAGTTCTAATGTCGACTAGATTATTATCAAATTAGGTAAATTCTTACCGAACAGCTTACTGTTATTTTTTGAACAAGACGTTTATACACATACACAGAGATAAATTGCCTCGAGGGTATACACATCCCCCAACGCTATCAAGATCAGGGTTAAGGTTCTAGGAGTTAAAATGCTAACATGTGATGTGATAGAGAGGTGAAAAATTTATAAGGGGTTTTAAATCCTACTACGCTCCTCCTGCTATCGGGAGGAGATGAGATTATTAAGAGAGTTAACTAAAAAGCATGTATAAAATATCTACACAACTGGATTAGGATACATATGTTCGAAAGGTGGATCTCTGATGTTTATTAGTGCAGGTAGTTGTACCTCCTACTTCATTCGTGGCTCAGTAAGCTGCTTTACTCCACGAGCGTCATTGGACCCCAGGAACATGGCTCCCAACATCCCCCAAAGGGGTCCACCTGTAACCTGCAGGGATAAGCCATGTCGGCCCAATGAGAAAAATTATTATCCCCCAAAAAATTAATCCAGAGGTAGTCGTCAAAAGGTGTAGGAAATCCTAAATCAAGTTGACGAGTACTCCTTGGAGGAACTTTTCTACTCTCGGGGTATGGTACGATTGGATTCTCGTTCCTCTCATATTCTGGCGGTCAGGTGCTGGCGCAACCAAGCGTGCGTCCAGTGCATATGTGCCTATTCCCTGCGGGAGACACATTGCGTCAAAGATATCTGAATCTAGAAATGCATGGAACAATAAGTGAGATTCAGATAATGAGTAATCTGGGCTCAAGAGATCTCCCTTTTCGATGTGGTGCTGATACTCGGGTTCTGGTGGGACGGGTAATGGCTGTGTCGCTAATGGAGGAAGTGAACATGGTTCGGGTCAGCTGAGATCAATCGTCGTGCATGTGGCCAAACTCATGTACTCCTCGAAAGCATGCACATGCATCGTAGTCTCCTTGATGCTTGTGCATGTCTCCAACTCAGGGACCTGACAAAAGGAAAAGGTTGGCACGTGCTCCTCTATTTTGGGCGTCTTCTATTCGCCCGCAAAAACCTCAAGAAATTATAATCAAAACTGGGTCAGGAGTCCCTCAATCTCAGTTAGTGCCCAATCAAGTTTCCCATTATTTGTGGGGGCACAGTTCTGGGTGACGCCGCCGGCATGATATGTATAGGTGGTATCACCAGTAGCTGGGGCGGAAACTATATCAGGAAATTTTTTTGCTCAAATAAGTTTCCGTCGTGCATGTGGCCGGTGATGTGTTAGGCCAATGAACGTCGTCCACCACAATTGTGGATTCTCCTCTCTGAGCCATGGAAGGGTGGTAGATGTTTGCATCAGGCTGAATAGTCCGTCCATAGGCTCTCCCTCCTTCAGCGTGGTACCGTAAACCTCACCCCATAAGTGCTACTCAAAATACCCATATGATTGGGAAATTAGTTGGGCTATTGGGTCAGAATGGGTGTCGATCGAAATGATGGGAGGGGAGAGGTATAAAGGCCTTGGCTTGCCATAAAATTTTCCATCATAGTTGCAGTGCGTTCCCCTTCTTCAGGTGGAGGCATATACAGTGGAGGGCATATATAGTGGATGATTTGGATGGGAGTGATTTGGGTAGTGGTTGTAGGTGTAGGGGTTCGGGTCATAAGGGATGGTATAAAAAGTTGCAATTGGTAGGTGTATGCCCATGTAGACTGCATATCCCGTATTTCCCTTCAACCTGCAAAAGATAATCTTGTGCACCCATCTGAGAATCATGATTTGCCTAGCTATAAAAATTATTCGAGTACGTCCAATCTAGCATCCACATTGTAACTCCAAATTCACCTGGCTATAAGAAAAATAGGAGAACTAGAAAAAGATCGTCAGTAATACAAATGAGTAGCAAAAAGGTGGAGGGGTAAAAATTTTCTTTTATTAGTTTTTGTTTGTTTGTTTTATATGCGTAGTCTAACAAATACACAACTAAATCGATATCAAGCCGGTTACTTCCACGACAAAGGTGCCAAAAAACTTGTTACGTTTTAACTTAACCGCAAGCGCACGATGTTGTAGTAGCTTACGGGTCGAACACAGGGAGGCAGTGGTTTGAGTATCGACTAATTGTGTACCTAAGTAGCTACACAAATGATGATAAAGATTCGGTAATTACACTATAAATATTAAAAGAAAGAAATATGACGGGGACTAAGCGTCACCGCTAGTGCAAATTAATCATTGTATTGACCTAGCTTCTGGATCCAATGGGCTATTTTCATAGATGATAGTCGAATCTCAATCATTGTCCTCTCGACGTCTAGCCGTGAGAGAGGACTCGGAGAATGGGTCGGACCCCTATCGAAGCCCCGAGGGTTCACCGATCACACGATATAGGTAGTTCTTGTGAGTGTGCCTGACGGTTCGTTGGTGCCTAGAACTAGATAGTCAACCCTCCTCGATAATGGGGTGAGTTGAATTAAGCTCATCCAATCCCATTCCTGGACTATAGTCCAATCAAATAGATCCACCCACATGAATAATCCACACAATGGTGTAACTTCACCCTAGCCACAAAAATCTACTCGCTAAACATTACAACGAACAACAAATAACACATGGAAAAAAACATCACAAGAGCAACAAGAAGAAATGAAGAAAATGAGATTAAAGAAAAGATAAAGATTCAATACAAGAAATAGAAATAAAAAGTCTTACAAAGCTTGGAAGAAGAGCCCCCCCCCCCCCCCCCCCCGGGGGGGGGGGGGGGGGGGGGGACTCTCCTTGAAAGGTGATACTCGCAAGTGTACGAGGTCGGCAAATAATATACCCGCTAAGTCCACAGAGATGGAACAAATCTGCAAATTCACACAAATAGTCAGAGCATGAAAAGAATGGATGAGGGTTCTAACCACCCTATGAGGGTGAATGCTTGTTTGAATAGATGGTTTATCTAAGTACCCTAGAGTTAGTGTAATGTCCTAAGATTTGGATGCAAGGGAGAGAAAGAGTGCGGGTGTTGAGGATATCAGTAGGATTACTCAATTGCTCTGCTAACTGTTTATTCCATGATAACTCGATCACTCATCCATGTCAAGGTATGAGGATCGAAAAATAAATCAATTGAGCACATATGGGGTGTACCAAAGGTAATTGCTAATTGGGTTCTTCTCCGAATTAAAGCTCATGAATCACACCCACACCCATTTCAAGGTATGTGGGAGTAGTGCATATGGGTTGCGTTGCGCATCACACAATCATCGTTCTGTGGCCCCTTTCTGGTAATGATAAACGAGTTACAACCCAATTAACAATTTAAGTTATTGGGTGAATTAGACTTCTAATTTACGAAATATGGATTGAAGGGTCTTGCATTCATTTCAAGATATGCAATACCCATTGGATACATAGATGCAACAATTACGAAGCACCACCGTTCTGCGGCTCCTCTATGGATAATATCAAATCCAATTAATCATAAGCTTATTTCACCCAACAACATGGATTAACAAAGGGGTGCTGGAAATTAACATTAGCAAGGCAATCAAGACATACTACATCAATCCCAAACACCCACACAATGAATTTAGCCTAACATATCAAGAATAGAATAAACATTCATATAAATAGACATAGTTCAATGCAAGGAATGAAAGCAAATGTGTATTATCAAGAGGGTTGGAGATTTGTCACCAAATACAAGCTTTCTCAATCTTCAATTAATCTTAGCAACAGCAAAAACGAAATCAAAAAGCTCAAAACTCTCCAAAACCCTAATCCCCTCTTAAGGAAGAAGATAACCTAAAATAGCAAAAGATTAAGTTCTCTATCTGTTACATCTGAATAGTAATATTTTATACCCCCTAGGGGTTACATCTCATCCATCCAAATTATCATCCAACGATTCCAATCAACTGGAGAGAAATCGGGTTAAGAAAAACCCGTTTCTCGTAACCCAGACTGCGGGCGAAAAATCCCGATCAATCGATTGTCGAAAAAACAGTAGTCGACTGATGACAGGCAACTCTTATTGCTTTCAAAGGGAGACATGCGACTGTTTTAAAAATCACAGTCGCTTGTGTGATCCACATGCGACTGTCTTTGTTCTTCAGTCGCCTGCTGCAGAAATGTGAAAATAACAGAGAGTTGGCTCTTTTTGCTCCTTCAGGCATCTGGAAAATCAGTCGACTGATGAGAAGATAACAAGCGACTATACAATATTACAGTCGACTGTCAATCCTCTTGCAAGCGACTGTCGTTGGGCTTCAGCTTCCCCATCTCCAGTTCTTTAAGGGCAGGCGACTGCCGTTGTTTGGGCAGTCGACTGTCTGGTTTCCCAGGCGACTGTTATTCCTTCTACAGGCGCCTGTTTTGTACTCCTCTTCTTGAGTTGATTTAGTCCCCTTCAGGACACCTAAAAAATTCAGAAAAATCCCTAAAAATATAATAGACATTTATAATGCTTTGGGAAGTGAAATTGTGCCAAAATAAAATCATATGCTCACAAATGATGAATTAGCGTAAATATAGTTAAGAGAGTATGATTCCAAGCATTATGTGCACAAGAGGAGATGATTATGATGTTAGAATATGCAATATTTATTCATAATCGGCGGGGGGAGAAAACCATAAGAAAATGCAAGAGAAGTCCCAGATTCCCCTCTCAGTCACTCACACCCTCTATTTATAGTTTCCCTAAAGGAGCTACAGAAAATTGGGGGCACATGGTTGTGCCGTTAATCGACACGGCTGTGTTGCCGCTAAAAAGCTAGGGCTACAAAATGCTGCTGCCATGTCAGTCGATCCTTCATGCTTCAGTAGCTCCAAGCGCATGGTCGTGAGACACGGCCGTGTTGTCAGCCATCTCACTGTCTTAATTCCAGTATGGCCGTGTAGCACGGCAATACCACTGAACTGATCTTCCCTTCCTTAGCTGATGCATTGACACGGCCATGCATTTGCACGCACGGCTGTGTTGCATGCATTTCGGCCCTTCTCTTCTCACTTTGGCCTCTGATCTTTGTTATTCCTTACCGTCCTCTCTCCATTGCTCCTTCTATCACCAAATTGTATCGATTTATGCATGAATTCCCTGAAATACACAAAAGACATCCCCAAAGCATCAAATGGATAAAAATGGGTTAAAACGGGTAAAATGGAAAGAATGATATAAAATAAACGTGGAAAATGTGGGGGTGAAGGGATGAAAAAACGTGTATAAACTACGCCTAACAGCATCCTACTTTGGGCATCAACCTTCCACTATACCACCAACAACCAACTGAGGAGCATTGTAGGGGATCTCATCCAACAACTATGTTGTCCGTTGAAGAGGTCGTGACTGGGTGGCTATTAGTGAATTGGAAGGGAAAATCCCTCCAAGTCCCTTCTTCAACAAAACCTTCAGTCGATAGTTGGCAAGGTCATGGGAGCACAGGGAAGAAGGGGGTTGGGTTAGGGGGTAGAAACCAAGGCGGGATAGCCGTTGTAGGTCACTTTTCTCGCCGTCCCCAACTATCCAAGGCTGATGCCGACCAACTGCTTTGTGAGACCAAATTGCTCTCTCACATTCAATTCTTCAGTCCAGGTCTCTACTTGGCGTGAAGTATGCACTAGCAGTCAGAAAATTGATGACTCTCGACAAATGAAGTATGTCTCCCTTGCTGTGGGCCGCGATGGTGCACCCGTTGACCACGTCCTAAATTACCTAATTGTTGCTACAGCTCGTAGGTAGGAAAATACTTTGGTGGGGCATGTGCTAGGGGATCACCCCTTCTAAAGTCAACTTAAGGCCTATGTTTGTGTTTGTTGATGGCCCAACACATTGTTGGGGCATGGGGATGATCTTACAAAGGTGTTTGGTGCTAAGTTTGTGTCTGTTGATGTCCAGACAGGAGGTAAGTGTCCCTCTCCAGTTGGTATTCTCCCAAACATTGTATCAGGGATTATTTAGGTTGAAGGTAAAATAAAGCTAGCCTACCCCGTAACACCAGGCTATGCAACTCCCTACAGAGGGCAGTTTCACGCCCCTAGGGTGGGCCGAGACCGAACGACTGAATGACCCGAGCCTGTGACACAAGCCCATGGGCCCGGGGAGAATGAGGCTGCCGCAAAAACCCAGAGTCGGGTCAGCCTCATACCGAAGTGGGCGCAACCGCTGACCCACGCTGGCAGGAGTTAACTGATGTGTCCATATTTTCTACTTTTTTCATATCATCGTCGCATTGCACTCCATACCATTTTCGCATCCAAATTCCATATTTTCCTATGATAACGCATTTCTGACGTTATATTCGAGTTTCGTAGTGTTTTATGAGTTTTCAGGGATTTTGGAGCGATTTGGGACCCGACATGGGTATGGACACATCCGACATGCCCGTGAGCTCGTTGGTGAAGCTCTACAGGAGTTTGCCATGTTTTGGGAGCCATTGGAGGAGTGGAGGAGAGAGCAGGAGGGAGAGAGGAGCTTCAGCAGCCTCAAGAGATAGTTTCCCTGGCTGCTCGGTCGAGCAGTACAGATGCTCGGACCGAGCAGATGCAAATGAGAAGAGAAAGCAGATACGGGGATCGCTCGGACCGAGCACTCACAGTGTGTAATGCCCTACAAGCTACTGCACAAGTACTAGAGGGGGGGGGGGGGGGTGAATAGTACTTTAAAAATAACAAGGAGTATAATTCCAAATTATAGTGCAAACAACTACCAAATCAATTTGCGGAAGCTTAAATTGAATGACAACAACAAAATTAACAATGCTAACAAATGATGTTAATGGGTTCGGATCCACCCAAGTCTCCCCGACTTGTTCCCGGTGATCCTACGTCCCAACCACCCGGATCCCCTCCGGATACTTAGGTTAGAAACCCTAACCCAAGATTTCCACTATGAATATCTTGTGAAAAACCTTCACAAGATCAAATCATACATGCAATGGCAATAGTGAATCCCACAACCCGGGATCACAACCTTCTCTCACAACCGAGAGAATCAATAAGCAATATAAATGAGTTTATATTGAAATAAACAATCTTACCACAAAATCCTATACCTTGAGTTTTTCTTACCCAAAAAGGTGAAAGGAAGGATTTGAGGAAGATGAAGTCACCAAGACCTAGCACCAAGGAAATGACCAGCAATAGGTGCCTAGGGATGATTTGGAGACTTGAATCAAGCAAGAGCTTGAAGGGCTCACCAAGAACAAGCTTCTCTCAATATGGATTCTAGATCTAGAATGTGAGAGAATGGGTTTCTTGTGAGGAAGAGAGCTTTGGAAATGATTGAGAATGGCTATCTCTTTTGATCTCAATGAATCTCTTAATGGCAGCTCTTTTTTTAGAGAGAAATGACCTAGGTTCGTATTTATAGGGTCCCATAAAAACAAATTAGGTCAAATCCCAACGGATAGAAATCTGAGGCAACTAGTCGGTCAAAGAACAACCACTGACCGATTAGTTCATCAACTAGTCGGTCAGTCAAACAGCATGGACCGACTAAGTGAGGAACTGAGAAGAGATAGAAATTCAGACCTAGAAATCTAGTCGGTCCAAGAAGACATTCTGACCGACTAGTTTCACAACTAGTCGGTCAGTCAGTGAACGTAGACTGACTAAGAGGCAAGGTGAAATAGCTGAATACAAATTGACTTAGTCGGTCCAAGAACAAAAGTTGACCGACTAGATTGTCAACTAGTCGGTCACCAAACGTTCTTAGACCGACTAACGATAAACAGTAGCTTAGGAGAAATTTAGCATGTACAGTAAATCACAACTAGTCGGTCAAAGAAGCATCACTGACCGACTAGTTCACAAACTAGTCGGTCGGTGAGTCAACGTAGACCGACTAACTGTAAACAGTACTGAACAAGAAATTAAGGAAGTAAACTAGTCGGTCCAAGAAGCTTTGCTGACCGACTAGATCACCATCTAGTCGGTCAGTACTCCTTCTTGTACCAACTAACATGCACAAACAAGTCCGAATCGAAGCGCGACGCTTCGAGGAAGTTAGAATGAACTTGTACTAAGATCCTAGAGCTACGATATGAGCGTTATGAAGATAGAATGCGTAAGATATACTCAAGGCTTAACATTCTATATATCGAAGCTAAAAGACTATAAATAAAACCTTAAAGAACGGTCTTAGAGAGCTTCGAATAATTCTTCATGACTTCCAAAACGGTCCAAGAGCTTCAACGAAGCTTTAGGCAATGAATATGAGTTTTGAGAAGTCTTGAGATGTCGCTTTGAATGTTCTCGTGAATTTGGCGACGATCTCCAATACTGCGCTCACAAATTGTTAGTTCATGAATTATTTATGTTTGCTCATCATCCAAAACCAAATCCGGGGAGACCAATATTCAACATTCTCCCCCTTTTTGGTGATGACAAACCAACATAAATAATAATAAAAAATAATGATTCAAATGTAAAATACTTACTCCCCCTGCATTGATGACACGTTAATTCCAAAATGAATATATATGAATTGCATCAAGCAGACGAGTAAGATAAATAAAGAGAATCGATTTTTGAAATATCGGATTTTGAAAATCCTTATATATATCTTAACTCCCCCTGAATCTAACACAGCAAATTAGATTCTTGGAAATTGAGTTAAATTTTCATTTGACCTATTTATTATCATTATCTCTCCCCCTTTGGCATTATCCCAAAAATGGGGGGCAAACAACGACAACAACTAGGAAATGGAAAATCCAACATCGGGAGTCGTAGACAATGACGATGGACCTAATTGACACCAAGGGAAAAGTATTGAAATCAAATCAAGGTGTGCCAAAATGTCCATTATCAAAAAGCGATAAGTTAAATCATCAAAATACCAAATTGTCACGCCCCGCTTCCCAAAACTATGGAGGCGAAGCGTGAGAAGGTCCGCTCAGACTTGAAGCTACAAAGCTGCAAGTCCGATAAGCGTCGATCAATTTAAAACGGCAGGTCCTTGCAACGCGAACGAAACAAAGATAATAATAATGAATTGAGACAAAAGAGACATCTCAGAATATCCATAAAATAAGTTTCCAACATCGCAGAAAAGCCACAGGCTAAAAGAAAGAGACTAAAGGCCCAAACATGGCCAACAAAAGTACAAAGTACAAAACAACGGTGCTACGCACCAACAACTAACAAAAGGCCTAAAACAACATAAAGCTCAACAAAAACTCAAAGCATAGTCACCGGTGTCCACCAAAATCCTCCTGTGCAATCATGGACTCAGACTCAGCGTCAGCAAAACATCACGTACTCAGCAACGGTCTCTGGCTCAGGGTCTAACATGTGACACCCAAAAGAGCAAGGGGCACATGTCAGCAAGTCTGGAAGACTTGTGCAAGTGAAACTGAAAGTACAAGTAAGAGCAACCTAGCAGTTCTAGCATGATGCAATGACATGGCAGTTTAAGTATGAGTGCAGCAGGTAAAGAAAACAACAAGTAAACTAGCATGGCATGGCAAGTGTGGCAAGACTAATAACATTTACAAGGATTTCTCTAGTCATGTTTGCAGAGTTTACGCCTTACAGCTGAAATGACTTTCTTTCACACTGATTGGTCGCTTAACTCCGCCCCACCCAGAGTTTACGCCCTACAACTGCAGTTGCTGATCAGGCAGACTCCCAGCTGATTGGCCGCTTAACTCTTACCCCATCCCACATGTATCGAGCCAGGGCCTTACCCCCGAACGGTAATGCTCGCTTCTGGATCACGAGCCAGGAAGTGTTTTTCATGTTGGCATAGGGGTGCACCTAGCCCTGGACAAGCAAGTACAAGTATGTAGCGTGTGCTACGAATGCAATATTCAATGCATGGATGACATGTAAGATGTAATGCATGGCAGTTAAAAGTGCGTACAGGTATGGAAAGTAAACGTGACAGTTTAGTATGCATGAACAACAAGTTTAAAGGGTTGGATCTAGCTTCGTTGTCAAGCTAGATCAATTTGGTGACGGATCTAGTTTCGTTGTCAAACTAGATCAAGTGGGCGTCTAACCAGCTATCATTTCACTGACTAGTCTCTTTTACGCTAGGAACAAGGAAGTGGCCTAAAAACATGGCCCTACACAAGAGTTGGCAAGTTTCACTTGCCTGCAAGTTCGACGTCTGAGCACACCGTCCAATGAGTCCAAAAATCACAATTATCTACGTGCAAAGTCCACCGGCCTAAAGTCCATATTATTAATCTTGATTAGTGAATTTAAAACATTTAAAATACTTTAAAAATACTGATTTTAGTCTTGATTAGCATGCAATTGGGTTGGGGGTCCTAGGGGTGCAAAACGTTACCTCAACACGACGCGAAAGCTACACCGGCGTCGGGTAGCGACACCGGGGGTTGGAATAATAGAACGCGCTCCAAGTCCTGATTCCAAAATATATTCCTCGCTGGAAAATTCAGAGCTTCAACCGGGGCGACGGTTCCAGATTCCAAAGCTAGCACGTGCGACGACGGGCTACGACGTGCGACGACGTCGTACGCGACGAATCCTCGAAGAGCAAGCACCTAGGTGGGGCCCACAGTAGTCCTAGGGACCTTTGGGGGACCCACAATACCTCTGGAGAACTTGGGGGGCCCACGGTGGCAAGTGGTGCGACGGATGCGGGGTTGCGACGTATGGCCATCGGTCGTACCCTAGCCTGACCGAGAGAGTCTCTCGGTCAGACACAGCGCACGGCGCTGTGCAGCGCTGCGGAGCGGTGCAGCAGCGGGTGCGAGGAAATCCATCGGTCGGAGCGGTCGGTCGTCTCGGTCGGGCGCTTGGGCGGGCGTTGCAACGTTGCAATCGTTGCAACGTTGCGGAGGCGGGTGATCCGCTCGGTCAGACACGGGACGATGCGGGCGACGAGGCGGGCGCTGAGCGGGGGCCTGCAGCGGTGCGGAGATGCGAGCGGAGCGGGGAAGCCTCTCGGTCTGACCGAGAGGAATCCTCGGTCGGAGCGGGGAGCGGGGTGGCGACAGCAGCGGGTGCGGGCGGGGCTTGGTGCGGGGGCAACGGCCGGTCGGAGCGGGGAAAACGGCCTCGTTTCTTCGGTCGTACGGGGCTGCTTCGTCGCAACGTTGCGACGAATCGTCGCAACGTCCAATTTGGGTTTTGGAAGAGGCTAGGGCTAATTTCTTGCGAAAATAGGACTTGCTAGGGGTTGCTTATATAGTATAGGTGGGTTGACTTGGTCTAGGGCTAAACTAATAGGATTAGAAGTTCAAAAAGATTTAAAATTTGAATTTAAACTTCTCCAACCCATTCTAGGATTTGACCTGGTCCAAATGAGCTGGAAATTGGCTCAAAAATTCTTTAAAACGTTTAAAACTCAAATAAATTTTATTTGGCCGAAATTAATTTAAAAATAAATTATTAAAAATATTATAAAACTTGTTAAAAATATAAAAGTGGTCAAATAAACTCCAAAAATTATAAAATAAATATCGTGGTGTTCGTGATGACGAATGTGAGCTAACTAAGAAGACGGATCTCAAATTTGACGTCGGATGACGAAACTAAAAATAGAAACGTCTCCCGTCAAGAGTGAGAATCGTCACGTCTCATCGAGCAAGTTTAAATTGTGGGAAAACGACTCGAGAAACGTCGTTCCAAATTAGTGCCATTATTTAATACTCTCAGAGACGTTCACAACGACATATCACACAAAAGTGTTCACAAACAAATATATTCTAAAATAAACACGTGCACGGCCAAAAGCACGTGCACGAAAAACGTACGCCGAAAAGTGGTCGTTACATCCTCCCCACCTTAGAATAAAGTCCGTCCTCGGACTTTCTAATACATCTAGTCGCTCTAATAACTACCCCAAATCAAGTCACATCGTATTTCAAACCAAGTATAGTCATTACAAGTGCTCATATATGCACTAGGTAGTCGAACATTATTATTACCAACACGTATATATATACATTCACGTACGTATACACTTTTACCTATTATAGTCCGTCAACTTCATACATGTATTTCAATCAGGTATATAAACATACATCCCTTATATAACTGCTACTACTTACCTAAACACAAAACAATATTTCAGATACTCATATAAAGATAGCTTCACGCTCAGCCAATACAATCATCGCTCTACCTATATGTAGCTACCTATGCACAACCATCAAGGGTATACTACCCTCTAATATTCATCCAATACCAAACATCTCAACACATATAGTCACACCATACCGTTATTGAATCAAGTTCACTATATCTAATATACATTCACCACTACTATAATTTCACCATATATAGTCATTCAATACATGCAAATAGTTCACCATATATTCACATCACGTACGGTCCTATAACTATATTTACGGCACGCCACATATACCATAGTCATCAATACCTATAACTAAGCACATACTTACCCGTGCGTGGTGCACACCCATACACGCTAACATTTCATTTCATACGCCAATCATACCATTATATAACTAGCACACATACACACTTAGTTTTAGCTAATACACATACGTTCACATAACAAGTCTTTGGTAAATAACTATACCACAAGACAAACACCTATAACTATATACTGGCGTAGCGACCCACAATCATGTGCGTAGCACAACCAGGCACAAACACTCCTATCCCTATACATACATCAAGCATCGTTATATTCAAGCTACAAACATACATTCAATATACTTAGAGTTTACCTACTCAAGCTTGAGTGAGACTCAATACACACATCAGGGTATTCTATATACGTAACACGGCATTCATACCTATACCAATACCACTCTTATATTTATATATATGTCTACCAATACAACCATATACATTCCATAGATCAATCACTCTAAATATTTAGTCCGGTAATACTTACATAGTTCAATCAATTTATACACCATAATAATAATACAGACATCAGCACACGTATATTTATAATACACTCCCTAGTACATGCATACGTATTCATCGTATAGTCACCCATAAGTAATGTATATATCTACACCATGGCCTACTACCTATAATTAGTATACTAACACATCCACACATGCATAATTAGGATGTGCAATAGTCGTGTATACCTCACGGTATGCACACATGCAACATCCCGCAAAAGCTAGCAATATTAATCAAAATTATAATCCTACTACCATATGTATAACACATATATACTCAGGTAACAAAACATAACTACTTACGTCCAAGCACTATATGTATATCTACCTACGAGCACATACTCACTCATACTAGTATATAGATCACTCAATAGGCCTACTTACTTATCTATAAGTTCACACATCATCATCACACATAGCATATACATAGCTTTACCAATCATTTTATTTCAACCATTATAAGTATCTCTTACCACATACACAACTTAGATATTCTAACGCTAATTCAAATATACACAAGCATCCCTAGTATAGTATATCTAACCACTCACAAGTCTATACATTCTAACACACAAACAACTTCCTAATATTACGAATAACTCCGAGTACATATATATATATATATATATATATATCACACAATAGGCAAGCATCAATATACTATGGGGGCACGCTCATTCAAGCCCACGTACACAACTTAGGTACGTGCACAACGACACCTCACAAGGGTCCAAGGGTCTACTAACACTTAAGGGTTGGCACGGACATTGACGGACACTTAAGCCTAAGCAATAAAGAGAGGTCGAGAGCGTGACGAGGGAAGGATCGATAAGCACGAGTTCAGATAGGACGAGTACAAGGAGACAGCTTGGTTAGACGAAACATTGGCTCAATGGTGATGTTTAGGTTGAGGGAAAAGGAGGTGTAGTGATACATACATAGGATGTAGAAAAGAAGGTAGGGTAGGTGGCACATGCTAAAATACGTGAAGTCTGAAAACTGTTGTACTTTAAAATCCTCGTCTGAAAAGAATTGTTTGGGGATCGATAAAACGAGTTGTTCAAAAGTAAATCTGAGTTGAATATTCAAAATAATAGAAAATGGCCTATTGGTTTTGAAATCATTTTGAAAGGAAGTAATATCATTTACGCGAATATTATGGACATGGTTTAGAAAATTCTATCAGTCAGTAATTTACTAAAATGTTGACCAAAAAGTTTTGGAAAGTCAAGAATGAAATCAAGTAACGGAAAGATTTAAACTCATGTTAAATGTTTTCAAAACTTCTAGGCTATGGAAGATTTAAAATAATCAATTTTGGAACTTCTTTTAGAAAACCATGGTTTGCCAAAAATGAGAAACTGATTTACAAAAGGTTCTTAATGTACGAGCACAACAAGTCTGACACGGATATAAATATAATTGAAATTCAATTTGGTTTAGAAATTTTTCTAAAACGTGTATGGTGAGCGGAAAGAAAATAGTAGTAACTTAGCATAAGAATTATCAGGGTTGAATAGCAAATCTTTAAAATCAAATCAGGGAGGGTCTAAAGCAGGAAGAGGTTATGAAAATAGTAATTTTGCAAAAATCTGAAATAGTGGGAACGGCGAGCAAAACCAACTTGCTGAAATCTGAAATTCCATGTGGCTTGAAGAGTATATTAAAAGTAAACACGATGTATTATTCAAATGGCACAAATAAGAAGGAAAATTATAAATCGAATTGGACAAACGGTTCGGAATAAAATATATGAAAAGACGACATGAGTACGAAAACATAGGCTGGGGAAAATATTATAAGCTAGAGTTCAAAATTCCGACAAACGTTTTAAAAATTTAAATCAACGAAGTAGTATGGGAAAGAGGAAATCGAAGAATACTTTCAGAAGATTCAGGTTTGTAACGGAGAGGGTCGAAAATTGACGACGATCGTCATGAGGCGATCTCGTGAATCGAGGGGAGGAAATTGGTCAGGTGGTCAAAGCATACATACGTCTAGGACATGAATCAGAAAAGTCTACGGAAACTCCTACGGTTGACCAACTAAAGATTTGAAACTAAGCACTAAGACTTCCTAAGGGGCTGGACGGTAATGAAATGCGTTCAGCTTGGTCCGAGATCAATGAACCCAAGCGAACGACAAAAGGAAATTTTAGAGGTCTAGTATGGTCAGGGTTAGGCAAGGACCACTAAGGTAACTCCTACGGCGATCAATTGCTAGAAGGGGGGTCTAACTACCAATCGGAGGCTTCTAACTAGCAAGCACAGACGTCTAACTAAGTCCCTTACCACCTAGTGTCCTAAGAAATCGACTAGACTCAGGGCTTATGACTCGGATGTTGCAATTTATTTAATGGACATTCCGTTATCATCGTTGTTCCGTTAATTCGCAATTGCAAGACTGGACCTGCATGGGCCACCAACAAAACCTGTCACGCCCCGCTTCCCAAAATTATGGAGGCGAAGCGTGAGAAGGTCCGCTCAGACTTGAAGCTACAAAGCTGCAAGTCCGATAGGCGTCGATCAATTTAAAACGGCAGGTCCTTGCAACGCGAACGAAACAAAGATAATAATAATGAATTGAGACAAAAGAGACATCTCAGAATATCCATAAAATAAGTTTCCAACATCGCAGAAAAGCCACATGCTAAAAGAAAGAGACTAAAGGCCCAAACATGGCCAACAAAAGTACAAAGTACAAAACAACGGTGCTACGCACCAACAACTAACAAAAGGCCTAAAACAACATAAAGCTCAACAAAAACTCAAAGCATAGTCACCGGTGTCCACCAAAATCCTCCTGTGCAATCATGGACTCAGACTCAGCGTCAGCAAAACATCACGTACTCAGCAACGGTCTCTGGCTCAGGGTCTAACATGTGACACCCAAAAGAGCAAGGGGCACATGTCAGCAAGTCTGGAAGACTTGTGCAAGTGAAACTGAAAGTACAAGTAAGAGCAACCTAGCAGTTCTAGCATGATGCAATGACATGGCAGTTTAAGTATGAGTGCAGCAGGTAAAGAAAACAACAAGTAAACTAGCATGGCATGGCAAGTGTGGCAAGACTAATAACATTTACAAGGATTTCTCTAGTCATGTTTGCAGAGTTTACGCCTTACAGCTGAAATGACTTTCTTTCACACTGATTGGTCGCTTAACTCCGCCCCACCCAGAGTTTACGCCCTACAACTGCAGTTGCTGATCAGGCAGACTCCCAGCTGATTGGCCGCTTAACTCTTACCCCATCCCACGTGTATCGAGCCAGGGCCTTACCCCCGAACGGTAATGCTCGCTTCTGGATCACGAGCCAGGAAGTGTTTTTCATGTTGGCATAGGGGTGCACCTAGCCCTGGACAAGCAAGTACAAGTATGTAGCGTGTGCTACGAATGCAATATTCAATGCATGGATGACATGTAAGATGTAATGCATGGCAGTTAAAAGTGCGTACAGGTAAGGAAAGTAAACGTGACAGTTTAGTATGCATGAACAACAAGTTTAAAGGGTTGGATCTAGCTTCGTTGTCAAGCTAGATCAATTTGGTGACGGATCTAGTTTCGTTGTCAAACTAGATCAAGTGGGCGTCTAACCAGCTATCATTTCACTGACTAGTCTCTTTTACGCTAGGAACAAGGAAGTGGCCTAAAAACATGGCCCTACACAAGAGTTGGCAAGTTTCACTTGCCTGCAAGTTCGACGTCTGAGCACACCGTCCAATGAGTCCAAAAATCACAATTATCTACGTGCAAAGTCCACCGGCCTAAAGTCCATATTATTAATCTTGATTAGTGAATTTAAAACATTTAAAATACTTTAAAAATACTGATTTTAGTCTTGATTAGCATGCAATTGGGTTGGGGGTCCTAGGGGTGCAAAACGTTACCTCAACACGACGCGAAAGCTACACCGGCGTCGGGTAGCGACACCGGGGGTTGGAATAATAGAACGCGCTCCAAGTCCTGATTCCAAAATATATTCCTCGCTGGAAAATTCAGAGCTTCAACCGGGGCGACGGTTCCAGATTCCAAAGCTAGCACGTGCGACGACGGGCTACGACGTGCGACGACGTCGTACGCGACGAATCCTCGAAGAGCAAGCACCTAGGTGGGGCCCACAGTAGTCCTAGGGACCTTTGGGGGACCCACAATACCTCTGGAGAACTTGGGGGGCCCACGGTGGCAAGTGGTGCGACGGATGCGGGGTTGCGACGTATGGCCATCGGTCGTACCCTAGCCTGACCGAGAGAGTCTCTCGGTCAGACACAGCGCACGGCGCTGTGCAGCGCTGCGGAGCGGTGCAGCAGCGGGTGCGAGGAAATCCATCGGTCGGAGCGGTCGGTCGTCTCGGTCGGGCGCTTGGGCGGGCGTTGCAACGTTGCAATCGTTGCAACGTTGCGGAGGCGGGTGATCCGCTCGGTCAGACACGGGACGATGCGGGCGACGAGGCGGGCGCTGAGCGGGGGCCTGCAGCGGTGCGGAGATGCGAGCGGAGCGGGGAAGCCTCTCGGTCTGACCGAGAGGAATCCTCGGTCGGAGCGGGGAGCGGGGGTGGCGACAGCAGCGGGTGCGGGCGGGGCTTGGTGCGGGGGCAACGGCCGGTCGGAGCGGGGGAAAACGGCCTCGTTTCTTCGGTCGTACGGGGCTGCTTCGTCGCAATGTTGCGACGAATCGTCGCAACGTCCAATTTGGGTTTTGGAAGAGGCTAGGGCTAATTTCTTGCGAAAATAGGACTTGCTAGGGGTTGCTTATATAGTATAGGTGGGTTGACTTGGTCTAGGGCTAAATCTAATAGGATTAGAAGTTCAAAAAGATTTAAAATTTGAATTTAAACTTCTCCAACCCATTCTAGGATTTGACCTGGTCCAAATGAGCTGGAAATTGGCTCAAAAATTCTTTAAAACGTTTAAAACTCAAATAAATTTTATTTGGCCGAAATTAATTTAAAAATAAATTATTAAAAATATTATAAAACTTGTTAAAAATATAAAAGTGGTCAAATAAACTCCAAAAATTATAAAATAAATATCGTGGTGTTCGTGATGACGAATGTGAGCTAACTAAGAAGACGGATCTCAAATTCGACGTCGGATGACGAAACTAAAAATAGAAACGTCTCCCGTCAAGAGTGAGAATCGTCACGTCTCATCGAGCAAGTTTAAATTGTGGGAAAACGACTCGAGAAACGTCGTTCCAAATTAGTGCCATTATTTAATACTCTCAGAGACGTTCACAACGACATATCACACAAAAGTGTTCACAAACAAATATATTCTAAAATAAACACGTGCACGGCCAAAAGCACGTGCACGAAAAACGTACGCCGAAAAGTGGTCGTTACATCCTCCCCACCTTAGAATAAAGTCCGTCCTCGGACTTTCTAATACATCTAGTCGCTCTAATAACTACCCCAAATCAAGTCACATCGTATTTCAAACCAAGTATAGTCATTACAAGTGCTCATATATGCACTAGGTAGTCGAACATTATTATTACCAACACGTATATATATACATTCACGTACGTATACACTTTTACCTATTATAGTCCGTCAACTTCATACATGTATTTCAATCAGGTATATAAACATACATCCCTTATATAACTGCTACTACTTACCTAAACACAAAACAATATTTCAGATACTCATATAAAGATAGCTTCACGCTCAGCCAATACAATCATCGCTCTACCTATATGTAGCTACCTATGCACAACCATCAAGGGTATACTACCCTCTAATATTCATCCAATACCAAACATCTCAACACATATAGTCACACCATACCGTTATTGAATCAAGTTCACTATATCTAATATACATTCACCACTACTATAATTTCACCATATATAGTCATTCAATACATGCAAATAGTTCACCATATATTCACATCACGTACGGTCCTATAACTATATTTACGGCACGCCACATATACCATAGTCATCAATACCTATAACTAAGCACATACTTACCCGTGCGTGGTGCACACCCATACACGCTAACATTTCATTTCATACGCCAATCATACCATTATATAACTAGCACACATACACACTTAGTTTTAGCTAATACACATACGTTCACATAACAAGTCTTTGGTAAATAACTATACCACAAGACAAACACCTATAACTATATACTGGCGTAGCGACCCACAATCATGTGCATAGCACAACCAGGCACAAACACTCCTATCCCTATACATACATCAAGCATCGTTATATTCAAGCTACAAACATACATTCAATATACTTAGAGTTTACCTACTCAAGCTTGAGTGAGACTCAATACACACATCAGGGTATTCTATATACGTAACACGGCATTCATACCTATACCAATACCACTCTTATATTTATATATATGTCTACCAATACAACCATATACATTCCATAGATCAATCACTCTAAATATTTAGTCCGGTAATACTTACATAGTTCAATCAATTTATACACCATAATAATAATACAGACATCAGCACACGTATATTTATAATACACTCCCTAGTACATGCATACGTATTCATCGTATAGTCACCCATAAGTAATGTATATATCTACACCATGGCCTACTACCTATAATTAGTATACTAACACATCCACACATGCATAATTAGGATGTGCAATAGTCGTGTATACCTCACGGTATGCACACATGCAACATCCCGCAAAAGCTAGCAATATTAATCAAAATTATAATCCTACTACCATATGTATAACACATATATACTCAGGTAACAAAACATAACTACTTACGTCCAAGCACTATATGTATATCTACCTACGAGCACATACTCACTCATACTAGTATATAGATCACTCAATAGGCCTACTTACTTATCTATAAGTTCACACATCATCATCACACATAGCATATACATAGCTTTACCAATCATTTTATTTCAACCATTATAAGTATCTCTTACCACATACACAACTTAGATATTCTAACGCTAATTCAAATATACACAAGCATCCCTAGTATAGTATATCTAACCACTCACAAGTCTATACATTCTAACACACAAACAACTTCCTAATATTACGAATAACTCCGAGTACATATATATATATATATATATATATATATATATATATCACACAATAGGCAAGCATCAATATACTATGGGGGCACGCTCATTCAAGCCCACGTACACAACTTAGGTACGTGCACAACGACACCTCACAAGGGTCCAAGGGTCTACTAACACTTAAGGGTTGGCACGGACATTGACGGACACTTAAGCCTAAGCAATAAAGAGAGGTCGAGAGCGTGACGAGGGAAGGATCGATAAGCACGAGTTCAGATAGGACGAGTACAAGGAGACAGCTTGGTTAGACGAAACATTGGCTCAATGGTGATGTTTAGGTTGAGGGAAAAGGAGGTGTAGTGATACATACATAGGATGTAGAAAAGAAGGTAGGGTAGGTGGCACATGCTAAAATACGTGAAGTCTGAAAACTGTTGTACTTTAAAATCCTCGTCTGAAAAGAATTGTTTGGGGATCGATAAAACGAGTTGTTCAAAAGTAAATCTGAGTTGAATATTCAAAATAATAGAAAATGGCCTATTGGTTTTGAAATCATTTTGAAAGGAAGTAATATCATTTACGCGAATATTATGGACATGGTTTAGAAAATTCTATCAGTCAGTAATTTACTAAAATGTTGACCAAAAAGTTTTGGAAAGTCAAGAATGAAATCAAGTAACGGAAAGATTTAAACTCATGTTAAATGTTTTCAAAACTTCTAGGCTATGGAAGATTTAAAATAATCAATTTTGGAACTTCTTTTAGAAAACCATGGTTTGCCAAAAATGAGAAACTGATTTACAAAAGGTTCTTAATGTACGAGCACAACAAGTCTGACACGGATATAAATATAATTGAAATTCAATTTGGTTTAGAAATTTTTCTAAAACGTGTATGGTGAGCGGAAAGAAAATAGTAGTAACTTAGCATAAGAATTATCAGGGTTGAATAGCAAATCTTTAAAATCAAATCAGGGAGGGTCTAAAGCAGGAAGAGGTTATGAAAATAGTAATTTTGCAAAAATCTGAAATAGTGGGAACGGCGAGCAAAACCAACTTGCTGAAATCTGAAATTCCATGTGGCTTGAAGAGTATATTAAAAGTAAACACGATGTATTATTCAAATGGCACAAATAAGAAGGAAAATTATAAATCGAATTGGACAAACGGTTCGGAATAAAATATATGAAAAGACGACATGAGTACGAAAACATAGGCTGGGGAAAATATTATAAGCTAGAGTTCAAAATTCCGACAAACGTTTTAAAAATTTAAATCAACGAAGTAGTATGGGAAAGAGGAAATCGAAGAATACTTTCAGAAGATTCAGGTTTGTAACGGAGAGGGTCGAAAATTGACGACGATCGTCATGAGGCGATCTCGTGAATCGAGGGGAGGAAATTGGTCAGGTGGTCAAAGCATACATACGTCTAGGACATGAATCAGAAAAGTCTACGGAAACTCCTACGGTTGACCAACTAAAGATTTGAAACTAAGCACTAAGACTTCCTAAGGGGCTGGACGGTAATGAAATGCGTTCAGCTTGGTCCGAGATCAATGAACCCAAGCGAACGACAAAAGGAAATTTTAGAGGTCTAGTATGGTCAGGGTTAGGCAAGGACCACTAAGGTAACTCCTACGGCGATCAATTGCTAGAAGGGGGGTCTAACTACCAATCGGAGGCTTCTAACTAGCAAGCACAGACGTCTAACTAAGTCCCTTACCACCTAGTGTCCTAAGAAATCGACTAGACTCAGGGCTTATGACTCGGATGTTGCAATTTATTTAATGGACATTCCGTTATCATCGTTGTTCCGTTAATTCGCAATTGCAAGACTGGACCTGCATGGGCCACCAACAAAACCTGTCACGCCCCGCTTCCCAAAATTATGGAGGCGAAGCGTGAGAAGGTCCGCTCAGACTTGAAGCTACAAAGCTGCAAGTCCGATAGGCGTCGATCAATTTAAAACGGCAGGTCCTTGCAACGCGAACGAAACAAAGATAATAATAATGAATTGAGACAAAAGAGACATCTCAGAATATCCATAAAATAAGTTTCCAACATCGCAGAAAAGCCACAGGCTAAAAGAAAGAGACTAAAGGCCCAAACATGGCCAACAAAAGTACAAAGTACAAAACAACGGTGCTACGCACCAACAACTAACAAAAGGCCTAAAACAACATAAAGCTCAACAAAAACTCAAAGCATAGTCACCGGTGTCCACCAAAATCCTCCTGTGCAATCATGGACTCAGACTCAGCGTCAGCAAAACATCACGTACTCAGCAACGGTCTCTGGCTCAGGGTCTAACATGTGACACCCAAAAGAGCAAGGGGCACATGTCAGCAAGTCTGGAAGACTTGTGCAAGTGAAACTGAAAGTACACGTAAGAGCAACCTAGCAGTTCTAGCATGATGCAATGACATGGCAGTTTAAGTATGAGTGCAGCAGGTAAAGAAAACAACAAGTAAACTAGCATGGCATGGCAAGTGTGGCAAGACTAATAACATTTACAAGGATTTCTCTAGTCATGTTTGCAGAGTTTACGCCTTACAGCTGAAATGACTTTCTTTCACACTGATTGGTCGCTTAACTCCGCCCCACCCAGAGTTTACGCCCTACAACTGCAGTTGCTGATCAGGCAGACTCCCAGCTGATTGGCCGCTTAACTCTTACCCCATCCCACGTGTATCGAGCCAGGGCCTTACTCCCGAACGGTAATGCTCGCTTCTGGATCACGAGCCAGGAAGTGTTTTTCATGTTGGCATAGGGGTGCACCTAGCCCTGGACAAGCAAGTACAAGTATGTAGCGTGTGCTACGAATGCAATATTCAATGCATGGATGACATGTAAGATGTAATGCATGGCAGTTAAAAGTGCGTACAGGTAAGGAAAGTAAACGTGACAGTTTAGTATGCATGAACAACAAGTTTAAAGGGTTGGATCTAGCTTCGTTGTCAAGCTAGATCAATTTGGTGACGGATCTAGTTTCGTTGTCAAACTAGATCAAGTGGGCGTCTAACCAGCTATCATTTCACTGACTAGTCTCTTTTACGCTAGGAACAAGGAAGTGGCCTAAAAACATGGCCCTACACAAGAGTTGGCAAGTTTCACTTGCCTGCAAGTTCGACGTCTGAGCACACCGTCCAATGAGTCCAAAAATCACAATTATCTACGTGCAAAGTCCACCGGCCTAAAGTCCATATTATTAATCTTGATTAGTGAATTTAAAACATTTAAAATACTTTAAAAATACTGATTTTAGTCTTGATTAGCATGCAATTGGGTTGGGGGTCCTAGGGGTGCAAAACGTTACCTCAACACGACGCGAAAGCTACACCGGCGTCGGGTAGCGACACCGGGGGTTGGAATAATAGAACGCGCTCCAAGTCCTGATTCCAAAATATATTCCTCGCTGGAAAATTCAGAGCTTCAACCGGGGCGACGGTTCCAGATTCCAAAGCTAGCACGTGCGACGACGGGCTACGACGTGCGACGACGTCGTACGCGACGAATCCTCGAAGAGCAAGCACCTAGGTGGGGCCCACAGTAGTCCTAGGGACCTTTGGGGGACCCACAATACCTCTGGAGAACTTGGGGGGCCCACGGTGGCAAGTGGTGCGACGGATGCGGGGTTGCGACGTATGGCCATCGGTCGTACCCTAGCCTGACCGAGAGAGTCTCTCGGTCAGACACAGCGCACGGCGCTGTGCAGCGCTGCGGAGCGGTGCAGCAGCGGGTGCGAGGAAATCCATCGGTCGGAGCGGTCGGTCGTCTCGGTCGGGCGCTTGGGCGGGCGTTGCAACGTTGCAATCGTTGCAACGTTGCGGAGGCGGGTGATCCGCTCGGTCAGACACGGGACGATGCGGGCGACGAGGCGGGCGCTGAGCGGGGGCCTGCAGCGGTGCGGAGATGCGAGCGGAGCGGGGAAGCCTCTCGGTCTGACCGAGAGGAATCCTCGGTCGGAGCGGGGAGCGGGGTGGCGACAGCAGCGGGTGCGGGCGGGGCTTGGTGCGGGGGCAACGGCCGGTCGGAGCGGGGAAAACGGCCTCGTTTCTTCGGTCGTACGGGGCTGCTTCGTCGCAACGTTGCGACGAATCGTCGCAACGTCCAATTTGGGTTTTGGAAGAGGCTAGGGCTAATTTCTTGCGAAAATAGGACTTGCTAGGGGTTGCTTATATAGTATAGGTGGGTTGACTTGGTCTAGGGCTAAATCTAATAGGATTAGAAGTTCAAAAAGATTTAAAATTTGAATTTAAACTTCTCCAACCCATTCTAGGATTTGACCTGGTCCAAATGAGCTGGAAATTGGCTCAAAAATTCTTTAAAACGTTTAAAACTCAAATAAATTTTATTTGGCCGAAATTAATTTAAAAATAAATTATTAAAAATATTATAAAACTTGTTAAAAATATAAAAGTGGTCAAATAAACTCCAAAAATTATAAAATAAATATCGTGGTGTTCGTGATGACGAATGTGAGCTAACTAAGAAGACGGATCTCAAATTCGACGTCGGATGACGAAACTAAAAATAGAAACGTCTCCCGTCAAGAGTGAGAATCGTCACGTCTCATCGAGCAAGTTTAAATTGTGGGAAAACGACTCGAGAAACGTCGTTCCAAATTAGTGCCATTATTTAATACTCTCAGAGACGTTCACAACGACATATCACACAAAAGTGTTCACAAACAAATATATTCTAAAATAAACACGTGCACGGCCAAAAGCACGTGCACGAAAAACGTACGCCGAAAAGTGGTCGTTACATCCTCCCCACCTTAGAATAAAGTCCGTCCTCGGACTTTCTAATACATCTAGTCGCTCTAATAACTACCCCAAATCAAGTCACATCGTATTTCAAACCAAGTATAGTCATTACAAGTGCTCATATATGCACTAGGTAGTCGAACATTATTATTACCAACACGTATATATATACATTCACGTACGTATACACTTTTACCTATTATAGTCCGTCAACTTCATACATGTATTTCAATCAGGTATATAAACATACATCCCTTATATAACTGCTACTACTTACCTAAACACAAAACAATATTTCAGATACTCATATAAAGATAGCTTCACGCTCAGCCAATACAATCATCGCTCTACCTATATGTAGCTACCTATGCACAACCATCAAGGGTATACTACCCTCTAATATTCATCCAATACCAAACATCTCAACACATATAGTCACACCATACCGTTATTGAATCAAGTTCACTATATCTAATATACATTCACCACTACTATAATTTCACCATATATAGTCATTCAATACATGCAAATAGTTCACCATATATTCACATCACGTACGGTCCTATAACTATATTTACGGCACGCCACATATACCATAGTCATCAATACCTATAACTAAGCACATACTTACCCGTGCGTGGTGCACACCCATACACGCTAACATTTCATTTCATACGCCAATCATACCATTATATAACTAGCACACATACACACTTAGTTTTAGCTAATACACATACGTTCACATAACAAGTCTTTGGTAAATAACTATACCACAAGACAAACACCTATAACTATATACTGGCGTAGCGACCCACAATCATGTGCGTAGCACAACCAGGCACAAACACTCCTATCCCTATACATACATCAAGCATCGTTATATTCAAGCTACAAACATACATTCAATATACTTAGAGTTTACCTACTCAAGCTTGAGTGAGACTCAATACACACATCAGGGTATTCTATATACGTAACACGGCATTCATACCTATACCAATACCACTCTTATATTTATATATATGTCTACCAATACAACCATATACATTCCATAGATCAATCACTCTAAATATTTAGTCCGGTAATACTTACATAGTTCAATCAATTTATACACCATAATAATAATACAGACATCAGCACACGTATATTTATAATACACTCCCTAGTACATGCATACGTATTCATCGTATAGTCACCCATAAGTAATGTATATATCTACACCATGGCCTACTACCTATAATTAGTATACTAACACATCCACACATGCATAATTAGGATGTGCAATAGTCGTGTATACCTCACGGTATGCACACATGCAACATCCCGCAAAAGCTAGCAATATTAATCAAAATTATAATCCTACTACCATATGTATAACACATATATACTCAGGTAACAAAACATAACTACTTACGTAACAGCACTATATGTACATCTAGAAAACTCAAAAATACATCAAAACAACCCTCAAACTCCATCCTAATCCAAAATACTCTCAATAAGATATATCATCCAAAGAGTAGTGGAGAGTCCTCGAAAATGACGATCACGAGGAAGTGGCTGGATCTGCAGTCTCCGTGGGTCCAGTCGACGGAGTGGACTCAGGCTCTGCAGGGAGTAGAGGCGTGTCAACAGACGGGATCGTCGGGGCAGGTGTGGAGACATCAACGGTAGGCTCAACGGCAGGGGTCTCAACAGCAGGGGTCTCAACAGATACAGCAGCAGGGGAAACAGGAGCAGGCTCGTCAATAGGAGCAGCAGCAGCCTCAGAAGTCTGAACTACTGGTGCAGAAGTCTCTGGGGCACCGGAAGTGGTGCCATCTCCAGGAGCAGATGTGGTAGCAGCAGCAGCAGCAGTGGCATCATCGCCACGAGCCAAGGAAGTGACAAGATTGTCAATATCCTCATCGTCCATCTCCTCAGCCTCAGAAACGGAAGGAGGAAGCTCAATGCCCATCGTACTCGCCATACGGCAAACTACCTCCTCGGTACGAGCCAAGCGCGACTCGTGCCGACGAAGTATCCGTACGACATCATCTAATGTGGCAGAAGGAGTGGGGGCTGCAGCAGCTGAGGGAGTGGCCTGGGAAGCTGATGTGGTCGACCTCTGCACGTGACGAAGCGCCGCTAGAGATTTCTTAACGGCCGTCGCGTTCAGAGGAGGACCCAAGGGACGCTCATCGTCAGGAGGGAGAGGGACTCGGAAATGACGGAAAACCAGGGTCAACAGACACGGGTAAGGAATATGCGCAGATTTATTGGTCTTGCGAATACACTCGAAAGAGTCCATCTTATCGAGTATAACGCGAGCCCAATTAATCTCGCAACCCAAGAAAAGAGCGTAGATCAGCTTCAAAAACGGTTGGGATGGAAGAGAAGATGAGCCGTACTTGGGAAGCAAACACGACTTCAGAATAAGATTCAGTACCCAGGCATTTGGTTTGAACGACTTCGAAGTAACACCAATGAAGGCAGGAGGGATCACATGGAAGATATCAGAAAGAAAGGACTGATCCAAGGAGGCGATATAATCAACAGAAATATCCGAAGGAAGGAGACCAGACGACGAACAGCCAAGTATCTCCCCCAAGATTTCTGCCGTGAGAACTATAGGAGTTCCCAAGACAGTAGTCTCGATGGAGTGACTCGCATCGTACTGGCCTCGGACACGATTGGCATAGAACAATTTTACCAGGCGAGGATATGGTTTAGGGTTGGCCTTAGGATCGTAGCGTAGGTATTCAAGGAGCCCACTATAAGAGAGGAGGTCAGCTAAGCCAAGGAAATCTGAAAACTGAACATAGTGCTCCAATAGCATCGGGCAGTGTTCAATACGGTTGTAGGCCGCTAGACACATAGGGTCGTCGCGACACAACGATATGTCAACACCACCCGCTGGCATTGGGCCCTTTCCCTTAGGCTGGCGAGTCCTAGGACGAAGTGGAGGAGTAGGTTCCCTATGGCCAGGCTCATCCTCGGGTACAAACTCAGTATCGGAATCTGGAGGAGTCGTGGGAGTGTGGAGTATGGGCTTTCTAGACTTAGATTGTTTTCCAGGTTTGACGGTCGCCGTCCTCTGCTTCTTTAGAGGAGGCGAAGACGGAGAAGCTTGGGTTGATTTAGCACGACGCTTGGGCTTAGACGGATTCCTAGGGTTGGAAGGCCCTACAGTCATGGGGGATGCCCCAGAGGAAGTGATAGGGATCCTCGTCTTTGCCATGATCGTGGCACGACGAGTACAAGCAACCGAAGCTACACAAACCCTAGAGCTGAAAAATCGAAGTGATCAAACCCTAGAAGCACAATCAACAAGCCCTAACACTAGAACTTCAAAACCCTAGAACCCTAGAGGAGAAATCGGCCAAGATCGAACCCTAGAATAGGAGATCGACCAAGGAGGAGGAGGGAGATACCTAGGAGAGCGATCGGCGGCGGCGGATGGACGGAAAAATGGCCGGAATCGACGGGAGAGACGTCGGAAGTCGAAGGGGCTCGTGAGGGGTTTGGGAAATTTCGGGCTGGAGAGACTTAGACAACCGACTAAAACCAAAAGTAGTCGGATAGGAGGAGTTTAAGTCGATCGGGACAGCGAAAAGACAAGTTTGCCCAAACCCACTTAGTCGGTCACAGTTCAAGCACTGACCGACTAGATTACGATCTAGTCGGTCGGTCAATGAGCTTGAACCGACTAATTCGAAACAGAGGCAAACAGGAATTTCTAGGGCTAGAATTAGTCGGTCGCAGTATAAACACTGACCGACTAGTTTTCAATCTAGTCGGTCGGTAAGTGTACTAAGACCGACTAAAAGAAGTAAATGACACTAGATAGATAAAAGCTTGAACTAGTCGGTCTGACTTCACTTGCTGACCGACTAGATGAGCATCTAGTCGGTTGACTAATGAACTGAAACCGACTAGAAGAGTCCAAAAATTGAAAAATGAGTTCTCTTCACAAACCACTTGGATGAAACATCTTAACACTCTCATTAGTCATCTAAATTACCCCATAAAACGTCGAAATCTTAAATACGACATTCAAATACGAATTCGAGCACAAATTCAAACATATCACATAAAATCCCCAAAAATTCAATAAATCTAGCATGAACGAAATATCGCGAAATATAATAGCATGCAAGATAATTGAATGAAATATGAATCCTATATCTCGGATTCACCCATAATCCCCAATTCTCGACGCAACCGCACAAAGGAGTCCTCCTTTAGGGGTTTCGTGAAAATATCGGCGATTTGCTTTTGGGTTTCAACGTACACTAAAATGATGTCCTTTTTAGCAACATGATCATCTAAAAAGTGGTGTCGGACATCTATGTGTTTAGATCGGGAATGGTGCACCGGATTCTTTGAAAGACAAATAGCACTTTGGTTATCCACCATGATAGGGCTAGTATCACAGTGAATACCAAAATCCTTCAGTGTGTGTCTCATCCAAAGAACCTGGGCACAAGCGGCACCGGCGGTAATATATTCCGCCTCGGTGGTTGAAAGTGATACCGAATTTTGCTTCTTGGAAAACCAAGAGACAAGAGAATTTCCTAGAAAATGGCAAGTGCCACTAGTACTTTTCCTGTCGGATTTGCATCCCGCATAATCAGCGTCACTATATGAGACTAACTCATATGTGCTAGATTTCGGATAAAGTAATCCAAAATCTAAAGTGTAACTTAGATAGCGAAAAATACGTTTAACCGCTACTAAGTGAGAATCCTTAGGTTGAGACTGATAACGAGCACAAATACAAATGGAAAACATAATATCGGGCCTACTTGCGGTAAGATAAAGTAAACTACCTATCATACCTCGATATAGACGAATGTCTACATCTTTTCCGCCCGTATCTTTATCAAGATGCGTTGTAGTGCTCATAGGAGTCTTTTTCCCGGAGGCATTCTCCATTCCAAATCGCTTTAGCAACTCCACAGTGTACTTCGTTTGGTGGATGAAGATTGCATCGTTCAATTGGCGAATTTGGAGACCTAAGAAATATTTGAGTTCGCCCATGTGGCTCATCTCAAATTGTTCCTTCATAACATTAGAAAACTCTTCGCAAAGAGTGAAGTTAGTAGCACCGAAAATGATATCATCAACATAAATTTGAACTAATAAAATATCATTATTCGCATGCTTAACAAAAAGTGTAGAATCAGCTTCGCCCATTTTAAAATTCAAATCCAAAAGAAAATTCTTTAGGCGATCATACCAAGCTCGAGGAGCTTGTCTCAAACCATAAAGAGCTTTCTTTAGTTTAAAAACATGATTTGGAAATTTTTCATTTATGAAGCCCGGAGGTTGAGAAACGTAAACTTCCTCAACAACATCTCCGTTTAAAAATGCACTTTTAACATCCATTTGAAATAATTTAAAATTTTTATGGCATGCAAAAGACAATAGTAATCTAACTGATTCTAATCTAGCTACCGGAGCGAAGGATTCTTCGAAATCGATACCTTCCTCTTGTCGATAGCCTTGAGCTACTAACCGAGCTTTGTTCCGAATGACGACTTGGTTTTCGTCGGTTTTGTTCTTGAAGATCCACTTTGTCCCTATGACGGTGTGGTTCTTCGATGGCAAAGGAACAAGCTCCCATACCTCATTCCTTTCGAATTGAATGAGTTCCTCCTCCATGGCAAGGATCCAAGCACTATCTTTGCAAGCTTCAACTATATTCTTTGGCTCTATTGATGAGGCAAAGGCACAATTGGCGAAGTGGTGGACTTGTGATCTCGTCTTGACACTATCATGAATATTGCCAATGACTTGCTCATGGGGATGGTCGCGAACGGTATGAAGCCGCTTGGGAATACCTTGATCACTAGGCACATTCTCAACAACTTCATTAGTCGGGTTAGTATCAATAGAATCAATTGAATCAATAGACTTAGAATTTTCAAGCGAATCACATAAAACATCCATAGAGTCATCATCATTTGAAATTCTAGGAGTAGTAAAATTCACATTAAAAGAGACATGAAGTGATTCCTCGATCGTAGAGGATCTTTTGTTGTATATCCGGTAGGCTTTGCTACGTGAGGAATACCCAACAAATATCCCCTCATCCGATCTCGGATCAAACTTGTCCAAATTATCATATGTGTTTTTAATAAAACATTTTGCGTCGAAAACACGAAAATGTTTAACTTGAGGCAATCTACCAAACAACAATTCATAACAAGTTTGTTTGGTGCCGGGCCTCAAAAGTATTCTATTAAACACATAACAAGCGGTGTGCACCGCTTCCGCCCAAAATTGATAACCAAGTTGACTATCTTCGAGCATAGTGCGAGCACACTCCACAAGCGTTCTATTCTTCCTCTCAACAACACCATTTTGAGGAGGTGCGCGAGGGAAAGAAAACGTGTGAGTAATTCCAAGATCATCACAAAAATTTGAGAAAGACTCATTCTCAAATTCACCCCCAATGATCACTACGAATAGTGACAATGGTGGTTCCGATGAGATTTTGTACTTTCTTCACAAATATTGTGAAGTTTTCAAAAGCTTCATTTTTATTACATAAGAAAAATACCCATGTAAATCTTGAATAATCATCAACGATGACTAGTCCATATCTTGCATTTCCTAAGGAAGCAACTCTAGTTGGCCCAAATAAATCTAGATGTAATAGCTCTAGTGGCCGTTTCGTAGAAATGCTTTTCTTAGGTTTAAATGAAGATTTAGGAAGCTTGCCACGTTGACAAGAATCACAAAAACTTTTCTTTTCAAAAACGAGCTTCGGAAAACCTTTAATGGAATTTAATTTCGAAAGCTTATAAAGTGTTCCAAAGTTCACATGTCCAAAGCGTCGATGCCATAAGTGTTGTTCACTTGTGTTAGCAACGAGACATTGTTCATATGACTTAAGAAGATCCAAAATATAAATATCTTTATGGCGTGTGCTGGAAAATAATAATTTATTATTATCATTTGAAATATGACACAATCCTTTCGCAAAGCTAACTTTGTAACCTTTGTCACAAAGTTGGCATATTGAAATAAGATTATGATTTAAACCATTAACTAGATAGACATCACTAATTAAGGGTTTAGACGAGTTACCCACTTTACCAACACCGACGATGGTTCCGCTCTCATTGCCTCCAAATACGACGCGGTTTCCATTTGCAATGGGAACTACTCCGGAGAGCAATTGAGCGTCACCCGTCATGTGTTTTGAACACCAGCTATCGAGTATCCAATTCCCTTTGGAGCTAAATTTAAATTTGTTGCTCCTTTTCTTTTTCTTTTCCTTGAGTACCTAACTATAGAAAATTTCATATCATGGTACCCAAGGTCATTGGGTCCTCAACGGTTAGACCTTTGGAAGCCAAGTCCAATTGGACTTAGACTTCCCCATATAATTTCTACTATGCACAACATCCGAAAAATAAGCATTCATATACACTTGTTTTTCATCCATGCTTGTGTCCTTTGGGCTCCAAATAGTGAAAATCTTGGGAGCCCTCATCCTATTGGGTGCATGCATGCGACGTTGATTTCTACGTGATGCATGTTGTGGATAGGCATAAGGAACATGATGGAATGGTGCATGACGAGAATTATTCATATGATGAGGTGGGTAAACATGTGCATGTGTGGGAACACGTGCGTGAGGGTGTCTCACATGGTGTGCACGTGCCCGAGAATGTGTTGCATAAAAATCATCATATGTGTGAGACGGTGGAGTAGGACGTGTGTTCCTACGTGGCATGGTATTGGTGTACATATAAGCATGCCCCTTCTTTGGAGGTCCACCCAAAGTGGGTTTCTTTCCGAAAGAGGGTGTGGACGAGATGGAAGCACCATTGATAGATGAGCTACCAATAGAGTGTTTGCTACCACTCGTAGAGTCACCGGAAGTTGGCCTAACAAAAGTAGTGGCTGCTTTGGACGGACATCCCATCGTATACCCCAAACCAATGTGGTGATTGGCCGGATGTAAGTCACTTAGGATTTTATCCAAATGGTCCTTACCCTTATTGAATTTATTAATTCGGCCTAATGTGTTCTCATATTTCTCTTTGAGAGAACGCATAGAAGTATCCAAGTTGGATACTTGCGATGTGATCACATAAACACGAGATTTGAGATTCTCGTTCTCAATACTCAACGTCGAGTTTTGAGAAGTTAAATCCGCTATCCTATGTTCTTCCGAATCATCAATGCTAACATGTTCAAGTTTAGATTTGAGATTAACAATCTCATTTCTTAACTCTTCAACAACGGTGTCGTTGTTGGTGATGATAGTCTTAGGCGAGGTTTGAATGCTAGCTAGGTCATCTTTTACTTTAGTATATCTATTTACTAATTTAGTGTATTTAGACCATAAATGAGAGTTAGCATCCCTAAGATCATCCATAGTTACCTCATCGCCTTCGTCGTCGCTATCATCGGAGGAGGAAGATTCTTGATCATGCTCCTCTCTTGCCATGAAGCACATGTGTGCTTGCTCCACTTTCTCATCGTCCGACTCTCCGCTTGAGGAATCCTCGGAGTCGGTGAATGTTGCTCCGACAAGTCCCTTTTTATACCCCTTTTTGTACTTCTTCGACTTGTCGAACTTCGGCGCCTTCCACTTCTCCTTTTGCTTGTTTTGAGGACAATCCGCTTTGATGTGTCCTGGCTTATTGCATTTAAAGCACAAAGGTGGAGAGGTGTTAGTAGAAGTAAATTTAGATTTTTGTTTGAAGTTACCCTTTCGGAAGAAGCGATTGAACTTCTTGGCCATGAGTGCGATGGATTCCATGTCCATTTCTTCTTCCGATTCCTCATCATCGGTAGAGGTGGATGAAGCCGCCTTGAATGCAATCGCCTTTTTCTTAGGCGCGTCTTGGTTCAAATAGGACTTCATCTTTTCTTGTAACTTCACCTTGCTATCTTTGCGTACCTCGTATGACATCAAAGTACCCATCAATTGAACTACGGTATATTTATTCATGTCATTACCTTCCTCGATGGCGAAGGTACGTTTCTCCCAAGAAGAAGGAAGTCCTTCGATAAGCTTCGAGCACTTCTCCTTTTGGGTGTAGGATTTACCGAAGGCCTCTAACTCGTTTATTATGTCAACGAAGCGAGCGTAATATTCCTTCATCTTCTCGCCCTGTTGCATATGAAACATTTCGTAATCTTTGTTTACGACTACGAGTTTAGAGTCTCTTACCCTACTCGTCCCTTCATGAAGAATGAGGAGGGAGTTCCAAATTTGATATGCACTCTTACATGTGCATATCTTATTGAAGTCCTCGGGCTCCAATGCGCATTGCAAGGCGTTCATTGCCTTGCCATTGCTTACCTCCGCGGTGATCTCCGCGGTAGTCCATTTCTCAAAGTCTTCTGTAATGCCCTACAAGCTACTGCACAAGTACTAGAGGGGGGGTGAATAGTACTTTAAAATAATAAGAAGTATAATTCCAAATTAAATTGCAAACAACTACGAAAACAATTTGCGGAAGCTTAAATTGTATGACAACAACAAAATTAACAATGCAAACAAATGACGTTAATGGGTTCGGATCCACCCAAGTCTCCCCGACTTGTTCCCGGTGATCCTACGTCCCAACCACCCGGATCCCCTCCGGATACTTGAGTTAGAAACCCTAACTCAAGATTTCCACTATGAATATCTTGTGAAAAACCTTCACAAGATCAAATCATACATGCAAAAGCAATAGTGAATCCCACAACCCGGGATCACAACCTTCTCTCACAACCGAGAGAATCACAAAGCAATATTAAAGAGTTTAATATGAAATAAACAATCTTACCACAAAATTCTATACCTTGAGTTTTTCTTACCCAATAGGTGAAATGGAGGATTTGAGGAAGATGAAGTCACCAATACCTAGCACCAAGGAAATGACCAGCAATAGGTGCCTAGGGATGATTTGGAGACTTGAATCAAGCAATAGCTTGAAGAGCTCACCAAGAACAAGCTTCTCTCAAGATGGATTCTAGATCTAGAAATGAGAGAGAATGGGTTTCTTGTGAGGAAGAGAGCTTTTGATTTGAGTGAGAATGGCTATCTCTTTTGATCTCAATGAATCTCTGAATGGAAGCTCTAACCTAGATAGAAATGACCTAGGTTCATATTTATAGGGTCCCATAAAAACACAATTAGGTCATTTTCCAACGGATAGAAATCTGGGAGAATTAGTCGGTCAAAGAACAATCACTGACCGACTAGTTCATCAACTAGTCGGTCAGTCAAACAGCATGGACCGACTAAGAGAGGAACTGAGAAGAGATAGAATTTCAGACCTAGAAATCTAGTCGGTCCAAGAAGACTTTCTGACCGACTAGTTTCACAACTAGTCGGTCAGTCAATGAACGTAGACCGACTAAGAGGCAAAATGAAATAGTCTGAATACAACTTGACTTAGTCGGTCCAAGAACAAAAGTTGACCGACTAGATTGTCAACTAGTCGGTCACCAAACGTTTTTAGACCGACTAACGGTAAACAGTAGCTTAGGAGAATTTTGGCATGAACAGTAAGTCACAACTAGTCGGTCAAAGAAGCATCACTGACCGACTAGTTCACAAACTAGTCGGTCGGTGAGTCAACGTAGACCGACTAACTGTAAACAGTAAAGTCCAAGAAATTAAGGAATCAAACTAGTCGGTCCAAGAGTAGTTGCTGACCGACTAGATCACCATCTAGTCGATCAGTACTTGTTCTTGTACCAACTAACATGCACAATAAAGTCTGAATCGAAGCGCGATGCTTCGAGGAAGTTAGAATGAACTTGTGCAAGAATCCTAGAGCTACGAAATGAGCGTAATGAAGTTAGAATGGTAAGATATACTCAAGGCTTAACATTCTATATATCGAAGCTAAAAGACTATAAATAAAACCTTAATAAACGGTCTTCGAGAGCTTCGATTGAATCTTCATAACTTCCAAAACGGCGCAAGAGCTTCAAGGAAGCTTTAGGCATGAATACGAGCTTTGGGAAGTGTTGAGATGTCGCTTTGAATGTTCTCGTGAATTTGGCGACGATCTCCAATACTGCGCTCACAAATTGTTAGTTCATGGATTATTTATGTTTGCTCATCATCAAAACCAAATCCGGGGAGTCCAATATTCAACATTCTCCCCCTTTTTGGTGATGATAAACCAACATAAATAACAATCGAAAATAATGATTCAAATGTAAAATACTTACTCCCCCTGCATTGATGACACATTAATTCCAAAATGAATATATATGAATTGCATCAAGCAGACGAGTAAGATACATAAAGAGAATCGATTTTTGAAATATCGGATTTTGAAAATCCTTATATATATCTTAACTCCCCCTGAATCTAACACATCAAATTAGATTCTTGGAAATTGAGTTAAATTTTCATTTGCGCTATTTATTGTCATTATCTCTCCCCCTTTGGCATTATCACAAAAACGGGGGGCATACAACGACAACAACTAGGAAATGGAAAATCCAACATCGGGAGTCGTAGACAATGACGATGGACTAAATTGACACCAAGGGAAAAGTGTGGAAATCAAAACAAGGTGAGCCAAATTGTCCATTATCAATAAAAAGAACGATAAACAAAATCATCAAAAATACCAAATGTTTATTCATTTCTTGAATAAAGAAACATACTCTCCAATATTCAATATTCTTGGTTAAATTTGTGCATGGAAAACAATTCAATACAATTATAGAATTTCAATCTATTTAACCAAGTTTTTAAGCTTCGAGCGACGAATTTACATTTCATATGCATTGAAGGAATAGTAAATTTGCACGACGAATTAAAAACAAAGAGAACGACGATGTATATATATATATAGAGACATCATGAGTACATCCAAAAAGATATCACATCGAATACAAGAGGTACATCATATGAAGCGAGACACATCATCTATATAAACATCAAAAAATACATCAACATCATCAACATCATCAAAGTATGTCACAATACATCAAAACAACATCATACCAACATATCCAACACCGACATCCAGAAAGCGCAAAAATACATCAAAACAACTCACAAACCCCATCCTAGCCCAAAATGCTCTCACTAAGAAATATCATCCAAAGAGTAGTGGAGAGTCCTCGGAACAGACGATCACGAGGAAGAGGCTGGATCTGCAGTGTCCGTGGGTCCAGTCGACGGAGTGGACTCAGGCTCTGCAGGGAGGAGAGGAGTGTCTACAGACGGGATCGTCGGGGTTGGCCTTGGGGTCGTATCGAAGATAATCAAAGAGACCACTATAGGAGAGGAGATCGGCTAAGCCAAGGAAATCTGAAAACTGGACGAAGTGCTCCAATAGCATCGGGCAGTGTTCAATACGGTTGTAGGCCGCTAGACACATAGGGTCATCGCGACACAACGATATGTCTACACCACCCGCTGGCATTGGGCCCTTTCCCTTTGGCTGGCGAGTCCTAGAACGGAGTGGAGGAGAGGGTTCCTTATGAACAGGCTCATCCTCTGGGATAAACTCAGAGTCAGAATCAGGAGGAGTCGAGGGTGAGTGGAGTATGGGCTTTTTGGTCTTAGATTTTCGGGGTTTGACGGTCGCCGTCCTCTGCTTCTTCAGAGGAGGCGAAGACGGAGAAGCTTGGGTAGACTTGGCACGACGTTTAGGCTTAGGTGGATTCCTAGGGTCGGAAGGCCCTACAGTCATAGGAGAAGCCCCAGAAGAGGCGATAGGAATCCTCGTCTTTGCCATGGTCGTGGCACGACGAGTACAAGCAAACAAAGCTACGTGCAACACAAACCCTAGAGATCAAACCCTAGAAGCACACTCAATCAAACCCTAACACACAAGCCCTAAGTGAAAATTCCGAAACCCTAGAACACCTAGAAGATGAAATCGAATCCTAGGGAAGGAAAACGACCTAGGAGGAGGAGGGAGATACCTAGGAGGAGGAGGCGACGGCGGCGGACGGCGGGGATGGCCGGAGATCTGGCCGGAGTCGACGGGAATACGAGGGGGCTCGAGAGGGGTTTGGGGTTTATCGGGCTGAAGCTGAAGGGAATACCGACTAAAAAGAGTTTTAGTCGATAGAAAAGAGATATAAGTCGGTCGAGATCTGGAAAAGACACATTTGCCCTAACCTACTTAGTCGGTCACAGTTCAAGCACTGACCGACTAGATTACGATCTAGTCGGTCGGTCAATGAGCTTGAACCGACTAAGTCGAAACAGAGGCAAACAGGGATTTTTAGGGCTAGATTTAGTCGGTCTCAGTATATTCACTGACCGACTAGTTTTCAATCTAGTCGGTCGGTAAGTGTACTGAGACCGACTAAAGAAAGAAAATGATAAGAGTTAGATAGAAGCTTGAGCTAGTCGATCTGAGTTCACTTGCTGACCGACTAGATGAGCATCTAGTCGGTTGACAAATGAACTGAAACCGACTAGAAGAGTCCAAAAGTTGATAATTGATTTCTCTTCACAAACCACTTGGATGAAACATCTTAACACTCTCATTAGTCATCTAAATTACCCCATAAAACGTCGAAATCTTAAATACGACTTTTAAATACGAATTCGATCATAAATTCAAATAAATCACATAAAATTCCCAAAAATTCAATAACTCTAGCATGAATGAAATATCGCGAAATATAATAGCATGCAAGATAATTGAATGAAATATGAATCCTATATCTCGGATTCACCCATAATCCCCAATTCTCGACGCAACCGCACAAAGGAGTCCTCCTTTAACGGTTTCGTGAAAATATCGGCGATTTGCTTTTGGGTTTCAACGTACACTAAAATGATGTCCTTTTTAGCAACATGATCATCTAAGAAATGGTGTCGGACATCTATGTGTTTAGATCGGGAATGGTGCACCAGATTCTTTGAAAGACAAATAGCACTTTGGTTATCCACCATGATAGGGCTAGTATCACAATGAATACCAAAATCCTTTAATGTGTGTCTCATCCAAAGAACCTGGGCACAAGCGGCACCGGCGGCAATGTATTCCGCCTCGGTGGTTGAAAGTGATACGGAATTTTGCTTCTTGGAAAACCAAGAGACAAGAGAATTTCCTAGAAAATGGCAAGTGCCACTAGTACTTTTCCTGTCGGATTTGCATCCCGCATAATCGGCATCACTATATGAGACTAACTCATATGTGCTAGATTTCGGATAAAGTAATCCAAAATCAAGTGTATAACTTAGATAACGGAAAATACGTTTTACCGCTACTAAGTGAGACTCCTTAGGTTGAGACTGATAACGAGCACATATGCATACGGCAAACATAATATCGGGCCGACTTGCGGTAAGATAAAGTAAACTACCTATCATACCTCGATATAGACGAATGTCTACATCCTTACCGCCCGTATCTTTATCAAGATGCGTTGTAGTGCTCATTGGAGTCTTTTTCCCGGAGGCATTCTCCATTCCAAATCTCTTTAGCAACTCCACCGTGTACTTCGTTTGGTGGATGAAGATTGCATCGTTCAATTGGCGAATTTGGAGACCTAAGAAATATTTGAGTTCGCCCATGTGGCTCATCTCAAATTGTTCCTTCATAACATTAGAAAACTCTTCGCAAAGAGTGAAGTTAGTAGCACTGAAAATGATATCATCAACATAAATTTGAACTAATAAGATATCATTATTCGCATGCTTAACAAAAAGTGTAGAATCGGCTTCGCCCATTTTAAAATTCAAATCCAAAAGAAAATTCTTTAGGCGATCATACCAAGCTCGAGGAGCTTGTCTCAAACCATAAAGAGCTTTCTTAAGTTTAAAAACATGATTTGGAAATTTTTCATTTATGAAGCCCGGAGGTTGAGAAACGTAAACTTCCTCAACAACATCTCCATTTAAAAATGCACTTTTAACATCCATTTGAAATAACTTAAAATTTTTATGGCATGCATAAGACAATAAAAGTCTAATTGATTCTAATCTAGCTACCAGAGCGAAGGATTCTTCGAAATCGATACCTTCCTCTTGGCGATAGCCTTGAGCTACTAACCGAGCTTTGTTCCGGACGACGACTTGGTTTTCGTCGGTTTTGTTCTTGAAGATCCACTTTGTCCCTATGACGGTGTGGTTCTTCGATGGCAAAGGAATAAGCTCCCATACCTCATTCCTCTCGAATTGAATGAGTTCCTCCTCCATGGCAAGGATCCAAGCACTATCTTCGCACGCTTCAACTATATTCTTTGGCTCTATTGATGAGGCAAAGGCACAATTGGCGAAGTGGTGGACTTGCGATCTCGTCTTGACACTATCATGAATATTGCCAATTACTTGCTCATGGGGATGGTCACGAACGGTATGAAGCCGCTTGGGAATACCTTGATCACTAGGCACATTCTCAACAACTTCATTAGTCGGGTTAGTCTCAATAGAATCAATTGAATCAATAGTCTTAGAATTTTCAAACGAATCACATAAAACATCCATAGAGTCATCATCATTTGAAATTCTAGAATTAGTAAAATTCTCATTAAAAGAGACATGAAGTGATTCCTCGATCGTAGAGGATCTTTTGTTGTATATCCGGTAGGCTTTGCTACGTGAGGAATACCCAACAAATATCCCCTCATCCGATCTCGGATCAAACTTGTCCAAATTATCATATGTGTTTTTAATAAAACATTTTGCGCCGAAAACACGAAAATGTTTAACTTGAGGCAATCTACCAAACAACAATTCATAGCAAGTTTGTTTGGTGCCGGGCCTCAAAAGTATTCTATTAAACACATAACAAGCGGTGTGTACCGCTTCCGCCCAAAATTGATAACCAAGTTGACTATCTTCGAGCATAGTGTGAGCACACTCCACAAGCGTTCTATTCTTCCTCTCAACAACACCATTTTGAGGAGGTGCGCGAGGGAAAGAAAACGTGTGAGTAATTCCAAGATCATCACAAAAATTTGAGAAAGACTCATTCTCAAATTCACCCCCATGATCACTACGAATAGTGACAATGGTGGTTCCGATGAGATTTTGTACTTTCTTCACAAATATTGTGAAGTTTTCAAAAGCTTCATTTTTATTACATAAGAAAAATACCCATGTAAATCTTGAATAATCATCAACGATGACTAGTCCATATCTTGCATTTCCTAAGGAAGCAACTCTAGTTGGCCCAAATAAATCTAGATGTAATAGCTCTAGTGGCCGTTTCGTAGAAATGCTTTTCTTAGGTTTAAATGAAGATTTAGGAAGCTTGCCACGTTGACAAGAATCACAAAAACTTTTCTTTTCAAAAACGAGCTTCGGAAAACCTTTAATGGAATTTAATTTCGAAAGCTTATAAAGTGTTCCAAAGTTCACATGTCCAAAGCGTCGATGCCATAAGTGTTGTTCACTTGTGTTGGCAACGAGACATTGTTCATATGACTTAGGAAGATCCAAAATATAAATATCTTTATGGTGTGTGCCGGAAAATAATAATTTATTATTATCATTTGAAATATGACACAATCCTTTCGCAAAGCTAACTTTGTAACCTTTGTCACAAAGTTGGCTTATTGAAATAAGATTATGACATAAACCATCAACTAGATAAACATAACTAATTAAGGGTTTAGAAGGGTTACCCACTTTACCAACACATACGATGGTTCCGCTCTCGTTGCCTCCAAATACGACGCGGTTTCCATTCGCAATGGGAACCACTCCGGAGAGCAATTGAGCGTCACCCGTCATGTGTTTTGAACACCCGCTATCGAGTATCCAATTCCCTTTGGAGCTAAATTTAAATTTCTTGCTCCTTTTCTTTTTCTTTTCCTTGAGTACCTAAAGATAGAAACTTTCATATCATGGTACCCAAGGTCATTGGGTCCTCAAAGGTTAGACCTTTGGAAGCCAAGTCCAATTGGACTTAGACTTCCCCACATAATTTCTACTACGCACAACATCCGAAAAATAAGCATTCATATATACTTGTTTTTCTTCCATGCTTGTGTCCTTTGGGCTCCAAATAGTGAAGATCTTGGGAGCCCTCATCCTATTGGGTGCATGCATGCTACGTTGATTTCTACGTGATGCATGTTGTGGATAGGCATACGGAACATGATGGAATGGTGCACGACGAGAATTATTCATATGATGAGGTGGGTGAACATATGCATGTGTGGGAACACGTGCGTGAGGGTGTCTCACATGGTGTGCACGTGCCCGAGAATGTGTTGCATAAAAATCATCATATGTGTGAGCCGGTAGAGTAGGACGTGTGTTCCTACGTGGCATGGTATTTGTGTACATATAAGCATGCCCCTTCTTTGGAGGTCCACCCAAAATGGGTTTCTTTCCGAAAGAGGGTGTGGACGAGGTGGAAGCACCATTGGAAGATGAACTCCCAATAGAGTGTTTGCTCCCACTCATTGAGGCTTCGGAAGTTGGCCTAACAAAAGTAGTGACCGACTTGGATGAATTTCCCATCATATACCCCAAGCCAATGTGGTGTTTGGCCGGAAGTAAATCTTTTAGGATATTATCCAAATGGCCCTTACCCTTGTTGAATTCATTGATTCGGCCTAATGTGTTCTCATATTTCTCTTTGAGAGAACGCAAAGAAGTATCCAAAGTGGATATTTGCGATGTGAGCACATAAACACGAGATTTAAGATTCTCGTTCTCAATACTCAAAGTCGAGTTTTGAGAAGTTAAATCCGCTATCTTATGTTCTTCCGCATCCTCAATGCTAACATGTTCAAGTTTAGATTTGAGATTAACAATCTCATTTCTTAACTCTTCAACAACGGTGTCGTTGTTGGTGATGATAGTCTTAGGCGAGGTTTGAACGCTAGCTAGGTCATCTTTTACTTTAGTATATCTATTTACTAATTTAGTGTATTTTGACCAAAGTTGAGAGTTAGCATTCCTAAGATCATCCATGGTTACCTCATCGCCCTCGTTGTCGCTATCATCGGAAGAGGAGGCTCCTTGATCATTCTCCTCTCTTGCCATGAAGCACATGTGCGCTTGCTCCACTTGCTCATCGTCCGACTCTCCGCTTGAGGAATCCTCGGAGTCGGTGAATGTTGCTCTGACAAGTCCCTTTTTGTACCCCTTTTTGTACTTCTTTGACTTGTCGAACTTCGGCGCCTTCTACTTCTCCTTTTGCTTGTTTTGAGGACAATCCGCTTTGATGTGTCCTGGCTTATTGCATTTAAAGCACAAAGGAGAGGAAGAGGCGTTAGAAGAACCAAATTTAGCTTTGTTCTTATAGTTACCTTTTCGGAAGAAACGTTTGAACTTCTTGGCCATGAGTGCCATGGACTCCAAGTCCAACTCGTTTTCCGATTCTTCATCATCGGTTGATGTGGATGTGGATGGAGCGGCTTTGAAAGCAATAGCCTTCTTCTTTGGCTCGTCTTGCTTTAGATAGGACTTCATCTTTTCTTGCAATTTGAGCTTGCTATCTTTGCATACCTCGTACGACATTAAAGTACCCATCAATTGAACTACGGTATACTTATTCATGTCATTACCTTCCTCGATGGCGAAGGTACGTTTCTCCCAAGAAGAAGGAAGTCCTTCGATAAGCTTTGAGCACTTCTCCTTTTGAGTGTAGGACTTGCCGAGGGCCTCTAACTCGTTTATTATGTCAACGAAGCGAGCGTAATATTCTTTCATCTTCTCGCCCGGTTGCATATGAAACATTTCGTAATCTTTGTTTACGACTACGAGTTTAGAGTCTCTTACCCTACTCGTCCCTTCATGAAGAATGAGGAGGGAGTTCCAAATTTGATATGCACTCTTACATGTGCATATCTTATTGAAGTCCTCGGGCTCCAATGCGCATTGCAAGGCGTTCATTGCCTTGGCATTGCTTACCTCCGCGGCGATCTCCGCGGTAGTCCATTTCTCAAAGTCTTCTTCTTCAGGCTCAATGTATTCCTTCATTGTAGTCCTCCATAAGGATGCACTCCGGAGGAAGGTTTCCATCCGGCATTTCCAGTACCCGTAGTTGGTACCGTTGAAGAATGGAGGCCTCGTAGAGGAATGTCCTTCCATCACCGAAGATGCTCCTTCTCGGTTCCTGAAGGTGTCATAGTTGGAAGGTGGACGCACGGTCTTGTTGTCGTTGGCAGACATAGCTAAGTATCTGGCTCTGATACCAAATGTAATGCCCTACAAGCTACTGCACAAGTACTAGAGGGGGGGGGGGTGAATAGTACTTTAAAATAATAAGGAGTATAATTCCAAATTAAATTGCAAACAACTACCAAAACAATTTGCGGAAGCTTAAATTGTATGACAACAACAAAATTAACAATGCAAACAAATGATGTTAATGGGTTCGGATCCACCCAAGTCTCCCCGACTTGTTCCCGGTGATCCTACGTCCCAACCACCCGGATCCCCTCCGGATACTTGAGTTGGAAACCCTAACCCAAGATTTCCACTATGAATATCTTGTGAAAAACCTTCACAAGATCAAATCATACATGCAAAAGCAATAGTGAATCCCACAACCCGGGATCACAACCTTCTCTCACAACCGAGAGAATCACAAAGCAATATTAAAGAGTTTAATATGAAATAAACAATCTTACCACAAAATCCTATACCTTGAGTTTTTCTTACCCAATAGGTGAAATGGAGGATTTGAGGAAGATGAAGTCACCAATACCTAGCACCAAGGAAATGACCAGCAATAGGTGCCTAGGGATGATTTGGAGACTTGAATCAAGCAATAGCTTGAAGAGCTCACCAAGAACAAGCTTCTCTCAAGATGGATTCTAGATCTAGAAATGAGAGAGAATGGGTTTCTTGTGAGGAAGAGAGCTTTTGATTTGAGTGAGAATGGCTATCTCTTTTGATCTCAATGAATCTCTGAATGGAAGCTCTAACCTAGATAGAAATGACCTAGGTTCGTATTTATAGGGTCCCATAAAAACAAAATTAGGTCATTCTCCAACGGATAGAAATCTGGGAGAATTAGTCGGTCAAAGAACAATCACTGACCGACTAGTTCATCAACTAGTCGGTCAGTCAAACAGCATGGACCGACTAAGAGAGGAACTGAGAAGAGATAGAATTTCAGACCTAGAAATCTAGTCGGTCCAAGAAGACTTTCTGACCGACTAGTTTCACAACTAGTCGGTCAGTCAATGAACGTAGATCGACTAAGAGGCAAAATGAAATAGTCTGAATACAACTTGGCTTAGTCGGTCCAAGAACAAAAGTTGACCGACTAGATTGTCAACTAGTCGGTTACCAAACGTTCTTAGACCGACTAACGGTAAACAGTAGCTTAGGAGAATTTTGGCATGAATAGTAAGTCACAACTAGTCGGTCAAAGAAGCATCACTGACCGACTAGTTCACAAACTAGTCGGTCGGTGAGTCAACGTAGACCGACTAACTGTAAACAGTAAAGTCCAAGAAATTAAGGAATCAAACTAGTCGGTCCAAGAGTAGTTGCTGACCGACTAGATCACCATCTAGTCGGTCAGTACTTGTTCTTGTAACAACTAACATGCACAATAAAGTCCGAATCGAAGCGCGATTCTTCGAGGAAGTTAGAATGAACTTGTGCAAGAATCCTAGAGCTACGAAATGAGCGTAATGAAGTTAGAATGGTAAGATATACTCAAGGCTTAACATTCTATATATCGAAGCTAAAAGACTATAAATAAAACCTTAATAAACGGTCTTCGAGAGCTTCGATTGAATCTTCATAACTTCCAAAACGGCGCAAGAGCTTCAAGGAAGCTTTAGGCATGAATACGAGCTTTGGGAAGTGTTGAGATGTCGCTTTGAATGTTCTCGTGAATTTGGCGACGATCTCCAATACTGCGATCACAAATTGTTAGTTCATGGATTATTTATGTTTGCTCATCATCAAAACCAAATCCGGGGAGTCCAATATTCAACATCTTCTTCTTCGGGCTCGATGTATTCCTTCATTGTGGTCCTCCATAGAGATGCACTCCGGAGGAAGGTTTCCATCCGGCATTTCCAGTACCCGTAGTTGGGACCGTTGAAGAATGGAGGCCTCGTAGAGGAATGTCCTTCCATCACCGAAGATGCTCCTTCACGGTTCCTGAAGGTGTCATAGTTGGAAGGTGGACGCACGGTTTTGTTGTCGTTGGCAGACATAGCTAAGTATCTGGCTCTGATACCAAATGTAATGCCCTACAAGCTACTGCACAAGTACTAGAGGGGGGGTGAATAGTACTTTAAAAATAACAAGGAGTATAATTCCAAATTATAGTGCAAACAACTACCAAATCAATTTGCGGAAGCTTAAATTGAATGACAACAACAAAATTAACAATGCTAACAAATGATGTTAATGGGTTCGGATCCACCCAAGTCTCCCCGACTTGTTCCCGGTGATCCTACGTCCCAACCACCCGGATCCCCTCCGGATACTTAGGTTAGAAACCCTAACCCAAGATTTCCACTATGAATATCTTGTGAAAAACCTTCACAAGATCAAATCATACATGCAATGGCAATAGTGAATCCCACAACCCGGGATCACAACCTTCTCTCACAACCGAGAGAATCAATAAGCAATATAAATGAGTTTATATTGAAATAAACAATCTTACCACAAAATCCTATACCTTGAGTTTTTCTTACCCAAAAAGGTGAAAGGAAGGATTTGAGGAAGATGAAGTCACCAAGACCTAGCACCAAGGAAATGACCAGCAATAGGTGCCTAGGGATGATCTGGAGACTTGAATCAAGCAAGAGCTTGAAGGGCTCACCAAGAACAAGCTTCTCTCAATATGGATTCTAGATCTAGAATGTGAGAGAATGGGTTTCTTGTGAGGAAGAGAGCTTTGGAAATGATTGAGAATGGCTATCTCTTTTGATCTCAATGAATCTCTTAATGGCAGCTCTTTTTTAGAGAGAAATGACCTAGGTTCGTATTTATAGGGTCCCATAAAAACAAATTAGGTCAAATCCCAACGGATAGAAATCTGAGGCAACTAGTCGGCCAAAGAACAACCACTGACCGACTAGTTCATCAACTAGTCGGTCAGTCAAACAGCATGGACCGACTAAGTGAGGAACTGAGAAGAGATAGAAATTCAGACCTAGAAATCTAGTCGGTCCAAGAAGACATTCTGACCGACTAGTTTCACAACTAGTCGGTCAGTCAGTGAACGTAGACCGACTAAGAGGCAAAGTGAAATAGTCTGAATACAAATTGACTTAGTCGGTCCAAGAACAAAAGTTGACCGACTAGATTGTCAACTAGTCGGTCACCAAACGTTCTTAGACCGACTAACGATAAACAGTAGCTTAGGAGAAATTTAGCATGTACAGTAAATCACAACTAGTCGGTCAAAGAAGCATCACTGACCGACTAGTTCACAAACTAGTCGGTCGGTGAGTCAACGTAGACCGACTAACTGTAAACAGTACTGAACAAGAAATTAAGGAAGTAAACTAGTCGGTCCAAGAAGCTTTGCTGACCGACTAGATCACCATCTAGTCGGTCAGTACTCCTTCTTGTACCAACTAACATGCACAAACAAGTCCGAATCGAAGCGCGACGCTTCGAGGAAGTTAGAATGAACTTGTACTAAGATCCTAAAGCTACGATATGAGCGTTATGAAGATAGAATGCGTAAGATATACTCAAGGCTTAACATTCTATATATCGAAGCTAAAAGACTATAAATAAAACCTTAAAGAACGGTCTTCGAGAGCTTCGAATAATTCTTCATGACTTCCAAAACGGTCCAAGAGCTTCAACGAAGCTTTAGGCAATGAATATGAGTTTTGAGAAGTCTTGAGATGTCGCTTTGAATGTTCTCGTGAATTTGGCGACGATCTCCAATACTGCGCTCACAAATTTTTAGTTCATGAATTATTTATGTTTGCTCATCATCCAAAACCAAATCCGGGGAGACCAATATTCAACACAGTGCTCGGTCGAGCAGCTATTCATTTCGAATCCCGATCAATCCAGCGCACAGCCCCAGCAGCTTCTCAGCGACCGAGTTAGACTTTGCTCGGACCGAGCTGAGCTGACTCGGCCCGTGCAGGCAGAGCAAGGATTTTGGAGAATTTCGATTCTCTGTCAAGATCGGTCGAGCAGTACATCTGCTCGGTCCGAGCAACTGACCGAGCAACGCACATCTCGACCGAGCAGCATATTCAGTCGACAATGCTGATGCTATTTTTGGAAACATTTTTTGGGAGCGGTTTCTGCGCGATCTGAGGAGTATGAATACTGGGAGCTGGACATCGATTCGGGGAGCGTTTCATTTTCTAGTTTTTAAATACTTTTTGAGAGCGGAACTGAGGAGATTATTGTTAGGTTTTAGATTAAATTTCTGAATACTATTTGGATCGAAATTGTTAGATTATTATTTTGGTGCTCTATCGTTCTTGCGTTTGGGAATCTGGAATTTTCTTTGGATCTATAAATCGCAATTTTTATCTATCTCTCGCTGAAGTCTTCTATTTCTATTCCATCAATTTGTTATGATGTCTTTGTCTCTAAAAGTTGCGTTTTTATTCGTGAATATTGCCATGAGTGAGTAGATCTCTCTAGGGTTGATGGGTTAGCCCTAAGACCATAGGGGGAAGACGTAGATCTGGATCCCTAGATTGAATTAGGGATTTAGGGGAGTATTTCGGTCGATCCTACCGAATCCCTAGATAACCCGTACTGAGATCATGCCCATGGTCTGTGGAATTGATGCGCTTAAGGGGTATCTTTGGGATTCGAATAGGGAAATCGGTGGATCCAACCAAGGCACGTGACCATGCCCAGCTCATGCCTTGAGGGGATCCATCGACGAACTATATCACTACGTTGATGGCTACCGCCATTGCGTCAACGAGAGCTACTGAAATACCTCACAATTTAACCCACGAGAGTGGTACGAATTGGGAGATTAATCTCCTACCCTAATGCAACGTGAGGATTCTATTCGAACGTCGATCCCCGACAATCTTAGCGGTGATCCCTAATGCCCTAGTCCTTTTTATTAGTAAAACAACAACAACACCCCAATCAAGTCTCTCAACCCAATAGCTATCTCACTTCGAGATTTAGAAGTAAACTGAGAACCCATATACATTATCACCGCTCCTGTGTGATTCGATATCATTTATACTACAACTTGACACCGTCCGCTTGCGGATCGAGCCCGGAATTGAAACCTAAGGGCCATACCATGCCTAGCGATCGTGACACCACCGGCTGGAATCTAGGTGTAAGTTTCGGATGCGTCAAGTTTTTGGCGTCGTTGTCGGAGACGGCAATAGTGTTTATCTCAGTTTACTTTTATTTTGAGAAGTTTGCTAGCACTCTAATCATTTCTCACCTTTCCACCATTTTTATTCTTTTGTTTATTACCGTGTTACTGATGGTGTTTATTTGAGTTTTGTTGGTGCATGAACACTCTCTTCGGGGCACATACTAGAGAATTATTATTCGATCCCGAGATCAAGAAAACAACACGGGCTTTGAGGGCCTCCAGCAAAAATCCTTCTCCCTCTGCCCAAATGGCAAACAACAACAATCCTCCTTCTCCTTGCATCGGGTCCATCAGGGACCACATGAAGCAGATGTTTGGAAATAACTCCTCCATCCTTAGACCGCAACTGGCGGCGACGAACTTCGAGTTGAAAACGGGGCTAATCAATTTGATGCAGCAGGATCCCTTTCACGGGCATCTGCATGAAAACCCCAACCACCATATTGACACCTTCCTGGAGAAGTGTGACACGTTTAAGGCCAAGGACGTGAGCGATGATGCTGTGAAGCTGAGGCTTTTCCCATTCACTCTGAGGGATAACACCTCGTACTGGCTCCGGGCCCAACATCCCAACCATTTCACCACCTGGGAGAAGCTGGCACTTGCATTCATGAATAAGTTCTATCCACCCTCGAAGACAGTGCAGATACGTGGAGCGATCTTAAACTTCAAGCAGATCCCACAGGAATCACTCTATGAGGCATGGGAGAGGTTCAAGGACCTCCAACATCAGTGTCCTCACCACGGGATCCAGCCCTGGGATTTGGTGTAGAGGTTTTATAACAGGCTCCAGTCTAGCATCAAGATGATCATAGATGCTGCGGTGCAAGGCGCCTTACTTGATAAGTCTCCTGAAGTGGCTATAGACTTGTTGGAGCATATGGCGGCCAACAATCAACAATGGAGCGAAGAAAGAACTATTGTGACCCGGACTCCCGAGGTCAAAGCTGCTAGCCACTTGGACTCTCACATCGAGACCTTATGCAAATAAGTGGCTAGGATTGAACAGCGCCTTCCATCCCGGCATCACCCAGCACATCTTATCATCCCGCAGAGGAGTATGCAGATCAGAGCTATATTCCTAGTGATGCACACTATGATGGCACCGAATTGTCAGAATCCATACAGTACGTCCAGGGAGAGGGACGGAATCAATGGCAGCATCCAGTTGCTAGGAATCATCCGGGGTTTTCTTATGGAAACCCAAGGGGAGGGCTGCAACCTACACAATTTCAGAGACCGCCACCCCCTCCTCAGCAGCAACATGGGCAGCAGCAGAATCAGCAACAAGGCGGATTTAGGCCAGCTGGGCCTTACCGACCATCAGGTTATCAATTCAACCGGCCGCCTCAGCAGGGCTATGCGCCAAATCCGCCTCGATCAAATCTGGAGGTTACATTGGAGACCTTTATGAGCGATCAGGCCCGATTCAATCAGGACATCTCGACCCAGTTTAAAAGTATAAACACTTCACTAGATGAACTGAGGGGCCAGATGTCCCAGCTCTTGAAGAATCAGGGGAGGTTGCCCTCACAACCGGAGACAAACCCAAGGGCCCAAGCTAATGCTGTGGTTTCTGTTACCACACATGGTGGACGGGTGACTGGCCCCGTCATGATACCGGTGTTGAATAAGGAGAGAGTTACTGTTGAAGAAGCCGTTGATGACGGTGATAGAGAAGAGGCTACTGAAGAGCCTATAATTATTGAGGAGAAGACAGACCCACCACCCATCACATCTACTGCTACGCCGCCTCCTGTTGATTTTACAAAGAGTAAAGCTACCCGACCTCCCCCTCCATACGCACAGAGGCTAGCCCTGACCAAGATGGAGAAGAATTCTCCAAGTTCACGGAGTTACTAAAGGGAATCCAGTTGAACATCCCGTTCATGGACGCTATCACAGAGATCCTAATCTATGCCAAATTTTTGAAGGATCTGATCATGGGGAAGAGAAAGCCTGAAGAAATTAAGCTTATGGAGGACTCCACCTCCATTATCAAAAATCATCTCCCCTGAAAGCTACCGGATCCGGGGAGCTTCACAGTGCAGTGCTCCATTGGAGGGATGCCCATCAGCCGGGCTCTGATTGATTTAGTGGTTAGCATCAGCTTGATGCCCCTATCTATATTTGAGCGGTTGTAGACTGGAAGTGAACTAGAGCCGACAAATATGTCCATCCAACTTACAGATCATTCGATCACCTACCCTGTGGGTATAGCCAGGGATATCATTCTCCAGATACCCCATGGGTTATGTGTTCCTGTTGACTTTGTTATCATGAATATGCCCAAAGGAGGGAGCTCACAGCTTATACTCGGCCGCCCCTTCATGGCGACGGCCGGTGTTCTGATCGATGTCCGAGAATGGACTCTCTCTCTCTGAATGTGGGGAACAACGAAGCTGAATTTCGGCTGCAGAAGCCGATGAGAAAGCACACTCACGAGGAAGGAGCCAGCAATTTGGAGCTTCTGGAAGATGAAGCAGTTAAAGATTTCACTTCTGAGGGGGTCATGAAGGACCCAATGAAAACAGGAATAGACGATGACAGCGACCCAACCTACCACAAAGCGGTCGTCGCATACATCCGAGTATTGGATGAGGAACTTCTACATCATTCTATGAGTCATGAAGAACCAGAGGCCATAGGCTACTCGAGGGGGAGTCTTGAAGTAGGCAGATACCAAATGCCGCCAGATTGCACCATTGGAAGGAACGACGCGCGACTGCCACGCGCACCAAACGACCATCGATAAATCAAAGGGAGTCGAGCGCATGACTAAAAACGAGCGCTATTTGGGAGGCAACCCAATTTATTAGATTTTGGGTTTTCTTTTTCAATTTCTTATTTTTATTGGATATTTTAGAGATAAATTTATTAAACCACAAAAATTTTGTAACGACCTGATTCCCGGGACCGTTACTTTTTGGTATTTACGCAGGTCCTGCAGTTAACCAGTGAAAACAAAATAGCCACGATGCAGAGATGTACAAAAATACCCAAATAGCATCCAATTATTACATCCATATTGTACAAAAATGGTCCAACAATCGTACATGAAGGAAAGTAAATACAACTGGAAACAACTTTGAAAGCTGCAGACTCATGGTCAAATTCTGGCGCTATTAGCTCTAGAGCATCTGCCTCCATATGTACGTCGTCTGCGGTGCCACAGAGATGGAACCGTAGGTAAGTCACAACAATTCTAGCAATAGAAATAAAGGAGTGCAAACGTATGGAACAGACTATGGTAAACAAAAGATGGTTATGCAGGTGCAAAAAGTAAAGTATGGGCAGACAGGTATGTAAGAGAATAAGTAAGGTACTGGTAACTGCTCAGGTATGGTATGTAATGCATAAAGTAAAGATGACTGTACAAGTGCAAAAGTAACGACTGTGGAGTGACGTGTGGTAGTAACAATAATTTGACCAATGGGATGGCAATGGTAAGACAACCAGGTTAACAATGTTTTGACCAATCGGTAATGGGATGACAATGGGTAGATCTAGTAATACTTAAGAAATGATGAGTGTCGCTTGACTATCTAATAGTGTAGGATGGCCTAATAATAAGAAGTCTAGTTTAACTCCCAAATCAGCCAGGCAGTCAGGGCTTGAAGGCACATGTCACTTCAAAGACCGCAGGAACAAGTCCTTTGGTTGACCAACCCCTTCCCATTTCTTTCTAGACACTGATTCGGTCGTAATTTAAGACCTCTTATTATTATGCCGTTCTATCACGTTCGAGTACTCTTGGCTTAGTCCGTAGAATAGTAGTAGTCGTGACTGAACAATAGTATCAACCAACTAGTGTAACATCAATCAAACTGTGCATCAGCCTCCATAGAATAGTAGTAGTCGTGACTGAACAATAGTATTAACCAACTAGTGTAATATCAATCAAACTGTGCATCAGCCTTGGCTCGCGTGTACGATATGCAACCAGAAGTGCACCCATCCCACGGAGCAACTCGTGGAATATCTACCTACAATTCCTGCAGGGTGATGGTACAACTTACCAAATAAGGGTGGACCCGGTTACTCCCGCACACTTCGTAGCTCAAGACTATCCCGTATCCCGTGTATTATCATAGTCCAATGTTCATATTAGTGTTCGTATCAATATGGCCTCATGGGCCCTGGTATCAATCATGCTAGTGCAACAGTCTTAGCTCGAGTGTACGATATGCAACCAGAAGTGCACCCATCCCACGGAGCAACTCGTGGAATATCTACCTACCATCCCCTTCTGGGTGATGATACAGCTTACCAAATAAGGGTGGACCCGGTCGCTCCCGCACACTTCGTAGCTCAAGACTACCCCATACCCGTGTTGTATCACATTACACATTTATAACCGTATCAGTATCTATGTCTGTATCCATATCTGTATTTGTATCCGTATGGCCTCATAGGCCCATCATTTTGCACTTCCAACAATGTGTACAACAATACATCCATCAATGAGTACAACAAATCACATATATGGTAATTACTTGCTGAAAAGTCAAGGCAGAAGCATCAACAGAGAATATCAGTCCTAAGCAATGCTTTGAAGTTCAACAACTATGATATCTAATTCCATAAAAGTGTACTATCTCAATTTAGTCCTGATCAATGCTTTGAAGTCCAACAACTATGATATCCAATTCCATAAAAGTTTACTATCTCAATTTAGTCATGAGCAATTCTTTTGAAGTCCAACAACTATGATATCAAATTCCATAAAAGTGCACTATCTCAATTTAGTCCTTTGGTCATTCCACTTTTGATTAGGTCTCTAGTCAGTTGTTCAGGTCAATAACTGTTCTGAGATTAAATGTCATGTCCTAAGTTCATACGAGTACACTATCCAGATTTCTAAAGTTAGAATTAGAGTGACTTACTCTTTTTGAGATCGTCGTGGTAAGACGAGGTTAGAGCAAGAACTTTTAAAGATACTGGTGCACGAGAATTGGTACCTGCAAATATAAAAACTCATCAGTTACAGGCTACCCTATTTCTATTTATTTAATCTGATTGTCTTGATTTATAATTGACTAAAACGTCGTCGAAAAGTGTTCTAAATTTTTATATAAGCTAGATATGATGAAAATAATTTTATCGTAGGAGAAAATATTTTTCGGAAGCTTGTAGTAATTTTTATAATTTTTAAAATTCAAAATAGGTTTAAAAACTAATTTTTAGTTAAGTACGTAATTATTCAATAATTTCTCCTGGATGCAGTCTGCATCGGAAAGTCGCAAATAAGCTGTCAAAATGACCGTCTCGAAGAGTACTTTAACATATATTTTTATCACATATCGGTTTACGTGAAAATAGCAAGTTACTGATTTTTGAATGAAAATAACCTATTTAACCTGTAGGCTTAAAAATTATTTCTGGACAAACTAAGCGTCCGATTGAGACGAAACTAGTGCCATTGGGTCCGAAATATCATTTCTGATTTTCTGAAGCAAGTTTTGTATTTTTCTGACTTATATATTATTTATTATTAATTTAAAACCATTAAATCCATTTAATAATATTAAGAAAATCCATTTATACGCAAAACACATGTGTTTTGCGTGTTCATTTTTAACGAAATACGTATTCGTATTTCACTCACCCTCCATTCTCGCGAGCATGCACGGAGGCGGGGGTCTCTCGCGTCGGACGGCGGTGGGTGCTCGGCGGCATGGGGCATGGGCGGCGGCCAAGGGGAGGCCGGGGGCAGTGCTAGGCGTCGGTGGGGTCGCCGTATGGGGCTCTGCGGCTTCGTCGTCGCGAGCTGCTTGGGGCAGCGGCCTTCGCTGACGGCGGGGGATCTGAGGTGGACGGCGGAGCGGGGCGAGTTGGAGGAAGGGAGAAGCGTGGGTCGGATCGTCGAAAGCAGCGGGGTGCGAAGGTGGCAGCGGTGAGGGGGCGAACTCCGACGATGGTGAGGGGCTCTCGCGTGGGGTGTTTCGACGAGCTGTGCGGCGGTGAGGGATGCGAGCGACGCTGACGACTCGAAGACACCGGCGATGGTGGGCGGCGGAGCGGAGGGTCGGATGAGCACGGAGGAGGCGGTGGTCGAATGCGAGACAAAGCGGGGTCGGGCTTCGCCGTGGCTTCGGGATGTAGCTCACCGGCGGGGGTCTCCGGGGTGGTATCACGGCGGTGGTGAAGTGGGGAGCGGCGGTGCAGTCGGACGGAGCGATCGGCAGCGGTCCTCGTCGCTTCGTCGGTGTTGAGTGGAGAAGGCGGAGGGCGGGTCTGCTGACCGCGAGAGTGCACGAGGGAGAGCTCCGAGCTGGGGGGCGGTCGAGCCCTCCGGCGTCGTCGTTGGCGGAGATGAGGACGGAGACAGCCCGCGTGCGTGAGAGAGAGAGGGAGAGCTGTGAGAGAGAGATGAGAACGAGAGAATGGGTTTGTGTGGGATCGGGCCTGGGTTGAGTATGGGTTAGGGCTAGGGGTATTTATAGGTTAATAAATTTAGTATTTAATTAGGTGTTAGGTTAAATTAGTCAAATGTATTTAATACATTAGGTATGTCATTAATGAAAATAGGTATACTTTTGACTAAACTTAGAAAAAGTTTTAAAACTCGAAACGTGTTAATCATTTAGGTTAAAATAATTAGGGTAGTAAAAATAATTAGTAAAGGTGATTAGGGTTAAATAAAATGTTAAAACATAATTAGTAAAAGTACGAAATTACGATTTTGCCCCTACTTGTAAACGTGTCTGAAAAATTACGACAATATACCCACGGGATCTTATCGTCACGAGAATCGCGAATACGAGATCCGTTTCGTGGTTTGGGCTACGGGGATACTAGTTTTAAGCCAAAACGTTTAGGAAGCGGGACATCAGGTTCTCTATTGATTTGACTTCATAAAATTACGAAATAAATATGGGAAGCCCTAAATGATCATTGAATGTTACTGCAAAAGTTTGAAATCGTTTTGATGTTGTTTGTATAGAAAATAAATTCATAAAGTCAAAACGGTAATATTTGAAAATGAATTTTTATCAGATTATTCAGAGGTATTTGATGAAACCCGAACTTACTAAAATACTTCATAGCTAGTCTGATATATCAAAATATTTTTATAAGAAATTTTTGGAATTGTAAAACTCCTGACAAACCATTATAAAATAGTTTAAAAATTGAAAAATTGGTCAAATACGTAAATAATTTATCTTGATGAAAACAGGCCGTTACATCCTACACTCCTTAAAATAATTCCGTCCTCGGAATTTAAAAAATCTCTTTTGAAAATGATTAATGTTATGAAGAAGCTCAAGCAAATAAATGATAGAAAAGATAGTAATCTAGTAAATCAGGTTGAAATATAATGTGATATCACAGCATCAAGAAAACAAGAGATGTTATATATATAAATACATACTATTGACATCACCATAGCTTCCAAAACTAGTCCTGAGATTAGTATCATAATAATTATCTCGACTTTTCAAGTAATGAAATGATAGTTATTATGATAATATCTGTTCGAACTTAGAACCTGAGGTGATAAGCCAGTAGCAAGCTATCTAAATTATATAAATGGAGGATCATAAAGTTGAAGGCTTCTACTCGTGCTAATGGTGACTAACAGAGTCGAGCTAAGGATGTCATTGCCTCTGTAAATTCGTCCTAGTCTCCACTGGTCCGTCTGATCTGCTTCGGTTGAACTCAAACTTCGGATGGTCAGAACTTAGAATGCTACATTCCTTAAAATAGACGTAACTAGAGTTCAAGGTCAATTGAAAGGTCATCAAGTTAAAGGAAGAGTGATGAGAATCAAGGAAGTCCGAATGAAGATGGCAATAAGGACGCTTCACCCGTATATCCAATACGGGTGAACACTCGAGACATCCTGTACTCGAGAGTTCTATTTGAGTATTTTATACTGTACATCATGATCTTGCTATATTGTTCACGAGGTAGGTAGCGCGGACCTGCGTGGGCCACCAAAGCTGTAACGACCCGATTCCCAGGCCCGTTACTTTTTGGTATTTGCACAGGTCCTGCAGTTAACCAGTGAAAACAAAATAGCCACGTTGCAGAGATGTACAAAAATACCCAAATAGCGTCCAATTATTACATCCATATTGTACAAAAATGGTCCAACAATCGTACATGAAGGAAAGTAAATACAACTGGAAACAACTCTGAAAGCTGCAGACTCATGGTCAAATTCTGGCGCTATTAACTCTAGAGCATCTGTCTCCATATGTACGTCGTCTGCGGTGCCACAGAGATGGAACCGTAGGTAAGTCACAACAATTCTAGCAATAGAAATAAAGGAGTGCAAAAGTATGGAACAGACTATGGTAAACAAAAGATGGTTATGCAGGTGCAAAAAGTAAAGTATGGGCAGACAGGTATGTAAGAGAATAAGTAAGGTACTGGTAACTGCTCAGGTATGGTATGTAATGCATAAAGTAAAGATGACTGTACAAGTGCAAAAGTAACGACTGTGGAGTGACGTGTGGTAGTAACAATAATTTGACCAATGGGATGGCAATGGTAAGACAACCAGGTTAACAATGTTTTGACCAATCGGTAATGGGATGACAATGGGTAGATCTAGTAATACTTAAGAAATGATGAGTGTCGCTTGACTATCTAATAGTGTAGGATGGCCTAATAATAAGAAGTCTAGTTTAACTCCCAAATCAGCCAGGCAGTCAGGGCTTGAAGGCACATGTCACTTCAAAGACCGCAGGAACAAGTCCTTTGGTTGACCAACCCCTTCCCATTTCTTTCTAGACACTGATTCGGTCGTAATTTAAGACCTCTTATTATTATGCCGTTCTATCACGTTCGAGTACTCTTGGCTTAGTCCGTAGAATAGTAGTAGTCGTGACTGAACAATAGTATCAACCAACTAGTGTAACATCAATCAAACTGTGCATCAGCCTCCATAGAATAGTAGTAGTCGTGACTGAACAATAGTATTAACCAACTAGTGTAATATCAATCAAACTGTGCATCAGCCTTGGCTCGAGTGTACGATATGCAACCAGAAGTGCACCCATCCCACGGAGCAACTCGTGGAATATCTACCTACAATTCCTGCAGGGTGATGGTACAACTTACCAAATAAGGGTGGACCCGGTCACTCCCACACACTTCGTAGCTCAAGACTATCCCGTATCCCGTGTATTATCATAGTCCAATGTTCATATTAGTGTTCGTATCAATATGGCCTCATGGGCCCTGGTATCAATCATGCTAGTGCAACAGTCTTAGCTCGAGTGTACGATATGCAACCAGAAGTGCACCCATCCCACGGAGCAACTCGTGGAATATCTACCTACCATCCCCTTCAGGGTGATGATACAGCTTACCAAATAAGGGTGGACCCGGTCGCTCCCGCACACTTCGTAGCTCAAGACTACCCCATACCCGTGTTGTATCACATTACACATTTATAACCGTATCAGTATCTATGTCTGTATCCATATCTGTATTTGTATCCGTATGGCCTCATAGGCCCATCATTTTGCACTTCCAACAATGTGTACAACAATACATCCATCAATGAGTACAACAAATCACATATATGGTATTTACTTGCTGAAAAGTCAAGGCAGAAGCATCAACAGAGAATATCAGTCCTGAGCAATGCTTTGAAGTCCAACAACTATGATATCTAATTCCATAAAAGTGTACTATCTCAATTTAGTCCTGATCAATGCTTTGAAGTCCAACAACTATGATATCCAATTCCATAAAAGTTTACTATCTCAATTTAGTCATGAGCAATTCTTTTGAAGTCCAACAACTATGATATCAAATTCCATAAAAGTGCACTATCTCAATTTAGTCGTCTGTTCATTCCACTTTTGATTAGGTCTCTAGTCAATTGTTCAGGTCAATAACTGTTCTGAGACTAAATATCATGTCCTAAGTTCATACGAGTACACTATCCAGATTTCTAAAGTTAGAATTAGAGTGACTTACTCTTTTTGAGATCGTCGTGGTAAGACGAGGTTAGAGCAAGAACTTTTAAAGATACTGGTGCACGAGAATTGGTACCTGCAAATATAAAAACTCATCAGTTACAGGCTACCCTATTTCTATTTATTTAATCTGATTGTCTTGATTTATAATTGACTAAAACGTCGTCGAAAAGTGTTCTAAATTTTTATATAAGCTAGATATGATGAAAATAATTTTATCGTAGGAGAAAATATTTTTCGGAAGCTTGTAGTAATTTTTATAATTTTTAAAAGTTCAAAATAGGTTTAAAAACTAATTTTTAGTTAAGTACGTAATTATTCAATAATTTCTCCTGGATGCAGTCTGCATCGGAAAGTCGCAAATAAGCTGTCAAAATGACCGTCTCGAAGAGTAATTTAACATATATTTTATCATATATCGGTTTACGTGAAAATAGCAAGTTACTGATTTTTGAATGAAAATAACCTATTTAATTTGTAGGCTTAAAAATTATTTCTGGACAAACTAAGCGTCCGATTGAGACGAAACTAGTGCCATTGGGTCCGAAATATCATTTCTGATTTTCTGAAGCAAGTTGTATTTTTCTGACTTATATATTATTTATTATTAATTTAAAACCATTAAATCCATTTAATAATATTAAGAAAATCCATTTATTCGCAAAACACGTGTTCATTTTTAACGAAATACGTATTCGTATTTCACTCACCCTCCATTCTCGTGAGCATGCACGGAGGCGGGGGTCTCTCACGTCGGACGGCGGTGGGTGCTCGGCGGCATGGGGCATGGGCGGCGGCCAAGGGGAGGTCAGGGGCGGCGCTAGGCATCGGTGGGGTCGCCGTATGGGGCTCTGTGGCTTCGTCGTCGTGAGCTGCTTGGGGCAGCGGCCTTTACTGACGGCGGGGGATCTGAGGTGGACGACGGAGCGGGGCGAGTTGGAGGAGGGGAGAAGCGTGGGTCGGATCGTCAAAAGCAGCGGGGTGCGAAGGTGGCAGTGGCGAGGGGGTGAACTCCGGCGATGGTAAGGGGCTCTCGCGTGGGGTGTTTTGACGAGCTGTGCGGCGGTGAGGGATGCGAGCGGCGCTGACGACTCGAAGACGCCGACGATGGTGGGCGACGGAGCGGAGGGTCGGATGAGCACGGAGGAGGCGGTGGTCGAATGCGAGACGAAGCAGGGTCGGGCTTCACCATGGCTTCGGGATGTAGCTCACCGGCGGGGGTCTCCGGGGTGGTGTCACGACGGTGGTGAAGTGGGGAGCGGCGGTGCAGTCGGACGGAGCGATCGGCAGCGGTCCTCGTCGCTTCGTCGGCATTGAGTGGAGAAGGCGGAGGGCGGGTCTGCTGACCGCGAGAGTGCACGAGGGAGAGCTCCGAGCTGGGGGGCGGTCGAGCCCTCCGGCGTCGTCGTTGGCGGAGATGAGGACGGAGACAGCCCGCGTGCGTGTGAGAGAGAGGGAGAGCTGTGAGAGAGAGATGAGAACGAGAGAATGGGTTTGTGTGGGATCGGGCCTGGGTTGAGTATGGGTTAGGGCTAGGGGTATTTATAGGTTAATAAATTTAGTATTTAATTAGGTGTTAGGTTAAATTAGTCAAATGTATTTAATACATTAGGTATGTCATTAATGAAAATAGGTTTACTTTTGACTAAACTTAGAAAAAGTTTTAAAACTCGAAACGTGTTAATCATTTAGGTTAAAATAATTAGGGTAGTAAAAATAATTAGTAAAGGTGATTAGGGTTAAATAAAATGTTAAAACATAATTAGTAAAAGTACGAAATTACGATTTTGCCCCTACTAGTAAACGTATCTGAAAAATTACGAAAACATACCCACGGGATCGTATCGTCACGAGAATCGCGAATACGAGATCCGTTTCGTGGTTTGGGCTACAGGGATACTAGTTTTAAGCCAAAATGTTTAGGAAGCGGGACATCAGGTTCTCTATTGATTTGACTTCATAAAATTACGAAATAAATATGGGAAGCCCTAAATGATCATTGAATGTTATTGCAAAAGTTTGAAATCGTTTTGATGTTGTTTGTATAGAAAATAAATTCATAAAGTCAAAACGGTAATATTTGAAAATGAATTTTTATCAGATTATTCAGAGGTATTTGATGAAACCCGAACTTACTAAAATACTTCATAGCTAGTCTGATATCTCAAAATATTTTTATAAGAAAATTTTTGGAATTGTAAAACTCCTGACAAACCATTATAAAATAATTTAAAAATTGAAAAATTGTTCAAATACGTAAATAGTTTATCTTGATGAAAACATGCCGTTACAAATTTGATGAATTCTTCCGTTGTATAGGTTAGACATGACGGGGGCATGCAAATCGACACTCTAAACAGAAGGAAGCTGGAGGAGAAAACCAAATTTGAGAAGGAAACGAAAGAAAAAGGAGGAAAAAGGAGACATAGTTGACTCGACCGAGTAGCTACACTGCTCAGTCGAGCAGCTCAACAGCCCGATTCCAAAGCAAATTATTGCTTTGTCTACACGACCCGAGCAGCATCCTGCTTGGTCTGAGCAGATATCTACTCGACCGAGCAGTCAACTGCTCGATTGGATTGCACAGACTTTTGGAAAAATGGAGAGTTCATCACTCTGCCTACACGGCCCGAGTGGCATTGGTCGGCCCGAGTAGGAGGTGACCCGACCGAGCAGTATGCTGCTCAGTCGAGCATACAAGGGAGTATCTACAACTCAATCTTAACTCATTTCTCAGCATGATTGACTCGACCGAGCGGTCTCACTGCTCAGACCGAGTCGATTTATCCTTTATGGGTTCCACTGCCGAACGAGTTGGGTTTTTAAACCCAACCCATTTTCAAATTACCCAAAGCTAAAAAACATTTTACCCTAAATTTTTTTAACCCTCACTGAGCTCTCCCTCACCCCTACTCGATCTCCCTACCATTCGTCGGCATTCTCCGCCTGTGCAGCTTGTCGCGCCGCCCGTCGTGCCGCCCCACCTCCGGTCAGTCGCCCCCTTTTCTCTTTCTCTCTCTATCTCTCCGCCCCTCTCTCTTCTTTCCCCCTTCTTCCCCCTTTCTAATCGATGACGCCGTCGACGGCACCACCGCCACCGACGGCGCCGCCCAACAATCCACCCCAAAGCCCCCCCTCCACCTCATCCCCCTCCGCCTATCCCCTCTCCCATCTCATCGCCCAAATCCCCCCAACTGTCGATCTCCGCTGCCCTAGGGCACAGATCCGCTGCTCGGCCCGTAGACCGAGCACACTAGTGCTCGGTCAGCACTTCCCCACTGAGTAGCACAGCTCGGACCGAGCAGTATCACTGCTCGATCGAGCACCCCAAATTCAGCCTGTCCCCCATTTTAAATGCCTTATTCTGACATTTTAATTGCTTCTATTGCAGGTATTCCTTACCTACGTCAGCAGCTACTGCCAGGACTAGCTTGGGGGAGATCTTGGCACTCGCATCGCTCACACATTTGGTACACTCTTCCCATTATTTATTTTTGGACCGTAGCCTCACATTACCATCAATACGATGGTACACACACGAGGGACCACCACCCCACCGATTCGGGGGAAGAGGCCCACTCCTGGCGCCTCCTCCTCCAGACCCCAGTGTCGTGCCCGCCTCACCGCTACCGCCACCGCCACCACCACTACCGTCCCCTCCACTACAGCTCTCATCCCGACCACTTCCACACCCATCACGGCCACCACTACCCCTGCCACCTCTACCCCTATTCCCTCCACTACCACCACCACCCCTACATCATCACCCCCACACCCTGCCCCCACCAGAGACGCTTTACCGGCACATCTACAGACCTATGGCATCACGTTCAGAGACGACGCACACCGCGTGCCCTTCGTGAGGCTCTCGCAGCGTCGTCTCGTCCATACATTGTTCATAGACGTGCCTACCCTTCAATCCCTCGGACTCCTTCAGGGGGTCCATCACCTCTACCGAGCGATTAGTTTCAACCACTTCCTCGGTGTCCACGCCCACACCTACTCCCACATTGCTCTGGAGGCTCTTAGCTCCCTCACTCGCACCCCTGCGGGTGATGGCATCACCTTTTGCCTCATGGATCACGATTGCACTATTACACATGCCATGATTCCCGATTACTTTCACTTCCCTGCCATCCCTGAGCCCAGAGCCGCCTTCTCTCCCCACTATGATGTTGACACATTTGATGCTCCAGCTTTTTGGCAGCGTATCTCAGGCCTTGATCAGTACCACCCTAGCCGGGCGAAGGCATTGTGCATCGTGCACCCATGCCTTCATTACGCTCAGAGGCACTTAGCCACCACTTCTGCAGGCCTGAGGTCGGGACTATATCCCTACCAGTGCTTACCCACCTTATGGATATGACCCGACCTCTTCGCTTTCACCCTGATGGCTCCCTTCGTCCCTTCATGCTTTTCGAGGCAGCCCACTGGTTGTGTCACCGCCTTCTCCAGACTGCCACCACCTGCTTCTTCACGGACATCTGCTACTGCGGATTCTTTAACATTTTTGACCGTATGCTCGATATCCACCTTCCAGATGACCTACACACCCCTTTGGCCCCACACGCCTGACCCTCGACGTGCTGGAGCATATGCATATCATCCGACCTTACGGGGATCGTCACTGGCTATATCTTGTAGGCACCCACCACACGCCTCATATGATGCTCCCCGCCCCTTACCTCACACACATCCTAGCTGTCCAGCTTGACTGGATGATTCCTAGCGTCGACCCACTTCCAGCCTGCCACGTACTTGAGCCCCCAGGAGATCCCATCGAGGCAGTAGCCGATGACCCGGTCCCACGCTCCCCTGAGTTCGAGTTGCATGACATTGCAGCCCTAGTAGCCGGCCTTCCAGTACCACCCTCACACCCACCACCCTCGGGAGCCATTTCTTCTACCGCCTCTGTATCCACTGTTCCACCACCATCGAGTCTTCGGGGACTGTCTCCACCTCTTGCCTCGAGACTCAGACCTTTGTATCCACCGTTTCCATGCCAGAGGGCACTGATTTCCAGTCTGCTCCTGACCTCACAGATCTCGACTTTCCAGAGCACGACCCTACCCCCACTCTTCCACCTCTCAGTGACCTCGTAGCTTCACTCCCGATCTCTTTAGATCACCACATTCCCCTCTCCTGCACCACTTTGTCATCATCAACGGCCATCTTTACTGAGAGCATGTCGACGTCTGTCCACACTTCTATGTCGATGACCGCTCTATCTTCAGCCGCTATCGAGATCCCGTCGAGCTCACCCGCTCCGACTTTCCACCCTAGGCACCGTGCATCTGTTGCACATGACCGCTTCACGAGAGTGGTGACTCGCTGGCACATTCCCCGCCCTCCACTCGACTCACGTTCCACCGAGAGTCGTCTTGCAGCGTTGGAGGAGTCGATTTCTCGCCTTCGGCGGCATTTCGACCTCTTCATACACTCGACGATGATTCACCGCGATAGAGTCGAGTCAGACCTGGCATCCATCATTGACCTTCTCAGGACACGTGGCCTTCCACCTGTGATCCTAGCTCCTGCCCCACCATCCAGGCCCGCCACTGTGACCTCCACTGCACCACTCAGTGCTCCATGTTCCCAGGCTTCTGCAGAGCCTACTCCTACCACTTTTGAGTCGGTCCTCACAGTTGATCCTATGACTGCCCTAGTGCTATATTCAGCTGAGCCTTCCACTGCCACCACTTCTCTACCCACCGACCCACCATCTGAGTTCCAGCCAGACCCTCCCACCACACTACCTGCTCCACAGCAGAGGGACCCACCGCCACCCCAGAAGGTGGTGCCTCTGCTTGATGTCGTCCCTACCTGTTTTACCTCTCTCACTTATTATTATGCCCATCTGTCTGTTCGGGGCCTTGCACTTATATAGCTTGGAGGAGGACCCCACACATGCATCATATTTCATTTAGCATCGCATCATGTCATGTTTTTCTTTCTTTTTTGCACGGTTTTTTTATTTTCCCCCACCCACATCACCCTATTTAGCATCATCTCCCACTTACCAGCGTTATCTTAGCAGAGAGGACACTGCTAGGTTTAGCTTAGGGGTGAGCGCTACAGCTTTATTTTTCATTTTTCTTTTACATTTTCTTCTCTATCTCAGTTTCATTTCATTTTTTCACCACTTTTCCACTTTCTTATCTTTTTTCTCTTTCTGCATCATATTTTCTGTTTTTTTACCATGCATGCATCTCTTTTTCTTTGTTTTCCTATTTTCTATGCATTTTTTCTCTTTTTATGCTAAAGATGTTCCGCATGATGATACCTCTCGTAGCCTTAGTAGTTATTCACGATGCTTGTTATCTGTTGACATGCTATTAGGGTAATTTCAGTTTTACTATCTATATGCGTGCACATTCTTTTGCTGATCTATCTGATTTAATGCTTGAAATGAATTGAAAATCAAATGCATGAATTAGTATCTAGTATACACTATGTTGGTAATGCACATAGGTTCACGCTGTAGAGAGATGATGCCTTCGAGGCTATTTATCTCCGTGTGATTAGCACAAACGTCTTGTTCAAATAACAGTAAGCTGTTTGGTAATAATTTATCTAAATTATATTATAATGTAGTTAACATTAGATATTAACTTAGGTAAAGTCCTGAGACTTTATGCAAGGTCAAACAGGTATCGAGATGAGTATCTCGATCATGGAGAAATGTTTGACCGTCTGTAGCATAAGTCTAAAAGGGTTCGCGGTCGTAGATGTTTCGAGACAAGGATATCGAAACATCGGATAGACCATTGTGTCTTAGTCTTTATCGTTTAGCGGTGGTGATGATCTCATGATTGTTCGACTTGGCGAAGTCGAAGACGAGACACAGGTGCTCATTAGAGAATGAGTTCACTGAACGATCCACAAGAGTTATCATATGGTTACATTGACCAATCTGTCAATGATAACTCTTAGTGATGATAGGGTAGTTGGTCTTTTGACTTGAGGTCAATTTACGAACCTGTGCGTGAACGATGGCACTTAGATCACTAACCTAGCTTCGAGGCTAGTCCTGTCAAAAGGTCTTTGATTGGGTGTCACTTGAAGCGTACGAGGAGAGTAATGACCAAGAGAGGATTTGTCTCTCCCGGTCAATGGGAGTTAGTGTCGTAGAGTTAGTTCGATCTTTAATAAAATCTCTGCGCAGAGTATGTTGGAAGAAGTCCAACATTAATTGACTAAAGATCGATAGAAACTAACCAGAGTCAAGTTATTGGGGTTGACAGTTTGACCGTACCCTAGACTTGATCTACACGACATAGTTTAGACGAAGAGACTAAAACTACAGAATTCATCACGGATACAGTCAGGGTGGTCCCGACAATACTCGTGTCGATGAGTCAACCACATAATTATGATCCTGAAGCAGGGACGGCAACCACTGCTGTGGTCACTGCCGTATAGGGCTTCGAGACCAACTTGTTGTAAGGATCAGGCTGTAGGGTCTCACACAGAGTGCGACCTTCGTCTAGTAATATGTAGAAATTAGTTAGGGAGAATAATTTGCATTTGATGCAAAGGAAGAGAAAATTACATTTTGATGCAAATGACAATTTAAGCTAAGATAGGGGACTAATTTGCATATGATGCAAAAGAGATTAAATGTATCTTAAATTGTTTAAGACCATATTTAATATAATAAATGCATGGAAAAGGTTACCTATAAGACGAGATCGTCCTGCTCTAAACACAGGTTCAAACCGCGTCAGAAACGGAGTCCAATAAGGAGTTTTAAATAGAAAGCCAAAGGGCCCAATAAGATTGAGGCCCAATGTTTTTTTAATTAAAAAAATATCTGCCTTTTTCGGCCCGGCCCATTGGACCGGGCCGAGAGCCCAAGTTGAAAGGGCGCAGGCGCCCTGTCATCTGGGCGCAAGCACCCAGACAAATTGGGCACGTGCCCACGCGCCCAATTGGGCGCGTGCTGGGCACGCGCCCAGCAGTTAGGATGCGCTCGCAGTGGCGCCCACATGGTGGGTCCCACAAGTAGCGTTTTGGAACCATAGCAGATTGTTTTTGACGGCTACTGTTTTGTGCAAAAATACAGATCTGGGCTGAACTTTGGACACTCAATTGAGGGGTCAAACGGACTCCGATTGACGAGCCGTTTTTTCCTACGCGTTTACCGTTAAACACCTTTGTATTGATAGGTTGTATCAATCATGAAGCTCAACGGTGAGGGAGTTAAAATTCACGGAAGTTTAGCCTTTGTGAAAGGCAAACTAAATTGAATCTATTAACTCCAAATTTAGTCACACATCGGATTTTGAGTAAAGGGGAGCAGTCAGCCACCTATAAAAATAGGGGTCTTCTCCCTTCCTCAAAACTCGTCCCAAGCTCCAGATCTGAGCGGCTCCCGTAAATGTTGGAGCACGCTCGGATCTAGTGTTAAATTAATATTCTCTATCTCCCTATATTTCTACCTTACTCCTGAGGGCTCTAGCAAAGCCGTGAAGGAGTTCAGATTCGGATCCGAAATCTTGACGAAGGCTTTTACTCGTGTGAAACTTTCTTCGGCGCGTGGTTGGCTCGACGACACGAGGATTGCTCGTCTCAGGACGTGGAGCGGTTCGAGGAGCGGTTCGAGGAGCGGTTCGAGGAGCGGCTCGGCATGGGACGGGGAGTGGCTCGAAAGATGGTGCGGAACATCTCGCCTGCCCCAGGGTTGAGATTCCGGGTATGTGTTTTAAGCTTTCGTTTTAATTATTCGCAGTAGTTAGATCCCTCTTGGGGTGGTCAGATCCACCCCAAGTTGGAAGAGATCCTGGCTAAGAGGGTCTGGTTCCTTAGGGTGGCATGTTAATTAGATTAACATAATTTTTCCGCTGAAATTTTTTTATGTCTATGTTTCGTCCGACTTTGGACGGGAATAGAGTTTTTGTGCCCTAAGGGTCTTAGAAAACCCTTCACACGCATCACTAGAACACTTGGAGCATCTGCTTTATATCTCATTCACTTCTGTTTGCATGCATGCTGTTATTGTGCTTATTACTGCATGTTTTTTCAGTATCCGTCTAGAGGAATGAAAATATCCATGCTATTTATGAGTTTAGTTGCAGATTATTCTATCAAACCGTTGTGCACCTCTTATAAGTGAACCGAGAGATATATTATTTTCCTTCTCCACATATCTATATATTTCTCTACATATCAGTTGGTTACACGCCACAGCTATCTTTACCGCGTCTCACTTCCCAAACCCAAAAAGAAAAAGTATAGCTTCTAATAGAAAAGAAAAAAAAAGAAAAAAAAGAAAAAAAAGTGTATATACTCATATGTGAAAAAGAAAAGAAAAATAAAGAAAATGAATAAAAATTGTTTTGTATCCTTTCAATAGAAGCTATCATATATACTGGGAAGAAGAAGAAAAATTTCATATCCTATTCCTAGATGCGACGCCTCAAGCTAAGCTTGGGGGGGGGGGGTGAACCAACTGATCACATGCGTGAGTGTGACATTAGAGTGGAGACGGTGCATAACGGGGAGATTTAATAATGCTTAAACTTTACGAAACACTTTAGTTTTTGGAGATTTTTCATGAATCAAAACGAATAACTGAATAGCATGACTTTTTCTATTCTCTATTGCATGTTGTGTGATTTCTATATGCCCCATGTGTATCTATGATTGAAAAGTGCATTGCCAACTTCTTTATGTAATGCCCTACAAGCTACTGCACAAGTACTAGAGGGGGGTGAATAGTACTTTAAAAATAACGAGGAGTATAATTCCTAATTATCGTGCAAACAACTACCAAATCAATTTGCGGAAGCTTAAATTGAATGACAACAACAAAATTAACAACGCTAACAATAGATGTTACTGGGTTCGGATCCACCCAAGTCTCCCCGACTTGTTCCCGGTGATCCTACGTCCCAACCACCCGGATCCCCTCCGGATACTTAGGTTAGAAACCCTAACCCAAGATTTCCACTATGATATCTAGTGAAAAACCTTCACAAGATCAAATCATACATGCAAATGCAATAGTGAATCCCACAACCCAGGATCACAACCTTCTCTCACAACCGAGAGAATCAATAAGCAATATAAATGAGTTTATAATGAAATAAACAATCTTACCACAAAATCCTATACCTTGAGTTTTCTTACCAAATAGGTGCAAGGAGGGATTTGAGGAGGATGAAGTCACCAAGACCTAGCACCAAAGAAATGACCAGCAATGGGTGCCTAGGAGTGATTTGGAGACTTGAATCAAGCTAGAGCTTGAAGGGCTCACCAAGAGAAAACTTCTCTCAAGATGGATTCTAGATCTAGAAAGTGAGAGAATGGATTTCTTGTGAGGAAGAGAGCTTTGGAAATGAGTGAGAATGTCTATCTCTTTCAATCTCAATGAATCTCTTAATGGCAGCTCTTTTTCTAGAGAAATGACCAAGCTTCGTATTTATAGGGTCCCATAAAAACGAGTTAGGTCAAATCCCAACGGTTAGAAATCTGAAGCAACTAGTCGGTCAAAGAACAACCACTGACCGACTAGTTCATCAACTAGTCGGTCAGTCAAACAACATGGACCGACTAAGTGAAGAACTGAGAAGTGATAGAATTTCAGACCTAGAAATCTAGTCGGTCCAAGAAGACTTTCTGACCGACTAGTTTCACAACTAGTCGGTCAGTCAGTGAACTTCGACCGACTAAGAGGCAAAAACAAATAGGCTGAATACAAATTGATTTAATCGGTCCAAGAACAAATGTTGACCGACTAGATTATCAACTAGTCGGTCACCAAACGTTCTTAGACCGACTAACGATAAACAGTAGCTTAGGAGAAATTTGGCATGTACAGTAAAGCACAACTAGTCGGTCAAAGAAGCATCACTGACCGACTAGTTCACAAACTAGTCGGTCGGTTGACCGGCGCCCCGTTTACGGTTTGGGCGCGGTGTCGTTTTACCGCAAGTGCACGGTTAGTGTAGGGTGCGGGTTTATCGAACTCAGGGAGGTGGATGGCTTGAGTGGCTACTAGCCTCGCCTAGGTCGTGTGCTAGCTACGCGGATGATGTGGGTGGAAGTGTAGAAATAAAATAAAGAAATGAAAAAGACACGAAATGAATCCCCGCCAACACGGGCTAGAGCACTCATGACACTTGGCATTTGACTAGACTGAGGGTGAGACATTGCCCCAAAAGGTGGTACCTAGCGTCCATGGCCCGATATTCCGGTCGGTGCCAAGCACGCTAGGCCTACCCGGTTCCTGACGGTGGGCACTCCCGTGTCCATTAACACCTTTCGCAACCGGGAGCATTAAGGCCACAATGATATCTCCCAACACTTCGTCCAAGCCGCTCCCGCGTGCAAGGACTCGATGTCAACGCTAGGGGCGTGAGCTGTGGCTAGGGAGTCAACCGCCAAGTTTATTCCCCCTTGGCCTGACGGTCAGAGGCGGTCTTTCTCCCGCCAATGACAATGAAACACCCCCGCGTAACCCTAATGGCCAAATAGGTCAAATGTGATTTCTAGCAATACATCGAAGCGGATCTTGACAGGACAAGCACCGGACTCCAATCCCCAACACATCTAGTGTGTTGCCATACGAATTGGACCCAGATTGCTAGAAATCCCCATTGACACATTTCATCGAACACGTGCCATGCAACCAAGTCTAATGTAAATATCCAAGCAACAATCCTACCCTAACACGTATTAGGGTTCATCAAAACTACTCAATGGTGAATAACATGTAAACAAACAACACAAAAGACATATAAATTTCACCATCAAGCAAAATAAACACAATACAAACAATGGAGAAAAAGAGAGGAAAATACTTATCTTGAGTTGAATCGTCAATCCAATACAAGACTTATTGAACAAAAGACCTAATCTAATCTAACCTAGAACTCACAAGAGAAGGGGGGCAAAAAGCCCTAAAAACTCCAGGAGCATCCCCCTCAAGTCGGCCAGCCTCGTGTATTTATAGCCCCACTTCAAAACCCTAATGGTTCGGGTCCAAACCCGCAGGAAAAACGCCACCCGATCGGTTGACAAGTCAACCGATCGGGTGATCTGTTACAAATAATAAACAGAAAACGGCGGAGTTTCACCCGGTCATATGAACCGGTCGGTTGAGTTCTTGGAGTGACCGGTTGGATCTTGGTGCCATCGGGTGAAGGGATCGGTTGGGTGCCTGTGTCTCGGCTCCTCAGCATCAGCTACAGATGAACCGATCGGGTGAGAGTCACCCGATCGGTTGGAATTTGGCTTGAAAAGACAGAGAATCAGCCCCGTTGAACCGGCCTGTGAACCGGTCGGGTGACTTCCACTTGAGCTCCAGCTGAGACCGGGTGGTGCACGCGTGCATCACCCGATCGGTTGGAGATGACCAACCGACCGGGTGAGGGGCTGAAAGATGTAATCTTCGTCGTTTGACCCCCTGGATCACGCGTGACTCCTCCCGTTGCTCCGGGGACTTGAGATATCGTCGTTAAACGTCCCCTACGCGGGCAATCTCCTGCAAACATGGAGAAACAAAGAAAAGTAAAAGAAAACGAGAAAATACGAGAAAACGAATAAAAGACGGCGGAAAATACGGAGAAACACAAAAGAAAACGTGCGTGAATATATGAAATATAAACGCACGTCAAAATTCCCCAAGCTGAACTCTTCCTCGTCCTCGAGGAAGACGAGTGAGAGTAGGAGCTCGGAGGGGAAGAATAGAGAGAAAGAGAGAAAAAGAAAACTCTATATCCTAAATCGCCCGTAAGGGACAACAAAATCAAACACGCCACACGAAGCAAGCATACGACAAAACACAACACTAAACCAAGGAATGTGAGTCCAAACAAGTGTCGTGGGCCCACGCAGTGAAGCGCGAGTGAGTGTGGTCGTGTGCTAGCAAACGGTATCACTATCTACATAGTGCAATAAAGCTCCATATACACATACCCAAAGAAAGACCCAAGTATCGATTCAATTTGAAATTGCGGTGAATATTAGCTCAAGCATGCATGAGAAGAGTATAAGAATAGAAGCGCATCATGCATCAGGGAGTCCACAGCTAGGGACTAGGAAATCACCACACTATAGCCTAGGAAATCGCTAGAAGGTCCCTATGCCAAGTGTTTTCGAAAACGATGGAGGTTGAGAAGATGTGGAGTAGAACACTCGGTGCAAATTCTCGCCTTCCCCTTATTCACGGCAAGTAGGAAAATATTCACACTGGAATTTTTTTTGGGTTTTGGGTATTTGTATTTTTTTTCCTTTTCTTTTCATTTCTCATCTTTTTGGGTTTTTTCTTTTCTTTTCTCCTTTTTTTTTGGATTTTTGGATATTGGGATATATACATGTGTACTCTCACAAGTGGGAGAACGGTACACGACGAGGGGATTTGCACCAAGTAAAACAAAAAAGAAATCGGAATCTAAACACTTGGGCAAAGGAAACTATTCTCGCTAATTAGAGCATGGGTTAAATGGGTTATCCTAGTCCTTAATTGTGGAATCCCGACACATGCGAAATGAAGTACACGATATATATATATATATATATATATATATATATATATATATATATATATATATATATATATATAGCATGCAGAAGCAGACATGGGAAATAAATACCGCATATTCAAATCGAAGCATGATAATCTAGGGGTCATTCCTGGACAGGTATATAAAGTAAAATCACAAAGTAGAAGCACACCAAACAGCTAGGCACGACGCACGACTCACAAAAAGCTAAGTGGACCCGCGATGCATGAAATGCAAGAGGACTCGATATCCTAGGGTTAGTGAATGTGATTATCGAAGCCGTGCAAGGTGTGCGTGTGATTTTCGTGGCAATTCATCATAGGGTTCATCTCTAGGAGAAATAGATAAAAAGAAGAAAAGAAAAAGAAAAAGAAAAACACGGAGAAAAACGACTCAAATAACGAAGAAAAAGAGACAAATGACGCACGAAGTGTGACTCCCCCAAGCTGAAACTTGCATTGCCCTCAATGCAATAGTAGTGAATACGGGAGGGCAATGAAAATGGGGGGGGGGGTGCACGGACACAAAAAATGAAAAACACGAAAAACACGCGAACGAAACTGGAAAATAAAGAGAAAGAAACATACAAAATAAAAGATATAAATTGCAACGAAGGACTCAAAGACACAAACACACGACAACGACACACAAAAACATGCACACAAAAGTCGATTTCCCCCAAGCTGAACATGACAATGCTAGCAAAATGATATGATCAATGTGATGCAGAAATATGCTAGGGGAAAATCGGAAAAGAAAGAAATCAGAATGCAGGAGAGACAGTTTGCTCGTTCTCCTCGGAAGAGGATGTGGGGTGAAATGATAGAAGGGCACGACATGAAGGGTTATTAAGATGCAAAAGCAAATCCTAGATACGCTCCCCTCGCTAATGAGAGGAGACGAGATTATTCAAATCTAAACTAGAAAGCGGTAAATTTTTACACTACTGGATTAGGATACACCTGAGCATAAGCGGATCCAAGATCTGAAGTGGGGCAGGTAGCTGCTCTAACTGCTCCTTCTGTGGCTCCGCCAGAAGCGATGTGCCACGTGTGCCAATGGACCCAAGCAATGCACCTCCAAGCATCCCTCGTAGGTGTCCACCTGTAACCTGCAAAGGACGAGGTGCATTAGTCCATGGCAAAAAATCTTTCCCTAAAATAAAAGTATCCCAGAGATAATTGTCAAAATAAGATGGAAAAATAGTAAAAGTGTGACGAATACTCCCCGAGAATGGGTCGCTATCCTCTGTACTAGCGACGACCAAATTCTCGCTCTCTATGAGAAGTGGCTCTCCAGGTGGTGACACACCACAACATACCTCAAGGGAAGTAGATCCTGTGTCCTGCGAGAGATATGGTATGTCAAAAATATATGAGTCTAAAGAAATAGGACGCGAAAAGCGAGACTCAAATGTGGAGTGAGAGTGAGTATGAAAATCTCCCTGAATAGGGGCAATATGCTCAAGTAGATGCTCAGCCGCAGAAGAAGTGGAGCGTGACGGTAGAGGTAGATGTGGCTCGGGATCCATGAAGTGGATGATCGTATCCAAGCCCTCATACACATCCTCCTCGATGATATGCTCATACTCCTCCATCTGCCCGATGTCCTGAATGACATCCTCATGGTTGACCACCGACCAAGGAGGAAGCTGTGACAGAGATGGCTGTGGAGGTGGATGTGGAGCGGACCCCTCGTATGTGGTCGTGGTGTCCTCGTCCTCACGCACATCCTCCTCGCCGGTATACATAATCTCTGTAAACTCCTCAGTGCTCTCATAGGACTCATGTGGGGTATCCAAATCAAGACAAGAAATCTCTCCCACATATCCTAGATAAATCTCCCCATCCTCACTATCATCATCAAAAAATGCTTTGTCATCCAAGTGGTAGTGATGGAAAAATGGGGTATCGGCTTGAGATGTGTCTATGGTGGCCGAAGGCATGGTGGTCTTAACCATGAAAGTGGGTATATCCTCTCCTTCATCCCCTCTCCTCGGTGTCGGCTCGGTGATTGGTACCATTAAGTTTTGTAATATTTGGCCTTGGTTAAACATGGCACTTTCAAGGAGAGACACGAGGCTTGATTCTTCTTGTGTTTATGGAGGGGTATAAGGTTGAGGAAATGGATGGGAGGTGTTTGGGCTAAGGTTGTGGGAAAATGTTTGGCCTTGGAGTGGGGGGAGGCTCTCAAGCGTAAATGGGCAATCATAATACACGTGCCCCGCCATCCCACAAGTCTCACAAATCACAACTGGATAAGGATCGTATCCTCCCATCTGAGCATCGAAATTTGATCTCCACATGGTAATATCAAAGATACCTAAACAACAAAAATAAGAAAACTAGAGAGGAGCGTCAATCGTACAAGAGAATAACAAAAAGATAATATAATGGTGGGGGAAAAATTTCTTGGTTATTGAATATTTTTAAAAATAAAAAATAAAATAAAATAAAATAAAAAAAACAAAAAGAAATTTTTTTGTGTTTTTATGCGTAGTCTAACGAACCCAAGCTAAGCTAATATCAAACCGAACGCCTCCCCGGCAACGGCGCCAAAAACTTGACCGGCGCCCCGTTTACGGTTTGGGCGCGGTGTCGTTTTACCGCAAGTGCACGGTTAGTGTAGGGTGCGGGTTTATCGAACTCAGGGAGGTGGATGGCTTGAGTGGCTACTAGCCTCGCCTAGGTCGTGTGCTAGCTACACGGATGATGTGGGTGGAAGTGTAGAAATAAAAGAAAGAAATGAAAAAGACACGAAATGAATTCCCGCAAACACGGGCTAGAGCACTCATGACACTTGGCATTTGACTTGACTGAGGGTGAGACATTGCCCCAAAAGGTGTTACCTAGCGTCCATGGCCCGATATTCCGGTCGGTGCCAAGCACGCTAGGCCTACCCGGTTCCGGACGGTGGGCACTCCCGTGTCCATTAACACCTTCCGCAACCGGGAGCATTAAGGCCACAATGATATCTCCCAACACTTCGTCCAAGCCGCTCCCGCGCGCAAGGACTCGATGTCAACGCTAGGGGCGTGAGCTGTGGCTAGGGAGTCAACCGCCAAGTTTATTCCCCCTTGGCCCGACGGTCAGAGGCGGTCTTTCTCCCGCCAATGACAATGAAACACCCCCGCGTAACCCTAATGGCCAAATAGGTCAAATGTGATTTCTAGCAATACATCGAAGCAGATCTTGACAGGACAAGAACCGGACCCCAATCCCCAACACATCTAGTGTGTTGCCATACGAATTGGACCCAGATTGCTAGAAATCCCCATTGACACATTTCATCAAACACGTGCCATGCAACCAAGTCTAATGTAAATATCCAAGCAACAATCCTACCCTAACACGTATTAGGGTTCATCAAAACTACTCAATGGTGAATAACATGTAAACAAACAACACAAAAGACATATAAACTTTCACCATCAAGCAAAATAAACACAATACAAACAATGGAGAAAAAGAGAGGAAAATACTTATCTTGAGTTGAATCGTCAATCCAATACAAGACTTATTGAACAAAAGACCTAATCTAATCTAACCTAGAACTCACAAGAGAAGGGGGGCAAAAAGCCCTAAAAACTCCAGGAGCATCCCCCTCAAGTCGGCCAGCCTCGTGTATTTATAGCCCCACTTCGAAACCCTAATGGTTCGGGTCCAAACCCGCACGAAAAACGCCACCCGATCGGTTGACAAGTCAACCGATCGGGTGATCTGTTACAAATAATAAACAGAAAACGGCGGAGTTTCACCCGGTCATATGAACCGGTCGGTTGAGTTCTTGGAGTGACCGGTTGGATCTTGGTGCCATCGGGTGAAGGGATCGGTTGGGTGTCCGTGTCTCGGCTCCTCAGCATCAGCTACAGATGAACCGATCGGGTGAGAGTCACCCGATCGGTAGGAATTTGGCTTGAAAAGACAGAGAATCAGCCCCGTTGAACCAGCCTGTGAACCAGTTGGGTGACTTCCACTTGAGCTCCAGCTGAGACCGGGTGGTGCACGCGTGCATCACCCGATCGGTTGGAGATGACCAACCGACTGGGTGAGGGGCTGAAAGATGTAATCTTCGTCGTTTGACCCCCTGGATCACGCGTGACTCCTCCTGTTGCTCCGGGGACTTGAGATATCATCGTTAAACGTCCCCTACGCGGGCAATCTCCTGCAAACATGGAGAAACAAAGAAAAGTAAAAGAAAACGAGAAAATACGAGAAAACGAATAAAAGACGGCGGAAAATACGGAGAAACACAAAATAAAACGTGCGTGAATATATGAAATATAAACGCACGTCATCGGTGAGTCAACGTAGACCGACTAACTGTAAACAGTACTGAACAAGAAAAGATTATCTCATACTAGTCGGTCCAAGAAGCTTTGCTGACCGACTAGATCACCATCTAGTCGGTCAGTACTTCTTCTTGTACCAACTAACATGCACAAACAAGTCTGAATTGAAGCGCGATGCTTCGAGGAAGTTAGAATGGAATTGTACTAAGATCCTAGAGCTACGATATGAGCGTTATGAAGATAGAATCGTAAGATATACTCAAGGTTTAACATTCTATAGATCGAAGCTAAAAGACTATAAATAAAATCTTAAAGAACGGTCTTCGAGAGCTTCGATCAATTCTTCACGACTTCCAAAACGATCCAAAAGCTTCAACGAAGCTTTAGGCAATGAATACGAGATTTGAGAAGTCTTGAGATGTCGCTTTGATTGTTCTCGTGAATTTGGCGACGATCTCCAATACTGCGCTCACGAATTGTTAGTTCATGAATTATTTATGTTTGCTCATCATCCAAAACCAAATCCGGGGAGTCCAATATTCAACATTCTCCCCCTTTTTGGTGATGACAAACCAACATAAATAATAATCAAAAATAATGATTCAAATGTAAAATACTTACTCCCCCTGCATTGATGACACGTTAATTCCAAAATGAATATATATAAATTGCATCAATCAGACGAGTAAGAGATACAACGAGAATTGATTTTTGAAATATCGGATTTTGAAAATCCTTATATATATCTTAACTCCCCCTGAATCTAACACATCAAATTAGATTCTTGGAAAATGAGTTAAATTTTCATTTGCCCTATTTATTATCATTATCTTTCCCCCTTTGGCATTATCCCAAAAATGGGGGGCATACAACGAAAACAACGAGGAAAAGGAAAATCCAACATCGGGAGTCTTAGATTTTGACGATGGACCTAATTGACACCAAGGGAAAAGTGATGAAATCAAATCAAGGTGTGTCAAAATGTCCATTATCAACAAAAAAATGGAAAACTAAAATCATCAAAAATACCAAATATTAATTCATTTATTGAATAAAGGAACATACTCTCCAATATTCAATATGCTTGGTTAAATTTGTGCATAGAAAACAATTCTATACGATCATAGAAATATAATCTATTTAACCAAGTTTTTAAGCGACGAGCGACGATTTCACATATCATAGACATTGAATGAATATTAAATGTGCACGACGAAGTAAAACAAAAAGAGCATCGAAGTATATATATATATATGAATACCATGAGTACATCCAAAAATCACATCGATTACATCATATCAAGTGCAACATCTACATCAACATTAAAAAAGTACAACATAATCATCAGGTCATCATCATCATACATCCAACAAAAAGTACATCACATACACCGACATCCAGAAAATCAAAATACATCAAATCACCATCCAAACTCCATCCCATCCTAACCTAAAACAATCTCAAAAAGGTGTATCATCCAAAGAGCAGTGGAGAGTCCTCGAAACAGACGATCACGAGGAAGAGGCAGGATCAGCAGTCTCCATGGGTCCAGTCGAGGGAGTGGACTCAGGCTCTGCTGGGAGGAGAGGCGTGTCAACAGACGGGATCGTCAGGGCAGGAGTGGAAACATCGACGACAGGCTCATCGGCTGGGGTATCAACAGGAACATCAGCATGCAGATCAGGAGCAGGGTCGTCAGAGGGAGCAGCAACAGCATCAGAAGTCTGATCCACTGGTGTAGAAGTCACTGGAGCACCGGAAGAGGTGCCAGCTCCAGGAGCAGATGTGGTAGCAGCATCAGCAGCAGTGGCCTCATCGCCACGAGCTAAGGAGGTGACAAGCTCATCGATATCCTCATCATCCATCTCCTCATCCTCAGAAACAGGAGGAGGAAGCTGGACGCCCATCAAACTAGCCATACGGCAAACTACCTCCTCGGTACGAGCCAAACGAGACTCGTGACGACGAAGTAGCCGGACGACATCATCAAGTGTGGTGGTAGGACGAGGAGCAGCAGCTGCAGAAGGAGTAGTGCCCTGAGACGCAGAAGGAGTCGTCCGCTGCACGTGACTGAGTGCCGCAAGAGATTTCTTTACGGCCGTCGCGTTCAGTGGAGGACCAAGAGGACGCTCATCGTCAGGAGGCAGAGGGACACGGAAATGACGGAAAACCAAGGTCAACAGACATGGGTACGGGATATGCGCAGATTTAGTGGTCTTGCGAATACACTCGAAAGAGTCCATCTTATCGAGTATAATGCGAGCCCAATTAATCTCGCTACCCAAGAAAAGAGCGTATATCAATTTCAGAAACGGCTGAGACGGAAGTGAAGAAGATCCATACTTGGGCAGAAGACAGGATTTCAAGATCAGGTTAATCACCCAAGCATTCGGCTTGAATGATTTGGAAGGGACGCCTATGAATGCGGGGGGGGGGGGGATAACCTGGAAGATTTCAGCTAGGGTAGGCTGATCGAGGGTGGAGATATCGTCAACAGAAATGTCAGACGGGAGGAGGCCACACGATGAACAACCTATCAACTCCCCCAAGATCTCTGCCGTGAGGACTATAGGAGTCCCCAAAACAGAAGTCTCGATGGAGTGAGTCTCATCGTACTGACCCCGGACACGATTGGCATAGAAGAGCTTGACCAGGCGAGGATAGGGTCTAGGGTTCGCCTTAGGGTCGTAGCGAAGGTAGTCCAAAAGGCCACTATACGATAACAGATCCGCAAGGCCAAGAAAATCAGAAAACTGAACGTAATGTTCCAACAGCAGTGGGCAGTGCTCTATACGGTTGTAAGCCGCGAGACACTGAGGGTCGTCGCGACACAACGATATGTCTACACCGCTTACTGGCATCGGGCCTTTACCCTTAGCCTTACGGGTCTTAGGAGGAGGTGGAGGAGGGGGTGGAGTGGGTGCCTTCTCGGGATGCTCAGGAGTGTATTCTTCCTCGGAATCATCCTCGGAGTCACTATCTGAGCGCTCACCGGGAGGGGTAGGAGCACGGAACTTTTTGGGTTTGGGTTTGGGCTTGGACGTCCTCTTCCTCTTCAACGGAGTTGAAGACGAAGAGGGGGGTCGAGTGGTCTTGGCCCTACGCTTAGGAGGGGTCGAAGCGGTCGCGGCTTCTACGGACATGGGGTATGCCCCAGAAGAGGTAATCGGGATTCTTGTTCGTGCCATGATCGCGGCACAACGAGTTCAATCAAGCGACGTGAGAAGATCAAGCAATCCTAAGCTTAAACCCTAGAACTTAAAACAACCTAAGCTCAAAGCCCTAAGAGTAATATCGAAACCCTAGAGGAAGATTCAAGCCCTAGGAGAAACCCTAGAGATGAAAAACGAGATCTTGGAAGGAGGGAGATACCTAGGGGAGAGGTCGACGGCGACTGGCGGCGGAGTTGGCCGGAAAAGTGGCCGGAGAACGACGGAAGTCGAAAGGGCACGAGCGGGTTTTGAGGGTTTTTCGAGCAGGAGAGCAAAAACAACCGACTAGAATGCAAAACGATCGGATAGATTTGGTATAAGTCGGTCGGGAATGCGAAAAGACGCGATTGCCCTAGAGCATTTAGTCGGTCACAGTTCAAGCACTGACCGACTAGATTACGATCTAGTCGGTCGGTCAATGAGCTTAAACCGACTAAGTCGAAACAGAGGCAAACAGAAAATTCTAGGGCTAGAGTTAGTCGGTCACAGTAGAATCACTGACCGACTAGTTTTCAATCTAGTCGGTCGGTAAAAGAACTGTGACCAACTAAAAGAAGTCAATGACAAGGGAAAGTTCACAGCTTGAACTAGTCGGTCTGAGTTCACTAGCTGACCGACTAGATGTTCATCTAGTCGGTTGGCTGATGAACTGAAACCGACTAGAAGAGTCCAAAAGTTGATAAATGAGTTCTCTCCATAAAACACTTGGACGAAACATCGTAACTCTCTCAGAAGTCATCTAAACTACCCCATAAAACATCAAAATCTCAACGACGACATTCAAATAAGAATTCGAACAAAAATTCAAACATATAACATAAAATCCCCAAAAATTCAATAAATCTAGCATGAACGAAATATCGCGAAATATAATAGCATGCCAGATAATTGAATGAAACATGAATCCTATATCTCGGATTCACCCATAATCCCCAATTCTCGACGCAACCGCACAAAGGAGTCCTCCTTTAGGGGTTTTGTGAAAATATCGGCGATTTGCTTTTGGGTTTCAACGTACACTAAAATGATGTCCTTTTTAGCAACATGATCATCTAAAAAATGGTGTCGGACATCTATGTGTTTAGATCGGGAATGGTGCACCGGATTCTTTGAAAGACAAATAGCACTTTGGTTATCCACCATGATAGGGCTAGTATCACAATGAATACCAAAATCCTTCAGTGTGTGTCTCATCCAAAGAACCTGGGCACAAGCGACACCGGCGGCAATGTATTCCGCCTCGGTGGTTGAAAGTGATGCCGAATTTTGCTTCTTGGAAAACCAAGAGACAAGAGAATTTCCTAGAAAATGGCAAGTGCCACTAGTACTCTTCCTGTCAGATTTGCATCCCGTATAATCAGCGTCACTATATGAGACTAACTCATATGTGCTAGACTTTGGATAAAGTAATCCAAAATCTAAAGTGTAACTTAGATAGCGAAAAATACGTTTAACCGCTACTAAGTGAGAATCCTTAGGTTGAGACTGATAACGAGCACAAATACAAACGGCAAACATAATATCGGGCCTACTTGCGGTAAGATAAAGTAAACTACCTATCATACCTCGATATAGACGAATGTCTACATCCTTTCCGCCCGTATCTTTATCAAGATGCGTTGTTGTGCTCATAGGAGTCTTTTTCCCGGAGGCATTCTCCATTCCAAATCGCTTTAGCAACTCCACCGTGTATTTCGTTTGGTGGATGAAGATTGCATCGTTCAATTGGCGAATTTGGAGACCTAAGAAATATTTGAGTTCGCCCATGTGGCTCATCTCAAATTGTTCCTTCATAACATTAGAAAACTCTTCGCAAAGAGTGAAGTTAGTAGCACCGAAAATGATATCATCAACATAAATTTGAACTAATAAAATATCATTATTCGCATGCTTAACAAAAAGTGTAGAATCGGCTTCTCCCATTTTAAAATTCAAATCCAAAAGAAAATTCTTTAGGCGATCATACCAAGCTCGAGGAGCTTGTCTCAAACCATAAAGAGCTTTCTTTAGTTTAAAAACATGATTTGGAAATTTTTCATTTATGAAGCCCGGAGGTTGAGAAACGTAAACTTCCTCAACGACATCTCCGTTTAAAAATGCACTTTTAACATCCATTTGAAATAATTTAAAATTTTTATGGCATGCAAAAGACAATAATAGTCTAATTGATTCTAATCTAGCTACCGGAGCGAAGGATTCTTCGAAATCAATACCTTCCTCTTGTCGATAGCCTTGAGCTACTAACCGAGCTTTGTTCCGAACGACGACTTGGTTTTCGTCGGTTTTGTTCTTGAAGATCCACTTTGTCCCTATGACGGTGTGGTTCTTCGATGGCAAAGGAACAAGCTCCCATACCTCATTCCTCTCGAATTGAATGAGTTCCTCCTCCATGGCAAGGATCCAAGCACTATCTTCACACGCTTCAACTATATTCTTTGGCTCTATCGATGAGGCAAAGGCACAATTGGTGAAGTGGTGGACTTGTGATATCGTCTTGACTCTATCTTGAATATTGCCGATGACTTGCTCATGGGGATGGTCGCGAACGGTATGATGCCGCTTGGGAATACCTTGATCACTAGGTACATTCTCAACAACTTCATTAGTCGGGTTAGTATCAATAGAATCAATTGAATCAATAGACTTAGAATTTTCAAACGAATCACATAAAACATCCATAGAATCATCATCATTTGAAGTTCTAGAAGTAATAAAATTCTCATTAAAAGAGACATGTAGTGATTCCTCGATCGTAGAGGATCTTTTGTTGTATATCCGGTAGGCTTTGCTACGTGAGGAATACCCAACAAATATCCCCTCATCCGATCTCGGATCAAACTTGTCCAAATTATCATATGTGTTTTAATAAAACATTTTGAGCCGAAAACACGAAAATGTTTAACTTGAGGAAATCTATCAAACAACAATTCATAGCAAGTTTGTTTGGTGCCGGGCCTCAAAAGTATTCTATTAAACACATAACAAGCGGTGTGTACCGCTTCCGCCCAAAATTGATAACCAAGTTGACTATCTTCGAGCATAGTGCGAGCACACTCCACAAGCGTTCTATTCTTCCTCTCAACAACACCATTTTGAGGAGGTGCGCGAGGGAAAGAAAACGTGTGAGTAATTCCAAGATCATCACAAAAATTTGAGAAAGACTCATTCTCAAATTCACCCCCATGATCACTACGAATAGTGACAATGGTGGTTCCGATGAGATTTTGTACTTTCTTCACAAATATTGTGAAGTTTTCAAAAGCTTCATTTTTATTACATAAGAAAAATACCCATGTAAATCTAGAATAATCATCGACGATGACAAGTCCATATCTTGCATTTCCTAAGGAAGCAACTCTAGTTGGCCCAAATAAATCTAGATGTAATAGTTCTAGTGGCCGTTTAGTAGAAATGCTTTTCTTAGGTTTAAATGAAGATTTAGGAAGCTTGCCACGTTGACAAGAATCACAAAAACTTTTCTTTTCAAAAACGAGCTTCGGAAAACCTTTAATGGAATTTAATTTTGAAAGCTTATAAAGTGTTCCAAAGTTCACATGTCCAAAGCGTCGATGCCATAAGTGTTGTTCACTTGTGTTGGCAACGAGACATTGTTCATATGACTTTTAATAAATTTGCTCAAGATACCAAAAAGGATCCAAAATATAAATATCTTTATGGCGTGTGCCGGAAAATAATAAATTATTATTATCATTCAAAATATGACACAATCCTTTCGCAAAGCTAACTTTGTAACCTTTGTCACAAAGTTGGCTTATTGAAATAATATTATGATTTAAACCATTAACTAGATAAACATCACTAATTAAGGGTTTAGTCGGGTTACCCACTTTACCAACACCGACGATGGTTCCGCTCTCGTTGTCTCCAAAGACTACCCGGTTCCCATTAGCAATGGGCACCACTCCGGAAAGCAATTGAGCATCGCCCGTCATGTGTTTTGAACACCCGCTATCGAGTATCCAATTCCCTTTGGAGCTAAATTTAAATTTGTTGCTCCTTTTCTTTTTCTTTTCCTTGAGTACCTAAAGATAGAAAATTTCATATCATGGTACCCAAGGTCATTGGGTCCTCAAAGGTTAGAACTTTGGAAGCCAAGTCCAATTGGACTTAGACTTCCCCATATAATTTCTACTATGCATAACATCCGAAAAATAAGCATTCATGTAAACTTGTTTTTCATCCATGCTTGTGTCCTTTGGGCTCCAAATAGTGAAAATCTTGGGAGCCCTCATCCTATTGGGTGCATGCATGCGACGTTGATTTCTACGTGATGCATGTTGTGGATAGGCATAAGGAACATGATGGAATGGTGCATGCGGATAGTTATTCATATGATGATGTGGGTGAACATATGCATGTGGAGGAACACGTGCGTGAGGGTGTCTCACATGGTGTGCACGTGCCCGTGAACGTGTAGCATAAAAATCATCATATGTGTGAGCCGGTGGAGTAGGACATGTGTTCCTACGTGGCATGGTATTAGTGTACATATAAGCATGCCCCTTCTTTGGAGGTCCACCCAAAGTGGGTTTCTTTCCAAAAGAGGGTGTGGACGAGGTGGAAGCACCATTGGTAGAAGAACTACCAATAGAGTGTTTGCTACCACTCGTTGAGGCATCGGAAGTTGGCCTAACAAAAGTAGTGACCGACTTGGATGACTTTCCCAAAGTATACCCCAAACCAACATGGTGTTTGGCCGGGAGTAAGACACTTAGGATATTATCCAAATGGCCCTTACCCTTATTGAATTCATTGATTCGGCCTAATGTGTTCTCATATTTCTCGGTGAGAGAACGCAAAGAAGTATCCAAAGTGGATACTTGCGATGTGAGCACATAAACACGAGATTTAAGACTTTCATTCTCAATACTCAAAGTCGAGTTTTGAGAAGTCAAATCCTCTATCTTATGTTCTTCCGGATCCTCAATGCTAACATGTTCAAGTTTAGATTTGAGATTAACAATCTCATTTCTTAACTCTTCAACAACGGTGTCGTTGTTGGTGATGATAGTCTTAGGCGAGGTTTGAATGCTAGCTAGGTCATCTTTTACTTTAGTATATCTATTTACTAATTTAGTGTATTTAGACCATAATTGAGAGTTGGCATTCCTAAGATCATCCATGGTTACCTCATCGCCTTCGTTGTCGCTATCATCGGAGGAGGAAGATCCTTGATCATGCTCCTCTCTTGCCATGAAGCACATGTGCGCTTGCTCCACTTTCTCATCGTCCGACTCTCCGCTTGAGGAATCCTCGGAGTCGGTGAATGTTGCTCCGACAAGTCCATTTTTGTACCCCTTTTTGTACTTCTTGGACTTGTCGAACTTCGGCGCCTTCCACTTCTCCTTTTGCTTGTTTTGAGGACAATCCGCTTTGATGTGTCCTGGCTTATTGCATTTAAAGCACAAAGGTGGAGAGGCGTTAGTAGAAGTAAATTTAGATTTTTGTTTGAAGTTACCCTTTCGGAAGAAGCGATTGAACTTCTTTGCCATGAGTGCAATGGATTCCATGTCCATTTCTTCTTCCGAGTCCTCATCATCGGTAGAGGTGGATGAAGCCGCCTTGAATGCAATCGCCTTTTTCTTAGGCACGTCTTGGTTCAAATAGGACTTCATCTTTTCTTGTAACTTCACCTTGCTATCTTTGCGTACCTCGTATGACATCAAAGTACCCATCAATTGAACTACGGTATACTTATTCATGTCATTACCTTCCTCGATGGCGAAGGTACGTTTCTCCCAAGAAGAAGGAAGTCCTTCGATAAGCTTCGAACACTTCTCCTTTTGGGTGTAAGTTTTGCCGAGAGCTTCCAACTCGTTCATTATGTCGACGAAGCGAGCATAATACTCCTTCATCTTTTCTCCCTGTTCCATATGAAACAATTCGTAATCTCTATTGACTACCACGAGTTTAGAATCTCTTACCCGACTCGTTCCTTCATGCAAAATGAGGAGCGAATTCCAAATTTGATATGCACTCTTACATGTGCATATCTTATTAAAATCTTCGGGTTCCAATGCACATTGTAAAGCATTCATAGCTTTGGCATTTGCAATCTCCGCGGCGACCTCCGCGGTAGTCCACTTGTCGAAATCTTCTTCGGTAGGCACATTGTATTCCGACATGGTAATTCTCCACAAGGAGGTGCTCCGGAGGAACGTTTCCATCCGGCATTTCCAATATCCATAATTGACGACGTTGAAGAATGGAGGCCTAGTTGAGGAATGTCCTTCCATGACCGAAGACGCTCCTTCACGGTTCCTGAAGGATCCATAATCCGCAGGTGGACGAACGGTCTTGTTGTCGTTGGCAGACATAGCTAAGTATCTGGCTCTGATACCAAATGTAATGCCCTACAAGCTACTGCACAAGTACTAGAGGGGGGATGAATAGTACTTTAAAAATAACGAGGAGTATAATTCCTAATTATCGTGCAAACAACTACCAAATCAATTTGCGGAAGCTTAAATTGAATGACTACAACAAAATTAACAACGCTAACAATAGATGTTACTGGGTTCGGATCCACCCAAGTCTCCCCGACTTGTTCCCGGTGATCCTACGTCCCAACCACCCGGATCCCCTCCGGATACTTAGGTTAGAAACCCTAACCCAAGATTTCCACTATGATATCTAGTGAAAAACCTTCACAAGATCAAATCATACATGCAAATGCAATAGTGAATCCCACAACCCGGGATCACAACCTTCTCTCACAACCGAGAGAATCAATAAGCAATATAAATGAGTTTATAATGAAATAAACAATCTTACCACAAAATCCTATACCTTGAGTTTTCTTACCAAATAGGTGCAAGGAGGGATTTGAGGAAGATGAAGTCACCAAGACCTAGCACCAAAGAAATGACCAGCAATGGGTGCCTAGGAGTGATTTGGAGACTTGAATCAAGCTAGAGCTTGAAGGGCTCACCAAGAGCAAACTTCTCTCAAGATGGATTCTAGATCTAGAAAGTGAGAGAATGGATTTCTTGTGAGGAAGAGAGCTTTGGAAATGAGTGAGAATGTCTATCTCTTTCAATCTCAATGAATCTCTTAATGGCAGCTCTTTTTCTAGAGAAATGACCAAGCTTCGTATTTATAGGGTCCCATAAAAACGAGTTAGGTCAAATCCCAACGATTAGAAATCTGAAGCAACTAGTCGGTCAAAGAACAACCACTGACCGACTAGTTCATCAACTAGTCGGTCAGTCGAACAACATGGACCGACTAAGTGAAGAACTGAGAAGTGATAGAATTTCAGACCTAGAAATCTAGTCGGTCCAAGAAGACTTTCTGACCGACTACTTTCACAACTAGTCGGTCAGTCAGTGAACTTCGACCGACTAAGAGGCAAAAAAAATAGGCTGAATACAAATTGATTTAGTCGGTCCAAGAACAAATGTTGACCGACTAGATTATCAACTAGTCGGTCACCAATTGTTCTTAGACCGACTAACGATAAACAGTAGCTTAGGAGAAATTTGGCATGTACAGTAAAGCACAACTAGTTGGTCAAAGAAGCATCACTGACCGACTAGTTCACAAACTAGTCGGTTGGTGAGTCAACGTAGACCGACTAACTGTAAACAGTACTGAACAAGAAAAGATTATCTCATACTAGTCGATCCAAGAAGCTTTGCTGACCGACTAGATCACCATCTAGTCGGTCAGTACTTCTTCTTGTACCAACTAACATGCACAAACAAGTCCGAATTGAAGCGCGATGCTTCGAGGAAGTTAGAATGGAATTGTACTAAGATCCTAGAGCTACGATATGAGCGTTATGAAGATAGAATCGTAAGATATACTCAAGGCTTAACATTCTATAGATCGAAGCTAAAAGACTATAAATAAAATCTTAAAGAACGGTCTTCGAGAGCTTCGATCAATTCTTCATGACTTCCAAAACGGTCCAAAAGCTTCAACGAAGCTTTAGGCAATGAATACGAGATTTGAGAAGTCTTGAGATGTCGCTTTGATTGTTCTCGTGAATTTGGCGACGATCTCTAAAACTGCGCTCACGAATTGTTAGTTCATGAATTATTTATGTTTGCTCATCATCCAAAACCAAATCCGGGGAGTCCAATATTCAACACTTTATACTAGACTCTATGGAGTGCATGAGATTGATATGAGTTGATGGCGTTATTTCAGTAGATCCCTGTCTTTTCTCTGTATTGCATGCTAGACATATGATTTGTAAAACATGAAATTACTAATAGCATGTGCTTTTACTATTCAGAGCATTAAGATATACTACTTAGGCCCGATATCTGACTGAACGTCCTTAGCACCCTCCATCCACTTCCATTCTCCCCTCTTCCTATTTTTATTTCTTATTTTCTTTTATTTTCCTCCCGGCGTACCTAGTATTTGTCTTCCTCGAGGACAAGTAAGAGGTAAGCTTGGGGGATTTTGATGTGTCTATATTTTCTAATTTTTTCATATCATCATGGCATTGCATTCCATACCATTTTCACATCCAAATCCCATATTTTCCTACGATATCGCATTTCTGACGTTATATTCGAGTTTCGTAGTGTTTTATGAGTTTTCAGGGATTTTGGAGCGATTTGGGACCCGACATGGGTGTGGACACATCTGACACGCCCGTGAGCTCGTTGGTGAAGCTCTACAGGAGTTTGCCATGTTTTGGGAGCCATGGGAGGAGTGGAGGAGAGAGCAGGAGGGAGAGAGGAGCTTCAGCAGCCTCAGGAGATAGTTTCCCAGGCTGCTCGGTCGAGCAGTACAGATGCTCGGACCGAGCAGATGCAAATGAGAAGAGGAAGCAGATATAGGGATCACTAGCACCGAGCAATCGCAGTGCTCAGTCTAGCAGCTATTCATTCCGAAGCACGATCAATCCAGTGCACGACCCGAGCAACTTCTCAGCGATCAAGTCAGCCTTTGCTCGGACCGAGCTGAGCTGACTCGGCCCGTGCAGGCAGAGCAATGATTTTGAAGAATTTCGATTCACTATCAAGCTCGGTTGAGCAGTACATCTGCTCGGTCCGAGCAACTAACCGAGCAACGCACTGCTCGACCGAACATCATACTCGGTCGACAATGCTGAGGCTATTTTTGGAAACATTTTTTGGGAGCGGCTTTTGCGCGATCTGAGAAGTGTGAAGGCTGGGAGCTGGATGTCGATTCGGGGGTTCATTTTCTAGTTTTTTTGAATACTTTTTGAGAGCGGAGCTGAGAGAGAATATAGTTAGGTTTTAGATTAAATTTCTGAATACTATTTGGATCGAAATTGTTAGATTATTATTTTGGTGCTATATCGTTCTTGCGTTTGGGAATCTGGAATTTTCTTTGGATCTATAAATCGTAATTTTATTTATCTCTCGCTGTAAGTCTTTTATTTCTATTCCATCAATTTGTTATGATGTCTTCGTCTCTAAAAGTTGCGTTTTTATTCGTGGATATTGCCATGAGTGAGTAGATCTCTCTAGGGTTGACGGGTTAGCCCTAAGACCCTGGGGGAGACGTAGATCTGAATCCTAGATTGAATTAGGGATTTAGGGGAGTATTTCGGTCGATCCTACCGAATCCCTAGATAACCTGTACTGAGATCATGCCCACGGTCTGTGGAATTGATGCGCTTAAGAGGTATCTTTGGGATTCGAATAGGGAAATCGATGGATCCAACCAAGGCACGTGACCATATCCGGCTCGTGCCTTGAGGGGATCCATCGACAAACTATACCGATATGTTGACGGCTACCGCCATTGCGTCAACGAGAGCTACCAAAATACCTCATAATTCTAACCCACGAGAGTGGTACGAATTGGGAGATTAATCCCCTAACCCTAATGCAACGCGAGGATTCTATTCGAACGTCGATCCTCGATAATCTTAGCAGTGATCCCTACTGCCCTGGCCCTTTTTATTAGTAAAACAACAACAACACCCCAATCAACTCTCTCAACCCAATAGCTATCTCATTTCAAGATTTAGAAGTAAACTGAGAACTCATATACACTATCACCGTCCCTGTGGGATTCGATATCATTTATACTACAACTTGACACCGTCCGTTTGCGGATCGAGCCCGGAATGAAACCTAGGGGCCACACCACGCCTGGTGATCGTGACACCGTTAGGTGGAATCTAGGTGTAGGTTTCAGGTGCGTCATTAACCGCTCCCCTTAAAATGCGCCCCCTTAATCACCATTAAGGGGCCCCATTACACCTACCTTCATGACCCATGAAGGTGCCATCAAAGTGGCGGATCGTGGGGATGAGATGGGAGGACGTCGAGGAGACGTGGCTGGGGAAGACTCATATAAAGTGACTCGAGGAACAACATGCAAAAGGATCACTTCCTGGAAACCAAAACACTGAGGTATTCCTCTTACTCGAACTTGTCTTCCATCTTATAATTCTCCTCCACAGCTCGGTCCGAGGACTCGCGTATCGGCCTCCCTGTGAGCCATACCGATCCTACCGAGCATCCTTCAGATCAGTTCTGACTTAGGCATCAGAGGGGACTTGGTCGGAACCAAGGTCCAACCCCCCTGACGAGCTTTCTCATCCATTCAGGTCAAGTAGATCCAGCTACGCCGAGGATACCCTTCGTCGCCCAACCGGTCAGGAGTCAAATATGCTTGCCCCGAGCTCGTTCATCTCCACCCCCTATGGAGGCCGTCGCCTTGCTGAAGATCCCATTCGACATGCCGACGCTCGGACCTGCACGCTCTTCACCGAAGCCGAACGAGTTGTGCCTATCCCCTGGAGGCCGCGTGCACCCCGCGTGATCGCGTTGACCTCCGGCCTACTAGTCAACCAATCCGTGGCGAGAAAACACTCTGAAACATCTGGCATCGTTTGTGGGAACGAAGAAGCACCCACGTCAAACAATCACACTTGAGATGACGTGACCACATGCCTCCAGATGCAGGAGTACGTCAGCGGCAACTTCAGCAGCGGGGCCAACCCACGATCATTTGGGCAAAACCGCGACTACCCAGTGCCTGCCCCGAGCCAAGGGGCCAGGCACCGCAGGCCGAACCAATGGAGATAGATCGCGAAGGAGCCAAGTGTTAGATCTGGGTCTAAGCCTAGAGGGGAGGGGGTGAATAGGCTTATAAAACTTCTCGCGCAATCCATGAGAAATCACATGCAGTTATGGCACAATCAATCAGACGTAGAGTATAATAAAGCAGTCACAGCATGCACATGCGATATACCCTGGTTCGGTCGCACCCACGACCGACATCCAGCCCCAAAAGCAATACTAGATTATTAAAGTTAACTGGTACAACCTGTAGCTAAATCACCAACTCTACACTCACCTGGCTCTCAGTACCTGCACTCACTAAAGTGCCCAAACAATAACAATCCTAGTAAAGCTCTCTCTTGGCTAGTCCCAACTAGCCAAGTCCCCAGAAAGATAGTAAACTAGTTTTACAAAGATCACAACGCCACAATCACAAATAAAATAAAGTTTAGAGTTTAGAATCGCTCAGTTGTGAAGGCGTTGATGTCTCTGTCGTTCAGAACGTGGTCAGATCAATCTGACAATTAGTAGACTCTGAAGTCCCTCGTCTCTGGTCCTAACTCCTTGGAAAGTGCAACTTGAAGAGTTGCGCCTTTGAGATTTACAAAAGGAGAAGTCTTTGGCCTGCTGCTTCTCTTGAAATTTGGTAGGAGGAGCTCGGCCTCTTGGAGATTTGATAGGCTCTCGACCAAAGATGCGGCTGAGGCTGAGAGATTTGCAATGAAGAAGTACTGTTCGGCCTAGAGAACTTGATTGGCTTTGAGGCTATCAATCAAAACAAAATAACCTGCAGCTCTTGGAAAATGTTGAGAGAGAGAAAACGCGCGGCTGCCCTTGTTGTTATGAAGAGCTCGGGTAAAGAACTGTAGGGCTCTTGGGGATTTGTGTGATAATGATTTGCAAGGGAGAAAGCTGCCTATTTGTGTTGATTGGCTCTCAAAAGGTACGGCTGTTGAATTGATTGGAACTCTTTGTTTTCGGCTGCACATTGGGATTATTTGGAGAAGAAAACAATTTGTGCGGCTCTCTCTTCTGCGTATATATATTTTTTGTTCATGAGGTGCTCTCCCAAAAAAATCCCGGCTCCTGTTCACACCTCTTTTTGTACGGCCGCTCCGTATGGGAATATAAATACAATAGGTTAGAGTTTTTGGTTTTCAAAAGGGGAAGGCAAATTTTTTCGGCCTGGGCTTTTCTTTGATCACCAATGCGAAGATGGCCTGGGCTTTTTGTTTATTTGTGGGCTTCTAAAGAAAACATGATGCTATTAGGAATATGGGGTTTCTGTGCTGCAAGATGAACATCCATCCAATTAACTCACAATCGAGTGCATCTCCCTTTTGACTATTTCTCCTTTGCACATTGACCAAGTCTCTCCGTGAATTAATCACCCGTTCGCTGTTCCTGAAACACTTAACACACACGTTAAAACGTTCACACATGTTTGTTATCATCAAACACGAAGTTCATAGATCATTGCTACCAACAATCTCCCCCTTTCGATGATGACAAACTACGTATAAGATTTGCACAATAACGTTCCAAATAGTGTGTATGAAAGTGTGGCGATAGAGGGTGACATGCGATGATAAATAATGACGTACAAACAATGATGTGTAAAGTTAACAATATGCATGCTCCCCTTATTTTTGTGCTTCCCTAATATTCATCAATGCTCCCCCTTAAACAAACAATCATTTTTCACAAGCATTACAAAGATAGTACCAAATGCCAAATCTTTCCAAATTTTTCTCCACCTTTGTTATCATCAAAAGTCATACCACGAAGTCAAGATCATATATCATGAAAAAAGAGAGTATTATTAACCATTACCATCAATTGCATGCATACACTCATAGAATAATCAAGTCAAAACCCAATGAAATTAAACAACGAAGACTTCAACACCAACGTGTAAAGTGTGATGATTAACATTGAAGCACATATGGAGAATCATTAAGAAAGTCAACCAAAACCAATCCACATTTTCCATATAACGGTCTATCACCTAAGATTGATTTTCCTCATCTAATTAAAAAATGAGTTCAAGGTACCACGCCCCAAAACATACCCTGTAAGGACTCTTAGATGTGGGGGTGGCAGTGCTTGACGAGTAAGTACACTACCCATAAAGCTTATGTTGGATACTCATGGGTAATATCGTTGTCAAGGATTGTATCCATTTTTCATACGGAGCAATTAACCTTCTTTTTCATGTTTATACTTGAAGTAATTTTTATCCATGGCAAGGTATATCTTATCCCTTAGATTTTCAGTTAAGTTTTCCTCCTACATTCACTTTCTATACTTCATAAACGATATCTCCAAATGTGCAACAATAATAATATATGTGGAAGTGAAATAGGTGGTGTAGAAATAAAGTTATTTTCAATCATTGAACCTGCCATGAATATTTAGAAAGATGAACATGCGCATGTAGCAAAGGCAATAATACACCAATTTCTACTTAGATATGAAAATCATTCATGAAGACTTCTTTTAATGAATCAAAGAGAGAGATACACATTTAAGCATAATTTTTTTAAGTTTTCTTTTTATATTTTTTTGTTTTTATGCATGAAGTACTAAAGCAAACATGAGATGCAATCACACAAACAAAAAAACATGCACACATAACAATGCAACTACTAGCACACAAACCAAAAAAGTTCAAGCACACAAGTAAGCATGAAATCTCGTTCTATTTTATCAATAAAAGAGGAACGAGTGCGTATACCTGCCGTGGGTTCACCTATAATCATGTCTGATGGGTGGTTTGGATTGAACCTCAGCCCTTCTCGGGTAACTGCTACTTCTTGTATTTCTCCCGTGCCAGTTTCAGTTTCCTCTTGTCTTTCAGATTGCTCCTCATTATTCCTTGGAAAGTATTGTTGTTCTTCATTTTCCTCTTCTTCGTTATTCCTGCAAACCAAAGGAAGTATATCAGATTCATCAAATTTACCATGTATAGATTCAATAATAGTGAGAGTGCGTTTATTATATATCCTGTATGCTCTGCTCCTCGCTGAATAGCCCACAAACACTCCTGATTTGGATTCGAATGTGCCACGTTGATCCCTTGTATTTAATATATAGCACCTGCATCTAAAAACTCTAAACTAAGAAATATTCAGAGTATTTCCATGCCATAGTTCATAAGAAGTTTTATTTAATAAAGGTCGAAGCATAACTCTAAAGCACACATAGCATGCAGTATTAATGGCCTCAGCCCAAAAAGACATAGGCACACTATATTCATTAAGCATACTCCTAGCCATCTCTTTTAGTGTACGATTCTTTCTTTCGACCACCCCATTTTGTTGAGGTGTTCTAGGAGAAGAGAATTCATGTAAGATTCCTTTTTCAATACAAATTTTTTCAAACATAGCATTTTCAAACTCACATCCATGATTATTTCTAATTTTTATAACGGAAGAATTTTTCTCATTAGAAACTTGTATGTAAAAGTTTTGAAAATTATTAAATGAGTCTGATTTGTTGGCTAGGAAGTAAACCCATGTATATCTAGAGAAATCATCAACAAACACTAAACAATAATTTTTGCCTCCTAGGCTAGCAATGTATTGGGACCAAATAAATCCATATGCACCAATTCCAATATGCGTGTGGTGGCAACTTCATTAATGCTGGAGAAAGTAGATCTAGTTTGCTTACCTTTTGTGCATGCCACGCACAACTTACCATTCACATATGTTTGATGCGGTAATCCTCTTACCAGATTTTTGCTTTACAGTTTCTTTAGTAATCCCATGCTTGCATGTGCTAATCGTCTATGCCATAGTGTGGCCTCTTCTTCACCTACAAGCAAGCATTTAAAAACAGTCAGTTCTTCAAGCATAAGAGTATAAACATTATCTCTTCTATTAGCAGTAATAATAGTGTCACATGTGGACCCATCAATAATTCTACAAAAATTTGCATCAAATTCTACTTTCATACCTTTGTCGCACAGTTGACTAATAGAAATGAGGTTGTGTTTAAGCTTTTCAACCCAAAGGACATCTGTAAGCTGAAAGGTATCGTTACCTACAACACCTTTACCAATTATCTTGCATTTTCCATTGTCCCCTAAAGTAACACTTCCTCCTTCACGCTTTACTAGGCTAAGTAACTTTTCGCTATCACATGTCATGTGTCTTGAACAGCCAGAGTCTAAGTGCCACTCACACTGTTGTCTCTTAGCCGTGCCATGTACCAACACGTAAGAAGAGCATGATATGTGAGACCTAGGAATCCAAATAGGTCCACTGGTGTTAGTCACTTTACTTTTTGGAACCCAAATTTGCTTAAATTTAATGTTGGTGTTCTTATACTTGCAATTATAATAAGCATGAGCAACACCACCACATGTATAACATTTAGCAAACACACTTCTTCCTACACCCGTTTCTTTTCGATACTTTTTATTAATTATAGGCCTTTCATCAATTTTATTTCCATAGCCCAAACCACGCCTGTTATTTCCATATATCTGATTACCTAGAATAATGTCTAATGAATGTTTTCCAACACCAACTTTTTAATAGACAATTCAAGATCAGATATTTTAGATTTTAAAAACATGTTCTCATTAACAAGCATGGTACATTTACTAATGAAAGCATTTTTTCTTCCTCACTCTTTTTAAAATTAGCCATCTTCTTTTCAAGCTCTTTGTTTTCATTGATTAGCATGCAAATCTTCTCATTTAGCGATTCATTTTCAACTTCTAGCTTAATCATATTTAGTTTAAACATGCTAATGGCTTTAAGCAAAGTACAGCAATTCAGACATTCAGTTTCAGTAGGCAAGCAAGATTTTTCCTTTTTCAATGATCTAATAGTAGAATTACATGCACCAAGCTTTTCTTTTATTTCATCAACTTCTAATGACATATTGTAATTGTCTTGTTGCAATTCAAAATTAGCACATTTAAACTTTTCTACATGAGATTCAAGTAACTCTACATTTGATTCCAAGTTTGAATTTCCTTTTCCATTTCTTTACAAATAGTTATAAGTTCAGCTTTGGTGCAAGTTTGTACCTCATCGTGTTCTCTCATCAGACAGACGAAGGAGTACGCAACTTCCTCTTGAGATTCATCCTCGCTGTCCATATCCCATGTGAGCACCAAAGATTTCCCCTTTTGCTCCGTAGCGTTGTTCTTTCCTTGAGGGCATTGCTTCATAAAATGTCCCTGCTTTTTGCATTTAAAACATATAACTGGATCAGTAGTAGTCTGCTCAGCAAATTTATTTGCAGAATTAAACTTGTTAGAACGATTAAACCTTTTTAGCATCTCTGATCTCCCATTGCCTGTTCTGATATACTTCTTGAAGCTTCTCACCAAAAAGGCCTCCTCTTCATCTCTATCTTCATCCTCCTTAGCCTGAAGGGCTAGTGCCTTTGAAGTCTTTATCTCATCTTTCTCTCTGATTTCAACGCTCTGTAGCTCCAGCTCATGGGACATCAGATTCCCTATCAGATCCACCACTTTCATTTGCGATAAATCCCTTGCTTCCTGAATAGCTGTGATTTTGGGACGGAAGGTGCTAGGCAGTGCTATTAAGATCTTTCTGATTTGCTCCAGACTCGAGTACGGCTTCCCAAGAGAGGTAGATTTGTAGACGATGTCTGTGAACCTCGCAAACATCTCTTTAATTGACTCTGATGGAAGCATACGGAAGCTTTCATATTCAGTGTTGAGCAACACAAGTCTGGACTCCTTAGCCAGCGATGTACCTTCGTGAGTCACCTCCAGAATATGCCAAATTTCCTGTGCAGTTTGACATTGAGATATACTGTTAAACTCAGCTTTATCTAAAGAACAAATCAAGGCATTTATAGCTTTATTATTCAATAAAAACGCTTCTTATCAAATTCATCCCACTTATCTTCTGGTTTTAGCATTTCATTATTAGCAACAGTAATGGTGGGAGGTTTGTAGCCTTTTTCTACAATGCTTCATACATCATAATCAACAGCAGCTAAATAAATCCTCATCCTAGTTTTCCAATAAGCAAAATCAACACCGTTAAACTTAGGGGGACGAGAAATAGATTGACCCTCAACAAAAGCAGAATCAGACATATTCATAGACATGGTCAACTAGGCTAGATCCTCTAACCTGGTGCTGATACCACTTGTTGGATCTGGATCTTTGCCTAGAGATTAGGTGAATCGGCTTATAAAAATCCCCGTGCAACCCACGAGAAACCACATGCAGTTATAGCACAATCAATCAGACGCAGAGTATAATAAAGCAGTCACAGCATGCACAGGCGATATACCCTGGTTTGGTCGCACCCACGACCTATGTCCAGCTCCAAAAGCAATACTAGATTATGAAAGTTAACTGGTACAACCTGTAGCTAGAGCACCAACTCTACACTCACCTGGTTCTCAATACCTGCACTCACCAAACTACCAAAACAATAACAATCCTAGTAAAGCTCTCTCTTGGCTAGTCCCAACTAGCCAAGTCTCCAAAAAGATAGTAAACTAGTTTTACAAAGATCACAACACCATAATCACAAATAAAATAAAGTTTAGAGTTTAGAATCGGTCAGTTGTGAAGGCGTTGATGTCTCTGTCGTTCAGAACGTGGTCAGATCAATCTGACAAGTAGTAGACTCTGAAGTCCCTCGTCTCTGGTCCCAACTCCTTGGAAAGTGCAAATTGAAGAGTTGCGCCTTTGAGATTTGCAAAAGGAGAAGTCTTTGGCCTGCTGCTTGTCTTGAAATTTGGTAGGAGGAGTTTGGCCTCTTGGAGATTTGATATGCTCTCGACCAAAGATGCGGCTGAGGCTGAGAGATTTGCAATGAAGAAGTACTGTTCGGCCTAGAGAACTTGATTGGCTTTGAGGCGATCAATCAAAATAAAATAACCTGCAGCTCTTGGAAAATGTTGAGAGAGAGAGAATACGTGCGGCTGCCCTTGTCGTTATGAAGAGTTCGGGTAAAGAACGGTCGGGCTCTTGGGGATTTGTGTGATAAGGATTTGCACGGGAGAAAGCTGCCTATTTGTTTTGATTGGCTCTCAAAAGGTGCGGATATTGAATTGATTGAGACTATTTGTTTTCGGCTGCCCCTTGAGATTATTTGGAGAAGAAAACAATTTGTGCGGCTCTCTCTTTTGCGTATATATTTTTTGTTCATGAAGTGTTCTCCCCAAAAAAATCACGGCTCCTATTCAGCCCTCTTTTTGTACGGCCGCTCCTTAGGGGAATATAAATACAATAGGTTAGGGTTTTTGGTTTTCAAAAGGGGAGGGCAAATTTTTTGTGGGCTTCTAAGGAAAACATGCTGCTATTAGGAATATGGGGTTTCTGTGCTGCAAGATGAACAACCATCCAATTAACTCACAATCGAATGCATTTTCCTTTTGACTATTTCTCCTTTGCACATTGACCAAGTCTCTCCATGAATTATTCACCCATTCGCCGTTCCTGAAACACTTAACACATACGTTAAAACGTTCACACACGTTTGTTATCATCAAACACAAAGTTCATAGATCGTTGCTACCAACACCAAGGGCTCCCCCAGCCCATCTGTTTCTCTGAAGAGGACCTAGAGGAGGAAAAGCTGCAACACGATGAAGCACTAGTCATCTCAGCCGTCCTCGACACCGCCTTAGTCCGACGACTACTCGTCGACACCGTCAGCTGATGCGACATCCTATTCATGTCAACTTTGGAGAGGATGGGGTTGCGAACCAAAGACCTGGAACCTTGCTCTGGGCCTGTGATAGGCTTCATAGGCCACTCCATGCACATCATGGGGATGGTCTGCCTCCCTGTCACGCTCGGGGAGCCGCCCACCTCGACCACTCTGACAATAGAGTTTGTGGCATTAAGGATTAGGTCGGCATATAACGGGATCATCGGTCTCCCACTCCTTAATGCGGCTGGGGCCGTGGTCTCAACCCTCCACCAGATGGTCAAGTTCTGGACCCCGAAAGGGATCGAAAAGATTAGAGGCGATCTGGTGAAGCCAAAGATCTGCTACCAGCTGGCCAGCGCGGGGCGCAATGAAGAGCACATCAATCTGATGGACCTTCTCGACCAAAGGTACGGCCCGAGACCCGCTCATGTGGAAGAGCCGAAACTCATTCCTGTTACGGACGTCGACGGTAGGTTCATCTCCATCGGGGCAAAACTCGACCCGATCTTAAGGGGCAAGTTGATCGGATGCTTGGAGGCCAACTTGGACATCTTCGCCTAGTTGCCCGACGATATGCCGGGCGTGGATCCCCAAGTGATCACCCACCAGTTAAAAGCCGACCCCAATTTCAAGCCGGTCAGGCAGAAGAAGATAAACTTGGGCGGCGAGAAGATGAGGGCCGCATTCGAGGAAGTAGAGTGCCCGCTTGACGAAGGCTTCATCCGAGAAGTCTGGTACCCAAAGTGGCTGGCCAACGTTGTGATGGTGAAAAAGTCCAGCGGCAAGTGGCGAATGTGTGTAGACTTCACCGATCTCAACCAGGCCTGCCTCAAAGACAGCCACCCGCTGTCCCGCATCGACCATCTCGTAGACAACGCCTCAGGCTACGAGATGCTCAGCTTCATGGATGCATATTCCCGGTACAATCAGGTTCAAATGGATCCGGAGGACGAAGAAAAGACATCATTTATCACCGACCAGGGACCTTCTGCTACAAGAAGATGCCTTTCAGCCTGAAGAATGCAGGGACGACCTACAAAGGATGGTCAACAAGGTGTTCGATTCACAGATAGGAAGGAATCTTGAGGTCTACGTGGAAGACATGCTGGTCAAGTCCTGGGATCCCGCTGACCACATTGCCGATCTTCGAGATACATTCGAGCGGCTACAAAGACACAACATCAGACTCAACCCACTAAATGCACATGTGGGGTGAGGTCCGAAAAATTCCTGGGCTTCATGATCACCAACCGTGGCATTGAATCCAACCCCGACAAGGTCGAGGCTCTTGTCAACATGATAGAGCCGACGACGATCAAGAAGCTGCAGAGGTTGAATGGGCGGATTTCCGCCCTAGGGCGCTTCCTATCCAAATCCATGGAGAGATCCATCCCCTTCTTCAGAACCCTGAGAAAGGCTCTCGCTGAACCCGCCGAGAAAAGGAAGGCTGTGTAATTGGACAAGAGCTGCGCCCGAGCTTTCGCTGAGCTGAATGAGTACCTCCGCAGTCCCCCACTCCTCTCCAAACCCAGGGAAGGGAATCGCTGAGCCTTTACTTAGCCAGTACCGGAGAAGTGGTGAGCTCGGTACTGATCAGGGAAGACGACGGGGTACAAAAACCGGTATACTACACCAGCCGAATCCTGAGGTATGCGGAGGGGCGGTACAGCCCCATGGAGAAACTTGCCTACGACCTCATGCTCTCGACGCGACGACTCCGCCCCTACTTCCAAGCCCACATGATCCTGGTCTTAACCGACTCCCAGCTTGAACAGAACCTTAAGAGGTTCGATCAGATGGGGATGATGTTGAATTGGGGAATAGAGCTGAGCCAATTCGACCTCTAATACAAGCCGTTGATGGTCATCAAAGGGCAGACACTGGCAGACTTCATCGCTGAATGCACCGTCAGTAGAGGAATGCCCCCCCGAGGAGGCGAGTCCGAACATGGTAACACCTCAACCTTTGTCTTTCTTTTTGGCTGACGTCATTCTTGCCGATCAACCAGGGGGAAAAGATGCATGGATAGTCCGTTCGACGTGAGGCCGGTAATGTCATCTGGTCCCCCCGATGTGAACACCATTGAGTATGCGCTCCAGTTCGAATTCCCAGCCACCAATAACGTGTCTGAGTACGAGGCCGCCATCAACAGCCTAAAGCTAGACCGGGCACTGGGGGCAGACTCCGTACATCTCCTTAGAGACACCAAGCTCATCATCAACCAGCTGCAAGGAGATTATTTGGCCCGAGAAGAGGCGATGCAACGTTACCTAGCCTCGGCCAAGACCGAGCTGTCCAGGTTCAAACACGTCAAGACCCTCCACCTGTTGCGATCGGAGGACGCCCGCGCAGACGCCCTGTTGAAGCTGGCCTCCTCTTCTATTAAGTAATTGGGTCACGCCATCTACGTCGAGAGTCTCCGCACCCCCAGCATAGAGGTAAAAGAGCTGATGGTCATCGATGCAGAGCCCACCTGGATGGACCCAATCGTGCAATACCTGACCGCTGGAGAAGTCCCAACGGACCAAGATGAGCATCGGACGCTGGAGCAAAAAGCCCACCGATACATGCTCCACGAGGGAGTGCTATACAGAAGGTGCTGGACGAAGACCGACGTCCTCCCCTACCTCAAGTGCATTGGGCCACAGGATGCCGACTACGTCATCTGGGAGATCCACGAAGGGATATGTAAAAATCACCACGGGGGCAAGACGGTCACTATGAAGATCTTAAGGAAGGGATACTACTGATCGAATTTAGTCAACGACTCGACCGAGTACGTTTAGAAATGTCCAGAGTGCCAGCAATTTTCCAAGCTCGGCTCGTCCCCCCGGTAGAACTCGTCCCGATAATCAGCCCCGTCCCCTTCGCCAAGTGGGGGCTGGACATCCTTGGTCCCTTCACCTCTGAGAAAGGGCAGAGGAAATTCCTGATTGTGGCGATAGATTACTTCACTAAGTGAATCGAAGCCGAGCCACGGGCCATCATCACCTGGAAGAAGGCGAAAATCTTCGTATGGAACTCCATCATCTCTAGGTTCGAGATACCCCGGTCCATCGTTACTGACAACGGGAAGCAGTTCGATTTCGTGGGATTCAAAGATTTCTGCGAGGATTGGAAGATCAAGCTTTTGTTTGCCTCTGTAGCACACCTCCAGACTAATGGGATGGCCGAAGCCGCTAACAAATGCATCATCGAACCGCTCCGCAAGAAAGTGACAGAAACACAGGGAAAGTGGCCGGAGGAACTGCCTGGGATACTCTGGTCATACTGAACAACCCACAAGGAGGCCACGGGAGAGACCCCCTTCATGCTCGCCTACGGCGCCGAAGCGGTGGTGCCCGTTAAGGTGGGCGAGGAGTCCCTCCGCCTCAGACATTTCGACGAAGAGAAAAACTCCGAAGGCTTGGAGCTCAACTTAAGGCTCATAGACGAGTGGCGAGACCAAGCCTTGGCCTCGATCGTCCGACAAAAACAACGGGTGGCCTGCTACTACAACTCCCGGGTCAAGGGAAGAAGTTTCCACCATGAGATCTGGTCCTCAGGAAAGCGATCTTTAACCCGGAGGTCGCCCGCAAGGGGAAGCTTGCTACCAAATGGGAAGGGCCCTATAAGGTCACTGAGGTCCCTGGCCTAGCCACATACCCGCTCTCTACCCTAGGAGGGAAGGCGTTGACTCACACTTGGAATGCAGAGCACCTCCGCAAGTCTATCAGTGAGTGTGTACAGCGCTACCCATACCCCCAATCTAAGTAAATGTACCAAAAACAACCATGAATGAAGAAGAACTCTTTCTGCATCTAGTTATTCCTGAGGCCCAGCTGGGGACAACTCCCCCAGCAGGCCGATCACTGGCTCGACCATAAGGCTGGGGGCAACTCCCCCAGCGGGCCGACCCGCCGATCGACCGTAAGGCTGGGGGAAACTCCCCCAGCAGGCCGATCACTGGCTCGACCATAAAGCTGGGTTGATTCGGGTTGAATATTGCATATTTAACCCCCCATTTAGCCCTATTTTGTGCTTATATGATGTTTAATTGGTCTCTAATATGTTCGTAACTTGAATATTATCATTTATTAGAGAAATCACCTTATTTGAGTGCAAAACAGCAATAAACTGAGTATTTCTGCACTTTTTATATTTTTCATGCTAGATCTCGATCTCACGATTCCAACGACTATTTATTTGTATTTTTCTGAGATCTGTGCTAATTACTATGAATTTTTGAATGCAGAATACTATTAAAATGGAGAAATACGCGCTAAATACGGTCATAAATACTTAAATACGGCCCGCTCCGTATACATCGTAGGCCACGTGGCGCAATCCACGTCGTCCAATCTTCATCCAGCGGCCAGAACATGTGGAAGATGCGGCCGGTTAGTGACCGTCGATCAACGATCTAACGGCTATCTTTGAATCAAATCCGAGCGGAGCTGGGAGCCTTCCTCTGGCCACGTGGTGCGCATCCAGCGTTTCCCGCCCATATCTAACGGCAGCACGGGGCAGACGACGTGTTTGGTTCATAGCCGCACGTTCAGCGATCAATGGCCAGAATCTAACCCGAAGGCAGATCGGATGCGGGCTAAGCAGCGGCTACGTGGCTATATCTGACCCGTTGCGCTTCGATCGTACGGTGCGGAACTTCCCCGCAATTTGAAAGCATAGCGAAGAATCATCGGGCGATGTGGTAGATTTCTCCTCGTTGGATGATGATCCAACGGTAACGAGCAAAGCCGAGCTCGATCCGAATTGGCTTGCGGAGCGGGCGTGCACAAATCTCAAAGCACACGCAGCCTATTTTCATGCGATCCCGCCTTTTGATGGGCGGCAGAGATTGATCCGGGCTGTAGGATGCAGATGTTGAGTGAAATGAAGCGGATATTTAACCCGATAAGCACTTACACCCGCAATGCTTAGTATTTAAAGTATTCTAGGGGTTTTGTTGCGTCTTCTGGCATATTTTGGTGCTTTTGGAGCGGCTACTGTGCGTATTTCTCCAGGGAAAAATTCTGATAAATTCCAGAGGCTATTCTTCTTATTTCCAGGGAGTTTTGGTGTCTATCTTGGAGATTTGGTGATAAATTCTTGAACTTATACCCCGTATTTGGTGATTTTTCATTGTATTTCGGTGTTTGAACGATGTATTCATCTATGAAATCTGACTTTTCTTGCACCATGCATGGCTAATCTCCTTGTGCTATGGTTGCGATGTAATTAGGAGTATGTAATCATGAAATTTCATGTCTTTAGCCCTATTATCATGTCAAAATTGCTCGTAACGTTGATTTCTACATCGTATTTGTTGGGTATTCTTCATTGTCAATATCTTTGATGTTCCCTATGGCTAGGCCCTGACAAGGCTAGCTAATTCATGTTCTCTAATTAGGAAATATCATCGTGCTTATCGTTTAATGAAATCAACGTTGTTAGTAATACGTATACTGCTATTTTAACTAGTTTTTATCGATTCATCTTCCGACGTCTTCACACCTTGACCGGGTGAAGCGTTGTGTGATATAAAAGACATGATATTTCAGCGATTATAAACTCCTAATGAAGTCACAACCGTAGCACATCCATCTCATATGTGTTGGTGTTGACGTAGTTAGGGTGTCGTAATTATTGATTTATATATCTTTTCGCTCTATTTGCATTGTATAATCACGTATTTTGTCAATTTCTACATATATCTTATTTGGGTATGTTATACGGAGACGTGTACATGCTTGAGTCGAATCTGATCTTTGCGAACTTATTCGTGATGTGATTGTGTTTATTTTCCCTATGAAATCGACGTTATACGTGATTAATTCTTTGGCACATGTTTATGCGCTTGATCGTTATATTTTCCAACGTTCTTATGCCCTGACCGAACGAAACGTTGAGTTATAGAAAAGATATTATTAATCATTAATTGCACACACCCTAACGAAATCATTTCCAACACATACTCTCCATATCGATACCACATACCGAAGTCACCGTAAATATCGTAGGATTTTCTTTTGTTATTCTAAACTCTTTATACTTAATAGGTGATTGGGTATTATCGTGTTATTACTCTTTACTATCTGAAGTTCGTGGTTTTGCAGGTCAGTTGTCCCGTGGATTCGATATCTGGACTCACCAGGATATTACTTGTTCGATCTCCTGCGCTTGGGAGTAGTGCTCACATCATTTGAGACGAGGCAACTCCCCCAGCGGGCCGACCCGTCGATCGACTGTAAGGCTGGGGCAACTCCCCCAGCAGGCCGATCACCGACTCGACCATAAGGCTGGGGGACAACTTCTCCAGTGGGCCGACCCGCAGATCGACCATAAGGCTGGGGGCAACTCCCCCAGCGGGCCGACCGACCTGATCGACCATAAGGCTGGGGCAACTCCCCCAGCAGGCCGGTCAATCGATCGACTGTAAGGCTGGGGCAACTCCCCCAGCAGGCCGATCCATCGATCGACCGTAAGCCTGGGGGTAGCTCCCCCAGCTGGCCGATCGATCTGATCGACCATAAGGCTGGGGGCAACTTCCCCAGTACGCCGGTCAATCGATCGACGGTAAGGCTAGGGCAACTCCTCCAGCAGGCCGATCCATCGATCGACCGTAAGCCTGGGGGTAGCGCCCCAAGCTATCCGACCGATCTGATCAACTATAAGGCTGTAGGCAATTCCCCCAGCCGGCTAATCACCCAATCGTCCATAAGGCTGGGGCAAGTCCTCCAGCAGGATGATCACCCGTTCGACCTTAAGGCCGAGGACAACCCTTCGACGGGGCCGAACGTCTATTCGGCTGCGAACCGGGGAACATTCCCTTAGCACCGGTCCATTGGACCGATCATCAAGCAAGTCGACGTGATTCCCCCAAGCCCGTCTGCTCAAACATCCCGACCAGGATTGCAGGAGGGGGCATAACATCACAACGAAAAAGAGGAAAGCTTTTTCAGAAAACAATATGGTCGACATAAACCTATATATTACAAAAACCGGCAAAATTCCAAAAAGTCAATGCGACAAAACAAAAAAGAGAGGAAAAAGATAATGGGCTAAGCCCCTCCTCCTTCCTGGGCAGCCGGGGCATCCGCGGGAGCGTCATTCGGCTGATCAGCACCCTCAGGATGGACGTCGTCAACCTCCTCCTTGCCCTTGGAATCCATCTGGAGCTCCTGAAACGAGATCCCTGAATGAGGGAATCTCCGTTGGATCTCGCTCCGACAATGGGCGAACCTCCTCTCAAAAGCGTCGTACATCCCCACGACGACGAAGGTCGCGGCATACTTGTTCACGGCCTCCTTGGAGATTTGCGCGAGGTCCATCGCTTCCAGGTCCTTAATCCGGGCCTCAAGGGCGGCAACTTAACGCAGTTGCCCCGCCCGCTCTTTCTCGCTCTCCCGGGTGCCTGTGTTGAGCCTGTCCATGAGAACTCGCTCCCTCTCCTCCACTGCCTCCAGGAGCCCTTCGAGCTCCTTGACATTGGTCTCCTCTGCCGGACCGCTGAACTCTCCTACCTCGGTGGCCTTCTCCAACTCGGCAACCCTATCCTATACCTTCGACTTCTTGGCCAGCGCCAAAGCCCTCTCCACGTCTGACCTCTCCAGGTCGACCGAGAGCTCGGCAATTCGGGTCTCCAACCTGATGCGCACCTCGGCCTCCTGGGCCACCTCATTAGTACCCTCCCCCGCTGACGACTTCTGGGTGGAACCTACCTTTGCATTCGAAAGCGCCACAAATTGGTGCCTCATTGAAAGGCCGACCGAAGACAACTGCGTCGAAGGAAAGACACAAGTAAGAGCCCCCTACAAAAGGTGGAGCGTGCTGCCATATAATGCCTTACCTGATGGCTAGCCTGTATCACAAAGGCCGCGAATCGGTCACCTCTCACCCCATCCAATACGGATTGGTCATGGGGAAGGAAATAGTTCTCAGCCAACCGAGCCGCGACCCTGCAGTCGGAGAAGACGGACCCCTTCAGTCCCATGGGAAAGCGAGGACTGAGTAACCCCTCCCCGGACCGTGATAGATCGGCCTCGACCAACCTGAACATTCCCAAGGACTGCTCGTAGTCCTCCAGGAGTGACCCGGAGCGGGAAGGTGAGGGGCCACCCCAAGGCCACTTATCCTTCGCCCGGCGAGGTTGGATGGAAGCATCAGGGAGGTGATTGTCCCCAGCACAGACCCGGACTTTCTTCCGCTCGCCCCCTCCCTAAGCCGGAGGCGCTTGCTCCCTTGCTCGCTTCACTCCCACTCCGGAGGGCCCAGCGTGCGGCTTCTTGCGAACCTCCAAAACATGATCCCCCTCCGCGGGCTGGGATCTGGCACAGAGGCCGGAATGGAGGGCTGAGAAGGGCCCTAGCCGAACCCACCTGCAAGACGGCGAGTTAAAAGGACAATCATACTCGGGCAAGATCCGTCCAATGAACTCTCAAAACCCATGGTTCTGATAGGACTTACTGAGGGGCTACACGGTTTTCCTCAGGACATGGTCCAAGAAGAGGACGTCAATCTTCCACTCGGCAACAGGGATGGCTAACAAGGTGTCGATCACCTTGGCCTCTGCATCAGTGAGACCCCCCAGCTCGAGGGTCAGCGAACTCGTTTCTCCCATCGGACCGGAAAACCACCTCTGTAGGGAAGCCCACGAAGATGTACTCCCCCTTCCAATGCTTCAAGGAAGTCAGCAACCCCAACACCAAGCTCTTCTTCGGATGTGCACTGATGTAAAGCCAGGCACCCATCTTGTGATGACTCATGCGGAAAAATTGGGCGAAAAAGCAAAGGGACGACTCTATCCCGTTGAGCATACAGAGCACGATGAACCCCACTAGGGACCCGACAGCATTGGGTTAGAACTGGCATAGGGCAAGCCCATAGGCCCTCAAAAACACAACGACGAAGGGGTGGAGGGGAAATTGCAGCCCAAACCTAAAGTTCTGTTTATACACTCCGACTTCGCAATGGCCCGAGAAGCAGACACTCTCATCCTTCTCAGGGGCCCAGGCGTGACATGGGGGAAGGAGATATTTGGAATTCAACGACCCGATCGAGGTAGCACAAACCACCAACAACCACCCCATCACCTCGAAAGGCACCCCAGAGAGGTCACCCCATGGCGGTGGATCTCTGTGACCGATTCTCGAGGCTAAACAGGTGCAGTGGCAGCAGCCAGTCGACTCGCACCAGAGGAGGACGACGAGGGACACATAACGCGGCATGGAGAAAATCTGAGGCAGAGGCAGTGGATGAGGGAGGAGAAGACAACGTTGAAAGGGCAGAACATTCGTCAGCAGGACAACCGCTTCCCTTTTTACCACTCCCTCGAAACCCTCACTCCATCACGAGCCGTCCACCTGTGCACACGCGTCGACACCCCGCGAGGCACGGCGCTTCGAATTCCGCTCTCAGGGGCAAGAGAATTTCAACCTGGCAGCGCTATGATGACCTTCATTCAATGCCATCACCTCGGCTAACGTACCTGTCAACTCCGCACAGATCACATCCCTCGGACCGAACCGTCAGAATCCGAACGGCCCAAGCGATGGAGGCAATTGATACGACCACCAAGGTTGGCCGAGACCGAACAACCGAATGGCCTGAGCCCATGACACAAGCCCACGGGCCCGGGAAGAACGAGGCCCCCATAAAGACCCAGAGTTGGGCCGGCCTCATACCGAAGTGGGCGCAACCACTGACCCACGTCGGTAGCCGCTCCCCTTAAAGTGCACCCCCTTAATCACTATTAAGGGGCCCCATTACGCCCACCTTCATGACCCATGAAGGCACCATCAAAGTAGTAGATCATGGGGGCAATATGGGAGGACGTCGAGGAGATGTGGCTGGGGAAGACTCCTATAACGCGACTAGAGGAACAACGAGCAATAGGATCACTTCCTGGATACCAAAAACACTGAGGTATTCCTCTTACTCGACCTTGTCTTCCACCTTATAATTCTACTCCACAGCTCGGCCCGAGGAATCGTGTATCGGCCTCCCCGTGAGCCATACCGATCCCACCGATCATTCTTCAAATCCGTTCTGACTTAGGCAACGGAGGGGACTTAGTCGGAACCAAGGTCCGATGCTCTTGACGAGCTTTCTCGTCCGTTCAGGTCAAGTAGATCCAGCCGCACCGAGGCTACCCTTCGACGCCCAACCGGCCCAGAATCGAACGCGCTCGCCCCGAGCTCGTTCATCTCCACCCCCTATGGAGGCCGTCGCCTTGCTGAAGATCCCATTCGACATGCCGACGCTCGGACCTGCACGCTCTTCACCGAAGCCGAACGAGTTGCGCCTATCCCCTGGAGGCCGTGTACACCCCGCGTGATCGCGTTGACCTCCGGCCTACTAGTCAACCAATCCGTGGTGAGAAAACACCCTGAAACAATCCCAAATGGTTGAAGCTGTCTGGACTACAGAAGCAACGTCAACCACGTGGCGGAAGTCGAACCTCCCTCCATCTCATGTTTGCCCTGTCAGGAGGAGTACTCGGCATTGGGGCGACCCCTCCAATGCTTAATGTCTTTGTTTGTTTGGAATATGCGAGGCCGTACCGTAATAAGCCTATTTGGAAGAGTGATCTATGCATGTGCCTACAACAGATTAAACTCATTGTGGCAAAACGGCCCGCCCGGGCCGGCCCGGCCCGGCCTCATTCAAGACCCGGGCAGGGCCGGCTCGGCCCGGGCAGGGCAAAGGCAGGGCCAGCCCGGGCCGTCGGCCTGGGCCCAGGCAGGGCGGGCCGGGCCCGGGCAGGGCGGGCCCGGGAAATTAAACATTTTAAAAACAAATTTGAAAACCAAGAAAAAAACATGAAAAAAAATGTTTAAACATGTAAAAAAAATCTTTAAAAAATCTAAATAATTGAAATAAAATTTTTTATTAACTTAGAAATTTTTTTGGTAATTTAAAATATATAGTTAATTTTATATGTTAATGTTACTAATAGTCAATTGTATGAAAAATATTAGTAACTTATAAATCTATATAGTAAATAATGTAACATGTTATGTGTTATTAAAATTATATTAGGAAAAATTTATATATCACAAAAAGTTTAATCCCGAAATTCTCGAAGGTCCTGGGTTGAACCTTTAAATTTTATTAATTGAAATCTTTTTTTGAGGGGGGACATACGCTGGCCAGCCTTACCCCTCATACATTGGCCTAAAAATGCAATCTAATACATGTTATAAAATGCCGATACAAGTAAATATATCAAGTCTCTTCTTCTTCTTCTTCTTCAGAGTCTTCAGAAAGGTTGGTCTGATGTTGGATCCTCGATTCAGCCTTGAACCAATCCTCCACACAAACCGTCGCTTCGGCTATATCTGGCTTCAACCATGACCTCTTGTTGCTAAGAACACGACTACTTGCACTAAAAGCAGACTCTGAAGCAACAGTGGATATGGGTACATCTAAAAAATCATGAGCCATCATGGAAAGAATTGGATAACTATTCTTATATTGTTTCCACCATGACAGAACATCAAAATTCTCATTATTCAAGTCTTCTTCAGTAAATGGACAAGAACTTGACAAATACCAAGATAGTTCACAAGAAGAACTATATGTGTCAGATGTTCGTTGCTTCTTCTTGCCCATAAGCAGGCGGACCCTACTTGGAGCACTTGAAGATGCTTGAACAATAGATGTGTGTGCAGAACTACCATATCGTGTCTCATATACAGCAAAAAGTGATCTTAAGCTACTCTTAAAACTAGCTTTGTGTTGTTCTGCTTCAGTTTGAAGGTTCAGGTTTTCGTAATAGGTATCTAAGAAGTCAGGTACTACATCCTCCTTAAAACGGGGATCAAAAACCTTCGTTAAAGAGTATAGAAAATGAACGTGATTCCAATACTTACGGAGTATACTCTCCATTTTTTCTATCATTGCTCTAAGTTTTGGAGTCCTAATGGTCTCATTATCTCTATGTTTTTGTATAACATCAGAGATTAACGCTAATTGGTCTAAGCCTAGAACTGAAGTGGGGTAGTAAACACCAGAAAACTTGTTTGTTGACAAGTAGAAAATTTCAAAAAAAAAAAAATCATAAAGTTCATCTATAATTAGCCACTCATAATCACTAATGTCATAATTAATATCATTGGAAATGTATGCACTTGCATAATCATTGGGTTCTATTCTGTCTCATACAATGTATCATTAGATACGTTGAATTCCACCTATGTGGAACACTAAATTTAAATGCTCTATAAGGCAGTTGGATGCTTTGGAGTTGAATCCCCATTCGTACTTTCCAATATGAGTAGTTAGAACCATCAAATAGAGGAGGACGAACTTGAGAGTTCCCTTCAGGATGTTGATTTGTGTTGTAGTTGTGTGGAACGGCGTTCATGTTTGATGCTACGGAACTTTCTGCCATCTTAACCTTGCTTTGATACCAAATGTAATTTTAACGTGTATGGATCAATACACTAGAGGGGGGTGAATAGTGTATATAATAAAAACTGTTGCAAATAAAACGTTACTGATATTTACAAAAGATGGCACAGAAATGAAATGACAAGTATTGAAAATTAAACCAATCGTAAACACAAAGATGTATCCTGGTTCGGATCCTTTTGATCCTACTCCAGTCCTCTACTCCCAGTAGAGATTTTCAATCCACTATAATTACTTACCCCGCAAGCACAAACTTACAAAAATGGCGACATTCCCCGTGTCCCAAACTTTATACGATCTCAATAACTAGAGATTCAAACCTGTTGAAGAAATAGAAAAACACCTATAGCCTTGGTATGAATATCAAGAATGAATTCAAAAGGATTGGTGTTTAAAAGAGAAACTTCAATGTTTCAAGATATGTAATGGTGAAACACAATTGAAGTTCTTCCGTTCTTAAACGAAGAGAGAAATCTAATGATTTCTTCTTACAAATAAGAAAAGAACAACTTTCTCAAAAAGTGTTGAAATCCAAGTTCTTCCGTCTTAAACGAAGAAAGAAATCTAATGATTTCTTCTTACAAATAAGAAAAGAACAACTAATGGCCGAATGCTTAAGAAAATCATAGGCTTGATTTCAACAAAATGAAAGTAAAGAAGAGGGAAGTGTGTGAGAAAAAGAGAGGGTGTACCCATCCTTTTATAGGGTTTAGAAACGGTTCTGAAAGAAACATTGGACAACGTTCAGAAACTGTCAGAGACGTTGGAGAAAGGTCAAAAACCGATCTGAAAAATGTCGGTCCAAAAAACGACTTAGCAGGCTAGGAAATTTCGTAGCGGGCTAAATTTCAAACGGTCACAAAAAATTGGTGACGTGATTAGACAACGGAAAGATCCTTGTTAGAAAGTATCCGGTCAAAAGTCAAAGTAAATATATGTTTTTAGTAGGCTAGGAAAAATCCTAGTCGACTAATTTTGAAGAAAGAGAATTTTGACTCAAGATAAAATGGGTTGGGAAATGATGTAATTTTTGAGCTTAGGGATGAATGATATGTTATAGCCAAGGCCCTGAAGCTATATAATAAAGTAAAAATTACATCATTTCGTAGATACGTTATTCAAATGTAATTTTGAGTAGCAAGGATGTTTTTGCAGAGAATCCTTGTACTTTGATCATATGCATAATGTGAATGAAATAAGCTTTATATCTGCACATCTGTATAGATAGAGTTAGTAACATAACATATATTGATTTGTCACATCAAAACCTTATGGAAGAGAGGATAGAAAATACCAAGTTCCAACAGAAGTTTCATATAGATATCTTTATCTATATTGCCATATGTAGATATGCAGTCATAACGTCCATAAGCTGTATTTCTAGGCCTTCCATTTAAGTTTATTATGAATCGAAAATGTGATCATATCAATAACCCGTGGAAGTATATTCATAATCTATCCCCCGGTCGTTGGGAAAATCCCTAGTTACAAGCCGTGCTTTGTAGTGTACGATCTGATTATTCTTATTTATTTTCCTTACGAATACGTACCCACTTGTATCCCATAGGTTTTACACATCTTGGTGTTTGGACTACTGGTCCAATGACTTTGCGTTTCAAGAGTGAGTCCCGCTCTACTCCTATTGCTTTGTTCCACTTTGGCCAATCATCTCTGCGTTTGTATTCATTTAGAGATAGTGGATCGATATCATCATCGCCTTTAGCGATGTGAACAGCAATATCGAATGCGAAGTCGTCGTCGTCGACAGTGATTTTTATGTCCAGTACCTCCCTAGTATGTACAAATTTTAATTATATTTCTCCTGTATTGTCCTCTTTGGGGGACTGAAGGAGGGGAGAGGTTAATGGTCCGAGCTCAGCATCATGTGGTGGGATATTCTTTATTTCTCCAGGTATATTCCTCTTACGAGGGAATTTATCATTGGAGCCAGCGGTCGTCCTCTTTTTATTTGAGGTACGGCCGATTCTGCCGCCGGTGGACTGTATCCATATTTGGGAATGTCAATCCTAGCTGGCGTATTGGTAGTATAGACGTGTGATCTGATAAACTTCTGGTTATCAGAAATTTTTTCCGGTAGTAAATGTAATGTATTCTGAATGTGATGGATCTTCAGGATCTTATCTTCGCAGAGTTTAGTACGCGGATCATATTGAGACAAAGACTTAGTGTCTCAAGTAATGGTCTCAGAAGCTTTAGGCTTTTGTTTTGTGAGCATGGTATGGAAAATAATTTTATGAAGATGCATCTATCAGTACCATAACGTATCGAAATGGAGAACTGGATGGGTGAATTGGCCCACAAATGTCTCCTTGTATTTTCTCCAAGAAGCTAGGAGATTCAACCCCCACTTTAAGATGGGACGGTCTCCTGATTAGTTTTACCCTTATAACAGGGGTGGACAAGGAAAATCACCCTTTTGAAGAGTCTTCAGGTTCCTCAAATTATGTCCACGGGAGTGGGTTATGATGCGGTACATCATTACCGGTCCTGGGTGACCTAGTCTATAATTGCGAGAGACTGAATTCTGGTGATGTAAAACATTGCTGGTGCTCTATCAGATTAGTTTCTATAGGTTGGATGTATGTTTGATAAAGGCTCAACGAGAGTACTTTAAAACGTTCTAGGATGGTTTCAATACCATCCTTATGACGAATAACATACAATTATTCAACACTATTGAAATCATCAGTTTCCAAGTAATATCCGTTTAAACGGATGTCCTTGAAACTTAATAGATTTATGTTTGATTATGGAGAAAATAAAACATCTTTTTATTATAATTTGTGTTTGGTTTGGGAGCAATAAAATTGCTTCACCTGATCCTTCTATTATATTATTTAGTCCCGAAATTGTAGTGACGGGACCATAATAATTAAGATGCTATAGCATCTATCAAGAAGGATCTTGTGCGCGGAGGCACTATCCATTAGGCAGTCACAATTCATATCTATCTCTAGAAAAGAATGTAAAAAAGAAAGAGAAAAACTACATTCGATTCATAATTAAGATAAAGAAGGACATAATCAAAATATTAATGATAATGGCTGAAAAAATGACTAAATTAGCTTTAGTCAAGGAGGTCATTATTCTCGAAATCCTTGGTGTTGAACCGAGTTGGAGGCTGTATATCCACCAGATTTGTTTCAGAGGAAAGATTCAGGCTTGCCATATACAAATCTTGGAGGTGGCACGGAGTATGACAGACCCTGGACCAATGTCCAGTCATGCCACCTATGTGGTATTTGTCCTCCCAGGTTTTCTTGGGAATAGACGTCTGGTCAGATGTATTCTTCTTTTAGATATTCTTTTTGTTCCCCTCATTATTATTTTTCTGGAGAGGAGCTCTGATCTGCTTCTTCGCAGTTTTCCCCTTGTTGAATCTGCCCTTGTGTTTGTCCTCCATCTTCTGGGAAGAAACTGTGTGAGCTTCAGGGAGAGGAGCAGAGCCAGCAGGGCGTAGGTTATGAGTGGCCAGTAGGAGCTCTCTATTCTGTTCTGTCATAAGAAGGCAGAGAGTAAATCGGAGTACCTCGTGAACTTCCGTTCACGATACTGTTGCATGAGAATAGCATCCTTCTCATGGAAGGATGTATACGTTTTCTTAAGCATGCGGGTTTCAGGGACTTGTTCACCACACAACTTCAAGCGTGAGGTGATGTTCTGGAGAGCTAAGTTATACTCAGCTATGGACAGTCCTGAAGTCAGAGATTTTCCCACTCATAACGGGCACGCGGGAGGATAACATCTTTCTAATGTTTGTATCTATACTTAAGTGATGTCCACAATTCATGAGGGTCTTCTACAGTCATATATTTGGTCTTCAGTGTCCGATCAATATGTCTCCTGATATAGATACTGGCTTTCGCATTCTCTATATCGGAGACTCTATCAGTAGAAGTTCCTTCATCAATTGTCACAGCCGTAGCTGGAACTTGAATTGTGTGACTTATGCCATGTGAGCACAGGTGGAACTTCAGGTCCAGCTGCCAGCTAAAATAATTTTTCCAGCCGCATCGAGAACATCAAAATCGACGCTCGCAATCTTAGCCACTTTTCTAAGCATGGAATAAGCATGGATTAATTGTTGTCATAAATTAAGACAATCATAGTAGTAAAACTAAACTAGTTGTGGGGATCAGCCAGTCACCACCAAAAATAATAAAAGTCCAAAGTCACATTATACATTTCGAATTACGAGAATTTCAAATTACAATTTGGAAACCCTTGCGGTCCCAGCAATAGGAATTTTCCCTCCGTCTTCAGGCGAAGTATCTTCGAGCTTTGGCTTTTACATTTAGTTCCTCACTACATTTTCACTCAAAAGGGAAAAAATAAAATGCGAGGAAAAATAAATGGTGGTGACTAATAACGGCCAATCCAAAAACCACAACATAGTCTTACTAACATTCCAAGCAGTTCAAATAAAATAATTATGCAACCCCACATGCATAATCAATACATTTTATTCAACATCGCAGGTAATTTTATTGGATAAATATATTAAATATACGTTTAATAGTTACTTGGACCACGGAGAAACGTCATTACCCGTTAGGCTAGATAACTAACCTAATAACAGAGCGGTCTCAGGATCCTAGTAATTATTAAAACGTATAATAATAATAATTTTAGTCCAATTAAAAATAAAGCAAATAATAATGAATTACACATCAAATTAAGTAACAAAATTATTACTTTCCCCAATACTCCGAGAGGAGTTAATCAAACTCAATATCCTCACTCTGATGTTCCCTGATTTTTCTGTATTTTTCAAGAATTTTCTGGTGTTTTCAGGGTTTAATAGGGTATTATCAGAATTTAAAATTAATTTAGCCTGCAGGCCAGAGACCCACGGACTGGCTGTGGAATACGGGTCTGTTAGCCAATAAAATACCCAAATTAATTTTTTCAATTCTGTAATTTATTTATTGGGCTCATGGCCCATCAGGGAGGCCCATGCCAATTCTTCCCCTTACCTTAGGGTTAGGGCTTTAAGGAGGGAGGGTGGGGACAGGCAGCCGACAGTGGTGGCGGCTAAAAAATTCGGACCAGCGGCCAATGAGATCAAGGCCCCCCCTCGTGTGACAGGACGTGGGGTGAATCGAGCGGACCCCCCTCCTGAGGTGGCGAAATGGAGGCCCCCCCTCTGACAGGGGGGGCCAGGGTGGCGCGCAAGGAGCCCCCCTCCGACAGGGGGGTCAACTTTAGGTTGCCGTTCAAGGATCTTCCATTGGTGGTAAATACAAGGGTGTAAGTCCATTTACATTCATATTTACATCCATAAAATTTTGTAAATAACGAAAAGGAGTTGGATTACACTCAGCAAAATGAGTTCACACTCGGCAAAATGAAAAATTTCCCGAGCATCACATGGCTCAGTGCCCAGTCTTAATGTGAAATGAGATCAGCAACGAAAATGAGAGGTTGGCTTTCAATTATGATTCCAGGAATGAAATCAGCAAAGAAAACAAGGGGCTTGGGCATATGCACCTTTCTTCCCATTACAAAGTCATGCTTGTGTTGGTTTGAAGACAGATTTGTCCATCTTTTTTTCGCACTGATCTTCATCATGTGAAGATGTTTAAAAACAGATTTAAAATGAGTTTTTAATTGTAAATCTGTGTATTAAAATTGATTTTCTTGTCGATCTTGCTATAGATTTAAGAAAAATATCACAGATTTATCAACATGCGCATGAAAAATGTTGATCTAGGGGTTTCTAAGATTTACCTCTAGATCATACCCGCCGGATCTAGCAAAGTTCGGAGAAGGAAGCCCTATCCGCGTCCTCGCGATTCGTCCGTCAGCAGGGATTCGGCTTAGCTGGCGAGCGTGCGTGATAACATGTTGAAATGATATAAAAGTGTAGACTAATGGTTGATACAATATCCATATATATATATATATATATATATATATATATATATATATATATATATATATATATATATATATATATATATATGAGTTACAAGTGTATGATACCAAGAGACACCCACTTAGTAGTGGGTGTAATGGTGGATGTAAGTGGGGGGAGACCAAAGGTCTCCCCCATTCATAACATATAACAACTACTTACACAAATATTCCTCCGCCTCCTAATAACTACACCAATGAATACAATTAATACACATTCAATATAATACATACAATTCATATATATACACACATAATACAATTGTCAATACAAGTAGTCACACAAATATAAATATACAATTACACATACTTACATATAATTACACATTTCTATTATCCATACATGTATCCACAAAGTAGTATACATACACGTATTGTACACACAACATAGTATTTCACGCGAAGGGGTATTAAATTCTACCCACCTTAAAAATAAAGTCCGCCCTCGGTCTTCCTAAAGCTTGGACTAGGCTAAGGATGTCTACTTCTAGACTCTACGGTCTCCTACCCAACTTAGGACTCGTCTACCCATATGGAGCATTACCTGCACTATCCTTACGCATGTCGCAGTGCGGTGACCTGCATAGGCCACCAAATGTAACGCCCCGCTCCCCAGGATACCCGAAAAGTACGAATCCGTCCCAAGTATTCCCAGAGCAGCGAGTGTCTAAAGAAAGAAAAGGAGAAGAGAGGGATAATACAAGAAAGAATAGAAACAACCGGCCACTATGCACGTGCTGGGAAGTACACGTAATGCTCCAATCATACATCTCCAGAGAACAATAATTAAAGACAATATACGACAAAGAATAACACATTCATATATAAGAAAGGTCAAATACAATATTACAAATACAATACAAGTATTAATCCCACTCTCAAAAGTACAATTCTAAAGAAAACTCCCAAGAGCACAACTACACAACTACAACCCAACATCTCCAACTCTAAGCCACTACCAAGAAACTCCACTTCAGCCACTACCTATCTATCACCTGAAACCACAGGAGGAGCACGTCAAAGCATGTCCCAGTAGGATTTTCCAATCTCATGGCATATTATTAACAGGTTATGCAATGCTTCATGGTTGACATGATAACATGATGTAATTGAAACATAAAGGAAGCATATATGTCATATGGATAACATGATACAACATTATGACATTGAAACATAAAAAAAATAAGGAAATTGAGTGTAATGCAAGCTACAATGATGTCATAAGGGAGTAAAAGCATAATGACTTGTTGTTAGGACCTAGAGGGGCTACACAATGCACTAAAGGGGGGTGAATAGTGTAACGACAAGCAAAGTGCTTAATTAAAAGTTACTGAAATTAAAGCACAATAAGAAGCAGAAATTAAAGAGTTTGCTCAACAACAACAATCACAAACACGCGGATTTTACCCTGGTTTTCCAAACTTGTGTACATCCAGTCACACCAATATTCACTATGATCCTACACAAGGTAGTGAATACAATCTCACATAGAGATACCTCACACAAAGGATTTTGGATTCTCATACAGAGAAATCCATGCTCTCACACAGAGAGACTCTAACTCTCACAAAGAGAGTACCTAACTCCCACAAAGAGAGTAACTCCCACAAAGAGAGTAAAACTAACTTTCACAAAGAAAGTTAGGGTTTCAAGAAATGAAACTAAATAACCCTTACATATGCCTTGATATGATCCTACTAATGTGAAGAAGAAGACATGCAAGTGAAACCCAAGTGCTTGAGATGAGGCTTTGATTGCACTTGATGATCTTTCTCTCTTTTAGGAATGAATCCTAACACTTCTCTCTTGAGTGCATGAAATGAAGAGAATAAAGATGTTCTCCAAGAAAAGGGATGAGATTGAAATCCCTTGGAGAAATTCCCTAGAGTTTAGATGCTATAGCATAAGATTGAAGCTCTAATGAAGAGAATGAAGGAGGAGTGGCTTAAAGAAGAGATGAAATGATCTTCAATGATTTCCTAATCCTTTCAAGAGTTCTAAATGAACTAAGCCATCTCCTATATAAAGGAAGCCAATAAGAGACCATAAAACCAAAAAAACCCCAAAGGAAGGAATTCTGCAACGGCTAGATTTTGGCAGTTTACGGCAGAGACAGTCCACTGATGAACAACTGACAGTCGACTGGTCAACAGCTATAAAAATCCCAACGGCTATAATCTGAGCCAGGATATGTGACTGTAGAAGACTACACAGGCGCCTGAATATCCTTCAGCAGGCGACTATCACATGGGATGGAAAGGAGCTAAGAAAAATGCAACTTTTGCACTAGTGCCTTTAAATGATATATGACCAATTCTCAGGCGCCTGTAATTTGACAAGCGACTAAAACCTCTCATCATTTGACTGACTTGCAAAGTGGGTTGAAACCCAGAAAATGCAAGTTATGCACTTTGGCACACAGACGACTGGAGAACAAATCCCAGGCGCCTGATGGAAGACATGCACTAGTAATATGAATGTCAGTCGTTTGTTTCCAAAAGCTTAAGAAAGAGTCAAGAAATGTTAACTTGAGCTGTGTACCACAGTCGACTGTAGAAGGTCAGCCAGGTGCCTGGAATCACCCAGTCGCATGTCCTTCCTTCGACAGTCGCCTGTTGCAAAGCCAGAGACTCCAATTGAGTCATTTGGCATGATGAACCTATTAGGTTGAATTTTATGATAATATTAAGGCTCACTAAGATGGTTATATGCATATGAGTCTAATCTTCAACCTTGATGCTCTCCATCATCTCTAAGATTTGGCACCTCTTGATGAACTTCCCTTCATCAAGCTCCAAGCTTTAGCAATGCTCCACTAGATGTCCATCCTCAAGCTACAAGCTTTGGCTTCATTAGATGATCTTCATGACTTCATCCAAGATTGAGCAATCCAACACTCTTGGAGGTCTTTAAGATAATCAATGCATCATCCTCCAAGCATTATGCTTTGGCTCATCAACAAATAATCATTAAGATAAACTGAGACTAAAACATAAGATTGATTAGCACGCTAACATAATTTATTGATCATAATCAAAACAACGTTAGTCTTGAACCCACGAACTAACACTTACTTATTTAATGAAAAGTGAACTACAATAATTTAACAATTATTCCATCACATGAGTTCATATATTGTATTAGGTTATTATAAGTTGTATTAAGCATGATTATGGAAAAATAATATCATACAAATGTGGGTCATGTGGCCATCATGGCATGGCTTCATAGTCATTTTTCCATTTACTATACATAGGGCCATGCATCTCCTTATGCACCCCTTTTCCCATCACATATAACACTATAAATCCATGTCATGCCTTCCCCTACACCCACATATGTGTGGTATTGGAATTCCATACCAAGCTACATTATTATCAAGCCAAATTCCATACGTCAAAAAGTGAGATTTGGTTAAGTACACTAAATAGGAATAATTGGCGTTAGGTGATTCGAGAGAGTAGACGTAAGGGGTCCATCTTGACCCAATGCCTTAGATTCATTTGAGTCGGGAGTCATTGGCCGAAATCCCGCTACATGAATCGCCTTGGTCATATTTATCTTCAAAAATAATTTGTTTAAATTCATTTTGAGCATGTCAATCACCATGTCTTAGGATGTACTAGCTTGACATTGCCAAACCGAGAGAGTTAAGGCCCAACGATACACTTTTGGGTTTTTACCTTTGCTAATATAGGTCATTGGTTGAACTTCATCAATCTAAGCCTATTAGGAGAATTTTTCACAGTCTTAGTCTTTTTCATGGGCGTGCAAGTTAAATCTAAAATCTTGTTTGAGATGAACATATTTTTTGAGTCGCATTCCTTGAGAATTGACAGAGTTATGCATGCAAGAATTGAAATCTAATTTTGTGGATTGCATGCGTGATTGATTTGAGATGGTGATCTTCGGATCTCCTTAATAATTTCTCCCCATTCTTTATGTCTTGTCTTGCTCGAGGACAAGCAAGAGTTTAGCTTGGAGGAATTTGTTTAGTGTATATTTTGTACTTATTTGCACCTCCTCATCCATGCATTTTTATATTTTTATTCGCATATTCCCTACACTTTTCATTTTTTTGTTCATTTTTCACTCTTTGGGGATGTTTTGTGTATTTCAGGATAAAAGCATACAAAACGATGCAAGGAGATAATGGAAGAAGAAGCAGAACTGGTACGACAAAGATCAAAGGCTATTAGGATAATAGAAGGACAAAATACAGTGCAGCACGACCATGCGTGTCAACGAACGATCGTGCCACCACATCAGCCAAGGGAGAAAGATTGAGTATCAGCTACACGGTCGTGCAGCTTCACTGCACGACCGTGTCAATAAAAAGACAGAAGGCCTTTTTGCTGCACTGTAGCCACACGGTCGTGTGGTATCCACACGACCATGTCAACTAAGCAGAAGATGGCGCCTGGAGCTGAAGGCATCGACACGGACGTGCACATCAACCGCACGACCATGTTTAATTTCAGAAGCCATAGAATTAGAAAGAATGAATTTTTTGAATTTTTTCTCTCGATCTCCTGGCTATCTCTTTCTCAAATTATTTTTCAGTCAAAAATCACGTTGTGATGATTCCAACGCATATTTATTTGTATTTTTTAAGCTCGGGTGTATTTTATACATTTTTGGAAGTTATGGAAGCGAAGCTGGAATTTCTGCACAGTCGTGCTATTTTCGTGCAAGGCCGTGCGCCCGCGATTTCAAGATTTCAAATCCAATTTGATGCTGGGTTTTGGCAAGTATTTAAGGGTTTCTTGTAGGCAATTTTAGGGGTCTTCTTCTATGTTTTCTTCCCCCTTTAGGGGCTGCTATTCCAGGGAACTTTGTAAGCTTTTATTGTTTATTCCTTGTATTAAGGATTGCATCTTTTATTTTCTTTCATATTAACATTGTTCTTGTCCTTCTCCTTGCTATTTGTGAAGTGCTTCTTTGCAATTTATTTGTTGTTTTTCCTCATACTTAGCGAGTAAATTTTCTTGCTTAGGGCTAATCATAACCCTAGTGTAGGTTATTGGTATGGGTTGATATCAGTTTATTTGATTATTGCTGGGGTTTAGATATTAATGTACACACTTTTGATTTAACCATTGAAATGCCTCATAACCCTAATCACTGACGAGAAATCAGGATTTTGGTTAGACGTTATTTGATGTTAGATTGATTCCCTATTAACTAGGGCTATGACGAGACATCGGAGTTCTGGTTAATTAGGGTCGTTAGGACTTCTGATGAGACATCAGAGTCTTTCTTTTGTGATCCAGGTTTTAATCCGAGTTCTCCCACAAGATACGGTTTGAACGAGGATTGAGAATTAATTTTCACCCATAGCTTTACTTCGATAGATTGAGAAGTTAGATTTATCACACTTCTAATTTACATTTGTAGTGATGTTTAGCCCTGGTTTTTTGTCCCCTTTTTATATCTTTAGTATAAAAATAATCCACCTCTGATATCATTTGTGTAGATAACTAAGTCCATAATTAATCGGTGCTCAAACCACTGCCTCCTAATGTTCAACCCGTAGGCTACACGACACCGTACACTGTCATGCCCCGCTTCCCTAAAATGGAGGCGAGACGTGAGAAGGTCCGCTCAGACTTGGAGCTGTGAGGCTCCAGTCTGTAAAGCGTCTGGATTTAAACCAAGTAGAGGTCCCTGCAAGTGCGATACGGAACATAACTAATAATAAAGAAAGAGACGTAAAATAGCCAATCTCAGAATGTCCAACAATAAGTTTCAACATCACAGAAAAGCCACCAGGCTGGAAAGAAAAAGAGTCTACAGGCCCAAGCATGGCCAACAAAAGTACAACGTACAAAAAGCGAAGGTGCTACGCACCGACAACTAACATCAACCTAACAGAAGTAATCTCAGAACAGTCTCTAAGACTGGTCACCGGTGTCCACAAACTCCTCGTCAAACGTAGGCTCAGGCTCAGTGTCAGCGAACACCTCGTCCTCAGCAACAGTCTCTGGCTCAGGGTCTAACATGTGACACCCAAAAGAGCAAGGGGCACATGTCAACAAGTCTACAAGAGACTTGTGCAAGGAAACTGAAAGTAAAGCAATGCAACCTAGCAGTTCTAGCATGATGCAATGACATGGCAGTTAAAGTATGAGTGCAACATGTAAAGTAAAGTTCAACAAGCATCTAGCATGGCATGGCAAGAGTAGCAAGCTACTAACATTCACAAGTCACGTTTTCATGTCGTGCACAGAGTTCACGCCTTACAGCTGAAGTGGCTGTACGGGCACACTTTTACGCTGAGTGGTCGCTCAACCCTACCCCTCCACGTGTATCGAGCCAGGGCATTACCCCCAAACATGAATGCTCGCTTCTGGATCACGAGCCAGGAAGTGTTTTTCAATATGGCATAGGGGTGCACCTAGTCTCAACAAGCAAGTACAAGTATAGTAGCGTGTGCTATGAATGCAACAATCAGACGTGGATGGCATGACATGGCAAGCTGTAATTTAAATGCGTACAGTTAAGGAATTTAAACATGGCAGTTTACAAAAGCATGAACAAACAAGTTAAAGGGGTTGGATCTAGATTCGTTGTCAAGCTAGATCAAATGAGGTGACGGATCTAGTTTCGTTGTCAAACTAGATCAAATAGGCGTCTAGGAATCTATCATTTCACTGCCTAGTCTCTTTTACGCTACGGTACAAAAGTGGCCTAAAACATGGCCTAAACAAGCAACGGGCAAGTTTCACTTGCCTGAATTCAAACGTCTGAAAAACACCGTCCACAGGGTCCAAAGTCACAAACAACCTACGTGCACAAGTCCACCAGCCTACATTCCCATTTTAAATTATCTTAATTAGTGATTCTAAAACATTTAAAAAACATCAATTTTAATCTTGTTTAACAGGCTATGGTTGGAGGGTCCTAGGGGTGCAAAACGTTACCTCAACACGACGCGAGAGCTACACTGGCATCGGGTAGCGACGCCAGGGGTTGGAATATAAGAACGCGCTCCTAGTCCAATTTCCAGATCAGATTCCTTGCTCGAATAGTCTGGGCAGCAACCAGATCAACGAACCAAGATTCCAATGCTAGCACGTGCGACGAAGGGCTACGACGTGTCGCAACGTCGTAATCAGCAAAACAACGGAGAGGAAACACTTGGGTGGGACCCACAGCAGTTCTAGGGGTCAATGGGGGACCCACAACACCTCTGGAGAACTTGGGGGGCCCACGGAGGCAAGCGGTGCGACGGATGCGGGGTTGCGACGAATTTCGCTCGGTCAGACCGAGCCGCTGCGGAGATTTCTCTCGGTCAGACCGAGAGAACACAGCGGTCAGTCGGTCGCAGCGCTGCGGGGATGCGGGCTCTCGGTCGCAGCGGGCCGCTGTGAGGAAATCCTTCGGTCAGGCGCTTGGGAGCAGGGGTTGCAACACACGGGTTGTAACGGAGCGGCGATGCGGAGCGGAGCGGGTGCGGGCCTCGGTCAGACCGAGAGGGTGCGTCGGTCACTGCGGGGGTTGCAACGTTGCAGTTGCAAGGTTGCGGAGCGGAGCGGGAGGCGGGGAAATCTCTCGGTCAGACCGAGAGAGGCTCTCGGTCGTAGCGGGGAGCGGGCGTTGCAACGAAGCGGCGGTCGCTTGGTGCGGAGCGGAGCGGTCGAGCGGAGCGGAGCAGCGGTGTGGAGTGGGGCCTCGGTCAGACCGAGGGAAAACGGGGGATTTCGTCGGTCGGGCACTGGGCGGCTGCAAGAAGTGGTTGCGACGAACGTCGCAAGTGTGGATGTGAAAGTTGGGGGATGATTTGTGACGGCTAGGGTTGATTTCTTGAGAGAAATGGGTTTCCTAAGCCTCCTATATATAGTGTAGATGGGTTTGACCAAGTCTAGGGTTTAATTTGAATTAAAATTGCTTTTTAATCAATTTTAAACCCAAAATATCACCCGCACTATATCCCGAGCAATAGGGGTGCGGCCAAGGGGCTAGGATTTGGGTCAAAAATATTTTGAAGAGTTATAATCTAATAGAAATTATATTGGGTCGAAAATACTTTAAAACTTAGTATTTAAAAATATTTTAAGCTTGGCTAAAAATGTAAAATAGGTCAAATGAAATCTAAAAATTGTGAAATAAATATTGGGGTGATCGGGACGAGGAGAGAAAGAAAACTAAGGAGACGGTTCGCTATTTCGACGTCGAGGGACGAAACTAAAAATAGAAACGTCTCACGTCAAAAGCGAAAACCGCGACGTCTCCTCGAATAAGATCAAATCGTGGGAGAACGACCCGTGAAATGTCGTTCCAAATTAGTGCCACAATTTAATACTCTAAGAGACGAACACAACGACATATCACACCAAAGTGTTCAAAAACAAATAAAGTCTAAAATGAATACGTGCACGTTCAAAAGCACGTGCACGAAGAAGTACTATCGAAAACCGACCGTTACATCCTCCCCACCTTAAGAATGATTCCGTCCTCGGAATCAACATCAATCACTACTCGGAAACAAGTGCGGGAAGTGCTCTCTCATATCGTCCTTACGCTCCCAGGTGGACTCCACAGGGGAACCGTGACGCCACTGCACTCGAACCAAGTCGACGGTCTTATTCCTCAGCTGCTTCTGTCGTCGATCCAGAATCTCAATTGGCTGCTGATCATAAGACAGATCCGGACGAACCGTGATCTCTGAGAAATCCACAGCATGGGACGGATCACTGACGTATCGACGTAACTGGGATACGTGAAATACGTCGTGAACACCCTCCAGTGACGGCGGCAATGCCAAGTGATAAGCCACAGCTCCAACTCTCTCCAGTACGTCAAACGGCACAATGTACCTCGGACTTAGCTTGCCTCTCTTTCCAAATCGATTAACTCCGCGGTTCGGAGAAATCTTCAGAAAGACGTGATCTCCAGGTTGAAACTCCTAAGGCCTCCGTTTAGCATCGGCCCAATGCTTGAAACGGTCCTGCGCAATCCTCAGCTTCTCCCGGATGTTTCTCACAACATCCACGGCCTCTACGATCATCTTCGGTCCTAACAGCTCCCGATCTTCAATATCATCCCAGCTCAGTGGCGATCGACATTTCTTCCCGTATAGCGCGACGAAAGGCGCCATGCCAATACTCGCCTGGTAGCTGTTATTGTAAGCAAACTCAACATGATGGAGATGATTCTCCCAAGATCCCTTGAAGTCCAACATGCACGCTTTCAGCATGTCCTCCAAAATCTGAATCGTCCTCTCGGACTGGCCATCCGTCTGCGGGTGGTACGCCATGCTGAAACTCAGACTCGTACCCAAGCTCTTCTGCAGGCTCTGCCAAAACTGAGACGTGAATCTCATGTCTCTGTCTGACACGATACTCACGGGGACTTCGTGAAGTCATACGATCTCCTACATGATTCACGTTACATCACTATCTAAACTAGGAAAAAGGAAATAGAAACAGAGAGTAAAAGAATTTACCTCCATATATCTCCTCGCTAGCGTCTCAGTAGACTGTCCTACTCAGAAGGGAATAAATTGCTCGGATTTGGTCAATCGGTCTACGATCACCCAAATCGCGTCATTCTGCTTCGGACTCCGAGGTAGTCCAGTCACGAAATCTATAGTGATGTGTTACCACTTCCACTCTGGAATCGGAAGCGGTTGTAGCAACCCTGTCGTATGCTGATGCTCCACCTTTACTTGCTGGCAAACCAGACACTTGGCCACACTCCGAGCCACACTCCTCTTCATACCATGCCACCAATAGTTCAGGCAAAGATCCTTGTACATCTTGGTACCACCATGATGTACAGAATACGATGAACTGTGTGCCTCAACCAACAACTCCTCTCTGATATCTCCAGCTGGCACACACAACCTGGCTCCATACCTCAGCGAGCCATCCTCATGAATCAAGAATTCAGTCCGCAGACCGGCTTCCACCTGCTCCCGAATCTTCACCAGCTTCGGGTCTCCAGCTTGTCCAGCCTTGATCCTATCCACAATCGTCGACTGTATCTACATACTCATCAATGAAGAGGCCTCCAAATCTTCAGCGCAAACACGACTGCAGCCAACTCCAAATCGTGTGTCGGGTAATTCTTCTCATGAGCCTTAAGCTGACGAGAAGCATAAGTAACCACGTGCCCATGCTGGTGCAACACACAACCGAGACCCTTGCCAGAAGCATCGCAAAAGATCTCGAATCCCCCACTCCGATCAGGCATAGCAAGAACAGGGGCAGTCGTCAACCTCTCCTTCAGAACATCAAAGGCCTTCTCACAATCATCAGACCAAACAAATGGTACATCCTTCCGCGTCAGTCTGGTCATCGGCTAAGCAATACGGGAGAAGTCCTTAATGAAGTGCCGATAATAACCTGCAAGCCCAAGGAAACTCTGGATCTCAGACGCTAACTGCGGAACATGCCACTCTCTGATAGCCTTAATCTTCTCAGGATCCACTGAAATACCATCTCCTGACACCACGTGTCCAAGAAAAGCAACCCTATCAAGCCAGAACTCGCACTTGGAATACTTAGCATACAAACGATGCTTCCTCAAAATCTCCAACGCTGTCCTCAAGTGCGATGCATGCTCTTCCTTTGACTTTGAATAGATCAGGATGTCGTCAATAAAGATAACGACAAACTTATCTAGCAAGTCATAGAAGATCAGGTTCATCAAGTTCATAAAAACTGTGGGCGCATTAGTTACACCGAAGGGCATAACCACGAACTCGTAGTGACCATACTTTGTCCTGAACGCTGTCTTCTGAATATCTTCCTTCTTCACCTTGAGCTGATGATAACCACTCCTCAGATCCAACTTAGAGAACACCCTCGAACCTCCAAGCTGGTCAAAAATGTCATCTATACGTGGCAATGGATATTTATTCTTGATGGTCACAGCATTCTGCTCCCTGTAGTCCACGCACATGCGACACGAACCATTCTTCTTCTTCACTAGCAGAACCGACGCTCTCCACGGAGACACACTGGGATTGATGTAACCCTTCTGCAAAAGCTCATCCAGCTGCCTACGCAACTCCTCCAACTCTACTGGAGCCATACGATACGGCACCTTCGAAATAGGCTGCGCTCCCGGAATAAGATCGATCGAAAACTCGAGAGCTCGATCGGTCGGCAGTCCAGACATCTCCTCGGGGAAGACGTCGTCGAATTCACGCATCACAGCTGGTCTACTCTGCTCCATCTGCATAGCAACGATCTCCACCGGTCTGGCCTGAAATCTGACAGGGCCAAGCGAACTGCTACCTCGACTGAACTCAAACACTGGATGTCCTGGGATCTCGAACACCACCTTCTTCCTCCGACAATCGATCGTAGCATAAAAACCCGCAAGCCAATCCATCCCAAGGACGGCATCATAGTTGATGATGTCGTGGACAATGAAATCAGCGTAAAGCTCATGTCCACAGACCACCAAAGGGCAAGAATTGCAACCACGATGCACCGAGATCACGCCATTTCCTGTAACGATGTTCCAAATCTTGGGAAGAGGGGATGTCGTCAAGGAATTCTTCTCCACGAAGCTCTGGGAAATAATGCACATCGATGCACCAGAGTCAAAGAGGACTCGTGCAGGAAATGTGCAAACCAAAATCACACCTAACAGACAATCTAACAATCAAACCCAATTCTAACAAACAATCATATGCAAGCAACCAAACATAAGCTATCAACCAAAACTAACTAGGAAAGGAAACAACTAGACAGAGGGTTACCTGCGATAACCTCATCCACAGCCTCGCTTTCCACTGCAGTCATCAGGAAAGCCTGCCTCCTCGGCTAAACAGCCTGCTGAAACGCCTGCTTCTGTGGAATGAGAGGCGCTCCACGTCTAGTAGGTACATGTGCTCTCTGTTGCAATGGCTGGGCTGCAACTGGTCCCCTCTGTAGCTGTGCTCCATCCGGTCTCCTCGTCTGGTTCGCATGCTGACAATCCTTCGCTACATGAGTAGCGTCTCCACAGATCAGGCACTGCCCCAGAAATCTCCTGCACTGCTCCTTGATGTGGCCAGTCTTGTCGCAGAAATGGCAAGTCTTCAGAGTAGGCCCACCTGGCCTCTTGAACTGCACTGGCTGGCTAGGCTTGAACCCAGGCCTAACCACCGCTCTGGCCTGCTCCATAGGCCTCTTCCTAGCTCCAGAAGTCTGTCCTCTCTTCTGCCTCGCAATCAGCTCCTGCCTCCTAGCAGCTACCAGCAACTTCTGATACGACTCCAGATCTGACGAAGACATCAGGCTCTGCAAGTCTAGGGAAAGACCATGCAGAAACCTCTGAGCCTTCTCCTCAGCATCCTCCACCATCTTCGGTGCGAAGCGATTCAGCCTGGTGAACTCCTGGTGGTACTGGTCCACCGTCAGATTTCCCTGCTTCAGCTCAATGAATCGCTATAACATCTCCCTCCTAGAAGCCTTCGGAAAGTACTCCTCATCAAACCTGGACTTGAAAGTAGCCCAAGGTATCGGCTTCACCAACAGCTCCTCTTCTGCATCCCACCAGTTGCAGGCATTATCCCTGAGCTGCTTCTTCACCAACTCAACCCATCCAGCCGGGTTGTTCTTTGACATCTTCAGATTATCTTCAGTATTCCTGATCCACTCCTCAACAGCTAATGGTCCTTCAGATCCATCAAAGTAAGTCGGGCCCAGCTCCTGAAACTGCTTCGCTCCCGGCTCGAAGCGAGAGGCATTCTGGGTATTCTGAAGCATACCCTGCTGCACCTGCATCATCTGATGCATCATCTTCATGATCTCAGCATTGGTGGGCTCTCTATCCGGCACCTCAATACGATTGGGCCCACCACCAGCTCGGGTCTGTCGTCTTCCTGCCATCTAATGACATAGGAAAACGATATAAATTAGACTCAAAGCTTATGACTCGGATGTCGAAATTTATTTATTGGACGTCCTGTAATTATTATCGTTGTTTCGATAATTCGCAGTTGCAAGAGGACCTGCATGGGCCACCAATAAAACCTGTCACGCCCCGCTTCCCTAAAATGGAGGCGAGACGTGAGAAGGTCTTCTCAGACTTGGAGCTGTGAGGCTCCAGTCTGTAAAGCGTCTGGATTTAAACCAAGTAGAGGTCCCTGCAAGTGCGATACGGAACATAAATAATAATAAAGAAAGAGACGTAAAATAGCCAATCTCAGAATGTCCAACAATAAGTTTCAACATCACAGAAAAGCCACCAGGCTGGAAAGAAAAAGAGTCTACATGCCCAAGCATGGCCAACAAAAGTACAACGTACAAAAAGCAAAGGTGCTACGCACCAACAACTAACAACAACCTAACAGAAGTAATCTCAGAACAGTCTCTAAGACTGCTCACCGGTGTCCACAAACTCCTCGTCAAACGTAGGCTCAGGATCAGCGTCAGCGAACACCTCGTCCTCAGCAACGGTCTCTGGCTCAGGGTCTAACATGTGACACCCAAAAGAGCAAGGGGCACATGTCAGCAAGTCTACAAGAGACTTGTGCAAGGAAACTGAAAGTAAATCAATGCAACCTAGAAGTTCTAGCATGATGCAATGACATGGCAGTTAAAGTATGCGTGCAACATGTAAAGTAAAGTTCAACAAGCATCTAGCATGGCATGGCAAGAGTAGCAAGCTACTAACATTCACAAGTCACGTTTTCATGTCGTGCACAGAGTTCACGCCTTATAGCTGAAGTGGCTGTACGGGCACACTTTTACGCTGAGTGGTCGCTCAACCCTACCCCTCCACGTGTATCGAGCCAGGGCATTACCCCCAAACATGAATGCTCGCTTCTAGATCACGAGCCAGGAAGTGTTTTTCAATATGGCATAGGGGTGCACCTAGCCTCAACAAGCAAGTACAAGTATAGTAGCGTGTGCTACGAATGCAACAATCAGACGTGGATGGCATGACATGGCAAGCTGTAATTTAAATGCGTACAGTTAAGGAATTTAAACATGGCAGTTTACAAAAGCATGAACAAACAAGTTAAAGGGGTTGGATCTAGATTCGTTGTCAAGCTAGATCAAATGAGGTGACGGATCTAGTTTCGTTGTCAAACTAGATCAAATAGGCGTCTAGGCATCTATCATTTCACTGCCTAGTCTCTTTTACGCTACGGTACAAAAGTGGCCTAAAACATGGCCTAAACAAGCAACGGGCAAGTTTCACTTGCCTGAATTCAAACGTCTGAAAAACACCGTCCACAGGGTCCAAAGTCACAAACAACCTACGTGCACAAGTCCACCAGCCTACATTCCCATTTTAAATTATCTTAATTAGAGATTCTAAAACATTTAAAAAACATCAATTTTAATCTTGTTTAACAGACTATGGTTGGGGGGTCCTAGGGGTGCAAAACGTTACCTCAACACGACGCGAGAGCTACACTGGCATCGGGTAGCGACGCCAGGGGTTGGAATATAAGAACGTGCTCCTAGTCCAATTTCCAGATCAGATTCCTCGCTCGAATAGTCTGGGCAGCAACCAGATCAACGAACCAAGATTCTAATGCTAGCACGTGCGACGAAGGGCTACGACGTGTCGCAACGTCGTAATCGGCAAAACAACAGAGAGGAAACACTTGGGTGGGACCCACAGCAGTTCTAGGGGTCAATGGGGGACCCACAACACCTCTGGAGAACTTGGGGGGCCCACGGAGGCAAGCGGTGCGACGGATGCGGGGTTGCGACGAATTTCGCTCGGTCAGACCGAGCCGCTGCGGAGATTTCTCTCGGTCAGACCGAGAGAACACATCGGTCAGTCGGTCGCAGCGCTGCGGGGATGCGGGCTCTCGGTCGCAGCGGGCCGCTGCGAGGAAATCCTTCGATCAGGCGCTTGGGAGCAGGGGTTGCAACACGCGGGTTGCAATGGAGCGGCGATGCGGAGCGGAGCGGGTGCGGGCCTCGGTCAGACCGAGAGGGGGCGTCGGTCGCTGCGGGGGTTGCAAAGTTGCAGTTGCAACGTTGCGGAGCGGAGCGGGAGGCGGGGAAATCTCTCGGTCAGACCGAGAGAGGCTCTCGGTCGTAGCGGGGGGCGGGCGTTGCAACGAAGCGGTGGGCGCTTGGTGCGGAGCGGAGTGGGGCCTCGGTCAGACCGAGGGAAAACAGGGGATTTCGTCGGTCGGGCACTGGGCGGCTGCAAGTAGCGGTTGCGACGAACGTCGCAAGTGTGGATGCGAAAGTTGGGGGATGATTTGTGACGGCTAGGGTTGATTTCTTGAGAGAAATGGGTTTCCTAAGCCTCATATATATAGTGTAGATGGGTTTGACCAAGTCTAGGGTTTAATTTGAATTAAAATTGCTTTTTAATCAATTTTAAACCCAAAATATCGCCCACACTATATCCCGAGCAATAGGGGTGCGGCCAAGGGGCTAGGATTTGGGTCAAAAATATTTTGAAGAGTTATAATCTAATAGAAATTATATTGGGTCGAAAATACTTTAAAACTTAGTATTTAAAAATATTTTAAGCTTGGCTAAAAATGTAAAATAGGTCAAATGAAATCTAAAAATTGTGAAATAAATATTGGGGTGATCGGGACGACGAGAGAAAGAAAACTAAGGAGACGGTTCGCTATTTCGACGTCGAGGGACGAAACTAAAAATAGAAACGTCTCACGTCAAAAGCGAAAACCGCGACGTCTCCTCGAATAAGATCAAATCGTGGGAGAATGACACGTGAAATGTCGTTCCAAATTAGTGCCACAATTTAATACTCTCAGAGACGAACACAACGACATATCACACCAAAGTGTTCAAAAACAAATAAAGTCTAAAATGAATATGTGCACGTTCAAAAGCACGTGCACGAAGAAGTACTATCGAAAACCGACCGTTACATACACTTGCGGTTGTATTATAACATCACAACAGCCATCATCAACGTGAGAATATAAAAGCCATAATCCTACTTCAAAAGTGACTCGATCATACTCTACAATTGTGTCACAGGTATGATAGTGACATTGGTTGCATGTAAAGAGCCCACATGTTTCAGAATCATCATTATCTGGTTGGTGTAAGATTAGATTCTCATCTGAACCAAAACTAGGCTTGTAAGTAGTGGCTACCGTGTAGTCCAATCCCTTCATCAAAACTATATTACTAAGGTGTCTAGAGTATTAAACATTGTCAAACCCTATTAACACCTTAAATTTACGAGCCATGTATGTGATGTCATATTATTATGGTTGGATGAAATTTATTACTCTAATAAGTTCATTCACTCCATCATGGATAGGCATTTGCTATAGATCTATATCAACTGCTTACGACATTAATGTCTCATACCAGATAAGATAAATCCCTTCTTGACTGACACCTCCTTCGCATGCTTTGGACTATACCTAGTAAGTACTAGCAACGATCACTTTCACCGTTGGTTAGTAAAAGCATAAGCATATCCTTTCCACATGTAAGGTTCTTTAATGCATCTCAGATCAACAGATAAAGCTTCACCAACTACCTCCTGAGAGCTTCTATTGATAGTCAAAGTATTTTACCATTTAGATGCTTCTCGATGAATTATTCTATGAACTTGTTCTTTAACAAGGACATGTGCACTATCTCACGATGTTCCCACATCGAGTGGCTATGAGACTAGAAACTACCATCATTATGATTAAGATCAGTGCATAATGGTGTTTTAAGAATATCAATGTTTCGTTTTGCTATTCCTACAGCCAGGAACATTTTGTTGGCCTAGTTAGTCTACTAACTAGGTCGTACGATTTAATTTTGATGATTACAAACAAGTCATGTGTGACTAACATATTTCATTAAGTGATTTCAGGGGGGGAAAGTGCAAAATAAATTTTGTTTGCAAGAGAGAGAGAGAGAGAGAGAGAGAGAGAGAGAGAGAGAGAGAGAGAGATTGTATGTGGACATTGGTGTAAAAAGGGAACTCATAATAATCCTACATCATCAATAAGAAGATGAAGACTTGAATCGATCAAAGATGAAGATTTGATTAGATACTTAAGAGTTTTTCTACTTGAATTCAAACTCTATGTTCTTATCCAAAACACAACGCACTTGGTCTCCTATTCAATCTCCTATTCAAAAATCTCATCCCATTATCATGCAAGATAGGATAGAAGCAAAGCCAAGGTGTTTGAACTGCCGCATGATCTAAAAAAAAGAGCTGCCACATTCTTTTTGAGTTCGGTTGTTTTTTTCTCCCATCCCATTATCAGCTGACGCATCCTTCGTTAAACACAAAACAAAAGAGAGACGCACCAATTGATCAATTTATTGCATTCCTTTCTTTGTGTGGTGTGGTCTTTCTTCAAATAAAAGCACGCACGAAGATCTCATTTTTAAGGCCTTGTGTTCTTTTTTTGTGTGCGGCTGTTGTCAAAGAAAAACGCACTGAGATCTTAGATATATTCATTTGCGTTTGTTTTTTTGTGCGGCTCTTCTGTCAAAAAAATTACGCACGCATGCAATTGTTTCTTGCGCTCTCCCTTAATTTTTTTGTGGCAGTTGCTTCCAAACGATTCATGGACTTGCGAAACATTGAGGAGAAAATCACATGTCCATCTTCTTCTTGCTTCTACGAAGAGAAACTCATGGTTCATGCAAGGGCAAATCTCAAGGGAGGATTTCTATTGCGCAGTCGACTTCGTACGCATATATCTCCTGATCCAGACGTAAGATCGACTCGTCGTTTACGCCCATGCGACTACATCTTCATGCTCTTCACAACGGTGATAGTCTCCTTTGCTCAGTCCATAGGATTATACATAGTTCGGGCATTTTTCTACAGATCGGTCACTGCAGAATTCAGATTCGCGCAGTCATCTTCTGAAGACTATATCTCACAATCCAGAAAATCGGATCAGCGAACCGTTTGTGCCCACACAATCACAATCTCATAAAATTTATCACGGTGATATCCCTCTGATTCTTCACCGCATTATTAATGCTATTTGAATCTATTTTTGTTGTGAGATTGTATTGTGAATAGCTTTACTCTGAAGCTATCTCTGTGCTTTAACTCTTAAACTATATTTTTGTACGGTGAGATCACTACCCGTAAGTGTGATAAATTTTATTGAGTGAAATCCGCATAGGTCTTGGGATTGGAGTTTTGGCAGGGAGTCATTATCGGAGCCCCGAAGAGGGTGCGCGAACACGCAACCGGGGCACGCGACTCGCTAGTCTTACCGCAAGTGCACGGTGTAGCGGCGAGCGGGTATCGAACACGAGGAGGTCAAATGACAGTGTCTTCTTCAACTCACCTGGCTATAAGAACAGTTGAGAAATGTTTGCAATAAAGCTGTCACATTCGTTCAATTGTATAAAAGGAATATCAAATTAATAAAGACGCCTAGGGGGTAGAGAATCCCCGCTACAAACCGTATCTCGTCATTGTGATTCGTAGGTTTCACAATTTCTATACTTGAAATTTGGGTGAACTAGTTGCAACTAAATGTAGAACCAAGCTCACGCTCTCGTGCTATTGTCGGTCTATAGCAAACCTAAGGTAGGGTCCAATCTCTTGCAAACCCTAACCTAGGAAAGCTAGCGTGAAGAACAACATCATCGTTCAATCGTATCTCGAGCCCACTCTCGTGCAAACTCGAGCTACGACCTAGGCTGGGATAGTTCCTACCCGTCCAATCTCTTGCAAACTGGTATTGGTATAGAATTGCAATCGAAAACCCTAGTTTCGGTCCAATCTCTTACAAACCGATTCCGGAGAAATTCAATTGTAACCCAATTCAAATATCTAGGGCTTCCTATCGAGTTGGGATCCAATCTCTTGCAAATCCCAATCGGTATGAATCCCTAGCTATTCGTATTAAATCAATCCCAAACTAACCCTAATCAATCCTAGCAATGATTTCACCAATTCATCACAAATTAGAAATAGGGTTCGTAGGGTTCATCCCTACGCCCTAAGACGATGAAACTACTCATAATTCATAATGAAATTCAATAGAAATTCACAAATAAAATCAATAGAATTCATTGCAATATTCAATATATCAATAAAAATGGAGTTTTTGATAGAGAGAGAGACAAACCAATGAAGAATCAATAGCATCCAACAAAATAACACTTTTCTCTCTCCCCTAAAAGCTCAATCTAATCTCCTAAAAGTAATCTAAAAAGGGCTGCAAAAAGTTCTGAAAAAGCTCTCTAAACTAGGTTAAAAACTGAGGTTAAATACCCCCCAAAATCGCCCAAAAAACTGTGACGAAAATGCCCCTGCGCAGCCTCAGAATCGCAATTTACGCTACAGGCAGCGCGGCTCACTCGGCCGAGTGACAAATGTCATTCGGCCGAGTGACAAATGTCATTCGGCCGAGTGACAAACCCTGACAAATTCCAGTAACTTCGGACTTTTGGGGGTCAGCTCCTCGGGAGTCACTCGGCCGAGTGACTTTCTTTGCTTCGGCCGAGGGGACTTCTTCACTCGGCCGAGTCGGAACTCGGGAGTCGACTGACAAATTACAGTAAGTCTGGACTTTTTGTTGCCGTCGTCTTGATGCCACTCGGGCGAGTGGTGTCTCCGTGGTTCAGCCGAGTGGGCTGGCGATGCTCGGCCGAGTGCACGCTGATACTCAGTCTGTCGCGTGTCTGTTCTGGTCGGTTGAGCGGGCTCTCGATGGTCGGCCGAGTGACTCCTTCACTCGGCCGAGTGACATGCTCAAAATGCCCAATCTTCGTATTTTTGCTCCCTCGTCGCTCCTATGACGTTCTTTCTTCTCCCACTCCTCTCCAATAGCAAAATTCCCCTCGAAGGAGTCTCGGGTGACACTCCGGAGTGGGTGCATCTCGGGATCACTCCAAATCGCTCGAAATCTCCTGAAATTCGACAAAAACAAGAAATCGTGAAAAGCATCGCAATATTGCCGAAAAATCGTGAAAAGCGCGATTCGAGCGATCAAAATGGCATGCAAACATGCAGGAAAAATGTGTAAAATATGGAGTGATCAAAATTCCCCAAGCTTACCTCGTACTCGTCCTCGAGGAAGATGAGTAAAAAGCGAACCCGGTGGATAAAGTAAATAGAAACGATGGAAAAGTGGAAAATGAAAATAAAACAAAAAACGAAATAGAAAACGAAGAGAGAAGCTGCTAGATCATTTTTCTCAGGACGTGGGTTTTGCTTACTCATATAGCACGCATCGAATGTAAAACACATGGCAAAGACTTTTATCTCGATATCATAGTATAATGTGCATTTGAAATAGAAAACCCAAGAATGTCAATATAGCATAAAAAATGGAATAATTCTAGAATTAGCATCGTCTGAAGCATCTAAAGCGGTATACAACATCGTAGATCACACACTTTTCAATTGAATGCTTTCTATAAGGAGTATAAGAGATATCACACAATATAGTAGTAAGAATAGAAAAGTGTGGTTTTCATGAGATGAATGCTAAGCATAGATTTCTGGATTTTGTGAAACTTTAGCGATCTCACCGAGTATAAAATATTACTTTGTAATGCCCTACCAGCTACTGCACAAGTACTAGAGGGGGGGTGAATAGTACTTTTAAAATAATAAGGAGTATAATTCCAAATTAAATTGCAAACAACTACCAAATCAATTTGCGGAAGCTTAAATTGAATGACAACACAAAATTAACAAAGCAAACAAACGATGTTAATGGGTTCGGATCCACCCAAGTCTCCCCGACTTGTTCCCGGTGATCCTACGTCCCAACCACCCGGATCCCCTCCGGATACTTGAGTTAGAAACCCTAACTCAAGATTTCCACTATGAATATCTTGTGAAAAAAACCTTCACAAGATCAAATCATACATGCAATGGCAAAGTGAATCCCACAACCCGGGATCACAAACTTCTCTCACAACCGAGAGAACCAATAAGCAATATTAAAGAGTTTAAATGAAATAAATACTCTTACCACAAAATCCTATACCTTGAGTTTTTCTTACCCAATAGGTGGAATGAAGGATTTGAGGAAGATGGAGTCACCAAGCCCTAGCACCAAGGAAATGACCAGCAATCGGTGCCTAGGGAAGAGTTGGAGACTTGGATCAAGCAATAGCTTGAAAAGCTCACCAAGAACAAGCTTCTCTCTAGATCTAGAAATGAGAGAGAATGGGTTTCTTGTGAGGAAGAGAGCTTTAGATTTGAGGGAGAATAGCTATCTCTTTAGAACTCAATGAATCTCTGAATAGAAGCTCTCACCTAGATAGAAATGACCTAGGTTCGTATTTATAGGAACCCAAAAACACAAGTTAGGTCATTCATCAACGGATAGAAATCTGTGAGACTTAGTCGGTCAAAGAACAATCACTGACCGACTAGTTCATCAACTAGTCGGTCAGCCAAACAACGTGGACCGACTAAGAGTAGATCTGAGAAGAGATAGAATTTCAGACCTAGAAATCTAGTCGGTCCAAGAAGACTGTCTGACCGACTAGTTTCACAACTAGTCGGTCAGCCAATGAACGTAGACCGACTAAGAGGCAAAATAACTTAGTCTGAATGCAAAGTGACTTAGTCGGTCCAAGAACAAAAGTTGACAGACTAGATTGTCAACTAGTCGGTCATCAAACGTTCTTAGACCGACTAACGGTAAACAGTAGCTTAGGAGAATTTTGGAGTGAACAGTAAGTCTCAACTAGTCGGTCAAAGAAGCATCACTGACCGACTAGTTCACAAACTAGTCGGTCGGTGAGTCAACGTAGACCGACTAACTGTAAACAGTAAAGTCCAAGAATTTAAGGAATCAAAACTAGTCGGTCCAAGAACAGTTGCCGACCGACTAGATCACCATCTAGTCGGTCAGTACTTGTTCTTGTACCAACTAACATGCACAATAAATCCGAATCGAAGCGCGACGCTTCGAGGAAGTTAGAATGAACTTGTGCAAGGATCCTAGAGCTACGTAAAGAGCGAAATGAAGATAGAAACGTAAGATATACTCAAGGCTTAACATTCTATATATCGAAGCTAAAAGACTATAAATAAAACCTTAATAAACGGTCTTTGAGAGCTTCGATTGAATCTTCATATCTTCCAAAGCGTCGCAAGAGCTTCAACGAAGCTTTAGGCATCAATATGAGCTTTGGGAAGTGTTGAGATGTCGCTTTGAATGTTCTCGTGAAATTGGCGACGATCTCCAAAACTGCGCTCACAAATTGTTAGTTCATGGATTATTTATGTTTGCTCATCATCAAAACCAAATCCGGGGAGTCCAATATTCAACATTCTCCCCCTTTTTGGTGATGACAAACCAACATAAATAATAATCGAAAATAATGATTCAAATGTAAAATACTTACTCCCCCTGCATTGATGACACGTTAATTCCAAAATGAGTATATATGAATTGCATCAAGCAGACGAGTAAGATAAATAAAGATAATCGATTTTTGAAATATCGGATTCTGAAAATCCTTATATATATCTTAACTCCCCCTGAATCTAACATATCAAACTAGATTCTTGGAAATTGAGTTAAATTTTCATTTGCGTTATTTATTATCATTATCTCTCCCCCTTTGGCATTATCCCAAAAATGGGGGGCATACAACGACAACAATTAGGAAATGTAAAATCTAACATCGGGAGTCGTAGACAAAGACAATGGACCAAATTGACACCAAGGGAAAAAGTGTGGAAATCAAAACAAGGTGTGCCAAATTTTCCATTATCAATAAAATTCAATGATAATCAAAATCATCAAAAATAATATTTGGTATTTTTTCATTTATTGAATATTGAAACATACTCTCCAATATTCAATATTTCTTGGTTAAAATTGTGCATGGAAAACAATTCTATATGAAAATAGAAATATAATCTATTTAACCAAGTTTTTAATCGTCGAGCGACGAATTCACAATTCAAATGCATTAAACGAATATATATAAAAAAAAATGCACGACGAATAAATGACAAAGTGAATGACGATGAACATATATATATGTAGAGACAACATGAGTACATCCAAAAAGATATCACATCGAATATATGAGATACATCATATCAAGCGCTACATATCATCAAAAAGAAATACATCAACATCATCGACATCATCAAAGTATATCAACATACATCAAAACAACATCATAACATAATATCCAACTCCGACATCCAGAAATCACAAAAATACATCAAAACATCTCTCAACCCCATCCTAACCCAAAACACTCTCACTAAGATATATCATCCAAGGCGTAGTGGAGAGTCCTCGATACGAACGATCACGAGGAGGTGGCAGGATCTGCAGTCTCTGTGGGTCCAGTCGACGGAGTGGACTCAGGATCTGCAGGGAGGAGAGGAGTCTCAACAGATGGAATCGTCGGGGCAGGAGTGGAGATCTCAGCAACAGGCTCTACAGCAGCATGGGTCTCAACAGAAGCAGCAGCAGTATCAACATGAGCAGGCTCAGAACTCTGAACACCTGGTGCACCGGAGGAGGTGCCAACACCAGGAGCAGAAGAGGAAACACCAGCAGCAGCAGCAGCAGTGGCCTCATCGCCACGGGCATAAGAAGTGACAAGCTCGTCAAGCTCCTCATCGTCCACCTCATCGGCCTCAGACACCGAAGGAGGAAGCTCAATCCCCATCGTACGAGCCATACGACATACGACCTCCTCAGTACGAGCCAAACGAGAGTCGTGCTGACGAAGTAGACGTACGACATCGTCCAAAGTAGCAGGGGAAGAGGAGGCTGCAGCAGCTGACGGAGTAGACTGGGAAGCAGATGCGGTAGACCTCTGCACGTGACGTAGTGCCGCTAAAGATTTCTTCACGGCCGTCGCGTTCAGAGGAGTACCCAAAGGACGCTCATCGTCAGGTGGGAGAGGAACTCGAAAATGACGAAATACGAGGGTCAACAAGCAGGGGTATGGAATGTGCGCAGACTTATTGGTCTTGCGTATACACTCGAAAGAATCCATCTTATCGAGTATCACGCGAGCCCAATTTATCTCGCACCCCAAGAAAAGAGCGTATATGAGCTTCAAAAACGGCTGAGAGGGGAGAGAAGAGGATCCATATTTCGGGAGAAGACATGATTTCAAAATCAGGTTAAGAACCCACGCATTCGGCTTAAAGGATTTCGAAGGAATACCAATGAATGCGGAGGGGATAACCTAGAAGATATCTGCAAGAATAGACTGATCCAAGGAAGAAATGTCGTCTACGGAAATGTCCGAGGGGAGGAGACCACGCGACGCACAACCAAGGATCTCCCCCAAGATTTCTGCCGTGAGAACTATAGGAGTTCCCAAGACAGTCGTCTCAATGGAGTGGCTGGCGTCGTACTGGCCTCGAATACGGTTGGCATAGAACAATTTCACGAGGCGAGGATAAGGTTTTGGGTTGGCCTTGGGGTCGTATCGGAGATAATCTAGAAGGCCACTATAAGAGAGAAGATCAGCAAGGCCGAGAAAATCAGAGAACTGAACGTAATGCTCTAACAACAGTGGACAGTGCTCTATACGGTTGTACGCGGCGAGACACTGAGGGTCATCACAGCACAACGATATGTCTACACCGCCGACTGGCATAGGAGCTTTACCCTTGGCCTTACGGGTCTTTGGAGGAGTAGTAGGTTCCCTAGTAGGCTCATCCTCAGGGATAAATTCAGTGTCGGAATCGGGAGGAGTAGCCGGAGTGTGAAGTAAGGGCTTTTTGGTCTTGGATTTGCGGGGCTTGACGGTCGCAGTCCTAGGCTTCTTAGGAGGAGGCGACGATGGAGAGGCTTGGGTTGACTTGGCACGACGCTTAGGCTTCGGGGGATTCCTAGCGGTAGGTTGTTCTACGGTCATCGGAGAGGCCCCGGAAGAGGCGATAGGAATTCGAGTCTTAGCCATAGTACTACGAGCACAATCAATCGAAGAAAATCACAAGCAACCTAGAGATCACAAGCTAACAACCCTAGAAGTCAAGAAATTCGAAAATAAACCAAACCCTAGAATACCTAGGAGGAGAAATCGAACCCTAGGGCAAGAAATCGACCTAGGAGAGGGAGGAAGATACCTAGGGGGTGGAGTCGACGGCGGCGGACGGCGGCGATGGCCGGAGAAATGGCCGGAGACGACGAGAATGCGAAGGGGCTCGATGGGGGTTTGGGGTTTTCGAGTGTGAGCTGGAGAGAAGACCGACTAATTAAGAAATTAGTCGAACGAAAAATGAGTATAAGTCGGTCTGGAATCAAAAAGACGTAACTGCCCTAACACACTTAGTCGGTCACAGTTCAAGCACTGACCGACTAGATTACGATCTAGTCGGTCGGTCAATGAGCTTGAACCGACTAAGTCGAAACAGGGGCACAGAGAGATTTTCAGGGCAAGATTTAGTCGGTCGCAGTATATTCACTGACCGACTAGTTTTCAATCTAGTCGGTCGGTAAGTGTACTGAGACCGACTAACGAAAGAAAATGATAGGAGTTAGATATTGGCTTGATCTAGTCGGTCTGAGTTCATTTGCTGACCGACTAGATGAGCATCTAGTCGGTTGACAAGTGAACTGAAACCGACTAGAAGAGTCCAAAAATTGAAATTTGATTTCTCTTCACAAACCACTTGGATGAAACATCTCAACTCACTCATTAGTCATCTAAATTACCCCATAAAACGTCGAAATCTTAAATACGACATTGAAATACGAATTCGATCATAAATTCAAATATATCACATAAAATTCCCAAAAATTCAATAAATCTAGCATGAATGAAATATCGCGAAATATAATAGCATGCAAGATATTTGAATGAAATATGAATCCTATATCTCGGATTCACCCATAATCCCCAATTCTCGACGCAACCGCACAAAGGAGTCCTCCTTTAGGGGTTTCGTGAAAATATCGGCGATTTGCTTTTGGGTTTCAACGTACACTAATATGATGTCCTTTTTAGCAACATGATCATCTAAGAAATGGTGTCGGACATCTATGTGTTTCGATCGGGAATGGTGCACCGGATTCTTTGAAAGACAAATAGCACTTTGGTTATCCACCATGATAGGGCTAGTATCACAATGAATACCAAAATCCTTCAATGTGTGTCTCATCCAAAGAACCTGGGCACAAGCGGCACCGGCGGCAATGTATTCCGCCTCGGTGGTTGAAAGTGATACCGAATTTTGCTTCTTGGAAAACCAAGAGACAAGAGAATTTCCTAGAAAATGGCAAGTGCCACTAGTACTTTTCCTGTCGGATTTGCATCCCGCATAATCAGCGTCACTATATGAGACTAACTCATATGTGCTAGATTTCGGATAAAGTAATCCAAAATCTAAAGTGTAACTTAGATAGCGGAAAATACGCTTTACCGCTACTAAGTGAGAATCCTTAGGTTGAGACTGATAACGAGCACATATACATACGGCAAACATAATATCGGGCCTACTCGCGGTAAGATAAAGTAAGCTACCTATCATACCTCGATATAGACGAATGTCTACATCTTTACCGCCCGTATCCTTGTCAAGATGCGTAGTCGTGCTCATAGGAGTCTTTTTCCCGGAGGCATTCTCCATTCCAAATCGCTTTAGCAACTCCACCATGTACTTCGTTTGGTGGATGAAGATTGCATCGTTCAATTGGCGAATTTGGAGACCTAAGAAATATTTGAGTTCGCCCATGTGGCTCATCTCAAATTGTTCCTTCATAACATTAGAAAACTCTTCGCAAAGAGCGAAGTTAGTAGCACCGAAAATGATATCATCAACATAAATTTGAACTAATAATATATCATTATTCGCATGCTTAATAAAAAGTGTTGAATCGGCTTCACCCATTTTAAAATTCAAATCCAAAAGAAAATTCTTTAGGCGATCATACCAAGCTCGAGGAGCTTGTCTCAAACCATAAAGAGCTTTCTTTAGTTTAAAAACGTGATTTGGAAATTTTTCATTTATGAAGCCCGGAGGTTGAGAAACGTAAACTTCCTCAACGACATCTCCGTTTAAAAATGCACTTTTAACATCCATTTGAAATAATTTAAAATTCTTATGGCATGCAAAAGACAATAATAATCTAATTGATTCTAATCTAGCTACCGGAGCGAAAGATTCTTCGAAATCGATACCTTCCTCTTGTCGATAGCCTTGAGCAACTAACCGAGCTTTGTTCCGGACGACGACTTGATTTTCGTCGGTTTTGTTCTTGAAGATCCACTTTGTCCCTATGACGGTGTGGTTCTTCGATGGCAAAGGAACAAGCTCCCATACCTCATTCCTTTCGAATTGAATGAGTTCCTCCTCCATAGCAAGGATCCAAGCACTATCTTCGCATGCTTCATTAATATTCTTTGGCTCTATCGATGAGGCATAGGCACAATTTGCGAAGTGGTGGACTTGCGATCTCGTCTTGACACTATCATAGATATTGCCAATGACTTGCTCATGGGGATGGTCACGAACCGAATGAAGCCGTTTGGGAATACCTTGATCACTAGGAACATTCTCAACAACTTCATTAGTTGGGTTAGTCTCAATAGAATCAATAGAATCATTAGGCTTAGAATTATCAAACGAATCACATAAAACATCCATAGAATCATTATCATTTGAAATTCTAGTTGGAACAAATCCTTCATTAAATGAGACATGAAGCGACTCCTCGATCGTTGAGGTTCGTTTGTTGAATATCCGGTAGGCTTTGCTACGCGAAGAATATCCAACAAAAATCCCCTCATCGGATCTTGGATCGAATTTGTCCAAACTACCATATGTGTTCTTAATAAAACATTTCGAACCAAAAACACGAAAATGTTTAACTTGAGGCAACCTACCAAACAACAATTCATAACAAGTTTGTTTAGTGCCGGGCCTTAAAAGTATTCTATTAAACACATAGCAAGCGGTGTGTACCGCTTCCGCCCAAAATTGATGGCCAAGTTGGCTATCATCAAGCATAGTGCGAGCACACTCCACTAGCGTCCTATTCTTTCTCTCAACTACACCATTTTGAGGAGGTGCACGAGGGAAAGAGAAGGTGTGAGTAATACCAACTTCATCACAAAATGTCTCAAAAGACTCATTCTCAAATTCACCTCCATGATCACTACGAATAGTGACAATGGTGGTTCCTAAGAGATTTTGTACTTTCTTAACAAAAATTGTGAAGTTTTCAAAATCTTCATTTTTATTACATAAGAAGAATACCCATGTAAATCTTGAATAGTCATCTACGATGATAAGTCCATACCTTGCATTTCCTAAGGAAGCTACTCTAGTTGGCCCAAATAAGTCTAGATGTAATAGCTCTAGTGGCCGTTTAGTAGAGATGCTTTTCTTAGGTTTAAATGAAGATTTAGGAAGCTTGCCGCGTTGACAACAATCACAAAAACTTTTCTTTTCAAAAACAAGCTTCGGAAAACCTTTAATAGAATTCAATTTTGAAAGCTTATATAGTGTTCCAAAGTTCACATGTCCAAAGCGTCGATGCCATAAGCGTTGTTCACTTGTGTTGGCAACGAGACATTGTTCATATGACTTAGGAAGATCCAAAATATAAATGTCTTTACGACGAGTTCCGGAAAATAATAATTTTTCATTATCCTTTCTTAAAATATGACACAATCCTTTCGCAAAGCTAACTTTGTAACCTTTGTCACAAAGTTGGCTTATTGAAATAAGATTATGATTTAAACCACTAACAAGATAAACATCACTAATTAATGGTTTAGAAGGGTTACCGACTTTACCAACACCTATGATGGTTCCGCTCTCATTGCCTCCAAATACGACGCGGTTTCCATTCGCAATGGGAACCACTCCGGAGAGCAATTGAGCGTCACCCGTCATGTGTTTGGAACACCCGCTATCGAGTATCCAATTCCCTTTGGAGCTAAATTTAAATTTGTTGCTCCTTTTCTTTTTCTTTTCCTTGAGTACCTAAAGATAGACAATTTCATATCATGGTACCCAAGGTCATTGGGTCCAAGGGATTAGACCTTTGGAAGCCAAGTCCAAGTGGACTTAGACTTCCCCACATAATTTATGCACAACATCCGAAAAATAAGCATTCATATACATTTGTTTTTCGTCCATGCTTGTGTCCTTTGGGCTCCAAATAGTGAAAATTTTGGGAGCCATCATCCTATTGGGTGCATGCATGCGACGTTGATTTCTACGTGATGCATGTTGTGGATAGGCATACGGGACATGATGGAATGGTGCACGGCGAGAATTATTCATATGATGTTGTGGGTGAACATATGCATGTGTGGGAACACGTGCGTGAGGGTGTCTCACATTGTGTGCACGTGCCCGAGAATGTGTTGCATAAAAGTCATCATATGTGTGAGACGGTGGAGTAGGACGTGTGTTCCTTCGTGGCATGGTATTAGTGTACATGTAGGCATGCCCCTTCTTTGGAGGTCCACCCAAGGTGGGTTTCTTTCCGAAAGAGGGTGTGGACGAGGTGGAAGCACCATTGGTAGATGAACTACCAATAGAGTGTTTGCTCCCACTCGTTGAGGCTTCGGAAGTTGGCCTAACAAAAGTAGTGACCGACTTGGATGAATTTCCCATCATATACCCCAAGCCAATGTGGTGTTTGGCCGGTAGTAAATCTTTTAGGATATTATCCAAATGGCCCTTACCCTTGTTGAATTTGTTGATTCGGCCCAATGTGTCCTCATATTTCTCTTTGAGAGAACGCAAAGAAATATCCAAAGTGGATATTTGCGATGTGAGCACATAAACACGAGATTTAAGATTTTCGTTCTCAATACTCAAAGTCGAGTTTTGAGAAGTTAAATCCGCTATCTCATGTTCTTCCGCATCCTCAATGCTAACATGTTCAAGTTTAGATTTGAGATTCACAATCTCATTTCTTAACTCTTCAACAACGGTGTCGTTGTTGGTGATGATAGTCTTAGGCGATGTTTGAATGCTAGCTAGGTCATCTTTTACCTTAGTATATCTATTTACTAACTTAGTGTATTTTGACCATAGTTGAGTGTTAGCATCCATAAGATCATCCATCGTTACCTCATCGCTTTCTTCATCACTATCATCGGATGAGGAGGATCCTTGATCGTGCTCCTCTCTTGCCATGAAGCACATGTGTGCTTGCTCCACTTGCTCATCATCCGACTCTCCGCTTGAGGAATCCTCGGAGTCGGTGAATGTTGCTCCGACAAGTCCCTTTTTGTACCCCTTTTTGTACTTCTTCGACTTGTCGAACTTTGGCGCTTTCCACTTCTCCTTTTGCTTGTTTTAAGGACAATCCGCTTTGATGTGTCCTGGCTTATTGCATTTAAAGCACAAAGGTGGAGAGGCGTTAGTAGAAGTAAACTTAGATTTTTGGTTGAAGTTACCCTTTCGGAAGAAGCGATTAAACTTCTTTGCCATGAGTGCAATGGATTCCATGTCCATTTCTTCTTCCGAGTCCTCATCATCGGTAGAGGTGGATGAAGCCGCCTTGAATGCAATCACCTTTTTCTTAGGCGCATCTAGGTTCAAATATGACTTCATCTTTTCTTGTAGCTTCACCTTGCTATCTTTGCGTACATCGTATGACATCAAAGTACCCATTAGTTGAACTACGGTATATTTGTCCATGTCATTACCTTCCTCGATGGCGAAGGTACGTTTTTCCCAAGAAGAGGGAAGTCCTTCAATAAGCTTTGAGCACTTCTCCTTTTGAGTGTAGGACTTGCCGAGGGCCTCTAACTCGTTTATTATGTCAACGAAGCGAGCGTAATATTCTTTCATCTTCTCGCCCTGTTGCATATGAAACATTTCGTAATCTTTGTTTACGACTACGAGTTTAGAGTCTCTTACCCGACTCGTCCCTTCATGTAGTATGAGGAGAGAGTTCCAAATTTGATATGCACTCTTACATGTGCATATCTTATTGAAGTCCTCGGGCTCCAATGCGCATTGCAAGGCGTTCATTGCCTTGGCATTGCTTACCTCCGCGGCGACCTCCGCGGTAGTCCATTTCTCAAAATCTTCTTCTTCGGGCTCAATGTATTCCTTCATTGTGGTCCTACATAGAGACGCACTCCGGAGGAAGGTTTCCATCCTTCATTTCCAATACCCGTAGTTGGTACCGTTGAAAAATGGAGGCCTCGTAGAGGAATGTCCCTCCATCACCGAAGATGCTCCTTCACGGTTCCTGAAGGTGTCATAGTTGGAAGGTGGACGCACGGTCTTGTTGTCGTTGGCAGACATAGCTAAGTATCTGGCTCTGATACCAAATGTAATGCCCTACCAGCTACTGCACAAGTACTAGAGGGGGGGTGAATAGTACTTTTAAAATAATAAGGAGTATAATTCCAAATTAAATTGCAAACAACTACCAAATCAATTTGCGGAAGCTTAAATTGAATGACAACACAAAATTAACAAAGCAAACAAACGATGTTAATGGGTTCGGATCCACCCAAGTCTCCCCGACTTGTTCCCGGTGATCCTACGTCCCAACCACCCGGATCCCCTCCGGATACTTGAGTTAGAAACCCTAACTCAAGATTTCCACTATGAATATCTTGTGAAAAAAACCTTCACAAGATCAAATCATACATGCAATGGCAAAGTGAATCCCACAACCCGGGATCACAAACTTCTCTCACAACCGAGAGAACCAATAAGCAATATTAAAGAGTTTAAATGAAATAAATACTCTTACCACAAAATCCTATACCTTGAGTTTTTCTTACCCAATAGGTGGAATGAAGGATTTGAGGAAGATGGAGTCACCAAGCCCTAGCACCAAGGAAATGACCAGCAATCGGTGCCTAGGGAAGAGTTGGAGACTTGGATCAAGCAATAGCTTGAAAAGCTCACCAAGAACAAGCTTCTCTCTAGATCTAGAAATGAGAGAGAATGGGTTTCTTGTGAGGAAGAGAGCTTTAGATTTGAGGGAGAATAGCTATCTCTTTAGAACTCAATGAATCTCTGAATAGAAGCTCTCACCTAGATAGAAATGACCTAGGTTCGTATTTATAGGAACCCAAAAACACAAGTTAGGTCATTCATCAACGGATAGAAATCTGTGAGACTTAGTCGGTCAAAGAACAATCACTGACCGACTAGTTCATCAACTAGTCGGTCAGCCAAACAACGTGGACCGACTAAGAGTAGATCTGAGAAGAGATAGAATTTCAGACCTAGAAATCTAGTCGGTCCAAGAAGACTGTCTGACCGACTAGTTTCACAACTAGTCGGTCAGCCAATGAACGTAGACCGACTAAGAGGCAAAATAACTTAGTCTGAATGCAAAGTGACTTAGTCGGTCCAAGAACAAAAGTTGACAGACTAGATTGTCAACTAGTCGGTCATCAAACGTTCTTAGACCGACTAACGGTAAACAGTAGCTTAGGAGAATTTTGGAGTGAACAGTAAGTCTCAACTAGTCGGTCAAAGAAGCATCACTGACCGACTAGTTCACAAACTAGTCGGTCGGTGAGTCAACGTAGACCGACTAACTGTAAACAGTAAAGTCCAAGAATTTAAGGAATCAAAACTAGTCGGTCCAAGAACAGTTGCCGACCGACTAGATCACCATCTAGTCGGTCAGTACTTGTTCTTGTACCAACTAACATGCACAATAAATCCGAATCGAAGCGCGACGCTTCGAGGAAGTTAGAATGAACTTGTGCAAGGATCCTAGAGCTACGTAAAGAGCGAAATGAAGATAGAAACGTAAGATATACTCAAGGCTTAACATTCTATATATCGAAGCTAAAAGACTATAAATAAAACCTTAATAAACGGTCTTTGAGAGCTTCGATTGAATCTTCATATCTTCCAAAGCGTCGCAAGAGCTTCAACGAAGCTTTAGGCATCAATATGAGCTTTGGGAAGTGTTGAGATGTCGCTTTGAATGTTCTCGTGAAATTGGCGACGATCTCCAAAACTGCGCTCACAAATTGTTAGTTCATGGATTATTTATGTTTGCTCATCATCAAAACCAAATCCGGGGAGTCCAATATTCAACATACTTAGCCTAGGTTGTCATGCACCATCAAGTAGTCACTCTCTCACACATCATAGGATCCTCTCACCCAAGCTTATCCATAAGCGTGGTGGCATAAACAAAACAATATTTACATCCCCTGTTTCTTATGAAGCTCCAAAAGTCAAAGAAATAAAAAAACAAAAGAGGGAAGAAAGAGAGAAAGGATATGAGATGGGATCGTTTTTGAACTTCTTTTCTCTTTTCTTTTCTTATTCTCAAATCTTTTTTTTTCTTTTTCTTTTTCTCTCTCTTTTTTCATTAATAGCATATATATACAAATGATCCCAAATCAAAGAGAAGGATTTACAAATATTATTTTTTTTCTTTGGGTTTTGGGGAATTTGGAGCATGTGATATAATAACGGGGGGATGCCAATAATAGAATTACTAAGGGGAGATTCACCAATGAATTTAAAGTAGAGAAATGATGTTCAAGATATGTGGAGAAAGAAATAAATGTATCTCTCGGTTCACTCTATAGGACGTGCATGACAACTTCAGCAGGGTAATCTAATCTACTCAGTTTGATCTCAAAAAGTAAACTAATCCAGATATATCAATGCTAGCAAACATTTAATCAACCTGAAGTGAAACGTACAAATCATGCAATAAGAAGTGATATGAGAAAAGAAAGCAGTACTCCAGATATAAGCAATCAATGCGTGAATCTTGGTGTGTTTTCTACGATAGCATACATATGAATCATTAGACTTCAGCTAATAATAGAATTTCATCCATTTTCATACGGAAAAAGAAGTGGGTTACTATTCCTAAATGCAAAACAGGACATAACATATGATATCAGAAACAAAAGCTATGACATGACAAAATTAGCATGCATATAGAGAAAAGCTAACACCACGTCATCGTCATCACAGAAAAATCATCTCTAGCAAAAGATGAAAGAAATAAAGAAAAAGAAAAACAAGACTATTTACAATGCAGCACACAAAGAAAATAAGAAAAACGTGATGCATGGTAAAAAAAAAATGAAAAAGTGATGAAAAATGGGTGCAAAAGCGGAAAAACGTGAAAAAACTAAAAATAAAGGTGATAAAAGCAAAAAGTGTGAGAACTCACCCCCCAAGCTAAAGTGCACAGTGTCCTCAATGTGCAAAGTGTGGCACACCGAGAGACGGGTAATGGGTGGGGAGGGTGAGGATGCATGCATGATAAAAATATATATATATAAAGGTAAGAATAGAAAGAAAATATGATGATGTGAATGATGCATGCAAAGAAGGGAGTGATGCCGATATGTGTCACCAAAACTAACTCTCCCTCTCTCCCAAAAATATATAGAATGATGTGATCTGAACAGGGGTCAAAATAGTGAGGGGAGGAGGGGGTGTGCAAAAATATATCTCCAGGACCAGCAGAGAATGGGCAGCAAAACGACAAGAGAGATCAATGGCATCAAGCGTGTGCCTAAGCTGGTGGTGCTGCACCATCTCCGTCCTGTGGCGGAGGTGGTGGTGGAGGTGGTGGTCGAGGTGTCGGCTGGGTGGGTGGGTGTAGTGGAGGGAGTCGCGCCAGGATCTGATTCAGGCAAACCTGAATATCGGGAAGCATGGCAACGCGGGACTCCACGGAACTGACCGCGGCAGAGAGAGCCCTAAAATCGCCCCTGAGTCCACTCACCGCCCCCTCAAGAGCACGAAGGCTCTGAAGTAGAGCGTCAGGGGGTGGTGGAGCGGAGGGACGAACAGGTCTAGGCTGTGAAGGTCGGGGTTGTCTGATACAGGCAGTGTAAGTAATCGGGACAGCAGGTAGGTGTGGAAAAGGTGTTGTGCTCACTAGTGGATGCCCAGCCTCAGTGCGAGGCTGGGACGCAGGCTGGGACGTAGAGGCAGCAGCAGTAGTGGTGGAAGACAAAATCGGCGACGAGGCAGCAAGAGAGGTCGGTGACACAGAAGCAGGGACAGACGTCACGACACTCTCGGATAGGACAGCTGCGGTGGAGACGGAAGGGTCGACCACTGGGGAGGAAGTGTAAGGGCCAAAAGGTGACACCCCAGCGGACAGCAAACCGGACAGGGTCCCCACGACGGCAGCGAAGGAAGGCTCGTCGCTCTCAAGTATAGTGGGTGGACGCTCGGGAAGAAGTGAGGAAATAGGCTCGACCGAGATAGGCACAGCAGTGGTGGGGGGGTGGTGGTGGTGACGGACGTGGTGGACGACTCAGCAAGGGTACTCCCGACACTGGCAGAAGTGGGGACAGAAGTGCCGGGAGGTGCAGAAAGTGCAAGCTCCGGCTGAGGGATCATGGGGTCAGCAGGAGGTGTAGGGGGTGTAGGGGGTGCCTGCTCAGCGCCCTCGGCCTCAAGTACGTAAGCAGCTGGGATGAGGAGATCCATCGCTGGGATCCAATCCTCGTGGGCCGGTCCTATATGTGTCCGAGCAAGGCTCGGGAGGATCATGTAATCAGCACTGTAAGGACCGTGTAACCACACCCAGTGCCACTGGCCGTGGGGACGAAGCATCTTCATCCGGGCCATGACGTCTATCGAGAGTGCAGAGGGGCCCGGGGCTCGTCTAAGGTCAGCAGGTAGGTCCACGCCGGTCATCAGGGCTAGCAAAGTAATCAGACCGCCGCAGCAAATAGGTGAGTGAGCGCCCACCGAAATGATGATGCGGTCTAAAAACCAGCTAGCAATATCAATCTCAACGGCGGGGACTGATCACTCCTTATTTTACACTTTTTTCCCGCATGTTTGCATGCCATTTGGATCGCCCAAATCATGTTTTTCACGATATATCGACGATATTGCGATGCTTTTCACGATTTGTTGTTTTTGTCGCATTTCAGGTGATTTGGAGCGATTTGGAGTGATCTCGAGATACGCCTACTCCAGAGTGTCACCGACGACCTCCCCGAGGGGTATTTTGCTGTTGGAGAGGAGCGGAAGAAGAAAGAACGTCGCAGGAGCGACGAGGAGGCCAAAACAAGCTGTTTGGGCATTTTTGGTGTCTCACTCGGCTGAGTGAAGGAGTCACTCGGCCGACCAGCGAGACACCTCTCGGCCGACCAGATCAGACACGATTCATATGTGCACTCGGCCGAGCATCGAAAGCCACATCGGCCGAGTGACGAGACCCCGTCCGCCCGAGTGGCACCCAGACGACGCATGTCAAAAATCGCCAACTTACTGTTTTTCGTCTGCCTGAGCTTCAGAAGACCCACTCGGCCGAGTGGCAATTGCCGACCGCCCGAGTACCAAGAAGCCATCGGCCGAGTGACGACAACTCACTCGGCCGAGCGACTCCCGAAGTGAAGACCCCTAAAGGCCCCGACTTACTGGAAATTTACAGGGTTTCTCACTCGGCCGAGCGACTTTTGTCACTCGGCCGAGTGCGACGTGCTGCCTGTAGCGAAAATTGCGGAATTCAGGCTGCGCAGGGGTATTTTGGTCACAGTTTTTTGGACGATTTTGGGGGGTATTTAACCCCTGTTTTTACCCTAGTTTTGGGAGCTTTTCTCTTAGATTTTTTGCAGCTTTTTAGATTAACTTTTAGCTTTATTCTTGTGATTGGAGAGGAGACAAAAGTTGATTTTTGTTGGATTATTTGAAGAACTCCATTGGTTTGCCTCTCTCTTCTCTAAAAATTCTATTTTTATTGCTTATCTCAATATTGTGATGAATTCTCTTGTTAATTTCATTGATTATTTTTGTGTTTGCGCTATGAATTGTGAGTAGTCTCCACGTCTTGGGGCGTGGGGATGAACCCTACGAGCCCTATTTCATATTTGTGATGAATTGGTAGAAATTTTGCTAGAATTGTTATTAGGGATTAGATTGGGATCAATTTACTACGGATGGCTAGGTATTCATATCGATTGGGATTTGCAAGAGATTGGATCCCAATTCGATAGGAAACCCTAGAAATCCGAATTGGGTTGGAATCGAATTTCCGAAGTATCGGTTTGCAAGAGATTGGACCGATACTAGGGTTCCTGGTTGCAATTCCGTGCCGATACCCGTTTGCAAGAGATTGGACGGGTAGGAACTATCCCAACCTAGGTTGTGGCCCGAGTTTGCACGAGAGTGGGCTCGGGGCACGATTGAACGATGATGTTGATCCTAATGCTAGCTTCCCTAGGCTGGGGTTTGCAAGAGATTGGACCCGAACCTAGGATAGCTATAGACCGGCAACAGCGCGAGAGCGTGAGCTAGGTTCTACATTCAGTTGCAACTAGTTCATCCGAAATTTTATTCTAGCGATTTTGATACCAATGAACCACATTGACGAGATACGGTGAGTAGCGGGGATTCCCCATTCCCTAGACGTTCTTTATTTGATTTGATATTTCCGTACTTTGTCTGACGATTGTGACAGGATCGCCAAAGGCAAATTTCTCTCTTTTCTCTTCTTAATAGCCAGGTTGATTGGAACAAGCACGGTCATTCGTCCTCCCTGTGTTCGATAACCCGCTCAGCGCTATACCATGCGCTTGCGGTAAAACTACAACCGTTCTTTGGGTTACATTCCGGAGCGATCAAGTTTTTGGCGCCGTTGCCGGGGAGGCGATTGCGTTTGATCTTACCACCCTAGCTATTTCTTTTTTTTATTATTATTATTTTATTTCTTTATTTTTACCTAACCCTTCCACGGTACTAATCATTTCTTTGAAACTCTGTTTTCTCATTGCATGTACACGAGATCCACGGCGGACCCTGGAGCTATATTATTTGATCCCGAGATTGAGCGTACCGCGAGGAGAATTAGAGCGGAGAGGAGACAAAATCCGGAAGGGAGGTATATGACCAACCCGGAAACTGCTGAACAATTGGCGGCAAGGATGGCGAGGATTATTTCTATTCGAGATAGGCTCCGGCCTAAGACCTCTTCTACGACCTCATCCATTGCCATGCCGGAGTTGGCGGCTGACAAGAACTTTGAGCTGAAGACTGGATTAGTGGTTCTGATGCAGCAGGATCCATTTCATGGGAATGCCCATGAAAATCCCCACTACCACATCCAATTATTCTTGTCGAAGTGCGCCACATTTCAGATGCCGGGGGTCTCCATTGATGCCATCAGACTGCGCCTCTTCCCCTTCACGCTAAAAGACAAGGCACTCTATTGGTTGAGGACGCAAGCTGATGGAGTCTTTACCACTTGGGACGAGTTGGCGAGTGCATTCATTGACAAGTTCTATCCGCCCTCCAAGACGGTGAAGATCCGGAGCGCTCTTATGTCCTTCAAGCAAGGACCCCAAGAGACGCTCTATGAGGCTTGGGAGCGTTTTAAAGATCTGCAGCATCAATGCCCGCACCATAGCATTGAAGATTGGGAGCTAGTCCATAGCTTCTACAATGGTCTCCAACCGGGGACCAAACAAATTATTGATGCCGCGGCGAATGGTGCTATCTTATCAAAGACTCCCGAAGAAGCTACGGCCCTAATTGAGGAGATGGCCTCAAACAATCAACAATGGGGCGATGAGCGAGGACACTCTACGTCCTCCTTGAAGCCAACTAGTATCTATGAGGCGAAGGCCGTAGCGGAGCTTACAAGCAAGTTTGATTCTCTCCACAAGGTAGTGGAGAGACTGGAGAAGTTTATCACGGAGCCCCAAGGAACCCCTTCCACCTCCGCGCCGTCGAACCAAATGTGTGATTGGCAAGACCAATCTCAAGCCATGTACTTGGGAGGAGAGCAAGGAGAAGGATCCTTGGAGCAAGTACAATATGTTGCGGGGAACCAAGGGTATTGGGCCAACCCGGCCACAAGAAATCATCCCGGTTTCTCTTACGCCAACAATGAAGGAGCTTTGAACCCGCCCCAACAACCACCTCAACAAGCTCGACCACCACCACCCCAACAACAACACTATCCGCCGAGGGGGCCTCCACAACAAAATTTCCAACCGAAGCAACAAGTTCCACCTTATAGGCCGCCCGGATACAATCAAGGGTGGAGAAATCAAAATCAAAACCCTCCACAAGCTCAACAACAATCCGACTTCGAAGCTAGAGTGGAGGCGTTTATGGTCGAGCAAAAGAAGGTCAATGCTACCTTGAAGGCGGGCCAAGACTCCCTTACAACCGTTGTGGCCCAAATATCGGAACAATTGGCGTTGCTCAATCGGAACACTCAACATTTACCGGCGCAACCCGAGCAAAACCCACGGGGCAACACCGGCCACATCAATGCCGTAGTTGCCGTCACTACTAGAGGCGGGAAGGACACCACCCCCGCCATGATTCCTACCAAGGAGCCCGTGGAGGAAAGTTTGGAGCCAATTGAACCGGTAGTTGAAGTTGAGAAGGAGAAAGAGCCGCAAGAGAAGGAGAAATCTAGAGCGGAGCAATTGATTGAGGAGAGGCGCTTCATGCCACCGGTCCCATTCCCCCAAAGGCTTGCTAGAGCGAAAATGGAGAAAAGGCTAGCGAAGTTTCTCGAGTATCTGAGAGGAGTTAGCCTCAACATTCCCTTCCTCGACGCCATCGTGGAAATCCCCACATATGCTAAATTTTTAAAGGATTTGATTTCGGGGAGAAAGAGGAAGGAAAAGATCATGCTAGCCGAGGAGGGCTCTTGGTTCACCAAGAGAGAGAAGGAGCCGGCCAAATTCAAAGATCCGGGGAGTTTTCGAATTCCTTGCACCTTGGGCGGCGTCCCTCTACAAAAGGCGTTGGTGGATTTAGGGGCTAGTGTAAGCCTCATGCCTCTCTCCATGTTCCTAAGGCTAAACACCGGGACGAAGTTGAAACCTACCGACATGCGGATACAATTGGCCGACGGGCGAATAACAAGGCCGGTAGGGATCGCCGAAGACATCCCGCTACAAGTCCCGGGGGGAATATGCTTGCCATGTGACTTCGTGATCATGGACGTTAAGGAGGAGGGAGATACGTCATTGATACTTGGACGCCCGTTCCTCGCCACCGCCGGTGTGATTGTCGACGTGCGAGAAGGTACCCTAACTTTGAACGTCGGCAACATCGAGGTGGAGCTTCACATTCCTAAGGCTATGAAACACATGCCTTACCACGAGGAGCTTGACTACATGGACCTCCTTGATGAGGTAATTGAAGAGGCGATCCCTCACTCAATCGGCGCTCTATTCGATGAGGATTTCGAGGAAGGCCCGGATTTAGGCCAAGATGAGAAGAAAATTGATTCCCCCGACCTCTCCGCTGAAAATGATGAAGGCGACGCTGATGTCGCAAGGATTCGAGAGCTCTGTAAGCTCTCGAAATTAAAGTCTCCGAAGGAAGCTCCGCCGATACGGAAATCGGCGTCACCGGTGAAGCCGAGGACCGGAGCAAATGCTAGCTTGGGGGAGCCACCTCCCACATGATTAGAGACGAGAGACCACCGCGGAAGGACGCCCCGCCACAACATCAACATCTAAGCGTTCTCCCCGGAAAGTTTGATGGGTGCATCTCATATGCACCAAACATCCCGCATTAATTGAAAATCATAGGGGGTCGAGCTCACGACCTTAAACGAGCGCTTGTCGGGAGGCAACCCGACGGTTATTGCTTTATTTTTACTTTTTCTTTATTTTTGTTTTAGAAATTTTTAGTGTTTTGAGTCGTTCGCCCAAAAATTTTGTGATAACGGGTCCTATTTTTCTTGACAGGAGAGGAGATAGGTAAATCCATCATGAGGAGGATGAACGAGGTGATAAGGAGCGCCCCAGGAAGGCGCTCGATGCTTAGGAGGAAGATGAAATCGACTGGAGGAAGAAAGACGGAGTTTAGAGCCAAAACGAAGACAAACAGCAGAACACAAGGCTCACTCGGCCGAGTATACTAGTCACTCGGCCGAGTACACAAGTTCGTCCGGCCGAGCCGCTCACGAACGAGGGAAGTCTGCTGTACCCAACTCTCTGTTTATTTTTCCGATTTCAGTACAATTGCCACTCGGCCGAGTATATAAATTCACTCGGCCGAGTAGAACTGATACACTCCTAGGGCGAGTCTTGCCGAGTAGCTTGAGCCACTCGGCCGAATGGACTTCCTCCACTCGGCCGAGGGTGGCAAGGCCACTCGGCCGAAGCGTAAGCGGGGAGGAATTTTCCATTGATCTCACTTGGCCGAGTGACCTAGTCACTCGGCCGAGTCGTAACTTTTGCTATATAAAGGGCCGAGGGGGGGGGGCACGTTTTTCGAAACGAAAAATTCACGAACCGCCCGTGACCCCTCAGCTCCCTCGCCCGTTCCCCTCGCTCGCGCCCCCACTCGCCCGACCGTCGACCCTCGCGCCGCCGCTCGGCCAGCCACCGCCGGCCGAGCCCCGCCGCGCCTCGCCCGAGTCGCCGCCGGCGGCCACCACTCCGGCCACCTCCGGTAACCCCAATTTTCGCCTTTTTCTCCTCTTTTGTGTGTTTTTCAAGGATCCATGTGCTTAACGAACCCCAAACCCAAATTAATTTCTATTTCTATCTATTATACCCCTAATGCCCCATACGTTTTGAATATTACACGCTGATATCTCCATTTCATGCGCAGGTCATTTTTGGGAGCTTAGGGGAGCCCAGGGGAGCTTCTCGGGACTGATTTGGGCTGCGTGGAGGCGTCGTCTTTGCACGCTTCCATTGCTTTGCACTCGCGGTGTGTCGTGGTATACTCTTTCCTTTATTTTACGCACGCCGCACTTTTTACGCTTTTCGGCACGCGCTCGGGGCCCATATGCCGCCCCGGACACGGCCGCGGTCGAAGAGAGCTTCCGCCAAGCGGAAGCGGTCGGATGATGCCGGCCCCTCCCACGAGTTGGAGGACTCTCCTCCGCCTTCTCCACCACACCCCATACACCCCGCACAGCCTGCAGGCCCCGCACACCCCGCGCAGCCTACAGCGCCCGCACAGCCCGCACAGCCCGCACAGCCACTCCCTGCCGCTCCACAGCCACCACCTCCGGCTCCACTCGTCGGGCCGCTCGGGATTACGTTCCGAGACGACGCACACCGTGCCGTCTTCGAGCGTGTCTCCCAGCGCTCGATCGTACCCTCCAGGTTCGCACACCTTGCAGACCTAGGACGCCTTGGGGTACTAGAGGGGATGCTCACGTTGTACGACAACGTGGGCTGGCGAGATTTCTTTCAGGTGTCGGCGGACACGTTTATCCGCCCGACACTTGAGGTTCTTAGTTCGATCGCCCGGACCGACGAGGGATGCTCGTTTCGGTTCATGGACCGGGAGTGCCAGGTCACTCTCGGTATGATGAGAGCTTTCTTCTCGTGGCCCGACGTCCCCGGGGCCGACCGAGGTTACGCCCCCACCCATATCCCCCCACCTTCCTTCGACGCCGGCGCCTTCTGGGCCCGGATTACGGGTCTCCACGCTGCCTTTGACCCTAGTAGGGCCAAGGCCTCGGCCATTGTCCATCCCTGCCTCCGTATAGCTCAGCGCCTTATGGCGACGACCTTTTTGGCCAGATATGAGCCGGGTACGATGTCCACACCAGAGCTCTACATGCTCTACACGATGACACGGCCCAGAGCTCTATCTAGGGATGGCGATGAGCTGGTCCCCGCCGTCGTGATTGATGTCGCGGCATGGTTTTTGGACCGCATCATCGTATCGGTGGGCGCTCGCTCACCGATATGCTGCGGCGGTCTGATCACCTTGCTCGCCCTTATGACCGGCGAGGACTTCCCTGACGACCTGCGACGAGCACCGGGCCCCACTTCTCTGTCGATTGATGTTATGGCCCGGATGAAGATGCTTCGTCCGCACGGTGAGCGACACTGGGTCTGGCTGCACGGCCCTTACGGTGCCGATTACATGATTCTTCCGAGCCCAGCTCGGACTCAGATTGCACCGGCCCAGGTGGACTGGCTCCCTGCGATGGATGTTCTGATCCCAGCCGCATACGTGCTCGAGGCCGAGGAGGCCGAGCAGGCTCACGCTGCCCACGCTGCCCCCGCAGACCCTGTTGCACCTGCCGAGCCCGCTGCACCTGTTGACCCCGTGGCCCCTCAGCCGATCCCAGATATTTCCGCTGCTCCAGACACCTCTGTCCCCACCTCTGTCGGTGTCGGGAGTACCCTAGCTGAGCCCACCTCCACTACCTCCACACCTGCCACCACCACCACTGGCCCTCTGTCTGCCGAGCCCGTTTCCTATGCCCCACCCGAGCGCCAGCCGACTATAGTTGAGTGCGGAGAGCCCTCTTTTACCACTGCCGTAGAGCCCGTAGTCTCCGCCTCTGTCTCCACCGCTGCTGTATTTTCCGAGAGTGTCGTGGCGTCTGTCCACACTTCTGTGCCACCGACCTCTCTGGCCGCCTCACTGCCACTTTTGTACTCTTCTTTCGCTGCTGCTGCCTCCACTTCTCACCAGCCGGTGCCCCGGCCTCACACTGAGGCCAGGCCCACATTTGCGAGCGCAGCACCTTTCGTTCCCTTCCCTGCTGAGCCCATCACCTACGCGACCCGAGTACGCCAGCCCCGACCTGCACAGCACAGACCGGTGCGTCCCTCTGCACCACCTCCCCCCGACACTGTACTTCAGAGCATACGTGCTCTCGAGGGGGCGGTGAGTGGCCTCAGAGGCGACCTTAGGACCCTGTCCTCCACCGTCTCCGCGATGGCTGGCCGCTTTGACCTGCTCCCGCAGATTCACTACTGCCTTACCCAGGTCCTGGAGCGTCTCCCCCGCGTACCCGCACCCACCCAGCAGCTTCCCACCCACACTCCCACACACACTCAGCCTGCTTCCACTCCCACACCCACCCCCGCTCAGCAGCCACTACCACCACCACCACCTCCTCCGCCTCAGGCAGGAGCCGGCGCAGCCCCACCTTCTTAGGCACTCTTGATGCCATCGCTTCTTTTTGCCGTTGTGCTGCCCGTCTCTGCTGGGTCCTGATGCACTTTTGTCCACCCCCCTCCCCTCACTGTTTCTATGATACGCATTTTCTATATATATCTTCATATATCTTTTTTGGGAGAGAGGGAGAGTTTTTGGTGTCACATCTTTATATCTGTATCACTCCTATTTCTGCATGCATCATGTCCGCATCATATTTTCCGTTTCATTATTTTCTTATTTTTCATCATGCATGCATCCTCACTTGCCCCTCCCATTACTTGTCTCTCGGTGTGCCACACTTTGCACATTGAGGACACTGTGCCATTTAGCTTGGGGGAGTGAGTTCTCACGTTCTTTTTTCGATTTGCCACCTTTATTTTTAGTTTTTTTTTCACGCCGTTTTCCGCTTTTACACTTATTTTCATCATTTTTTTTCTTTTATTTTACCATGCATCACGTTTTCCTTATTTTCTTTGTGTGCTGCATTGTAAATAGTTTTATTTTCCCCTTTTTCTTTATTACTTTTTCATCTCATGCTAGAGATGACTTTTCTGTGATGATGATTACATGGCGTTAGCTTTCTCTACATGCATTCTATATTTGTCATGTCTTAGATTTTATTTCTGATATCATATGCTATGACATTGCCTTGCATTTAGAGATAGTAACCCACACTTTTCCACATGGAAATGGATGAAGTTTTATTATTAGCTGAGTCTGAATATTCATATGTATGCTATCGCAGAAAACACACCAAGATTCACGCATTGAATGCTTATATCTGGAGTACCGATTTCTTTTCCTATATCACTTCTATATGCATGATTTGTACATTTCACTTCAGGATGATTGAATGATGTTAGCTATGATAAATCTGGATTAGTTAGCTTTTTTGTGATCGAAACTGAGTAGATTAGATTACCCTGCTGAGGTTGTCGTGCATGTCTTATAGAGTGAACCGAGAGATATATTTATTTCTTTCTCCACAAATCTTGAACATCATTTCTCTATTTTAAAATCATTGGTGAATCTCCCCTTAGCGATTCTATTATATGGCATTTCCCCCGCTACTAATTCCTAGCTCCAAATTTCCCAAAACAAAAAAAAGAGAAAATATTCTTGTATATCATTATCTCTCTTTGAGTTGGGATCATTGTGTATATATGCTTATCAAAAAAAAGAGAAAAAAAAAGAGAAAAAAAAAAGAAAAGAAAAAGAAAAGAGGAAAGAACCTCAATAAAAGATCCCATCTCATGTTCTCTCTTTCTTTCCCTCTTTTTGTTTTTATTTTCATTACTTTTGGAGCTTTATAGAAATGGGGATGTAAATATTTTTTATGCCACCACGCTTATAGATAAGCTTGGGGGAGAGAATCCATTGATGTGTGAGAGAGTGACTACTTGACGTTGCACGACAACCTAGGCTAAGTAATATTCTATACTCGGTGAGATTATTTTTAGCTTTACGAAGTCCAGAAATCTATGCCTAGCACTCATTTCATGAAATCCATACTTTTCTATTCTTTCTATTCTATTGAGTGATATTCTTATACTCCTCATAGAAAGCGTTCAATTGAAAAGTGTGTAATCTGCGATTTGTATACCGCTTTAGATGATTCAGACGATGTTAATTCTAAAACTATTCCGTTTTTCATGATTATATCGTTGTTCGTGGGTTTTCTATTTCTATTTGCACTATTATACTATGATATCAAAATAAAACTCTTTGACATGTATTTTTCATTCGGAGCATGCTATGTGAGTAAGTGAAACCCACGTCCTGAGAAAATGATCTAGCAGTTTCCCTCTTCGCTTCTTTCTTTCTTCTTTGTTCTTATTTCGTTTTTCCTTCTTCTTCGTTTTTTTTTCGTTTTCCGAATCCACCGGGTTCGCCTTTTACTTATCTTCCTCGAGGACGAGTAAGAGGTAAGCTTGGGGGATTTTGATCACTCCTTATTTTACACTTTTTTCCCGCATGTTTGCATGCCATTTGGATCGCCCAAATCATGTTTTTCACGATATATCGACGATATTGCGATGCTTTTCACGATTTGTTGTTTTTGTCGCATTTCAGGTGATTTGGAGCGATTTGGAGTGATCTCGAGATACGCCTACTCCAGAGTGTCACCGACGACCTCCCCGAGGGGTATTTTGCTGTTGGAGAGGAGCGGAAGAAGAAAGAACGTCGCAGGAGCGACGAGGAGGCCAAAACAAGCTGTTTGGGCATTTTTGGTGTCTCACTCGGCCGAGTGAAGGAGTCACTCGGCCGACCAGCGAGACACCGCTCGGCCGACCAGATCAGACACGATTCATATGTGCACTCAGCCGAGCATCGGAAGCCACATCGGCCGAGTGACGAGACCCCGTCCGCCCGAGTGGCACCCAGACGACGCATGTCAAAAATCGCCAACTTACTGTTTTCGTCTGCCTGAGCTTCAGAAGACCCACTCGGCCGAGTGGCAATTGCCGACCGCCCGAGTACCAAGAAGCCATCGGCCGAGTGACGACAACTCACTCGGCCGAGCGACTCCCGAAGTGAAGACCCCTAAAGGCCCCGACTTACTGGAAATTTACAGGGTTTCTCACTCGGCCGAGCGACTTTTGTCACTCGGCCGAGTGCGACGTGCTGCCTGTAGCGAAAATTGCGGAATTCAGGCTGCGCAGGGGTATTTTGGTCACAGTGTTTTGGACGATTTTGGGGGGTATTTAACCCCTGTTTTTACCCTAGTTTTGGGAGCTTTTCTCTTAGATTTTTTGCAGCTTTTTAGATTAACTTTTAGCTTTATTCTTGTGATTGGAGAGGAGACAAAAGTTGATTTTTGTTGGATTATTTGAAGAACTCCATTGGTTTGCCTCTCTCTTCTCTAAAAATTCTATTTTTATTGCTTATCTCAATATTGTGATGAATTCTCTTGTTAATTTCATTGATTATTTTTGTGTTTGCGCTATGAATTGTGAGTAGTCTCCACGTCTTGGGGCGTGGGGATGAACCCTACGAGCCCTATTTCATATTTGTGATGAATTGGTAGAAATTTTGCTAGGATTGTTATTAGGGATTAGATTGGGATCGATTTACTACGGATGGCTAGGTATTCATATCGATTGGGATTTGCAAGAGATTGGATCCCAATTCGATAGGAAACCCTAGAAATCCGAATTGGGTTGGAATCGAATTTTCGAAGTATCGGTTTGCAAGAGATTGGACCGATACTAGGGTTCCTGGTTGCAATTCCGTGCCGATACCCGTTTGCAAGAGATTGGACGGGTAGGAACTATCCCAACCTAGGTTGTGGCCCGAGTTTGCACGAGAGTGGGCTCGGGTCGCGATTGAACGATGATGTTGATCCTAATGCTAGCTTCCCTAGGCTGGGGTTTGCAAGAGATTGGACCCGAACCTAGGATAGCTATAGACCGGCAACAGCGCGAGAGCGTGAGCTAGGTTCTACATTCAGTTGTAACTAGTTCATCCGAAATTTTATTCTAGCGATTTTGATACCAATGAACCACATTGACGAGATACGGTGAGTAGCGGGGATTCCCCATTCCCTAGACGTTCTTTATTTGATTTGATATTTCCGTACTTTGTCTGACGATTGTGACAGGATCGCCAAAGGCAAATTTCTCTCTTTTCTCTTCTTAATAGCCAGTTTGATTGGAACAAGCACGGTCATTCGTCCTCCCTGTGTTCGATAACCCGCTCGCCGCTATACCGTGCGCTTGCGGTAAAACTACAACCGTTCTTTGGGTTACATTCCGGAGCGATCAGGGACCAAGTCATCGCTATCCCTATCGAGAACTCTGGGGCGAGTCATCGCGTAGAGCATATAGAGCTCAGGCGTAGACATCGTCCCAGTCTCGTACCTCGCCAAGAAAGTGGTCGCCATGAGGCGCTGGGCTATGCGGAGGCAAGGGTGTAGGATGGCTGAGGTGTTGAATATTGGACTCCCCAGATTTGGTTTTGGATGATGAGCAAACATAAATAATTCATGAACTAACAATTTGTGAGCGCAGTATTGGAGATCGTCGCCACTTTCACGAGAACAATCAAAACGACATCTCAAGACTTCTCAAAGCTCGTATTCATTGCCTAAAGCTTCGTTGAAGCCTTTGGACCGTTTTGGAAGTCATGAAGAATTGATCGAAGCTCTCGAAGACCGTTCTTTAAGGTTTTATTTATAGTCTTTTAGCTTCGATCTATAGAATGTTAAGCCTTGAGTATATCTTACGATTCTATCTTCATAACGCTCATATCGTAGCTCTAGGATCTTAGTACAAGTCCACTCTAACTTCCTCGAAGCATCGCGCTTCGATTCGGACTTGTTTGTGCATGTTAGTTGGTACAAGAAGAAGTACTGACCGACTAGATGGTGATCTAGTCGGTCAGTAGAGCTTCTTGGACCGACTAGTTTGAGTTAATCTTTTCTTGTTCAGTACTGTTTACAGTTAGTCGGTCTACGTTGACTCACCGACCGACTAGTTTGTGAACTAGTCGGTCAGTGATGCTTCTTTGACCGACTAGTTGTGATTTACTGTACATGCCAAATTTCTCCTAAGCTACTGTTTACCTTTAGTCGGTCTAAGAACGTTTGGTGACCGACTAGTTGATAATCTAGTCGGTCAACTTTTGTTCTTGGACCGACTAAGTCAATCTGTATTCAGACTATTTGTTTTTGCCTCTTAGTCGGTCTACGTTCACTGACTGACCGACTAGTTGTGAAACTAGTCGGTCAGAAAGTCTTCTTGGACCGACTAGATTTCTAGGTCTGAATTTCTAATTTCTTCTCAGTTCTTCACTTAGTCGGTCCATGTTGTTTGACTGACCGACTAGTTGATGAACTAGTCGGTCAGTGGTTGTTCTTTGACCGACTAGTTGCCTCAGATTTCTAACCGTTGGGATTTGACCTAACTCGTTTTTATGGGACCCTATAAATACGAACCTAGGTCATTTCTCAATGGTTAAGAGCTGCCATTAAGAGATTCATTGAGATTGAAAGAGATAGCCATTCTCACTCATTTCCAAAGCTCTCTTCCTCACAAGAAATCCTTTCTCTCACTTTCTAGATCTAGAATCCATCTTGAGAGAAGTTTGTTCTTGGTGAGCCCTTCAAGCTCTAGCTTGATTCAAGTCTCCAAATCACTCCTAGGCACCCATTGCTGGTCATTTCTTTGGTGCTAGGTCTTGGTGACTTCATCTTCCTCAAATCCCTCCTTGCACCTATTTGGTAAGAATACTCAAGGGATAGGATTTTGTGGTAAGATTGTTTATTTCATTATAAACTTGTTTATTTTGCTTATTGATTCTCTCGGTTGTGAGAGAAGGTTGTGATCCCGGGTTGTGAGATTCACTATTGCCATTGCATGTATGATTTGATCTTGTGAAGGTTTTTCACAAGATATCATAGTGGAAATCTTGGGTTAGGGTTTCTAACCTAAGTATCCGGAGGGGATCCGGGTGGTTGGGACGTAGGATCACCGGGAACAAGTCGGGGAGACTTGGGTGGATCCGAACCCAGTAACATCTTTTGTTAGCATTGTTATTTTTGTTGTTGTCATTCAATTTAAGCTTCCGCAAATTGATTTGGTAGTTGTTTGCACTATAATTAGGAATTATACTCCTTATTATTTTTAAAGTACTATTCACCCCCCCCCCTCTAGTACTTGTGCAGTAGCTTGTAGGGCATTACATTTGGTATCAGAGCCAGATACTGAGCTATGTCTGCCAACGACAACAAGACCGTGCGTCCACCTTCCGACTATGGCACCTTCAGGAACCGTGAAGGAGCGTCTTCGGTCATGGAAGGACATTCCTCAACTAGGCCTCCATTCTTCAACGTCGTCAATTATGGATATTGGAAATGCCGGATGGAAACGTTCCTCCGGAGCGCCTCCTTGTGGAGAATTTCCATGTCGGAATACAATGTGCCTACCGAAGAAGATTTCGACAAGTGGACTACCGCGGAGGTCGCCGCGGAGATTGCAAATGCCAAAGCTATGAATGCTTTACAATGTGCATTGGAACCCGAAGATTTTAATAAGATATGCACATGTAAGAGTGCATATCAAATTTGGAATTCGCTCCTCATTTTGCATGAAGGAACGAGTCGGGTAAGAGATTCTAAACTCGTGGTAGTCAATAGAGATTACGCATTGTTTCATATGGAACAGGGAGAAAAGATGAAGGAGTATTATGCTCGCTTCGTCGACATAATGAACGAGTTGGAAGCTCTCGGCAAAACTTACTCCCAAAAGGAGAAGTGTTCGAAGCTTATCGAAGGACTTCCTTCTTCTTGGGAGAAACGTACCTTCGCCATCGAGGAATGTAATGACATGAATAAGTATACCGTAGTTCAATTGATGGGTACTTTGATGTCATACGAGGTACGCAAAGATAGCAAGGTGAAGTTACAAGAAAAGATGAAGTCCTATTTGAACCAAGACGTGCCTAAGAAAAAGGCGATTGCATTCAAGGCGGCTTCATCCACCTCTACCGATGATGAGGACTCGGAAGAAGAAATGGACATGGAATCCATTGCACTCATGGCAAAGAAGTTCAATCGCTTCTTCCGAAAGGGTAACTTCAAACAAAAATCTAAATTTACTTCTACTAACGCCTCTCCACCTTTGTGCTTTAAATGCAATAAGCCAGGACACATCAAAGCGGATTGTCCTCAAAACAAGCAAAAGGAGAAGTGGAAGGCGCCGAAGTTCGACAAGTCCAAGAAGTACAAAAAGGGGTATAAAAAGGGACTTGTCGGAGCAACATTCACCGACTCCGAGGATTCCTCAAGCGGAGAGTCGGACGATGAGAAAGTGGAGCAAGCGCACATGTGCTTCATGGCAAGAGAGGAGCATGATCAAGGATCTTCCTCCTCCGATGATAGCGACAACGAAGGCGATGAGGTAACTATGGATGATCTTAGGAATGCTAACTCTCAACTATGGTCCAAATACACTAAATTAGTAAATAGATATACTAAAGTAAAAGATGACCTAGCTAGCATTCAAACCTCGCCTAAGACTATCATCACCAACAACGACACCGTTGTTGAAGAGTTAAGAAATGAGATTGTCAATCTCAAATCTAAACTTGAACATGTTAGCATTGAAGATCTGGAAGAACATAGGATAGCGGATTTGACTTCTCAAAACTCGACTTTGAGTATTGAGAATGAGAATCTTAAATCTCGTGTTTATGTGCTCACATCGCAAGTATCAAACTTGGATACTTCTATGTGTTCTCTCAAAGAGAAGTATGAGAATACATTAGGCCGAATTAATAAATTCAATAAGGGTAAGGACCATTTGGATAAAATCCTAAGTGACTTACTTCCGGCCAATCACCACATTGGTTTGGGGTATACGATGGGATGTCCATCCAAAGCGGCCACTACTTTTGTTAGGCCAACTTCCGGTGACTCTACGAGTGGTAGCAAACACTCTATTGGTAGTTCTTCTACCAATGGTGCTTCCACCTCGTCCACACCCTCTTTCGGAAAGAAACCCACTTTGGGTGGACCTCCAAAGAAGGGGCATGCTTATATGTACACCAATACCATGCCACGTAGGAACACACGTCCTACTCCACCGTCTCACACATATGATGATTTTTATGCAACACATTCTCGGGCACGTGCACACCATGTGAGACACCCTCACGCACGTATTCCCACACATGCATATGTTCACCCACCTCATCATATGAATAATTCTCGTCGTGCACCATTCCATCATGTTCCGTATGCCTATCCACAGCATGCATCACGTAGAAATCAACGTCGCATGCATGCACCCAATAGGATGAGGGGTCCCAAGATTTTCACTATTTGGAGCCCAAAGGACACAAGCATGGATGAAAAACAAGTGTATATGAATGCTTATTTTTCGGATGTTGTGCATAGTAGAAATTATGTGGGGAAGTCTAAGTCCAATTGGACTTGGCTTCCAAAGGTCTAACCCTTGAGGACCCAATGACCTTGGGTACCATGATATGAAATTTTCTATCTTTAGGTACTCAAGGAAAAGAAAAAGAAAAGGAGCAACAAATTTAAATTTAGCTCCAAGGGAAATTGGATACTCGATAGCGGGTGTTCAAAACACATGACGGGTGACGCTCAATTGCTCTCCGGAGTAGTTCCCATTGCAAATGGAAACCGCATCGTATTTGGAGGCAACGAGAGCGGAACCATCGTCGGTGTTGGTAAAGTGGGTAACCCGTCTAAACCCTTAATTAGTGATGTTTATCTAGTTAATGGTTTAAATCATAATCTTATTTCAATAAGCCAACTTTGTGACAAAGGTTACAAAGTTAGCTTTGCGAAAGGATTGTGTCATATTTCAAATGATAATAATGATTTATTATTTTCCGGCACACGTCATAAAGATATTTATATTTTGGATCTTCCTAAGTCATATGAACAATGTCTCGTTGCCAACACAAGTGAACAACACTTATGGCATCGACGCTTTGGACATGTGAACTTTGGAACACTTTATAAGCTTTCAAAATTAAATTCCATTAAAGGTTTTCCGAAGCTCGTTTTTGAAAAGAAAAGTTTTTGTGATTCTTGTCAACGTGGCAAGCTTCCTAAATCTTCATTTAAACCTAAGAAAAGCATTTCTACGAAACGGCCACTAGAGCTATTACATCTAGATTTATTTGGGCCAACTAGAGTTGCTTCCTTAGGAAATGCAAGATATGGACTTGTCATCGTCGATGATTATTCTAGATTTACATGGGTATTTTTCTTATGTAATAAAAATGAAGCTTTTGAAAACTTCACAATATTTGTGAAGAAAGTACAAAATCTCATCGGAACCACCATTGTCACTATTCGTAGTGATCATGGGGGTGAATTCGAGAATGAGTCTTTCTCAAATTTTTGTGATGATCTTGGAATTACTCACACGTTTTCTTTCCCTCGCGCACCTCCTCAAAATGGTGTTGTTGAGAGGAAGAATAGAACGCTTGTGGAGTGTGCTCGCACTATGCTCGAAGATAGTCAACTTGGTTATCAATTTTGGGCGGAAGCGGTACACACCGCTTGCTATGTGTTTAATAGAATACTTTTGAGGCCCGGCACCAAACAAACTTGTTATGAATTGTTGTTTGGTAGATTGCCTCAAGTTAAACATTTTCGTGTTTTCGGCGCAAAATGTTTTATTAAAAACACATATGATAATTTGGACAAGTTTGATCCGAGATCGGATGAGGGGATATTTGTTGGGTATTCCTCACGTAGCAAAGCCTACCGGATATACAACAAAAGATCCTCTACGATCGAGGAATCAATTCATGTCTCTTTTAATGAGAATTTTACTACTCCTAGAATTTCAAATGATGATGACTCTATGGATGTTTTATGTGATTCGTTTGAAAATTCTAAGTCTATTGATTCAATTGATTCTATTGATACTAACCCGACTAATGAAGTTGTTGAGAATGTGCCTAGTGATCAAGGTATTCCCAAGCGGCTTCATATCGTTCGCGGCCATCCCCATGAGCAAGTCATTGGCAATATTCAAGATAGAGTCAAGATGAGATCGCAAGTCCACCACTTCGCCAATTGTGCCTTTGCCTCATCGATAGAGCCAAAGAATATAGTTGAAGCGTGCGAAGATAGTGCTTGGATCCTTGCCATGGAGGAGGAACTCATTCAATTCGAGAGGAATGAGGTATGGGAGCTTGTTCCTTTGCCATCGAAGAACCACACCGTCATAGGGACAAAGTGGATCTTCAAGAACAAAATCGACGAAAACCAAGTCGTCGTCCGGAACAAAGCTCGGTTAGTAGCTCAAGGCTATCGACAAGAGGAAGGTATCGATTTCGAAGAATCTTTCGCTCCGGTAGCTAGATTAGAATCAATTAGACTATTATTGTCTTATGCATGCCATAAAAATTTTAAATTATTTCAAATGGATGTTAAAAGTGCATTTTTGAACGGAGATGTCGTTGAGGAAGTTTACGTTTCTCAACCTCCGGGCTTCATAAATGAAAATTTTCCAAATCATGTTTTTAAACTAAAGAAAGCTCTTTATGGTTTGAGACAAGCTCCTCGAGCTTGGTATGATCGCCTAAAGAATTTTCTTTTGGATTTGAATTTTAAAATGGTCGAAGCCGATTCTACACTTTTTGTTAAGCATGCGAATAATGATATTTTATTAGTTCAAATTTATGTTGATGATATCATTTTCGGTGCTACTAACTTCACTCTTTGCGAAGAGTTTTCTAATGTTATGAAGGAACAATTTGAGATGAGCCACATGGGCGAACTCAAATATTTCTTAGGTATCCAAATTCGCCAATTGAACGATGCAATCTTCATCCACCAAACGAAGTACACGGTGGAGTTGCTAAAGCGATTTGGAATGGAGAATGCCTCCGGGAAAAAGACTCCTATGAGCACTACAACGCATCTTGATAAAGATACGGGCGGAAAAGATGTAGACATTCGTCTATATCGAGGTATGATAGGTAGTTTACTTTATCTTACCACAAGTAGGCCCGATATTATGTTTGTCGTTTGTATTTGTGCTCGTTATCAGTCTCAACCTAAGCATTCTCACTTAGTAGCGGTTAAACGTATTTTCGCTATCTAAGTTACACTTTAGATTTTGGATTACTTTATCCGAAATCTAGCACATATGAGTTAGTCTCATATAGTGACGCTGATTATGCGGGATGCAGATCCGACAGGAAGATTACTAGTGGTACTTGCCATTTTCTAGGAAATTCCATTGTCTCTTGGTTTTCCAAGAAGCAAAATTCGGTATCACTTTCAACCACCGAGGCGGAATACATTGCCGCCGGTGCCGCTTGTGCCCAGGTTCTTTGGATGAGACACACACTGAAGGATTTTGGTATTCATTGTGATACTAGCCCTATCATGGTGGATAACCAAAGTGCTATTTGTCTTTCGAAGAATCCGGTGCACCATTCCTGATCTTAACACATAGATGTCCGACACCATTTCTTAGATGATCATGTTGCTAAAAAGGACATCATATTAGTGTACGTTGAAACCCAAAAGCAAATCGCCGATATTTTCACGAAACCCCTAAAGGAGGACTCCTTTGTGCGGTTGCGTCGAGAATTGGGGATTATGGGTGAATCCGAGATATAGGATTCATATCTCATTCAATTATCTTGCATGCTTTTATATTTCGCGATATTTCTTTCATGCTAGATTTATTGAATTTTTGGGGATTTTATGTGATATGTTTGAATTTTTGCTCGAATTCTTATGTGAATGTCGTATTTAAGATTTCGACATTTAATGGGGTAGTTTAGATGACTTATGAGAGAGTTAAGATGTTTCATCCAAGTGTTTTATGGAGAAAACTCATTTATCAACTTTTGGACTCTTCTAGTCGGTTTCAGTTCATCAGCCAACCGACTAGATGCTCATCTAGTCGGTCAGCTAGTGAACTCAGACCGACTAGTTCAAGCTTTAACTTTCCCTAGTCATTGACTTCTTTTAGTCGGTCACAGTACTCTTACCGACCGACTAGATTGAAAACTAGTCAGTCAGTGATTAAACTGTGACCGACTAACTCTAGCCCTAGATTTTTCTGTTTGCCTCTGTTTCGACTTAGTCGGTTTAAGCTCATTGACCGACCGACTAGATCGTAATCTAGTCGGTCAGTGCTTGAACTGTGACCGACTAAGTGCTCTAGGGCAATCGCATCTTTTCGCATTCTAAACCGACTAATACCCATTCATACCGATTTTTCCTAAGTCTAGTCGGTTGTTTTCGTATCTCCAGCTCGATAACCCCCCTTAACCCGCTCGAGACCCTTCGTCTTCCGTCGTCTCCGGCCACTTTTCCGGCCATCCCCGCCGTCCGTCGCCGTCGACCACTCCCCTAGGTATCTCCCCCCTTCCTATATCTTGTTTTTCATCCCTAGGGTGTGTTCTAGATCTTGTTTTCACTTCTAGGGTTCTAGGGTTTCGAATTTTTCTCTTAGGGTTTGTGTCTTAGGTTCTAGGGTTTGAGTTAGGATCTTTGATCTTATCCCGTCGCTTGTTTGTACTCGTTGTGCCATGATTATGGCAAGAACGAGACTCCCGATTACATCTTCTGGGGCATCCCCCATGACCGTAGATGCTCCGACCGCTTCGACCCCTCCTAAGCGTAGGGCCAAGACCACTCGACCCCCCTCTTCGTCTTCAACGTCGTTGAAGAGGAAGAGGACTACCAAGCCTAAACCTACCGGCCAATCTTCCAAGTCTAAACCTAAACCCAATAAGTTCCGTGCACCCACTCCTCCCGGTGAGGGTTCAGGTAGTGATTCCGAGGATAATTCCGATGAAGAATACACTCCTGAACATCCCGAGAAGGCACCTACTCCACCCCCTCCTCCACCTCCTCCTAAGACCCGTAAGGCTAAGGGTAAAGCCCCTATGCCAGTCGGCGGTGTTGATATATCGTTGTGCCGCGAAGACCCTCAGTGTCTAGCAGCGTACAACCGTATAGAGCACTGCCCTCTGCTGTTGGAGCATTACGTTCAGTTTTCTGATTTTCTTGGCCTTGCTGATCTTTTATCGTATAGTGGCCTATTGGACTACCTTCGCGACGACCCTAAGGCAAACCCTAGACCCTACCCTCGCCTGGTCAAATTATTCTATGCCAATCGTGTCCGGGGCCAGTACGATGAGTCTCACTCCATCGAGACTTCTGTTTTGGGGACTCCTATAGTCCTTGACCGGCGCCCCGCTTGCGTCGCGGCATCGCGGTGTCGTTTACCGCAAGTTTCACGGTTAGTGTAGGGTGCGGGAATATCGAACTCAGGGAGGCGAGGTTGTGCTTGGGTCAGGCAGGACCTGAATCACCCGGAGGGGCGAGCTAGCCCGAATCGGTAGATGGTTGTCACGAAAGGAAATAAAAGTGTATGAACAAAAAGAAAGTAAACCCGGGACTTTGGTTTCCAACCCGACGAGAGACTCTCGCCGATACGGCCTACGGGTATGGATAGCGATCGGGATTAGGGTCTAATGGTGAAACGTTGCCTCTGAAAGTGGTACCGGCGTCCCATGGGCCCGATATTCCGGTCGGTGCCCAGGATGATACACCGGACTTCCCGGATTCGATCAGTGGGCACTCCCGTGTCCATTAACACTGATCGATCCCGGGAGCACTAAGTCCGCAACGATATCTCCCAACGTCTCATCCTGCCACTCCCGCGTGCTAGGATTTGGCGTCTACGCTAAAGGCGTGAGCTATGGCTAGGGAGTCAACCGCCAAGTTTATTCCCCCTTGGCCCAACGGTCAAAGGCGGTCTTTTTCCCGCCGATGACAATGAAACGCCCCGCGTAACCGTTAGATTCCTACTCCCTATCGATTTCCTAACCCTATGGACGCATCGGGAAGAGCCCCCGAAGGGGTTTCCACCAAAATCCCAGATTTGGGAACTACTCACAAAAATTCATGAAAAAGCAATCTAAATGAAATTTAACCGTTGAAATCATAATCGGACAATTGCAATGCGGAAGTAAAGGAGTAATAAAGACAATACTAAAATTTTAGAAAGATCTGAAAACTTACTTAAGAGTAACAATTACAGCCGTCACAAGGAAATAAAACAGTAAAAAATACAACAGCTCTCGTTTCTGGAACCCTAGGGGTTCTATATATAGACTTACGCATCAACCGATCGGTTGACAAGTCAACCGGTCGGTTGATCCGTTACAGATAAATAACAGAAAACAGCGAGTTTTCACCAGACCTCATGAACCGATCGGGTGAGTTCTTGGGCGATCGGTTGGATCTTGGAGCAGTCGGGTGAACCGGTCGGTTCGACGCCCGTGTCTTCAGCTCTTTTTCCTCAGCTACAGATGAACCGATCGGGTGAGAGTCACCCGATCGGTTGGAATTCTGCTCGAAAAAACAGAGAACAGCCGCCCGCAGAACCGGTCTGTGAACCGGTCGGGTGACTTCTTTGTGAGCTGTGGTAGAGACCGGGTGGTGCACGCGTGCATCACCCGATCGGTTGAAGATGATCAACCGACCGGGTGAGGGGCTGAAAGATGAATTCTTCGACGTTTGACCCCCTGGATCACGCGTGACTTCTCCCGTTGCTCCGGGGACTTGGGATATCATCGTAAAACGTCCCCTACGTGGTCGAACTCCTGCAATCATGGATAAACAAAGAAAAGTGGAAGAAAACGGGAAAATATACGAAAACGAATAAGAGACGGTGGAAAACACGGAGAAACACAAAAGAAAACGTGCGTGAATATATGAAATATAAGCGCACGTCAAAATCCCCCAAGCTAAACTCTTCCTCGTCCTCGAGGAAGACGAGTGAGAGTAGGAGCTCGGAAGGGGAAAATAGAGAGGAAGAAAGAAAAAGAAAACTCTAAACCCTAGATCGTCCATCAGAGCCATCAAAATCAGAAATGACACACCAAGCAAGCAAACGCCAAATCACACCACTAATCCTAGGAAAGCGAGTCCAAATAAGTGTCGTGGGTCCACGCAGTGAAGCGCGAGTGAGCGTCGTCGTGTGCTAGCAAACGGTGATGCTTTCTACGATGTGCTATGATGCTCGATATACACAAATCCAAGATATGACCCAAAATATCGATCCGAATTGAAATAAGCAGTGAGTATAAGGTCAAGCATGCATGAGAAGAGTTAGAATAGAAGCGTATCATGCATCGGGGACTTCACAACTAGGGTTAAGGAAATCACGCCACTATAGCCTAGATACTAGCTAAAAAGTTCCTAAGCCAAGTGTTTTCGATAACGACGGGGGTTGAGATGATGTGGAGAAGAACACTCGGTGCAAACTCTCGCCTTCCCTTTATTCTTGGCAAGTATGAAAAATATTCACACGGAAATTTTTCTGGGTTTTGGGTATTTGTATTTTTTTTTTTGGATTTTGGGCTATACAAGATTTTTCTTTTCTTTTCTTTTTGGGTTTTTCTTTTCTTTTCTCCTTTTTTTTGGATTTTTGGGATATTTACATGTGTACTCTCCCAAGTGGGAGAACGGTACACGACGAGGGGATTTGCACCAAGTAAAACAAAAAAGAAGTCGAAATCTAAACACTTGGGCAAAGGAAACTATTCTCGCTAAATAGAGCGTAGGCTAAATGGGTTATCCTAGTCCTTAGTTGTGGAATCCCGACGCATGCGAATTGAAGTATACGATATAAATATAGCATGCAAACAGTGGAAACATATACCGCAAATTCAAATCGGAGCATGGTAATCTAGGGGTCATTCCTGGACAGGCATATAAAGTAAAATCACAAAGCAGAAGCACACCAAATGCTAGTCACGACTCACGACTCACAAAAAGCTAAGTGGACCCGCGATGCGTGAAATGCAAGAGGACTCGAAATCCTAGGGTTAGTGAGTGTGATTATCGATGCGATGCTAGGTGTGTGTGACTTTGTGGCGATTCATCATAGGAGTCATTTCTAGGAGAAAGAGCTAAAAAGAAAAAACAAGAAAAAATAAAAACACGATGAAAACGACACGAAAAAACGAAAAAGAAGGACTCAAATGACGCACACAGTGCGACTCCCCCAAGCTGAATTTTGCATTGCCCTCAATGCAATATGAGTGAGCACGGGAGGGCAATGAAAATGGGGGGGGAATACGCGCTGACACAAAAAGAAATGAAAACGAGGAAAACACATAGATAAAACTGAAAAAGAAAGAGAAATCAAAATCAAAATCAAACAATACGAAAATAAAAATAAAACCACACGACACGACACTCAAAAAATGAAAAACAAGCACACAAACAAAAAATGAGAAAAACAAACAAAACACGACAGCACACCAAAATAGACGTCCCCCAAGCTAGACCAGAAAGTGCTAGCGAAATGATGTGATCAATGAAATGCAGAGATGCGCAAGGGGGCGTCAAAAACAAAAGAGGTGAATCTAGAAAACAACACGCAAATAGTCCCCCCCTTCGACAGAGACAAAGCAGGGCCCCGAAAAGACAGATGGGCACAAATACGGGGGGGGAAAGTGGGAGAGAAAAATCAAGCAGGGGCACCACCCTCTGGGGGTGGTGACGGGGGCCTGCGCTGAGGACCAGGAGTCGTGTGGGGTGGAATGTGGAGCTCGGAGCCGTCGGGCGGGTCTTCACGGATGTGGCGAATGAAGCTTTGAAGAAAGGGGAGGTCTCGGTCGACGGACTCCTGGGTTATCCGACCACCGTGCCCAGCTAGGAGGATCATGGCCATGAATCGATCGGCTTGGTCTTGGTCGGGGGCAGGTGGGTTGGAGGTGGTGCGCTGAGCGGGGGGTTGTGCGCGACGGGCGCGACGGGTGGGCCTAGGGTTCGAAGAGCTAGTGTCGGTGGGTTTAATACAGCGGGGAGGCATTGTGTAGGTGTTGTTTGTGCGCGTAGGTGTGTGAGAGTACAATGAATTCAACACAAACACAAAATACGACCAACAAGCAAATGGAATAGATTAAAATTAAGCAAAGGAGCGAGTTTACCAAAATGAGATGAAGATAGTCGATCGTAGACGCCCTGATGCTACTCGATTGGAGCACGCCGTGAAGCTGCAGCTATCTCTTCAACAAGTTCCGAAGCTGGGGGGATGGGTGAAATTTAGGGTTTGTGTGGAGGGAGATGGCGGGGGAATGGAGAGAAATGATGGTGGACGGGTAGGGAGATGGCTGGGGAAGAAGATCGAGGCTGATCTTGGGGAAGAAAGCAGGAAGCGCACGATGGGAGACGAAACGGCAGAGATTCGGGCGATCGGGCGAGGGTGAAAACGAACGGGTGTCGGGGGGGTTTATATAGGGTTTTAAGTCGAACCGATTGGGTGACTTTTCACCCGATCGGTTGACGGTTAGGTCGAAAATCTTGCCGAAGAAATGCTACAGGCGAACCGATCGGTTGACTTATCAACCGATCGGTTGGCCGCTCCACCCATTTTCCCGAGAACTTAGGGCTGCTCACCCGGTCACGTCAACCGATCGCGCTCGAACTCAACCGATCGGTTGATAATCCCCAAAATTTCCTGAGAGTTCTCCCCAGCTCACCCGGTCCGCCACCCAGTCTCTTCATTACTCAACCGATCGGGTCACATGGGGACAGATCTCGGCATGTATCTGGTACATCCCAACCGATCGGGTGAGTTGTCACCCGATCGGTTGGGGCTTGTTTTCTGCAAAAACCAATAGATTTGTTTAAGTCCCCGAACAGATGTTCTCGCGGCTGATTTTATTTATAAAAATAGATAAAATAAAGTAAAAAAATAACGCTAAAAATTTGAGAAAAAGTTTAGAACATGGGTTGCCTCCCATGAAGCGCACTTGTTTAACGTCGTTGGCTCGACGCCCGCAAGAGATGCTCATGGTGGCTGATACGGGTGATGCCCAAATTTCGGCATCTCTTTCTCATTGGAGCTGAAGGCGTTTGGAGTAGTCAGCGGCTGGAAAAATACTTGCTCAACTACCCTTCCCTTGTTCTTGGGATCCGGGGGCTTTTCCTTGGTGTTGGCGCTTCCCGCCATCTTTTTCAGGATCCGGACCTCGTCTTTAGTGAGGTCCATGGGCTCTTTCCCCGTTCTCCTTGCAGGAAGAGTCTTGGGGAACCCGGGAGGGGTCGTTCTCGCTGCACTCGGTTTTCCAGCAGCTTCTTTGTCTTCGGGGCCGTCTCCATCTTCTGAATCCCCCAAGTCATCGGGGGGGTTTCTCAGGAGAATCTCCCAGGAGTTCTCCTCTACAGCTTTTTCTTCTTCTATCTCAAGCAAATTGCATCTGGGGTCATCAGGGGGATCGGGGTGCTTCATAGATAATCCCAGGTCAAACTCAACTTTCTCCCCGCTGACGTTCAAAGAGAGTTTTCCGTTCTTCACATCTATTAGAACGCCAGCAGTGGCCATGAAAGGTCGTCCCAGGATAATGGGTGTGTGTGCATCTTCGGGCATGTCCATGACTACAAAGTCCACAGGCACATGCACCCCTCTCACATTCACGGGCAGGTCATCCACAACTCCTACCGGATATTTGACCGACCGGTCAGCTAGTTGTAGGGTCATCCCGGTGGGTTCCAAATCACCCATCCCTATCCTTCTGTACATCGACAAGGGCATCAAACTAACACTCGCTCCGAGATCGACGAGTGCACGATGAATCTTCACTGCCCCGATCGTGCAAGGAATGGAAAAGCTCCCCTGGTCTTTAAGTTTCGGCAGATTTGCCCTCTGGATAAGAGCGCTACACTCCGTCGTCAACACTACTTTCTCCTTTCTAGACCCTCTAGTCACCAAATCTTTCAAGAATTTTGCATAGGAGGGGATTGTTTCGATTGCTTCCAGGAAGGGGATTTGCAGGCTCAGGTCCTTGACCATGGCGAAGAACTTGCCATATTTCTCATCAATCTTTGCCTGAGCCAACCGTTGTGGAAATGGCACAACGGGTTTATACGCTTTCGCGCTTTCTTCCTCCTTCTTCTCCTTCTCTTCTTCAGAGACCCCCTCCGGAGTCATAGGATTTGATGACGAAGCACCGGCGTCGTTTGATTTTTCAATCGGTTTCTCAACGACCAATGGTGCTTCCGGGTTGCTAGGGGGCACTCTAGTAGAAATTTGTGTCCCGCTTCTCAGAACGATAGCAGACACATTTGCGTGCTCGTGCACGAGTGCCGATGTCTGGGTTGCTCCCCTCGGGTTCACCTCCGGTTGTGGCGGCAATTGGTTTTGCGACCTTGCAAGGTTCGCCACTTGCAACCCCAGCTGGGTTACTTGGTCCGTGAGGGTCCGCTGACCCATTTCCAGCTTCTGGTTGATCCTCTCCTGGTTGGTAATATATTGAGTCAAGAGAGACTCAACCGGAGAGACGGCCCTTTGTTGGCCATACTGCTGCTGCTGCTGGAACGGCTGCTGATTCCTGGGGGCGTAAGATTGTTGCTGAGATGGTTGCTGCTGATATTGTTGCTGCTGAAACTGACTCTGTTGTGGCCTAGCCGGCTGATATCCTTGTTGCTGCGGCTGCTGAGGCGGCGAGGGCTGAAATGGTGGCCGGTAACTGAAGTTCGGGTGGTTCCGGTTGTTCGGAGAGTAGGCCGGGTTGGAATTTGTCCTTGGCGGGTACGGCGCATTTCCCGTAGGATTGTAAAATAGTGCGCTCGCCTGATCCAACGGTGGTGAGATGTCACCACCGTCGAATTCCCCGAAGAATCCGGACTCTACTGCTGAAATCTGCTGTGTATCGGCCCCACCGGCTCCTACCATTAGTGCGGAGATCTGGGTCGAAAGCAAGTCAAACTTGCTTGAAAGTTTGTCGACGTCCTCGACTCTGTGTACACCCCCAGACCTTGGTGTGGCTCTTTCGTCACACCACCGCTCATTGTTCGATGCCATGTTTTCTAGAATATGTCCGGCATCTTCCTCGCTTCTAGACATGAAGGAACCCCCAGCCGCGGCGTCCATAGAAGATTTCAGGTCATCCCTCAACCCATTGTAGAACAGATTAATAATCTGCCACTTCGGAAGCTCATGGTGAGGGCATCTTCTTTGCATCTCTTTATATCTCGTCCAAGCTTCATGCAAGGACTCGTGGCTGGCCTGGGAGAAGGAGGAGATCTCACTCCTCAACTTCATGGTCTTCCCCGGAGGAAAGAACTTTGTCAGAAAAGCGTTGGAGAGCTTCTCCCAGGTGTTGAAAGTGTTGGGGTCCTTCCCCCTTAGCCATTGCTTGGCTTTGTCTCGCAAAGAGAAGGGGAACAGCTTCAGACGGATAGCCTCTGTCGTGACACCATTAATCCGGAAGGTGTCACACTTCTCCAGGAACGAGTCTAGATGCTCGATCGGGCTCTCCATGGGTGCACCCGCAAACTGATCCTGCTGGATCCACGTCACCAATGACGGCTTCAGCTCAAAGCTTTGGGCCGTGATAGCTGGAGGACGGATGGCGGAAGTGGACTCGATAGATGGCATCGAGTATTCCAGCAGAGACTTCTGAGGTGGGGTGTTCTCCTCCATGGATTCGGGATCTTCCCTTCTCCGCTTCTCGGCGGCCAAGCGCCTAAGGGTGGCGTTAATCTCTGGATCGAGTGGGATCAAGTCGTCAAGACTCCTTGAACTCCTGCGCATGAAAAACAACAAACACCCGTGAAGCGACAAGTGGGAAAGAGACAGATAAAATAAGAAATAAAAATAAGAAAAATAAAAAGAAAAAGGAGAATGCGAAAATTATCGCGAGGTAGGGATGTGAGCTAGACACTAGGGTTCAAGAGATCCTAAAATAATCAAGCACGTTGCCTCCCCGGCAACGGCGCCATAAACTTGACCGGCGCCCCGCTTGCGTCGCGGCGGCGCGGTGTCGTTTACCACAAGTTTCACGGTTAGTGTAGGGTGCGGGAATATCGAACTCAGGGAGGCGAGGTTGTGCTTGGGTCAGGCAGGACCTGAATCACCCGGAGGGGCGAGCTAGCCCGAATCGGTAGATGGTTGTCACGAAAGGAAATAAAAGCGTATGAACAAAAAGAAAGTAAACCCGGGACTTTGGTTTCCAACCCGACGAGAGACTCTCGCCGATACGGCCTACGGGTATGGATAGCGATCGGGATTAGGGTCTAATGGTGAGACGTTGCCTCTGAAAGTGGTACCGGCATCCCATGGGCCCGATATTCCGGTCGGTGCCCAGGATGATACACCGGACTTCCCGGATTCGATCAATGGGCACTCCCGTGTCCATTAACACTGATCGATCCCGAGAGCACTAAGTCCGCAACGATATCTCCCAACGGCTCATCCTGCCGCTCCCGCGTGCTAGGATTTGGCGTCTACGCTAAAGGCGTGAGCTATGGCTAGGGAGTCAACTGCCAAGTTTATTCCCCCTTGGCCCAACGGTCAAAGGCGGTCTTTTTCCCGCCGATGACAATGAAACGCCCCGTGTAACCGTTAGATTCCTACTCCCTATCGATTTCCTAACCCTATGGACGCATCGGGAAGAGCCCCCGAAGGGGTTTCCACCAAAATCCCAGATTTGGGAACTACTCACAAAAATTCATGAAAAAGCAATCTAAATGAAATTTAACCGTTGAAATCATAATCGGACAATTGCAATGCGGAAGTAAAGGAGTAATAAAGACAATACTAAAATTTTAGAAAGATCTGAAAACTTACTTAAGAGTAACAATTACAGCCGTCACAAGGAAATAAAACAGTAAAAAATACAACAGCTCTCGTTTCTGGAACCCTAGGGGTTCTATATATAGACTTACGCATCAACCGATCGGTTGACAAGTCAACCGGTCGGTTGATCCGTTACAGATAAATAACAGAAAACAGCGAGTTTTCACCCGACCTCATGAACCGATCGGGTGAGTTCTTGGGCGATCGGTTGGATCTTGGAGCAGTCGGGTGAACCGGTCGGTTCGACGCCCGTGTCTTCAGCTCTTTTTCCTCAGCTACAGATGAACCGATCGGGTGAGAGTCACCCGATCGGTTGGAATTCTGCTCGAAAAAACAGAGAACAGCCGCCCGCAGAACCGGTCTGTGAACCGGTCGGGTGACTTCTTTGTGAGCTGCGGTAGAGACCGGGTGGTGCACGCGTGCATCACCCGATCGGTTGAAGATGATCAACCGACCGGGTGAGGGGCTGAAAGATGAATTCTTCGACGTTTGACCCCCTGGATCACGCGTGACTTCTCCCGTTGCTCCGGGGACTTGGGATATCATCGTAAAACGTCCCCTACGTGGTCGAACTCCTGCAATCATGGATAAACAAAGAAAAGTGGAAGAAAACGGGAAAATATACGAAAACGAATAAGAGACGGTGGAAAACACGGAGAAACACAAAAGAAAACGTGCGTGAATATATGAAATATAAGCGCACGTCAGTCCTCACGGCAGAGATCTTGGGGGAGCTGATAGGTTGCTCGTCGTGTGGCCTCCTCCCGTCTGAAATTTCTGTTGACGATATCTCCACCCTCGATCAGCCTACCCTAGGTGAAATCTTCCAGGTTATCCCCCCCCCCCCCCCCCCCCCCGCGTTCATTGGCGTCCCTTCGAAATCATTCAAGCCGAATGCTTGGGTGATTAACCTGATCTTGAAATCCTGCCTTCTTCCCAAGTATGGATCTTCTTCACTTCCATCTCAGCCGTTTTTGAAATTGATATACGCTCTTTTCATGGGTAGCGAGATTAATTGGGCTCGCATTATACTCGATAAGATGGACTCTTTCGAGTGTATACGCAAGACCACTAAATCTGCGCACATCCCATATCCATGTCTGCTGACCTTGGTTTTCCGTCGATTCGGTGTCCACTTGCCCCCTGATGATGAGCGTCCCCTTGGTCCTCCTCTGAACGTGACGGCCGTAAAGAAATCTCTTGCGGCACTCCGTCACATGCAGCGGTCGACACCTTCTGCATCTCAGGCCACTCCTTCAGCTGCTTCAGTCCCTCCTCCCTCCGCCACACTTGATGATGTCGTTCGGTTACTTCGTCGGCACGAGTCGTGTTTGGCTCGTACCGAAGAGGTCGTCTGCCGTATGGCTAGTTTGATGGGCGTCCATCTTCCTCCTCCTGTTTCTGAGGATGATGAGATGGACGATGAGGATATTGATGAGCTTTTCACCTCCCTTGCTCATGGCGCTGAGGCCGCCGCTGCTGCTGCTGCTACCACATCTGCTCCTGGAGCTGGCACCACTTCCGATGCTCCAGAGACTTCTGCACCAGTGGATCAGACTTCTGATGCTGCTGCTGCCCCTGCTGTCGAGCATGCACCTGTTTTGTCTGCTGATGTTCCTGTTGAGACCCCTGCCGTTGAGCCAGTCGTCGATGTCTCCACCCCTGCCCCGACGATCCCGTCTGTTGACACGCCTCTCCTCCCTGCAGAGCCTGAGTCCACTCCTTCGACTGGACCCACGGAAACTGCAGATCCAGCCACTTCCTCGTGATCGTCTGTTTCGAGGACTCTCCACTGCTCATTGGATGATACACCTTTTTGAGAGTGTTTTGGGTTAGGATGGGATGGAATTTGGGTGTTGATTTGTTGTATTCTGACATGTTGGATGTCGGTGTATGTGATGTATGTGTTGTATTTTTTGTTGAATGTTGATGATGGTGTTCTGATGATGATGATGTACCTTTTGATGTTTATATAGATGGTATGTCGCACTTGATATGATGTACTCGATGTGATTTTTGGATGTACTCTTGGTATTCACATATATATATACATCGATGTTCTCTTTGTTTTATTTCGTCGTGCACATTTAATATTCATTCAATGCATATGATATGTGAACTCTTCGCTCGACGCTTAAAAAAAACTTGGTTAAATAGATTATATTTCTATGATTGTATAGAATTGTTTTCCATGCACAAATTTAACCAAGAATATTGAATATTGGAGAGTATGTTTCTTTATTCAATAAATAAATTTATATTTGGTATTTTTTTGATGATTTTAATTTACGCTTTTTGATAATGGAGAATTTGGCACACTTTGATTTGATTTCTCCTCGTTTCCCTTTGTGTCAATTTGGTCCATCGTCAATATCTACGACTCCCGATGTTGGATTTTCTTTTTCCTAGTTGTTGTCGTTGTATGCCCCCCATTTTTGGGATAATGCCAAAGGGGGAGAGATAATGATAATAAATAGGGCAAATGAAAATCTAACTCAATATCCAAGAATCTAATTTAATGTGTTAGATTCAGGGGGAGTTAAGATATATATAAGGATTTTCAAAATCCGATATTTCAAAAATCGATTCTCGTTATATATCTTACGCGTCTCATTGATGCAATTTATATATATTCATTTTGGAATTAACGTGTCATCAATGCAGGGGGAGTAGGTATTTTACATTTGAATCATTATTTTTGATTATTATTTATGTTGGTTTGTCATCACCAAAAAGGGGGAGAATGTTGAATATTGGACTCCCCGGATTTGGTTTTGGATGATGAGCAAACATAAATAATTCATGAACTAACAATTTGTGAGCGCAGTATTGGAGATCGTCGCCACTTTCACGAGAACAATCAAAGCGACATCTCAAGACTTCTCAAAGCTCGTATTCATTGCCTAAAGCTTCGTTGAAGCCTTTGGACCGTTTTGGAAGTCATGAAGAATTGATCGAAGCTCTCGAAAACCGTTCTTTAAGGTTTTATTTATAGTCTTTTAGCTTCGATCTATAGAATGTTAAGCCTTGAGTATATCTTACGATTCTATCTTCATAAAGCTCATATCGTAGCTCTAGGATCTTAGTACAAGTCCACTCTAACTTCCTCGAAGCATCGCGCTTCGATTCGGACTTGTTTGTGCATGTTAGTTGGTACAAGAAGAAGTACTGACCGACTAGATGGTGATCTAGTCGGTCAGCAGAGCTTCTTGGACCGACTAGTTTGAGTTAATCTTTTCTTGTTCAGTACTGTTTACAGTTAGTCGGTCTACGTTGACTCACCGACCGACTAGTTTGTGAACTAGTCGGTCAGTGATGCTTCTTTGACCGACTAGTTGTGATTTACTGTACATGCCAAATTTCTCCTAAGCTACTGTTTACCGTTAGTCGGTCTAAGAACGTTTGGTGACCGACTAGTTGATAATCTAGTCGGTCAACTTTTGTTCTTGGACCGACTAAGTCAATCTGTATTCAGACTATTTGTTTTTGCCTCTTAGTCGGTCTACGTTCACTGACTGGCCGACTAGTTGTGAAACTAGTTGGTCAGAAAGTCTTCTTGGACCGACTAGATTTCTAGGTCTGAATTTCTAATTTCTTCTCAGTTCTTCACTTAGTCGGTCCATGTTGTTTGACTGACCGACTAGTTGATGAACTAGTCGGTCAGTGGTTGTTCTTTGACCGACTAGTTGCCTCAGATTTCTAACCGTTGGGATTTGACCTAACTCGTTTTTATGGGACCCTATAAATATGAACCTAGGTCATTTCTCAAGGGTTAAGAGCTGCCATTAAGAGATTCATTGAGATTGAAAGAGATAGCCATTCTCACTCATTTCCAAAGCTCTCTTCCTCACAAGAAATCCTTTCTCTCACTTTCTAGATCTAGAATCCATCTTGAGAGAAGTTTGTTCTTGGTGAGCCCTTCAAGCTCTAGCTTGATTCAAGTCTCCAAATCACTCCTAGGCACCCATTGCTGGTCATTTCTTTGGTGCTAGGTCTTGGTGACTTCATCTTCCTCAAATCCCTCCTTGCACCTATTTGGTAAGAATACTCAAGGTATAGGATTTTGTGGTAAGATTGTTTATTTCATTATAAACTTGTTTATTTTGCTTATTGATTCTCTCGGTTGTGAGAGAAGGTTGTGGTCCCGGGTTGTGGGATTCACTATTGCCATTGCATGTATGATTTGATCTTGTGAAGGTTTTTCACAAGATATCATAGTGGAAATCTTGGGTTAGGGTTTCTAACCTAAGTATCCGGAGGGGATCCGGGTGGTTGGGACGTAGGATCACCGGGAACAAGTCGGGGAGACTTGGGTGGATCCGAACCCAGTAACATCTTTTGTTAGCATTGTTATTTTTGTTGTTGTCATTCAATTTAAGCTTCCGCAAATTGATTTGGTAGTTGTTTGCACTATAATTAGGAATTATACTCCTTGTTATTTTTAAAGTACTATTCACCCCCCCTCTAGTACTTGTGCAGTAGCTTGTAGAGCATTACATGAGGCCTTGGCCCTACTAGGGTCAAAGCCATGGTGGGACCCCGTGATATGTGTCCAGAACGTGGAAGTGTCAAACGATGGTGGTGGGATGTGAGTGGGTGCGTAGGCTCGATCGGGGACGGGGACACCGGGCCACTGGAAGAACGCACGAAGCATGGCGAGAGTGACCTCGCACTCTCGATCCATAAGGCGAAATGTGCATCCTCCAGGGGTCCGGGCTATCGAGCTAAGCACCTCAAGTGTCGGACAGACGTAGGTGTCCGCTGACACTGACAAAAATTCGCGCCAACCCACGTTGTGGTACAACGTAAGCATCCCCTCTAGCACCCCTAGGCGGTCTAGGTCTGCTAAGTGCACGAACCTAGAGGGCACTATAGATCGCTGGGCGATACGCTCAAATCGGACGCGATGTGCGTCGTCTCTGAACGTAATCCCCAGCGGCCCGACAACGGGAGCCGGTGGTGGGATAGGATCGGTGGGGATGGGCTGTGCGTGGATGGGATCGACGGGAAGCGGCTGTGTGGGGGGTGGTGGACTAGGTGGAGGGGAGTCCTCCCTAGCGTGAGAGGGACCGGCCTCATCAGTCCTCTTCCGCTTGTAAGAGGCTCCCCGCGTGCATGGCCTAGTGCGGGGCGGCATGTGTGCCGCGAGCGCTCACCCAATAAAAATAAAGTGCGGCGTGCTCAATAAAAGGAGCGAGTGTACCTGAACACACCGCGAGAGCAAATAAGCAAGTCTGTGCGAAGAGCGCCGCCTCCGTGAAGCTAAAAATGCGTCCTGAAGCTCCCCTAAGCTCCCCAAAGATAGCCTGCAAATCAAACAATGATATCAGCGGGTAATATTCAAAATACATGGGGGAGATGGGGTATAATAGATAGATAAACAAATTAATTTGAATTTTGGGCTCAACGGGTCTATAGATCGAGAAAAATAGGAGAAAAATGGCGTTTGGGGGCAAACCGAGGTGATAGGGTCGGCCGGCGGTGGGGGGGGTCGCCGGAGGTCGGGGCGTCGGCGGTCGGGCGATCGCCGGCGGTGGTCGGCCGATCGGGCCAACGGCGAGGCGAATCGGGTGAGGGAGGGTGCAGTCGCGGGTGAGGGGAGTTGAAAATTCGCGGGCTCGGGCGGAAGATTGGGATTAGCTGCGTTGAAATTCACGCCGAGCCCGCTGTTACATAGGGATAGTTACGACTCGGTCGAGTGACTATGTTGCTCAGCCGAGTGACGTAACGAAAAATGAGTTTTAAATTTCTCCCCGCCACTTACGACTCAGTCGAGTGGCTTCTGTTCACTCGGCCGAAGGGAGAAAACTCCTTCGGCCGAGTGGCACAAGCTACTCGGCAATATTCAGGCTTGGAGGGTATCTGTTTCCCTCGGCCGAGTGACTAAACGTACTCGGCCGAGTGACAGTTAATTCGAAATGCGCAAAAAAGACAGAGAGTTGGGTTCAGCATACTTCCCTTGTTGGTGTCCCACTCGGCCGAATGGGATCCTTTGCTCGGCTGAGTATCATATGCCACTCGGCCGAGTGACGTGCTGTTTTCTGCTTTGGGGCTCCGTTTTCGCTCTACTCTCTGTTTTTCTTCCTCCAGTTGGTTTCTTCCTCCTCCCAAGGCCTGAGCGCATTCCTGGAGCGCTCTTCCTTGCCCCTATCTTCCTCCATGTGAGAGATCTCCTTTTCTCTTCTCCTGTCATAGAAATTAAGACCCGTTGTCACGATTTTTATGGGCAAAAAGACTCAAAACACTAATAAAGTCTAAAACAAAAATAAAAAATAAAATAAAAAGAATGCAAAAACCATCGGGTTGCCTCCTGACAAGCGCTCATTTAAGGTCTTGAGCTCGACCCCTTTGGATTTTCAATTAACGCTTGATGTTGGGTGCATATGAGATGCACCCGTCGAACTTACCGGGAAGATCGCTCGGATTTGGATCGTGGTGGTGTGTGGCCTTCCTCAGTGCCCCTTCATCATGAGCAATGTTGGGGGATGGCTCCCCCAAGCTTGAGCTTGTTCCGGTCCTTGGCTTCGCCGGTGACACCGATCTTAGAGTCAGTGGAGCTTTCTTCGGATTCTTCAATGTCGAGAGCTTGCAAAGCTCATCCATCTTCTCTTCTTCTCTCAAATCTTGGCTTTCTTCGAAGCCGTCATCATGGAGTGCACCGATGGAGTAGGGGATAGCCTCTTCAATGACCTCATCAAGGAGGTCCAAATAATCTAGCTCCTCATGATACGGCATGTGCTTCATAGCCTTTGGTATATGGAGCTCGACTTCAATGTTGCCTACATTCAAGGTAAGAGTCCCTTCCCGTACGTCGACGATTACACCGACGGTGGTGAGGAATGGGCGTCCAAGTATGAGCGATGTGTCACCCTCTTCCTTGATGTCCATGATCACAAAATCACAAGGCAAGCATATGCCTCCCGGAACTTGGAGTGGGATATTCTCCGTGATCCCAACCGGCCTTGTAATCCGACCGTCCGCGAGTTGAATCCTCATGTCGGTTGGCTTTAAATCCGTGCCGGTGTTCAACTTCCGGAACATGGTGAGAGGCATGATGCTCACACTAGCGCCCAAATCAACCAATGCTTTTTGTAAGGGGATGCCTCCGAGTGTGCAAGGAATCCGAAAACTCCCGGGATCTTTAAATTTGGCAGGCTCCTTTTCCTTCCTAGTGAACCACGTTCCTTGTTCCGCGAGCATGATCTTCTCCTTCCTTTTCCTTCCCGTAATCAAGTCATTTAAGAATTTCGCATAGGACGGGATTTCCACTAAGGCATCAAGAAAAGGAATATTTAGGCTCACCCCTCTCAAGTATTCGAGGAACTTGGCTAGCCTTTTCTCGATCTTGGCTCTAGCTAGCCGTTGAGGGAAAGGCACCGGTGGCATGAATCGGCGATCATCAATAGGTTCCTCCACTCTAGATTTTGCTGCTTCTTACGGCTCCTTCTCCTTTTCCAACTCAATTACCGGCTCGCTTTCTTCTAGAATCTCCACCACGGGTTCCTTGGTTTGAGTCATGGGGGGAGTGGTATCCTTCCCACCCCTTGTCGTAACCGCAACAACCGCGTTGATATGGCCGGTGTTGCCTCGTGGATTTGGCTCGGGTTGAGCCAGCAATTGTTGGTTGTTTCTATTGAGCAACGCAAGTTGCTCCCTGATTTGAGCGACGACGGTGGTGAGAGAATCTTGCCCCGCCTTCAAAGTGGCGTTAATCTTTCTCTGCTCCGCCATAAATTCCTCCACCTTGGCTTCAAAATCTGAACGCGGTTGAGCTTGCGGAGGGTTGGGATTTCTCCACCCTTGATTATACCCGGGTGGCCTATAAGGTCCCACTTGTTGCCTTTGTGGGAAGTTTTGTTGCGGTGGCCCCCTTGGTTGATAATTCAGTTGTGGTGGTGGAGCCCGAGCTTGAGGAGGTTGTTGAGGCGGGGGGTTCAAGGCACCATCATTATTAGCATAAGAAAAACCCGGATGGTTTCTAGCGGCCGGGTTGGCCCAATATCCGGAATTCCCCGCAACATACTGAATTTGCTCCAAAGCTCCTTCTCCTTGCTCTCCTCCTACATACATGGCTTGGGATTGGTCTTGCCAATCACTCATATGATTTGTCGGTGCGGATGTAGTAGGGGCTCCTTGCGGCTCGGTAATGTATTTTTCCAACCTCTCCACTACCTTGTGGAGAGAGTCAAACTTGCTAGCTAGCTCCGCCACGGCCTTGGACTCATAAATACTCGTGGGCTTCAAGGAGGATGAAGAGTGTCCTCGCTCGTCCCCCCGTTGTTGGTTGTTGGAGGCCATCTCCTCTAGCAAGGCCGTAGCTTCATCGGGAGTCTTTGACAAATGGCTCCATTTGCGGTAGCATCAATAATTTGCTTTGTGCCCGGTTGGAGTCCATTGTAGAAACTGTGGATAAGCTCCCAATCTTCAATGCTGTGATGGGGGCATTGATGTTGCAAGTCCTTGAAGCGCTCCCATGCCTCATAGAGAGTCTCCTGTGGTCCTTGTTTGAAGGACATGAGAGCACTTCTTATCTTCACCGTCTTGGAGGGCGGGTAAAATTTGTCGACGAAGGCACTCGCCAATTCATCCGAAGTGGTGAAGATTCCTTCAGCTTGCGTCCTCAACCAATATAAGGCCTTGTCCTTGAGTTTGAAGGGGAAGAGGCGCAGTCTGGTAGCATCTATGGAGACGCCCGGCATTTGGAAGGTGGCACATTTTGATAGGAAGAGCTGGATGTGGTAATGAGGGTTTTCATGGGAGTTCCCATGAAAAGGATCTTGTTGCATCAGAACCACCAATCATGTCTTCAATTCGAAATTTTTGTCAGTCGCCAACTCCGGCATAGCTATGATCGAGGTCGTGGAAGAAGTCTTAGGCCGAAGCCTATCTCTAATGGAAATGATCCTCGCCATTCGCTCCGCCAATTCTTCGGGTGTCTCAGGATGGGTCATAAAATTCCCTTCCGTATTGGGTCTCTTCTCCGCTCGGATCCTCCTCAATGTACGCTCGGTCTCCGGATCGTATAGTATTTCTTCGGGGTTCACCGAGGATCTCGTGTACATGCAAGGGAGAACAGAGTTTCAAAGAAATAGTTAGCACAAAGGAGGGGTAAAATAAAAATAGAAATAATAGAATAAAAAAGAAAAATAGCTAGGTAGGTAGAATCAAACACTATTGCCTCCCCGGCAGCGGCGCCAAAAACTTGATCGGAGCCCCGAAGAGGGTGCGCGAACACGCAACCGGGGCACGCGACTCGCTAGTCTTACCGCAAGCGCACGGTGTAGCGGCGAGCGGGTATCGAACACGAGGAGGTCAAATGACAGTGTCTTCTTCAACTCACCTGGCTATAAGAACAGTCGAGAAATGTTTGCAATAAAGCTGTCACAGTTGTTCAATTGTATAAAAGGAATATCAATTAATAAAGACACCTAGGGGTTAGAGAATCCCCGCTACAAACCGTATCTCGTCATTGTGATTCGTAGGTTTCACAATTGCTATACTTGAAATTTGGGTGAACTAGTTGCAACTAAATGTAGAACCAAGCTCACGCTCTCGCGCTATTGCCGGTCTATAGCAAACCTAAGGTAGGGTCCAATCTCTTGCAAACCCTAACCTAGGCAAGCTAGCGTGAAGAACAACATCATCGTTCAATCGTATCTCGAGCCCACTCTTGTGCAAACTCGAGCTACGACCTAGGCTGGGATAGTTCCTACCCGTCCAATCTCTTGCAAACTGGTATTGGTATAGAATTGCAATCGAAAACCCTAGTTTCGGTCCAATATCTTGCAAACCGATTCCAGAGAAATTCAATTGTAACCCAATTCAAATATCTAGGGCTTCCTATCGAGTTGGGATCCAATCTCTTGCAAATCCCAATCGGTATGAATCCCTAGCTATTCATATTAAATCAATCCCAAACTAACCATAATCAATCCTAGCAATGATTTCACCAATTCATCACAAATTAGAAATAGGGTTCGTAGGGTTCATCCCTACGCCCTAAGACGATGAAACTACTCACAATTCATAATGAAATTCAATAGAAATTCACAAATAAAATCAATAGAATTCATTGCAATATTCAATATATCAATAAAAATGGAGTTTTTGATAGAGAGAGAGACAAACCAATGAAGAATCAATAGCATCCAACAAAATAACACTTTTCTCTCTCCCCTAAAAGCTCAATCTAATCTCCTAAAAGTAATCTAAAAAGGGCTGTAAAAAGTTCTGAAAAAGCTCTCTAAACTAGGTTAAAAACTGGGGTTAAATACCCCCCAAAATCACCAAAAAAACTGTGACGAAAATGCCCCTGCGCAGCCTCAGAATCGCAATTTACGCTACAGGCAGCGCGGCTCACTCGGCCGAGTGACAAATGTCATTCGACCGAGTGACAAACCCTAACAAATTCCAGTAACTTCGGACTTTTGGGGGTCAGCTCCTCGGGAGTCACTCGGCCGAGTGACTTTCTTTGTTTCGGCCGAGGGGACTTCTTCACTCGGCAGAGTCGGAACTCGGGAGTCGACTGACAAATTACAGTAAGTCTGGACTTTTTGTTGTCGTCGTCTTGATGCCACTCGGGCGAGTGGTGTCTCCGTGGTTCAGCCGAGTGGGCTGGCGATGCTCGGCCGAGTGCACGCTGATACTCAGTCTGTCGCGTGTCCGTTCTGGCCGGCCGAGCGGGCTCTCGATGGTCGGCCGAGTGACTCCTTCACTCGGCCGAGTGACATGCTCAAAATGCCCAATCTTCATATTTTTGCTCCCTCGTCGCTCCTATGACGTTCTTTCTTCTCCCACTCCTCTCCAATAGCAAAATTCCCCTCGAAGGAGTCTCGGGTGACACTCCGGAGTGGGTGCATCTCGGGATCACTCCAAATCGCTCGAAATCTCCTGAAATTCGACAAAAACAAGAAATCGTGAAAAGCATCGCAATATTGCCGAAAAATCGTGAAAAGCGCGATTCGAGCGATCAAAATGGCATGCAAACATGCAGAAAAAAGGTGTAAAATATGGAGTGATCAAGTCACTCCGTTAAATATATCTGTATCTGATTATCTATGTGATTGTGATTGTTTTTAAATTTGTGCCACACACCCTATTCACCCCCTCTATGGTGTTTTTCAATTGATATCAGAGCAGGATTCCTTTTAGACTCAAAGTCTAGTGGAATTTCCATCCTATGGCACAAATTCCGTGCACATACTTATATGACACGCACAATCAAAGAGAAGGACAGTCGTATCTTACATCACCTCTATTTGATGGTACAAACTATTGTTACTGGAAACAACGTATGTCCATACACATCAAAGGTATCGATAAGGCATTATGGAAAAATAATCAGTGAAGACTTTACACTATTTGATAAACCCACTCCTGAGCAGCAAAAACAAAATGATCGGTTACAAAATCTAAACTTTAAGGCCTTGAGCATCTTGTATTGTGGGCTTAGTAAAACTGAATTTAACCGCATTAGCTCTTGTTCTACTGCTAAGGATAATTGGACGAGACTTAAAGTAACTCACGAGGGAAGTAGTGAAGTTAAGAAAACTCGTATTAGAATGTTATTACAGAAATATGAAAATTTTACTATGATGCCTAATGAGTCTATTGATGCTATGTTTTCTCGTTTTGCAGATATCGTCAATCCATTGAAATCCTTAGGGAAGGACATCCCAGAGGAAGATCTGGTTGGAAAGATTTTATACTCTCTATCTGGCGAGTGGATTCAAAAGAGGACAGCGATTGAAGAAGCACATGACTTGGCAGATATAAGTTTCGAGAAGTTAATGGGAAAATTAATGGCTTATGAGGTTTAATTGAAGATGGCCAATGATAGCACACCAAAGAAGGAAGAGAAATCTAAGAAATAAGAAACAAAGGAAAAGAATTTAGCTTTTCAAGTTTCCAAAATGCTCAAGGAGGAGATGAATGAATCAGACGATGAAAGCATGGCTCTTGTTACAAGGAAATTTGTGAAATTCATGAAAAACAACAATAGAAGGACGGGATGCATTTGGGAAACCAAGAAAAATGAAGGAAATGATGAAGAAAGTTTTGCACCTCAGTGTTTCAGATGCAACAAAAGAGGGCACATGAAAGCAGAATGTCCAATTCTGAAAGGAAAATGAAAGGAACAGACTGGTGATGGAGAAAAGAGGACATCAAAGCGAGGAATGGTGGCTACGTGGGGAGAAAGTGACGCAGAAGAGCTCTCCTTAGATGATGACTGGAACGACAACACTGGAACTTGCTTTATGGCTGGAAACGAAAAGGTAAAAATTAGCTCTCTTGTTCAAAGCTTTAATGATGAAATGAATATTAGTGATGATATGTTTTCTAGCATGGAGGACGCTTATGAATTTCTTGTAGAACTCCTTCAAGAAATGGGTCCTAAATTCCTTAAACTAAAAAAGGTTCGTGATTCATTAAAAGAGGAACTAGGGAGCATGACAAGAGAGAGAGAGATGAGCTTTTTGTTAAGTGGAAAGAACAAAAGGAAATAATATACAATTTTGATAAAACCCAATTAGAAACAAAAACCTTAGAGCTAGAAAATAATAATAAAAAATTAGCTACGTTAGAGCTTGACAACGTTAATTTAGCTAAAGAATTAAAGGAGAAAATTAGCATTCTTGGCTCTAAAGATTCTGAAATAAAATTGTTGAACCTAAAAGTAATTAGCTATGAAGAAAAATTGGAAGAGCTTGAAATAGAAAAATCTAATTTAATAAAAGGAAAACACATAGCCATTGATTTAGAAACTAGCGAAAAAGAAAAAAGATATGAGACTAAGATTAGTGAACTTGAGAATGAAAATCAAAATCTTAGCTTGACATTAAAGAAATTCACAAATAGCCAAGAAAGTTTTAATAAGATGATAAATGGGCTTAATGAACAATCTAGTAAACATGGTCTTGGCGTTCAGAAAAAACAACGTAAGTAAAAAAACTAGGAAGATCATTGAAAAGAACTTTGCAAGAGACATGAGCTTTCAACATTGTATGCACAAAAATCATATGTCATCTACTAATAAGCATTTCAATGTTACATATTTTTATTGCAACAAAAATGGGCATGTTATGTATGATCGCTTGGCCAGATATTAGCTGCATATTTTATATGGGTTCCAAAGCATCGTACTAACAATTGTGGATCCAAAATTTGGTTACCAAAGGGTGCATCTTTTTTGTAGGTGCATCTTCAAGTGAAAAATGACAGCATTTGGTACCTTGATATTTGTAGGTGCATCTTCAAGTGAAAAATGACAGCATTTGGTACCTTGATAGCAGTTGCTCGAACCACATGACGGACAACGAATCCCTCTTCACGATGCTATCAAGGAAAGATGGAGGGACGGTTATTCTTGGAGATGGAAAGAAGTGCAAAATCTTGGGTAAAGGTAACATTGGTAAGCATCCTCTTATGGTTATTGAGAATGTTAATCTTGTTGATGGTTTGGCACATAATTTGTTAAGTGTGAGTCAGCTATGCTTTAGAGTCCTTAAGGTGCATTTCGAAAATGACAAAGTATATATTTTGAAAGGTGATGATATTCTTTTTAAGGGTACATCTTATAATAACATCTACACTATCAAACTTAGTGACTCAAATAATCTATAATGTTTAGTTGCATCCCATGAGACTAGTTGGCTTTGGCATCGAAGATTAGGTCATGCCGGCATGGACCAAATCTCAAAGCTTGCTCGAAAGAAACTGGTGAGAGGTTTGCCTCAAATTAGATTTGATCGGGATAAACTTTGCGATGCATGTCAAATAGGTAAGCAACATAAAAGTAGTTTCAATCCTAGAAATGTTGTAACTACTTCTAAGCCATTGCAACTAATACATTTGGATTTATTTGGACCCACTAATACTTCGATGACTTTTCACGTTTCACTTGGGTTTATTTTTTGACACACAAACATAAAACTTTTGATGTTCTTAAAATGTTTTGTAAAAAGGTTGAAAATGAAAAAGGTTTTTCAATTGTCAAAGTTAGAAGTAATCATGGAGGAGAATTTGTTAATACTAGCTTTGTAACGGTACATTTTCGTTGTACTTTGTTCGTGCGCGTGCTCTTGGCCGTGCACGTGTTTATTTTAGACTTTATTTGATTGTGAACACTTTTGTGTGATATGCCATTGTGAACGTCTCTAAGAGTATTAAATAGTGGCAATATCTTGGAACGACACTTCTCGAGTCGTTTTCCCACAATTTAAACTTACTCGATGAGACGTGACGATTCTCGCTCTTGACGGGAGACGTTTCTATTTTTAGTTTCGTTGTCCGACGTCGAAATTGAGATCTGTTTTCTTAGTTAGCTCACTTTCATCATCACGATCACCTCGATATTTATTTTATAATTTTTGGAGTTTATTTGACCACTTTTATATTTTTAACAAGCTTTAAAATATTTTTAATAATTAATTTATAAATTATTTTCGGCCAAATAAAATTTATTTGAGTTTTAAACGTTTTAAGGAATTTTTGAGAAAATTTCCAGCTCATTTGGACCAAGTCAAACCCTTGGGTGAGTTGGAGAAGTTGGATTTCAAATTTTAAATCTTTTTAAACTTCTAATCCTATTAGATTTAGCCCTAGACCACGTCAACCCATCTACACTATATAAACAACCCCTAGGAAGACCTATTTTCGCAAGAAATTAGCCCTAGCCTCTTCCAAACTTGAAATTGGACGTTGCGACGATTCGTCGCAACGTTGCGACGTTCAGCCACCGATCTGACCGAGAAAACCAACCCATTTTCCCCGCTCCGACCGATCGCCCCGCCCGCAGCCATCGCCGCCCGCATCGCACCGCACCGCACCGCTCCGTTCCCTCGGTCTGACCGAGGCCTTGGCCCGCATCCGCTTGTCGCCCCGCTCCGCACAGCGCTCCGCACCAACCCCCCGCTTGTCGCCCCGCTCCGCACCCCGCACGACCGACCCGCTGCTCCGCACCGACCGGTATTGCAGACGTTGCAACGTTGCAACATCGCCCGCCCCGCATCCAAGCGCACGACCGACGCTCCCGACCAGTCTGACCGAGAGATCTCCCCGCACCCGCTGCTGCGACCGACCCAAATCGCTGCACAGCCCCGTTCTCTCGCAGCGACCGATAGGATCTCCTGCATTGGCTGGGTACGACCGAGAGCCACTCGTCGCAACCCCGCATCCGTCGCACCACTTGCCTCCGTGGGCCCCCCAAGTTCTCCAGAGGTATTGTGGGTCCCCCAAAGGTCCCTAGGACTACTGTGGGCCCCACCTAGGTGCGTTCTCTTCGACGACTTGCCGCGTACGACGTCGTCGCACGTCGTAGCCCGTCGTCGCACGTGCGAGCTTTGGAATCTGGAATCGTCGCCGGGTTGATTGCTCTGAAATTTCCAGCGAGGAATCTAATTGGAATCTGGACTTGGAGCGCGATCTTTTATTCCAACCCCCGGCGTCGCTACCCGACGCCGGTGTAGCTTTCGCGTCGTGTTGAGGTAACGTTTTGCACCCCTAGGACCCCCAACCAAATTGCATGCTAACCAAGACTAAAAATCAGTATTTTAAAGTATTTTAAATGTTTTAGCAATCACTAATCAAGATTAATAAAACGGATGTAGGCCGGTGGACTTGTGCACGTAGGAATCGTGACTTTGGACTCGTTGGACGGTGTTTTCTTGACGTGATAGTTGCAGGCAAGTGAAACTTGCCAAATCTTGTTTAGGGCCATGTTTTTAGGCCACTTACTTGTTTTTAGCGTAAAAGAGACTAGTCAGTGAAATGATAGCTGGCTAGACGCCTACTTGATCTAGTTTGACAACGAAACTAGATCCGTCACCTAATTGATCTAGCTTGACAACGAAGCTAGATCCAACCCTTAAACTTGTCATGCATGCATACTAAACTGTCACGTTTACTTTCCTTACCTGTACGCTTTACTACTTGCCATGTCATGTCATCCATGCATTGAATGTCGCATTCGTAGCACACGCTACAATACTTGTACTCGTACTCCTTGTCCGGCTAGGTGCACCCCTACGCCATACTTGTTAAAAACACTTCCTGGCTCGTGATCCAGAAGCGAGCATTCCAAGTTCGGGGGTAAGGCCCTGGCTCGATACACGTGGAGGGGTAGGGATAAACGGTTACTTGAGCTTAGGAGTTGGCCCGCGCAGCCACTCTAGCCAAAAGACGGAATCTCTGTGCACGAGGTGCTTACTTTACTAGTCTTGTACTTGTCTTGTGAATGCCATGCCATGCTCGTACTTTACTTTACTTTACCTGTTGCACTCATTACTTTAACTGCCATGTCATTGCATCATGCTAGAACTGCTAGGTTGCTTTACTTTTACCCATTTTCAGTTTCCTTGCACAAGTCTTCCAGACTTGCTGACATGTGCCCCTTGCTCTTTTGGGTGTCACATGTTAGACCCTGAGCCAAAGACAGTTGCTGAGGACGAGGTGTTTGCTGACACTGAGCCCGAGCCTACGTTCGTCGAGGAGTTTGAGGACACCGGAGACCAGTCTTAGAGACTGATCTTACTTGCTTTTGCTTTAGGTTGCTGTTAGTTGTCGGTGCTTGCACCATTTCCCTGTTTTCGTACTTTGTACTTTGTTGGCCATGCTGGGCCTCCCTTAGACTCTTTTATTTTAGCCTGGTGGCTTTTCTGCGATGTTGAGATTTATTATTATGGATATTCTGAGATGTTTCTTTTGTCTCTTTTCGTTATTATTATCTTTGTTTCATTTCGCGTTGCAAGGACCTGCAGTTTAAATTTGATTGACGCTTATCGGACTTGCAGCTTTGTAGCTTCAAGTCTGAGCGGACCTTCTCACGCTTCGCCTCCATGTTTTTGGGAAGCGGGGCGTGACAGGTTTTGTTGGTGGCCCATGCAGGTCTCTTCTTGCGATTGCGAACTAACGGAACAACGATAATAAACGGAATATCCATTAAATAAATAGCAACATCCAAGTCATTAAGCTTTGAGTCTAATTTGTTTGTTCGTTTTCTATGTCATTAGATGGCTGGACGACGACAGACCCGATCTGGCAGTGGGCCCAATCGTGCTGAGGTACCGGATAGAGAGCCCCCCAATGCTGAGATCATGAGGATGATGCATCAGATGATGCAGGTGCAGCAGGGCATGCTCCAGAACACTCAGAGTGCTCCTCGCCACGAGCCAGGAGCGAAGCAATTTCGGGAGCTGGGCCCGACGTACTTTGATGGATCTGAAGGACCGATGGCTGCAGAGGAGTGGATCAGGAACACTGAGGATAATCTGAAGATGTCGAAGGTCAACCCGGCTGGATGGGTTGATCTGGCAAAGAGGCAGCTGAAGGATAATGCCCGAAACTGGTGGGATGCAGAGGAGGAGTTGCTGGTGAGCCCCATACCTTGGGCTACTTTCAAGTCTAGATTCGATGAGGAGTACTTTCCGAAAGCTGCTAGGAGGGAGATGTTGCAGCGCTTCATTGAGCTGAAGCAGGGGAGTCTGACGGTGGACCAGTACCACCACGAGTTTACTAGATTGAGTCGCTTCGCGCCGAAGATGGTAGAGGATGCTGAGGAGAAGGCTCAGAAGTTTCTGCAGGGTCTTTCTCTAGACTTGCAGAGTCTGGTGTCTACGTCGGACATGGAGTCTTATCAGAAGTTGCTGGTAGCTGCTCGGAGACAGGAGAAGATTGCGAAGCAGAAGAGAGGACTGATTTCTGGAGCTGGGAAGAGGCCTATGGAGCAGGTCAGAGGAGTGGTTAGGCCTGGGACTAGGCCTAATCAGACGGTGCAGTTCAAGAGGCCAGGTGGGCCTACTCTGAAGACTCGCCATTTCTGTGGCAAGACCGGGCATATCAAGGATCAGTGTAGGAAGATGTTGGGACAGTGCCTGGTTTGTGGAGATCCTACTCATGCTATGAAGGATTGCCCGAGATCTAAGCTACCTTGGAAGGATCCCGTTGCCGCACAGCCGTTGCAACAGAGAGCACCTGTACCTGCAGGTCGTGGAGCACCTCTCGCTCCTCAGAGGCAGGCTTTTCAGCAGGCCGTGCAGCCGAGGAGACAGGCTTACCTGATGACGACAGTGGAGAACGAGGCTGTGGATGAGGTTATCGCAGGTAACTCTCAAACTAGTTGTTTCCTTTCTTAGATAGTTTGATTGATTGCTTATGTTTGTTAGATCGCATATGATTGTTTGTTAGAATAGGGCTTGATTGTTAGATTATTTGTTAGGTGTGATTTTGGTGTGCACGTTTCCTGCACGAGTCCTCTTTGACTCAGGTGCATCGATGTGCATTATTTCTCGGAGCTTCGTGGAGAAGCATTCCTTGACGACTTCCCCTCTTCCCAAGAGTTGGAACATCATCACGGGAAATGGCGTGATCTCGGTGCATCGTGGGTGCACTTCTTGCCCTTTGGTGGTCTGTGGACATGAGCTTTACGCTGACTTCATTGTCCACGACATCATCAACTACGATGCCGTGCTCGGGATGGATTGGCTTGCGAGCTTCTATGCTACGATCGATTGTCGGAGGAAGAAGGTGGTGTTCGAGATCCCCGGACATCCGGTGTTCGAGTTCTGTAGGGGTAGTAGTTCGCTTGGCCCTGTCAGGTTTCGGGCCAGACCGGTGGAGCTTGTTGCTATGCAGATGGAGCAGGATAAGCCAGCTGTAGTACGTGAATTCGACGACGTCTTCCCCGAGGAGATATCTGGACTGCCACCCGATCGAGCTCTCGAGTTTTCGATCGACCTTGTTCCGGGAGCGCAGCCTATTTCGAAGGCGCCATATCGGATGGCTCCAGCAGAGTTGGAGGAGTTACGTAGGCAGCTGGACGAGCTTTTGCAGAAAGGATACATCAATCCTAGCGTGTCTCCGTGGGGAGCACCGGTGTTGCTTGTGAAGAAGAAGGATGGCTCGCGTCGCATGTGCGTGGATTACCGGGAGCTGAATGCTGTGACTATCAAGAATAAATATCCCTTGCCACAGATAGATGACATCTTTGATCAGCTCGGAGGATCGAGGGTGTTCTCTAAATTGGATTTGAGAAGTGGCTACCATCAGCTTAAGGTGAAGAAGGACGACATCCCGAAGACAGCTTTCAGGACGAAGTATGGTCACTACGAGTTCGTGGTTATGCCCTTCGGCGTAACCAATGCGCCTGCAGTCTTTATGAACTTGATGAATCTGATCTTCTACGACTTCTTAGACAAGTTCGTCGTCATCTTCATTGACGATATTCTGATCTATTCAAAGTCGGAGGAAGAGCATGCCTCGCACTTGAGGACAGTGTTGGGAATTTTGAGGAAGCATCGTTTGTATGCTAAGTATTCCAAGTGCGAGTTCTGGCTGGATAGAGTTACCTTTCTCGGGCATGTGGTGTCTGGTGATGGAATTTCTGTGGATCCCGAGAAGATTGTGGCTATCAGAGAGTGGTCGGTTCCGCAGTCGGCGTCAGAGATTCGGAGTTTCCTTGGACTTGCAGGCTATTACCGACGTTTCATTAAGGACTTTTCTCGGATTGCTGAGCCGATGACCAGACTTACGCGGAAGGACGTACCTTATGTTTGGTCTGATGATTGCGAGAAGGCTTTTGGTATTCTGAAGGAGAGATTGACGACTGCCCCTGTACTTGCTGTGCCTGATCGGAGTGGAGGATTCGAGATCTTTTGTGATGCTTCTGGTAAAGGTTTAGGATGTGTGTTGCATCAGCATGGGCATGTGGTTGCGTATGCTTCTCGTCAGCTTAAGGCTCATGAGAAGAATTACCCGACACATGATTTGGAGTTGGCTGCCGTCGTGTTTGCGCTGAAGATTTGGAGGCACTTCCTGCTGAGTGAGAAGGTGAAGATCTTCACCGATCACAAAAGCTTGAAGTATATCTTTACTCAGAAGGAGCTCAACATGCGACAGCGTCGATGGTTGGAGCTCATGGCAGACTACGAGATTGACTTGCAGTATCACCCTGGCAAGGTGAATGTAGTTCCGGATGCGCTGAGCAGACTTCCAGCGGTGATGATGTTGACCTCGCAGTGGAGATTGCAGCAGGATTTTTGCGAGACTGGTATCGAGATTATTCTTCCTGGAGAGACTTCTTCGATGATGAGCATGCAGATACAATCGACGATCGTGGATAGGATCAAGGCTGGACAGGCTGGAGATGCTAAGCTGGTGAAGATTCGGGAGCAGGTGGAAGCCGGTCTGCGGACTGACTTATTGATTCACGAGGATGGTTCGTTGAGATTTGGAGCCAGGTTGTGTGTGCCAGCTGGAGACATCAGGGAGGAATTATTGGTCGAGGCACACAGTTCGCCGTATTCCGTGCATCCTGGTGGGACCAAGATGTACAAGGATCTTCGTCTGAACTTTTGGTGGCATGGTATGAAGAGGAGTGTGGCTCGGAGTGTAGCCAAGTGTTTGGTTTGCCAACAAGTAAAGGCGGAGCATCAGCGTACGGTAGGGTTGCTACAACCGCTTCCGATTCCGGAGTGGAAGTGGCAGCACATCACTATGGATTTCGTGACTAGATTACCTCGGAGTCCGAAGCAGAAAGACGTGATTTGGGTGATCGTAGACCGATTGACCAAATCTGCGCACTTTATTCCTTTCCGAGTAGGACAATCTACCGAGACGCTAGCGAGGAGATACATGGAGGTAAATTCGTTTACTCTCCGTTTCTATTTCCTTTTACTAGTTTAGATAGTGATGTAACGTGAATCGTGCAGGAGATCGTACGACTTCACGGAGTCCCCGTGAGTATCGTGTCGGACAGAGACACGAGATTCACATCTCAGTTTTGGCAGAGTCTGCAGAAGAGCTTGGGTACGAGTCTGAGTTTCAGCACGGCGTACCACCCGCAGACGGATGGCCAGTCCGAGAGGACGATTCAGATTTTAGAGGATATGTTGCGAGCTTGCATGCTGGACTTTAAGGGATCTTGGGAGGATCATCTCCATCACGTTGAGTTTGCCTACAATAACAGCTACCAGGCGAGTATTGGAATGGCGCCTTTCGCCGCGCTATATGGTAAGAAATGTCGATTGCCACTGAGCTGGGATGACGTTGGAGATCGGGAGCTGTTAGGACCGGAGATGATCGTGGAGGCCGTGGATGTTGTGAGGAATATTCGAGAGAAGCTGAGGATTGCGCAGGACCGTTTCAAGCATTGGGCAGATGCTAAACGGAGGCCTTTGGAGTTTCAGCCTGGCGATCATGTATTCCTGAAGATTTCTCCGAACCACGGAGTTATTCGATTCGGGAAGAGAGGCAAGCTGAGTCCAAGGTTCATTGGACCGTTTGATGTTCTGGAGAGAGTTGGAGCTGTGGCTTATCGCTTGGTGTTGCCACCGTCGCTTGTGGGAGTTCACGACGTATTTCACGTATCTCAATTACGCCGATACGTTAGTGATCCATCCCACGCCGTGGATTTCTCGGAGATTACGGTTCGTCCGGATCTGTCTTATGATCAGCAGCCCGTTGAGATTCTGGATCGTCGACAGAAGCAGCTGAGGAATAAGACCGTCGACTTGGTTCGAGTGCAGTGGCGTCACGGTTCCCCCGGTGAGTCCACCTGGGAGCGTGAAGATGAGATGAGAGAGCGCTTCCCGCACCTTTTCCCGAGCAGTGCTTGATGTTGATTCCGAGGACGGAATCATTTCTAAGGTGGGGAGGATGTAACGGTACGTTTTCGTTGTACTTTGTTTGTGCGCGTGCTCTTGGCCGTGCACGTGTTTATTTTAGACTTTATTTGATTGTGAACACTTTTGTGTGATATGCCGTTATGAACGTCTCTAAGAGTATTAAATAGTGGCACTATCTTGGAACGACACTTCTCGAGTCGTTTTCCCACAATTTAAACTTACTCGATGAGACGTGACGATTCTCGCTCTTGACGGGAGACGTTTCTATTTTTAGTTTCGTCGTCCGACGTCGAAATTGAGATCTTCTTAGTTAGCTCACTTTCATCATCACGATCACCTCGATATTTATTTTATAATTTTTGGAGTTTATTTGACCATTTTTATATTTTTAACAAGCTTTAAAATATTTTTAATAATTAATTTATAAATTATTTTCGGCCAAATAAAATTTATTTGAGTTTTAAACGTTTTAAAGAATTTTTGAGAAAATTTCCAGCTCATTTGGACCAAGTCAAACCCTTGGGTGAGTTGGAGAAGTTGGATTTCAAATTTTAAATCTTTTTAAACTTCTAATCCTATTAGATTTAGCCCTAGACCACGTCAACCCATCTACACTATATAAACAACCCCTAGGAAGACCTATTTTCGCAAGAAATTAGCCCTAGCCTCTTCCAAACTTGAAATTGGACGTTGCGACGATTCGTCGCAACGTTGCGACGTTCAGCCACCGATCTGACCGAGAAAACCAACCCATTTTCCCCGCTCCGACCGATCGCCCCGCCCGCAGCCATCGCCACCCGCATCGCACAGCATCGCACCGCTCCATTCCCTCGGTCTGACCGGGGCCTTGGCCCGCATCCGCTTGTCGCCCCGCTCCGCACAGCGCTCCGCACCAACCCCCCGCTTGTCGCCCCGCTCCGCACCCCGCACGACCGACCCGCTGCTCCGCACTGACCGGTGTTGCAGACGTTGCAACGTTGCAACATCGCCCGCCCCGCATCCAAGCGCACGACCGACGCTCCCGACCGGTCTGACCGAGAGATCTCCCCGCACCCGCTGCTGCGACCGACCCAAATCGCTGCACAGCCCCGTTCTCTCGCAGCGACCGATAGGATCTCCCGCATTGGCTGGGTACGACCGAGAGCCACTCGTCGCAACCCCGCATCCGTCGCACCACTTGCCTCCGTGGGCCCCCCAAGTTCTCCAGAGGTATTGTGGGTGCCCCAAAGGTCCCTAGGACTACTGTGGGCCCCACCTAGGTGCGTTCTCTTCGACGACTTGCCGCGTACGACGTCGTCGCACGTCGTAGCCCGTCGTCGCACGTGCGAGCTTTGGAATCTGGAATCGTCGCCGGGTTGATTGCTCTAAAATTTCCAGCGAGGAATCTAATTGGAATCTGGACTTGGAGCGCGATCTTTTATTCCAACCCCCGGCGTCGCTACCCGACGCCGGTGTAGCTTTCGCGTCGTGTTGAGGTAACGTTTTGCACCCCTAGGACCCCCAACCAAATTGCATGCTAACCAAGACTAAAAATCAGTATTTTAAAGTATTTTAAATGTTTTAGCAATCACTAATCAAGATTAATAAAACGGATGTAGGCCGGTGGACTTGTGCACGTAGGAATCGTGACTTTGGACTCGTTGGACGGTGTTTTCTTGACGTGATAGTTGCAGGCAAGTGAAACTTGCCAAATCTTGTTTAGGGCCATGTTTTTAGGCCACTTACTTGTTTTTAGCGTAAAAGAGACTAGTCAGTGAAATGATAGCTGGCTAGACGCCTACTTGATCTAGTTTGACAACGAAACTAGATCCGTCACCTAATTGATCTAGCTTGACAACGAAGCTAGATCCAACCCTTAAACTTGTCATGCATGCATACTAAACTGTCACGTTTACTTTCCTTACCTGTACGCTTTACTACTTGCCATGTCATGTCATCCATGCATTGAATGTCGCATTCGTAGCACACGCTACAATACTTGTACTCGTACTCCTTGTCCGGCTAGGTGCACCCCTACGCCATACTTGTTAAAAACACTTCCTGGCTCGTGATCCAGAAGCGAGCATTCCAAGTTCGGGGGTAAGGCCCTGGCTCGATACACGTGGAGGGGTAGGGATAAACGGTTACTTGAGCTTAGGAGTTGGCCCGCGCAGCCACTCTAGCCAAAAGACGGAATCTCTGTGCACGAGGTGCTTACTTTACTAGTCTTGTACTTGTCTTGTGAATGCCATGCCATGCTCGTACTTTACTTTACTTTACTTTACCTGTTGCACTCATTACTTTAACTGCCATGTCATTGCATCATGCTAGAACTGCTAGGTTGCTTTACTTTTACCCATTTTCAGTTTCCTTGCACAAGTCTTTCAGACTTGCTGACATGTGCCCCTTGCTCTTTTGGGTGTCACATGTTAGACCCTGAGCCAGAGACAGTTGCTGAGGACGAGGTGTTTGCTGACGCTGAGCCCGAGCCTACGTTCGGCGAGGAGTTTGAGGACACCGGAGACCAGTCTTAGAGACTGATCTTACTTGCTTTTGCTTTAGGTTGCTGTTAGTTGTCGGTGCTTGCACCATTTCCCTGTTTTCGTACTTTGTACTTTGTTGGCCATGCTGGGCCTCCCTTAGACTCTTTTATTTTAGCCTGGTGGCTTTTCTGCGATGTTGAGATTTATTATTATGGATATTCTGAGATGTTTCTTTTGTCTCTTTTCGTTATTATTATCTTTGTTTCGTTTCGCGTTGCAAGGACCTGCAGTTTAAATTTGATTGACGCTTATCGGACTTGCAGCTTTGTAGCTTCAAGTCTGAGCGGACCTTCTCACGCTTCGCCTCCACGTTTTTAGGAAGCGGGGCGTGACAAGCTTTGATGATTTTTGTATTTCAAAAGGTTATTCACATAATTTTTCCGCCCCGAGGACACCACAACAAAATGGGGTGTTTGAGAGGAAAAACCGTACTTTGCAAGAAATGGCTAGGACCATGATTCATAATTACAAATTGCCTTTATATTTTTGGGCTGAAGCTATACATACTTCTTGTTACATTTTAAATTGTGTGTCCATTAGACCCACTTTGGAGAAATCACCTTATGAGCTTTATAGAGAGTTGACTCCCAACTTATCACATTTAAAACCATTTGGATGCAAGTGCTATATTCTGAAAGTAGGCGAAAATCTGGATAAATTTGATGCTAAATCCGATGATGGTATTTTTGTTGGCTACTCACCACACAGCAAATCTTATCGAGTATTTAACAAAAGAACTCTTACTATTCAAGAAACTGTGCATGTGAAATTTGACGAGAAAAGTGCTAGTAATGAATCTTCTAGTGCTGCAGAATCTACAGATATTGCAGGCGGTTTGGATGGACTGGAGATAAACACTAGCAATTCCAATGAGCAAGAGAACAACAATGATGGTGTACCAAAAGAAGCAGAAGCTACTACGTCATCACAATATCTCCCTAAGGATTGGAGCTTTAAGAAGGATCATCCAAAGAATCAAATCCTTGGAGACATGACGGAAGGTATACGTACTAGAAGTAACTTTAATTTGATGGTTAACTTTGCATTTATATCCATTTTAGAGCCTAAAAATGTTGATAGTGCTTTAGAAGATTCCTATTGGATTATGGCAATGCAGGAGGAATTGTCACAATTTGATAGGAATCAAGTTTGGGAACTTGTTCCTAAACCAAAAAATCAAACAATTATAGGCACTAAATAGGTATTTAGAAACAAACTTGATGAAATGGGAAATGCTGTGCATAATAAAGCTAGATTAGTAGCACAAGGTTATAACCAAGATGAAGGGATTGATTTTGATGAAACCTTTGCTCCCGTCGCAAGATTGGAAGCAATTAGGATGCTTTTAGCATTCGCTAGTTTCATGAAATTCAAACTCTTTCAAATGGACGTCAAGAGTGCCTTCTTGAATGGAGTTTTATCTGAGGAAGTTTATGTCAAACAACCTCCTGGATTTGAAGACTCCATGCACCTGGACTATGTTTTCAAGATTAAATGTGCTTTATATGTGCTCAAACAAGCTCCTAGATCTTGGTATGAGTGACTTAGCAAATTTCTGCTTGAAAATAATTTTTCCATGGGAAAGGCGGATAAAACTCTATTTGTTAAACATCAAAGTAAAGATCTACTTGTAGTACAAATATATGTTGATGATATCATTTTTGGTGCTACTAACAATCTACTGTGTGAGGAATTTTCTACATGTATGTCTAGGGAATTTGAGATGAGTCTGATGGGTAAACTCACATTTATACTTGGTTTGCAAATCAAATAATGTGAGGACGGAATTTTTATCAACAAGCAAAATATGCAAAGGATTTAGTGAAGAAGTTTGGACTTGAAAATGCTAAGGAATGCTCTACTCCTATGTCAATGATGGCAACGATGGATAAAGACGAAAAGGGAAAGAAAGTGGATGAATGCTTGTACTGAGGTAGGATTGGTAGTCTATTATACTTGACAGCTAGTAGGCCTGATATAATGTTTAGTGTATGTTTATGTGCTAGGTTTCAATCTTGTCCAAAAGAGTCCCATCTTTCTTTGGTTAAACGAATTATTCGATATGTTAAAGGGACCTTAGATTTTGGTTTATGGTATCCTTGTTCCACATCATTTGAGCTTGTAAGATATCGTGATGCGGATTTTGCGGGAAGTAAGACCGATCGTAAGAGTACCACAGGCACTTGCCAACTACTAGGTATGTCTCTTGTTTCATGGTTCTCCAAGAAGCAAAACTCCATAGCATTGAGTACAACCGAAGCCGAATATGTTTCAGCAGGTTGTTGTTGTTGTACTCAAATTCTATGGATGAGACAAACCCTCAGAGACTACGATCTTACTTTCCAACATACAATCATTTGGTGTGACAACAAGAGCGCTATAAATCTATCTAAAATCCTATTCTACACTCTAGGACAAAACATATTGATATTCGTCACCACTTCATTAGAGATTATGTTGATAAGAAAGATGTCTCTTTAGGATATATTGATACCGAAAAACAATTAGCAGACATATTCACCAAACCCTTAAACCAAAACAATTTTGCTTCATTCGAAGGAAGTTGGGGATTATGTCACTAATTGAGCATTAGCACGCATATCCATGCACATACACATGCTTAAATATTGTCTCTAAGCTACACACATTGCACACTATTTCATCTCAACATGGGTTTGCTCATTCTTTGTATGTGCATGCATTTATTGATTTTGGTTGAGAATTTGATATGAACCTTGTTAGACATCTTAGAAACATTAAAATGTTTTTGATGACGATGCACCATATTATTGTAAAATCCACATGCTTGAATTATTAATGAAAAAGTAAAACTTGTAAGCATGCCAAATTGTACGAATCAAATAGATTGATTGAGTATTATAAACTATCGAGACAATTGGATGTGCTTAGGTTCTAAAGTTATTGAATTTATATTTTATCCTTACAATTTTGTGCGCTTAAATCTCTATGGAAAATTATTTAGTAGGAGCCGAATATGGCGATACCTTCATGTGTCACTATTCTGAGACACCAACATTGTAATTATAATATATATAAAAACATGCAATGAGCATTAAAAAAACTTGGGATTAGCTTAACATTTTCAAATATGCTACATTTGATACCGGTAGCTAGTAACCGGATTTCGAGGGTTTGTTGAGCAATGTGTATGAAATATGGTAGATGAAGTAACCACTTAGCGCATCTCAATTCCGAAGGATGTGAAATTTAACATCATGGTATTCCTTGTTTGGTGTCTCACTACACATTACTTATTGATTATTCCATAGCAATGAAGGCTCCCAATTTGTATTAGATAATTTTATATTTTGATCTCTTAGTTTCTAAGCACCCTTCATATTGTCAAAGTGATTCATAATACAACATCTTCTTGATATATTTCTTACAACGACCGTATGGTTTCAATGCTCATGACTTTTGTTACTTTAAGTTCATGGGGAAAAACATTAATATGAGCATCGTCATCAATTTCTTGTTTCATCGATATGCTAAACTTGTTTCATGTCTCATTCTTAACCTCTTCAATTTATTTTTGTGATCTTTTCGATTAATGGTAAAAGGGGGAAAGTAGAAAAATAGTGGAAAAATAATGCACAAGGGGGAGAGATGCACATTTTGAGGGGGAGCTTTGTCACAACTTTTCATGAGAGCACATCGATAGGGGAAGCTTTGTGTGATGTTTATAATCATGTGCACTATATGACTTGCTCTTTAATATCATTTCTCAATTTTTCTAGACTTTGTTTGCCATCATCAAAAAGGGGGAGATTGTTGGCCTAGTTAGTCTACTAACTAGGTCGTATGATTTAATTTTGATGATGAAAAACAAGTCATGTGTGATTAACATCTTTCATTAAGTGATTTTAGGGGGAAAGTGCAAAATAAATTTTGTTTGCAAGAGAGAGAGAGATTGTATGTGGACATTGGTGTAAAAAGGGAACTCAAAATAATCCTACATCATCAATAAGAAGAAGAAGACTTGAATCGGTCAAAGATGAAGATTTGATTAGATACTCAAGAGTTTTTCCACTTGAATTCAAACTTCATGTTCTTATCCAAAACACAATGCACTTGGTCTCCTATTCAATCTCATATTCAAAAATCTCATCCTATTATCACACAAGATAGGATAGAAGCAAAGCCAAGGTTTTTGAACTGCCGCATGATCTTAAAAAAAGGAACTCCCGCATTCTTTTTGAGTTCGGTTGTTTTTTTCTCTCACCCCATTATTAGCTGATGCATCCTTCATTAAACACAAAACAAAAGAGAGACGCACCAATTGATCAATTTATTGTGTTCCTTTCTTTGTGTGGTGTGGTTTGTCTTCAAATAAAAGCACACACGAAGATCTCATTTTTAAGGCCTTGTGTTCCTTTTTTGTATGCGGCTGTTGTCAAAGAAAAACGCACGGAGATCTTAGATATATTCATTTGCGTTTGTTTTTTTGTGCGGCTCTTCTGTCAAAAAAATTACGCACGCATGCAATTGTTTCTTGCGCTCTCCCTTAATTTTTTTGCGACATTTGATTCCAAATGATTCAGGGACTTGCGAAACATTGAGGAGAAAATCGCATGTCCATCTTCTTCTTGCTACTGCGAAGAGAAACTCACGGCTTGTGCAAGGGCAGATCTCAAGGGAGGATTTCTATCGCGCAGTCGACTTCGTACACATATATCTCCTGATCCAGATGTCGAATCGACTCGTCGTTTACGCCCACGCGCCCATATCTTCATGATATTCGCAACGGTGATAGTCTCCTTTGCTCAGTCCACAGGATTATACACAGTTCGGGCATTTTTTATAGATCATCCATCGTAGAATTCAGATTCGTACAGTCGTCTTTCGAAGACCATATCTTCCAATCCAGACATCAGATCAGCGAAACTTTTGTACCCACGCGATCACAATCTCACAAACTTTATCACGGTGATATCCCTATGATTCTTCACCATAGTATTAAAGCTATTTGAATCTGTTTTTGTTGTGAGATTTTATTGTGAATAGCTTTACTCTGAAGCTATCTCTGTGCTTTAACTCTTAAACTATATTTTTGTACGGTGAGATCACTACCCGTAAGTGTGATCAGTTTTATTGAGTGAAATCCTCATAGGTCTTGGGGTCGAAGTTTTGGTTGGGAGCCACTCCATTAAATATATCTGTGTCTGATTATCTATATGATTGTGATTGTTTTTAAATTTGTGCCACACACCCTATTCACCCCCCTCTAGGGTGTTTTTCACATTTAGGATTTGTGCTTGCTATTCCTACGACCATTAACATTTAGGATTTGTGCTTAGGCAGATCCATCAGGCCTCATTATCATGATCTCAACATGATCCCAATTTCCTTATACAGTTCCATGGACTTCATCAATATAATCACACAATAATATACATGCATACTCAATCATATCAAAGAATCACATAAATAAAGAAACACCAAACAGCTTATTGTTATTTCGAACAAGATGTTTCAATTACATTAATTGTCTTAAGGACATATAAATCCCAACAAATATAGCCAACAATAATTGATTAGTCAACTTGCAAACCCTATTGGTCGACTAATGGTTCATTAGAAAGCTGGGCTAATCAACGATGTTAGTCGACTAATGGTTCATTAGAAAGATGGGCTAGTCTATTAGTCAACTAATAAATATTATTGGTCGACTAATCGCTTATGTTAGTGGACTAAATAAGCACAAGAAAACTAATCTGAGCTTCCATCTTTTATTAGTCGACTAAAAGGCATTGTTGGTCAACGGTAATGAAACTTCGATATGCTAGTTGACTAGAAACCTATATTGGTCGACTAGTAAGCTATAAAAACACAATTTTAAGTAGGAAACCTAGGGTTTTGATAATTATTAGTTCCAATATTATTGTAAGTCTTTTATCCTAAGGTTACATGTGTGTGTATGTGTATCTTCAAGGCTTTAACAATCTATGATAAGAAAGAAACTAAATTATATCAATAAATATAATTTATAATCTTTAGCTTGATTGATGCTATCTTTTGCTTCATGCCCTTTGTGGTAGATCTTTTCATTCATTCTTGTTACATTGACACAGTGTCTTTGCTTCTTTGATTCCTAGTGATTTCCTAATAGCTGCACAAAACACATAAATGCAAGCATAATTTTGATCATCATCCAAACATATATTGGAGGACTCCAATATCCAACATTCTCATTTTTATGATGACAAATATTTGTAATCAAAATCATAAAATAAAATATTTAAATATATTTAAACATACTCCCGTTGACTTTAGCATACTCCCACTGAATTGATGTTTCTCTTGATTTTGATGCTTCCTAGCATTCATTTCCCTTTGGCATCACCAAAAAGAAGGGAGCAATAATACTAATACCAACTATTGGTATCAGCATTATGTTTCCTCTGGGCTCTGATACCAAACATTGGTATTATAGTATCATGGTATCATTCTTGGGAGTCACATCAATTGAGATTATGCATAGAGTATGCTTCTTTTTTTATTCCCGGTACCTGAAAGGTAATCATAAAACTTAGTACCACTTTCATTGTGGGTCCATATGGTTAGTTCTTGGGATTAAATCCAAATCAACTGAGCTAGAATTGAAACTAAACAAAGTATTGGTCGACTAATAACAATTTGCATTGCTGTGAAATTGAATGTGTTCAGAAAAATCTTTCTGTATTAGTTGATTAAGGGTACCATTAGTCGACTAATAATGTTTTTTATTATTTATATGAGTAAAAAAATTATATATTATATTTAACACATTATTATTCTGAAATCTTTGTTCTTTTACTAATTTTAAATTTCAATTTCAATTTTAATATCTTTGTTAATCTTGTTTTTATATTGGGTATCCTAAAAGATAAGCATTTAATTTTAAATACCCATATTATATTGGATTCAAGGAATCAATCATTTGGAACCAAAGTCCATTTTGGATATGGTTATTATCATGTATAATTATTTCTAGAGATATATACAATTTTCATGAAATTTGTGATATATGCAATTTTTTCTTTGTTTGTTCAAATTTTTAGAAATCTACATGGATATCAGATTATTTTTGTTATGCAATTTTTCATGTACATTTGATGTTTCCATTTTATTGCATGCATATTTTTCATACATAAAGGGATGATTCTTCTTAACTTGATTTATATGCAAATTGTTGTTAACATGTTTCTTGAGGTTATTATATTCTAGTCATTGCTTAGAGTCAAAACCATGTAGGCAAGAGAGGATTTTATTCAAATTCTCTTTACCCTTCTTGAATTTATCAACATTTTCGGTGATTTCTTCATATTTTAATTTAATAAAAGAAATATTCATATCTAGCTCGTCTATTCTTATACATAAATCTTTACATTCATCCATGAGCATAATATTCTCTTCTTTAATATCTTTGTTTTCTACTACTAATTTTTCATTAGTCACGTGAATATTGTCTAATCTTGTTTAAACACTACCATGTTCATTTTGTAAAGATGCATGTTAATTTTTTAATTATTTATACATTCCATTTAATTTTTTATACTTATCAAACAATTCCTTAATAGCTTCTATAACTCATTGTCATCAGAATCAGAGATTACCTTGTCCTTATGTGCCATAAAACTTTAGTAGACTAAAACACATTATTAGTTGATCTTTCTCTTCATCCGATGAAGACTCTTCATGTGCTTCATCATGTGTGTGTCATATTTGATTCACCAATGCAGCTTTTGACACATGGTTGAAAACAATAGTATCCATGACACAGAATACGATATTCATTACCTTGGAGTTAAGTGAAGCTTTTTCTCTCTTTTCACTTGTCTATTGAGAGAAGGGAGTGGTAGGCTCATTGTAATGCATCTCTATGATGTTCCATAGATCATAGTCGATGAACCAGAGGTAGATTTGTAAGAGAAAATGCTAGATATTCTAAACCATTTAGAAAGCAGCAGAAGACGTGAAAAATCTAAAAAATTCTATTTTAGAATGCAATAAGTCAATATCATGCTACAAAGACTATGAATCAATACAAAAGATAAAGATCATACATTTGCACAAGTATACTTAAGCGATACCCTTAAAATTCAAACTCTCTTTCGATGAAGACATATCCTCTCTCTCCACTACAATGCTTTAAATGATTCACAATTATGACCATCCCGTCATGATCCATGAGCTATTCTTAAACCCAAAAAATCTCAACAAACCAAGCTCTTCGAGAGGCTTTGGGAGGAGGAGAAAGAAAAACTTTAACTTGGGTGCGAGATATTCTCCTTCGTAGAGGTTTGAATATCTCTGGACAAGATTGGGATCTCTATGTGTTTATTTCATTATTTCTTGTCGGTACTATAAGAATGTGTCATATTTAGAGTTTGAGTTGGATCACAACTCCATCCTCAAACGTGCTATCAAGAAGAAGGCTTGTCTTTTAGGATTTCTAATCCAATTAGAATACAAGATTTAAGCCCCAAATCTTATCCTAAAATAAGGTCGGTTTATTTGAGTAAAACTCTAGGAATTTGGTTCAGAGTAGAATCAGCATTTGAATCAATTCTTGCTCAAATTCAGAAATCTTAATTTATTTTGTCAACCATCAGTCAACTAGCCAACCAATGCTAGTTGACTAGCTACCTACCAGAAGCATGTCACACACCCTGCACTGGTTACTCGACTAATTAGTGCTTTAGTCGATTAATAATACAACATCAGTAAACTAACCGGTGTTGAATCTGCTTTAGCCTTTCTTCTTGAGTTGAGATGTTCGTAACTCTTTACGATCATTTCTCTCATACACTCGCAACTCTTTATGATGCGTTATTTCCTCTCGATGTTAATCATGACTCTTTGTAATCGATCTCATACATATCATATATACACCAACTTGTTTCCTTCATTTTTCATAAGAGGGCATCATCTGTGTGAGTCTCTAATATGTTGACTCCTACTTTAGCAGCCACACGATCACATAGTGTCCTCTGCTTTGGAACAGTCATAAAATGGTTGGTCAGAGACTGAAATATCTTTCAATCAATATGTGGTCTTAACAGTGACAGCTTACCGTATAGTCTGGTCCCTTCCTCAAGACTATCAGGGTGGTGCCTAATTTAAACAGTCATAAACTAATAGGTCGGATCTGGTCAGTTGTTGATATTGAGTATTGGTGTTTCATACCAATCTTATTTTGTTGATGATCACAACATTATGTTGTTGCTAATGAATCTCTTGTTTTAGTCTCATAGTTTTCATTTCAAGAATATCTTTCTTGGAGACTAAACACTTGGTGCAAGGATGGACATCAAGTGGAGAAGGGCCAAAGCTTGGACTCAAGGGGTGCCAAAGCTTGGAGATGATGGAGAGCATCAAGGCATCAAGATGAAAGACTTAACTCCAAGGAAAGCAATGTAATCCATGTAATATTTCCTTTATTGTTTTCTCTCTCATTTGAGTCTAGGTTAATGTAATGCATTGATAGATGGTCTACTCATTCATGCATATGCATTTAACCATCTTAGTGAGCCTTAGGATTATCATAGAATCCAACTTAATAGGTTCATCTTGACTAAAGACTCATTTTGGAGTCTCTGACTTTCCATCAGTCACCTGCTAAAGGATTTACAATCGACTGGGTGATTTCTAGTCGCCTGTCGATCCTTCTACAGTCGAATGATATGCATTACTCAAGTCAACATTTCTATTGACCCTACTTGAGCTTTATGCAACAGTCGACTGATGCTCAGTTTACAGTCACCTGTATATTTACAGTCGCCTGTGGATTGGTCAACAGTCGTCTGAGTAGCGTAAGTGCATATACTGCTTCTCTCTGTTTTTCTCCATCTCCTGCAGCAGTCGATTGATGAAGGTCTTACAGTCGCCTGACTGTTTTACAGTCGAATGTATTACTGACATCAGTCGACTGTATGCTCTTCAGGAGAAAGAGTGCATCTCTCTGTTTTATTCCATCCCTGCAGCAGTCGCTTGCTGAAGGTTTTACAGGCGCATGTCCTGTTCACAGTCGACTATATTGACTTCATCAGTCGACTGTCCTGGCTCAGATTATAGCCGTTGGTTATTTTCTAGCCGTTAAACAGTCGACTATCTTTTGTTCATCAGTCGACTGTCCATGTCGTTTTCGCCCAGTTTCTAGACGTTGATGTCTTGTGATTTTGGCTGTTTTCTTGGTTTTTGGGGCTTGATATAGGGTTCATATATATATATATAATAAAACAGGGATGTTATCATGGGTTATTGGACAAGATTTTTTGTATAAGAGATGAGAAATTGGGTATATATGAGGGGTTTTTGGATAAGAGAAATTGGATAAGATAAGAGAAATTGGTTAAGACAAGAGAAATTGAAATTGAGAGAAGAGAACTTGGTGACTAGGACAAAAAATCAAGGGTTGAGATTGGATCTTGGTGAAACATTTGGGGGGAAGTTTGTATTTTTGAAATTTAAACTTTTGCAACCTCAAAACATTGGGGCAAAACAATCAGCTGCCCAAAATTTAGGACATCTCTCTCTTCCCTCCCCCAAAACTACTAGCTGATCTCGCCAAAACCCACCGAAATCGGCTAACCCTTCCCCCCAAAACTCGAAGGACTCGAAGGAAGAATCCGAAGAAAATATCTCGCTCTGGATTTCGAAGAGAAGTTTCTTAGGAAGAACCCAAACGTGGGGGGAAAATGATCTCACTCTGGATTCCGAGGAGTCGGCCGGCGCGCCCTAGATCGAGGGTTTTGGGTGACGCTTGGGCGTGATCCGATCAAAGTACTCGCAACATCCGATCAAAGTACTCGAGACATCGGTTAGGCTGATCAAAGTACCCCATCATTTTCAAGTGTAGAAATCCTGATCTGCACCATATCAGTTTCAAGTTCCACAAATCTAAGCATAAATAAAAACAAAGGTGGAATTTTTGTTACTTACTTTCTATCTTTTAGTTCTGCTATGGGATTTGTTCATTCAACTTCATCTTTTGTCCAATATTTCATTTTCTCAGGGGCAAAATGGCTTTGTTGGAGTGTTGTTGAAGAACGATGGTGATGTATGCAGACAATATTGGGGGCTTGGTGCTTGCACATGAAGTATTCGATGGAATGCCTCAATGAAAACCATGTTTGATTTTCAGTCAGCAAAAGCTTTGTTTTGCTTTGGAAGAAAACTGACGATAACCATGTGTCAAATTATGATATAAGTATTATTTCTAATAATCTTTACTTTTAACAAATGCTCAATATAGTCTATCGTTGGTACTGATTTTCTTTTAACTTTTCAAATATGATTTCTTCAGGTCAAAACAGTACTGGAGGCTTTGATTAAGGTTTTTCAATTGTTATTGCTGAGTTTCTTTTTCAACTTAAACCATATTACATATGGGGTTTCTTTAGAAGTTGAACAAACTTTTGTTGAATTGAATAAAATAAAAGTACTGAATTATATGGTGTTTTTATCCATCACTACTTATGCTGATATGGTTATTGTCATATTGAACTTATGGCTCAGGCTCACTGAAATGAATACGCTGAGATTAATGGCCCTTCGAGCGTTATAAATTTAGTATCATGTGCTCTGAGTTTTTCTAGATAGCCAAGTATGAAGCCAAAGCTCAGCCAAATAAAGGTGATTTTGGAATTACAAAGAAATACTTGCGATGGTCAACATATGATTTGCATGCTAGGCAGCGCGCACTCAGTTTAGATACAAGGCATGTATTGTTGTGATGTACTGCCACTTACGTCCTCTCCATTTATAATCTATGGAGCTGTTATATATGATATTTTTTCAATCGTAACCACTTCCAGACATACTGTTCAGATTGTTGGAGGGTTTACTGTCTAACAAGGACTATTTAAACTTCTCTTCTAAGCTAAAGGTTGGTGTGGCGTTGAAGCTTTTAACTTTTGAAACCGTTGCTTAAATTTCCTTTTCATTCCGAAGTTTGTTATTTTGAAACAGTTGCCACTTACGTCCTCTTTTGTATTTAAAGTTTGTTATTTTAATAATTAAGAATGTATGTTTAATTTGTTACATGAATGGATTAAATTGGTAACATCACCATAACTGAAAGAAATTTTTTGATATTCCTTGCAAAATGGAAATTTCTATTTTCCAATGCAATGCTTTTTGGTGAGACTTTTTTTTCTAACAAAATGATTGTTCTTGGTTTTTGTCTTAGGTTTCAATTGCAAGGACATGCAACCGCATATATTCTCTGCTTCAGCAGAGGCAGTGGGATATCGAGTTAGGGAGTCGGCTAATGACAAGAGGTAAAGGTTAGGTTTTCTATTTTACCTTATTTGCTAATTTTATCAACTTTGCCAGCATTACCATATAGAGAGTTGTTTCATTTAATCAGTTAACTGTGATAGATGAATGGATTAATATTTTACTTGGAGTAGAGAGTGTAGCACTGAGTGTTTTTTCCTCAGATGTTTGCTTAAGTGTAATATATTTTAAAATTACATTTATTGGAATTCTCTTCTAAAAATTACCTTTATTGGAGCATTCTTAAAGCGGTTGGATTCTTCTCCTTTAGTCGCTTCCTAAGTGAGTTCATTAACGACGCTGGACATATGATCTTAAGAAATTACAGTCATTCGGCGACATGAAGTTGGTCACTACTATGCAAGTAAGCCAAATAGATATCTCAAAATTCTTCTGTCTCAAAATTTTCTTTCATATATCATTCTTCTATCTCATATAGCATTCAAAAAGCATTCAAAATTGAGTGGCTATCATCTAAAGTTTCGTGGTTTTGTGAAGCCTGGACTGTAAGTTTGCATAACTTGACTACAATATATGAGACCTTTAAAATTTTGAGTATAGGTTATAGTTATAACCCCCTTTGATCTCAGTCCAAAAGAAATTTTTTGAATTGAACTTATTTAAATTCTCAGGTTGTCATATTCTTCATGGCTACAACACTACACAATAAAACGATCCATTCGGTTTCATTATCAAAATATTAATAGTTTCAATTTCATATACCTATCCGTATTCTAAGATAAATTTTCTTTGATTTCATAATTTTATTTTTGTTCCACTAAGAATTTCATAATAGAAGAACTACGATTCATTTGCCAGCGTCTATTGATATTCTGGTTAACATTGTGGGTAGAACAGGGGACAAGATCAATACTCTACCCAGGGGATAAGATCAATACAGGTGATATCATAAGGAATATATTGCAATATTACGATAATTACAATTTTAATTCAAAAGGTATATCTTGATAGAAGCTATTTTTCTTTCAAGAATTGTGTACGCATGTGCGCGCATGTGTATTGTATTTTCTGCAGTTAAATGTGTTTTAAATGTCGATGAGAATGGAGAGATTAGTAAATTTTGGATTGGATTTATAGGACATGCAAATATCATCTTTATTATCTCCTTAAAACATTGGCATGCTTTTAAAATAGCAGTACTTATGTTTGTATACTTTTTAAGAGAATGTGATCTTATTTGCCAAGTAAATGTTAACTAGGCGTGACAATTGCATGGCCCTTTGAACACCAAAAGGTCCTACAAAGTATGATCCTTTCGGAGCATGCATTTTTGCATTTCGTTCCATGCATTGGTCATTGCAGAAAGCATGAAAAAAGTATTTATAGTTTGAAATGTATTGTAAATGAACAAAAACAAATGAATTTCAATAGAAATGATTTGCATTGCTTGATTTTGCAAATCTTAAATGAAAATCAAATCTTATTCAATGACTGAACTATGAATGCAGTACACGGCTTTTACATTGGTTCAGTCTGCCTGGCCATCAGGAATGGCATCTTCCCATTTTTGAAGGGACCAACTTTGGGAAAGAATGGAGATGATGATTGCTAGAGGATGTTTGGGTTAATTCTTTGTTCAAGAAATCATTGGGTAAATTCTTGAATTACAGCAATTCATTGGGTTAATTCTTTGTTATGCCATTGTAGTTCAGGCAGAATTGCAGCAATTAACAATTAACATATCAATTCACAATGGCATAATAATTGTTAATTGCTGCAGTTCAGGTTAGTTTATAATAATGTTTTTTGTAGCAAGAATCCCTGGGTTAATTCTTTGTTAATTCTTTTGATTCTAAACAATGAGGTGTTGAAGAATTATGCAAAGAATTCTTGCTGCAATGCCTCATCCCGGCCTCTAAAGGTTGGGTTAATCTGTTTCCTTCGCCAAAGAGCCGTGACATTGTTCCCTTTGCATTGGACACCAACGGGTATATGATTGAAAAATGACGATACATGACCATGAGTCAGAAAGAATTCACATGTGTCTATTTTGAAACCCCATTCGCAGCGATACCATGTGAGATTCTAACTTCTTTTGAAAAAAATTGGTGAGAGCTGCTAACCTCTCTGTTTTTTGATGTTTTCAGCCCTGAACATCAAAAGCTAGGTTTGTTTCTTTGTTGTTTTATGTTTGTAATTGTATTCACATCAAAAAGAGGAGGAGATATCAGCTGCCTTTCGCTCGAATCGATCACCGATGTCATGAACCAGGTCAATTTCAATCTTTTCCTCAATGTTTACTTTTTGAGTTATGATCTATCTTAAGTTGTAAGAAGAAACTCATGGAGAAAACAAAATGTATTTTTTGATCTTGAGCTTTGAACTTGAGTTTTAATCTTAATTTTTTAGCTTAAGCACAACAAATGTTTGTTGTAATGCAAATGTTATCTTATTTTCTCTCATGTGTAAAATCTGATGCATCACAAGAAAACTACTGTGAAGCAATGTGTTTTAATAGAATACCAGAAAATATTGAGTTGCAGATTTGTTACCATCTTCAACCTAAGAAGAAGGCTGTAGCTAATATACTCGCTTCAGGTTGCTTTAGTTATGTTTTAAGTTTTATGTGAGCTTAAAAAATATCAAGTCAAGCTTGACTTCATGACTAATCTGTAACAGCTTTGTTCAGTTTTATTAAGCTTGATTCACTAAAAAATGTGGTAGCAAATCTATAATAGCAAGCTTCACAAACTGATCTAATTATCACCGGCATATAATAGCTAGCCATGGTATTACCATTATTGCTTTCACATTTCCAGACTTTATTTTTGAAAGTAACAGATTTATTTATCATTTCGGGCATTGGTTGTGATCGCGACCCCGAAATCCACTCCAGCGATACGTAGCGGACATTTAAAAGGTTTCTCTCCTCACTCTGTTATTTATGAATTTGACTATTTGATTCGTTTTCTTCTTCAATCCATGGAATCCATCGTTGTAATTCAATCTTAGTGTTCGCCATGGAATCCATTGTTGTTTCCAATCTTTCAACAATATACTCTCCTTAATTTTGATGCTTTAGATATCTATTAGATGCATTTATGTTTTCCCCGAATATAATCAATATTTCTGTTAGTTCACCAGATTAGATTCTTGAATCTATGGTATATTGCAAAGACAGTAGATATTTTTCATATGAGGATTTGAAGTGCAAAGACAGTAGATATCGCAAATACAGTTCAAAGAATTCTGTATGGAGCCGTGCAACTAGCAGACAATGAAATATTTTTCATCTCTGATATTTTTCATCTGAATTGCAAATACAGCGCAATATCTGTTATTTCACAATCACAAAGACTGTAGTTCTCCAATTTTTATTGATTGTTTTTGTGTCTATTTTGGAGTTTGTTGAATCAATATTTGAGTTTTGTGCTATTTAATCATTTTAATGAATCTTCTATGGTTTAATGGAAGTCTGATGGTCAATTTGGGTCTTTCATTACATAATAGGACTTGACGAGGTAATACATGCAGAGAAAGTTACCGGCTTGGGTTCAATTTAAGTTGAAATTATGGTTTAAAATGTCGTATAACAAACATTATTCACATGTTTTAAGTGACTTATTCGGCTTAATGGTATTATATTTTCATTTTCTTCTCATATTGAGTTATATTGTTTGGTTTTGATGGTACCAACGTGTTACATGCTGATTTAGAGGTAACATATAATAGGGTTGCAATCTAATCTGTAATTACATGGCAGGCTTTTTTTCTTTTTAATATTGAGTTACAATGTAATCTGCAATTACATGAAAAAAATTGTAATACATGTGTAAGATCCACTGCCTTACTATCTGTGCCTTCCGCAATATTGGAGCAGTGCCTTTCGCAACTTATACAACTTTACTTATTACTAATTAGTTAATCAAAACGTTGCAAATGATGCATGTGTAGATCTCTACCTTTGCTGGTCCTTCTCCTACTCCAATTAGAGTTTGTATCAGTGAGTGCTAGAATATGTTCAGAAATAGAAGTAACAATGAAACAGAATATGAATTTTGTAATGCCCTGCTAAGCTACTGCACAAGTACTAGAGGGGGGGTGAATAGTACTTTAAAATAATTAAAAGGCTAATTCCTAATTACCGTGCAAACTCTACCAATTAATGCGGAAATGTGGAATAGTAAATAATCGACAACAAATAAACAATCGCAAACAAACGATATTACTGGGTTCAGATCCACCCAAGTCTCCCCGACTTGTTCCCGGTGATCCTACGTCCCAAACACCCGGATCCCCTCCGGATACTTGAGTTAGAAACCCTAACTCAAGATTTCCACTATGAAAAACTTGTGAAGAACCTTCACCAAGTCAAATCATACACAAAGAAATTTGTGACTCCCACAACCCGGGATCACAAACACAACTCTCACAATCGAGAGTTAAACACTTACAAAATGAAAGTAAATGAAATAGAATAGCTTACCACAAAATACCTATGCCTTGAGTATACTTACGAATTAGGGAAAGGATGATTTTGAGGATGAAGAAGGTACCAAACCCTAGCTCCAAGATGTAGATCAGCGATGGAGAGCTATGGGGTTGTTGGTGACCTAGGATCAAGCACTTGGCTTGGAAGGCTCTCAATCAATGAATCTCTCTTTTGAAATGAATGAGGAAGAGATTCTTGAGAGGGAAATGAATGAGCTTTAAATGAGAAGAATGATTTCTCTTTGATCTCTAAACTTGTCTTAATATCAGCCTTTTGTGCAATGAATGCAGCTCAACAAGTATATATAGGTTAGAGGAAAGAGAGAGAGAAAAACGTTTCAATTAAAGCTCCAACGGCTCTATTCTGATCGCAACTAGTCGGTCAAAGAACAACCACTGACCGACTAGTTTATCAACTAGTCGGTCGGTCAATCAACATAGACCGACTAATGGTTATAACAAAGAATAGGTCGAAGTTCAGACAAAAGGAACTAGTCGGTCCACGAAGAGTAGCTGACCGACTAGTTTCACAACTAGTCGGTCGGTTACTCAACTGAGACTGACTAAGAGATAAAACTGAAGTCTGAGCACAAATTGATTTAGTCGGTCCAAGAACAAATGTTGACCGACTAGTTCACCAACTAGTCGGTCTCCAAATGTGCATAGACCGACTAACAATAAACAGTAAGTCAGGTGAAAATTTGCATGTACAGGAACGCTAAACTAGTCGGTCCAAGAAGGAAAGTTGACCGACTAGTTCATCAACTAGTCGGTCGATCAATGAACACAGACCGACTAATTATAAACAGTAGCTCAGGCTCAAATTGGCATGTACATGGAAAGCTCAACTAGTCGGTCTAAGAAGCATCACTGACCGACTAGTTCACAAACTAGTCGGTCAGTGAGTCAACGCAGACCGACTAACTGTAAACAGTAAAGAGCTATGAATTGAGAAAGCAAACTAGTCGGTCCAAGAAGGATTACCGATCGACTAGATCACCATCTAGTCGGTTGGTTCATCTTCTTGAACCAACTAACATGCACAAGAAGTCGCGAAACGAAGCGCGATGCTTCGGGAAAGTTAGTATGGACTTCTACTAAGATCCTATGTCTAAGATATGAGCGTTATGAAGATTAAAACGTAAGACCTACTCAAGGCTTAACATTCTACGAAAGAAGCTTAAAAGACTATAAATAAAACTTGACGATACCGTCTTCAAAAGCTTCAATCGAATCTTCATGACTTCTGAAATGGTCCAAAAGCTTCAACGAAGCTTTAGGCATATGATCACATGCTTTAAGAAGTCTCGAGACATCGCTTTGGATGTTCAAGTGAATTTGGCGACGATCTCCATAACTGCGCTCACAAATTGTTAGTTCACAATATATTTATGTTTGTTCATCATCCAAAACCAAATCCGGGGAGTCCAATATCCAACATTCTCCCCCTTTTTGGTGATGACAAACCAACATAAATAATAATCAAAAATAATGATTCAAATGTAATTTACTTACTCCCCCTGCATTGATGACACGTTAATTCCAAATTAAACAATAATAATACGCATCAAGCAGACGAGTAAAGTATATAAATGAGAATCGATTATTGAAATATCGAATACCAAATGTTGGTTATTGAAATATCGGATTTGAAAATCCATTTATATATCTTAACTCCCCCTGAATCTAACATATCAAATTAGATTCTTGGAAAAAATGCTTAAATTATCATTTAGCACATGTCATTATTATATCTCTCCCCCTTTGGCATTAGCAAAAAGAGCGGGAGGAGATCAACGACAACAACAATGGCTTCAAATAAAAGCATGGGAGTCGTAGAATACGACCACGGTCTAAATGACACCAAAGGGAAATACGAATTAAATCAAGGCGTGTCAATGAGACCAAAGTCGAAAATCGATAAATAAAATCATCAAAACCCAAATTAATTTTACGAATTGAGTTATGGAATATACTCTCCAATATCAACATTCTTGGTTAATTTAGTGCATGGAAAACAATTCTATGTTTTCATAAAATGAATTCTATTTAACCAAGTTAATATCGTCGAGCGACGAAATCAAACATCAGAGACATATAAAAAGTTAAATGTGCACAAGATAATGAAATGTCAACATCGATGTATATATATATACAAAGCATGAGTACATCAAAAGATACATCCGTCAACATACAAAATGTGATCCAACGATCGAAGCACAAAAGATACAACAGCATATCACACATATATCATCATCAGAGTACACCAAAATATATGAAGATACAACAAAATACATCAAAATGTCAAAATCATCCAGAACCCCACTCTATCCTACACAAACTCTCTCACACTAGACATATCATCCAAGGAGCATCGGAGAGTCCTCAAGGAAGCTCAAGAGGAAGTGGCAGGATCTGCAGCAGCAGCAGGCTCTGCAGGAGTGGAGGTGGTCACCGGGTCATCAGTAGTGTCCACAGGAGCGACGGAAGTGGTAACATCTAGAGCAGCAATAGTAGTGGCCTCGGGAGCACCAGTCGGAGCATCCACCGCAGGAGCGGTGGCAACAGGTGTGCTCTCGGGGGACCAGTAGACGAAGCAGCAGCAGCATCACCAGAAGTGCCCTCGGGGGCACGAGTAGAAACACGCACAAGCTCCTCAATATCCTCCTCATCCAACTCCTCCTCGTCAGAAAATGACGGGGGGATCTCAATATCAAGGTGACGAGCGATACGGCAGAGAATCTCCTCAGAACGAGCCTGACGAGACTCCAAACGTCGCACAGCACGAACGAGCTCGACAAGAGTGGAAGAGGGAGCAGCTGAGACAGGAGCAGAGGCTGACGCTGAAGGTGTCGTCCTCTGAACGTGACGGAGCGCCGCAAGAGACTTCTTGATGGCCGTCGCGTTTAGAGGAGGACCAAGTGGACGCTCATCGTCAGGAGGAAGTGTGACACGGAAGTGGCGAAATACCAGAGTCAACAAGCACGGGAAGGGGATATGAGCCGACTTCGTGGACTTGCGAATACACTCGAAAGAATCCATCTTATCGAGTATAATGCGAGCCTAGTTAATCGAGCTCCCCATGAAGATGGCATAAATCAACTTCAAGAATGGCTGGGACGGCAAAGAGGAGGAGCCGTACTTGGGAAGCAAGCATGACTTCAGAATCAAATTCAAGACCCAGGCAATAGGCTTGAAGGACTTGGAGGGAACGCCAATCATGGCGGGGGGGAATCTCATGGAAAATCTGAGAGAGCACGACCTGATCAAGAGAGGATATGTCATCAACAGAAATGTCAGACGGTAGAAGGCCAGACGAGGAGATACCCAAAATCTCTCCTAAGATTTCTGCCGTGAGGACTATCGGAGTCCCCAAAACAGTCGTCTCAATCGAGTGGGACTCGTCGTACTGACCACGAATCCTATTGGCATAGAAGAGCTTCACGAGGCGAGGGTAAGGGTGTGGGTTCACCTTCGGGTCATATCGAAGGTAATCGAGAAGACCGGACGACGAAAGAAGATCTGCGAGGCCAAGGAAGTCACTAAACTGAACGAAATGCTCCAGAAGCAGCGGGCAGTGTTTGATACGGTTGTAAGCCGCGAGACACATAGGGTCATCGTGACACAACGAAATATCAACACCGCCAACCGGCATCGGAGCCTTTCCCTTAGGCTGACGGGTACGGGGACGAGAGCTAGACTCAGGCTGCCTAGGAGGAGGTGACGGTTCCCTACGAGTCTCGGTCTCGGGTATATACTCGGTGTCGGAATCCGAAGCACCGGGTGGAGTGGGAGCACGAAAAGTCACTGGTTTAGGCTTGGGCTGAGATTGGGCACGGGGTTTCGAAGTTGCCGTCCTCTTACGCTTAAGAGGAGGCGAAGACGAAGAGGGTTGGGTGGTTTTTCGAACGGCGTCTAGGAGGGGTTCACGTAGGTTGATCGGGATCCGTAGGGGGTGGTTCTACGGTCATCGGCGAAGGGCCAGAGGGAGTGATCAGAATACGTGTACGAGCCATAAGCACGGCACGACACGTCGCAATCAAACTTGAAACGAAGAAACCCTAAATCAAAACCCTAGCCGAGATTAAGTGAAACCCTAACCAAAATGAGGAGAAACCCTAACCCTAAGCATAGGAAAAGAACCCTAGAGCTAGGAGAGGGAGGAGAGTCACCTAGGAGGAGGTCGACGGCCGGAGAGATGGTCGGAGATAGGCCGGAGATCGACGGAGGAGATGAACGGTCGGGGGTTTTTCGAGCTGGAGAGTGAAAGAACCCAACTAAAAAGGAATTAAGTCGGATAGAATGGAGTTTTAATCGATCGGAATGCGAAAAGACAAGTCAGTCCCCGTCACAACTAGTCGGTCACAGTTCAAGCACTGACCGACTAGATCACGATCTAGTCGGTCGGTCAATGAGCTTGAACCGACTAATTGTAAACAGTAACTGAAACCAAATTCCCTGACAAGATGTAGTCGGTCTAAGCTCATTCATTGACCGACTAGAACTGAATCTAGTCGGTCGGCCAATGAACTTGGACCGACTAAGAGAGTCCAAAAATTGAAAATATTTGAAATTTGATTTCTCTCCTAATCGCACTTCGATGAAACATAAAAATACGCTCATTAATCATTATATTACCCCATTAAACATCGAAAATCTGAAATTTGACGATTACGCACAAATCGAGCGAAAATTCCGAAAATTCAACAAAAATCCAGAAAATTTCAATTAATCTAGCATGAGCAAATATAAAGAATTGAATAGCATGCAAGATTATTGAAAACATATGAATCCTAAATCTCGGATTCACCCATAATCCCCAATTCTCGACGCAACCGCACAAAGGAGTCCTCCTTTAGGGGTTTCGTGAAAATATCGGTGATTTGCTTCTGGGTTTCAACGTACACTAATATGATGTCCTTTTTAGCAACATGATCATCTAAGAAATGGTGTCGGACATCTATGTGTTTCGAACGAGAATGGTGTACCGGGTTCTTGGAAAGACATATTGCACTTTGGTTGTCAACCATGATAGGGCAAGTATCACAGTTTATACCAAAGTCTTTAAGTGTGTGTCTCATCCAAAGAACTTGAGCACATGCGGCACCGACGGCAATATATTCCGCCTCGGTGGTTGAAAGTGATACGGAATTCTGCTTCTTGGAAAACCAAGAGACAAGAGAATTTCCTATAAAATGGCAAGTACCACTAGTACTTTTCCTATCGGATTTGCATCCCGCATAATCTGCGTCACTATATGAGATTAACTCATACGTGCTAGATTTTGGATAAAGTAATCCAAAATCAAGTGTGTAACTTAGATAACGGAAAATACGCTTTACCGCTACTAAGTGAGACTCCTTAGGTTGAGACTGATAACGAGCACATACACATACGGTAAACATAATATCGGGCCTACTTGCGGTAAGATAAAGTAAACTACCTATCATACCTCGATATAGACGAATGTCTACATCTTTTCCGCCCGCATCTTTATCAAGATGTGCAGTCGTGCTCATTGGAGTCTTTTTCCCGGAGGCATTCTCCATTCCAAATCGATTTAGCAACTCCACCATATACTTCGTTTGGTGGATGAAGATTGCATTGTTCATTTGGCAAATTTGGAGACCTAAGAAATATTTGAGCTCACCCATGTGGCTCATCTCAAATTGATCCTTCATCACATTAGAAAACTCTTCGCAAAGAGCAAAGTTAGTAGCACCGAAAATGATATCATCAACATAAATTTGAACTAAAATTATATCATTATTCGAATACTTAACAAATAATGTGGAATCAACTTCTCCCATTTTAAAACCTAAATCCAAAAGAAAATTCTTTAGACAGTCATACCAAGCTCGAGGAGCTTGTCTCAAACCGTGAAGAGCTTTCTTAAGTTTAAAAACATGATTTGGAAATTTTTCATTTATAAAACCCGGAGGTTGAGAAACATAAACTTCCTCAACAACATCTCCATTTAAAAATGCACTTTTTACATCCATTTGAAATAATTTAAAATCCTTATGGCATGCAAAAGATAATAGTAATCTAATTGATTCTAATCTAGCTACCGGAGCAAAGGATTCTTCGAAATCGATACCTTCCTCTTGCCGATAGCCTTGAGCTACTAACCGAGCTTTGTTCCGGACGACGACTTGGTTTTCGTCGGTCTTGTTCTTGAAGATCCACTTTGTCCCTATGACGGTGTGGTTCTTCGATGGCAATGGAACAAGCTCCCAAACTTCATTCCTCTCGAATTGAATGAGTTCCTCCTCCATGGCTAAGATCCAAGCGCTATCTTCGCAAGCTTCATTAACATTCTTTGGCTTTATCAAGGAGGCAAAGGCACAATGAGCGAAGTGGTTGACTTGAGATCTCGTCTTGACACTATCATGGATATTGCCAATGACATGCTCATGAGGATGGTCACGAACGGTATGAAGCCGTTTGGGAATTCCTTGATCACTAGGAACATTCTCAATAACTTCATTAGTCGGGTTAGTATCAATAGAATCAATCGAATTAATAGAGTTAGAATTACCAAATGAGTCACATAGGACATCCATAGAGTCATCATCATTAGTAATTCTAGTTGGAACAAATCCTTCATTGAATGAAACATGAAGCGATTCCTCGATCGTTGAGGTTCGTTTGTTGTATATCCGGTAGGCTTTGCTACGCGAGGAATACCCAATAAAAATCCCCTCATCGGATCTTGGATCGAATTTGTCCAAACTACCATACGTGTTCTTAATAAAACATTTTGAACCAAAAACACGAAAATGTTTAACTTGAGGCAACCTACCAAATAACAATTCATAACAAGTTTGTTTAGTGCCGGGCCTCAAAAGTATTCTATTAAACACATAGCAAGCGGTGTGTACCGCTTCCGCCCAAAATTGATGGCCAAGTTGGCTATCATCAAGCATAGTGCGAGCACACTCCACTAGCGTCCTATTCTTTCTCTCAACAACACCATTTTGAGGAGGTGCGCGAGGGAATGAAAAGGTGTGTGTAATACCAACTTCATCACAAAATGTCTCAAAAGACTCATTCTCAAATTTACCTCCATGATCACTACAAATAGTGACAATGGTGGTTCCTAAGAGATTTTGTACTTTCTTGACAAAAATTGTGAAGTTTTCAAAAGCTTCATTTTTATTACATAATGAAAATACCCAAGTAAACCTAGAAAAATCATCAACGATGATAAGTCCATATCGTGCATTTCCTAATGAAGCAACTCTAGTTGGCCCAAATAAATCTAGATGTAATAGCTCTAGTGGCCGCTTAGACGAAATGCTTTTCTTAGGTTTAAACGACGATTTTGGAAGCTTGCCTCGTTGACACGAGTCACAAAAGCTTTTCTTTTGAAAGATTAGCTTAGGGAAGCCTCTAATAGAGTTTAACTTGGAAAGCTTAAATAGTGTTCCAAAGTTCACATGACCAAAACGTCGATGCCATAAGTGTTGTTCACTTGTGTTGGCAATAAGACATTGTTCATGTGATCTTGGAAGATCTAGGATGTATATATCCTTATGGCATGTGCCGAAAAACAATAATTCATTATTATCTTTTCTTAAAATATGGCACATTCCTTTCGCAAAGCTAACTTTGTAACCTTTGTCACAAAGTTGACTTATTGAAATGAGATTGTGGTTTAATCCTTTAACAAGTTAAACATCACATATAAGGGGTTTAGAAGGATTACCCACTTTACCAACACCTATGATGGTTCCGCTCTCGTTGCCTCCAAAGACGACGCGGTTTCCATTAGCAATGGGAACCACTCCGGAGAGCAATTGAGCGTCACCCGTCATGTGTTTTGAACACCCGCTATCGAGTATCCAATTTCCTTTGGAGCTAAATTTAAATTTGTTGCTCCTTTTCTTTTTCTTTTCCTTGAGTACCTAAAGATAGAAAATTTCATATCATGGTACCCAAGGTCATTGGGTCCAAAAGATTAGACCTTTGGAAGCCAAGTCCAATTGGACTTAGACTTCCCCACATAATTAACATTATCCACAACATCCAAAAAATAAGCATTCATGTAAACTTGTTTTTCATCCATGCTTGTGTCCTTTGGGCTCCAAAATGTGAATATTTTGGGAGCCCTCATCCTATTGGGTGCATGCATGCGTTGTTGGTTTCTACGTGATGCATGTCGTGGATAGGCATAAGGAACATGATGGAATGGCGCATGTGGATAATTATTCATACGATGATGTGGGTGTACATATGCATGTGGAGGAACACGTGCATGAGGGTGTCTCACATTGTGTGCACATGCCCGTGAACGTGTAGCATAGAAATCATCATATGTGTGAGCCGGTGGAGTAGGATGTGTGTTCCTACGTGGCATAGTATTGGTGTACATGTAGGCATGGCCCTTCTTTGGAGGTCCACCCAAAGTGGGTTTCTTTCCGAAAGAGGGTGTGGACGAGGTGGAAGCACCATTGGTAGATGAACTACCAATAGAGTGTTTGCTACCACTCGTTGAGTCACCGGAAGTTGGCCTAACAAAAGTAGTGGCCGATTTGGATGAACTTCCCATCGTATACCCCAAGCCAATGTGGTGATTGGCCGGAAGTAAGTCACTTAGGATTTTATCCAAATGGTCCTTACCCTTATTGAATTTATTAATTCGGCCTAATGTGTTCTCATATTTCTCGGTGAGAGAACGCATAGAAGCATCCAAAGTGGATACTTGCGATGTGAGCACATAAACACGAGATTTAAGATTCTCATTCTCAATACTCAAAGTCGAGTTTTGAGAAGTCAAATCCGCTATCTTGTGTTCCTCCGGATCCTCAATGCTAACATGTTCAAGTTGAGTCTTGAGATTAACAATCTCATTCTTCAACCCTTCAACAACGGTGTCGTTGTTGGTGATGATAGTTTTAGGTGAGGTTTGGATGCTAGCTAAGTCATCTTTTACTTTAGTATACCTATTTACTAACTTAGTATACTTAGACCACAATTGAGAATTAGCATTCCTAAGGTCATCCATTGTTACCTCATCGCCTTCGTTGTCGCTATCATCGGAGGAAGATCCTTGTTCATTTTCCTCTCTAGCCATGAAGCACATGTGTGCTTGCTCCACTTGCTCATCATCTGACTCTCCGCTTGAGGAATCATCGGAGTCGGTGAAAGTCCCGACAAGCCCCTTTTTGTACTTCTTGGACTTGTCGAATTTCGGTGCCTTCCACTTCTCCTTTTGCTTGTTTAGAGGACACTCCGCTTTCATGTGTCCGGGCTTGTTGCATTTAAAGCACAAAGAAGAGGAGGCGTTAGAAGAATTGAACTTCGATTTGTTTTTGAAGTTACCTTTCTAGAAGAACCGGTTGAACTTTTTGGCCATGAGTGCCATGGACTCCAAGTCCAACTCGTCTTCTGAGTTCTCATCATCGGTTGATGTGGAAGTAGATGAAGCGTCCTTGAAAGCAATAGCCTTCTTCTTTGGCTCGTCTTGTTGTAGGTAAGACTTCATCTTTTCCTGCAACTTCAACTTGCTATCCTTGCGTACCTCGTATGACATTAAAGTACCCGTTAATTGAACTACGGTATACTTGTTCATATCGTTACCTTCCTCGATGGCGAAGGTACGCTTTTCCCAACTAGAAGGAAGTCCTTCGATAAGCTTCGAACATTTCTCCTTTTGGGTGTAGGTTTTGCCGAGAGCCTCTAACTCGTTTAAGATGTCGACGAAGCGAGCATAATACTCCTTCATCTTCTCACCCTGTAGCATACGAAACATCTCGTAATCTTTATTAACTACAACGAGTTTAGAGTCTCTTACCCTACTCGTCCCTTCATGTAAGATGAGGAGGGAGTTCCAAATTTGATATGCACTCTTACATGTGCATATCTTATTGAAGTCCTCGGGCTCCAATGCGCATTGCAAGACGTTCATTGCCTTGGCATTGCTTACCTCCGCGGCGATCTCCGCGGGAGTCCATTTCTCGAAATCTTCTTCGGCGGGCTCGACATACTCCTTCATCGTGGCCCTCCATAGTGAAGCACTCCGGAGGAAAGTTTCCATCCGGCATTTCCAGTACCCGTAGTTGGTACCGTTGAAGAATGGAGGCCTCGTTGAGGAATGTCCTTCCATTACCAAAGACGCTCCTTCATGGTTCTTGAAGGTGCTATAGTCGGAAGGTGGACGAACGGTCTTGTTGTCGTTGGCAGACATAGCTATAGACTTGGCTTTGATACCAAATGTAATGCCCTGCTAAGCTACTGCACAAGTACTAGAGGGGGGGTGAATAGTACTTTAAAATAATTAAGAGGCTAATTCCTAATTACCGTGCAAACTCTACCAATTAATGCGGAAATGCGGAATAGTAAATAATCGACAACAAATAAACAATCGCAAATAAACGATATTACTGGGTTCGGATCCACCCAAGTCTCCCCAACTTGTTCCCGGTGATCCTACGTCCCAAACACCCGGATCCCCTCCGGATACTTGAGTTAGAAACCCTAACTCAAGATTTCCACTATGAAAAACTTGTGAAGAACCTTCACCAAGTCAAATCATACACAAAGAAATTTGTGACTCCCACAACCCGGGATCACAAACACAACTCTCACAACCGAGAGTTAAACACTTACAAAATGAAAGTAAATGAAATAGAATAGCTTACCACAAAATACCTATGCCTTGAGTATAATTACGAATTAGGGCAAGGATGATTTTGAGGAAGAAGAAGGTACCAAACCCTAGCTCCAAGATGTAGATCAGCGATGGAGAGCTATGGGGTTGTTGGTGACCTAGGATCAAGCACTTGGCTTGGAAGGCTCTCAATCAATGAATCTCTCTTTTGAAATGAATGAGGAATAGATTCTTGAGAGGGAAATGAATGAGCTTTAAATCAGAAGAATGATTTCTCTTTGATCTCTAAACTTGTCTTAATATCAGCCTTTTGTGCAATGAATGCAGCTCAACAAGTATATATAGGTTAGAGAAAAGAGAGAGAGAGAAACGTTTCAATTAAAGCTCCAACAGCTCTATTCTGATCGCAACTAGTCGGTCAAAGAACAACCACTGACCGACTAGTTTATCAACTAGTCGGTCGGTCAATCAACGTAGACCGACTAATGGTTAGAACAAAGAATAGGTCGAAGTTCAGATAAAAGGAACTAGTCGGTCCACGAAGAGTAGCTGACCGACTAGTTTCACAACTAGTCGGTCGGTTACTCAACTGAGACCGACTAAGAGATAAAACTGAAGTCTGAGCACAAATTGATTTAGTCGGTCCAAGAACAAATGTTGACCGACTAGTTCACCAACTAGTCGGTCTCCAAATGTGCATAGACCGACTAACAATAAACAGCAAGTCAGGTGAAAATTTGCATGTACAGGAAAGCTAAACTAGTCGATCCAAGAAGGAAAGTTGACCGACTAGTTCATCAACTAGTCGGTCGATCAATGAACACAGACCGACTAATTATAAACAGTAGCTCAGGCTCAAATTGGCATGTACATGGAAAGCTCAACTAGTCGGTCTAAGAAGCATCATTGACCGACTAGTTCACAAACTAGTCGGTCGGTGAGTCAACGTAGACCGACTAACTGTAAACAGTAAAGAGCTATGAATTGAGAAAGCAAACTAGTCGGTCCAAGAAGGATTGCCGACTGACTAGATCACCATCTAGTCGGTTGGTTCTTCTTCTTGAACCAACTAACATGCACAAGAAGTCGCGAAACGAAGCGCGATGCTTCGGGAAAGTTAGTATGGACTTCTACTAAGATCCTATGTCTAAGATAGGAGCGTTATGAAGATTAAAACGTAAGACCTACTCAAGACTTAACATTCTACGAAAGAAGCTTAAAAGACTATAAATAAAACTTGACGATACCGTCTTCAAAAGCTTCAATCGAATCTTCATGACTTCTAAAATGGTCTAAAAGCTTCAACGAAGCTTTAGGCATACGATCACATGCTTTGAGAAGTCTCGAGACGTCGCTTTGGATGTTCAAGTGAATTTGGCGACGATCTCCATAACTGCGCTCACAAATTGTTAGTTCACAATATATTTATGTTTGTTCATCATCCAAAACCAAATCCGGGGAGTCCAATATCCAACAAATTTGATATGTCATAAAAAGTGCTAGAAATAGAATTCTTCTATACATTTATGCACCCTGTTAGTTAATGGGATAAAAATTTTGGTGATAGTTAATTGATGACACTTTGTGTTTGTCAATTGTTCCATGTATCATTTCCAACAAATGTGTGTTAGCATCATCTGTATTTTGAATCAACATTTTTTTCAACACAAATGCAAAAATGTATTTCTATATTATTCTAACAAATGCAGCAAATGTATCATTCCCTGAATTAATGTATCATTCCAACAAATGCAAAAATGTAGTTCTGTATCATTCTCTGAAGTAGGAATAGGTGACACCCTTATCAAAGTGATCTTCAATTTATGAACTAAGAAGCATATACCACGTGACATCATTTTGAATTAACATAACAACCATATCAACTAAATAATAACACACATTTGTATGATACATATGAAAAGTTCAAAGTACCCACCATTCCATCTCTTCTCATGTGATCAAAATAAGCAAGAAAATGTGAAGTAAATATGTATATTTAAGATCAAAACATGTATAACAGATCCGATACGAAAAATTGTTGTCTCTCTCTAATTGGATCTTTCTTATAGAATGATGTTTTAATTGGAAATTGAGTATTTTCTGAAAGCTATTTGTTTTAATTCTTATCTATTTGATTGGAATAATATATTAATTTAGGAGAGCCGATACATCAGTATTTTAATTGGAAATTGTTGTTTTAATTAGATCTGTCCCCACCATGATCATTCTTATCTGTTTGTTACCTGTTTCGCATTTGATTGAGAGTAAAATCTGATAATTCTTATCAAATCAAATGGATTTGTAATGGAGGCAAGCTGCTTCTCATATACTTAGTTCACTGCAGGTAATTGATGATTGACCCATGCAGAAAGAGATGCATAAAAGGATATATACACATTCTATAGAGAATGTTTCAATGATGTCTTATATTGCTTAGGACTATGACTTTCTATGGTTAGAGTTTTTATTATTCAGACTTTCTGTTTTGTTTAGGCCTGGGACTTCACATATTATGTTAATAATGTAATTACATTGTTTAAGCTCTGCATCAATTTGAGTATATTTGGGGAGAGTGAATTTATTTTATTTTTTGAAATGAAAATACAAATAATTGTTTCATTTCTAAGGTTAGATATTGGTTTGTGAAATGAGGTTCATTTAGCAACGGAAAATACTTCCATGCAGGCAATAGTGAAGGTGTTGTAACTATATGCATTTCTTCTTTTTAGTTATATAGAATTCAGTGAAATTTTTTATGTGAACTGATTTGGCGTCGATTACAGTGGACTGTCTGGTGGAAACTGAAGGATCATACACTAGCCAGATTGTGTTAGACTCCTTTGATGTTCATTGTGAACTAACAACAATCCAGTTACTACATTGTTGCTACTCCAACACAAATCGATACCAGTTCCAATAATGGTCTTACTGAAGAGAAAGAAGAGGCAAAGATTCAGGTATATCTGTTTCCTATTTATAACGTTTCATATAATGGCGTTGTGTTGTGATGATAACCATTTGCACAAACTCAATTGCTACAGACTTAATTCTTGCACAGAGCCATATGCTGCAAAGTCAACAGGGTGGCTGTAACCAAAATTTAAATGTTATCTCATTAATTGCAAATTAATGTCATGATTTCATGATTTCCTCTTGAATCTTCCAGCACCGATAAATTCATTTGAAATAACATGCCATTGATTTATGATGTTAATATGTCATTTAATTAGCCACCATTCCCATAGTGGAGACTGTCTATACTTGCATGTTAACATGTCATTTAATTAACTACCAATCTAATTTTAGCTTTTTGCAGTTACTATGAGTATGTTCGTAATTGATTTTTGCCATACATCATGTCATTTAATTAACTACCACTTTAATTACAGTGGCCTGTCTATGCTTGCATGTTAACATGTCATTACAGTAGTCTGTTTATGCTTGCATGTTAACATGTCATTACAGTGGACTATCTATGCTTGCATGCTGTGAGTTACAGTGGACGGTCTATGCTAGCATGTTAACATGTCATTTAAATAACTACGACTCTAATTTTAGCTTTTTGGAATGGTGGTTAATTAAATGATATGCTTGCACGTTTTTCAGTAAGTCATTGATTTATGATGTATAACAGTCATTGATTTTTGCAGTGGTTAATTAAATGGCATTTAATGAAGTGGACCTTATTTGCAGTAAGTATGGGAACATGTTGCTGGCATGTCTGTACATATACATTGAGTTATTCGACAACCAAATAGAAGATGCAAGGTGTCCGACAAGAGATTTGGAAGATATTTGGATTCGTTGATGGATATAGTAGTGGACTTCATGTTTCTGTTGAAGCTTAGACTCATGGCCGCAAGTTGTATCAGTGGTGGAGGAGGTGGATGAGGAGAAGGCAGTGGTGGCCAGTGCCACTATCTCCATGTAATTCCTCTATGGTTCTTTGTGCTAAAGCTTCATGTAGCCGCTGAAATGAAATCGACTTATGCCAAGAAGAGATGGGCTTCTTATGCCGACACTCCTCAATTGTATTTTCAATTCATTTTGTGAATTAAAATAATGTCTGAAAATTGGATAATAGTGGATAAAAATTGTTGTTCTTTAGTGCTTTTATTAACATTTTTATTGAAAAAACTTCATTTTTGATCCCAAATTGTTACTAGGTGAACTGAAAGAATTAGGTGAGTTCATGTTTTGCAATTTCTAGAAGTTTCTTTGGAAAAGTTGGATGAAAAATATCAATTAGTTCATTTGATTATTACCAAATATCAAGCAAGTACATTTACATGTCTGCTATATGGGTTGATATTGGCAATATTGAAAATGTAATGTATGCCAATAGTGCACTATGCCAATAGCAGTATGGTGTTTGGTTATATACTTGCCAGTATGTTATTTGGTTGATATACTTGCCAGTATATAGTTAGCAGTATGCCAATAGTGCAATATTGTAGGAGTATGCCAATATTGGTTGATAACAATTGGTTAATATACATTGCAATATTGCCAACATTACCAAATATCAAGCAGTACATTTACATTGCCAACATTACCAAATATCAAGCAGTACATTTCCAAAATTTAGTTCATTTGATTTTTACCAATTTAGTTCCAGGTTTCCAGATAATTAACAACTCCAACGCTAATTAACAACTCCAACGATGTACAAACCAACTACTATCTATACTTTCTGTAGGCTTTAGGCCTTCAAAATTCGTTCCGTAGAACATTGATAATAAAAAGAGAATCACACAAATTATTTATAGCGAACATACACATCAATTATGTAACATGGTCTGTAATTCAAAATACATCCTACTGTAACAAAGGTGGATTGTAACAAAGGTGGATCGTGAATTGGTATTTGAAAAAAGCTTATGTAATTCTTGAGAAAAACTTATCTATGATAAACTTAACATAGTAAACAAACAACCTCCAAGGATAGCATACTCTCCTATAACAAAATAGAGAAGCTGGTCTTGAACATATCAGTAAGCACTAGCGCTCTCAAAAAATTCTATCTTGCAAATTATTGATGATTGGGAAGATATATAATTCAGTATCTTCCCAATCTCGCCAGTGATGTTCTTGAGGGAGGATATATCCTGTAATGCATGCGAAAGGAACCAAGCAAATGAGGTAATATTACATTAGATTTTTATCCCATTATTTCTTGGCATTTTAGGGAAATTGTTTGGTACCAATGGAGATGTCCAATTCAAAATTAAATAATTCCAATAAATTTTCCCTTTCTTTCACAGCATAAAGGCAAAAGATCTAATATTGTGGCCAATACTTGGAATGAGATTCTATTGATAATGTGACTTGCATTAAGATTAAGAGCATGCTCCTCTCTGATCTTCGCCAGCTCTCTCCAGGCAAAATGATCTGCTAGCTCTGTCGGTGAGCTTTCAGCCAAGCTTGAGGTGAAGGAGGCGGCGAGGAGGGGGAGGAGGAGGTGATGAGGGGAGGGGAGAGGTGTGATGGAAAGAGGTGGGGTTAAAATTGAAAATAAGAGTGATTTTTAAGAAAGATAAAAATATTAATGTGGTGAATTCATAGGTGCGGTGAATTCATAAAATCGTTTGGTGCAACTAACATCACTCAAATCATCTATTCATGACCAAACAGATTAGCACTTGAAATGGTGATGAGCGCTAAGCAACTAAAAGTTAAGTTGTCAGCAAAGTTTAAATATATAACTCGACTTTAAAGTTCCACCAGTACGCTGTCCTGATATTAACATAATATTGGAATGAATAGAAATACCTTAACTCGAGCATGCAAACATATGAAATAACCTAAAAGCCAACAAAATGCAATGGACCATCATATGAACTGTTTTGTTTCCAACAAAGATATCTAACAAGAAGGGACATCCTAATCACTAAAAATTTGGGGGGATGAAATTGATTTTTCATTTGAAAAATTCTGTCTGTCTTCACTACATTCCTCTATCGAAAAGCACAAAATATCATATCTTAGTATAATCATTGTGTTGAAAGTAATAGAACCAGCTTAATGACTTCGTAATTAAAATTTGATCACACACAGCCATCCAGAGGCATAAAAATGGCAATAGATACAAATTTAATATGGAATAAGTTATATGTATCAAGAGTGATGCTAATTAAACACCAAACATTAGACTGACATGTCCTTACGAGGGATTGAAATGTGTGGCAACATTCAGGGGAAGGGGACTTCTCTGTCGCCGGGATAACCGCCTATATTTTTAGTCGTACAACATTTTACATATATATAATTTTCAACAACAAAGTCATGTTCCTCTTAAATGACTGTAACTCAGGCATTAACTACATTGCTTTTTAGATCACATTTGGGCTGAAACCAACAAAGGAAAGCTTTAGGTTGTTTGAACAACTAAAAAGAATCTTTTAAATGGACCAATCAGAATTTTGGATGAACTATAATTTTTGGAGTGAACTAAATTTTTGGGGAAATATAATTTTTGGTGTAACATAATTTTATTATAAAATTTTGAGATACTAAATTTAAAGGGAATAAAATTTTAAATATTGGGGGCAAACTAAATCTGAAAGAAAATAAATTTTGGAGTGAACTAAAATTTTTGCGTTGAACTAAATTCTGGTTTGAATGTGGTCAAAAATTTTTGTTGGTCGGAATATTTTGAAGGTGGCTGTAATTTTTTTCAGGGGCGATTTTGAAATGGCTATAAATTTTTTTGGGATGATATTTTATCTGGGTTTAAATATTTTGGGAAAATATTTTGATTGCAATATGACCTATGGTCATGAGTTATGATAAATTTTTTGGGGGAACTGAATTTTGGGTGGGGAACTAAATTTTATACGGAACTAAATAAAATTTTGTGCTTTAATCTTGGGGGAACTAAGATTTTAAGGGTGATATCTTAAATGAATCGTGCCCTACGGGCACGGGTTATGACTAGTATATATATATATATATATATATATATATATATATATATATATATATATATATATATATATATATATATATATATAATACATAAAAGATGTCCGCTGTTCAGGATGGGAGCGATTCGGGCGATCCCGCTGGCAGCCGTCCGGTGCTTGATCCCTCCGGCAAAGAAAAGAATATCGAAGGTACGACCAAGGATCTGTCGCATGGGGAGGAGTGGCAAGTTGTTGGGAAAAGGAATCGTAGAAACATAAACACTGGAGGTAATCTACCCAAGGGTGGACGGAATCCTCAGGGTGGTTGGAAGGATGAGCGGATCAAGGGTGGCGATCGGCGTCCTGGGAATCGGTGGAATGATCGGGGGGCAATGCCTAGAAGCAGTGCACAGCTTCGCAAAACTGGGAAAAACGAGACACACGCCCGCAACATGTTTGATAAAGTGCCTGTTAGGCCGAAAGTTTCTTTGCAAATTAATACTTCGGGTAAGAAGATCTCCTGGTCTGACATTTGTGCTAATAAGAGAACTTATGAGGAGTCCCTAGCAATGACCTATGTCCCTCCTGAGGTTGTCGGTGGGGTGGCACTTGGTAGGGTATGTGGGCCAATGCTTGATAGAGGAGGTGAAAGATGGAAGAACACCCTGGTGGGATACGTATTAGGTGATGTGCCATATTACGGACAAATCAAAGCATGGGTGGACAGACTCTGGAAACTAAAGAAGGGAATTCAAATATATAGCCGTGAGAACGGATTTTTCTATTTTCGATTCGAATGTGCAGCTGAATGTGAGAGGATTTTGCATGGGGGGCCATGGTTATTTGATGGTCGTCTCACAGTACTTCAAAAATGGAGCCCCACACTTCGTCATGATAGAGACATCCTATTATCTGTCCCAGTTTGGGTCCAGTTCCATGGTTTGCCTCTCAATATGTGGACACGGGAAATTCTTAATGTTGTTGCATCGGTGGTAGGATCCCCCATCTGCTTGGATCGTGCTACTGCTAATCTGGAGCGACTATCTTACGCAAGATGTCTTGTTGAAGTTGATGCTAAATCCCCTTTGCCGTCATCAGTTGGTCTAAGACTGGACGATGGTATTATTAATATCGAAACCAAATACGAGGGAGAGCCACCAAGGTGTAGCCATTGTGTATGTTTTGGCCATGGAGATCAGCAATGCCCGGATTTATTAAAGCTCCCTTCAATCCAATTAACCGGGTCCTCAAATGGCAAGAATCCAGATTTGGCAAATGTGTCTGAGGCGAGTACTGGCAGTGACCCCAATGCTGGCTTGAACTTACAGCAAGTGTTAGGCGATACTCAGGTACCCATAATCCCTCCTATGGCTAGTTCTTCAGATTCAAAAATTAGTGAACATGTCTCCACCAATGTCAATGTTGCACCGGAAGTTGTCAATACTAGGGTGACTGATACTGTCAGAGTTGAGCAAGAATGTGTGCTGGGACCTGAGGGGAGCTCTACTTCAAAACCAGAACTTGGGGAGCAGCTGAACAGGAAAGACCCTTCTCTCATTGAGGAAGATGTGGTGCTTGACATTGATAAAATCCCTGTCCAAATGACATGTTCAAATCCTGAGTGGGAGATTGAGATCCAGGATTTAACGGGTTCCTTGGACAAACAGAGTATTGTAAGGGATAATACCGGTCCAACTATTCCCCTGGCTGCGAGTACCAGACGGAGCGTGAGACTGAAGGAGGGGAGTCTCCAGCAGCAAAATCGTGTTTAATGTGTATTCTCATCTGGAACACACGGGGCCTAAATAATTCGATTAGGCGCAGAGACCTTAGGGATGTTTTGAAGAATCAAAAGCCATCCATTGTGGCTTTGTTAGAAACCAAGCTGAAAAGTGTTTCTGCTGGTATGAAGTCGGGTATTCCCCTGCATTGGCTGTCCTTCAATAATTTTGCCTCTCACAGTGGAGGTAGGATCCTGCTGAGCTGTGACCCAACTGTTTGGCAAATAACCGTTATGTCATCTTCACCGCAACACATCACAACTCTATGTAACAATGCGGGTGGTTTCTCCATGATTTTCACAGCGATCTACGCTCTGAATACTAGCTCGGAGAGGAAAATGTTGTGGCATCAACTTCATCTAGATTCTAAAAATGTCCAGCACAAACCCTGGATTGTTGGCGGTGATTTCAACTGTGTATTTTACACCAAGGATAAGATTGGAGGTCGTAAACTGGATGATGGTATGGTTGAAGACTATAATAATTGCATTACTAACTGCTCTCTCCAAGAAATTAAGAGTGCTGGCCCCAGGATGAGTTGGTGCAACAAGAGACTGGGAAAGGAACGCATTGCTGCTCAGCTAGACAGAGTCTTCTGCAATGATGATTGGATTGCCAAGCTGACGGAATCTTACATGATATACCTGGACCCCCACACCAGTGATCACTCCCCGATGGTTGTTAATTTGCATTCCCAGGTAACGACTAGCCCCAAGCCCTTTAAATATTTTAACCATTGGTCAAAATTGCCAGGATACACAGACCTGATAGAAGCTAGTTGGGGCCAGTACATGCATGGTTCTCCCATGGTTTGCTTGACTCAAAAACTCAAAAGATTAAAACACTTGTTGCGCACCTGGTCCCGTGAGGCACAAGCTGTAAATTCTGTTGATTCTTGTCGGAAAAAGCTTGAGATCATTAGGAGCAGGCAGGACTTCAATGTGGATCCGTGTTTATATTCTGAAGAACAGAAACTGCATAATGAACTTGCCCAGTTGATTGGTATGGAAGAGGAGATGTATAGGCAGAAAAGTCGGCAACAATGGCTTAGTCTGGGAGACAGGAACACAAAATTTTTCCATAATGCAATGAAAGCCAGACAAGGATTTAACAATCTGGGGCACTTGGTGGATGCCGATGGGAACCATAATAAATCCCTAGAGGATTTGAAAGTTGAGGCTCCTGATTTCTATAAGCAGCTATACAATCAAACAGACTACTGGAATGTATTCCCACGTCTTGTTCCTAAACGCAAGATTACTGTAGAGGCGGCAAATTGGCTGGAGAGGAGAATATCCAAGGATGAAATTAAATCAGCGGTTTTCCAAATTGGAGCTGATAAGGCCCCGGGTCCTGATGGTTATAATGGGTATTTTTTCCAACAACATTGGTCTCTCATTGAGGGTGACGCTAGCAGATCAATTCAGCACTTCTTTAGAACCGGTGTGATGCTGCCCCAAATTAATCACACTTTCCTAACATTAGTGCCCAAGAGTCCAAATGCGTCAAGCTTGGGGGATTATCGACCAATTGCCTGTTGTAATGTGATCTACAAGATTATCAGCAAAGTATTGTGTAACAGACTCAAGGTGGTCATCCATGAACTAATCTCGGCAAATCAGTCAGCTTTTTTGAAAGGTAGACTCCTCTCTGATTGCTGTCTTCTTGCCCATGAACAAATAAGAGACTACAGCAATCCTATGGGTTCCAGAGCATGTATCAAACTGGATCTGAGAAAGGCTTTTGACAGTGTCAATAGGGAATTTGTATACTACATGTTGCACCAAATGGGGTTCAAACACACTTTCATTAACTGGATAAAAGAGTGCATCTCCACCCCGTCTTTCTCAGTCCTGGTGAATGGTTCACCTGAGGGCCACTTTATGGGGAACAGAGGCCTACGCCAGGGGGACCCTCTCTCCCCTTACCTATTTGTGATTGTTATGGAAGCTTTCTCTCTCCTGCTGGGGAAAGCTATTCTTTTGCGCACCATTCAACCTATGCGACGCACGGGCACAATCTCGCATCTCCTCTTCGCTGATGACCTCCTCATCTTCTGTCGAGCTAACCATCGATCCGTTCTGGGGCTCAAAAACCTTCTGGGCGAGTTTTCTTGCTACTCTGGTCTCCATATTAATTGGAATAAAAGCGCGGGGATTTTCAGCAAAGGCACAAAATCACCTTCATATCTTGCAGACCTTTTGGGAATCAGGTTGTCCACCACGTTCACCACCTACCTAGGATTACCTCTTTCAACAAAATATCCTAAAGCTATCCAGTATAACAAGCTGATTGACAAATGTAAAAAGAGGCTCCTGGGCTGGACTTCGCAGTCCCTCTCAATCTCTGGCAGAATCGAACTGGTGAGATCCGTTATCTACGGTATGGTTTCATTTTGGATCCAAGCTTATCACGTTCCCACAACTATCCTACGTAAAATTTCTTCTGCATGTCGGAAATTTATCTGGGGGAGCTCTAGGATCTGGTCTTGGAATGATGTATGTATGCCCAAAAAAGAGGGAGGAGTTGGCCTCAGGCTTCTCTCTGACCTTAACATGGCATCGGGAGTAAGATTGACCTGGAGATTACTAACTAATAAAGGGTTATGGGCAGAATTTATGTGTGGAAAGTATGGTGACCCAAACAATCTCTTCGCTGCAAAAGGGTCCCCGTTACATTCGGGGACGTGGAAGTTCATGCTACACTGCAGAAGCACCTCCCAGAAACTCATCAAAAAAGTGGTTCGTGATGGAAATTCCACATTATTCTGGCATGATAACTGGCTTCCCGGAGGGCCACTTAAATATGAGCACCCAATTCCTGCGGGAGCAAGTAATAAGCGAGTTGCTGATTATTGGCAAAGCACGAGCTGGTCAAATGACCCATCCATTGACAGCATCAGGTCACTGTTACAAAATATCACCCTTAAGGCCGGCTCGGATTATTGGAAGTGGATCCCAGGTGAAGACTTTCGGTACAGGGAGGCTTGGGAGGGGGTACGACGCAGAGGTGAAGCTTTTCCCTACCATAAACTTGTATGGTACAATAATCATATACCTAAAATGGCCCTCTCTCTTTTGAGAGCTTTTAAGGGCAAGATGCTAACGAAGGAGGTTCTCATTAATTGGGGGATTAGCATCAACGGGGACTGTGCCCTGTGCGAAAATGGTTCTAAGGAGACTGTACAACATCTTTTCTTCAACTGTGATTTTGTCTACTATCTGCTTAAACGCAGCATGCTAAAACTGGGCATGCGTGACCCCCTCCAGGCTGACTTGAAGACTGTTGGAGACTATTTCCTAATGCACTTTGGGTCCAAAAGTCTTCTCAGTCTCCTTGCTAAAAATACCCTGTCTGCAATTGTCTGGCACTCTTGGAGGGAGAGGAATAGGAGAATTTTCGAGAATACCAAGCGATGTAAAACCCAGGTGTTTGAGGACATCGCTTCTGATATCAGGATTGCTTTAAAAGACCAGGATCTTAACGATGTGGAAGCGGCTGAAGCCCTAGCAAATTGGGAGTTTAGAGATATGGGTTAATTCTAATTCCACGATGGGAGCTTTTGTATGATCTTTCTTGGTTCCTGGGGTTTGGCCGGAAACGTGAGATGATAGTAGGGAGTGACGGCGCTTGTGCCCTCTCCTCTCTCTATCAAATCCCCTTTCTTTACCAATCCCCGGTTTATGTTTTGTATATCTTATGTTCGTACATAAATAAAGTTTACACTTACCCTTCAAAAAAAAAATATATATATATATATGGGTGTGCTGGCTTCTCTAGAGCTTCTTGATGCAATTGAAAATCATAAGAGTTCTCTAAGCCACTCTCAAACTCTCTCATTTCCCTCTTTGAGCCCGCATTCCTCTTCATGCATTGAATTCCAGCTCAAGGGAAATCATCCAAGTGCTTTCAAGCAAATCTCAACACTTGGAGATCCTCTTCCATGCCTTGCATTCATCTATGAGTAAGCATCTCAAGGCATAGGTAAGAGTATTTATTTTACTTGGTTATTCTTGTAACTCTAATTCTCTTTGTGGGAATTAGTCTTTCTCTCTTTGTGGGAGTTTATATCTTTGTGGGATTAGGATATTCTCTTTGTGGGAATAACTCTCTTTGTGGGAGTAACTCTCTTAGTGGGAGTTTGGTGTCCTAGTGTAGGGCTAACCCTAATTCTCTGAGTGGGAGTTAGTAATTCTCTTGGTGGGAGTTTGACCCCTGTGTAGGGTTGGTTGGGTCGTTGTGTAGGGCAAAATCCTCTTGGTGAGGTATCTCTTTGTGGGATTTGTATTCACTTCTCTTTGTGGGATTATAGTGAATATTGGTGTGGCTGGACGTACCCAAGTTTTTGGGAACTCGGGTAAAATCTTGTGTTTGCGTTTGGATTGATTGTGTCAATTATTTCCTCTTGCATTTATTATTCCGTATTTGCAAGTTTAATTTTAATTGGACAATTTTATTGCCATTACACTATTCACCCCCCTCTAGTGTGTTGTTGTTAGTATTGCAAGGGTAAGGCGATCCTTACATTTGGTATCAGAGCGAGGTTATAGCATACTGCAACGATGGCATTCAACGTCTCATCCGTGTCTCATGAAGAAGGTCATTCAACCGTTTGACCCCCGCTCTTCAACGGAACCAACTACCCAAGTTGGAAGATCAGGATGATGATCTATATGGAGGGTCAAGACCTATGGGACATCATGGAGGTGCCATTTGAGGAGCCTACTTCACCCGCGGCTTCTAGAACTAAGGCGGAGAAGGACTCGATCAGAGTCAATGCAAGGGCTATGTATGCATTCCATTACGCCCTTACTCCAAATGAGTTCAACCGTATCTCCATGTGCAAATCGGCCAACGGAATTTGGCATACATTGGAGATTTCTCATGAAGTGTTACTTCAACATAAGGAAGAAGTTCAACCAACAAAGCCCGAGAAGAAAAGGGGGTTGCACTCCATGTCGAGAAGGAGTCATTCAAGTGGAGAAAGAACTTCCAATGGGAAGCTCCGAGTGAAGATGAAGATGAGGAAGATGTTAGCGACGATGACTACATCGAGCTTGCCAAGCAATTCAAGAATTTCAAGGCATTCCTCAAGGACAAACAAGGTATATCTTCGTCAAAGTTTGCCCCCCAGTCTAACAATTCTATTTGTTTCAATTGTGGAGGAAAAGGTCATCTTGCTATGGGATGTTCTTCCAAACCCACCAAAAACACTTATAAGGGGAAAGGGAAGAAGTATTGGAAAGTCAAGTCCGAGTTCAAGAGCCAAAAGAATGGACTTATCGGCACATTTGATGGTTCCGATGTGGGCACATCAAGTGATGAAGAGGATGACAAGGAGCAGGATCACAGGTGTTTTGTAGCTTTTGATGATTCTTCATCAATCTCCTCTAGCTTAGGTGATGAAGAGATAGAGGCGTGGCTCAACCCCAAAGAAGAAATGTGCTTCATGGCTAATAGGGAAGAATCTTCGTCAAGCTCAAGCGAGGAGGAAAGCGATGAGGAAGTCAAGGAGGAAAGCGATGAGGATGTTGAGGAGGAAAAGCTATCCTACGAGGAGCTCGAATATCGCTTCAATGTGACCTCTAACTTGGCAAGTAAGTGCATCAACTCATATGGTAAAATGAAAGCTCATCTTAAGAATGCTATGAGTAGGGTGCATGCTTTAGAATCTACTGGTGTAAATAATCATGATGATTTGCATGTTTTGACACTAGTGAGAGAGAAACACTTCTCTCTCAAGTTAAGGAATTGAGCTTGACTAATGATAATCTTGTTGCTCAAAATCTTAGCTTAGAAACTCGCATTCAACAACTTACGTTGAAATGTGAAGAGGAATCACATAAGCTCAAAAGATTTGTGTATTCTAGGGATTCACTCCACGATTTGCTTGAAAAACAAAATCCAGCAAATCATAGAGGAGGTTTGGGGTATATTCAACATGTGGTACCCAAACCCATCTCTAATTCCTCTTACGGTGCAAATACAAGAAATATTGCTAAAGCACCTAAGAAGAATCACCATGCTTTCTTGTACAACAATAACATCAACAAGAAGCATTTAGATCACAAGGTGATGAGGAAGAATGAAGACTCTTCATTTTTTGCTAAGAAGCAAAATCCTCATTCTTTGCATGCCAAGAAATTAGTTTCTACACCTAAGCCTGCCATATCCATCCCTCTTGCAAAGGCAAAACCCTTGCCTATGAAATCCTTGAGTTTATGGATTCCCACTAAGGTTAGTGTGCAAGAGAGGGATAGTTACATCAACTATCTAGTTAGGGATGTGATCACCTCATGTGATTACATTAGGAAATCAAACTCCTCTTGGGTTTGGTTCCTTAATGTTTAGGTTCCTCACACATATGAATTTTGTATGGGTATTGTGCTTAAATATTTATTTTTTAGCATACCCATTGTTTGTTTGTGTTTCATGATTTTGAAAATGTTTCAAACTTATTTTCATGAAAATGGGAATCTTGGGGAATACATTGACATACATGCTTTTGTTGATTCATATGTATGTCAATAGGGGAGTTAATATGTTGTATGTTTAAAATATTTTAAAACATATCTTGACTCTCATTTCGGGGTGAGATTGAGATCATTTTTTTACAATTGGTTATTATGTGCTCTCAAACCAAACCCATTAGATATTGCCAAGTTGTTTCATGTTATATTCCTTTTGGCAATATCATTGTGTATCATTGAAGCTTGATTTTTCCATATCTATTGCTTTGATACACTTTAGGTCCATGGCTCCAATATTTGTATATCAATTGGTAAAGGAGATTATTTTCCAAGATTCTTTGTCTACAATTGGTATTACATCAATTGTTAGAGATTGTCTATCTTCTACTTTACAATTGGTATTAGATCCTAGAAGTCAACTTTTGACCATTCTATGATCTAGGGAGAGCATGGAATAGTGATTGATACCCACTAAATTTTTCAATTTAGTATCATACATCTCCTTATATCTTGCATATTGTCACATCTTGGTTAAGATAACAAAGAGGGATATTTTTTATGTCCACCTTTTTGACGATGTCAAGGGAGAGAGGTATATGCATTATGTAAATGTAACTCTTGTATTTCATAAATATACATTTGGGGAGAGATATATCTATGGGGAGAGACATATGGGATTGTATAAGCCATTCATGTTTGTATGATATTGTCTATTGCATTTGGTTTATGTAATCCATGCCTATTATATGTCACCATGACTTTATTTGGTATAATGAGTTTTGTATATCTCATTGTATAATTGGTGCATATAAGTAGGGGAGCTCATTAGCATTGTGCTTTATTTCTGTGTTTTACATAATGTGTGTCATCATCAAAAAGGGGGAGATTGTTGAGTATTGGTATTTCATACCAATCTTATTTTGATGATGATCACAACATTATGTTGTTGCTAATGACTCTCTTGTTTTAGTCTCATAGTTCATTTCAAGAATATCTTCTTTTGGAGACTAAACAATTGGTGCAAGGATGGACATCAATTGGAGAAGGGCCAAAGCTTGGACTCAAGGAGTGCCAAAGCTTGGAGATGATGGAGAGCATCAAGGCATCAAGATGGAAGACTTAGACTCTAAGGAAAGCAATGTAATCCATGTAATATTTCCTTTATTGCTTTCTCTCTCATTTGAGTCTAGGTTAATGTAATGCCTTGATAGATGGTATTTAGCCATCTTAGTGAGCCTTAGGATTATCATAGAACCCAACCTAATAGGTTCATCTTGACCAAAGACTCATTTTGGAGTCTCTTGCTTTCCATCAGTCACCTGCTGAAGGATTTATTGTCGACTGGGTGATTTCCAGTCGCCTGTCGATACTTCTACAGTCGACTGATATGCACTGCTGAAGTCAACATTTCTATTGACTCTACTTAAGCTTTACGCAACAATCGACTGATGCTCAGTTTACAGTTGACTGTATATTTACAGTCGCCTGTGGATTGGTCAACAGTCGTCTGAGTAGCGTAAGTGCATATACTGCTTCTCTCTGTTTTTCTCCATCTCCTGCAGCAGTCGACTGATGAAGGTCTTACAGTCGACTGTATTACTGACATCAGTCGCCGGTATGCTCTTCGGGAGAAACAGTGCATCTCTCTGTTTTATTCCATCCCCTACAACTGTCGCTTGCTGAAGGTTTTACAGGCGCCTGTCATGTTCACAGTCGACTGTATCGACTTCATCAGTCGACTGTCACTACAAGATAACTGGGTGTTTCTAGCGGTTATTGTAGTAGCGGTTCAAAACCGCTACTAAATATATTCCATTTTAGCGGTTCCGAACCTCCAGAAAGATACAATATGTTTCTAGCAGTTGGAAACCGCTAATGCGTACCAAAAGAAGTGGCTGGAAGAAACGTTCAAGTGGCGCGTAAATTAATTTTTGTTTATAGCGGTTAATTTTTCGTAGAAGCGGTTCATAACCGCAGAAACTAATTAACAAATTTCCTCCCATCAATTATTTTAGTTATTTAAAAATTATTTAAGTATTTGTAGCGGTTCGAAACCGCTAATAAATATATTTCCGGACCATTAGTAACGGTTTGTAACCGTTAATAAAAAGGCGGATCATTTGTAACGGGTTTGAACCGCTGCTAAATATATTTTCGGACTATTAGTAACGTTTGGGAACTGCTACAAAAGAGTCATTAGGAGCAGTTTCGAACCGCTGCTAAAAGGGTCTTAGATCTTTTTTTCACCCAAATTTAAGAAACCCTTGACGGTAATGGCCAACAAAAATCTCCCCTTTCTTCTTCTCCTCTTCTCGACTCTCATTCTGTCTTCTTCGTCCGATGACCCCGAACGAGAGATCTCATGTCAGATCTGCTGTCAGGATCCACCGCTGATAGCGTCGATGATGACGATGATGCCCACCCTCAGCGGGCTCGGCGGACGGGGGGCGGAGGAGGATCGCCGAGGTTCCGGAGACCGAAGGCTACACAGTCCCCGAAAACTCCCCAGTTTCTCCCACTTCTCTGATTTCTCTTCTGTTTAAGTGAGAGAAGCCAAGGGCTTCATTCTCTCACTCACCTCCCTTCGACTCTCAAAAATCTACAGTCGAAATCGATCGAATCGGTCCACAAAGACAACCCAATCCATATCGATTTATCATCACAACAGCAAATTTCGAATTTTGTCTGGTAAATTTCTAATTTCCCGCAGCATGCATCAGTTTTTGTTCAGGTTTGATCTTTTTGATTATTGATTTTCTATTTGACTTTGGGAGTGCATTCGCTTGGACATTGAGTTCGTTCTTAATTGAGTAAAGGTTTGATTTTTGTGCTCATTTTGTGCTTTGTTTTCTTGTTTGGGTTTCTAGTCCACGTTCCCTTATGGCATCTTGTTTCATTCCGTATGGCAGCTTGGCTCGCTTGCTTCATGGTGAGAATCCCTTCTTTTCGCTTCCCCTTTATATGTTTTATGAGTCATTCAGACAAAACTTGTCACGCCCCGCTTCCCAAAAATATGGAGGCGAAGCGTGACAGGTTTTGTTGGTGGCCCATGCAGGTCCTTGCAACGCGAAACGAAACAAAGGTAATAATAATGAGATGAGACAAAAGAGATATCTCAGAATATCCATAAAATAAGTTTCAACATCACAGAAAAAGCCACCAGGATGAAAAGAAAAAGAGTCTAAAGGCCCAAACATGGCCAACAAAAGTACAACGTACAAAACAAAGGTGCTACGCACCGACAACTAACAGAAAACCTAAAACAAAAGGAAGCTCAGCAAAGTCACTCAGAGTGGTCACCGGCGTCCACAAAACTCCCCCGGGATAGACTTGGGCTCAGGCTCAGTGTCAGCAACAATCACGTACTCAGCAACGGTCTCTGGTTCAGGGTCTAACATGTGACACCCAAAAGAGCAAGGGGCACATGTCAGCAAGTCTACAAGAGACTTGTGCAAGTAAACTGAAAGTAGGTAAAGCAACCTAGCAGTTCTAGCATGAATGCAATGACATGTCAGTTAAAGTATGAGTGCAACAAGTAAAGTAAAGTAAAGTAAAGTAAAGTACGAGCATGGCATTTAAACATGGCATGTATGACAAGTTTTACATGAATCATTCACAAAGACAAGTACAAGTCAAGTAAGCACCTCGTGCACAGAGATTTCGCCTTTTGGCTAGAGTGGCTGATCGGGCCAACTCCTAAGCTCAAGTGATCGCTTATCCCTACCCCTCCACGTGTATCGGACATTGGCTTTTGACCAACACATGAGGCCCGCTTCTGGATCATGAGCCAGGAAGTGTTTTACCATGATGGCATATGGGTGCACCTAGCCGGACAAGGGAGTACAAGTACAAGTATTGTAGCGTGTGCTACGAATGCAACAATCAACTTGGATGACATGTAGGATGCAATGCAAGGCAGTTAAAAGTGCGTACAGTTAAGGAATTTAAATGTGACAGATATCAATGCATGCATGGCATGGCAGGGTGACGGATCTAGCTTCGTTGTCAAGCTAGACCCTAAAGTTACGTCTAGACAGCTATCATTTCACTGTCTAGTCTCTTTTTACGCTAAAACAAGGAAGTGGCCTAAAAACATGGCCATACACAAGAGTTGGCAAGTTTCACTTGCCTGCAAGTATCACGTCTGAGCAACACCGTCCAACGAGTCCAAAGTCACAATATCCTACGTGCACAAGTCCACCGGCCTAAAGTCCATATTATTAATCTTGATTAGTGAGTTCTAAAACATTTAAAATACTTTAAAAACATTGATTTTAGTCTTGATTAACATGCAATAGGTTGGGGGTCCTAGGGGTGCAAAGCGTTACCTCAACACGACGCGAAAGCTACACTGGCGTCGGGTAGCGACGCCAAGGGTTGGAATAAAAGAACGCGCTCCAAGTCCAGATTCCAATATAGATTCCTTGCTGGAAAGATCAGAGCAGCAACCGGAGCAACGAATCCAGATTCCAAAGCTAGCACGTGCGACGACGGGCTACGACGTGTCACAACGTCTCCTCGAATAAGATTAAATTGTGGGAAAACGACTCGAGAAATGTCGTTCCAAATTAGTGCCACAATTTAATACTCTCAGAGACGTTCACAATGGCATATCACACCCAAGTGTTCACAAACAAACAAAGTCTAAAATAAACACGTGCACGGTCAAAAGCACGTGCACGAACAAAGTACAACGAAGAGTGGTCGTTACATCCTCCCCACCTTAGAATAAAGTCCGTCCTCGGACTTTCTAACATATCTAGTCGCTCTAATAACTACCTCAATCATGTCACATTATAATTTAACCCATGAATAGCTATTACAAGTGCTTATATATGCACTAGGTAGCCAATCATTAACACTACCAGCATGTATGTATTCACGCACATTATACACTTATACCCATTATAGTCAGTCAAATTCATACACGTATTTCAATCATATATATAAGCATACATCCCTTATATAACTACTACTTACCTAACACAAAACAATATTTCAGATACTCATATAAGTATGGTCTCACACTAGCAAATACAATCATTGTTCTACGTATAGATAACTACCTATGCACGAATAAACATGGGTATACGACTCCCTAATATTTCCTAGTATACATCCAACACATCAACTCATGTGATCACACCATACCATTTTTAAATCAAGTTTCACTATATTTAATATACTTTCACCACTACTATAGTTTCACAATATCTAGTCATTCAAATGCATGCAAATAGTTCACCATATATTCACATCACATACGGTCCTACAACTGTATTTACGACACGTCACATATACCATAGTCACCAATACCTATAACTAAGCACATACTTACCCGTGCATGATGCACTCCCATACACGCTAACATTTCATTCATATATATACCAATCATACCAATATATACTTAGCACAACCACACACCTAGTTTAGCTAGTACACATACGTTTACACAGGCAAGTCCTTAGTAATTAACTATACCACAAGACCAACACGTATAACTATATACTGGTGTAGCGACCCACAATCATGTGCGTAACACAACCAGGCACAACCACTCCTATCACTATACATACATCAAACATCGCTATATTCAAGCTACAGACATTCATAACAATATACTTAGAGTATACCCACTCAAGCTTGAGTGAGACTCAATACACATATCAGAATATCCTACATACGTAACACGGCATTTATACCTATACTATTACCACTCCAATATATATACGTCTACCAATATAACTATATACATACCATAAGTCGATCACACTTAATATTTATTCAGGTAATGCTCACATAGTTCAATCACTCTATATACCATAATAATAATAATACAGACATCCGCACACGTATAATTATAATACACTTCCTAATACATACGCATTCATCGTATAGTCACACACATGTAACACATATTCACACTATAGCCTACTATCTATAATTTGTATACCAACACATCTACACATACATAATTAAGATGTGCAATAGTCGTGTATACCTCACGGTATGCACGCATACAACATCCCGTAAAAGCAAGCAATACCAATCAAAATTATAATCCTACTACCATATGTATATCACCTATATGCTCATGCAACAAAACATAACTACTTACGTCTAAGCACAATACATATCTACGTACGAGCACTCACTCACACGTAATAACATATAGGTCATATAATAGGCCTACTTACTTAACTATACGTACACCTATTATTATCACAACTAAGCTTCTCTTCCGCAGGGAATCGCACCTCGGATAATCCGGCTGTCGACTGGCCAACGCGCCTGAGGATCGTCAAAGGCATCGCTCGGGGCCTGAGCTACCTCTACCAAGAGCTCTCGACGATGGCAACCGCCCCCCACGGCCATCTGAAATCCTCAAACGTACTGCTCGACGATAACTATGAACCCATCCTAACGGATTACTGCCTCTTGCCCGTTACAAACCAGAGCCATGCCTAGCAGGTCATGATCGCCTACAGATCACCAGAATGCCAGCAATACAGCCGTCTGTCGAAAAAGAGCGATGGAGCTTAGGGGTGCTCATCCTCGAAGTGCTCACGGGCAAGTACCCTGGCAACTACTCGCAGCAGATGAGGGATGGATCGGACTTGGCCAACTGGGTTAACTATATAAACAAGCTTAATCCCACGAAAGACTCTTGCTTAATTTTCAAATAATTAAGGACTGTATGGCTTTGATCTTAATGATGATTCTGTTTCTTGTTGGTGCTTTGGTGGATGTCTTATTCTAGCTAACTCTACACTAGGCGATTGCTAGGCAATTGTTAGTGGTTTTTATTGGTTCCTTTGGATTCTTGGTGCTTGTTGGGCTAATGCACCCAGTGGTGACACCACCGTCAATCGCAGGAACACCAAAAATTTATTTTAAAAAAAATTGTATTTAGTTAGTGGCGGTTCTTAACCGCTAGATATAGTTAACGAAAATTCTAATTAAATTTCTGTTATAAACAGCATTAGCGACGGTTCGAAACCGCTACTACACGAAGTTTCAAGCGGTTAATTTGCAACGGTTTGTAACCGCTAGAAACAGAGTTTCTCACGCCTCTAATAGTAGCGGTTGTTTCAACCGCTTGAAACAATGCTAGTGCCGGTTTCGAACCGCCAAAAATGAATTATTGAACCGCTAAAAACACGCAGTCTTCTTGTAGTGTCCTGGCTCAGATTATAGCCGTTGATTATTTTCTAGCAGTTGAACAGTCGACTGTCTTTTGTTCATCAGTAGACTGTCCATGTCGTTTTCGCCCAGTTTCTAGCCGTTGTTGTCTTGTGATTTTGGCTGTTTTCTTGGGTTTTGGGGTTTGATATATGGTTCATATATATATGGATGTGCTGACTTCTCTAGAGTTTCTTGATGCAATTGAAAATCATAAGAGTTCTCTAAGCCACTCTCAAACTCTCTCATTTCCCTCTTTGAGCCCTCATTCTTCTTCATGCATTGAATTCCAGCTCAAGGTAGATCATCCAAGTGCTTTCAAGCAAATCTCAACACTTGGAGATCCTCTTCCATGCCTTGCATTCATCTATGAGTAAGCATCTCAAGGCATAGGTAAGCGTATTTATTTTACTTGGTGATTCTTGTAACTCTAATTCTCTTTGTGGGAATTAGTCTTTCTCTCTTTGTGGGAGTTTATATCTTTGTGGGATTAGGATATTCTCTTTGTGGGAATAACTCTCTTTATGGGAGTAACTCTCTTAGTGGGAGTTTGGTGTCCTAGTGTATGGCTAACCCTAATTCTCTGAGTGGGAGTTAGTAATTCTCTTGGTGGGAGTTTGACCCCTGTGTAGGGTTGGTTGGGTCGTTGTGTAGGGCAAAATCCTCTTGCTGAGATATCTCTTTATGGGATTTGTATTCACTTCTCTTTGTGGGATTATAGTGAATATTGGTGTGGCTGGACGTACCCAAGTTTTGGGGAACCAGGGTAAAATCTTATGTTTGTGTTTGGATTGATTGTGTCAATTATTTCCTCTTGCATTTATTATTCCGCATTTGCAAATTTAGTTTTAATTGGACAATATTATTGCCATTACACTATTCACCCCCCTCTAGTGTGTTGTTGTTAGTATTGCAAGGGTAATGCGCTTACAGTTTACTAATAACATGTGTAGATCATGGATGAAATCTTGCTATCCAGATCCGACCATCACATAGAGTTCGGAGCTCGCCATTGTCCGAGCAAACTGGGATTCACACCCTAAACAAAATAGCGTTGGCTGCAATTATAGATCAGCATTATTTTTATTTTTTGTTGCGACACTAGCAAACACATGTGGTGATACCCAAGTACCTAAATACTTCAGGGTGTGTTTGGTTTGAAGGAAAAGGAAAGAAAATGAAAGAAAGTTAGAAGGAAAACTATTTTTCATTGTTTGGTTAAAAAGAAAAAACAAAGGAAAAAGAAAATGAAAGAAAACACAGGAAAATTCATATTAAAACTTTTCTTTGAGTTTTTCCTCTTCTTGGCCCAAGGAAAATGAGGGAAAAGAGAGCTAAACTAATTTCTCTCATTTTCATGTATATATATATATTTTTAGCCAACATAATTAGTTGGTATTTTTAAACAATTCACGAATTATTCATAATTTTGTATAAAAATTCGTGAATAATTCGTGAATTTTTCAAAAAATCAAGAACATTATTAACTTTCAATTCGCACATTATTCACGAATATTTCAAATAGCTTGCAAATTATTTCAAACTTTTTAATAAAATTTGTAAATTATTCGTGTACTATTTAATAACTTATTATCCACGAATCATAATATTTATAGTGTTAGCGAATTATTCGTTACAATTCGCAAATTATTTGCTTACTTAATGAATTTTTCAAAATAACTAACATGTTTTTAATTTAAAATAAAATTTTAATTTGTTATGATGGTTTGAATTCACATCGTAACCAGTTAAATTATTTTTTATTCATTTTCAATGAGCAACCTAATAAAAGAAATTTCTTTATTTTCCTTTTAACTTCCATCCTAATTTTATTTGGTAACCAAAATGAGAAAGAATCTCATTTCATTTCCGTTTCTTTCTTTTTTCTATTTCCTTTTCATTTCATTTTTCTCTCATTCATTTTCTCTCAATCCAAACACACCCTTCAGATTTGTAGAATAGAATGTAAAGGTGCCCGACCACTTCCTTACACATAAACAGTGGCAGAGGCAAGGGGGCAAAGTGGGGCAATTGCCCCCACTGACATTCTGCAGATTTTGCCCCCACATATTGTCATTTATTTTGCCCCCCAAATTCTGCAGATTTTGCCCCCACACACACTCTCTCTCTCTCTCATCAATATTCATTTGTAAATTTTAAGTACCCATTGCATCCCAAGTGCAAAATAAGGGCAGTGAAAGAATGAGATACAGACAAGAGTAGGTAGACTAATTAATATTGAAGCAAACACATATATATATATATATAAGAATAATGCAACTGTCCTCTTACTCTGTTTCAATCCCACTTTAATTCAAATGGTCATAGGGGGCACTGTAGAGATTTTTGCTACCTGCACATGAACAACAAACAACTTGTTGAATTTAAATTAACTACAGACAGTCTCCCTTGAATTTTTGATGTGTGTCTGCTTGAGTTTTTGATGTGGGCAATCATAAAACCCCTTGAGCACATATTTGCTGGTGATCGAAATACATCAAATTAATTTGAGAATCTAATTTGAGAAGCCCCACTGCACTACATGTAGTCTAGTCCTTTGGATTCCATTATCTTCTGAAATCCTCTCTCTCTCTCTCTCTCTCTCTCTCTCTCTCTCTCTCTCTCTAGAGTTTTAAGGCTAAAGCTTGAAGTTTATGGTTCAAACTTGAGGTGACTTGAGGTGAGTTAAGCTACACTTGCTTAATTCGTAGGTTCCCTTGATGGGTCATGCTTTAGTGCCGTTATCTTTTTGTCCGTTTGATGTTCAAGTAATTAATCTCCCTATTTTTTGAGTTGTTGATTTGTTGGATTCTCTATTGATGGCATGTTCATGGGGTTACCGTCAATGACTGTTTCATGAGGTTAGATCAGCTATGAGATGGTTGTGATGTAGTTTCAAATGTACAAGCCAACCATTTCTTCAAATTTTGGGTTTATGATGTTAAAATTGAGGAATTTGATACCTTACGTTCAATATTGACGTTTATTTCTATAAATAGTTGTTGTGATAGCTGATGATGAAACTCTGATTTTTTGTAATTGTGTTCTTTTATGAAAAAAATATATTTTATTATTATGTTTTTGAACCCCCTCCCAAACAAAATTTTCTGGCGCCGCCACTGTACATAAACTGCTTAGACAAACAAAAACTCAGGAACAAAAACTCAACTGAACAGGCATCCAAAGAGTGTCGCCATATAAGACGGAGCTTAGACCATCCCGTCTGACCATCAAGAAAAGCTTAGTTGAGATCCATGTTGGACATGAACTTTACGGCAATCTGACACCCCCATATATAGCTTCCTTTGAATATCAACTCACTCATGTTTTGCCAAACATCTTGCCTATTCAGAGAAAGCAACCAACTACAGAACATTTGACAAAACTACGGCTCCTTCAATATAAGTAATTGATGGCATATTAAAACAAAGGGCGACACGGCATTACTGACTGTTGGGCTACTTGGTTCCCTGCATTAGAAATACAGCAATTGCAGCATGCTGCAGTCAGCAATTGTTGCTTATAACAACTCAATTCCTTTTGTTTGGTATAATCTGCAGAAGTAATACCCAATTGTCTTCTTTGAACCGATGCAGTTTTTGTTACAACCCATTCAACTGCAACTTTTGAAGCAGCTTTCTTTTAGATTTTGTGCTTCTACTTGCGTTTATACTTGTAATGCTCCTAACCAAACGCAACTGAGATGAATATGCTTGCAGCAAACTAGTTCCATCCTGCTACGTGGAAAATATGTCTAGCATACTGCTAGCAGGCTTGGCCTAACAGAGGTATTTATACAAAAAAATGGCAACAGATGCTTCCAGCCTATGTACAGTGATATTTACACAAGAATTGAGTGTTTGTTAATATTATGTACATTATCCTAAAAAGGAAAGCAAGGGGAGGAGAATAATGAAGCAAACTGGCCTCTTCAACCCATCACTCCAAGCAAAAGCAACACCGTGTATAGAACCTACGGTGGAGGTACGCGCATGTATGCCTTCGCGAGTTCCTTCTCCAGGCACCAAAACAACCATGGCTTTCTTCAATTCTTTCTTCCTTTCTTTTCTTTTCTATTTTTTCTTTTTTTGGGTTTTTGAGCTGCATATCAACTAGGATATTAAACAAGAAGGAATCATCCTACAATACCAAGCTGACGGAACAATCATCATACGTTCTGGAGAGAAGAGAGCCACTGTTCAATGTAATCCTTGTCATCTGCACATTCCAGAAATGTGATGTTAAGATCCGCTAAATACAACAAAATTGGCAGAAAAGAACTAAATGATTATCACATAAATCAAGGATTCAAATTTATAAAGATTTATAGCAAACTGTAAAAATACAAAAATTTGCCCACAATAAACAATTAAAAGATTATGCGACGCTAGAGTTAACATTCCATGGAGAAGAATCAATTATAACAAATGACATGATGCTGACGTTGCCCAACCGTGGATTTCAAACCACAGGTGGTTCATGCACCATCATCAGTTATCCAAGGCCTTTCACGTTAGAGAAGGTCACATGCGGATTATGAATCAAATTCAGGCTAACACCACAAAACAATCCAAGCTTTTAAGGCCAGAGATTGACCTGCCATATGCCAGCGACCGACCTGCCATTGACCTCAAATCAACCCACCGCAGGCTAACCCCTAGTCCCTAGATAGCCCACTCAACAGCCAGTAGACCCACAAAGAATGCCCTAGGAAGGCATGCAATGGGCAAGTCTCTATACTAGTCCACAAAGAACGCTGTCATCTGATATTCCCATAGGAACTTAAGAAAAACGGTGTGATGTATGCATATACATGCAAGACAAAACCCCTGGAACATCTTTATTACCAGAAAAGAATTGAAAACATCATCAAGCGAAAAAATTGTGGCAACTGAAATTAAAAGAGACAATATAAAGACAGACATCTACCAATCCCCAAGAAACAAGAGAGTTAACAATTTATAAGATTCAAAGGCTATATCACCCTATGACTGTACACAACATGGGTGTCACACTGGCCATTTGACATGAACACTCCAAAATTCAGACACAGAAGGAAGCGTGTATGCCTTTGTGTGTGTTTTCTGAGGCTATATATAAATTTTAAGTCATATTAAATATCTATTCTATAAAAGATGGAACCTTGCCATTGTCCTACTATGACAAACCCAGTTGGCCGTGTTTGTTCTATGTGATGGGTGGAGGGCTGTGTCATCTCATCCCCTACACGGGGGTGTGAGGATGTGGGTGCACTTTGGGGTGGGGTTTTTTTGTGGTGCCCAAACAAAAGCCCCCCTTTCTTCCTTAATGTATGCTTGCCATCCCTTTTTCATGAAGCTAAAGAAACCACCTCCTCTCTCAACTATTTCCATGGTTGCCACCTCACTTTTTGCATTTTGCCCCTCGGGTTTTTTGCTCTTAGATCTTTGCTTTTTACATTTTTAGCCCGGACGCTTTCCACACACGCCCACGTTTTTTTTTCATTTTGCCGCCTACTTCTCTCTATGTTATTTCCAGTACCCGTGCACCTATGCACGTGTAATTTCTAGTCTATTATACAAATAAGGACCTTTTTTTAATTTTGTCCTACATGGACATTAAAGTATGACTAGGACAAACATTGGTGACTAGGATGCTGACTATGACAATGATACTAGGAAAAATGATTTGGATTTGAACTTTGGGGGGAACATATTGGGGTGAAAATTAAATTTGAGGGGGAAATTTAAAAGAGATTTGACTTTTGTGTTCGGGGAAAAGCTAAAGTTTGGAAATATTTAACTTTGAATACACTTTTTGGGTGAAAACAAAAAATTCATCTCCCTCAAATAATGACTGTGACAATTCACCTTAAACAATTCAGCCTCAAACCAACCTCGCTCTTTTTCTCTTCCCCATACACCTTAAGTGAAGCATGTCAATATAGACCGAGATACTCTCCCTCTGCCTTAATTGTGACCTGCAAAGCCGCCGAACCTCTAACTCAAGATTGCCTCCGTCAATCTCGGCCCGAGCATACAATTGTGAAACGATGAAAATCAGTAAGGTGAACTAAATTCTGTGGGAAAACTGAATTTTGGAGGGAACTAAAATTTTTGGGCAGTGAAAAATTTGGCGCTGAAAACCCTAAAATTTTTGAGCGGAACTAAATTTGAAGTGTACTAAATTTTAGGATGAACTAAGATTTTGGGAGGACCTAAATTTTCTAGGGAACTAAGATTTTGAGGGGAAAAATATCTTAAATAAACCGTCGTGCCCTAGGGGCACGGGTTATGACTAGTCTACTCTATAAATGAGGACTTTGTCCTCATGGGACAAAGGAGGTTGTCCCATGTGGCACCCTTTGTCCCATGTGGCAAAGGGAGAGGGTGACACATGCCCCCCCCCACATGCTCCCCAACAAAGAAACCCAAAGGCCATCCCAAAAACACAAAACCCCACACCATCACACCCCAAGAACCCAAAAAACATGCAAAAACAAAAAAAAACTTACAAACTCACCAAACCCCAAGACTCTACCTACTCACACACAGTCTTCCCATCTGAACCCGGTTTTGCACCCGTCGGAAAACCCGTGTGGGACCCGCGTCCAGTTTATGTGCGCGGGGAGATGGGGAGTTGGATACCCGTCCACTTTGTGCATGGGTTAAAAAAACCTAAACACAACCCCCATCACACCCAAAAACCCAAACACCTAAAAAAATGCACAAACCCACCCCAATTGAAAACCCCCAAACCCCCAAGACTCTACACACACTCACACCCACTCTTTTCATTTGAGCCTGGTTTTGTACCCATCGGGAGACCCATGTGTTGTGTCCTGGTTGTGTGGGGTTTTTTTTGGGTGCCCGTGCACTTTGTGCATGAGTTATTTCTAGTACATAATGGGTTGTTATTCATACACAAAAGACCCTTGAATAGCTAAAAGATTTATAAACAACTATTTTTTGTTGAATAAAGGCTAAAACCCTTGTCCTCCATATCTGAGAGTGTCAATCGCACCACTGCTAGTAAGGGTAAGCGACCTATGTATCATAGATAATATATCTATACTAATTATTACAAACACTGTCATTAATGTAGTGGTTTAGCGCGGATCTAGATGTATAGTCATTCATCAAATCTACAAGACAACATTTATTTCATAAAATTCAGTATGTGGATAGCAGACAAATTATCAACAGAAAATGAAGGGAAAAATAATATACAGCAATAGAGAGAAGTCATAGCATTGCATCAGAAAAACAATCTTACTCTGGTTCATTTCAGTACAGTAAAAAATTTTATTTGGAAAAACCAAGTAAATGTATTTGGAAGAATCAAAATCAGGTCTTATCAACTAACCAAACAGCCATGGATAATTGAAGTTATTAAGCCAATTAGCAACATAACAAAAAGAGGATCTTCAAAAAATTCAAATAGCCATGGTTTGCTTCTCAGTAAAGAAAACATGTTTGGCACTAACACAAAAAAGATAATTACTAAACACATGTAATTTAGAAAAAGAAGAAAATGTGAGATAATTTCTATGAGAAATTATGGCAAGTAATTAAGAATTCCAATGGGTTGCATCATAGTAGATAGCTATGATTTTTTAAAAAAATTCTATGTAGTAAGCTCTAAAGAATGGAGACCAACACAAACCACTAATAGGACACAACACGCGCACACAAAAAGGTGACAAATTCTTAAAAAGTTGGATTCTGAGAGGTAGCAACATAATTGTTAATGTGTGTGTGCATATAAAGTAATATAAAAGTTTACGTGTGCGTGTATTCTATTAAATTTTTCTAAACAGTTATATAAAGTTTCAATAAAAATACATAGCTTCTAATCAAGTAACAAAAGCAAACAAAAAAGGTACAAAAATCTAGTTGATGCCAAATCTAATTCAAGTGGATGTTTAAGCTTTGTTAATACTGTATCCGCTTTGTTAAGATCATTTATATATTTTCTTTTTGAAAAAAACTTACAGTTCTAAAATGTCTGACATGTGGAATTTAGGTTTTATTTAAAATTGACATAACTTGGACACACAACTTTTTGAGTTTCGTTTAAAATTGTGCATGTCTTAGGAAGTCCGATTTATGTCAGGCAAGTGTCATGCAAGTGTCAGTGTCCAATACATGTCCAACACATCCAATACATGTCCGATAAACATCACTCATTTTGATTCATATGTGATTGCTAGATAGTAAGAATATCAGTATGATCAAGTTTGTGCCTTCAAATTAAAGTGGAACAATTATGAGCTAAAAGGACAAAAGAAACAAATGTTTACTACTTTAACTTTCCACAGTCTACAAGATTTCGGTTATCAAAACTTCACAATCTCATAGTCAACCAAGCCTTCATCTCAAATGTTTTTGTCCATTTGCATAAACCTTTGCTCCTAGGCTGTACGGTATATCTGGACCCACCTTAAAAACTACTATTACAAAGAGATTCTTTGACAACACAATTCAGTATAGTCAATTACATCCTTCATGGAGCCTTGCTACCCCATTTTGCGGGAAACAGTTGAGATGAATTTGATCATAATTTCCTTTTTAACAAAGGGTTTGTTTGGCAACCGGTGTAGGCGTTGGGTTAAAGTGGGCTTTTGAGTGATGAACAATAGCGGATTTGGAGGAGGGATTCGAGTTTCAAGGCAACATCAACAAGCCCCGCTCAAAGGTGGGGTTAGAATGTTGCTACAGTTAGTGGTTTTGGAGGTGGTTTTGGGTCTTCTCCGCGGAGTTTCGAGGAAACCTCCACACTAACCCCGCTCAAATTTGGTTGCTACCCCCAGCTTAAATGTGATCTTTTGGCTGGCTTTAGCTGGGGTTGAAGCCTAACTCCACCCCAACCCCAGATGCCAAACGAGACCTAAAGTAAGCGCCCAATCAAATGCATGTTTCACAAATCAACTCCATATAGCTAATCGCCTAACTAGCATATACAAAGTTCCGTCGCAAGACGCCTGTAACTACTAAATTCACTTAAATCAAAAGGATTGTCTCATAAAAAATAACATCATCAAGCAGAACATCGTTATGCAAAGCTTCAACAAACGAAATTATTCGAAAGGATTGGCTTATAAAGCAAGTTCGTGTATTCAAAGTCCACTTAAAAATAATTAGTACTCACAAGACCGATCAAATCAATAGACCACAAAAAAGATCCTAACGGAAATTTAAAACATGAGGTTAAGATGACTACGATCTTACCAGAAGAGAACAAAGTTTGGGGACGAACGGCGCCCAAGCCACCATCTTTGACACCTTCCACCCTTTCGCACCTCCCCCTCCCATAACAAGGCACCAAGACGGCAAAGCTATTCTCAGTGTCGCTGTCGAAATCCGATCCGTGGGGCTCCAACCAACCGACGGACCAATCAGAATCCTCCGACTCCGAGCCCGACATGCAACCACCATCTGAGGGCACGATAACGATATCATACTCCCTATCGATCCTCCTCCTCTCCTCCCTGCTCTGCCATTTCCTCTTAATCCTCCTCGTCGACGACCGGATTCTCGGCCCGTTCGTCGGCGGGAACTTCAAGTGGTCCGGCTCTCGGTACCCCGAAGGGAAATCGGAGGACGCATTCGGTGCTACGTTAGGGTTCTCGTGATCTTTTCCCTTCCATATCCAGTAAGAGATGCGAGTAAATGCCACAGCCATCCCTGATCAAAGAATTTGGGGACGAAACGAATCAAATTGGAGAAATGTATAGAAAAAAGAGCCCTTTTAGGGAAGGGAGAAAAATATCTCACCAAAAAATAAAAAATAAAAATAAAATAAAACTGCCCCCAAATGTTGAATCTATTGATGAATCCTTAAGCATGAACTAAAATTCGAGTAGGAATTAAGGAAAGGGGAGAGAGCACGAGCAGACTTTATACATCCAAAGGGGCAAAAATACAGAGTTGCTAAAAATAACGAGAAGCCGACAATCAAATTATATTCACAAAATAACAGGAGAAAAATAGAGAATGGAACCCTAGCCGTATCGAAAAGGGAATCAAGAGCAAGAAATTGGCAAAAAAAAAATAACTGGAAAGAATCGCAAAAAATCTATGGCCTTGCCTTTTTTGTCCTCAATCAAGGAAGGATCGCGAAATAAAGGAGAAAGGGAGGTCGATTCCTCCTAAAAATAAAAAAAAATAAAAAAAATAAAAAATAAAAAAAATCTCGCAATTGAAGAGGAAGGGAAATTGAGTTGAGAGAGAGGACGAGAGGGGGAGAGATCGGTTAATCCTTCTTCCACCATCTCGTTCTCCTCCTTTTCTTTCGCCTATTTTATAGCCCTCCGATCTGCCGCTGGAATCTCTTTGACGGGCGAGGTGGCTTGTGATTCATTGGGAGGATATGCGCCGTTGGTTATGGTCCCCGCATGGCGCCAATCATTTAGAGCGATGGAATCTCCAACGAGTGAACCTGATTAGTTGGTCGCGTTCGTAGCGTATATGTCTAGAGACCTAAGCCAGTGGGTCCGCTCTCACTGTGGTATTTTGTATGGGTGCAATGTCTGGTGAGTTTAGTTTTTAACCTTTAATGCTTGTTTTTGGGAGCGTTTGGGCTAGGCCTAGCGGTGCAAGGAATAGCGACGGAGGCACGTTAAGAGATTTTATACTATTACCAATATACCCCTGGTAGGAAGGGGTTTTAACGAGGATTGCCATGCTTCCCTGGGTTCTGAAGCGTGAGTTCGCGTGGCCAGGGCGGGGGCAAAGAAGCCGAATCCAATTATTGGGATGGCAACATTCGGGTTGGACCGGGAAATGGCCCAATTTAGCAGCCCACGTGCCACAGTGGCAGAGTCATGGTCTACCGGGCATGCAGATGCATCTGCATTGGCATGTAGGGTGTGATCAATTCGGAATTGAGTTGAGTTGTATGGAAAAATGCAATATTTAAAATTAATTTTCTGTTGTGAACGGATGTTGATGAGTTAGTTAGGATCACGTCTTATCTTATAGTTAAGACCGTATATATTGTATCTTATCTCCGTTCGCTCCTCCACCTGCTATAAATAAATAGTTGAGATGATGATTCATAACACGTTATTAGCACGAGCCTCTAAATAAATTTTCCACGCAAAAACCGATCGTTGCGAAAGCGAAGGAAAGGTGGGAGATCCACGCGCGCGGCGTCATCTACCTCAAACGGTCATCGTCATCCACGCGTAGGCTTCGTTCAACCGTCGCTAGACCTGGAAGACGGATCTAGAGGTATTTCTCGCTAAAAATCTAATTTTTATCATGTGCATGATCGTTTTATCCATAGATCTAGCAAAATCGGAGTGGAAATAGGGCTACTCGCCCAAATCGACGATATAATCTAAAAAATCATGTTTTATTATGCTTTTAATTTGAGATAAAATAAATATAATCCCGCCCTCTCGCTCACAGCAATAGAAGGGTCGCAGTGCCCGACCCCCCCGAAGGGGGGGGTTGCCGACCCCTTCACCCCCCGCCCTCCGGCGGGGGCTTCGGTCCAGAAACCCCCGCCCCCTCTCGTGATTGCAAGGGGCGGTTGCGGCTAACCCTAGCCTCCGCCCCTCTCCCCTCTCTCGCCGGAATAATGGGCCACGAGCCCATTAACTGTAAGCAAAAAAAAATTTGAATGCTGGCCTGAAGCTCGCATCTCCTCTACGGGCTTTTGCCTGCACAAATGAAAAAAAAACAAATATTTTTGGTACGGACCTGAAGCCAGCAGCCATGCTGTGGGCTTCTGGCCCGCATGCTAATATTTTCTAAAAAACAAAACAGAAATAAAAGGGGAGTGGGCTAAAAATATAAATTAAAATGTTTTTAGGGCCTAAAAATTACTGAAAAATCAGGATAAAATAAGGGACTGAAATGGGACTTTAAGGGGGCATTTGGGGATTTTTGGGGGTTAATTGGAGGAATAAAAAGGAAAACTTCTTCCTTTTTTTCATAAAAAATGTAAATATTGGGCTCTTTTCAAATTCTTTTGAATAATCCCAACTAGCCAACTTTTTGCATTATATGATGCCTTTTTAGGATCATAATTATATGCTCTGCATCACTTTTAATGGCTTATCCTATGGATAAACTGATATTTTGTTGTGCAATATTAACTTAATAATTAGGAAGATCTCGCGACCGCTCTGCCGTTTGTCACCTAACCTAACGGTGTATGACGTTACCCAGTGGTCCAATAATTATTAAGTATTCAAATTGTTTATCCTTTTTGTGAATATGATACAAGTGATGCCTGTGATGAAAATGTCTGTTGAAAATGTTTTGATGAGCACAATTTGTTGCATGGATGGCTAATTGTGGTTTTGGATCGGCTGTTTAAGTCCCACATTTTGCTTTTCCTGCACTTTTCTTTACTTTTTGAGAGAAATTGTAGTGAAGAAATTATGTAATGTCCAATACCGACGACTACTTTCCATGGAGACGGAGGCCACACTTGAAGCTGAATATTTTATAAATGGAACCCACTGGGTTTATAACTTTTTTTCGCTTTCATTTGTGTAATATGGACTGTAATATGGACTTTGAACTCTATTTTTTATGTGGGACTGGCCGATCCACGCAATTAGCTCTTCATTTAAAAATTGCCTCCGCATGAAAATGTTTATTGTATAAAGTATTAATTCATGCAAATTTGTACATTGCTAGATAAAATGGCCAAAATCGCAAGTGTCGGTTTCGAAGTGTTGGATGCATCAGAAAGAAATTATCTGAGCTGGCAGCTCGATGTGAAATTTCACATGTGGGCTAAGTCCCCCATTTCTGCTGTGACTAAAGATGAAAATGTAAGCGATATAGAAAAGGCGCAAGCCATTATCTATATTTGTTGCCATATGGACAAGACCCTAAAGGTTGAATACCTTACTGTCGAAGATCCACATGATCTGTGGACTGTCCTTGAGGATAGATATAAACATCAAAAAGATGTTATACTACCAAAGGTCACGATATGAGTGGGATAACATGAGACTGCAGGACTTTAAGTCCATAGCGGAGTACAACTCAGCTCTTTTTAGTATCACCTCATGCCTGAAGTTGTGTGCTAAAAAGGTCTCAGAAGTTTGCATGTTGGAAAAGATGTACACGTCTTTCCATGAAAAGGATGCGATAATAATACAGCAATACCGTGAACACAAATTCACCAAGTATTTCGAGCTGATGTCATGTTTACTCATGGCTGAACAAAACAGAGAGCTTCTCCTCGCCACTCATAACATATGCCCACTAGCACTACCCCTACCAAAAGCTCACAATGCATCTTCTTTTTCCAAAAAGAAGAGAGACAACAAAAGAAAAGAAAGACCACAGAAAGGGGGACAGAACAAAAGGGCCAGATGCCAAGTCCAACAGCAAAGAAATGAAGGGAGGCGGAAGTTCACTTGGCGCAGAAATGACAACAATAGAAATGATGCACCCCACCCAAAGAAGGAATGGAAAGACCAGTGCCATAGTTATGGCATGAAAGGCCACTGGTCTACAGTGTGCCGAACTCCGCAGCATCTCCAGGAACTGTATAAAGAAAACAAGAAAAAGAAAGCTGAAACAAACCTGGTGATCACAAATGCTCCAGTCAAGTTCACAGCTGACAACTTCAAAAGAGATGACCTGCTAGATTAGCCATTTATCTTTGTATTTGTTTCAGAACAATTTATGTTATGAGAGCAATTTTAATTAATGAATTTGTCTTGAATGAAAATGTTTTTCTGAAAATGTGCTTATATGATTCATCTTTTAATAGATGAATTGCTCTCATGACTGATTAGTAGACAATAAACACATACGATCCTTCAATACTAAGCCCAATAAATATAATATTAGGGTCATATTGAAGGTTCTGGGAACTCAACTCTGTTGCTCCCAAATGACACAGAAATAAAATAAAGGATGCACTATTCTCTCTGAATTCCAAAGAAACTTTCTAAGTTTCAAGGACATCCGTTTAAACGGATTCCATCTGGAAACAGCAAATGTAAACGAAAAAGAAATTATGTATGTAATGTCTCAAGAAAAAAGAGTGAAATCCATACTTGAACGTTTTGAGAGCCTTTCAGGCCTCTACCACAAAGATTCGGAGAGAGGAATCTAATTTAACGGAGCACCTGAAGTGCCGGATATCGGCCAAGTTTTTACTTTGGCATTATAGACTTGGCCACCCTGGATCAATGATGATGCACCACATCTTATCTCAATCCTTGGGCATGACTCGAAGAACCAGAAGTTTCTTCAGAAGGGAGAATTCTCTCGCATCCCTTGCTATAAGGGAAAGCAAATTACAAGGCAATCTCTAATAAAAGTTGACAAAGAATCTCCATGCTTCCTCAAAAGAAACTAGGGAGATAAATGTGGACAATCCACCCCTAGTGTGCTATTCGGTACTTTATGGTACTGATAAATGCATCCTCAAAATATTCGTATGTGTGTCTATTATCGACCCGCAACTTAGCTTTTCCAAATCTATTGGCACAAATAATAATGTTACAGGCACATTTTCCAGACAATCAAATAAAGAAAATATGTCTGGTTAATGTTGGAAAATTTACCCCCCGGTCATTTTAAGAGTACTGGCAAGCAACAGGAATGAAATTGAACATCTAGTGCCGCATATTCATACCCAAAACGGGTTGGCAGAGTCATTGATAAAAAGACTCTAATGGATTGCACGTCCATTGTTGATGAAATCCCAGTTGCCGGTGGATACATGGGGACATGCAATCTTGCATGCTGCATCATTAATAAAAATAAGACAATCTGGAGGTCAGAGTCTCTCTTCAATGCAACTTGCATATGGAATGGCACCGAACATTTCTCACTTGAGAATCTTCGGCCGCACAGTTTACATCCCCATTGCACCACCACAGAGGACAAAAATGGGTCCTCAACGTTGCCTATGTATCTATGTAGGGTTTGACTCACCCTCCAATATAAGATACCTAAAACCCCAAATGGGGGATACATTTAAGACGCGTCTTGAAGACTGTGATTTTGATGATACAATTTTCTCCAAAATGGGCCTGGACACTGAAAAATCTGGTGCGAAGCAAATTATAACGTGGGATACAAAAACTTTGACCCAATATGACCCGGTAACAAAAAAAATGTGAAGATGAGATCATGAAGATCTTCCACATACAGAACATTGTTCACCAGTTACCAGACTCATTTACTGACAGCCAGAAGATTGTCAGATCACACATCCCTGCTGCAAATACTCCAGCTAGGATTGACATCTCTAAGAATGGATGCAATCCACCAGCAGCAGAAGTGGATGTTCCTCAACAAAAAGAGGCAGACCACTAGGCTCTAAGGACATAAATACAAGGAAAAAAGATTAAAACACACACTCATGGAGACCTTGAGTCAATACTACCCAGGACAATGAGCTCATATCTACACCCCCACCCTTCTCAGAATCCATTGCAGAGGAAATGCCGGAAAAACTGAAATGAAAGTAAATGTTGTACGTATTGGGGAGGTGTTGGACAGAAAGAACATAATTGTCGACAATGTATTCATGTATCATATTGCCATACACATTGCAAAAGCGATGCTATTTATAAAATATCGTTCCATACTCCGTTGCTAAAATGCAAACGTAGAGATTGGCCAAATATGGAACGAGGCAATAAAAGATGAGCTGAACTCACTCATAAAACGTGAAATGTTCGGCCCTGAAGTCCAGACACCAAAATGTGTCAAACCTGTGGGTAAAATAAGTATTGCACACATAAGAAAAAAATAAGTACATAATCCTATGCTATAAGGTACAACCTATAGCTTAAGGATAATTTCGCTGAAAATGGGGAATAAAAAAATTAAAATGAGCATGACTCATATGTAAATGATGCATCAGATTCCCTAAGTTATTGTTGTGCCTATATTTTCCATGTTTTTACCATGCATTTCCATGTCGTTTCGATCGCTCGAATCCATATTTTTCATATTATATCATGCTTTTCTTGATATTCTTGATCCTTTCGATGTTTATGTGTTTTCAAGGAATTCGGCGCGATTTGGAGCGATATGGAGTTCTGGGCACAACGTCGATGCCAAAGCTTGCTTCGCCTTGGCACGACGACCTAAGGAGGCCAAAAAAGCGAGTGAGAGGAGTAGGAGAAGAGAGGAGAGGATAAGAAGAGAATGGAGTGAAGAGAAGAGAAGGAGATTTGGAGGAGTTTCCAGATCGCTCGGCCAAGCGCATGATGCGCTCGGACTAGCTGTGATACGCCAAGGCGCAATGGAACTCTTCTTTGGGGCGCTGCCAAGAGACAAGCTCACTCGGCCGAGCGACCAGCCCGCTCGCCCGAGCTAGCCATCAGAGGAGCCCATCAAATGAAGGACCTAGGCTCTGGAAATTTCGAAGTTTAATTCGCTCGGCCGAGCAACATGACGCTCAGATGAGCGACTCAACTCGCTCGCCCGAGTGGTCCCTTCTCGAGTGCGAAGTGGAGCGGTACGCAAGGCACCGCTCGGCCGAGCGACCACTGTGCTCGGCTGAGCGGTAGGTCGGCAGACTCCATTTTGACTTAAAATAATGGGTTTCGGGTTGGTTTTCTTGTAAAACCCGAACCCAAATTGGTTTGTATAAATAGTGAACGTTTTTAGAGTAGGTTAAGCAGTTTTTTCTGTAGCAAAACCCTTAGAGCTATTTTGGGAGATCTTATTTGGTAATTTCTTTTGCAATCCATTTCTTTATTTATGGTTGGATTTTCTTGATTTCTTTACCATTTCTCTCATTTCTCTTACTCTCTCTATTGAAATCAATTTCATGCAATTTGACCGGCTGGATATGTCTAACTCTATTGCTATTTTTTAGAGCTTTTGCCATGGTAGAGTAGTGTGTTTCTAGGGCTTCTGGACTATCCTTAGGATCCTACGGATCGGATGTTAGGTTAGACCTCCGTTGGATCAATCTAGGCTTGCCATATGGTGGGTTGAATAAGGGTTTTGGGGGATTGGCCTTAGGATCGGAGTATCGCGAATGCGGCTCAATATCCTAGTGAGAATCCCCACGAATTCGATTTGGTCTTAGCGGCCGTTTCTAGGGTTCATGATCATGAGAGTGACTTGAGAACTAGGGACGACCACTAATCCTCAATCCGCTAATCAGCGACTGCGAGAGCACGCTGATTGCTAGAACCAACCATAGGGTAGCGAAGCATCCCGTAGATCACGGGAGTAGATATGGAATTGCGAGGTAGGACCAAGTGTCAAGCTTAATGCATGCATCCCCACGTGAAGCCGACTGCGAGAGCACGGTTTCGCATAGGGATGCGTTGACGAGTAGGAACAACGAAAGTTAAATACTCGTTCTCATCTATGGTGGTGACACTCCTACCATAACCCATCGTCCGACGTAGGGCCATTTAACCTAGCATCCGTGATCGAATGGCCTAGTGGGGAATCCCGAAAGCTTTAGACGTTTAAATTCTTAGCTAACCCTCGACTTACACAATCAACCAATCAATCAATCGTGACAACCCCCGACCACATACTCTCCTCCTTCCATATAAAGCTAAGCGTTATACGATCACCTCCCTAAGTTCGACAATCTTTCTATACTATAGCGCACCGTACACTTGCGATGATTTGCACCCCTGTGGTGCAAACCCGGGGACCGAACAAGTTTTTGGCACCGTTACCGGGGAGGCAACGGTTTCTTTAGCTTTTGGTTGGAGAGTGTTGGTTTCATCCACACTTAACACCACACCACTTCTTTTTAATTTTTCTATTTTTTCTTTTTATTATTCTCTTATTACACTCTTTTCTCTTTTTGCTAACGAGTTCCATGATTTTCTTGAGTGCCTCTATTTTGTATGCAGACACGTTCTCAGGGAGGAGAAAACCTTATACCCATGGATCTTGAGATAGAGGCCATCGCAAGGAGACTCGCAGCAGATAGAAGGAGAAGAATAGCGATGGCCGATGCTCCCATAGGACCGCATCCTCTCGTTCTACCAGAATTGATCTGGGATTTCATGAGGCCCGGCACCGCCTTGGCTTCCTCCGTGACAGTACCCCCGATTCGAGAGGGGAACGTCGAGCTAAAGACATGGCTCATCCTGTTGGTGCAACAGGACTGCTTCCATGGGCTCTCACATGAGAACCACAGTCACCACGTGGATGCGTTCTTAGCCAAGTGCTCCACATTCCAAATGTAAGGGGTCAATAATGATGCGATCAGGTTACAGATCTTCCCCTTCACCTTGAAGGATAAGGCCCATTATTGGCTGACGTTCCAAGCGCCTGGCACCTTCACGACATGGGAGCAACTGGCAAAGGCCTTCATCACCAAATAATTCCCCCCTTCGAAGATGTTGCGTCTTCGGAACCAAATTACAAATTTTAAGCAAGGGGGCCAAGAGTCTTTGTATGAGGCCTGGGAACGATACAAGGATCTTCAACATCAATGTCCGATCCTTTGCATCATCACGTGGGATCTGATCCTATCTTTCTACAATGGAATGAGTTCGGACACAAGGATGATCGTTGATGCTATGACGAATGTGGCGATAACAGGGAAAGAGCCAGCTGAAGCCATGATGATACTTGAGGCCATGGTAGCCAATAACCAACATTGGGGGGACGACAGGTCCACCCCGACTATTACCAAGTTCCAGGAGGAGGCCGGTATGAAGTTAGTGAGGCGGCTATTTTTGATCGCCGTCTCGAATCACTTATACAGCAGATGGCCAGATTAGAGCAACGACTCAACGCTAGACCCAGCTCACCCCTCACTAACACATATGTCGCCTACGAGAGGTGTGTAGATCAGGGACCCAATGGCAGGACCTACTCCTACCAGGCACCTCCTGCAGCAACAGAGGAAGCCAACTACACCTCCGATGACAGAGGAGGAAACAGGGGAGCCTACGGAAACCCGTCCTGGAGAAACCACCCTGGTTTCCAGTACTAGAATAGTAGCAGAGCGCAACAGCAACCTCATCAGCAATAGTAGTATCAGCAGCAGCAGCAGCCACAACAGCATCAGTATCAGCAGCAGCAGCAGCCACATCAGTATCAGCCACAGCAGCAGCAGTCTGGGCAGAGACCATATGCCTCTTATAAACTGCCAGGATACCAATAGCAGCATCAGCAGTAGCTAGCTTTGCCTGCTCCTCCTCCAGCTCAGCAGAAATCCTCCTTGGAGGCCACCTTGGAGAGATTTATCTAGGAGCACGCAAAGATTAATCTAGACCATGCGGCCTGCAGCAAGGAACTTTCCACCACAGTAGAACAGCTGAAGGAGCAGCTGAGTCAGATAGCACGGTCCCAAGGCAAGCTCCCTGCTCAGTCATAGAAGAATCCCAGGGAGAGTGCATGTGCCATCACCACTCGTAGCGGCCTATCGACGAGGGATCCAGAGCCGCCGGTGATGATTCCCACAGATACATCACCCGAGGAGGTGCTTGATGAGCACCCACCGGTTATAGATGGTGGAGGTATTGAGGCTGAGGAGCAGCCTACCTGTAACGACCACTTTCCGTTGTACGTTGTTCGTGCACGTGCTTTTGACCGTGCACGTGTTTGTTTTAGACTTTGTTTGTTTGTGAACACTTTCGTGTGATATGCCATTGTGAACGTCTCTGAGAATGTTAAATAGTGGCACTATTTGGAACGACGTTTCTCGAGTCGTTTTCCCACAATTTAAACTTATTCGATGAGACGCTGCGATTTTCACTTTTGACGGGAGACGTTTCTATTTTTAGTTTCGTCGTCCGACGTCAAAATTGAGATCCGTCTTCTTAGTTAGCTCACTTTCGTCATCACAATCACCCTGATATTTATTTTATAATTTTTGGAGCTTATTTGACCACTTTTATATTTTTAGCAAGCTTTAAAATATTTTTAATAATTAATTTTTAAATTATTTTCGGCCAAATAAAATTTATTTGAGTTTTAAACGTTTTAAAGAATTTTTGAGCTAATTTCCAGCTCATTAGGACCAAGTCAAATCCTTGGGTGAGTTGGAGAAGTTGAATTTCAAATTTTAAATTATTTTAAACTCCTAATCTCATTAGGATTAGCCCTAGACCTAGTCAACCCCTCTACACTATATAAACAACCTCTAGGAAGACCTATTTTCGCAAGAAAATAACCCTAGCCTCTTCCAAAACCCAAATTTGACGTTGCGACGAATCGTCGCAATGTTGCGACAAGCATTTACCGCACGACCGACAGAATCAGCTCCGTTCACCCGCTCAGACCGGCAGCTCCACCCGCACCAAGCCCCGCCCGCTCCGCACAGCCATCGCCCCGCTTCTCTGTGCCTGACCGAGAGATTCTCTCGGTCAGACCGATGGCCGCCCCCGCTGTCGCCGCATCCCCGCTCCGCACCAACCCTCCGCACCGACCCGCTTCTGTCGCCCGCCTCCGCTCGTGTCTGACCGAGCGGGCCGCCCGCACCGATCGATGTTGCAACGTTGCAACGTTGCAACCCCCGCATCCACAGTGCCCGACCGACGCTGTCCCCCGCTCCGACCGAAGCAAAGCCCCGCATCCAAGGCTCGCGACCGACCAAGCGCTGCACCAAGCCGTTCCCCCGCAGCGACCGATGGAGCCCCCCGCATTTGGCTGTGTACGACCGAGAGCAAACGTCGCAACCCCGCACTCGTCGCACCACTTGCCACCGTGGGCCCCCCAAGTTCTCCATAGGTATTGTGGGTCCCCCAAAGGTCCCTAGGACTACTGTGGGCCCCACCTAGGTGCTTTCTCTCCGACGATTTGCCGTGCACGACGTTGCGATACGTCGTAGCCCGTCGTCGCACGTGCTAGCTTTGGAATCTGGAACCGTTGCTCCGGTAGACGCTCTGAACTTTCCAGCGAGGAAACTAAATTGGAATCTGGACTTGGAGCGCGATCTTTTATTCCAACCCCCGGCGTCGCCACCCGACGCCGGTGTAGCTTTCGCGTCGTGTTGAGGTAACGCTTTGCACCCCTAGGACCCCCAACCCAATGCATGCTAATAAAGACTAAAATCAGTATTTTTAAAGTATTTTAAATGTTTTAAATTCACTAATCAAGATTAATAATATGGACTTTAGGCCGGTGGACTTGTGCACGTAGGATAATTGTGATTTTTGGACTCATTGGACGGTGTGCTCAGACGTCGTGCTTGCAGGCAAGTGAAACTTGCCAACTCTTGTGTAGGGCCATGTTTTTAGGCCACTTCCTTGTTCCTAGCGTAAAAGAGACTAGTCAGTGAAATGATAGCTGGCTAGACACCTACTTGATCTAGTTTGACAACGAAACTAGATCCGTCACCTAATTGATCTAGCTTGACAACGAAGTTAGATCCAACCCTTTAAACTTGTTGTTCATGCATACTAAACTGTCACGTTTACTTTCCTTATCTGTACGCACTTTTAACTGCCATGCATTGCATCGTACATGTCATCCAAATTGATTGTTGCATCGTAGCACACGCTACAATACTTGTACTCTTGAATACTACTTCCGGGGACCGGGCCTCATGTGTTGGTCAAAAGCCAATGCCCGGTTTCCTTGTCTGGCTAGGTGCACCCCTAGACCAACAAAATAAAACACTTCCTGACTCGTGTTCCAGAAGCGAGCATTCCCGTTCGGGGGTAAGGCCCTGGCTCGATACACGTGGAGGGGTAGGGATAAACGGTTACTTGAGCTTAGGAGTGGCCTGATCAGCCCTCTAGCCAAAAGACGGAATCCCTGTGCACGAGGTGCTTACTTTTCTTGTCTTGTACTTGTCTTGTGAATGATTCATGTAATACTTGTCATCCATGCCATGTTTAAATGCCATGCTCGTACTTTACTTTACTTTACCTGTTGCACTCATACTTTAACTGCCATGTCATCGCATTCATGCTAGAACTGCTAGGTTGCTTTACTTTTGCCTACTTTCAGTTTCCTTGCACAAGTCTCTTGTAGACTTGCTGACATGTGCCCCTTGCTCTTTTGGGTGTCACATGTTAGACCCTGAGCCAGAGACCGTTGCTGAGTAAGTGGCGTTTTGCTGACGCTGAGCCTGAGTCCATGTTTGCCTAGGAGGAGTTTTGTGGACACCGGAGACCTTTCTTGGTGATTTTGCTGAGCTTCTCTTATTTTAGGTTCTGCTGTTAGTTGTCGGTGCGTGGCACCTTTGTTTGTATGATGTACTTTTGTTGGCCATGTTTGAGCCTTTAAACTCTTTTTCTTTTCAGCCTGGTGGCTTTTCTGCCATGTTGGAATTTATATTTATGGATATTCTGAGATTATTCTTTTGTCTCATTTCATTATTATTATCTTGTTTCGTTCGCGTTGCAAGGACCTGCAGTTTTAAATTTGATTGACGCTTATCGGACTTGCAGCTTTGCAGCTTCAAGTCTGAGCGGACCTTCTCACGCTTCGCCTCCATATTTTTGGGAAGTGGGGCGTGACAGGTTTTGTTGGTGGCCCATACAGGTCCGGTCTTGCAATTGCAAATTAACGGAACAACGATAATAACGGAATATCCATTAAATAAATTGCAACATCCGAGTAATAAGCCCTGAGTCTAGTCGTTTTCTTACGACACTAGGTGGTACGAAGACTTAGTTAGACGTATGTGCTTGCTAGTTAGAGGCCTCTGATTGTTAGTTAGACTCCCTGTCAGCAATTGATCTTCGTAGGAGTTACCTTAGTGGTTAATGCCTAACCCTGACCATATTAGGCTTCTAGAATTTCTTTTAGTCGTTCGCTTGGGTTCATCGATTTCGGGCCAAGGTGAACGCATTTCTTTACCGTCTAGCCCCTTAGAAGGTTTTAGCGCCTAGTTCCTAATCTTTAGTTGGTCGACCGTAGGAGTTTTCCCGTAGACTCTTCTGATTCATATCCTAGACGTATGAATGTTTCGATCATCCGACCAATTTCCCTGCCTCGATTCACGAGATCGCCTCATGACGATCGTCGTCAATTTTCGAACCCCTCCATTACGAACCTTGAAACTCTTGAAAGTATTTTTCGACTTCCTCCTTCCCGAAGTTTAACCATGACCCAAATTTTAATGCATATTTACTTATACTTCATTCCCCCTTCATTGATTTAAAAAAAAAATTTAAAACCTTTTGTCGGAAATTTTGAACTCTAGCTTATAATATTTTTCCAGCTTATATTTTTCGTACCTATGTAAATGTGTTGTCCCCTCGTATATTAATTTTATTCTGGACAGTACTTTTTGCTTTGCCCAATTCGATTATAATTTTCCTTCTTATTTGTGTTATACGAATGATACGTCGTGTTTACTTTAATATACTTTCAAGACACATGGACTTTCAGCTTTCAGCAAGTTGGCTTTTGCTAGTCGTTTTCGCTACTTCAGATTTTTGCAAAATTACTATTTTCATAACCTCTTCCTGCTTTAGACCCTCCCTGATTTGATTTTAAAGATTTGCTATTCGATCTTGATAATTCTTATGCTAAGTTACTATTATTTTCTTTCCGCTCACCATACACGCTTTTAGAAAATTTTTTAAATCAAATTGAATTTCAATTATTTTTATATCCGTGCCAGACTTGTTGAGCTCGTATATTAAGAACCTTGCGTAAATCAGTTTTTCATTTTTGGCAAACCCTGGCTCTTTAAAAGCAGTTCAAATTGATCATTTTAAATTTTCCATAGCTTAAAGTTTTGAAGCATTTAACATGAGTTTAAATCCTTCCGTTACTTGATTTCATTCTTTGACTTTCAAAAACTTTTGACAACATTATATTAAAATACTAACGGATAGAATTTTCTAAACCATGTCCTTAATACTCGTGTAAATGATTTTACTCCCTTTCCTTAATGGTTTTATATAAACCAATAGACCATTTTCTATTATTTTGAATATTCGACTCCGATTTATTTTGAACAACTCGTTTTATCGATCCACAAATATTTCTTTTCAGACGAGGATTTTAATTTCGAAGTACACCAGTTTTCAGATTTCACGTATTTTAGCTTGTGCTACTTACCCTATCTTCTTTTCTATATCCTGTATATGTATCACTACATCCCCCTTTTCCCTCAACCTAAACATCACCATTGAGTCAAAGTTCGTCTAACAAAGCTGTCTCCTTGTATTCGTCCTATCTAAGCTCGTGCTTATCGATCCTTCCCTCGTCACGCTTTCGACCTCGACCCCCCCTCCATTGCTTAGGCTTTAGTGCTCGTCAATGTCTGTGTCAACTCTAAGTTGTTAGAAGGCCCTTGGACCTTTGTGAGGTGTTGTAGTGCACGTACGTGACGTGGGCTTGAATGAGTATACCCCCCATAGTATATTAATGCTTGCCTAATGTGTGATATATATATATATATATATATATATATATATATATATATATATATATATATATATATATATATATATATATATACTCGGAGTTATTCGTGATAGTATGAAGTTGTTGTGTGTTAGTAGTTATGGATTGTTGTGTGGATAGTATATTATACTAGGGATGCCTGTGTATATAAGAGTTAGCATTGAAATATCTAAGTTGTGTATGCAGTTAGAGATACTTATAATGGTTGAAATAAATGATTGGTAAAGCTATGTGTATGTTAGTAGTGATAATAATAAGAGTACGTATGGTTAAGAGGGTAGGCCTATTATGTGACCTATATATTAGTACGTATGTGTATGTGCTCGTATGTAGGTATGTATTATGCTTAGACGTAAGTAGTTATGTTTTGTTGCCTGAGTATATAGGTGATATGCATATGATAGTAGGATTATAAGTTTGATTGGTATTGCTTGCTTTTGCGGGATGTTGCATGCGTGCATACCGTGAGGTATACACGACTATTGCACATCTTAATTATGTACGTGTGGATGTGTTAGTATACTAATTATAGGTAGTAGGCTATGGTATGAATATGTACATTACTTATGTGTGACTATACGGTGAATGTTTGTACTAGGGAGGGTATTATAAATATGTGGGTGCTGATGTCTGTAATGTTATTAGTATGGTATATAAATTGATTTAACTATGTGAGTATTGCCTAACTAAATATTAAGTGTGATTGATTTATGGAAAGTATATGGTTGTATTGGTAGACGTATATATATGGGAGTGGTATCGGTATAGGTATAAATGTCGTGTTACGTATATAGAATATTCTGATATATGTACTGAGTCTCACTCAAGCTTGAGTGGGTATACTCTAGGTATATTGAATGTATGTTTGTAGTTTGAATATAGCAATGTTTGATGTATGTATAGTGATAGGAGTGTTTGTGCCTGGTTGTGCTACGAACATGATTGAGGGTCGCTACGCCAGTATATAGTTATATGTGCTGGTCTTGTGGTATAGTTATTTACTAAGGACTTGCTCGTGTGAACGTATGTGTACTAGCTAAAACTAGGTGTGTATGTGTGCTAGTTATATAATGGTATGATTGGTGTATGTAAATGAAATGTTAGCGTGTATGGGTGTGCACCATGCACGGGTAAGTATGTGCTTAGTTATAGGTATTGATGACTATGATATATGTGGCGTGTCGTAAATACAGTTATAGGACCGTACATGATGTGAATATATGGTGAACTATTTGCATGTATTTGAATGACTACATATCGTAAAATTATAGTAGTGGTGAATGTATATTAGATATAGTGAACTTGATTTAATAATGGTATGGTGTGACTATATGTGTTGAGATGTTTGGTATTGGATGAATATTAGAGGGTAGTATACCCTTGATGTTTGTGCATAGGTAGCTATCTATACGTAGAGCAATGATTGTATTTGCTAAGTGTAAGACTATCCTTATATGAGTATCTGAAATATTGTTTTGTGTTTAGGTAAGTAGTAGTGATATAAGGAATGTATGCTTATATATATGATTGAAATACGTGTATGAGTTTGACTGACTATAATAGGTATAAATGTATAACGTACGTGAATATATATAACTATATATACGTGTTGGTAGTATTAATGTTTGACTACTTAGTGCATATATAAGCACTTGTAATGACTATACCTGGTTGAATTATTATATGACTTGATTGGGGTAGTTACTAGAGCGCTTAGCTATATTAGAAAGTCCGAGGACGGACTTTATTCTAAGGTGGGGAGGATGTAACGACCACTTTCCGTTGTACGTTGTTCGTGCACGTGCTTTTGACCGTGCACGTGTTTATTTTAGACTTTGTTTGTTTATGAACACTTTCGTGTGATATGCCATTGTGAACGTTTCTGAGAATGTTAAATAGTGGCACTATTTTGGAACGACGTTTCTCGAGTCGTTTTCCCATAATTTAAACTTATTCGATGAGACGCGGCGATTTTCACTTTTGACGGGAGACGTTTCTATTTTTAGTTTCGTCGTCCGACATCAAAATTGAGATCCGTCTTCTTAGTTAGCTCACTTTCGTCATCACGATCACCCCGATATTTATTTTATAATTTTTGGAGCTTATTTGACCACTTTTATATTTTTAGCAAGCTTTAAAATATTTTTAATAATTAATTTTTAAATTATTTTCGGCCAAATAAAATTTATTTTGTTATGAATAGGCCCATTGGGCCAATTGGGTATCCAACCCACTATTGAAAGCTATAAATACACGGGTAGGGGGCTCTTAACCCCTTACACCTATTTCTCCCTAAATTCCCTTCACAACACGTTATCAGCACGATCACGCTCGTTGGAGGAGACGGCGGCTCGCGGGAAAGGAGATCCACAAATCGCTCAGAAAAAGAAGATCGTAATCTTCTCAACGGGGAGCGAAAAGGGCATCCTTCACCAACCGTCGCCTAGATTCCTCGTCGAATCTAGAAGGTAAAAATCCAAACTTTTAGATCTAAACCTGCTTTTCTCATTAGATCTGCATGTTTTAGGATCAAAAAGTTGATAAACTCGGTAAAATTCAACATTTTTAATAAGATCTGCATGTTTAAAACAATAAAAAAACTTGTTTTTAGCGATCAAAATTGTTGAAAAACCCAATTTTTACCTCCCCGCCTTTGATCCAAATTTCCGTACGCCCATAGGGCGAAACGACGGCGCGCCCTTCGCGCCGCCGGCGGAAACAATCGCCGCGGCCTCAGGCCGCGGCGGCCGCGGCCGCGGCCTGAAGCCGCGGCCAGCAGCCGCGGCCCTGTTGCCGCGGCCCCAGGCCGCGGCCAGTTGCCGCGGCCTGAAGCCGCGGCCCTGTGCCGCGGCCCCAGGCCGCGGCCCGCCGCCGCGGCGGCCGCGGCCCGCAGCCGCGGCCCGCCGCCGCGGCGGCCGCGGCCCGCAGCCGCGGCCCGTCGCCGCGACGGCGGCCGCACCATACGCGGCCAGCCGTCGCGGCGACACGCCGCGGGCCCCCCTAGGGTTTTCCCGAAACCCTAACCCTAACGGGCCTTTTTCTGGGGGAGGTCCAATATTAACCCTAATGGGTTGTTTTCATGGCCCATAAGGCAAGAAAATTAGCCCATTCACACAAATTATTTTATTTATTTTTGGCCCTAAAAAGCCCAAAATAGTTAAAAGAAAATTTGAAAGGGTTTTAAGCGGTAAAATAAAACATTATATTATGGATCAAAAAGGCAAAAAGTTTTTTTCAAAAAAAAAAAAAAAATTTTTGCACGTCACACACAATTTTAAATTATTTTTAATGCCTGTGTTACGATTATCTGCGTGGTTGTATGTTGCAAAAATATTATCTGCGTGGATGTGCAAATATTAGGCTATGTTTTTAGGGATCAGCCAGGTTTCCGACACCGTTTTAAATTCCCGCAAATTTTCTTTTCTTTTGAGAGAAACTTTGTATGTGAGGATGAAAATGTAAAAAGAAGACCGAAGGACACCAAAAAGAAGTTGAAGGCGTTCGCTCATTGAAGATAGGGGCTTCTCTATGAAGTTCCCGAGTTGTACTTTATTTTCATGCTTTTTATTTTTGTGATGTAACTTCGGACTGGACTTTTCATTTATTTTTTCGGTGTCGGCTGGCTGATCCCCATAGCCCTAGGTGATTTTTCTGTTTCATTGTTTATGCATTAAACTGCGTGGTTGATTAGCTTAAATTTCCATGTCTTTAATGTCACAATGAAATACTGAACAGCATGCGTGATTGTTAATTTTGTAATAATTAATTATTCACATTACCTGAAAAAAGCATGAATGTTAAAATCACATCAAAATTCATGTTATGAAATTGATTACATGCGTGGATGTCTGTTTTATTCAATATTAATGATACATGCTATTTTTTACATGCTAGATCATAAAATGGCCAGACTCGCAAATGTAGACTTCTCAGTCCTGAAGGCTGATGGGTCAAACTACCTGAGTTGGCAGTTGGACCTGAAGTTCCATCTGCGCTCTCATGGTTTCAGTCTCACACAGACTGAAAAGGCAACAACTAGTACTGCCCCAGCTAACAAGGAGGCTTCAGTGGAAGCACCTCATACAGAGGAAGTTTCCGATATATTAAAGGCGAAAGCCATTATATATATCAGGAAACACTTAGACTCGACCTTAAAGGACGAGTACCTTACTGTAGAGGACCCTTACGAGCTGTGGGATGCACTCGAGGAGAGGTACAGACATCAGAGGGATGTCATACTCCCCCGTGCACAGTACGAGTGGACTCACCTCCGCATACAGGATTTCAAATCCGTAGCGGAGTATAACTCAGCTCTCTTCCGCATCACCTCACGCCTGAAGTTGTGTGGTGAACCAGTGACGGAGAAGATGTTGCTGGAAAAGACGTTTACGTCCTTCCACGAAAAGGACATGATCCTTATGCAACAATATCGAGAGAGGAAGTTCACAAAGTACTCTGACCTTCTTTCATGCCTGCTCATGGCTGAACAGAACAGAGACCTGTTGGTTGCCACCCACAACCTGCGCCCTCCTGGCTCCGCTCCATTGCCACCTCCTGCAGAGGCCCACTTCCAGTCTTCCCAGAAGAAGAAGACGGACAAAAAGGCAAAATTCCAGAAATGAAAAAAAAAAGCAGCGGAAGAAGGCCACTCACCCAGCTCCTCCCCAGAACCAGAAGTTCGTGGACAAGAAGCAGAAGAGGATTCCCAACAAAGGAGGCACCCCCAAGAAAGACTGGGAGGACAAATGCTCAAAATGCGGGATGACGGGCCACTGGTCCAGAATCTGCCGCACAGCAAAACACCTCCAGGACCTCTACCAGGCAAGCCTCAAGCCTCGAGCTGAGACAAACCTGATGGAGAGCGCAGCGTTGGCAGAGACCTCATGGACTCCCGAAGATTTCATGGGAGATGATACTCTCTAGATCTGGACCACTTTTATGCAATTAGCAATGTATCTTAAATTTTTATGCATCGTATCTAGTTCTATTTTCCATGTCAAACAATATCTTTTTAGCATTTATTAATGAAAGCAAATCTTTTATCTATATTTATTGCTTGAATGTCTTTCCCCATTTTTTTGATATGGAACTTATCTGCCTAGTGGACAGTGCATCGACGCACTCGATCCTTCAAAACATAGACTATTTCACGAGCGTAAGTAGTTATTCTGGCCCACTGAGAACAATCTCAGGACCAGCAAACATAATCGAAGGATCAGGGGAAGTAATTATATTGCTCCCCGGCAACACACAAATAACACTTAAAAATGCGTTATACTCCCCAAAATCCATCCGAAACCTCCTAAGTTTTAAATACATCCGTTTAAACGGATATCACTTAGAGACGGTCAAGGAAGATAAAAGGGAATACTTGCTTGTAACGGCTCTTACAAATGGTTCAAAAACCATTGTGGAACGTTTCAAGGGACTCCCTTCGGGACTCTACCAAACAAGTATACAAACTCCAGAAACATCCATGGTGGAGCACCTGCAGTGCCCCCAAACACCAGAATTCCAACTCTGGCACAGTCGACTGGGACACCCTGGTTCCGTTATGATGTACCGCATCATAAAGAACTCCAGGGGCATTGACCTGAAGAACCTGAAGATTCTTCAAAAAGGCAAATTCCCATGTCCACCCTGTTACAAGGGCAAACTGATCACGAGACCCTCTCCACTGAAAGTGGATGTGGAGTCTCCCAGCTTTCTGGAAAGAATCCACGGAGACATTTGTGGGCCGATTCACCCATCAAGTGGTCCGTTCAGGTACTTTATGGTCCTGATAGACGCATCAACTAAGTGGTCACATGTGTGCCTACTGTCCACCCGTAACCTAGCACTATCTAAGCTTTTAGCTCAGATAATAAAGTTACGGGCCCACTTCCCCGACCACCAGATAAAGAAACTTCGTCTGGATAATGCGGGGGAGTTTACGTCACAAGTCTTCCTAGACTATTGCCAAGCTCAGGGAATTGAAGTCGAACATCCTGTAGCGCATGTTCACACCCAAAATGGGTTAGCAGAATCTCTAATTAAGAGACTGCAATGGATCGCTCGTCCATTATTACTTCAATCCCAGATGCCAGTGAATGCGTGGGGTCATGCAATTTTGCATGCTGCATCTTTAATAAAATTAAGACCCTCTGGAGGTCAGTCATCTTCTCCAATGCAACTAGCACTTGGAGCCCCACCAATTGTCTCACATTTGAGAATATTTGGTTGTGCAGTATACGTCCCCATAGCACCACCACAAAGGACAAAGATGGGTCCACAACGTCGCCTAGGCATTTATGTTGGGTTTGACACCCCCTCCATAATTAGATTCCTAGAACCCCTTACGGGGGACGTCTTTAAGGCACGTCTAGAAGACTGTGAATTCGATGAAACATCGTTCCCAAGACTAGGCTCACAGACAAAGAAGCCCGAAGCTTCAGAAAGTATCACTTGGGATACAAAAACTTTATGTCACTTTGATCCGCCAACAAGCCAGTGTGAGGAGGAAGTCCTGAAGATTCTCACATCCAAAACACTGTCCATCTCTTGCCGGACACATTCACTGACAACCAGAAGATTGTCAGATCACACGTCCCTGCTGCTAACACTCCAGCTAGGATTGACATACCGCAAAATGGATGCAATCCGCCTGCAGCAGAAATGGTTGGACCTCTCAAAAAGAGAGGACGACCACCGGGATCCAAGGACCAAGTCCCTCGAAAGAGTAGGACCCTTGGCAATGGTAAACAAATACCACCACAGGATGCTAATTTAAGCCCTGCTACCCCATCTCTCCCAAACTCTCATGAAGAGGAAAAACCGGGAGAAAATGAAGTATCGATACACTATGTACGAACTGGGGAGTATTGGGACAGAAAAAGCACAACAATAGATGACACATTTGCGTGCAATATTGCCATCAACGTCGCATACTGCGACGATGATATTGAACCACGCTCTCTGACAGAATGTCAAAGCAGAGATGATTGGCCAATGTGGAAAGCGGCAATAGGAGTGGAGTTGGATTCACTCACCAAACGCAAGGTCTTCGGACCAATAGTCCAGACACCAAAAGGTGTAAAACCTGTGGGTTATAAATGGGTATTTGTTAGAAAACGAAATGAACAAAATGAGATCGTACGCTACAAAGCAAGGCTTGTAGCGCAGGGTTTTACCCAACGACCTGGGGTGGATTTCGAAGCCACATACTCTCCGGTCATGGACGCGATCACCTTCCGATTCCTCATTGGCATAACAGCACAAGAGGGTTTAGATATGCAACTCATGGACGTGGTTACTGCATACCTATATGGCAACCTAGACCGAGACATCTATATGAGATTGCCTGACGGTTATTCTTTTCCTGCAGCACTAAAAGAGAGAGAACGTGACATCTACTCAGTGAAACTACAAAGATCATTATATGGTCTAAAACAATCTGGAAGGATGTGGTATAACAGACTGAGCGACTTCCTTGCACAGCAAGGATTTAAAAACGACCCAGTCTGTCCTTGCATCTTTATAAGAGCAAAGGCAACATGATTTGTAATTATAGCCGTCTATGTAGACGACTTAAACCTCATCGGATCTCCTGAAGAGATCGCAAAGATTTCTAGAAGCCTGACAGAAACTTTCGAGATGAAAGACCTCGGAAAATCAAAATTCTGTTTAGGCCTTCAGATAGAGCATCTTAAAGATGGGATCCTGTTACACCAGTTAACTTACACATCGAACTTATTGAAAAAGTTTCAGATGGATAAGTGCCACCCCCTCAGCACTCCGATGGTCGTCAGATCATTGGATGTACACAAAGACCCCTTCCGGCCGCTGGAAGAGGGGGAGGAAGTACTAGGCCCCGAAGTGCCTTATTTAAGTGCTATCGGTGCACTCCTTTACCTGGCTAACTGCACTCGCCCTGACATAGCGTTTGCAGTAAACTTACTAGCCAGATATAGTGCTGCACCTACACAGCGGCACTGGGCCGGAGTTAAGCATCTTCTGCGCTACCTCCAAGGGTCCATAGACTTAGGTCTATTCTACAGGAAAGGGGCATCAAATGGTTTAGTTGGTTATGCTGACGCAGGTTACAGGTCCGATCCTCATACAGAGAAGTCTCAGACCGGATACATGTTCACATATGGCGGCACTGCCATATCCTGGAGATCTGTGAAGCAGACCATGACGACCGTCTCATCCACCCACTCCGAGCTACTTGCGATCTTCAAAGCAAGCAAGGAATGCTTTTGGCTACGCTCGGTGATCCAGCACATTCTCACCTCCACCGGCCTGACGACCGGCGTTCTTGCACCCACTACACTCTATGAAGACAATGCAGCATGTATAGCCCAGCTACAGGACGGCTACATCAAAGGTGACAAGACGAAGCATATCTCCCCCAAGTTCTTCTGGACGCACGACCTTCAGAAGCAAAAGCAGATTGAGGTACAGAAGATCCAATCATGTAATAACTTGGCGGATTTGCTTACCAAATCCCTGCCTACTAGTATCTTTGAGAAACTTGTATATGGGATCGGGATGAGGAGAGTGAGTAAATGTAAACTGGGTCAGGATGAGAGAACTATGAACTCATAGATACATAGGAGACTGATGTATAGATTCATAGGAAATCTGCAAGCCTGAAGCTTGGTCAGATAAGGGGGAGCCAACTGCAGAGTTGTACTCTTTTCCCTTGGCTACAGGTTTTTTCCCACTGGGTTTTCCGTAGTCAAGGTTTTGACGAGGCAACCTCGTTGACTCTGGATCCTGAAGTATCCATCCCTGGACACATCCCCAAAACAGGGGAAGTTATGGGTTAACTGTTCTTTCTTTAACAAGACAGTTACCCTAACTCGGATCCTGAAGAATCCACCTCTTATTTCAATGTTGATTGGATAAGGGGAAGTGTTATGAATAGGCCCATTGGGCCAATTGGGTATCCAACCCACTATTGAAAGCTATAAATACACGGGTAGGGGGCTCTTAACCCCTTACACCTATTTCTCCCTAAATTCCCTTCACAACATATTTGAGTTTTAAACGTTTTAAAGAATTTTTGAGCCAATTTCCAGCTCATTAGGACCAAGTCAAATCCTTGGGTGAGTTGGAGAAGTTGAATTTCAAATTTTAAATTATTTTAAACTCCTAATCTCATTAGGATTAGCCCTAGACCTAGTCAACCCCTCTACACTATATAAACAACCTCTAGGAAGACCTATTTTCGCAAGAAAATAACCCTAGCCTCTTCCAAAACCCAAATTTGACGTTGCGACGAATCGTCGCAATGTTGCGACAAGCAGCTGCCGCACGACCGACGGAATCAGCTCCGTTCCCCCGCTCAGACCGGCAGCTCCACCCGCACCAAGCCCCGCCCGCTCCGCACAGCCATCACCCCGCTTCTCCGTGCCTGACCGAGAGATTCTCTCGGTCAGACCGATGGCCGCCCCTGCTGTCGCCGCATCCCCGATCCGCACCAACCCTCTGCACCGACCCACTTCTGTCGCCCGCCTCCGCTCGTGTCTGACCGAGCGGGCCGCCCGCACCGATCGATGTTGCAACGTTGCAACGTTGCAACCCCCGCATCCACAGCGCCCGACCGGCGCTGTCCCCCGCTCCGACCGAAGCAAAGCCCCGCATCCAAGGCTCGCGACCGACCAAGCGCTGCACCAAGCCGTTCCCCCGCAGCGACCGATGGAGCCCCCCGCATTTGGCTGTGTACGACCGAGAGCAAACGTCGCAACCCCGCACCCGTCGCACCACTTGCCACCGTGGGCCCCCAAGTTCTCCAGAGGTATTGTGGGTCCCCCAAAGGTCCATAGGACTACTGTGGGCCCCACCTAGGTGCTTTCTCTCTGACGATTTGCCGTGCACGACGTTGCGACACGTCGTAGCCCGTCGTCGCACGTGCTAGCTTTGGAATCTGGAACCGTTGCTCCGGTAGACGCTCTGAACTTTCAAGCGAGGAAACTAAATTGGAATCTGGACTTGGAGCGTGATCTTTTATTCCAACCCCCGGCGTCGCCACCCGACGCCGGTGTAGCTTTCGCGTCGTGTTGAGGTAACGCTTTGCACCCCTAGGACCCCCAACCCATTGCATGCTAATAAAGACTAAAATCAGTATTTTTAAAGTATTTTAAATGTTTTAAATTCACTAATCAAGATTAATAATATGGACTTTAGGCCGGTGGACTTGTGCACATAGGATAATTGTGATTTTTGGACTCATTGGACGGTGTGCTCAGACGTCGTGCTTGCAGGCAAGTGAAAATTGCCAACTCTTGTGTAGGGCCATGTTTTTAGGCCACTTCCTTGTTCCTAGCGTAAAAGAGACTAGTCAGTGAAATGATAGCTGGTTAGACGCCTACTTGATCTAGTTTGACAACGAAACTAGATCCGTCACCTAATTGATCTAGCTTGACAACGAAGCTAGATCCAACCCTTTAAACTTGTTGTTCATGCATACTAAACTGTCACGTTTACTTTCCTTATCTGTACGCACTTTTAACTGCCATGCATTGCATCGTACATGTCATCCAAATTGATTGTTGCATCGTAGCACACGCTACAATACTTGTACTCTTGAATACTACTTCCGGGGAACGGGCCTCATGTGTTGGTCAAAAGCCAATGCCTGGTTTCCTTGTCTGGCTAGGTGCACCCCTAGACCAACAAAATAAGACACTTCCTGGCTCGTGTTCCAGAAGCGAGCATTCCCGTTCGGGGGTAATGCCCTGGCTCGATACACGTGGAGGGGTAGGGATAAACGGTTACTTGAGCTTAGGAGTGGCCTGATCAGCCCTCTAGCCAAAAGACGGAATCCCTGTGCACGAGGTGCTTACTTTTCTTGTCTTGTACTTGTCTTGTGAATGATTCATGTAATACTTGTCATCCATGCCATGTTTAAATGCCATGCTCGTACTTTACTTTACTTTACCTGTTGCACTCATACTTTAACTGCAATGTCATCGCATTCATGCTAGAACTACTAGGTTGCTTTACTTTTGCCTACTTTCAGTTTCCTTGCACAAGTCTCTTGTAGACTTGCTGACATGTGCCCCTTGCTCTTTTGGGTGTCACATGTTAGACCCTGAGCCAGAGACCGTTGCTGAGTAAGTGGCGTTTTGCTGACGCTGAGCCTGAGTCCATGTTTGCCTAGGAGGAGTTTTGTGGACACCGGAGACCTTTCTTGGTGATTTTGCTGAGCTTCTCTTATTTTAGGTTCTGCTGTTAGTTGTCGGTGCGTGGCACCTTTGTTTGTATGTGTACTTTTGTTGGCCATGTTTGAGCCTTTAAACTCTTTTTCTTTTCAGCCTGGTGGCTTTTCTGCCATGTTGGAATTTATATTTATGGATATTCTGAGATTATTCTTTTGTCTCATTTCATTATTATTATCTTGTTTCGTTCGCGTTGCAAGGACCTGCAGTTTTAAATTTGATTGACGCTTATCGGACTTGCAGCTTTGCAGCTTCAAGTCTGAGCGGACCTTCTCACGCTTCGCCTCCATATTTTTGGGAAGCGGGGCGTGACACTACCACCGTGGAGAGAGATAGCCCTCACATAGTGGGGGAAGTGATTAAGGAAAGGGCAAGTCCCGTGGAGAAGCCTAAGTGTCGCCCCGCTCCTGTTCCATTCCCAAGTAGATTGGCTAAGGCCAAAATTGCGGAGAAGTACGCCAAGTTCATAGAGCTTCTGAAGGGAGTAGAGCTGAATATTCTGTTCATGGACGCCCTCACAGAGATACCCTCGTACGCTAAGTTACTTAAGGAACTAATCTCGGGGAAGAGGAAGACGGAGCATGTTTTGTTGGCGGAGAAACCGTCCTCATTTCTCAGAAGCAACAAGCTGTGAAAGAAGCTCCCGGATCCGGGGAGCTTCACCGTCCCTTGATCCATAGGTGGCGTCCCCATCAGACGCCTTAATAGATTTGGGGGCAAGGATCACCTTGATGCCCTTGTCCATCTTCCACCGCCTCAACACCAGAACAAAGTTAGAGCCGACGACCATGATTATCCGACTCGTAGATAGGTCGGTAACGCACCTGGTTGGCGTGGCTAGGGACGTCTTCTTACAGATTCTCGACAGGGTGAGCGTGCCGGTGAATTTTGTTATTATGGACAGGCAAGAAGATGGAGGATCGCAACTGATTTTGGGTTGCCCATTTATGACGATGACTAGAGTGCTGATGGACGTGCAAGAAGGCACGCTCTCCCTTAATGGCGAAAACATTGAGGCCGAATTTCGGCTACCTAAGCCGATGAGGGAGAGGGAGCCCAATGCGGACGTCGGGTATCTTGATTTGGTGGAGGATGAACTCGTGGAAGAGTTCATAGCTGAAGAAGTATTAATGGATTGATTCAGAATATAAATTGCTTATTTCCCCCATCATTTCTGGGTATTTTATGTGTATATCATGTTTAATTTGGCGTTGATACGTGTGTTTTCGTGATATCGTGGATTATTAACGCCTAATCTTTTTTTATAAATAAAATGCGATTTATATGGACTAATTTTTGCTTCCCTTATTTTTCAGGTACTTTTGGAATTTTTCTGGATTTTCTAGAATTTTTTCAGAATTTTCTGGAGCTCGAAACTATTTTTCGGGAATTTTTAGAGGAAAGAAGGAGATTCTGGAATTTTAAAAAGAAAAAAATCAAAAAATAAAATTGGTTTGGGCCCATCAGCCCGCGGCCCGCTCTTGGAGCGGGCCGCTGAGTGTTTATATTAAACAAATTAATTTTTTAAAAAAAAATTTGGCCCACGGCCGCCCACAGCGGGCGCGTTCAGCGCCAGCGGGTCGGGCGCTGGGGCGCCTGACCCAGCGCCCGACCGACATGCTTTTAAGGGGGATTCTATGCGGTTTTAGTGGGGTTTTGGGTTTTGATTCGACCCAGTTTTGCTTCTGCACACCCGTTAGTGCTGTAATTGGGTTTTGGCCGAGATTGGGGGCTGTTTTTCAGCCCCAACTTCATCTTTCTTCTTCTCTTTTGGATTTTTTAGGGCATGGATGAATGGGAAAAGCTTGGAGGAGGAGCAAATGGGTGGAAGCAAGGGTTCATTTAGGAGAGTTCTTGTGTGAAATCCTTCCTCCCTCTTTTGTAATTTTGCATCTCTCTTTTGTATTGAATTTGGGGATAATGTTTGTATAAAATTTCCATCTTTTTCATGATGATTGAGTAGTGTTGAATGCTTGGGTTGTGATTCATGATGGTTGGTTGTTAATTTTACTTCTAATTACCTCTTGCCCATTATCATGTTAATGTTGGATGTTTTGTTAGGGTTAATTTTATTGGTTAAGACCCAAGTGGGCACACTTTGAGAAAAGTCCATGATCCTATTTTGATTAGTGCCATGGTGATGCATCCATCCTTTAGCAAATTATCGTGGTCATGAAAGCTAAATCCACCGATTAAGCTTGCCATAGCCGGAGGCCTAATTGAGTTATATGTGGGTAATTTGAGCTTGTTAACACCAACATTAGTGAACCCACAACCCATGCTCCTCGCGTAGCTATACTAAATCCCCATTTGACTCTCTAACCCTACTTACTTAGGTTAGGATTGTTGATTCACCACACTTTTTCCCACTCATCCACCGTTAGTTGAGGTTGTTGAATCACGCTTTATTTTTCTTTATCGATCAAACTTGCGAATGTAGAACGACTTGTCCCCGTGATCCGACCAGGTACTCACCGGTTATAAATTTCATATTGCATTGATGCTTCTACGCTTGGGAGTGGAAGGCGTGCTGCCTTTGTCCGTCCTCCAGTTCAACCAATTGGCGACGTTGCCGGGGACAACAGTTTCTACTATTTGCATCTTTTGATTGATTTTGAAAGCTTTAGTGTGATACTTCTATCTCTTAGTGTTGTGTCTTTCCATTTTATTTATTTTCCACTTATTGAGTCTTTTGCTTGTTTATGTTCATTTCCTTGAAAAAAATATTACAAAATGGTATCATCTTCAGATTTTTTCCGACATTGATTTGGAGGATATCCCACTCCCGCCACACTTTCATGGTTTGGAGTGGGAGAACCCTCATTTACATTTGAAAAAGTTTGAAGAGTGGATATTTTCATGTCTTGGTGGGAAAATTTTTGATGATTGCATATACTTTAGATTTTTTCCTTCTACTTTGCAAGATGATGCTTGATTGTGGTTTGATTCATTGTCTCTCGACTCACATTTTACTTGGTTGTCGTTTCAGGCTGAATTTCTCCGAGTGGTTTTGCCTATTTTCTTGGAGCATGTACAGGGGCGGTAGGCCATGGAGCAGCAAATAGCGAACTTTACCCAAGCTGATGGAGATGCCTACGATCAAGCTTGGCAGAGGTTCAGTGATTTGGTGCTTGCGTGCCCACATCATTGTTTCCACGAGGATCATCTCCTACAGATATTTTATACAGGATTATCGCCATCTGGGCGAGATGTCGTGCAGATGAGCTGCGGTGGAGAATTCTTTGATTATTTGACCGAGGATTCATGGTGTTACCTGAGGGACCTTGCAAAGTATGAGTAGACAGTCCAGCAGGTCCAGGACCAGACTGAGGAGCCAGCTGAGCGCTCATTCCATTACGGCCCTACGGAGGAACAAGCAGAACATGATGATGAGGCACATTGGAGCCAAGTAGAGGAAGCTGAATGTCCATATTTTGAGGAGTCAGAGGAGATGGATGATGGAGTGTGTATCGACCACGACAGTGACACGATGCATTTTCACCTTGAGGTTGAGGATGAAGCGAATGTGCATGATGGCTAAGAGCAGATTGAGGACACCATGGAGCCTGAGCCACAGTCTACTTCAGAGTTAGCTTCATAGGTCGAGGCGGTTGAGTACTTAGGGAGGACGACTGAGATAAACTATTTCAGTGATGACGAGAATGATGCGTGCTTGGATTTGCCCGAGACAAGTTTACCTCCAGTCCTGTCACAGATGTCACTTCCCTCGCCTCAGGATGCACACTTGCCAGTCATCGAGGAGATTTGTCAGGAGTAGTTACCAATTGTGGGGAGTGCCGCAGAGATTGTTGATGTTGACGTCGAGGAAGAGGATAGTGACGGGGATTGTGACATGGTATATATTAAGCCCGAGCTCCCTCATACTCCAATTTTCTCTCTGCATCCACTTCCACCTCCTCTTTAGGTCGTGCATCACACCGAGCCTCGCATCACATCTCAGGGAAGTTCCCATTTTTCTTTTCCCTCCACCCCCGAATCAAATTATTTAATTCCATATCATAATGATTCGAATTGTTGTCATTTGATCGTAAATTCATTTATTCATTTCGACGACCCATTTTGGCAAGCTTTTCACTTGGACTGGCGCTCTCGCCCAATTATTTTTGACACGACCTATCTCCCCCATTTGGCAGGAACCCACCATAAGGAGATGCTCGGGGTTGTGTCGCTTGCCACTAATGCTCGTAATGGTGGTAGGGCAATGGACGTGGCAAAGCTTGCGAAGGAGTGTAAGGATATGATCGAGCAGTTGCCACCGCCGTTATACATACGAGATCCGCCTTTTGCCACGATGTGTTCGTTCTAATAGTTTAAATAAATAAATCTTTTATTTTAGTGCTTTGTATGCTTTTCTTTTCTTTTTTAGGATCTTTTGCCGAGATCTAATACTCTTCGAACATTGAGGACAATGTTTATTTTAAGTTGGAGGGAGAGTGTTAGAATCTTTAGGATTGTTAGGAATTTGATGGTAGCTTAAATTTTTTTTGAGATACCTTCATTTTGCCATCACCCATTGCTCTTTATTGCATATCATATTTGTCCTCTTTGTCCCTATGCCGCTAGCTTTATGCGTAGTCCCTACATGCTTAATGCCATGCAATTTTTTCGGATTATTATTTTGGTATCAACTCTCTAGATGTTTGATTGGCATGTTTCATTTCTTTTCCAATTTGGAGTCAAATGCTAATATGCCATATATGAAGCTATTTTATATGTCGTAATATTTTTTTGAAATAATTTGGGAATAGTTTGGTGTAAGTGATTGCATGATTTGAGATGAATGGTTTAGTTTTTAATTAGATTGGGTGTGGCCATATGGTGCATGTTTTGTTTTCCTCTTAAGGAGTGGGTGGATGAGTTAATAATTCATGTTTGGAATGAGAAAGAGAGTTAATATAAGCGAATGGTTTTTCTAATCAAATTGAGTAGTCGGTGCCCCACGAAACATTGGGGAGGACGCCAAAGATGAGATTTTGGGGATCATTCCATCCCTTTGCCTATATAGCGTTATCGCGTGTATGCAAAAGGGGGTGGTGTTTGCATTTCATAGCGTTATCGCATGAATGCAAAACATAAACATCCAAAAAAAAGAATACAAAAAGAAGGAAAAAAAGAAAAAGAAAAAAAATGAATGAATAAATGAAAGAATAAGCAACATGAGTGATGCAATCTCATCTCCCACAACTTAGAGGAATTTCTTTTGTTTTGGCCATTTCCATGAAAATTAGAAACTTTGTCATTTGCGATATATCCCAAAGAATGCGATACGGTGCTTATTTCCTTACTTTTCTTGGAATTGGATTGAAGAGAATGTCATTTGTTGTTTACTTACATACATTGTGTATATTAGCTTTGGAATCATTTGGAAATACCATTTGGAGTATGCCACGAGGACATTTTGAGTTTGGTGCATGCTTTCCTTTAATCCGAATTTATCGCATATTTTGCTAGGGACTAGCGAAAAGCTAGTTGGGGGGTGTGATTCGGGATATAAATTGCTTATTCCCCCCCATTTCTGGGTATTTTATGTGTATATCATGTTTAATTTGGCGTTGATACGTGTGTTTTCGTGATATCGTGGATTATTAACGCCTAATCTCTTTTTATACATAAAATGCGATTTCTATGGACTAATTTTTGCTTCCCTTATTTTTCAGGTACTTCTGGAATTTTTCTGGATTTTCTAGAATTTTTCCAGAATTTTCTGGAGCTCGGAACTATTTTTCGGGAATTTTTGGAGCAAAGAAGGAGATTCTGGAATTTTAAAAAGAAAAAACAAAATTGGGTTGGACCCATCAGCCCGCGGCCCGCCCGCTCTTGGAGCGGGCCACTGAGTGTTTATATAAAAAAAATAAGTTTTTGAAAAAAATTTGGCCCACGGCCCGCTGAGGGGGGCGGGCACGCGTAGCGCCCACGGGTCGGGCGCTGGGGCGCCTGACCCGCATGCTTTTAAGTGGGATTCTATGCGGTTTTAGTGGGTTTTTGGGTTTTGATTCGACCCAGTTTTGCTTCTACAGACCCGTTAGTGCTGGAATTGGGATTTGGCCGAGATTGGGGGCTGTTTTTCAGCCCAACTTCATTTTTCTTCTTCTCTTTTGGATTTTTAAGGCATGGAGGCCATAGGTTAATGGGAAAAGCTTGGAGGATGAGCAAATGGGTGTAAGCAAGGGTTCATTTGGGAGAGTTCTTAGGTGAAATCCTTCCTCCCTCTTTTGTAATTTTGCATCTCTCTTTCGTATTAAATTTGGGGATAATGTTTGTATAAAATTTCCATCTTTTTCATGATGATTGAGTAGTGTTGAATGCTTGAGTTGTGATTCATGATGGTTGGTTGTTAATTTTAGTTCTAATTACCTCTTGCCCATTATCATGTTAATGTTGGATGTTTCATTAAGGTTAATTTTATTGGTTAAGACCCAAGTGGGCACACTTTGAGAAAAGTCCATGATCCTATTTTGATTAGTGACATGGTGATGCATCCCCATTTAGCAAATTATCGTGTTCATGAAAGCTAAATCTACCGATTAAGCTTGCCATAGCCGGAGGCCTAATTGAGTTATATGTGGGTAATTTGAGCTTGATTAACACCAACATTAGTGAACCCACAACCCATGCTCCTCGCCTAGCTATCCCAAATCCACATTTGACTCTCTAACCCTACTTACTTAGGTTAGGATTGTTGATTCACCACGCTTTTTCTCACTCATCCACCGTTAGTCGAGGTTGTTGAATCACGCTTTATTTTTCTTTATCGATCAAACTTGCAAATGTAGAATGACTTGTCCCCGTGATCCGACCCGGTACTCACCGGTTATAAATTTTGGAAGGCGTGCTCCTTGCACGTTTTCCGGTTCAATCATGGATCCCCTACTGCGGAGTGGGGACCATGGCTTGGATCCTCGGCACGACAAGGCCGTGGCGGCATATTTGCAGGTCCTGGACGAGGACATCGATGATAGATCAACGACGCTTGAGCATGCCATGCCCGTCTTGGAGGATCACGACCTGAATGTCGTGAAGATCAGAAACTTGGTGGCGGTAGTGTCCATGGGGCACTCCAAAGAGAGACAAGCACCAGCCAGAAAAGAGAATGGACAGACCGATAAGGGTCCGAAGGAGGCATTCGACCAACCAGCCCCACAAGGGTTGGTCGAGAAGAACGATGGGTGCATCTCGCATGCGCCGAACATATCGCCTCACTGAGCCGCAGGGGTCAAGCTAATGACCTGAAACAAGCTCTTGGCAGGAGGCAACCCGACCTATTTTCTCGCATTTCGGTTTTAATTTGATTTTTGAGTTTTTTGAGTTTAAAAATTTGAAAATCCATAAATAACTGAGGCTTATTGATTTTGGCAGGGATTTGGCGGTCATGACGACGAACGAAAGAGCAAAACATGGGTATGGAGTTGAGACTCAAAGCGACGAGAAATACGAGATGGACTAAAGGCTGAGAGTGCTGAAATTTCAGATCGCTTGGCCGAGCGCACAAGGCGCTCGACCGAGTGACCAACCCATCATAAGGGTGATAGTTCGCCCGAGTGGGAGCACTCGCCCGAGCGGAAGCGATCGACTGAGCGCTCGATCGCTCGGGAAAACCCCTTTAAATTTCGAGCGAGCGACCCAGCGTTTGTCGTGAGCCCTAGTATTTCCCCCCTCTCTCACCGGCGATCCCCCTTACCCGAGCAACCCCCCTCCGACGACCCCCTCCCTCGAGAATATACTCGTCACACACACACACACACACACACACACACACACACACACACACACACACAGATGGCAAAATGCGCCTGTACTCAAGCTCAGGTGGGATTCCGGCGCTTGACCCCTCCTTACCGTCCGATTCGATCCACCGGCTGTTGTTAAAAGCGGAACCTGTGGAACTTTTGGTGCAATTACCATCGTGCCCTTTAAGCAAACCTGAACTTATGGGGTAATTACCATCGTGCCCTTTAAGCCCTTTTCAAAGCAACTTTGTAGAAATATTGGTGCAATTACCATCGTACCCTTTAAGCCCTTTTCAAAGCAACTTTGTACATAATTACTAATCGTTCTGCGCATTGAGCAATGGGTATACCGCACGATTCCATGGCTGTTTTAAAAATTATACTGGACCATTGTGCGTGTCGAGTAAATACGATGGATTAAATTACTCCGCGCGTACAACGCGCTACAGTCTAATGCATCGTGCGTGGCAAGTAAAAATTTTAGAGGGTTGTATTATTCATCACAGTGCACAACCCGTTGTATGCGGGGGTTAAAAGACATAGTTTGAAGTAATATTCATCTGCGCGCATGACGGGTAAAATTACGCCCCGTTGTGCGCGTTGTGCGCGGGGGTTAAAAGACCTAGTCTGAAACAATATTCATCCGCGCGTACAACAGGTAAAATTATGCCCCATTGTGTGCGTCAGGCAAAAACGGTTCCGGTGGATTAAATTACTTTCCGTGCACAACGTGCTATAGTCTAATGCATCATGCGCGGTAAGTAAAAAGTTTAGAGGGTTATGTTATTCATCACAGCTCACAACCCGTTGTGCACAGGGGTTAAAAGACCTTGTTTGAAGGAATATTCATCCGTGTGCACGATAGGTAAAATTACGCCCCGTTGTGCGCGTTGTGCGTGGGGGTTAAAAGATATAGTCTGAAGTAATATTCATCTGCCTGCACGACTGGCAAAATTACGCCCCGTTGTGCACGTTGTGCGAGGGGGTTAAAAGATCTAGTCTGAAGCAATATTCATCGACGCACATGACGGGTAAAATTATGCCTCATTGTGCACGTTGGAAAAAAACGGTTCCAGTGGATTAACTTAGTTCCCACGCACAACACAAATTAGTCCCCGTGCACGATGGGTAAACTTATGCCTTGTTGTGCGCGTCGGGCAAAAACGGTTCCGGTGGATTAAATTACTCCCCGCGCACAATGTGCTACAGTCTAATACGTCGTGCGCGGTAAGTAAAAAAGTTTAGAGGGTTGTGTTATTCATCACAGCATACAACCCGTTGTGTGCGGGGGTTAAAAGACCTAGTTTGAAGGAATATTCATCCGCACTCACGACGGGTAAAATTACTCCCCTTTGTGCATGTTGTGCGCGGGAGTTAAAAGACCTAGTCTGAAGCAATATTCATCCACATGCACGACGGGTAAAATTACGCCCCTTTGTGCACGTTGGGCACATAGTTAAAAGACCTAGTCTGAAGCAATATTCATCTGCGTGCACGACGGGTAAAATTATGCACTGTTGTACGCGTCGAAAAAAACGGTTCCAGTTGATTAAATTAGTCCACGCGCACAACGCAAATTAGTCCCCGTGCACGACAAGTAAAATTATGCCTTGTTATGCACGTCAGACAAAAACGGTTCCGATGGATTAAATTACTCCCTGCGTACAACGCGCTACAGTATAACGGTCGTGCACGGTAATTAAAAAGTTTAGAGGGTTGTGTTATTCATTACAGTGCACAACCCGTCATGCGCGGGGGTTAAAAGACCGAGTCTGAAGGAATATTCATCCACACGCACGACAAGTAAAATTACAGCTCGTTGTACGTGTTGTACGCTGGGGTTAAAAGACCTAGTCGGAAGAAATATTCATCCGCACGCACAACGGGTAAAATTATGCCCCGTTGTGTGCGTCGGGTAAAAACAGTTCCGGTGGATTAAATTAGTCTCCGTGCACAACGCAAATTAGTCCCCGTGCACGACGGGGAAAATTATGCCTTGTTGTGTGCGTCGGGCAAAAACTGTTCCGATGGATTAAATTACTCCCCGCGCATAACGCGCTACAGTCTAACGCGTCGTACGCGGTAAGTAAAAAGTTTAGTCGGTTGTGTTATTCATCACAACGCATAACCCGTTGTGCGCAGGAGTTAAAAGGCCTAGTGTGAAGGAATATTCATTCGCGTGTACGACGGGTAAAATTACGCCCCGTTGTGCACATTGTGCACGGGGTTAAAAGACCTAATCTGAAGCAATATTCATCCGTGCGTACGACGGGCAAAATTATGCCCCGTTGTGCACGTTGTGTGCGGGGTTAAAAGACCTAATCTAAAGCAATATTCATCCGCGCGCACAACGGGTAAAATTATGCCCCGTTGTGCTCGTCGGGTAAAAACAGTTCCGATGGATTAAATTAGTATCCGTGCACAACGCAAATTAGTCCCCGTGCACGACGAGTAAAATGATGCCCTGTTGTGTGTGTCGGGAAAAAATGGTTCCGGTGGATTAAATTACTCCCCGCGCACAATGCGCTACAGTCTAAAGCGTTGTGCACGATAAGTAAAAAGTTTAGAGGGTTGTGTTATTCATCACAGCGCACAACCCATTGTGCGCTGGGGTTAAAAGACCTAGTCTGAAGGAATACTCATCCGCGCACATGACGGGTAAAATTTCGTCCCGTTGTGGGCGTTGTGCACGGGGGTTAAAGGACCTAGTCTGAAGGAATATTCATCCGCACACACGATGGGCAAAATTATGCCCCGTTGTGCGTGTTGTGCATGGGGGTTAAAGGACCTAGTCTGAAGCAATATTCATCCCCGCGCACGGCAGTCAAAATTATGTCCCGTTGTGTGCGTTCTGCGCGGGGGTTAAAAGACCTAGTCTGAAGCAATATTCATCCGTGTGCACAACGGTCAAAATTATATCTCGTTGTGTGCGTCGTGCGCGGGGGTTAAAAGACATAGTCTGAAGCAATATTCATCTGTGCGCACGACTGGTAAAATTATGTCCCGTTGTGCGCATATGATAAAAACGGTTTCAGTGGATTAAATTAGTACCCGCGCAAAACGCAAATTAGTCTCTATGCACGACGGGTAAAATTATGCCTTGTTGTGCGCGTCGGGCAAAAACGGTTCCGGTGGATTAAATTACTCGCCGTGCATAACCCGCTACAGTCTAACACGTCGTGCGCGGTAAGTAAAAAGTTTAGAGGGTTGTGTTATTCATCACAGCACACAACCCGTTGTGCGCAGAAGTTAAAAGACATAGTCTGAAGGAATATTCATCCGCGCGCATGACGGGTAAAGCTACGCCATGTTGTGCGCATTGTGTGCGTTGTGCACGGGGGTTAAAAGACCAAGTCTTAAGCAATATTCATCCACGCGCATGACAGGTAAAATTACGCCCCGTTGTGCGTGTTGTGTGCAGGAGTTAAAAGACCTAGTCTGAAGCAATATTCATCCGTGCGAACGACGGGTAAAATTATGTCCCGTTGTGCGCGTCGGGTAAAAACGGTTCCGGTGGATTAAATTAGTCCCCGTGCATAATGCAAATTAGTCCCCGCGCACGACGGCTAAAATTATGCATTCTTGTGCGCGTTACGCAAAAACGGTCCCGGTGGATTAAATTACTCCTCGCTCTCAATACGCTGCAGTCTAACGCATCATGCATGGAAAGTAAAAAAGTTTAGAGGGTTGTGTTATTCATCACAACGCACAACCCATTGTGCGCGGGGGGTTAAAAGACCTAGTCTGAAGGAATATTCATCCGCGCGCATGACGGGTAAAATTACGCCCCATTGTGCACGTTGTACGCGGGGGTTAAAAGACATAGTCTGAAGCAATATTCATCCGCGCACACGACGAGCAAAATTACGCTCTGTTGTGTGCGTTGTGCGCAGGGATTAAAAGACCTAGTCTAAAGCAATATTCATCTGTGCGTACGACGGGTAAAATTATGCCCCGTTGTGTGCATCGTGTAAAAACGGTTCCGGTGGATTAGATTAGTCCACGCGCAAAACACAAATTAGTCCCCGCGCACGACAGGTAAAATTATGCCTTGTTGTACACGTCGGGCAAAAAGGGTCCGGTGGAATAAATTACTCCCTACGCACAACGCGCTACAGTCTAACGCATCGTGCGCGGTAAGTAAAAAGTATAGAGGGTTGTGTTATTTATCACAGTGCACAACCCGTTATGCGCGGCGGTTAAACGACATAGTCTGAAGGAATATACATCCGCACGCACAACGGGCAAAATTACGTCCCGTTGTGCCCGTTGTGCACGTGGTTAAAAGACCTAGTCTGAAGCAATATTCATCCGCACGCACGACGGACAAAATTACGCCCCGTTGTGCACGTTGTGCGCGGGGGTTAATAGACCTAGTATGATGCAATATTCATCCGCACGCACGACGGGTAAAATTCTGTCCCGTTATGCGCGTCGGGAAAAAAGGTTCCGGTGGATTAAATTAGTCCACGCGCACAACGCAAATAAGTCCCTGCGCACGACGAGTAAAATTATGCCTTGTTCTGCGCGTCGGGCAAAAAAGGTTCCGATGGATTAAATTACTCCCCGTGCACAATGCGTTACAGTCTAACACGTCATGCGCGGTAAGTAAAAAGTTTCGAGGGTTTTGTTATTCATCACAGCGCATAACCCGTTGTGCACGGGGGTTAAAAGACCTTGTTTGAAGGAATATTCATCCGCGTGCACGACGAGTAAAATTACGCCTCGTTGTGTGCGGGGGGTTAAAAGACCTAGTCTGAAGTAATATTCATCGGCGTGCATGACGGGAAAAATTACGCCCCGTTATGCGCGTTATGCACGGGGGTTAAAAGACCTAGTATGAAGCAATATTCATCCGCGTGCACGGCAGGAAAAATTATGACCCGTTGTACACGTTGTGTGCGGGGGTTAAAATACCTAGTCTGAAGCAATATTCATCCGTGTGCACGACGTGTAAAATTATGCCCCGTTGTGCGCGTTGTGCGCGGGGATTAAAAGTCCTAGTCTGAAGCACTATTCATCCACGCGCACGACGGGCAAAATTATGCCCCGTTGTGCATGTTGTGTGCGTGGGTTAAAAGATCTAGTCTGAAGCAATATTCATCCATGCTTACGACGCGTAAAATTATGCCCCGTTGTGCGCATCGGGTAAAAATGGTTCCGGTGTATTAAATTAGTCCCCGCGCACAACTAAAATTAGTCCCCACACACGACGGGTAAAATTACGCCTTGTTGTGCGCGTCGTGTGCGGTAAGTAAAAAGTTTAGAGGGTTATGTTATTCATCACAGCGCGCAACTCGTTGTACGCGGGGGTTAAAAGACATAGTATGAAAGAATATTCATCCGCTCGCACGATGTGTAAAATTACGCCCTATTGTGCGCGTTGTGCGTGGGGTTAAAAGACCCAGTCTGAAGCAATATTCATCTGCCGCACGACGGGCAAAATTATGTCCCGTTGTGTGCTTGTGTGCGGAGGGTAAAAGACCAAGTCTGAAGCAATATTCATTCGCATGCACGACGATTAAAATTATGCACCGTTGTGCGCGTCGGGTAAAAACGGTTCCAGTGGATTAAATTAGTCTCCGTGCACAACGCGCTACAGTCTAACGCATCGTGTGCGGTGATAAAAAAGTTTAGAGGGTTGTATTATTCATCACAGCGCACAACCCGTTGTGCGCATGGGTTAAAAGACCTAGTGTGAAGTAATATTCATACAACGCACAACTTGTTCTGATATTCATCTGTGTGCACGTCGTGTAAAATTACGCCCCGTTGTGCGCGTTGTGCGCAGGGGTTAAAAGACCTAGTCTGAAGCACTATTCATCCGCGCGCACGATGTGAAAAAGTATGCCCCCGTTGTACGCATTTGTACGCATTGTGCACGGGGGTTAAAAGACCTAATTTGAAGGAATATTAATTCGCGCGCATGACAGGTAAAATTATGCCTTGTTGTGCGCGTCAGGTAAAAACGGTTCCGGTGGATTAAATAACTCCCAGCGCACAACGCACTACTGTCTAACACGTAGTGCGCAGTAATTAAAAAGTTTAGAGGGTTGTTTTATTCATCACAGCGCACAACCCGTTGTTTGCGTGGGTTAAAAGACCTAGTGTGAAGCAATATTCATCCGCGCCACGACGGGCAAAATTATGCCCAGTTATGCGTGTTGTGCGCAGGGGTTAAAAGACATAGTCTGAAGCAATATTCGTCCGCGTGCACGACGGGCAAAATTACGCCCCGTTGTGCGCGTTATGCGCGGGGGTTAAAAGGCCTAGTTTTAAGGAATATTAATCCGCGTGCACGACGGGTAAAAGTATGCCTTGTTGTGCACGTAGGGAAAAAACGGTTCTGGTGGATTAAATTACTCCCCGTGCATAACGCGCTACAGTCTAACGCGTCGTGCGTGGTAATTAAAAAGTTTAGAGGGTTGTATTATTCATCACATCGCTCAATGCCTTTAGACTAACAGTAACTCCACTCTATTTCTCATCATCATCAATGGGCGAGACAAGTCGTCAATAAAATTTGTTTCCTTACCATACTCTGTATATACATACGGGGTCTCTTATGTAATAATGTAGACTACTAGTCCAAATATATCCCCGTTGAGCGCTATCAGGAATTTTGTTAAACATTAAAAATGTAATCACCGGGCACATGGCCCATATTGCTCCAAGCGCTTCTATCAGCATAGGGACATATTCTATCAGCTTAAAAATATTCCATATTACTCTTATGCAAACTGTTCTATCAACATAGACATATTGCTCAAAGCACATAACAGTTCAAATATATGCTCGATGTGCGCATTGAGCAATTTTGAAAAGACATATTTAATCAACGCACAAATCTGGCGATATTAATTTTGTTTTGCCCTCTGAGTAATTTGTTTGATAAACAACATCAAGCCATACAGATGATACATGTGCACATTTAGGCAGCCATGATAAAATTTCATGCTACCAAGTGGTCAATAGTATACAAACAATCATGTTACATTGATACAACGTTATATCTTACAATAAAACAATGTCATCAATAGTAGTAACTGGGTAACATATCTTTGAATTTCTTACAATAAAACAATGTCATCAATACCTACCAACATATCTTTGAATTTCTGCATCCTAACCTCATACCCAGCTGGCCATCCTGCTGCTACAGCGTAATGGCTTCTTTGCCAAATAACCGAAGTCGGAGGGACATGACAACCTGGGTAAAGTGTAACATAAACAAATTGATTATTTTGCACAAACCCCAACATGCTCATCACCCACAAGTTTATACGGCGATGCTAACTCCTTCAACTTTTTTTCAATATCAACATTCTTGTCCCTTTTTAATCGGTGACGTGCATTATAAATTGATTTGATGGAGGTTGCATTGATGGTTGGATTTTCCTTCAGGACTTTCAAAATTTCAGCCGGCCTCATCGTGCTATTTGCCAAATCTCTCAATGATTCCATCTCCATTCCCTGCAACTTCCCTTCATCGTAATGGCCCTTGACATAATTTGCAGATTGATGGTTGTGCTTGCCAAAAACGACGGTTACCTTCCACTCCTCAACGCCAATGCCAACGCCCACCATATTACCACGCAATGAGAACGAACATTGACACCTCTTGGTTTTAACTGGCTTGTCGGTCTTTTTTTCCTTTCGGTGTCCCCCATAAACCCCGCTTCTTTCACATGCAAAGTAAACAGCAGGAATCTTGTTGGACGTTTTACTCAAACTCATCGACTTGGTAATAATCACATGCCCATGTGTTCGGCCAACGTTCTTTATCCACTCAAACAGCTCGTCTCTACATTTAAAAATTTGCACAGTAGTAAATTAGTTTGTAAAATCCATATTATCATGTATCAAACAATTCATACAACTAATTGGACTTGAAATCAAAGATTTACTGCATTATTGCAGAAAATATAAATCAGTAGTACCTTGGATTTTTGTACCTGCATGCATGTAAAATCACCAAATTTCTACATAATTTTCTACCCATTTGAATAAGAATTTCAACTACAGTGTACTTAACAGTATATACTTACCAAATGTATATAGTGTGGCAAATCTCGAAGATCATTACATTCAGATGCATGAAATCATTCAAATGCTCCTTTTTATCCTAGAAGTTCCGCTGACCGCTGAGATCTCCTGGGAAGATTTGAAGGTGCATTTTCGTTGCGTAGTTAGCATGATTTCATTGGAGTCATTTTCTACCGCCTTTCCATTCTCTTTACCTGCATCTACAGCATGAAGGATATGGTCTACATTGAAATTGTAGGAGTAACTTTCAATTGCTCTTCCATTACCATGGTATATATCTATATCAAGCAGAACGGAGTAATGGTTAGAATTTTTACTGTAAAACTGAGAAACAAACATATAACTAAAATTATATGTCTAGATAAAATAGCACCGCTAAGTGCACGGTTAGAGAGACGGTGTATGCACAGTTAAAGAGAAGATGCCAGTTGAGCGCTTCAGGATGGATACTGAAACTACTGGCGTTGTAATGAAGCTAAAAAGATAATATGAAGAAGCAAAGAACATCTTCGAGTCCAAATATAAGTGATGTATTCAATTTCAACATCACGTCACTTGCCTCTAGTATATTGGCCATCTTTGTGTGTTGCAGCCGAAGCATTTATGAACAACAAAAAAATAGCACGTTGAAGAAAAAATATTGTACAAGTAGAATCAGATAGAATACTATCATCAAGAAGTGTAGTGGTTGATGAGGTCTTGTGGGTATGGAAGCCATTTATAGACGAATTGGCTACCTATGGATAAGGATGAGACTACAGTTGAGTTGCTGTGAGTCTACAGAAAGTACCCGTGAGTCTACAGATGTTGTGCTCGTGAATATACAGAATATACAGATGTTGCACGTTGAGTAATTTTTGAGGATAATCTCATATTTCTTAATGCACACAAAGCGACAAATCGATTGGATGGGTTTGCGCGCTGAGTAATTTTCCAATCTTTTCCATTGTGCGTGCTGAGTAAATTCTGATACGTTTTGTTTTATTGGCTATATTCTGTAGAATCATGCGGACTCCACTGTACACACACAGGCTCACATCTAAGAACACCACTGTACACACGCGGGCTTATTGTGGACCCAATTACTCCGCGCGCACAACGGAAAAAATTTGATAGTTGGGTAATGGTGAAATTTGCTGAGTAATAATACTCATCTCTAACCATATTTATAACACGATGAGCAGTTTTCCAAACTTGTTTGTTTTGCGCTGGAAATTAAAGAATTTTACGAGTTTTTGACTGAGAGTAATTTTCTTAATAGCATAAATTTTGCTCAATGCCCAATACTGTTCAGTTTCCTTGTTTTGCGCGGAGAGTAATTAACCAATTTTGATCCAAAGGCTAAAATAATTGGGATTATGGGTTTTTCGCGTTAGGATTACGCGGTTTGCACGTTGAGTGAATAAATGTTGATTCCCGAGATCTATTGCATTACTGTAGGATCACAGACTTATTATACTCTTCAATTTGATTGGTCCAATTCCGCTATAAATGGCTGACAACGAGCCCTCATCTTCTAACAAGTTCCTCTATTTTTTTCTATCATCATCATCTTTATTTGCCCATACAAACTCCGTATGGAAACAATAATTTCTTCTTCTGTTCATGCATGCTTGATATAGAAATGGACGATAGCATTCATCCGGTAGTCTTTTCACGTAAAGGTAAATGGTTGATGTTGGAAACTTACACATTGACGGTAATAAAAGTAACGAATGGCTATCGTCCATTTCTAATCAAGCATGCATGTGGAAGGGCTTCCAGATGGTGAGCATTTCACCTTCCACTCCTCGACTCTACACTCCATATCCATCTCCATCTCCATCTCCATCACATCTTTACACTCCATTTCCTCCATCAAACCCTTCAACTTTTCACTATACCTCGCTATGACGCACAAACACTCCATCATGTCCTTTCCGATCTCAAAGATGGAAAGATCATTCTATTTCTTATGCAACCCTGTGTTGTTGTTCATCGCCTCATGGGAATCGGAGTTCCTCTCGGTGTCTTTGAACCGGCGTCATACTTGACTGCAGGTTACAACGACCCCTGCTATGTCGACACTCCTATCCCGCCTATGATGGCAGAAAATCGGCAACGACGTTAATAAATGCAATGAAGATGGTCGCCCGATGAACTCGTTGAAGTTAAAGGGGGAAGCACGTAGATCACGCCAACAATTTATCCCGTAAAGCGTCCCTTCATTGCAAACATCTACGACGACAATCATATGTATCGGTTTGTAAGAGCATAGGCAAATGTATCTGTTTGGATCTATATCAGTATGTGCATCAATATATTTGAATGGGTGGGTTATTTTGAAAATGACATCAGTTTGAATATGTATCAGATTTAATCTAAAAGTTTGCATGTAATTACTGAATTTGGTTGAATATGTATCCGATTTAATCTAAAATGTCTTCAGATTGAATATGTATTAGATTTAATCTAAAAGTTTTCATAAAGTTTCTGAAACAGATTGAATAAGTATCAGATTTAATCTACAAAGTCTTCAGTTTGAATACGTATCTGACTTCATCTAAAAGTTTGCATGCAGTTACTGAATTTGATTGAATATGTATCCGATTTAATCTAAAATGTCTTCAGATTGAATATGTATCAGATTTAATCTAAAAGTTTTCATGTAGGCATGGTTCGAAATCACATTAAGTATGACGAAAATTGGAATGTGATTGATTGACAACTGTGGTGTGCAGTGGAAAAAAATTATAGAATCTAACAAATATGCTCAAAGTGCACAACGGGCAAAATTATTCCCGTGGGGCACTTTGAGCGAATTTGTTATCACCGCAAATTTAGCTTAACGCACACAACGGGCATAATTATGCTATTTGTGCGCGTTTAACAATTGTTCATAAAACACCTTATATGCTCAAAGCGAACACCTGGCTTTGATTGTTGTGCGCGTTGAGCAATTATGTTATGGCATAGAAAATTGATTAATGCACATACTTGCTTCATTTGCGGTTTTGCACCTTGATGAAATTTGTATTCCCATATGGAACTGTCACCGAGCACAAAGGGCATAATTTTGCCGGTTGTGTACGTTGAGCTATTTTGTTAGTGGCTATCAGTTTATCTCAACGCACACAACTTAGGCAGTCATTAATCATTATTGAGCAGAACATCTGGATGGTAGCAATCCGCTGTATATTCACGATCACTGCTCTGTATATTCACCAACACTGCTCTGTAGACTCGAGAGGTCTCTTAGGTAGACTAAAGGTCCCAATATATCGTCGTTGTACGCTTTGAGCAATTATGTTAACCATTAAAAATTTGCTCACATCACACAACGGCCATAAATTTGTTGGTTCTACGCGTTGAGCAATTATGTTCGCGGCTATAAATTTTCCAACGCGCTTCCCAACGGTCAAACATTCTTGGGAAAATCATATGTCTAGTATCATTCTGCTGTAGATTCACGAGCAGTGTTTTGTATATTCACGAGAACTCCCTCTGTAGCATGACAGGGTCTTCGATGTAGCCGCAGAGTAACTCTACTGCAGTCTCATCCTCATCAACCAATACAATTCACTTCGATGCATTGTGCGTTGTGCGCATTGAGCAATTCCCGTTTTCCACTGGTTTTGCTTGTTGAGCAATTCTGATAATTACTCCATTCTGTTTAGAATTACGAGGACTCTACTGGATGCACACATTCTAAATTCTGTAGTCTGACATGCACTCTTCTGTATACTCACCCCGTTGTTGTGAGCACAGGTTAATCGCCTTGGATTGAAGTAATATTCATCTGCATGCATAACGGGTAAAATTATACCCCGTTGTGCGCGTATGGTAAAAACAGTTGCAATGGTTAAATTACACCACGCGCACAACGTCATGTAAAGTTATAATCCACGTGGATTAAATTTTACTCCACGTATATTAAGATTATACGCCAAATGTAAAATTTCTCCAGATTTAGATCATTGTGCGCATCAAATGAAAACTTTGCTACGAGAAAAATTTCTCATCGTGCACAACGCGCTATTAATTAGCACGGTGTGCACGTTGAATAAAATGTATTAAAAAATCTTAGTGGAGAGTATTATTGCTAGGAGTAATTTTCCTATTAGTATCAATGTTGATCAAGGCGAAAAACCGTTCAATTTCCTTGTTTTGTGCGGAGAGTAATTAACCTATTTCTCACCACAGGTTAAAATAATTGGGATTACGCGTTTTTCGCGTTGGGATTACGCGGTTTGCGTGTTGATTAAATAAATGTTGATTCCCGAGATCCATTGCATTACTGTATGATCACAGACTTAATATAATCTTCATTTTGATTGGTCCAATTCTGCTATAAATGGATGACAACAAGCCCTCATCTTCTCACAACTTCCTCTACTTTCTTCTATCCTCTTCTTCTTTATTTGGCCACACAAACTCCGTGTGGAAACAATAAGGTCTTCTTCTGTTCATGCATGATGTGTGAGATGGAAATGGACGATAGTATTCATCCAGTAGTCTTTTCATGTAAAGGTAAATGGTTGATGTTGGAAACTTACCCAATGACGGTAATAAAAGCAACGAAGGGCTATCGTCCATTTATAATCAAGCATGCCCGATGAAGGGCTTCCAGATGTGAGCATTTCGCCTTCCACTCCTCGACTTTACACTCCATCTCCATCTCCATCTCCTCTTTATTCTCCATCTCCTCCATCAAACCCTTCATCTTTTCACTATACCTCATCTTTGACACACAAACACTCCCTCCTATCCTTTCCGATCTCTTACACGCCCAAACACAACTTGTTTATGCAACCCCATGTTGTTTTACATCGCCTCAGGAATTGGAGTTCCACACGGTGTCTTTTTACTTGACTTCAGGTTACAATGACGCCTGCAACGATGGTAATACGCGAAATGGACTGTGACTTTCCATTTCACGGCGTCTCCTACAAAGGACAAAGTGCCACTACAATGCAAACATCTACGAAGACAATCATCTTCAGCAGATCAGGGCAGAAAATCGTCAAAGACATTAATAACTGCAACGTAGCTGCTGAGCACATCACCCATATGGTACATTGCTACAGGGGAATCGGCGTACCAGCTGTTGTGTTTGACCCGGCTACATACTTGATTGCAGGTTACAACGACGCGACACTCATATCCAGCCTATGATGGCCAAAAATCGGCAACGACGTTAATAAACGCAACGAAGATGGTCGCCCGTTGAACTCGCGGAAATTGAAGGGGGAAGCACGCAGATCAAGCGCCACTTCATTTCAAACATCTACGAAGACAATCATATGTATCAGTTTGCAAGAGTGAAGGCAAATGTATCAGTTTGGATCTATATCTGTATGTACTTCAATATATTTAAATGGGTAGGGCATTTTGAAAACGTCATCCATTTGAATATGTATCAGATTTAATCTAAAAGTTTGCATGTGGTTTCTGAATCAGATTGAATATGTATCAGATTTAATATAAAATGTCTTCAGATTGAATAAGTATCGAACTTAATCTAAAAGTTTGCATGTAGGCATATTTCAGAATCATATTTAGTATGATGAAAATTGGAATGTCAATGATTGAATGTTGGAACAAAAATTATAGCATCTAACAGATATGCTCAAAGAGCACAACGTGCAAAATTATTCTCGTGGGGTGCGTTGAGCAAATTTGTTATCACCGCAACTTTAGCCAACGCACACAACTGGCATAATTATGCTATTTGTGCGCGTTTAACAATTGTTCATAAAATGCCTTATATGCTCAAAAAGTGAACACCTGGCTTTGATTGTTGTGCGCGTTGATCAATTATGTTATGGCATAGAAAATTGCTAAATGTGCAGACTTGCTTCATTTGTGGGTTTGCACGGTGATGAAATTTGTATTCCCATACAGAACTGTCACAGAGCAGAAAGGGCATAATTTTGCCAGTTGTGCGCGTTGAGCAATTTTTAGTGGATATTAGTTTATCTCAACGTGCACCACTTATGTAGTCATTAATCATTATTGCGCAAAACATCTGGCTGGTATCAATCTGATGTATATTTACGATCACACCTCTATATATTCACGAGCACTGCTCTGTAGACTCACGAGGTCTCTTAGGTAGACTAAATTTCCAAATATATTCCCTTTGTGCGATTTGAGCAATTTTGTTAACCATTGAAAATTTGCGCACAGCGCACAACGGCCAGATATTTGTTGGTTCTGGAATTGAGCAATTTTGTTCGCGGCTATCAAATTTTCCACTACGCTTCCCAACGGTCAAACATTCTTGGAAAAATCATCTGGTTGGTATCAATCTGCTGTAGATTTGCAAGCAGTCTTTTGTATATTCACGAGAACTCCTGTCACGCCCCGCTTCCCTAAAATGGAAGACGAGACGTGACGAGGTCCGCTCAGACTTGGAGCTGTGAGGCTACAAGTCTGATAAGCGTCTGAAAAGAAGAAGACACTTCCAATAACCAGGTCCTTGCAACCAGGAAGCGAAACAAAGATAATAATAATTTAAAGCAGAAATAAAACTCCACCAACAACATCCAGATTATTCCAAACATTCAGAGACAAGTCGTAAAGGAAAGTACAAGAGTCTGAAAAGAGGCCTAAAGCATGGCCGACATAATACATAACATCAACTCAAAAGAGAGGTGCTACGCACCGACAACCTAACATCCACTAAGCAGAAACAACAACAAGAGGAGCTCTTGGACTGGTCTTTAGCGTCCTCGAACTCAACACCTGTAACCTGTTCGTCCTCAGCAATGGACTCTAGCTCAGCAACTAACATGCGACACCAAAAGAGACAAGGATGCATGTCAGCAAGTTTACACGAGACTTGAAACTAAAAGAAAGGAAAGCAACCTAGCAGTTCTAAAACATGCGATGACATGGCAGTTTAATGCATGGATGCAACAAGTAAGGAAGTGCAACGAGTATGACATGGCAACAAGAATGACGTGGCAAGGGTAGCAAAGCTACTAAAACATTCACATGGATTTACAACTCAAGTAAACACGACAAGTAAACATGTCGTGCACAGAGTTTACGCCTTACAGCTGACGTGGCTGTACGTGCACACTTCTACGCTGAGTGGTCGCTTAACCCTATCCCTCCACGTGTAATCAGGCATTGGCTTTTGACCAACACATGTAGCCCGCTTCTGGATCACGAGCCAGGAAGTGTATTTGGCATAGGGTTGTGCCTGCAACGCAGGTGCCTAGCCTCAACAAGTCGGTCATTGGATTTTGACCAACACATGTAGCCCGCTTCTGGATCACGAGCCAGGAAGTGTATTTGGCATAGGGTTGTGCCTGCAACACAGGTGCCTAGCCTGAACCAAGAAGTACAAGTAGCGTGTGCTACGAAAACAAACAATCAAGCATGGAATGATGCATGGCACAAATAATGTGCGTACAGATAAGGAATTTAAACATCACAGGCATGGCAGAGCAAAAGTAAAGAGCGTACAAACATGGAAATTAAACGTGGCATGCGAAATGAATGAATGACATGGCAGAGTATCAGATCTAGCTTCGTTGTCAAGCTAGACCTTAAAATTGCGTCTAGGCGAGTATCATTTCGTCGCCTAGTCTCTTTTACGCTAAAAACGGGGAATGGCCTAAGACATGGCCTAAAACACAAGTTTGGCAAGTTTCACTTGCCTGCAGTACGTGCTGGTATCACAATTCTCAAAGTCCAATCACAGATTCACAACGTCCAGAGCTCCCATGCTCAGTCCAACAATCAGCCTACAGTCCCGTATTATTAAGTTGGATTAGTGAGTTACAAAGCAGTAAAAATAATCGTTTTTAATCTTGAATTAACATGCGGTGGTTGGGGTCCCTACAGTTAGAAATATACCTTCACACCACGCGAGAGCTACACTGACGTCAGGTAGCGACGTCAGGGGTTGGATTCCGGTATCGTGCCAGGTACGACAGCGTCTACGGCGACCACTATAGTACGACGCACGTACGGTGATGAGCCACACGAACGCCAGCAGTAAGTGAAGGCCATGCAAGGGTCTTTGACCTTGGGAGTCAGCCGTGTTGCGTACGGCTACGGTGTAAAGAGGCACGGCAACGGCGCGAGGCTGTCTAGGGTTGATGGCCTGAATATGAGGCAAGGGGACAGCCGTGTTGAATGGGAAATGGTCACGGCAGATTCGAGAGGAGGCGAGGAGGAGCCGTGGGTGTTCGAGGGGTGCTTGGCCTGTTGTGCGCGGCGTGGAGGTGACCGCGTGGATAAAGGCGCAAGGAAGATCTTTGGGCGGCCGGCGTCGACTGCCGAAGAGTGGGGAGCGACCGTGGATACAAGGAGGAGAAGATCACCTAAGTATGGTGGTTGGCCGGAGACTGGGTCGACATCGGATCAAGGGGACGGCAAGTGTGAAAGAGGCGTGTGCGCGGCCATGTACTGGCGGTTTCCGGTGATGGAGGCCGGAAAAGGGGAGGGCTGTGCTCGGAGAGGACTAGGGCGACTCGTGATGTGCTGGCGGTGCCTGGGAGGAATCTCGCGTGGGGGAACGAGGCTGGCTGCTGCTAAAGTTCGGCCTAGGGTTTAATATTAAAATAGGAGTAGGGGCTAAAGCTTAGGCATCATGTGAGTAGGTGTAGGGCCGTAACACAAAAGAAATTGTGTGAGAGGAGAAATCAGAGCAGCAGCACGTGAAGGCCTTGCTATAGGTTAGCCTAGGTGATGGGGTTGCCCTATGACAGCACATGGGCTCTTGGTGGCAGGTTAGTTTGTGTATTATAATTATAAATGTTATAGTATAATAATAACATATCTCCCTCTCTCCCATGTGTGTGTGTGCGGCCAAGAGGGGATGTAGAGGACTAAGTTAGGTAATATGGATGTATATTATTATTATAAATCATTGGGGAAAAGAACCATATGAAACTTAGGGTTAAACCGATATTAAACTGGGAGAAAAGTGAAAGTGGGTCAAACGGAGCCTGAAAAATGAAATAAATACTGGGGCGACCGTGTCGACGAGAGAAACACAACTAAGAAGACGGATCACAATTTCGACGACGAGAAACGAAACTAAAAATAAAAACGTCTCACGTCAAAAGTGAAAATCGCGACGCCTCGTCAAACAAGGTCAAATCATGGGAGAACGACCCGTGAAATGATGTTCCAAATTAATTCCACAATTTAATACTCTTCGAGAGGGTCACAACGGCATATCACACTATAGGTAGCTTTGACCTTGTAGCTTTGAACCTTGGCTCTGATACCAATTGTAGTGCCCTGTAAAGCTACTGCACATGTACTAGAGAGGAGGTGAATAGTACTTTAAAATAATCAAGATAGTTATTTCTAATTATTGTGCAAGAAGCAAACAACAATGCGGAATAAACAACAATAAAAAAGAATTAACAAACGCAAACAAAGCATGCAACGGGTTCGGATCCACCCAAGTCTCCCCGACTTGTTCCCGGTGATCCTACGTCCTAACCACCCGGATCCCCTCCGGATACTTGAGTTAGAAACCACTAACCCAAGATTTAGCACTATGAAATTCTTGTGAAAAACCTTCACAAGACCAAATCATACACCATATAAATGTGACTCCCACAACCCGGGATCACAACCTCTCACACAATCGAGAGACAATTCAAATAACAAAGTAATTGAAACAATGAAATAACTTACCACAAAATCCTATGCCTTGAGTAAATCTTACCAAATTAGGGCAAGAAGGATTTTGAGGAGGAAGATGTCACCAAACCCTAGCTCCAAGAAGATGACCAGCAATGGAAGCCTAGGGTGGAGACGGTGACCTTGAATCAAGCTCTTGGCTTGAATGGCTCACAATGGAGAGAATCTCTCTTGAGGAAATTGGCTCAAAGAGTGAAGGAGAGATTCTTGGTGAGAAGAGAGAGCTTAGAAATAGCTTGAGAAAACTCTTCTCTTAGGTCTGAAATAACTTGGATAATGGACCTCTAACCTTGCCTCAAACGGATCAGGTGTGTATTTATAGAGGCAAGAAAAATCGTGCTCAAAAGATTTCCAACGGTCATATTTCTGAAGCAGTTAGTCGGTCTAAGAAGGATCACTGATCGACTAGATTGGCAACTAGTCAGTCGGTGATTCTTCATGAACCAACTAACATGCACACAGCCAAACGAGAAAGTTCCAGGCAACATGAACTAGTCGGTCTAAGAAGACTTGCCAACCGACTAGTTTCACAACTAGTCAGTCGGTGAGTGTTCTTTGACCGACTAACAGATGAAATAGGAAAGGCTGGATTCAAGTTGGACTAGTCGGTCTAAGAACAAATGCTGACAGACTAGTTTATCAACTAGTCGGTCGACAAACGTTCTTTGACCGACTAACGATAAACTGTAACTTAGGCTGTACAGGGAAAGCTCAACTAGTCGGTCTAAGGAGGATTCCTAACCGACTAGATCGTCATCTAGTCGGTCGGTGACTCTTCTTTGACCGACTAATTGATCAATAAAGCTAGGCTGAAAAGAGCAACGACATCTAGTCGGTTCAAGAAGAGTTACCGACCGACTAGATCGTCATCTAGTCGGTTGGTTCTTCTACTTGAACCAACTAAGATGCACTAGAAGCCGAGGGAAGAAGCGATAGGCTTCGGGAAAGTTTCTAATGGCTTCTAAGATAATCCTAGCTCTAAGATATGAGCGAAATGAAGATTATAATGTAAGTCCTACTCAAGGCTTACCATTCTATTCTATGAAGCTAGAAGACAAAAGATAAAACATGACGAACCGTCTTCAAAGCTTCAATCTTCACTCTTGATGTCAATAATGGTCCTTGAGCTTCCACGAAGCTTCAGGCACACGATCACGCGTATTGAGAAGTCTTAAGACGTCGCTTTTGATGTATGTATTCTTTTGACGACGATCTCCATAATTGCGCTCACAAATAGTTAGTATACGATATTTATGTTTGCTCATCATCCAAAACCAAATCCGGGGAATCAATACTCAACATTCTCTCCCTTTTTGGTGATGACAAACCAACATAAATAATAATCAATAATAATGATTCAAATGAAATTTACTTACTCCCCCTGCATTGATGACACGTTAGTCTCGTATTAAATATTAATCATATGCATCAAGCAGACGAGAGAAATATAAAATATGAATTCTATAATTGCAATTTAGGATCTACATCCATTTTAAATCTTAACTCCCCCTGAATCCAACATATCAAATTAGATTCATGGTAAATTGCTTTGAATTATCAATTAGCACATTGTCATTATTAATTCTCTCCCCCTTTGGCATTAGCAAAAAGAACGGGAGGAGATCAACGATAAGATTACAATGGCTAAAAGTAAAAGCACGGGAGTTGAAGAATACGACCACGGTCCAAATGACACCAAAGGAAACTATGAAGTAAATCAAAGCGTGCCAACGAGACCATAGTCAAAAATCGAAAAACGAAATCATCAAAACTCAATTAAAATTTTCTCATTGAGTTATGGAACATACTCTCCAATATCAACATTCTTAGTTAAATAGAGTGCATGGAAAACAATTCTATGTTTTCATGAAAAGAATTCTATTTAATCCATAAAATCGTCGAATCGACGAGAGTCGATATCAGAGACAAAAATGCAATGAGAATACCAAATGTAGCAGATAGATACCAAAAGTAATATGCAAAAGTGTTATGCCAAAAGATAGAACATCATAAAACAATGGCATACACAATTCTAGCATACTAATTGAAACAAAATGATACCAATGTAAATACTCTATTGTAATTGTATGCAATCAACACACATGGATACCAATTGTATATCAAATGTAAGAATATGCTTACAACATTAAGCTCCCCCTACTTTGGTGCATCACTTAAGCACCATCAACTCCATTTGAATGAACATCCTTTGCAAATCGAGGAGTTGGTAGGGTTGGTATCACAAAGTCGATTGAACCTAGAAAACATCATTTTGGTATCCAACAATCCTTTTGGATCCTATGGGTTAGGCATCAAATTTAACAAATTAAATTCAAATAAGTGTAACCCATATCCTAATGTAATCATGTCACTTGATAAATATTTTTATGATGCATGTAATCATAAACATAAACATGAATCAAGGCATGTGTTGCATGAAAATATTAAATATTTTAGACATAAGAATCATAAGCACAATGATTTACAAATAAACATGCAATGGAAATCACTTCATAACACAAATGCTTTGGTACCCATAAAATGAAATTAAGCTTATGGTACCAAGCAATGAAGGGTGAACGAAGACTAACCCTTCGGAAACCAAGTCCAAGAGGACCGTGATTTCCCAACATAATCATCATTCAAAATAATATCATTAATATACGATTGCACATACATATTCTTGGCATGGATGCTAGTGTTCTTCGGACACCAAATAGTGTATATTTTGGGTATCCTCTTCCTAGTGGTTGCATGCACGAAAGGTTGATTTCTACGTGGTACATGAGGCCTAGGAACATGAGATCTAGCATGAGCATGAGGATATGTGTAAGGAACATTGTGTTGTGCTAAAGCATGATGATTGGCATATGATCCATGGTGTGGTGTTGCATACATATGTGGATGAACATGAGGTGTGTATGCATGTGGATGATCATAAGCATGTGGAGGAACTCGAGCATGAGTACGAGCAGAAGCATGAAAACCATCATTAGTAGAAATGTGATGAGAGGATGCATTCCTACGTGTATTGGTGTACATGTAAGCATGTCCCTTCCTTTGATGTCAACCCTTGGTGGGTTTCTTTTCAAAGGAGGGAGGAATAGGAGTGGTGGTTTCCTTAGTAGTAGAACTACCCAAGTTGTTATAGATACCACTCGTGGATGCACCGGAGGATGACCTCACAACATCTATAGTTACTTCACAATAGGGGGAGTCACACCCCACTTCCCAAAAATGTGGAGGCGAAGCGTGAGAAGGTCTGCTCAGACTTGAAGCTACAAAGCTGCAAGTCCGATAAGCGTCAATCAAATTTAAACTGCAGGTCCTTGCAACGCGAAACGAAACAAAGATAATAATAACGAAAAGAGACAAAAGAGATATCTCAGAATATCCATAATAATAAATCCAACATCGCAGAAAAGTCACCAGGCTAAAAGAAAGAGTCTAAAAGAGGCCCCAGCATGGCCAACAAACGTACAAAGTACAAAAGTACAAAAGCAAAGCAAAGGTGCTATACACCGACAACCTAACAACAATCTAAAGCAAAAGCAACTCCAAATCAGTCTCTAAGACTGGTCTCCGGTGTCCACCAACTCCTCGTCAAAAGTAGGCTCTGGCTCAACGTCAGCAAACACCTCGTCCTCAGCTACGGACTCTGGCTCAGGGTCTAACATGTGACACCCAAAAGAGCAAGGGGCACATGTCAGCAAGTCTACAAGAGACTTGTGCAAGGAAACTGAAAGTAGGTAAAAGTAACGCAACCTAGCAGTTCTAGCATGAATGCAATGACATGGTAGTTAAAGTATGAGTACAACAAGTAAAGTAAAGTACGAGCATGTCATTTAAACATGGCATGGATGAAAAGATTTTCATGAAACATTCACAACGACAAGTACAAGTCAAGTAAGCACCTCGTGCACAGAGATTCCGCCTTTTGGCTAGAGTGGCTGCGCGGGCCAACTCCTAAGCTCAAGTGATCGTTTATCCCTACCCCTCCACGTGTATCGGGCATTGGCTTTTGACCAACACATGAGGCCCGCTTCTGGATCACGAGCCAGGAAGTGTTTTTAACAAGTATGGCGTAGGGGTGCACCTAGCCGGACAAGGAAGTACAAGTAGTGTAGCGTGTGCTACGAATGCAACAATCACTAGGATGACATGTAAAATGCGATGCATGGCAGTTAAAAGTGCGTACAGATAAGGAATTTCAACATGGCAGATATCAATGCATGCATGACATGGCAGGGTGTCAGATCTAGCTTCGTTGTCAAGCTAGATCTTAAAAGTGCGTCTAGACAGCTATCATTTCACTGTCTAGTCTCTTTTACGCTAAGAACAAGGAAGTGGCCTAAAAACATGGCCCTAAGCAAGATTTGGCAAGTTTCACTTGCCTGCAAGTACAACGTCAGAGGAACACCGTCCAACGAGTCCAAAGTCACAATTCCTACGTGCACAAGTCCACCGGCCTACATCCGTTTTATTAATCTTGATTAGTGATTTCTAAAATATTTAAAATACTTTAAAATACTGATTTTTAGTCTTGTTTAGCATGCAATTGGGTTGGGGGCCCTAGGGGTGCAAAGCGTTACCTCAACACGACGCGAAAGCTACACTGGCGTCGGGTAGCGACGCCAGGGGTTGGAATAAAATATCGTGCTCCAAGTCCTGATTCCAATATAGATTCCTCGCTGGAAAGTTCAGAGCAGCAACCGGAGCGACGATTCCAGATTCCAAAGCTAGCACGTGCGACGACGGGCTACGACGTGTCGCAACGTCGTACGCGGCAAATCGTCGGAGAAAACGCACCTAGGTGGGGCCCACAGTAGTCCTAGGGACCAATAGGGGACCCATAATAACTCTGGAGAACTTGGGGGGCCCACGGTGGCAAGCGATGCGACGGATGCGGGGTTGCGACGAATGGCTCTCGGTCGTACACAGCCAATGCTAGGAATTGGCTCGGTCAGACACAGGGGAACGGCCTGTGCAGCGCAGCGGGTCGGTGCGGCCTTGGTTCTCTCGGTCAGAGCGGGGAGGGCCGTCGGTCGGGCACCTTGGATGCAGGGGAACGGAGCACTGCAACGTTGCAACCGTTGCAACGTTGCGGGCTTCGGTCGGTGCGGAGATGTGGCCCGGTCAGACATGGCGCTGAGCGGGGGAACAAAGCGGGGTCGGTGCGGGGTCGATGCGGAGCGGGGATGCGGGCCAAGCTCTCGGTCAGACCGAGAGCTCCTCTCGGTCGGAGCGGGAGAACGGAGCGGAGCGGTGCAGCGGCTGCGGCGAAGCTTGGTGCGGGGGTGGCTAGCGGTCTGAGCAGGGGAACGGGCTTGGTTTCTTCGGTCGTGCGGGGGTTGGCTGTCGCAACGTTGCGACGATTCGTCGCAACGTCAAATTTGAGTTTTGGAAGCGGCTAGGGTTATTTTCTTGCGAAAATAGGTCTTCCTAAAGGTTGTTTATATAGTGTAGATGGGTTGACTAGGTCTAGGGCTAATCCTAATGGGATTAGGAGTTTAAAATAATTTAAAATTTAAATCTCACCCTCTCCAACTCATCCAATACTTGGGTGCTGCCCAAATGAGCTGGAAATTGGCTCAAAAATTATTTAAAACGTTTCAAACTTAAATAAATTTTCTTTGCCCGAAATTAATTTAAAACCTAGCTTTTAAAAATATTTTAAACCTTGCTAAAAATATAAAGTAGGTCAAATGAACTCCAAAAATTATAAAATAAATATCGTGGTGATCGTGATGACGAGAGAAAGCTAACGAAGAAGACGGATCTCAATTTCGACGTCGGACGACGAAACTAAAAATAGAAACGTCTCCCGTCAAAAGTGAAAATCACCACGTCTCATCGAGTAAGATTAAATTGTGGGAAAACGACTCGAGAAATGTCGTTCCAAGATAGTGCCACTATTTAATACTCTCAGAGACGTTCACAACGGTATATCACTCTAGAGTGTTCACAAACAAACAAAGTCTAAAATTAATACGTGCACGGTCAAAAGCACGTGCACGAACAACGTACAACAAAAAGTGGTTATTACATCCTCCCCACCTTAGAATAAAGTCCGTCCTCGGACTTTCTATCATATCTAGTCATTCTAGTAACTACCTCAATCATGTCACATTATAATTCAAACCAGGTATAGTCATTTCAAGTGCTTATATATGCACTAGGTAGTCAAACATTAACACTACCAACCGGTATATATATATATATATTCACGTACGTCATACACTTATACCTATTATAGTCAGCCAATTTCATACATGTATTTCAGTCATATACGTACATCCCTCATATAACTACTACTTACCTAGCACAAAACAATAGTTCAGATACTCACTTAAGGATAGTCTCACACTTAGCAAATACAATCATTGCTCTACGTATAGATAACTACCTATGCACAAAACCAACATGGATATACTACTCCCTAATATTTCCTAATGTACATCCAGCACACCATACCATAATTAAATCAAGTTTTACTACATCTAATATGCATTCATCACTACTATAATTTCACAATATATAGTCATTCAAATGTATGCAAATATTTCACCACCTCCACATTACGTACGGTCTTATAATTGTATTTACGACACGCCACATATACCATAGTCACCAATAACTATAACTAAGCACATACTTACCCATGTATGGTGCATACCCATACACGCTAACATTTCATTCATATATATACCAATCACACCACTATATGCTTAGCACATCTACGCACCTAGTTTAGCTAGCGCACATATGTTCTCACAAGCAAGTCCTTAGTAATTAACTATACCTCAAGACCAACACCTATAACTATATACTGGTGTAGCGACCCACAATCGTGTGCGTAAAACAACCAGGCACAAACACTCCTATCACTATACACACATCAACCATCGCTATATTCAAACTACAGTCATACATAACAATATACTTAGAGTATACCCACTCAAGCTTGAGTGAGACTCAATACACCTATCAGAATATTCTATATACGTAACACGGCATTTATACCTATACCAATACCACTCCAATATATATATATATCTACCAATACAACCATATACATACCATAAGTCAATCACACTTAATATTTAGTCAGGTAACACCCACATAGTTCAATCAATTTATATACCAATATAATAATATTACAGACATCAGCACACACATAATTATAATACCCTCCCTAGTACAAACATTCATCGTATAGTCACACATAAGTAATATACATTCACACCATAGCCTTCTACCTATAATTAGTATACTAACACATCTACACATACATAATTAAGGAATGCAATAGTCGTGTATACCTCATGGTATACACGCATACAACATCCCGTAAAAGCAAGCAATACCAATCAAAATTATAATCCTACTACCATATGTATACCACCTATGTACTCATGCAACAAAACATAACTACTTACGTCTAAGCACAATACATATCTACATACGAGCACATACACATACGTACTAACATATGGGTCACTCAATATGCCTACTCACTTATCTATACGTTCACCTATTATTATCTCACCTAACATACACGTAGCTTTACCAATCATTTTATTTCAACCATTACAAGTATCTCTAACTACATACCCTCCATTAGATATTCCAACACTAACTCTTATATACACAGGCATCCCTAGTATGGTATAGCTAACCACACACAAATCTATAAATACTAACACACAAACAACTTAATAATATCACAAATAACTCCGAGTATATATATATCACACAATAGACAAACATCAATATACTATGGGGGTACACTCATTCAAGCCTACGTACACAACTTAGGTACGTGCACTACGACTACATCACAAGGTCCAAGGGCCTACTACCAACTTAGAGTTGACACAGACATTGACGGGCACTAAAGCCTAAGCAATAAAAGGAGGTCGAAAGCGTGATGAGGGAAGGATCGATAAGCACGAGCTCAGATAGGACGAGTACGAGGAGACAGCTTGGTTAAGTGAAACAGTGATTCACTGGTGAATGTTTAGGTAGAGGAAAGGGGGATGTAGTGATACTCATATATGATTGAGAAATGAAGTAACATAAGCTAAAATACGCGAAATTTGAAAACTGTTGTACTTCAAAAGTTGGAATCTTCGTCTGTATAAAAATATTTGGAGGTCGATAAAACGAGTTGTTCAAAATAAGTTTGAGTCGAATATTCATAATAAGAGAAAATGTTTTATTGGCTTATCGAAAATCATTAAGAAAAGGAAGTAAATCATTCACACGAACATTAAGGACGTAGTTTTTAGAAAATATTATACGGCAGTAATTTAATATAATTTTGGCAAAAGTTTTGGAAATTCAAAGAATGAAATTAAAGTAACTGAAGAATTTAAGCTCGTTTTAAACGCTTTCAAAGTCTTGAAGCCAGGGAAAGGAAATTTAAAATGATCAATATTGGAACTACTTTTAGAGGAACCAGGATGTGCCAAAAATAAAACTGGTTTACACAAAGCCCTTAGCATACGAGCACAACGAGCCTGGTACGGGTATAAAAATAATTGAAATTCCATTTAGTCTAGAAATTTTTCTAAAAGCATGTATGGTGAGCGGAAGGATAATAATAATAGCTTAGTAGTAGAATTATCAGAATTGATAGCAAAGCTTTAAAATCAAATCATGGGGGTCTAAATCAGGAAGTGGTTATGAAATAGTAATTTTACAAAAATCTGAAGTAGAGAAAACGTCGAGCATAAAATCGACTTGCTGAAAGTTGAATTTCCACGTGACTTGAAAAGTATATTAAAAGTAAGCGCGATGTGTCATTTGAATGGCTTAAATAAGAAAAGAAAATTATAAGTTGAATTGGACAAAATAAAAGTACGGTTCATGATCAAATTAATATATGAAAGGAAAGTGTATTTTCATAGGTACAAAAGTGTAGGCTGGGAAAATACCATAAGCTAGTATTCAAAATTTCGACAAAAGTTTTAAGAATTCAAGTCAACGAAGGAGTATGAAATATAAGGTATATATATTAAAATTTGAACAAATTTAAACTTAGGGGAAGAGGAAATCGAAAAATACTTTCAAAAGATTCAAGGTTTGTAATGGAGAGGTTCGAAAATTGACAACGATCGTCATGAGGCGATCTCGTGAATCGAGGCAAGGAAAATGGTCGGATGTGTAGTGCCCTGGGAAGCTACTGCACATGTACTAGGGGGGTGAATAGTACTTTTAAATAATAAGGAGTGTTATTCCTAATTATCGTGCAATTAACAAACAACAATGCGGAATAACAACGATCAACAAGAATAAATGCAAACGCAAACAAATGGTTTAATGGGTTCGGATCCACCCAAGTCTCCCCGACTTGTTCCCGGTAATCCTACGTCCCAACCACCCGGATCCCTTCCGGATACTTGAGTTAGAAAACCTCTAACCCAAGATTTCCAATATGAACACTTGCGAAAACCTCACAAGCGCAATCGACCTACAATCGATGACCGTGACTCCCACAACCCGGGATCACGCAAAACCTCTCACAACCGAGAGTATACAATTCAAATATAACTGAAATGAAATGCTTACCAACAAAATACCTATGCCTTGAGATTTCTTACCAAATTAGGGCAAAGAGGATTTTGATGGAGGAAGAGTCACCAAACCCTAGCTTCAAGAAGATGACCAGCAATGGAAGCCTAGGGATGAGATGGATGACCTAGAATCAAGCCCTTGGCTTGGAAGGCTCACAACCAATGAATCTCTCTAGAGGAATGAGAGTGAGGGAGAGATTCTTGATAATGGGAGAGCTTGAAGATGAGAGTTGAAAGCTTCTCTTTGAATCAATAGAACTCTGAAATAGCAGCCTTGGATCCTATGAAATAACCCCTTCAGGTATTTAAAGGATCAAGAGAAAAGAGAGAGAGAAACGTCGCTTTCAAAACTCCAACGGATCTAAATCTGAAGCAGACTAGTCGGTCTAAGAAGGATCACTGACCGACTAGTTCATCAACTAGTCAGTCGGTGATTCAACATGGTCCGACTAACGGTTGAACAGCCAAAAGGAGAAGTTCCAGGCAAAGACAACTAGTCGGTCTAAGAAGACTTGCCGACCGACTAGTTTCTCAACTAGTCGGTCGGTGAAAGTTCTTGGACCGACTAACGTGGAAAAGGAATAGGTTGACTTCAAGATGACTTAGTCGGTTTAAGAACAAATGCTGACCGACTAGTTTCTCAACTAGTCGGTCGGTAAACGTTCTTTGACCGACTAACTCGAAACAGTAGCTCAGGCTGAAAAAGACTGAACACAACTAGTCGGTCTAAGAAGGATTACTGACCGACTAAATCGTCATCTAGTCGGTCGGTGACTCTTCTTTGACCGACTAACTGTAGTCATAGAAAGAGCTGAATTAGAGAAGGCAAACTAGTCGGTTTAAGTAGAGTTTCCGACCGACTAGATCGTCATCTAGTCGGTTGGTGACTCTTCATGAACCAACTAACATGCACTCGAAGCCGAGGGAAGAAGCGATAGGCTTCGGGAAAGTTTCTAATGGCTTCTAAGAATATCCTAGCTCTAAGATATGAGCGAAATGAAGATTATAAAGTAAGTCCTACTCAAGGCTTAACATTCTAATCTATGAAGCTAGAAGACTATAAAATAAACCTTACGAACCGTCTTCAAAGTTTCAATCTTCATTCCTCTTGACTTCAATATTGCTCCTTGAGCTTCAACGAAGCTCCAGGCATACGATCACGCGTATTGAGAAGTCTTGAGACGTCGCTTTTGTTGTACGTGGTATTTTGGCGACGATCTCCATAACTGCGCTCACAAACTGTTAGTTCATGATATATTTATGTTTGCTCATCATCCAAAACCAAATCCGGGGAGTCCAATACTCAACATTCTCCCCCTTTTTGGTGATGACAAACCAACATAAATAATAATCAAAAATAATGAACTAAATGAAGTATACTTACTCCCCCTGCATTGATGACACATTAGTTCCATATGAAATAATAAGCACATACATCAAGCAGACGAGGAAAGTAAAAATGCAGATCCAATATTTGAGATTTAGGATTTGTAATCCATTTTTATATCTTAACTCCCCCTGAATCTAACATATCAAATTAGATTCATGGTAAATTATCATTTAGCACATGCCATTATTATGCCATTATTATAACTCTCCCCCTTTGGCATAATCCAAAAAGAGCGGGAGGAAGCCAATGACAATAAATCATGTCCAAATAATTCATTAAGCATGGGAGTCTAAGAATACGACCACGTTTCATATTACACCAAAATAAAATTCGAATAAAATCAAAGCGTGTCAATGAGACCATCAGAAGAAAATCGAAAACTCAAATCATTAAAATATCAAATGTAAATTCACTTATTGATGAAATGAATTTACTCTCCAATATCAACATTTATAGTTATTTTAGTGCATGGAAAACAATTCTATGTTTTCATACAACTAAAGCTATTGAATCAAAATAAATCGTCGAGCGACGAAATCAATATCAGAGACATACATAAAATGTGCACAAAGGAATGATCCATCAGAAGAGCGGTGCACATCATAGAATATCAAATGTCACAATATCGATCGAAAATGAACATAAAGTAAAAGCACATCAAAACTAAGTAAAGTGTGCGATGAGAAGTGACAATGTGATAAAAGTAATACGAAAATCATCATTATAACTTTTAAAACATGTCATGCCAAAAATAGATATGAATTTCAAAGCATTTATGGCATTCACAATTCTATCATGCTAGGAGAAACAAAATGATACCAATGTAAAGAAATAGATTCTAACCAAGCATGCATTCAACCCTCATAGATACCAAATGTAATATTATACTTACAACATTAAGCTCCCCCTACATTGGTGCATTACCTAAGCACCATCAACTCCGTTTGAATGAAAGTCTTCGCAAATCGAGGAGTTGGTAGGGTTGGTATCCCACGGTGGATTGAACCTAGAAAACTTCATTTTGGTATCCAAAAACCCTTTTGGATCCAATGGGTTAGACAACAAATTTGAAATACGAAATTAAAATAATTGTAACCCATGAGTTAATGTAATCAAAATCAATTTTATAATCAAATGCCTTGGTACCCATAACATGATCATAAGCTCATGGTACCAAGCATTGAAAGGTTAAAGGAACTAACCCTTCGGAAACCAAGTCCAAGAGGAACTTGACTTTCCAACATAATCATCATTCAAAATAACATCATTAATATAGGATTGCACATAAACATTCATAGCATCATCGCTAGTGTTCTTGGGACCCCAAATAGTGTACATTTTGGGAGTCCTCTTCCTAGTGGTTGCATGCACAAAAGGTTGATTTCTATGTGGTGCATGGGGCCTAGGAGCATGAGATCTAGCAATAGCATTATGATGAGCATGAGATCCATGATGTGGTGTAGCATACATACGTGGATAAGCATGAGGTGTGTGTGCATGAGGATGATTATGAGAGTAGGCATGCACATGTTGATGAGATGTTTGAACATAAGCATTAGGATGTGCATGAGCATGATTACGTGCACGTGGGTGTCTCATATGAGTGTTTGCACGTGCTCGTGGGTGCGGAGTATAAAAATCATCATTAATATTTGCATGCACCGGTGGAGTAGGATGTGTGTTCCTACGTGGCATAGCATGTGAGTACAAAAATGCATGACCCCTCTTTGGAGGTCTACCCAAAGTGGGTTTCTTTCCAATCGGGGGTGTGTACGAAGTGGAAGCACTATTGGTAGGAGAACTACCAATGGGGTGTTTGCTCCCACTCGTCGAGGCATCGGATGTCGGCCTAACAAAGGTGGTAGGCGATTTGGATGAGTCTCCCATCTTATACCCCAAGCCAATGTGGTGTTTGGCCGGAAGTAAGTCATTTAGGATATTATCCAAATGGCCCTTACCTTTATTGAAATCATTGATACGGCCTAACGTGCACTCATACTTCTCTTTGAGAGAATGCAAAGAAGCATCCAAAGTGGATACTTGCGATGTGAGTGCATAAACACGTGATTTGAGATTCTTATTCTCAATACTCAAAGTTGAGTTTTGAGACGTCAAATCCGCTATCACATGTTCATCCGAATCCTCAACACGAACATGCTCAAGTTGAGATTTGAGGGACTTCACCTCATTTCTCAACAAGCCATTATGAGTAAGCAAACTTGCTTTCTCATTGGCGAGTGTCTCAACAATGGTGTCATTGTTGGTGATGGTAGACTTAGGAGAGGTTTGGAGGTTGACAAGTTCATCTTTGGTCTTGTTATATCGATCTACTAATTTAGTAAATTTAGACCAAATTTCTTGGTTTGCTAACCTCATTTCATCAATAGTAGGTTCTCCGCTTTCCTCCTCGCTACCATCCTCGCTTTCATCCTCGCTATCATCGAAGGAGGACTTTCGATCTTTTGCCTCATTCGCCATGAAGCAAAGTTTTGCTTTCTCCACTCTTCCATCATCCGACTCTCCACTTGAGGAATCCTCTTCGGAGTCGGTGAATGTGCCAACAAGTCCTTTCTTGTACTTTCTCGACTTGTCGTACTTTGATGCTTTCCCCTTCTCCTTGTGTTTGTAGAGAGGACAATCCGGTTTGATGTGTCCTGGCTTGTTGCATTTATAACACACGGGAGTAGAAGCATTAGTCGACCTAACTTTAGATTTATTCAAAGATATACCTTCTCGGAGGAATCGATCGAACTTCCTTGCCATACGGGCAATGGATTCCATGTCCAATTCGTCTTTCGATTCTTCATCATCGGTAGATGGAGCGGCCTTGAAGGCAATCGCCTTTTTCTTTGGCTCATCTTACTTCAAGTACGCTTTCATCTTTTCCTTCATTTGGATCTTACTATCCTTGCGTACCTCGTAAGACAACAAGGTACCCATTAGTTGTACGACGGTATATTTATTCATGTCATTACCTTCCTCGATGGCGAAGGTACGCTTTTCCCAACATGATGGAAGACCGTCGATAATCTTCGCGACTTTCTCCTTTTGGGTATAGACCTTCCCAAGAGCTTCCAAGTCGTTTGATATATCCATGAAGCGAGCGTAATATTCCTTCATGGTTTCGCCCTGCTCCATATGAAACAACTCAAATTCTTTATTAGCAACGACGAGTTTAGAATCTTTTACCGTACTCGATCCTTCGTGCAATATGAGGAGTTGGTTCCATATTTGATATGCACTCTTACATGTGCATATCTTGTTGAAGTCCTCGGGCTCCAACGCACAATTCAATGCATTCATTACCTTGGCATTGGCTACTTCCGCGGCGACCTCCGCGGGAGTCCACTTCGCGAAATCTTCTTCGGAAGGCTCGACATACTCCGTCATGGTGGCTCTCCATAGTGAAGCGCTCCGGAGGACAATTTGCATCCGGCATTTCCAGTACCCATAGTTGGTACCGTTGAAGTGTGGAGGCCTGACTGAGGATAGTCCTTCCATAACTGAAGAAGCTCCATCGCGGTTCTTGAAGACGTTGTAGTCGTTGTTCGTCATAGCTTTGAACTTTGGCTATGTGTAGCTTTGAACTTGGCTCTGATACCAATTGTAGTGCCCTGGGAAGCTACTGCACATGTACTAGAGGAGGGGTGAATAGTACTTTTAAATAATAAGGAGTGTTATTCCTAATTATCGTGCAATTAACAAACAACAATGCGGAATAACAACGATCAACAAGAATAAATGCAAACGCAAACAAATGGTTTAATGGGTTCGGATCCACCCAAGTCTCCCCGACTTGTTCCCGGTAATCCTACGTCCCAACCACCCGGATCCCTTCCGGATACTTGAGTTAGAAAACCTCTAACCCAAGATTTCCAATATGAACACTTGCGAAAACCTCACAAGCGCAATCGACCTACAATCGATGACCGTGACTCCCACAACCCGGGATCACACAAAACCTCTCACAACCGAGAGTATACAATTCAAATATAACTGAAATGAAATGCTTACCAACAAAATACCTATGCCTTGAGATTTCTTACCAAATTAGGGCAAAGAGGATTTTGATGGAGGAAGAGTCACCAAACCCTAGCTTCAAGAAGATGACCAGCAATGGAAGCCTAGGGATGAGATGGATGACCTAGAATCAAGCCCTTGGCTTGGAAGGCTCACAACCAATGAATCTCTCTAGAGGAATGAGAGTGAGGGAGAGATTCTTGATAATGGGAGAGCTTGAAGATGAGAGTTGAAAGCTTCTCTTTGAATCAATAGAACTCTGAAATAGCAGCCTTGGATCCTATGAAATAACCCCTTCAGGTATTTAAAGGATCAAGAGAAAAGAGAGAGAGAAACGTCGCTTTCAAAACTCCAACGGATCTAAATCTGAAGCAGACTAGTCGGTCTAAGAAGGATCACTGACCGACTAGTTCATCAACTAGTCGGTCGGTGATTCAACATGGTCCGACTAACGGTTGAACAGCCAAAAGGAGAAGTTCCAGGCAAAGACAACTAGTCGGTCTAAGAAGACTTGCCGACCGACTAGTTTCTCAACTAGTCGGTCGGTGAAAGTTCTTGGACCGACTAACGTGGAAAAGGAATAGGTTGACTTCAAGATGACTTAGTCGGTTTAAGAACAAATGCTGACCGACTAGTTTCTCAACTAGTCGGTCGGTAAACGTTCTTTGACCGACTAACTCGAAACAGTAGCTCAGGCTGAAAAAGACTGAACACAACTAGTCGGTCTAAGAAGGATTACTGACCGACTAAATCGTCATCTAGTCGGTCGGTGACTCTTCTTTGACCGACTAACTGTAGTCATAGAAAGAACTGAATTAGAGAAGGCAAACTAGTCGGTTTAAGTAGAGTTTCCGACCGACTAGATCGTCATCTAGTCGGTTGGTGACTCTTCATGAACCAACTAACATGCACTCGAAGCCGAGGGAAGAAGCGATAGGCTTCGGAAAAGTTTCTAATGGCTTCTAAGAATATCCTAGCTCTAAGATATGAGCGAAATGAAGATTATAAAGTAAGTCCTACTCAAGGCTTAACATTCTAATCTATGAAGCTAGAAGACTATAAAATAAACCTTACGAACCGTCTTCAAAGCTTCAATCTTCATTCCTCTTGACTTCAATATTGCTCCTCGAGCTTCAACGAAGCTCCAGGCATACGATCACGCGTATTGAGAAGTCTTGAGACGTCTCTTTTGTTGTACGTGGTATTTTGGCGACGATCTCCATAACTGCGCTCACAAACTATTAGTTCATGATATATTTATGTTTGCTCATCATCCAAAACCAAATCCGGGGAGTCCAATACTCAACAGGATGGTCATACATACATACGCCTAGGATATGAACCAGGAAAATATACGGGGAAAACTCCTACAGTCGACCAACTAAGTATTAAGAAACTAAGTTCTAAGACTTTCTAAGGGGCTAGATGGTAATGAAATGCGTTCAGCTTAGTCCGAAATCGATGAACCCAAGCGAACGACTAACGAAATTCTAGAAGTCTAATATGGTTAGGGTTAGACAAGAACTACTAAGGTAACTCCTACGATGATTAAATCAATTGCTAGCAGGGAGTCTAACTAACAATCAGGGCCTCTAGCTAGCAAGCACAGACGTTTAACTAAGTCTTCTTACCACCTAGTGTCATAAGAAAACGACTAGACTCAAGGCATATGACTCGGATGTTGCAATTTATTTAATGGACATTCCGTTATTATCGTTGTTCCGTTAATTTGCAATTGCAAGACGGACCTGCATGGGCCACCAACAAAACCTGTCACGCCCCGCTTCCCAAAAACGTGGAGGCGAAGCGTGAGAAGGTCCGCTCAGACTTGAAGCTACAAAGCTGCAAGTCCGATAAGCGTCAATAAAATTTAAACTGCAGGTCCTTGCAACGTGAAACGAAACAAAGATAATAATAATAAAAAGAGACAAAAGAGATATATCAGAATATCCATAATAATAAATCCAACATCGCAGAAAAGCCACCAGGCTAAAAGAAAGAGTCTAAAAGAGGCCCCAGCATGGCCAACAAAAGTACAAAGTACAAAAGTTCAAAAGCAAAGCAAAGGTGCTACGCACCGACAACCTAACAGCAATCTAAAGCAAAAGCAACACCAAATCAGTCTCTAAGACTGGTCTCCGGTGTCCACCAACTCATCGTCAAAAGTAGGCTCTGGCTCAACGTTAGCAAACACCTCGTCCTCAGCTATGGACTCTGGCTCAGGGTCTAACATGTGACACCCAAAAGAGCAAGGGGCACATGTCATCAAGTCTACAAGAGACTTGTGCAAGGAAACTGAAAGTAGGTAAAAGTAAAGCAACCTAGCAGTTCTAGCATGAATGCAATGACATGGCAGTTAAAGTATGAGTGCAACAAGTAAAGTAAAGTACGAGCATGGAATTTAAACATGGCATGGATGACAAGATTTTCATGAAACATTCACAACGACAAGTACAAGTCAAGTAAGCACCTCGTGCACAAAGATTCCGCCTTTTGGCTAGAGTGGATGCGCGGGCCAACTCCTAAGCTCAAGTGATCGTTTATCCCTACCCCTCCACGTGTATCGGGCATTGGCTTTTGACCAACACATGAGGCCCGCTTCTGGATCACGAGCCAAGAAGTGTTTTTAACAAGTATGGCGTTGGGGTGCACCTAGCCGGACAAGGAAGTACAAGTAGTGTAGCGTGTGCTACGAATGCAACAATCACTAGGATGACATGTAAAATGCGATGCATGGTAGTTAAAAGTGCGTACAGATAAGGAATTTAAACATGGCAGATATCAATGCATGCATGACATGGCAGGGTGTTAGATCTAGCTTCGTTGTCAAGCTAGATCTTAAAAGTGCGTCCAGACAGCTATCATTTCACTGTCTAGTCTCTTTTACGCTAAGAAGAGGGAAGTGGCCTAAAAACATGGCCATAAGCAAGATTTGGCAAGTTTCACTTGCCTGCAAGTACAACGTCAGAGGAATACCGTCCAACGAGTCCAAAGTCACAATTCCTACGTGCACAAGTCCACCGGCCTACATCCGTTTTATTAATCTTGATTAGTGATTTCTAAAACATTTAAAATACTTTAAAATACTGATTTTTAGTCTTGTTTAGCATGAAATTGGGTTGGGGGTCCTAGGGGTGCAAAGCGTTACCTCAACACGACGCGAAAGCTACACTGGCGTCGGGTAGCGACGCCAGGGGTTGGAATAAAATATCGCGCTCCAAGTCCTGATTCCAATATAGATTCCTCGCTGGAAAGTTCAGAGCAGCAACCGGAGCGATGATTCCAGATTCCAAAGCTAGCACGTGCGACGACGGGCTACGACGTGTCGCAACGTCGTACGCGGCAAATCGTCGGAGAAAACGCACCTAGGTGGGGCCCACAGTAGTCCTAGGGACCAATAGGGGACCCACAATAACTCTGGAGACCTTGGGGGGCCCACGGTGGCAAGCGATGCGACGGATGCGGGGTTGCGACGAATGGCTCTCGGTCGTACACAGCCAATGCGGGGACTTGGCTCGGTCAGACACAGGGGAACGGCCTGTGCAGCGCAGCGGGTCGGTGCGGCCTTGGTTCTCTCGGTCAGAGCGGGGAGGGCCGTCGGTCGGGCACCTTGGATACGGGGGAACGGAGCGCTGCAACGTTGCAACCGTTGTAACGTTGCGGGCTTCGGTCGGTGCAGAGATGCGGCCCGGTCAGACACGGTGCTGAGCGGGGGAACGAAGCGGGGTCGGTGCGGGGTCGATGCGGAGCGGGGATGCGGGCCAAGCTCTCGGTCAGACCGAGAGCTCCTCTCGGTCGGAGAGGGAGAACGGAGCGGAGCGGTGTAGCGGCTGCGGTGAAGCTTGGTGCGGGGGTGGCTAGCAGTCTGAGCGGGGGAACGGGCTTGGTTTCTTCGGTCGTGCGGGGGTTGGCTGTCGCAACGTCAAATTTGAGTTTTGGAAGCGGCTAGGGTTATTTTCTTTCGCAAATAGGTCTTCCTAAAGGTTGTTTATATAGTGTAGATCGGTTGACTAGGTCTAGGGCTAATCCTAATAGGATTAGGAGTTTAACATAATTTAAAATTTAAATCTCACCCTCTCCAACTCATCCAAGGCTTGGGTGCGGCCCAAATGAGCTGGAAATTGGTTCAAAAATTATTTAAAATGTTTTAAACTCAAATAAATTTTCTTTGGCCGAAATTAATTTAAACCCTAGCTTTTAAAAATATTTTAAACCTTGCTAAAAATATAAAGTAGGTCAAATGAACTCCAAAAATTATAAAATAAATATCGTGGTGATCGTGATGACGAGAGAAAGCTAACGAAGAAGACGGATCTCTATTTTGACGTCGGACGACGAAACTAAAAATAGAAACGTCTCCAGTCAAAAGTGAAAATCGCCACGTCTCATCGAGTAAGATTAAATTGTGGGAAAACAACTCGAGAAATGTCGTTCCAAGATAGTGCCACTATTTAATACTCTCAGAGACGTTCACAACGGCATATCACTCTAGAGTGTTCACAAACAAACAAAGTCTAAAATTAATACGTGCACGGTGTAAAGCACGTGCACGAACAACGTACAACGAAAAGTGGTCGTTACAGGGGGTGCGTGCATTAGATGCATGTGTGATGAGCTCGTGCACTTGGGATTTGAGATCTTCATTCTCAATGCCCAAAATAGTGATTTGAGATTGAAGATTTTCAATCTCAAGATCGTTGCTATCCACAATGGAAGCACGATCAAGTTGAGATCTGAGGGACTCCACCTCATTTCTCAACATGCCATTTTGAGTAAGCAAACTTGCTTTCTTAATGGAGAGAGTCTCAACAATGGTGTCATTGTTAGAGGTGCTACATGAAGATGTGTTAGTGAGACTAGCAATCTTATCTTTAGCATCATTATATCTATGCATAAGTTTTTGATATTTATCAAATAGAAGTTCATTTACACTTCTAAGATTATCGATTGTTACCTCTTCATTGTCGTCATCACTTTCAGTTGAATCGCTTTCAACTGAAACAGTCTCTTGATCATGTTGCTCCTTTGCCATGAAGCACATGCGACCTTTCTCCACTCTGCTCGTTCCCTCGTGTAGGGTAATGAGTTGATTCCACAATTGATATGCACTCTTATATGTGCACATCTTGTTGAAGTCATCGGGCTCCAACGCACTTTTCAAGGCATCCATTGCCTTGACATTGTTCATCTTCGCGGCGACCTCTGCGGTAGTCCACTTCGTGGAGTCTTGTTCGGTGGGCTCGACATACTCCGTCATCGTGGCTCTCCATAGTGAAGTGATCCGGAGGAACGTTTCCATCCGGCATTTCCAGTGCCCAAAGTTGGCACCGTTGAAGTGAGGAGGCTCAACTGAGGAGTGTCCTTCCATCTCTGAAGAATCTCCTTCACGATTCTTGAAATTGTTGTAGTCGTTGTTTGTCAAAGCTTTGAACTCTGGCTCTGATACCAATTGTAGTTAATATCAGACTATGTAGCTTTGACCTTGTAGCTTTGAACCTTGGCTCTGATACCAATTGTAGTGCCCTGTAAAGCTACTGCACATGTACTAGAGAGGGGGGGTGAATAGTACTTTAAAATAATCAAGATAGTTATTCCTAATTATTGTGCAAGAAACAAACACCAATACGGAATAAACAACAATCAAAAAGAATTAACAAACGTAAACAAAGCATGTAACGGGTTTGGATCCACCCAAGTCTCCCCGACTTGTTTCGGTGATCCTACGTCCTAACCACCCGGATCCCCTCCGGATACTTGAGTTAAGAAACCACTAACCCAAGATTTAGCACTATGAAATTCTTGTGAAAAACATTCACAAGACCAAATCATACACAATATAATTGTGACTCCCACAACCCGGGATCACAACCTCTCACACAACCGAGAGACAATTCAAATAACAAAGTAATTGAAACAATGAAATAACTTACCACAAAATCCTATGCATTGAGTAAATCTTACCAAATTAAGGCAAGAAGGATTTTGAGGAGGAAGATGTCACCAAACCCTAGCTCCAAGAAGATGACCAGCAATGGAAGCCTAGGGTGGAGATGGTGACCTTGAATCAAGCTCTTGGCTTGAATGGCTCACAATGGAGAGAATCTCTCTTGAGGAAATTGGCTCAAAGAGTGAAGGAGAGATTCTTGGTGAGAAGAGAGAGCTTAGAAATAGCTTGAGAAAACTCTTCTCTTAGGTCTGAAATAACTTGGATAATGGACCTCTAACCTTGCCTCAAACGGATCAGCTTTGTATTTATAGAGGCAAGAAAAATCAAGCTCAAAAGATTTCTAACGGTCATATTTCTGAAGCAGTTAGTCGGTCTAAGAAGGATCACTGACCGACTAAATTGGCAACTAGTCGGTCGGTGATTCTTCATGAACTGACTAACAGGCACACAGCCAAACGAGAAAGTTCCAGGCAACATGAACTAGTCGGTCTAAGAAGACTTGCCAACCGACTAGTTTCACAACTAGTCGGTCGGTGAGTGTTCTTTGACCGACTAACAGATGAAATAGGAAAGGCTGGATTCAAGTTGGACTAGTCGGTCTAAGAACAAATGCTGACCGACTAGTTTATCAACTAGGCGGTCGACAAACGTTCTTTGACTGACTAACGATAAACAGTAACTTAGGCTGTACAGGGAAAGCTCAACTAGTCGGTCTAAGGAGGATTCCTAATCGACTAGATCGTCATCTAGTTGGTCGGTGACTCTTCTTTGACCGACTAATTGATCAACAAAGCTAGGCTGAAAAGAGCAACGACATCTAGTCGGTTCAAGAAGAGTTGCCGACCGACTAGATCGTCATCTAGTCGGTTGGTTCTTCTACTTGAACCAACTAAGATGCACTAGAAGCCGAGGGAAGAAGCGATAGGCTTCGGGAAAGTTTCTAATGGCTTCTAAGATAATCCTAGCTCTAAGGTATGAGCGAAATGAAGATTATAATGTAAGTCCTACTCAAGGCTTAACATTCTATTCTATGAAGCTAGAAGACAAAAGATAAAACATGACGAACCGTCTTCAAAGCTTCAATCTTCACTCTTGACTTCAATAATGGTCTTTGAGCTTCAACGAAGCTTCAGGCACACGATCACGCGTATTGAGAAATCTTGAGACGTCGCTTTTGATGTACGTATTCTTTTGGCGAAGATCTCCATAACTGCGCTCACAAATAGTTAGTATACGATATTTATGTTTGCTCATCATCCAAAACCAAATCCGGGGAATCAATACTCAACACGTCACACATACCATAGTCACCAATACCTATAACTAAGCACATACTTACCCGTGCATGGTGCACACCCACACACGCTAACATTTCATTCATATATACCAATCATACCACTATATACTCAGCACATCTACACACCCAGTTTAGCTAGCACATGTACGTTCTCACAGGCAAGTCCTTAGTAAATAACTATACCACAAGACCAACACCTATAACTACATACTGGTATAGCCACCCACAATCATGTGTGTAACACAACCAGGCACAAACAATCCTATCACTATACATACATCATCCATCGTTATATTCATGGTACTACACGCAAACCATAGACATATGTAACAACGTACTTAGAGTATACCCCCTCAAGCTTGAGTGAGACTCAAAACACATATCAGAATCCTATATATACGTAACACGGTATCTATACCTATACCAATACCACTCCAATGTATACACATCTACCAACATAACCATATACATACCATAATGTCAATCACACTTAATATTTAGTCTGGTAACACCCGCATAGTTCAATCACTTCATATAATATTACAGGTATCAGCACACGTATAATTATAATACCCTCTCTAATACATGCATTCATCGTATAGTCACACACATGTAACATATATATTAACACCATAACCATCTACCTATAATTAGTATACCAACACATCTACTTATCCATACATAGTTAAGATATGCAATAATCGTGTATACCTCATGGTATACACGCACACAACATCCCGTAAAAGCAAGCAATACCAATCAAAGTTATAATCCTACTACCATACGTATATCACATATATACTCATGCAGCAAATACATAACTACTTACGTCTAAGCACAATACATATCTACGTACGAGCACACACTCATACGTACTAACATATAGGTCATATAATAGGCCTACTCACTTAACTATAAGTACACCTATTATCATTACACCTAACATACACATAACTTTACCAACATATTATTTCAACCATTATAAGTATCTCCAACTACATACACCCCATTAGATATTCCAACACTGATCCTTATATACACAGACGTCCCTAGAGTGGTATAGCTATCCACACACACATATCTATAAATACCAACACACATACAACTTCATAAATAACATGTAATTATATGCACTACAACGACATCACAATCTATACTAATGGTCCACCATACAAAACTAAGGTTAATGTAGACAACAATAAGCACTAATGTGATAACTAAACAATAGTGAGGAAGCCGAAATCGGAATTGAAATGAAACAAGATCGAGATGAACAGGGTTAGATGAGGCGACATACAAGGGAATAGCTTGGTTGGGTGGGACCAATTATAGTTCAGAATAGTCAAGTAGGGAAGATGGATATAGAATACGAAATAAGGATAATAAAGTGCAAGTTATAAAATAAAAAATATAATAATATCCTTATAAAACGTAGAAGGGTAGCATGAAAGTTAAATCACGACATAAGGATTAGACGCAGAATAATGAGTATGGAGGTGAATGAATTATTTTGCAATTGGAGATAAATTTAAATGGAGATAGTATTTTACAAAAAAAATTTCGAAGTAGGAAAAAGATGAGTATAAAATCGACACGCGGAATGCTGAAGTCTCATGTAACTTAGAAAGTATATTAAGGTAAGCGCAATGAGTTATTCGAATAAGTTTTAATAGTATAAGTAAGAAAAGAAAATTATAAATCGAATTAGGAAAAATAGAAGTACGGTTCAGAATAAAACTAGTATATGAAAAGGGACAAGGTATTTATATAGGTATGAAAAGTATAGACTGGAATAATAATATAAAATAGTAATCAAAAATCTCGACAAAGTTTCAAAATTCAATAAAAATGAATTTAAGTCAATGGAAGAGTATGAAGCCTAAGTATATATATTAAAAGTTTTCGAACGAGTTTAAACCTAGCGAATGAGGAATATCAAAAATAATTTCAGAAGATTAAGGATTTGTAACGAAGATTCGAAAATTAACGACGATCGTCATGAGGCAATCTCGTGAATCAAGGGCAAGGAAAATAGTCGTATGATCAAAACATAAATACGCCTAGGATATGACTCATGAAAATCTACAGGGAACTCCTACGGTCGACCAACTAAAGATTGGGAAACATAGCGCTAAGACTTTCTAAGGAACTAGACGGTGATGAACTGCGTCCAGCTTGGCCCGAATTCGATGAATCCAAGCGAACGACTAAAGAAATTCTAGAAGTCTAATATGGTCAGAGCTAGGCAAGAACCACTAAGGTAACTCCTAAGACAATTATATCAATTTCTAGATGGAGTCTAGCTAACAATCAAGGACCTCTAACTAGCAAGCACAGACGTCTAACTAAGTCTTACTAAAGTCCTGATTCTAATGAATTCCCTACTAAGCTGAGACAGATGTTCGGGCAACACGTCTTCTAGCCACCTAGGACACGAAAAACACTCTTATCAGACTCAGATTTTACGACTCGAATGTTTCGAATAATTAATGAATGTTTTTTTTATTATCGTTGTCACGATATTTCACAGTTGCAAAAGGACATGCATGGGCCACAAACAAAACCTGTCACGTCCCGCTTCCCTAAAATGGAAGACGAGACATGACGAGGTCCGCTCAGACTTGGAGCTGTGAGGCTACAAGTCTGATAAGCGTCTGAAAAGAAGAAGACACTTCCAATAACCAGGTCCTTGCAACCACGAAGTGAAACAAAGATAATAATAATTTAAAGCAGAAATAAAACTCCACCAACAACATCCAGATTATTCCAAACATTCAGAGACAAGTCGTAAAGGAAAGTACAAGAGTCTGAAAAGAGGCCTAAAGCATGGCCGACATAATACATAACATCAACTTAAAAGAGAGGTGCTACGCACCGACAACCTAACAGCCACTAAGCAGAAACAACAACAAGAGGAGCTCTAGGACTGGTCTCTAGCGTCCTCGAACTCAACATCTGTAACCTGTTCGTCCTCAGCAACGGGCTCTGGCTCAGCAACTAACATACGACACCTAAAGAGACGAGGGCGTATGTCAGCAAGTCTACAAGAGACTTGTGCAAGGAAACTAAAAGAAAGGAAAGCAACCTAGCAGTTCTAAAACATGCGATGACATGGCAGTTTAATGCATGGATGCAACAAGTAAGGAAGTGCAACGAGTATGACATGGCAACAAGAATGACGTGGCAAGGGTAGCAAAGCTACTAAAACATTCACATGGATTTACAAGTCAAGTAAACACGTCAAGTAAACATGTCGTGCACAGAGTTTACGCCTTACAGCTGAAGTGGCTGTACGGGCACACTTCTACACTGAGTGGTCGCTTAACCCTACCCCTCCACGTGTAATCGGGCATTGGCTTTTGACCAACACATATAGCCCGCTTCTGGATCACGAGCCAGGAAGTGTATTTGGCATAGGGTTGTGCCTGCAATGCAGGTGCCTAGCCTTAACAAGTCGGGCATTGGCTTTTGACCAACACATGTAGCCCGCTTCTGGATCACGAGCCAGGAAGTGTATTTGGCACAGGGTTGTGCCTGCAACGCAGGTGCCTAGCCTGAACCAGGAAGTACAAGTAGTGTGTGCTACGAAAACAAACAATCAAGCATGGAATGATGCATGGCATGGCAAGATTACAAATAATGTGCGTACAGATAAGGAATTTAAACATCACAGGCATGGCAGAGCAAAAGTAAAGAGCGTACAGACATGGAAATTAAACGTGGCAGGCGAAATGAATGAATGACATGGCAGGGTGTCAGATCTAGCTTCGTTGTCAAGCTAGATCTTAAAATTACGTCTAGGCGAGTATCATTTCGTCGCCTAGTCTCTTTTACGCTAAAAACGAGGAATGGCCTAAGACATGGCCTAAAACACAAGTTTGGCAAGTTTCACTTGCCTGCAGTATGTGCTGGTATCACAATTCTCAAAGTCCAATCACAGATTCACAACCTCCAGAGCTCCCATGCTCAGTCCAACAATCAGCCTACAGTCCCGTATTATTAAGTTGGATTAGTGAGTTACAAAGCAGTAAAAATAATCGTTTTTAATCTTGAATTAACATGCAGTGGTTGGGGTCCCTACAGTTAGAAATATACCTTCACACGACGCGAGAGCTACACTGACGTCGGGTAGCGACGTCAGGGGTTGGATTCCGGTATCGTGCCAGGTACGATGGCGTCTACGGCGACCACTGTAGTACGACGCACGTACGGTGATGAGCCACACCAATGCCAGCGACAAGTGAAGGTCATGCAAGGGTCTTTGACCAAGGGAGTCAGCCGTGTTGCGTACGGATACGGTGCAAAGAGATATGGCAATGGCGCGAGGCTGTCTAGGGTTGATGGCCTAAATATGAGGCAAGGGGACAGCCGTGTTGAATGGGAAATGGTCACTGCAGATTCGAGAGGAGGCGAGGAGGAGCCGTGGGTGTCTGAGGGGTGCTTGGCCTGCTGGGCGCGGCCTGTAGGTGACCGCATGGACAAAGGCGCAAGGAAGATCTCTGGGCGGTCGGCGTCGACTGCCGAAGAGTGGGGAGCGGTCATGGATACAAGGAGGAGGAGAAGATCACCTGAGTATGGTGGTTGGTCGGAGACTGGGTTGGCATCGGATCAAGGGGACGGCGAGTGTGAAAGAGGCGTGTGCGCGGCCATGTACTGGCGGTTTCCGGCGATGGAGGCCGGAAAAGGGGAGGACTGCTCGGAGAGGACTAGTGCGACTCGTGATGTGCTGGCGGCGCCTGGGAGGAATTTCGCATGGGGGAACGAGGCTGGCTGCTGCTAAAGTTCGGCCTAAGGTTTAATATTAAAATAGGAGTAGGGGCTAAAGCTTAGGTATCATGTGAGTAGGTGTAGGGCCGTAACACAAAAGAAATTGTGTGTGAGGAGAAATCAGAGCAGCAGCACGTGAAGGCCTTGCTATAGGTTAACCTAGGTGATGGGGTTGCCCTATGACAGCACATGGGCTCTTGGTGGCTAGGTTAGTTTGTGTATTATAATTATAAATGTTATAGTATAATAATAACCTATCTCCCTCTCTCCCATGTGTGTGTGCGGCCAAGAGGGGATGGAGATGACTAAGTCAGGAATATGGATGTATATTATTATTATTAATCATTGGGGAAAATAACCATATGAAACTTAGGGTTAAACCGATGTTAAACTGGGGAGAAAAGTGAAAGTGGGTCAAACGGAGCCTGAAAATTATGAAATAAATACTGGGGCGACCGTGCCGACGAGAGAAACACAACTAAGAAGATGGATCACAATTTCGATGACGAGAAACGAAACTAAAAATAAAAACGTCTCACGTCAAAAGTGAAAATCGCGACGCCTCGTCAAACAAGGTCAAATCGTGGGAGAACGACCCATGAAATGACGTTCCAAATTAATTCCACAATTTAATACTCTTCGAGAGGGTCACAACGGCATATCACACTATAGGGTTCGGATATAGACAAAGTCTAAAATAAATACGTGCACGAACAAGACTACGTGCATGAAAAGCGTACAAAGGATACGGGGTCCAAAAGACGACAGTAATCCCAAGTTGGGCACACGTCGGGGGTTGGCTTGTTAAAGATGCAACCAAGGTGCTACGGCCCTATCGACTCAACGACACGACTCACACACAAGCAGCACAACCAATCAGGTACCCGAAATTGCTATACGCACAGCTGTATTATGAATAGTGAGTACCGGCCGTTACAACTCCTCTGTAGCATGACGTGGTCTTCGATGTAGCCATTAGTAACTCTACTACAGTCTCATCCTCATCAACCAATACAATTCGCTTCGATGCATTGTGCGTTATGCGCATTGAGCAATTCCCATTTTCCATTCATTTTGCGTGTTGAGCAATTCTGATAGTTACTCGATTCTGTGTAGAATTACGAGGACTCTACTGGATGCACACGTTCTAAATTCTGGAGACTCACATGCACTCTTCTATATACTCACTCGCCATTTTCCCGTCGTACATGCCCAATTCGGCAATAAATGTCTGCCTACGAGTCCTCATCAACTCACACAGTCGCACCTCACTCTAATCTTCTTAAGCCAATTGCTAACCCACATTATTTGTCCCATTATCAGGGAACGTCAGGTATTCATATCTCGCTTCTTCACTTGCAATATCGTTTATCATGTGTGGTTACCTTGTTTGAGTTGTATTGTGAAGATTGAAAGCGAGATATGCATTCCTGGTGTCTATGATAATTTAGGCATGAAGCGCCCTAGCCTGTACTCTCCCTCTTCAGATACACCGATTTCTTGAAGTGCTCCAATCAGTGATCACCGCGCTATCAATTAGTTCTCGAATAACTGCGGCTTGCTGGTCCCGGATCAAGCTGTTGATGATTGCTCCCATGAAGAGAAAGTTACCAAGTAAATCACTGACTTGTCTTCGTTTTGTCACAGTGAAATGTTATCGTTTGTGCTGCTCATAATATGGTAACTTTTTTTACATAGTGGGTAGACATGTTTACATATGATATAGTCTTGGGATTGAATTTCACACCATATCGGGCATGATTGTAAATATGTGAATTATAACTGGAAGCCTCATTTTGCTTGCACTAAAACAAGACGGGTATGTTCCTTCTTACGTGGCATTTCTTCATGCTTTTATATGTGTAGATAGCGGTTCGAATTAATGTGGAGATATCAACAAATAAAATTGAGTGGGCGAATAGCAATTTTGTTTCGCACTAACAAAATTGCTTACCGCGCACAACATGTCAAAATTATTTGTTCTGATCGTAGTGAGCAATTGTAGTAACCACTAACAAAATGTCTAAAGGCGCTCAACAAAAAAGCTTATCAATGGAAGTTCGTGGTAAGAAATTTTGTCAGACAATAGCATATATAATACAATAACCATATGCCCCTATGCTAACTTGAACTATTTGACTCAATAACAATGGTACATTCTCATCGCATAACAATTTGGAACAAAGTTTGATGTTATAAAAAAAGACTCAGAGCACAAACCGGCACTAATATTGTCAGTTTTGCGTGTTGAGAAATTTTGTATGTAAAGACATATTTACTCAACGTACAAAACGGGCAATATTACTGCAGTATTGTGCTCGGTGTAATTGGTATGATACACAACATCAATCCATACCGATGATAACATTTGCACATTTTGGAAGCCATGATAAAATTTTATGCTACCAAGTGGTCAATATGTATACAAAAAACATATTACATTGATCAAACGTTATATCTTACAAAATAATAAATATCATCAACGGTAGCAATACCCTTACTTTCTACCATCTTACCAAATAACTGCATCCTCCGCTCATAACCAGCCGGCCATCCTTCTGCCACAGCGTCATGTTTTCTTGTCCATACAAGTGAAGTCGGAGGGACGACACCAGTTGGGTCAAGTTTAACAAAAACAAAGTGATTATTATTCACATGACCCAACGTTATGTGGCGTCTGGAGGATGGGGTACTGGAGGAGTTCTCAAGGGAAAAATGTCACACACATCTGAGGTGCAAGCATATGTACTACACAGTCATAGCATGAGGCAATGACATGTGCCATTTCTGGCATCTGCATCCATTTATCCCGTCCTGCAGGTGCATCAATAAAATATTTTACTGCCTCTAAATTCTCATTATATACAGCCTCACCCATAACACGCCTGTATAAGACGCTGTATGTTTGCATCTCATCGAGTAAGTCAGATCTGATATGCATCCATTCGGCCTCATCCATGCCCAATTGAGCTGCCACAACCCTGTACCCACAGTTGTCATCTGCTTTCACATCTACGACGTCACTATAAGGGGTCCTAGACAGTCAGAAAAATCCAACCAAAATGGTATGCAGAATTTGGCAGACAATTCATCAATATAATCATCATGGGGAATTGAAGGGTTCGGCATCTTTATTTAAAGTTTCGCATGCCTACTACTTTCCTTCACAGGCTTCCTCTTCAATTTAGGCTTCTCCTTCACCGCCGCCTTATGCTCCGCAATCGAATGCAACCGTGGAGCCTTAACAGGCTTCCTCGTCACAGTAGACTTCTCAGTCTTATCCAAAAGCTGCTCAGAAAGCACATCAACCAGTTGAGAAATTTGCTTAAGCATGTCATCCATCTTATGCCCCTCGTGCTCATGAAAATACGTAGCCATAACCGTCTCCTCCTCCCTCTCAGCAGTCTGATCATCCACATTATGATCCACCATCTCCACCGTCGCCCCTAACTCCAATGTAAGCTTCGCTTGCATCAACTCAGCATCCACTATCTCCATATCCTCCACATCCTCCACATTCACCTCATCCACCTTCGGCTCCTCATTCACCCCAGCTGCATTCCTCCCCTCATCCATCTCAGCAGTCTGCTCATCCATATTACGTTCCACCGTCCCCGCCGTATCCACCAACTTCCCAGTATGCTTCTCAGCATTCAAATCAGTAGTCACTACCTTATCATCATCCTCCTCATTTACCTTCTCCTCATACACCTTCGGCTCCACAGTCTCAGCCGTTGCAATATCCTTCTCCACCTCCTCAGCATTCTGCACCTCCACATTAAAAACAACCGTCTCCACCAACTCCCAATAACAAAATCTTCTACATTCAACTCAGCAGCCACTGCATTCTCAGCCTCCTCCTCCTCCTCATTCTCTTTCTCCTCATACACCTTTAGCTCTATAGTCTCGGTCGTTGCATTATCCTCCTCCACCTCCTTAGCATTCTGCACCTCCACATTAAGAGCAACCGTCTCCACCGTCTCTACCAACTCCCCAATAACAAAATCCTCTATATTCAACTCAGCAGCCACTGCATTCTCAGCCTCATCCTCCTCCTCATTTGACTTTTGCTCATACACCTTCGGCTCCACAGTCTCAGCCGCTGCATTATCCTCCTCCACCTCCTCTGCATTCTGCACCTCCACATTAAGAGCAACCGTCTCCACTGTCTCCATCAACTCCCCAATAACAAAATCCTCTACATTCAACTCAGCAGCCACTGCATTCTCAGCCTCATCCTCCCCATTCACCTCATGCACCCTCGGCTCCACAGTCTCCTCCGCTGAATTTTCCTCATCCTTCTCCTCAGTATTCTGCTCCTGCCCACTAAGAGCCACCTTCTCAACAGTCTGCTCCATCACAATACGAGCCACCTCCTCATCCTGTCAATAAGCAGCCACTGCATTCGCCTCCTCATCCTCATCCACCTTCTCCTCATCCCCCTTCTGCTCCGCCTCAACATTATCCACATGCACCACAAGCTCATCACCCACAATTCTATACGGTGATGCTAACTCCTTCAAATTGTTTACAATTGTAACGACCGCTTTTCGATCGTATCTTCTTCGTGCACGTGCTTTTGACCGTGCACGTATTTGTTTTAGACCTTGTCTGTTTTTGAACACCTTGGTGTGATATGTCATTGTAACGATTGGTTTTCGTCTATGTTTTGTCTTATATATATATATATATCATGGTTGTACTCTTCCTAGTGTGCTTTTCCTCTGTTAGACGTTTTCTTTCAGTTCCTCCTGATCTTCTACCTTCCGTTGCATATCGCGATGAGCTCGGAGTAAGCATTCTTACGAAGAGCTTCATAGCATCCATATCTTAGAGCTAGAGTGATCTTAGAAGCCATAGGAATCTCTCCGAAGCTTCGCGCTTCAATTCGACACTTTTCGTACATCTTAGTTGGTTCAAGAAAGAGAACCAACCGACTAGATTTCAATCTAGTCGGTCGGCAACCCTTCAGGAACCGACTAGTTCATCTTGTATGTTTCAGCCGAGTTACTGTTTACTCTTAGTCGGTCTAAGCACATTCATCGACCGACTAGTTGTGAAACTAGTCGGTTAGAACTTGTTCTCAGACCGACTAGTACAGAGTCCCTTTTTGACAGCCAAGTTACTGTTTAAGGTTAGTCGGTCAAAGAACGACTATCGACCGACTAGTTGATAAACTAGTCGGTTAGAGTTTCTTCTCAGACCGACTAACTCTTAGTACTTGTTGACTTTCATATTTTTCCTTTAGTCGCTTGACGAGTCTTCACCGACCGACTAGTTTCCAAACTAGTCGCTTGACGAGTCTTCACAGACCGACTAAATCCACTTACCCTGTATAGACCCTGTTCACTGTTTTCCCTTTAGTCGGTCTCAGTTGGACGACCGACCGACTAGTTCCCAAACTAGTCGGTCGACCACTCTTCACTGACCGACTAGTATGCCCAGAAACCCTAGGCTAAGTTGTAGCCGCCGCACCCCTTTCTTTATTTAAACCCTCGATCCTTTTTATTCTTCCTTCATATTTTCTAGCCGACATTTCTTCCCTACCATTCCCTGTCATCCTCCTACCCTACCCTTCTCCTCCCGAGCTCCCTCTTACCCTCCATTGCGTCGGCACCACCCCGTAGGCCGTCGGCCGACTCTAAAACCCCGATTCTCCTTTTGCTCCAGTTTTCCCCTATATTCTCCATTCTCCAGATCCATTATATATCAGTCGCAAGGAGTTCCCTTCAGCCGCAACTTCTTCCTTGGATCGATCTTCCGTTACCGTGCTAAGCTCAGATCTGGCGACGGCAATCCGGATACGTCGAGACCCTCTCCTACCTGCAGATTCGTAGGCGTCTTTGACCGTCGTTCTCCGCTTCATATATGTGACCTATCCCCGTAGAATAGCGTTTTGTGGCGACTTTCATCGATCAACAACCTCGGTACCAGGCAAGTGAAACTTGCCAACCTCGTTTTAGGCCATGCTTAGGCCACTCCCTTGATTTTAGCATAAAAGAGACTAGACCGTGAAATGATAGCGGTCTAGGCGCAATTTCCAAGTTCTAGCTTGACAACGAAGCTAGAGTTGCCCTTATCATGTCATATCATGCATTTGCCTGCCACGTTTAATTTCTTTAACGGTACTCAATTTAAATTGAATATCTGCCATGCATTGCATTATTTACATGCCATTTTATTTGTATGTTGCATCGTAGCACACGCTACCAAATACATGTACAATCCATGTTTCTGTGTTTCCAGCTAGGCACCTGCTATGCGGGCATAACCCTACGCCATCCAAGTTAAATACACTTCCTGGCTCGTGATCCAGAAGCGAGCATTCCGTGTTCGAGGGTAAGGCCCTGGCTCGATACACGTGGAGGGGTAGGGATAAACGGTCACTTGAGCTTAGGAGTTGGCCCGATCAGCCACTTTAGCCAACATGCGGAATCTCTGTGCACGACGTGTTTACTATACTTGTCCTTGTACTTGTGTTTGTCCTTGCAAAACTTGTTTCCATGCCATTTAATTTGTTTCCATGCCATGTTCTTATCTACCATGTTATCATACATGCCTTGTCATAACTGCTGTTTGCTTTACTTTACTTATTGCACTCATACTTTAACTGCCATGTCATTGCATCATGCTAGAACTGCTAAGTGGTTCACTTTACTTTCAGTTTCCTTGCACAAGTCTCTTGTAGACTTGCTGACATGTGCCCCTTGCTCTTTTGGGTGTCACATGTTAGACTCTGAGCCAGAGACCGTAGCTGAGTACGTGGATGTTGCTGACGCTGAGCCTGAGTCCATGTCTGCTCAGGAGGAGTTTTGTGGATACCGGTGACCTTCTTAGGATCTTGCGGAGCTTCCTTTTGTTTTAGGATTTCTGTTAGTTGTCGGTGCGTGGCACCATGTTTTGGTACTTGTACTTTTGTTGGCCATGCTGGGCCCTTTAGATTCTTTTATTTTTAAGCCTGGTGGCTTTTTCTGTGATGTTGGAACTTATTTATGGATATATTGAGAATTCTCTTTTGTCTCATTTCCTTATTATTATCTTTGTTTCGTTTCACGTTGCAAGGACCTGTCACTTAATGTTGATTGCTGCCTATCGGACTTGCGGCTTTGCAGCTTCAAGTCTGAGCGGACCTATTCACGTCTCGCCTCCACATTTTTGGGAAGCGGGGCATGGCAGGTTTTGTTGGTGGCCCATGCAGGTCCAATCTTGCAATTGCGAATTATCGGAACAACGATAATAACTATGGAATGTCCATTAAATAAATTGCAACATCCGAATCATAAGCCTTGAGCCTAGTCTAGCCGTTTTCCTATGTCACTAGGTGGTAAGAAGACTTAGTTAGACGTTGGTGCTTGCTAGTTAGAGGCCTCTGTCGTTAGTTAGACTCCATGCTAGGAATCGATTTAATCGTCATAGGAGTTACCTTAGTGGTTTTTTCCTGACCCTGACCATATTAGACTTCCAGAATTCCTTAGTCATTCGCTTGGGTTCATCGATTTCGGACCAGGCTGAACGCGTTTCATTGCCGTCTAGCTCCTTAGAAAGTCGTAGCGCTTAGTCTCTAAAATCTTTAGTTGGTCGACCGTAGGAGTTTCCCCGTAGATTTTCCTGGTTCATAGCCTAGGCGTATGTATGTTTTGATCGACCGGCCATTTTCCTTGCCTCGATTCACAAGATCACCTCATGACGATCGTCGTTAATTTTCGAATCTCTTCGTTACAAATCTTGAAGCCTTTTGAAAGTGTTTTCGATGTTCTTCGATGGCTAAAGTTTAAACTCGTTCGAAAACTTTTAATATATATTTGGACTTCATGCTCTTCCGTTGACTTGAATTCATTTTTGAATTTCGAAAGTTTTGACGAGATTTTTGATTACTGTTTTATAATGTTTTTCCAGCCTATACTTTTCATACCTATTTAAATACATTGTCCCTCTTTATATAAATTTTATTCTGAACCGTACTTTTATTTTGATCAATTCGATTTATAATTTTTCCTTTCTTATTTATGATATTCAAATGACCCGTCGCGCTTCCTTTAATATACTTTTCAAGTCACATGGGATTTCAGCTTTCAGCAAGTCGACTTTATGCACATCGTTTTCCCTATTTCAGATTATTTTGTAAAATCACTATTTCATAACCATTTACTGATCTAGCCCTTCCATAATTTGGTTTTAAAGTCTTACTACCAAATTTTGATGATTCTACTACTAAGTTAATATATCTTTCCGTTCACCATACATGCTTTAGAATAATTTCTAAATTAAATAGAATTTCAATTATTTTTCGTTGAGCTCGTATGTTAAGAGCTTTGTGTAAATCAGTTTCTGTTTGGCAAATCCTGATTCCTCTAAAAGTAGTTTCAATAATGATTACTTTAAGTTTTCACTGGCTTAAAGACTTTGAAAGCATTTAACCTGAGTTTAAATTCTTCAGTTAATTTAATTTCATTTCAAACTTTGCAAACATTATTAAATTACTACCGTGTAATATTTTCTAAACTACGTCCTTAATATTCGTGCGAATGATCTACTTCCTTTTTATAATAATTTTCGATAAAACAATAAACCGTTTTCTCTTATTATGAATATTCGACTCAAACTTATTTCGAACAATTTGCCTTATCGATCTCCAAAATATTTTTATACAGACGAGGACTCCAACTTTTGAAGTACAACAGTTTTCAAATTTCACGTATTTTAGCTTATGATATTTACAATATTTTCTTTTCTCTAACCTATAAAGTATCACTACATCTCCCTTTCCTCTACCTAAGCATTCACAAGTGAATCGCAGTTCCACCTAACCTAGCTGTCTTCTTGTATTCGTCTTATCTGAACTCGTGCTTATCGATCCTTCCCTCGTCACGCTTTCGACCTAGGTATCCCTCTAGTGCTTAGGATTTAGTGCTCGTCTATGTCTGTGTCAACCCAAGTTTGTTAGTAGGCATTTGGACCTTTGTGATGTTGTCGTGGTGCATGTACCTAAGTTGTGTATGTGGGCTTGAATGAGTGTGCTCCCATAGTATATTAATGATTGCCTATTGTGTGATATATACATATTCAGAGTATTCGTGATATTATGAAGTTGTTTATGTGTTAGTATTTATAGGTATGTGTGAGGATAGCTATTCCACTCTAAGGGCGCCTATGTATATGGATCAGTGTTGGAATATCTAATGAGGTGTATGTAGTTGGAGATACTTATAATGTTTGAAATAATATGTTGGTAAAGCTATGTGTTTGATAGGAGTAATAATAATAGGTGTACGTATAGTTCTGTGAGTAGGCCTATTTTATGACCTATGTGTTAGTACGTGTGGGTATGTGCTCGTGTGTGGATACGTATGGTGCTTAGGCGTAAGTAGTTATGTATTGGCTGCATGAGTATATAGGTGATATACATATGGTAGTAGGATTATAATTTGGTATTGCTTGCTTTTACGGGATGTTGTATGCGTGTATACCGTGAGGTATACACGACTATTGTATATCGTAACTATGTATGGAGTAGATGTGATGGTATACTATTTATAGGTAGTAGGATATGGTGTGAATATAAGTTCTACTTGTGTGTGACTATACGGAGAATGCATGAATTAGGGAAGGTATTATAATTATACGTGTGCTGGTATTGGTGAATATTATTATAGTATGTATGTGGTTATGTTGGTAGATGTATATATATTAGAGTGTGGTGTTGGTATAGGTATAGATACTGTGTTACGTATATAGAGTATTCCGATATGTGTTCCGAGTCTCACTCAAGCTTGAGTGGGTATACTCTAAGTATATTGTTATGTATGTCTGTAGTTGCATATAACGATGTTTGATATATGTGTAGTGATAGGAGTGTTTGTGCCTGGTTGTGTTACGCACATGATTGTGGGTCGCTATACCAGCATATAGTTATAGGTGTTGGTCTTGTGGTATAGTTATTACTAAGGACTTACCTGTGTGAACGTATGTGTGCTAGCTAAACTAAGTGTGTAGAGGTACTAAGTTTAAAATGGCATGATTGGTATATATATGAATGAAATGTAGCATGTGTGGGTGTGCACCATGCACGGGTAAGTATGTGCCTAGTTATAAGTTTTGGTGACTATGGAATATGTGGCGTGTCGTAAATACAGTTATAGGACCGTATGTGATGTTAATATATGGTGAAATAATTGCATGCATTTGAATGACTATATATTGTGAAATTATAGTGGAGGTGAATGTATAATAGATATAGTAAATCTTGACTTAATAATGGTATGGTGTGACTACATATGTTGATGTGTTTGGTATTGGATGTGTACTAGGAGATATAGGGAGTAATGTATCCTTATTGCTTGGTTCGTATGTAGTTATCTAAACGTGGGGTACTACGATGGTAATTGCTGGAGTGAAATATTGTGAGTATCTGAACTATTGTTTTGTACTAGGTAAGTAGTAGATGTGTATATATATGATTGAAATGCGTGCATACCCTTGATTGACTATGATAGGTATAAGTGTATAATGTGCGTGAATATATATATGTACATGTTAGTAGGGATAATGTTTGACTACCTAGTGCATACGTGAGCATTGTAATGACTATACCTGATTGAATTATAATGTGATGTGATTAGAATAGCTACTAGTCAAGCTAGAGTTATATTTATAGTTAGAAAGTCCGAGGACGGACTTTATTTTAAGGTGGGGAGGATGTAACGACCGCTTTTCTTTGGACCAGTTTTCCCCTATATTCTCCATTCTCCAGATCCATTATATATCAGCCGCAAGGAGTTCCCTTCAGCCGCAACTTCTTCCTCGAATCGCTCTTCCGTTGCCGTGCTAAGCTCAGATCTGGCGACGTCAATCCGGATACGTCGAGACCCTCTCCTACCTGCAGATTCATAGGCGTCTTTGACCGTCGTTCTCCGCTTCATATATGTGACCTATCCACGTAGAATAGCGTTTTGTGGCGACTCTCATCGATCAACAACCTCGGTACCAGGCAAGTGAAACTTGCCAACCTCGTTTTAGGCCATGCTTAGGCCATTCCCTTGCTTTTAGCGTAAAAGAGACTAGACCGTGAAATGATAGCGGTTTAGGCGCAATTTCCAAGTTCTAGCTTGACAACAAAGCTAGAGTTGTCCTTGTCATGTCATGTCATGCATTTGCCTGCCACGTTTAATTTCTTTAACGGTACGCAATTTAAATAGAATATCTGCCATGCATTGCATTCTTTACATGCCATTTGATTTGTATGTTGCATCGTAGCACACGCTACCAAATACATGTACAATCCGTGTTTCCGTGTTTTCGGCTAGGCACCTGCTATGCTGGCATAACCCTACGCCATCCGTGTTAAATACACTTCCTGGCTCGTGATCTAGAAGCGAGCATTCCGTGTTCGGGTGTAAGGCCCTGGCTCGATACACGTGGAGGGGTAGGGATAAATGGTCACTTGAGCTTAGGAGTTGGCCCGATCAGCCACTCTAGCCAACAGGCGGAATCTCTGTGCACGACGTGTTTACTATACTTGTCCTTGTACTTGTGTTTGTCCTTGCAAAACTTGTTTCCATGCCATGTTCTTATCTGCCATGTTATCATACATGCCTTGTCATAACTGCTGTTTGCTTTACTTTACTTGTTGCACTCATACTTTAACTGCCATGTCATTGCATCATGCTAGAACTGCTAGGTGGTTCACTTTACTTTCAGTTTCCTTGCACAAGTCTCTTGTAGACTTGCTGACATGTGCCCCTTGCTCTTTTGGGTGTCACATGTTAGACTCTGAGCCAGAGACCGTAGCTGAGTACGTGGATGTTGCTGACGCTGGGCCTGAGTCCATGTCTGCTCAGGAGGAATTTTCTGGACACCGGTGACCTTCTTAGGATCTTGCGGAGCTTCCTTTTGTTTTAGGATTTCTGTTAGTTGTCGGTGTGTGGCACCATGTTTTGGTACTTGTACTTTTGTTGGCCACGCTGGGCCCTTTAGATTCTTTTATTTTTAAGCCTGATGGCTTTTTCTGTGATGTTGGAACTTATTTATGGATATATTAAGAATTCTCTTTTGTCTCATTTCCTTATTATTATCTTTGTTTCGTTTTGCGTTGCAAGGACCTGCCACTTAATGTTGATAGATGCTTATCGGACTTGCGGCTTTGCAGCTTCAAGTCTGAGCGGACCTATTCACGTCTCGCCTCCACATTTTTGGGAAGCGGGGCATGACAACAATACCCACACTCTGCCCCCTTATTAATCTGTTACTGTAGTATAAATTGATTTGATTTGTGTTTCCTTGAAGGATATAGTTTCCTTCAGGCCTTTCAAAATTGCTGACAGCCGCACCTTTCTATTTGACAAGTCTCGCAATGCTTCCACCTCCTTTCCATGCAACTTCCTGTCATCGGAATGGCCCTCGACATAATTAGCAGCTTGATGGTTGTGCCTGCCATCAACGACTGTTAACCTCCACTCAACACCATCACCCACCTGATTACCACGCAATTTGAATGGACGTCCACACTTGTTGGCTCTAACTGGCATGTTGGTCTTTTTTATCGGTCGGTGTCCCCTGTAGTCCCCGCTTCTTACACATGCATATTAAGTAGCAGGAGTCCTATTGGACGATTTACTCATACTCGATGCACTGGTAACAATCACATGCCCCTGTTGTCGCCCGACGCTCTTTATCCACTGAAAGAGCTCGTCTCTACTATTAAAAAGTTGCATCGTTGTAAATTCGACTGTATAATCTATATAAACCTGTATCAAATAATTCATACAACTAATTGGACCTGGAACCAAAAGTTTACTGCATCATTACCGAAAAGATAAATCAATATTATCTCAGAATTTTTTAGCATCTCCATCAATCTCAACTGTATCTGCATGCAAGTAAAATCAAAAAATTTCTACTTCTATTTCTACACATTGTAATAAGAATATCAAGTAAAATGTACTTAACAGTATATACTTACCAAATCTCGATTTTGACAAATTTAGGTTTAAAACCCCTAAATCGATTGCTATCGCTTCACCAATTTGTTTGACCGCAGCAGTTGACACTGTGATGTATCTGTCGAGCCCAGTAATAAAAATCAAATCTTTGGAATTTCGGTCTTTGCGGCTTGAGCAATCTATGAAAACCTTGCCGTTTGATTTTTCGCCTTGAGCAATCTGTGGAAGAGTATGTCCGTGCGCGGTGAGCAGAATTTATCAAGGGGTGATATCGGGTCATATCGGGTAAAAATTTTAACCCGTTGTGCGCTTCGAGTAAATTCTATAGTTTAGTTTGCATATTTACTCAGCGCAAACAACGGTTATAATTTTACACGATTTGAACCATTTTGCGCGCTGATTAATCTTACACGGATTGACATCAGTAACATTAATCGTTATTAATCGCGATGCTCAGAATGAGTTTACCTGGTTGTGCACGCTGAGTAATACAACTCCTCTCTAACCCTTTTTACCTAACACACAAAACTCGTTCTAATATAGGACGTTGAGCGAGCTGAGCAAATTTTTATCGATAGCATTGTTTTTACTAGACGAGCACCACAGTTCAAATCTTGACTAGTTTTACATGTCGTTGTGCGCGGTGAGTACTTTTACTCCCCTTAACCCACTCAATTATACATGATTTTTGTTTTTAATATATATTATATTGGAATACTCATATTATTATGCCTATGTTAACAACATTATTGATACTAATAAAATAATATAATATCAACGTTATAACTATCATAATTTGTATTAATTAACAGCCTTAAGAAATACTGGATAGATTGCGAGTGTTATTAAGCATACAAAATTTAGTATATATATCCATTTGTACCAGTTCACCAAATAGTTAGTATGATGCAAACTTGATTAGTAGGTATATCGTTGAGCATAACTTATAGTGAATTGAGTGTGCACGGCGCAATTTTGTTTCTGACTAACAAAATTGCTCAACATGTCCAACATGCCAACATTATAGTTGATGTGCGCGTTGAGCAAATTTATAACCAATAACATAATTTCTCTAGTCGCACAACGACAAAACTTATCGCTGGTAGTGCTCGGTGAGCAATTTTGGCATACAATAGGAATACATTATGCTAAATTGAAATATCTGATACCATAACAATGATACATTCACATCGTTTAACAATTTGGTGTTTTGCGCGTATTATAGAAATTTACTCATTGCACTAACCGACACTACTAATATTGTCCATTTTGCACGTTGTGTAATTTTGACTGTACAGAAATATTTAATGAACGAGTAAGCCCGACATTATTAGTGACGGTTTTTTGCCTCTGAGTAATTTCTTATGAACATATGGGTTTACCCATAGCACAAAACAATCTCGACGACGCAATTCCATATTACATATCTGATACACTACGCTAGACTATGCTCTATTGAACTATATGATACAATAACAATGATACACTATGATACAGTGAACTATATGACACCATAACAAAGATACATTCAAATCTCTGAACAATTTGGAGTTTCTCTGATGTTAAAGCAAATCACTCAGAGCACAAAAATGGCACTTATATTGATAGGTTTGCGCCTTGAGCAATATTGTAGGTAGACATATTTGCTCAACGCGCAAAACGGTGATACGATGCACCACAGCAAGCCATACAGATGATAACATTTGCACATTTAGGTAGACATGATAAAATTTCATGCTACTAATATGTCAATATGAAATAAACAATCCATATTACAATGATACAACGTTTTATCCTACAATATTTCAATAACGTCAACGGTTGCAATATCGTGACCAAATACTATTGACTGGAATTGATGCATCATATTCTCATAAGCAGCCGGCCATCCTTCTGACACATCGGAATGGTATCTTAGCCACATACTTGAAGTCGGAGGGACATGACCATCTGGGGCAAGTTTAACAATAACATAGTGATCATTGTTCACATGACCCAACGTTATGTGGTGTTTGGAGGATAGGGGTAATAGAGGAGTTCTTAAAGGAAAATATGTCACACACTGATGAGGTGAAAGAATATGTACTACACAGTCGTAGCATGAGGCAATGACATGTGCCATTTCTGGTATCTGCATCCACCATTTAGCTTTTGGACGGTCTAACAAATGGCCCAGTGCCACTACATTCTTTTTAAATTCCATGGCACCCATAACTTGCCGGTACAAGCTATTGTGGTTCTGCACTCTTCTCGCAAGTCATATTTGACATGCCTTCATTCGTCCTCACCCAGGCCCAATTGAGCTGCCATAGCCATATACCCACAGTTTCCATCTGCTTTCACATCTACGACGTGCACTATAAGGGGTCATAGACACTCAGGAAAAGCATTCCAATAAGGTATTCTTATGTCGATAACCAAGTCCTCATCACTATCATCATGTGGAATTGATTGTTTCGGCTTCTTTATTGTACGTTTCCACAACGGTCTACTTCTTCCCTTACCCGGCTTACACTTCAATGTAGTCATATTCGTCATCTCAGCATGCTGCTTAGTAATCACCGGAACCAGTGTAGAAATTTGCAGACGTAGACCCTCATGCTCCTTCTCAAAAGCCTTAGCCACTGCATTCTCATCATCCTCCATCTCAGCAGTCTGCTCCGCTTCATTACGATCCGCCTTATCATCCTCCCCATCCATCTTCCCATTATGATCCTTCTCCTGCAAGTCAGCAGGCACTGCATTCTTCGAAAATGCCTCCCCCTTTTGATCCTCCCCCACCTTCGGATCCTCCACCTCATTATTCACAGCTTTCACAGGCTCATCACCCACAATTTTAGCAGCTGATGCTAACTCCTTCAACTGTTTACAATACCAACTTTCTTCCCCTGTTGTAACCGGTTTCATGCATTATAAATTGCTTTGATTGAGGTTGCATTGAAGTTTTTATTTTCCTTCATTACTTTCAAAATTTCAGCTGGCCGAACCTTACTATTTGCCAAGTCACGCACTATTTCCATCTCCATTTCCTGCAAGGTCCCTTCATCAGAATGGCCATCGACATATTTAGCTGTTTCATGGTTGTGCCAGCCACAAACGATTGTTAACTTCCACTCCTCAATGCCCACGCCCACCATATAACCATGTAATGAGAACAGACATGAACACTTCTTGGTTTTAACAGGCCTGGTGGCCATTTTAGTTTTCGATGTCCCCTATATTCACCGCTTCTTTCACATGCAAAGTACACATCATGATGCCCTTTGGCCGTTTTACTTAATCTCCCCGAACGTGTAACAATCACATGCCCATTTCTTAACCCGACGTTCTTTATCCACTGAAACAGATCTTTTCTATCCTTAAACAGTTGCTTGGTGGTAAAGTCGTTTGTTAAATCCATATTATCTGGTATCAAACAATTCATAACCTGATCGTCAAAGATTTAATCCATATTGTTCATAGATCGTTGCTACCAAAAATCTTCCCCTTTTGATGATGACAAACTAAGTATAAGATTTGAGAAATAGATGTCCAAATAGTGTGTGTGAAAGTGTGGCGACAGTGGATGACATGCAATGAGATATAAACAATATGCATGCTCCCCTTATTTTTGTGCTTCCCCAATATTCATTATACTCCCCCTTAATCAAACACTCATATTGTAACGGCCGGTACTCACTATTCGTTAAACGGCTGTGCGTATAGCAATTTTAGGTACCTGATTGGTTTTGTTGCTTTGTATGTGAGTCGTGTCGTTGTGTCGGTAGGACCGTAGCACCTTGGTTGCATCCTTGGCAAGCCAACCCCCGACGTGTGCCCAACTTGGAATTACTGTCGCTTTTGGACCCCTATAGTGACCTATTCGTGCACGTATTTATCTTAGACCTTGTCTGTATCCGAACCCTATAGTGTGATATGCCGTGGTGACCCTCTCGAAGAATATTAAATTGTGGAATTAATTTGAAAAGTCATTTCACGGGTCATTCTCCCACGATTTGACCTTATTTGAAGAGACATCGCGATTTTCACTTTTGTCGTGAGGCCTTTTTATTTTTTAGTTTCTTTTCTCGTCGTCGAAATTGTGATCCGTCTCCTTAGTTTTGTTTCTCTCGTTAGCACGGTCAGTCCAGTATTTACCTTACGTTTTTAGAACCTCGCTTGACCCACTTTCACTGTTTTGCCCAACATATTATATTTTAACCCTAAGTTTCACATAGTATTTTGTCCCCTAATATATTTTTATTAACAATAATATCATCCTAATATTATTTTGACCTACTCCTATGCCTTGGCCGAATACAAACACAGGTGAGAGAGAGGGAGTGGGTATTTGGGCTTTTATTAATTTTATAATAACAATTTTTTTAATCAAAACCAACCCTAACTACCCCAAACTGGCCCTACCTACGTGTTATCAGCCCTCATCTATTTGCAAGGCAACCTAGGTTACCTCATCTCATAGCAAACAAAAGAAACGAGCCGCTCTATTCTTTTTTACGCACACGAACCGCCGCCATCCTTTTTTTCCACGCAGAAGTCCCCAGCGCCGCAACCCAAACCCCTCGCGCCGGCATCTTCTTCCTCCCTCCGACCAAGACCCGACGCCGGCCTCCTTCACCCATCTCTCCGCCTCAGCCCGCTGCAGACCAAGCCCTGACCGCCGCCCGCACGCCTCCGGCGTGTCACCACCCCTGTCGACCCCGTGGGCCCCCGCTAGCACCGCTGCACCGCCGGAAAACCCCCTCCAGCGTCGTTTTCCACCGCAGACAGCCGCGCAGCAGCAACAACAGTATGTAACCATCGTGGAGCCTTATCCGTCGCTATCCACCTTCCCTCGTCGCTCTTCGATCCTTCACCTGCAACCACAGCGAGGAGATAAGATTTTATATGTTAGCTTATCATCTTGTTAGGGTTTACATATATTATTTGAATTAGAATTAGCTTAATAGTTATTAGTTTTATATATTGATCTGTGCATCACCTTGGTTGGCTAGTTATTTGAATTAGGATTAGTTGTATAACTGATATTTCGTTACATGAAATGATCATTTCCTTGGTTAAATATTAGTATTAACCTCACATCATGTTATTTTGCTATGGTTAGCTTGTTTTTCTATTATCCTGTTAGGGTTTTTATATTAACTGCAAGGGTTTGTATACTGTGGGTTTTTATATTATCATGAGATTAATTAACTAATAGGGTTTAGTGAGGTTTATATTTTTGTTAGTAATGTTAGGGTTATTATCTGGTAGTTTTAATGAAATAGGAATGCTGTATTATGATGTTAGTTGCTGTTATTAGCTATTACATTAGGGTTGTATGCAGTTTTTAACAGTTAATGATATTAGATGTTAGTTTAATAATTGGTTTATTATTATCACATGTTACCCTCAATTCTTAAGTTAGATGTTAGTGAGAAGTTTAATGCGAGTTTTGCTATTAAACCTATAAGTTATCTCATCTCCTATTTATTATTAATATGATTCAGCTAGTAAGTAATGGTCTCATGAATAAAAGCCTCTTTTGATGAACATGAACACCCAGCTTAAAATGAATACTGTTATTTGGATGTTATTACATGCAGCAAGTGGTAGAATTGGTGATATGATTGGTGTTAGTTAGTTTTAATTGTTTTTTTATTATGAAACAACCATAGGTTAGTTAACCAGTAAATTGATTAGAAGTTGGGTTGAGTAGAATGATTGGTACCCCCTAGATGATTGGATAAATAGGTTAATTGATTAAATAAGTTATTTCCATTTAAACTGATATTGAAATCCGATAACACAGAAAACGTACGCGCTTTCTGTGCGGACTCATCGACACCAAGAACTCCAGGATCAGTCAAGTGAAACTTACCAACTTTTGCTTTAGGCCATGTTTTAGGCCACCCCCTTGTTTTAGCGTAAAAGAGACTAGACAGTGAAATGATAGCTGTCTAGACGCAACTTTAAGATCTAGCTTGACAACGAAGCTTGATCTGTCGACTTACCATGTCATTCATGCATTTTTTGCCTGTCACGTTTAATTTCCTTATCTGTACGCATTTACTTTATACATTGCCATGCCATGCATCTTAAACTTGTCATCCCATGCTTGAATGTTGCATTCGTAGCACACGCTACTATACTTCCTTGTTCAGGCTAGGCACCTGTGTTGCAGGCACAACCCTATGTCAAATACACTTACTGGCCCATGATCCAGAAGCGAGCTACTTGTGTTGGTCAAAAGCCAATCCCCGATACACGTGGAGGGGTAGGGATAAGCGATCACTTGAGCTTAGGAGTTGGCCCGCATAGCCGCTCCAGCCAAAAGGCGTAATCTCTGTGCACGACGTGTTTACTTGACTTGTAAAATTCCATGTGATTGTCTTTAGTAGCTTTGCTACCCTTCCCATGTTATACTTGCTGCAACGTGATACCTATTGCCATGTCATTCTTGCTGCACTCTCTTGCTTATTGCATTCATAACTTAAACTGCCATGTCATCGCATATTTTAGAACTGCTAGTTTGTTTTACTTTTCTTTAGTTTCCTTGCACAAGTCTTTTGTAGACTTGCTGACATGCACCCTCGTCTCTTTTGGGTGTCGCATGTTAGTTGCTGAGCTAGAGTCCGTTACTTAGGACGAGGTGTTTGCTGACACTGAGTTTGAGTCCACTGTCGACGTGGAGTGTGGGGACACCGGTGCCCAGTCGTAGAGACTGCTTTTGTGTTGCTTTCTGCTAGTTGTTGTTAGTTGTCGGTGCGTAGCACCTTTCCTTTTTTACGCTGTTTTTCCTGTTGGCCATGCTTGGGCCTATCTTAGACTCTTTTTAGCCTGGTGGCTTTTTTGTGATGTTGGAATTTATTGTGGACATTTCTGAGATTGGAATAATATTGTCTCTTCTATTTATTATTATTTTTGTTCTGTTCGTAATTGCAAGGACCTTTACTTGGTTATTCCAGATGCTTTACAGACTGGAGCCTCACAGCTTCAAGTCTGAGCGGACTTTTCACGCCTCGCCTCCATTTTAGGGAAGCGAGTCGTGACACATATTCATCAAGCATGCATTCATATCAAAATCACATATAACTCAAATTATTTCACCCCCTTTTGTTATCATCAAAATTCGAAACACGAAATCAAAACATATACCATGCAAACAGAGAATATTATTAAAACATTACAAACAATTGCATGCATACAATCATAGAATAATCAAGTCAAAATCCAATGAACTTAAACAACTAAGACTTCAACACCAACGTGTATGTGTGATGATTAAAATTGAAGTACATAAGGAGAACCATTTACGGAAGTCAGCCAAAAACCAATCCACATTTTCCATATAACGTTCTATCACCTAGGATTGATTTTTTCCATCCCATTAAAAATGAGTTCAAGATACCATACCCCAAAACATTGCCTATAAGGACGCTTAGATGTGGGGGTGGCATTGCTTGACGAGTAAATACACAAACGCTAAAGATTACCCATAAAGCTTATGTTGGATACTCGTGGGTAATACCGTTGCCAAGGATTGTACCCATTTTTCATACAGAGCAATTATTCTTCTTTTTCAATTTTTTGTTTATAATCATAACATGGCTATTTGCTTAATTTTTATCCATGGCAAGGTATATCATATCCCTTAGATTTTCAGTTAAGTTTTCCTCCTACATTCACTTTCCATACTTCATAAACGATATCTCTAAATGTGCAACAATAATAATACATGTGGAAGTGAAATAGTAGGTGTAGAAATCAAGTTATTTTCAATCATTGAATATGCCATGAATATTTAGAAAGGTGTACGTGCGCCTGTAGCAAAAGAAATAATATAACAATTTCTACATAGATATGAAAATCATTCAGGAAAACTTCTTTTAATGAATCAAAGAAAAAGATCCACATTTAAGCACCAATTTTCTTTATGTTTTTCAGTTTTTTTATTTTTTTTATTTTTATGCATGAAGTACTAAAGCAAACATGAGATGCAATCATATAAACAAAAAAAATCATGCACACATAACAATGCAACTACTGGCATACAAGCCAAAAAAGTTTAAGCACATAAGAAAGCATGGAATCTCATACTAAGTTTTATCAATAATACAAAGCTCAAGACGAAGACGACAAAAGCGAGCCTCAACCAAAGGTTTGTGGATATGTCTGCGAGCTGTGATTCCATAGGAACGAACTCAACAGACACATCCTCTTTAGTGAGGTGATCTCTAAGAAAATGGTGTCTTACGTCAATATGTTTAGTACGAGAGTGGTGTATGGGATTATTAGAAAGATCTATGGCACTCTTGCTATTACATCTCAGAGGGACTCTTTTAAGAGCTAGTCCGAAGTCAGATAATGTTTGCATCACCCACAACACTTGAGCACAGCAGTTGTCGAGGGCAATATACTCTGCTTTAGTAGTGGATAATGCAACACTATTTTGCTTACGCTAGACCATGAAACTAAAGAGTGTCCTGGCATAAAATAAGTGACACTAGTGCTCTTTCTATCAGTTAAACTACCCGCATAATCAGCATCAGAATAACCCACCAAATCAAAATTACCACTAGAAGGATACCAAAGGCCTAAAGTAATTGTACTAATTAGGTACCTAAAGATCCTTTTAATGGATTTTAAATGAAACGCTTTTGGGTTTGATTGAAAGCGTGCACACAAGCATACTGCAAATATTGTATCAGGTCTAGAAGCAGTCAAGTACAACAAGGAACCAATCATACCTCGATATAGCTTTTGGTCCACTGTAACTCCTTGTTCATCCCTGTCCATTTTTGTGTTGGGGAACATCGGCATTCCAATTCCTTTAGACTTCTCCATCCCAAAAAATTTCAGAAGCTCCTTGATGTATTTGGTTTGAGATAGAAAGATGCCTTCCTTTCCTTGCTTTACTGAAACCCCAGAAAATATTTCAGCTTGCCCACAAGGCTCATATCAAACTGATCCTGCATGACTTTCTCAAACTTTTGACATAGAAGATCATTAGTAGCACCATAAATAATATCATCAACATATATTTGCACAATGAGAAAATCATCAGATTCATGCATCAAGAATAATGTATTGTCAGCACTCTACTTTTTAAAATTATTCTCCAACAAATATGTGCTTAGACGGTCATACCAAGCTCGTGGAGCTTGCTTAAGACCATACAAAACTTTTTCTAATTTATAAACACGGTTTGAAAAATATGGCTTTCAAAACCTAGGGGTTGCTCAACAAATACCTCTTCTTTTAGGTAGCCATTAAGAAAGGCCCTTTTTACATCCATTTGTTGTGTGAGCCCTTTATAACTTGCAAAAGCTAGCAAGATTCTAATGGACTCAAGCCTAGCAACTAGTGCAAAAGTCTCATCCACATCAATTCCTTCAATTTGATTAGAACCTTTAGCTACCAACCTTGCCTTGTTTCTAATAACATTACCAGCTTCATCATGCTTATTTTTAAGCACCCATTTAGTACCAACTACAGGATAATAAGTGGGTCTAGGCACTAGTTTCCAGACATTATTCCTAACAAATTGATTTAATTCCTCTTGCATGGCCAAAACCCAACTTTCCTCTTCTAAAGCAATATCTATAGTCTTAGGTTCTATTACAGAAATAAAATCACCATAAATGCAAAGAGCACAAAGATCTCTAAAAGAGGAACGTGTGCGAATACCTGCCGTAGGTTCTCCTATAATTAAGTCTGATGGGTGGTTTGGATTGAACCTCAGCTCTCTTCTGGTAACTGCTTCTTCTTGAATTTCTCCCGTGTCAATTTCAGCTTCCTTTTGTATTTCAGGTTGCTCCTCATTATTCATTGGGATGCTTTGTTGTTCTAAATTTTACTCTTCATTGTTCTGCCTGCAATCCAAAGAATTTATATCAGATTCATCAAATTTTACATTTATAGATTCAACAATAGCAAGGGTGTGTTTATTATAAATCCTGTATGCTCTGCTCCTTGCTGAATATCCCACGAACACTCCCTCATCAGATTTGGATTCAAAGGTGCCAAGCTGATCTGCAGTATTTAATATATTGCACATGCATCCAAAAACTCTAAAGTGAGAAACTTTAGGAGTGTGGCCATGTCATAGTTCATAAGAAGTTTTATTTAGTATAGGTCTAATCATAACTTTGTTGCATACATGGCATGCAGTATTAATGTCCTCAACCCAAAAAGACATATGCAAGCTATATTCATTTAACATACTCCTAGCCATCTCTTTTAATGTGCGATTCTTTCTTTCGACCACCCTCATTTGTTGAGGTGTTCCAGGAGAAGAGAATTCGTGTAAAATTCCTTTTTCAAAACAAAATTTTTCAAAAATAGCATTTTCAAACTCACCTCCATGATCGCTTCTAATTTTTACAATGGAAGAATTTTTCTCATTAGAAACTTGTATGCAAAAGTTTTGAAAATGGTCAAATGAGTCTGATTTTTTGGCTAGGAATTATACACATGTATATCTAGAGAAATCATCAACCAAGACTAAACAATACTTTTTACCTCCTAGGCTAGCAATTGTTGGACCAAATAAATCCATGTGCATTAATTCCATTATGCGTGTGGTGACAACTTCATTAATGCTAGAGAAAGTAGATCTTGTTTTCTTACCTTTGGTGCATGCCACACACAACTTACCATTCTCATATGTCTGATGAGGTAGTCCTCTTACCAAATTTTTGTTTTACAGCTTCTTTATCAATCTCATGCTTGCATGTGCTAATCGTCTATGCCATAGTGTGGCCTCTTCTTCACCTACAAGCAAGCATTTAGAGACAGTTAATTCTTCAATAATAAGAGTATACACATTATTTTTTCTATTTGCAGTAATAATAGTGTCACCTGTGGAGCTATCAATGATTTTACAAAGTTTTGCATCAAATTCAACTTTCATACCTTTGTCGCACAGCTGACTGATAGAAATGAGGTTATGTTTCAACTTTTCAACCAATATGACATCTTTAAGCTGAAAGGTGTCGTTACCTACAACACCTTTACCAATTACCTTGCATTTTCCATTGTCCCCTAAAGTAACACTTCCTCCTTCATGCTTTGCAATGCTAAGGAACTTTTCTCTTTCACCTGTCATGTGTCCTGAGCAGCCAGAGTCTAAGTACCACTCACACTTTTGTCCCTTAGCCGTGCCATGTACCTACACATAAGAAGAGCATGATATGTGTGACCTAGGAATCCAAATAGGTCCACTAGTGTTAGTCACTTTATTTTTTGGAATCCAAATTTGCTTAAATTTGGTGTTGGTATTCCTATGCTTGCAATTATAATAAGCATGACCAACACCACCACATGTATAACATTTGGCAAACATGCTTCTTCCTACACCAGTTTATTTTTGATGCTTTCTATTAATCCTAGGCCTATCATCAATTTTATTTCCATAGCCCAAATCACTCCTGTTATTTCCATGTATCTGATTACCTAGAATAATGTCTAATGAATGCTTTCCAATTAATAGACAATTCAAGATCAGATATTTTAGACTTTAAAAACATGTTCTCATTAACAAGCACGGTGCATTTACTAATGAAGGCCTTTTTGTTCTCTTCCTCACTCGTTTTCAGATTAGCCATCTTTTTTTCTAGCTCTTTGTTTTCATTTATTAGCATGTAAATCTTCTCATTTAGCAATTCATGTTCAACTTCTAGCTTAGCCATATTTTGTTTAAACATGCTAGTCTCTTTAAGCAAAATAGAGCAATTCAGACATTCAGTTTCAGTAGGCATGCAAGATTTTTCCCTTTTTCAAAGAGCTAATAGTAGAATTACATGCAACAAGCTTCTCTTTGATTTCATCAACTTCTAATGACATATTATAATTGTCTTGTTGCAATTCAAAATTAGCACATTTAAACTTTTCTACAAGGGATTCAAGTAACTCTACATTTGATTCCAAGCTTTGAATTTCCTTTTCCATTTATTTACAAATAGTCATAAGTTCAGTTTTAATTAGGGATTTTACCTCATCTAGTTCTCCCATCAGGAAAAGGGAGGAGTGTGCAACTTCCTCTTGAGATTCATCCTCGCTGTCCGTATCCCATGTGAACACCAAAGATTTCCCATTTTGCTCCGCAGTGTTGCTCTTTCCTTGAGGGCATTGCTTCATAAAATGTCCCTGCTTTTTACATTTAAAACATATAACTGGATCAGTAGTAGTCTGCTCAGAAAATTTATTTGCAGAATTAAACTTGTTAGAGCGATTAAACCTTTTTAGCATCTCTGATCTCCCATTGACTGTTCTGATATATTTCTTAAAGCTTCTCACCAAAAAAACCTCATCTTCATCTCCATCCTCCTTAGCATGAAGGGCTAGTGCCTTTGATGTCTTGATCTCATCTTTCTCTCTGATTTCAACGCTCTGCAGCTCGAGCGCATGTGACATCAGGTTCACTATCAGATCCTCCACTTTCATCTGCGATAAATCCCTTGCTTCCTGAATAGCTATGATTTTGGGACGGAAGGTGCTAGGCAGCGCACTTAAGATCTTTCTGATTTGTTCTAGGCTTGAGTACGACTTTCCAAGAGAAGTGGATTTGTAGACGATGTATGTGAATCTCGCAAACATCTCCTTAATTGACTCTAATGGAAGCATGTGGAAGCATTCATATTCAGTGCGGAGTAGCGCAAGTCTGGACTCCTTAACCTGCGATGTACCCGCGCGAGTCACCTCCAGAGTATGCCAAATTTCCTGTGCAGTTTGACATTGAGATATACGGTTAAACTCAGCGTTATCTAAAGAACAAATCAGAGCATTCATAACTTTATTATTTAAAGAAAAAAGTTTCTTATCATGATAATTCCACTTATCTTCTGGTTTTAGCATTTCATTATCTTCAATTTTAATAGTGGGATATTTATAGACTTTTTCCACAATTCTCCATACATCATATTCAACAGCAGCTAAGTAAATCCTCATCCTAGTTTTCCAATAAGTAAGCAAAATCAACACCGTTAAACTTAGGGGGATGAGAAATAGACTGACCCTCAGCAAAAGCAGAATCAGACATATTAATAAATATGGTCAACTAGACTAGATCCTCTAAACTTGCTCTGATACTACTTGTTGGATCTGGATCTAAGCCTAGAGGGGGGTGAATAGGCTTATAAAAATTCTCGTGCAACCCACGAGAAATCACACGCAGTTATTGCACAATTAATCAAACGCAGAGTATAGTAAAGCAATCACAGCAAACACATGCAATATACCCTGGTTCGGTTGTCCCAACGACCTACGTCCAGCCCCCAAAGCAATACTAGATTATTAAAGTTAACTGGTACAACTTGTAGCTAGAGCACCAACTCTACACTCACCTGGCTCTCAGTACCTGCACTCACCAAAGTGCCCAAACAATAACAATACTAGTAAAGCTCTCTCTTGGCTAGTCCCAATTAGCCAAGTTCCCAAACAGATAATAAAATAGTTTCACAGAGATCACAACACCAAATCACAAATAAAATAAAGTTTAGAGTTTAGAATCGCTCAGTTGTGACAGCGTGGATGTCTCTGTCGTCCAGCACGTGGTCAGAATTAATCTGACATGTAGTAGACTCTCGTCTCGAGTCTCAAATGGCCTTGGATGATGCTCTGAACAATTCAGCCTCTGCTGTTTGGAATTGGCAAACTTGCGGCTATGTGTGTTGACGTTGGTTGCTCGAACTGCTGATGACAACCGTGAACATTTCTTGCTCCTTGCGCTCTGGTGCTTGGAGGGTTGAGTCAAAGATTACGGCTCTCTGTTCTTTTTCATTGGAAAAACAATTCGCGCTGCCCTCACAAAAGAATGCGGCTTCCCCAAAAATTTGATTGGCTCTCGGAATTTGAAAGATGCGTCCCCCTCTTAGAACTTACAAAAAAATGATCTGCTCTTGGGATTTGCAAAGGGGGATTGGCCTGTGCTTTGGGATTTTTAAAGGGAGATGCAAATTTAATTCGGTCTGTAGGTTTGTAGACTTCCAAATGTCAAGAAAGCATGCGACATTAAAAAAATGATTTGCTAAGCCTGTTGATAATTGAAGAAGGGGAGAGGTGCCGTGGAAACATGCTGCTAAAAAATGAAGACACCACACACACACAAAAAAAAATTCGGCTGACCTAGGTAAAAACAATTCTTGTGCGGCTCTTCTCCAAAGAATTTTGTGCGGCTCTTCTTAGTTTTTGAGACCCTAGGCTTTGAGATTTAAGAGGGTTTTTTTAATTAGGTTTCGACTCTCTCTCTTAATGTGTGCAGCTGTGCCTTTAGGGGTTTAAAGGTTTTTGGCCGAACTTTTTTTTGTAGGCTTTGGATGCATGCTTATATATGATAGGGAATCCTAGTGATAGGGTGATTAGCAATGGGAATGGAGTTTAGACTTGAAACAGAAAAGGATAAGGGTTTGCCTCTAATAGATATGATTGAACTCAAGCTAGGTTCTCTCCCTTTCTTCTTTGCACATTGACCAAGTCCTTCCGTGAATTAATCATGTTCGTCGTTCCTGTAACACTTAACACACACGTTAAAACGTTTACACACGTTTGTTAGCATCAAACGCGAAGTTCATAGATCGTTGCTACCAACAGAAAGTATTTTGTAACTGCCATTAAATAATTATAAAAATTATTTAATAGAAATCAGTTATAAAAACTGACGTTATAACTACATGAAAAACTGTCTGGCAGACTAGGGAAATCTATTAGTCGACTAGGAACAAATTTCGAGAAAATTTCAGAAATTGATCCTTATGATTGGAAAATACATTTTGACCAAAATTTATTTTGTTTTTATTAATAAAATAAGAAAAAGTCTATTAGTCGACTAGGTGAAAGTGCTGGTCTGCAAATTTTTCTGAAGTTTAGATTTTGAGGCTGAGTCCTATAGAACTAAGATAGAGTATTATCAAAGCTTTAACAATCTAATGTTTTGCAAGAATAAAAAGTAAAATTACATCATCTTTCTCAAGATATAGGAATTCATTGTTTGAGCTTCAATGTGCATTCTGATGCTTTTTCTTGCAACGTAACTTTGATGATTGTCATATGTGAAAATTTGAGCTTGATAATCTGCATCCAAAGAGTTAGTATACACATATATATTCGAAATGATTGTATCATCAAAAACTTTATGGGAAGAGAAACTTTATGTTTCCAACTTCTCCCCCTTTTTTGATTACAATATATCTTAAGATAATATGAAATATATGTGTTTGTAACAAGATACTTGTAATTGTTAAGCTCCCTATGTACTTGATAGAATGAATAACCAATTTGCCAATATAAATGATTTTATAAAAATTTAATATTAATTAGCAAATGCATATATCATAAAATTTTGAATGTAGGCAAATTTTGTATATGTGTGCAAATTTGTCATGTCTTTTCATATTTTTCATTTCATATTTTTCTCCCCCTTTGAAATTATCAAAACTGGGATGAATTTCTACAAATTAGTGAATTAGTCGACTAATGAAAAGTTCTGGTCGACCAATCAGGGCAGAATGCTGAGAAACATGGAAGAATATGAACTAAAGTAAACTGAAAACTTCATTAATAGAATTGAAGTGATACATGGATGGATTCATACATAGGATACTGCTTATGGATAAAAACAAAAAACCACAACCAAAAGTAACCTAAGCCATAATAATATCGTACATACTGACTTGACATTAACCCCAAACACCAAACACCAAACAGAACCACTGAAAAACATCAACCAAACCAGACAACTGAAATGCAGATTACTACGAATAGTCGACTAACTGATAGGCCTAGTCGACTAGTAAGCGAAATCATCCTGAAATCGCTTAAAACGGAGGAGGATGATGAGGTGGTCGGTGAGAGGTTGATGGAGGGTATAGTGCCAATTGTGCAAGGAGACACATAATCTGGGCTTAAGTCCCTTGTATGCCGTCAAGGCTTGCATGCATGTCATTCCTAACTTGTGCAATACTATGTTCAAAACCATGCAACTGATCTTGGACTCCCGCAAAACCAATATGCATATCATCTTGAAGAAGATCAATTCGTTATTGGAGGGAGAACCGAAATGAGTGTGGACGAACATTTGGGGACATGGGAATCTTGCGACGACGAGGGTGTGAATCGATCGATTGCTCTTATTCAACATGTGGAGTTGTTTGATGGTCCATGCGACTCAAGATGGAGTGATCAAAGCAAAGTGGATTATAAACGACCACTTCATCATCAAGAGGAACTTCAAAATGTTGAAGAATACGAGTGATCGTGCAAGGTAGAATGATGTGGCTTGAAACGAGTTTTACTAGGGCTAACATAAAAGAGATGGACCAATCGACTTTTATGCCATGCATGATGGCAAAGACAATACGAAGGCGAGTTTCGTCAATGTAATTGAAAGAACCAACCTTTGGAAGAAGGTTGATAGTAATGATCTTGAGGAGAATGCGAGGTGGTGGATGTAAGTTCATGGCTATCATGCCGGAAGGACAAAAATTAGGATTAAGTAAATCAAGAGTGGGTTCATGTTCCATGGGAAATCCGAGAGTTTGATCATTTGATCGAGGGAAACCAAGACATTCAGCAAGAGTTCCAAAGGTGAGACGCATTTCTACACCTTGAACTTTGGTGTCGAAATAAATGTTTCTGTAATCTTGATAAACAACCATATTAGAGTAAAATTGTTTCACAAGAAGAGGATAGTATAGAATGTCTTCACACCAAAGATGGAAGAAAGAAACAGTATGTAGAAGATGATGGAGATTGAAGTTCTGAATTTTCGGATTACTGAAATCGATTGATTGTTCGGGAAAGAACGGGGCGAATTCCATGGCGACATATTTTGCGCAGGCTTCTTCAGCCGGAGTGAATCTATGAGAAGAACGAGGATTTGAAAAGGGAAACATTATAGAAGAATGAAGAATACATATGAGGAATTCGTAGTTTCTTTCTCTGAAACGGAGACGTTAGTCGTATTTGGTTTTTCTCATGAAGAAATGAAGATCCATGGTGTTTAAATAAGGATATGAGGTGGGAAATTTGAAATTTTGAATCATCAAAAACTGAAACAAAATCAATGGAAATTTCCCTTAACTGTTCTAGACGTTGAAGAACCGATTGGTGCGAAAAATAGTGGAAGAAAACGGTCAAAATAGCAGTTTTTCTGTAAACTGTAATTTTCTAGTCGACCAGTCGAAACGTCTAGTCGACCAATCGATGCGCAGAATATTTTGAGAGGAAGAAGATGCAAAAAAATTTAGTTTTTAATAAATTAGCTGGTCAAACTAGAGGACGAAAATGACCTCACTCCTGTCCAATGCAAAGGGATATGGTGGACTTGAGTTTGACTTGGCAAAGACACTCTCTAAAGTAATGTGTACTTGACCACTTGTATTTCCAAGAAGCTTTGAAAAATAGGAGGGAAAACAAAAAGTGAGGTCTTTTTATTGTGTAGTGATTTCAAAAAAGGTGTTAACCGAACAGATTAATTAAATAATAATAATAATAATATTTATATTTATATATATATCTCTATCTCTCTCTCTCTCTCTCTCTCTCTCTCTGTGTGTGTGTGTGTGTGTGTGTGTGTGATATAGGAATATCTAACGGGTTAGTCGACTAAAACAGTCTGCTAATCAACTAATAAAAATATAAAATAATTCTGAAAATTTCATGAAAAATTCTATATTGATATTAACACAATATATACATATAATCTACAGTTAAAATTCTGATTCACTAACTATGCCAAGTTCTCTTCTAAGTTTTAGAAAAGTCTCTTCTTTAAGAGGCTTAGTCAGGGTATCGATAATTTGTTTCTTAGTATCTATATACTTAAGAATAATATCACCTTTTGGACATGATCATCTAAGAAATGGTGACGTATATCTATGTGCTTAGTACGTGCATGATGTACCGGATTTTTGGATAAATTTATAGCAGTAGTGTTATCACAATGATTGGACATGTGTTACACTTGATGCCATAATATAGTATTGTTTGTTTCATCCATAAAATTTGTGCACATGCTAAACCAGGAGTAATGTATTCCGCTTCGGTAGTAGATAAAGAAACAGAGTTTTGTTTCTTACTAAATCATGATTCTAATGCATATCCTAAAAAGTGACAAGTTCCACTTGTACTTTTATGATCAGTTTTGCAACCAGCAAATCTGCGTCACTATATGAAATTAGATCAAATGAATTTGATTTTGGATCAATAAACCAAAATCAGATGTATGTTTGATATATCTAATTATCCTTTCGACAGCAGTCAAATGTGATACCTTAGGGTCTGACTGATATCTAGCACATATGCAAACAGAAAACATAATATCTGGTCTACTTGCGGTAAGATAAAGTATTGATCCAATCATACCTCGATATAGTGTTTGATCAACACTCTTCCTATTTGGATCTTTATCAAGATTTGATAATGTACCCAAGGGAGTACGCTTTTCTGCAGAATTCTCTAATCCAAACCTTTTGATGAGTTCCTTTGTATACTTACTTTGGTGTATAAATATACCTTCCTTCATTTGTTTGATTTGAAGTCCAAGGAAGTAGGTTAATTCACCCATGTGACTCATCTCAAATTCATTATGCATTTCTTTAGAAAATTCTTGACAAAGAGAATCATTAGTAGAACCAAAAATTATATCATCAACATATATTTGTATAATGATAACGTCAGAATCTATATGTTTGGTAAATAAAGTAGAATCTATTTTTCCTATAGAATAACCAGATTTTAACAGAAAGTTTTTCAATCTTTCATACCAAGCGCGAGGTGCTTGTTTTAATCCATATAATGCTTTCTTTAACTGAAAACATGATTTTCAAAACTTTCATGTTGAAATCCTGGTGGTTGTTCTACATAAACTTATTCCTTTATAATACCATTAAGAAATGCACTTTTAACATCCATTTGATATAACTTAAAATCCTTGTAACTTGCATATGCTAAAATCATCCTAATAGATTCTAATCTTGCTACAGGAGCACAGGTTTCATCATAATCTATGCCTTCTTTCCGATTATAACCTTGTGCAACTAATCTAGCCTTATTTCTAACTACTTGACTAGATTCATCCAATTTATTCATAAATACCCACTTTGTTCCTATAATAGGATGATCTGAAGGTCTAGGTACTAATTCCTATACATCATTCCTTTTGAATTGATTCAGTTCTTCCTGCATTGCTATAATCCATGAATTATCTTTACATGCTTCAATAATATTCTTTGGTTTGATGGATGATATTAAAGCACAATTAGTCATTTGTTCTATTTGAGATCTAGTTCTTAGTCTATCAGAAATATCTCCAACAACTAGATCATGTGGATGATTAGGAATTTCAACAAATGCTTTAGGAAGACTTGTATTTTCAGGAATTAACTCAGGAATGAGATTCGTAGAATCATCGTCATTTAACTTAGTGTTTTCTAAAGAACTAGTGATAGGTATAGAATCTTCTTCATCTAAATGTGTGATAGGTATAAAATTTTCATCAAAATTTACATGAAGAGATTCCTCAATACATAAGGTTCTTTTATTATAAATCATATACACTAGTACAAAAAAATGCTTGCATATCGCTTTTTTTAAGCTTGGATAGCGCTTTTATGCTATGGTAGCTTGGATAGCGCTTTTATAAGCGCTATCTAACTGGTTTACTAAGATATCGCTATACTACCTTAGCGCTTTTGGAAGCGCTATTCAAGATTACTCGAGAAATTTTGATTTTAACCTTGCATAGCACTTTCTAAGCGCTATACCAGGTACCATTAAGATAGCGCCTAATAAGCGTTATTGTAGATTTTCATAACATAGTGCTATTTAAAGCGCTATTGTAGTAAATTACTTCGATAGCACCAGAGTTTTTTTATTTTCATTATTATAGTCATTTTTTTAATTGTTTGCTTTTATTAACATCACCCAAAAAATTGATTGTATGCGAAAAAAATTAATCTATTTAAAAAAATGGTCAGCTTTGTTCCCCCGAGCCAAACTTTAGAACACCAAAGGAACATTTATTGGTACAAAGATTGGGGAAACAAGCCCCCACAAAAAAAATTAAGACTACAAACAACACTTGAAACTGATTATCACATTTTACTCCTGCGACAACGATAACTCACACAGGTACAGGACTCAACCCAGCCGGCCGAAAACTCGCGGCCGCAAACCTTCGAGCCCACCCATCATCACGGACAAGGACGTTCTCTGGCTTGAGATCACGGTAGACAATCCCTAGCATGTGCAGGTATTCCAGTGCCAGGAGAACCTCAGCTACATAGAATCTGCAATTAGGGAAACAAAAGATAGAAATTGTTACATGAAAGACATCACAGAACAGAAAAGTACTTAGAAAATGCACTGGCTACAGTGATGAGGAGGTCGCTGCTTTTTTTAACAGACTCAGCCATCTACGCATATTAACATGCTATAAGGTGGACTTGCTATTTTGCCATTCTTTTGGGTTTTTAACAGGATATTATACTGTCTTGATTCTGAAGTCAGTGCAATATTATACTGTGTTTCCAGGACCTACATTGCTTCGTTGAAGATACAGAGGCGAGAATGTTAGTTGACCTCACTGATCTTCACAATTTCAGTGAGAACGATAGCAGATAGTAATGATTTTCAAGAAAGCAAACATTTTCTGGGGTTACACTATTTTTCATAACAAAATTGTCTCAGCTGGAATACAACATGCTTGAAAAATGAAATCTTTAAAATGTCGCTTGATGACCAAAATGTTCACGTGTAGCTACATCATGTAAAACAAACAAATGTAAGGAACGCATACATGACATGAAAGGGATATGCAAATATGGCAAGTCCTTTGAAGGAAAAAACTAGGATTAGGATATGCCATAAAGATGGTAATTATTTAATGTTTTTGGCATGCAAATGGACGTGCAGGATATCACAAACACCATCAATCACAAAACTAAAGAGCCAGGATATCACAAGTTGCAACAACATCATCAGAGACTATACTCTCCATATACATTTACATCAAATGACCAGCATTGTTTTTGGGATAATTTGATCATTATTTAATTGCATTGGTTTTGGACAATTGAATTTTTTATTTCAAAAATAATCTTAGTTTTCATTTCAAGTTATTTCTTTTCTTTTAGAAGCTTAGCGCAGCCCAATTCCAATAACTAATATTACTATATTTCACGATATTCGCTGATACAATTGTATGCATATTTCAGTCTTAAACATGGAGATAATGAAGATCTATATCCAAATGTCTGTGAATATCAACTAAGTATGGGAAATCTGTCTACAAGGAAGCAAGATGCACCAAAGAAGAAGTTGCAATTGATGGGGTTTGCAAAATTTATCGCTCATTTTGCAAGCGTCTGATAGATGGATCCGATGTGAAAACCATGAAAGAATAAGGCTTAGATTGAAGAAAGAAATGTAGGTATCCAAGAACAGCAATAAGACACACTAACAAGTGAGTATATGATCACATACTGATGCAAATTTAAATAAATTAGGGATTCTAGATAAGATGTACATACTTCACGGCGTGTTCTGAAAAATGTTTCCCAGGCTGCCTTTGCCGAAGGATATGTAGATCTCCTCCTGGGCAGAACTCCATTACCAGGCACGAGAATTTATCAGTCTCAAAGTGGGTTTATAGTGTTGGAAGGAATGGATGATCCAAGCATTGCAATATCTCCCTTTCGGTCTGAGCTCTAAGCAGCTTCTTCCGACTTGCCAAAGATCCCTTGTCCATGACCTTCATTGCAAAATAACTATTTGTTCCATTCAACTCTGACAAATACACACTACCTATATCACTACAACCCAGCCTCTTTAAAAGCCTGAAATGATTTAAACCTAGAACTCCATCCCTAGCTCGAACCGTTTGAATTGCTTCCCATCTCGAGTCACTAGCTTTGTGAGGTTTGCTAACGCTACTACTCAAACTGCTACAAGAGCTCTCGTCACTGATATCACAACCCAACAGAGATGATTAGTTCTAATACATGTAACTATATTGAATTCTATGCTCAATTTGACACAAACAGCAAAGTAAACTATAGTTTCAAAACATTGCCATATGCTGCAGCCAAAATTTGTTTTTATGACCAAGATTATATTTGAAACATGTACGGATAGCTTATACCTCTATTTAAATATGGATTTGATATAACCCTAGCTGAAAATGGAGTGTTGGTTGCAGATTCCTCACTTTTACGTGTGTTCTGCTCATTATTCATTCCTGCAGGAAAAAAGTTCCATATTAAGATTCCTTAAAGGGAGCAACTCTTATTCAACAAATCAACCATGTAATGGATTACCTCAAGACCACACACATTCATCTCCTGGTAAAGGTTAGTAGTGTTGTACAGTCGGGGTCATTTTCTTATTTCTGGTGTTACAATTTCAATATTGCCTCAAAGAAACTATTATTTCAGAAAGTGAGAGCTGTTCAGGATTGAATCAATCCGAGTATAAAGAAGATGGCACATCGACCGAAGGCAGTAATAAAGGCTACGTTCATTCCCAGGATCAAAATGGGCACAGAAGTGGACCATGGGATCTGAATGTTGAAGATATCGACCCGGCTGTTGTTGCCGAGCTACCTCCAGAAATCCAAAGGGAAGTCCGTGGCTGGTTACGTCCTTCTAAGCGTCTGAATACAACTAAAAAGGGGTCCACCACAGCTGATTATTTCACACGTGGAAAGACTTCATAGAGTGTGGATGGTTTCAGGAAATTCAATACTACCTGAACACAAGAACACAAGAACACAAAAGGGCATCCGATGTTTGTTGTACTGATCCAGAACCTTAGTGCATACCAAATGAAAAGAAGTAAAGGATATGAAATGTGAATTGGCAATAATTATAACAAATATGAGAGGTACTCTTTCATAACCAAACACGGCAAGAAACTTTACCGATGTGTCTACAATTTCTATGCATGCATAGAATGAAATCGAAAAGCTAAATGGTGGCCATCCAACATAGTTGTGATGTTCTCAGCATGGACAATAACATTGAGATTGGGAAGACTCAAATCAGCAGCATAGAAATTGATCATGCAAGAAATCAAAGAGATTAAACTAGCAATTGAACACACAATATTCATCCTAATGAACGTTAAAGCTTTTGTGTCAATGCAGTTTGTATCTGGTATCCTTGTTGAAGCCAAGAAAGCTCATACATGCTAATAAGCATAGAAACCGAGGTTTGCACCCTTCACAAGTTATGGTAGGTCAGAGGTAGCCAATGATGAAGGCTCTTGCGGCCTTACCGCAAACATCAGGTGCCAGCATTAATAATCGTTCTTCTTGAATCATTCCTGGATCATGATAAAGAGCTGTACAAGAACACAAGAACACAAATGGAATTTTACTTGGAAGGCAACAAAAAAATATATTGAATCTTTTTTAAAAACATTCAAAAATTTATTTATAGAGAAATGATGGACTAAGATCCCCGAAACCGGAGCGCAATGAAGCTGATAAACATAAATTCCATAGCCATCCCCTTCCGAAAAATTCACATCCCAAAACCCTAGATTCCCAATTTTGTCCTCAACGGCAAGCACCGTACGATGTTCAAACAGCATGAGTCGGACGCCCATGATCCTCTCGGATACAAATGGCAACGTTCTCGGGTCTCAGCACCATCTTCGATCGTGGGTCAAACCCTTCACTCCTCGATCCGGCCCGTGTACCCGCCGGTCTGCCGTCGCTCCAGGTCCATCACCATGACCCCGGTGTTGAAGTAGCACGCCTCCCTCCCTTCGAACGCCAGCGACATCGCGTGGTTGGACCCAGTGGCGTAACATGAATTTTTTTTACCCTGGACGAAAATAAAGATGTTATAAAGAATTTTTTTTAAAATATTAAAAAAATCAAACGCTTACATGCTCTAATTATTTATTTATAGTAGCTACAGAATAGTATTGCACATATATTCAACATATGATATACTACATATAAAACGTCTATTTAAGTTGAAAATAGTATCATTTATATAGACATGCATGCCAACGAAAATAATATTTGATAAACAATATAATAATTTAAAGATTAATTTTTTGCATTAATACATATACACACACAGCTTAGGAAAATAATAACACTACTAGAAAACGGTGTATTAGTTACGGATCATTAGCCACGGATTCAATCAGTAGCAGATGTTGAAATAACTGCCATGGATTAGTCTATGACAGATTTTCTGTGGCTGATGGTACTAACAGCCACGACCATTTGCCACGGATCATATTCGTGGCAAATGAACATAATTTGCCACTGATTTTTCTGTGGCCAATGTTTCTTGGCCACGGACAACATTTGCCATCGACATTTCAGTGACGAAATGTCAATCGGCTATAGACAATTCAATGGCTGATGCCTACCTATCACAGACCGATCCGTGATAGATATGTGAAATTTTTTTCGCAGATCAAGCACGGGTGAGCGTGGGCATTTTCCCCCTCTCCCAATAATGTTGTTCCGATCTCTCTATTTGTCTCCCCTCCTGATCTCTCCCCTTTGTCGTCTCTTTCTCCCTCTCCCTCCCCCCTTTCTATCGGGGTTATCTCTATTCTCTCTCTATCTCTCTATCGGTTAGGGTTTGCGGCTATCGGCAACATGAGGGGAGGGGCACCGATCTGATTCGATGCCGATCGATCCGAGATCATGCGGCTCTTTCGTGGTTATCTCTATTATATCTCTATCTCTATCTCAGTTAGGGGTTGCGGCTGTCGGCAACATGAGGGGAGGAGGGGCATCGATCCGATTCGACGTCGACCGATCCGAGTTTCGGCGGCAGCAGTGGTGATCTTCCAGTAGCCATGTCGTCTCTCAGCCGAGAGCTTGTGTTCCTCATATTCTCGAGGTACCCAGTACCCATCTTCCCCCATTTCATCAAAATTTAGGGTTTTCGTGCCTAACGAGTTCAAATGTTACTGAAAATTTATGTAATTATCTAATTATTGACCATGCCGCCGCCTCTCCTACAGCTCAATCCCATGTCGACGAGCCCTCTGCAAGGCACCGGCACTTTTAGCAACGCCTCGCAATACACCGGTGATATCAATCATTCGGTGACCGAGCGACAGATTTTTGATATCTTCAGCCAGATGGGGCCATGGTATCATTTAGGGTTTGCCAAGATCGAATCAGGAGGGTCTCACTTGGATATGGATATGTCAATTATCAGACTGCTCAAGAAGGTAAATTTGGATGGATTCTCCCTCACTCCCTCTTGCGATATGCCATCTTCATCTTCTGATAGGCTTTTTGATGCAATAGCAAGTGGGCGTATTCCTGTTATAGTCATTGATGAATTGGAGCTTCCTTTTGCAGGAATACTCGATTATCGCAAGGTTTATGTCTCCATCCCTCCCTATGTCTCTGTCCGAATTTTTACTTGGTTAGACTAAATTGTTGATTCTGGTTAATATGCATCTCTAGCTGACATGAAAATGCTACTTAGTACTAACCTATCAATATGACATGCAAACTTGACTTTTATTTGGTTGCCTTCCGCATTCATATAGAAAATGAATATGCTAATTATTTGAACAGTTCATTAGATATGCATATCGTCTTTTCTTCCTCAACTTTTTTCTTTATCGTTTTCTCTTCTTGTGATGGTATACCTCTTTTGGATATGAATAAAATATCGTTGCTTAATGTTGTTATTTTCATGGTTAATGCAGATTGCACTTTTTGTTTCATCTAGTGATGCTATGCAACTTCCAAATGTCGAATATAATCTACTGCTTCAATGAATGTGCATGGATATGTAATGTGTTTGCAACTTGCTGTTGTAATGTAGTATTTGTTGCATGTATTGTTGACAACCATAATCAGTACAGTTTTCATATTTGTTGCATGTATTGTAGTCTTTATAGCTTCAAGTACAAGTGCCTAGTATTACAATGTGGTTATTGGTATGTTAACGAAGCTAGGAAGGTTTTGATATTTGGTGCATTTTGGCCTAACCCTGCATTTATACTTACTACTTTGCTTAGCCTATGATTTTTTACCTTTTATTTTTAATTACTTTTTGTTGTTATTGATGGTGAAACAATGTGCTAAATATAAAATCTAATGCACATGGTCCTTATGGCTGCAGAATTTTAGGTGCACGACGATCATTGTTAAGCAAAGTAGTCAGATATGGACATCATAGAAGCGAATTATTTTTCAATTTTATTACCCAATCATTATTTGGTTAATATAATTTTGGAGTCAAATTTTTAACGGAAATAAAGTATTCAAATAGTCGTCTGAGGTGATATTCTTTCCATCTTATTGCATTTATCTTTGTGTCTGAGTAATTTGGGAACTATCAATTGTCAGAAAATTTGTTGCTTATGATCTTGCTACACCTTTATGGCGTAGGATCCTACAATTCAAATATAGATTGGATTTGGATGGGGCTGGGCACTAAGTGATCCGCAATTTATGTGCATGGCTTTTAGATGCTGTACTATTAGCATGCATTTCATGGGTGTTTATCACACTGCTTACAGGGACCCATGAGGATATGAAGTATTACTGCCTACATTGTTTGACTTAAGTTATTAGGATAAAAGTCTGCAACAGGTCTGAGGCCTGGATAAGTTCTCATTGTTAATTCTCTATTTTCTTATTGTAAAATTTACTGCCTGATTTTGATTTGTTTTCTCAGCTTGTAATTATGACTCGTGAGCAACAACTTACTTTTTTGGTTCTAGTTAATTTTTCTGATTCAATCTTCTTGTATTGGGATTACTTATCTCTTTCAAAAAGACTGAAAAGTGGAAAGCTGACCCTTCAAAAATTGAGAAGTTGTTCTGTGACTTGTCGATTTTTTGTGGATATAGTAAAACATGCTGCTTGGTGATTAAAAGCCAAGTGCTGTTGTGTTTGTTGGATGTTCTTAGGTGTTAACACTAAGAACATCCAATTTTGTTTAAGCTTCTGCCTCATGACTGATTCATATCCCATATTTTGGGCCAATGGTGCACTGGAATAGGCCAGTTTTCTCCAAAGCATACTGCATCAACATTATACTTCTAAAATGTCCATTTATAGCATGTGTCATAACTTCAACATTTTCTCATGCATTCTGTTGTCTGCAAGCACTTACATTATGTAGATCCTACACACTTCTATCATCTTTGCATTATTTTCATTTCCTATGTGCGAAGTGAAAAATAATTGATAATTGTTCGTTTCTGCCTTGTTCAGGCAGTCATGGCAAGTGACTTCTCATTGCAACAATTCTCCATGTTGGAATGGCTACTTATAGTGCATGGCCATTGGTGTTATAAGAGAATTGCCAAGATGGTGAAGTTTTTTACTTTACTGTTAGTATTTCTTTTGTATATTATGTGGTTTCTAATCCAGTTGTTTTTTCCTTTTCCACCCTACTTTTGCAGATTCTCTATTTTGTGTACAAAATCCAGTTGTTTTTGTGTACTTTTCCTTTTCCTTTTCCACCCTATTTTGTGTACAAAAACATAGCATTCGGCATGACACTCTTTTACTATGAGATCTATACAAGATTCTTGCGGGGGGGGGGGGGGGGGGGGGTGCTGCTTCTTCTATGATGATTGGTACATGACATTATTCAATGTTGTTCTTACATCCTTCCCCGTTATATCCCTAGGTGTTTTTGAATAGGATGTTTCCTCCGATGTATGCCTTCTGGTAATTTTGAATCTTTGAAAACCTTGACTTGAATATCGAATGTCATATATAGTCAAGTGGGAGAGGCTAGGATGCTCAGTGATACATTTGATTACATATAGTTGTGTTTGGACATAACCTCTTTGTTTGTTTGTTGATGAATTCTTAAGTTTAACTGTGCAAATCTTGTTATACTTGATGTTGGTGAGACAAATGCTTGCACTTTAATTCTGTAGTACAAGTTTATGTGTTGGTTTTATTGAATCTTGGAGCTTATTTTTTTATGGGATGCCCTGAATTAGAATCAGTGGATACTAAGTGTGCATACATGTTTATTAACTTCGATCATTTACTTCAAGTGTGCATACATTAATTCCCATGGTTTTCCAAATAACTTCTGGCAGTTTTGTTGTGTGTGTATTTGACCATGTGGCTTTGTGTTTAGAGATGGCGTATTGTCTGTGTTGTTGGTTTATTAGAAGTTTTGCTGCCATTGCTTTTTATTTGCTTTATGTATACCTGGCAAGGATCTTGTGCTCAGTCAAGAAATATCATTTAATTTATATTCATCCGAACCTATTTTATTACTTGTAAGTTTACATTTTTAGTATTGGACATAGTTGCTAGGGCTGCTCATAGACAAAATTTCTCTTTTCCTTTTTATTAATAATATAAGTGGGCCTTATGTTCAGAGTTATTGTTCACTACTTATTAATATCTTTTCTACTTTTTATTACTGTTTTTGGAGTAAATACTGCTAGGTCAACATCTTGAAGTTTTTGATTTAGATGCAAGATTTAGTTACATTAGACAAATCACAACACTATTTTCCAAGAGAGAAATTTTATTTAAGATTTACTATCATTGTTTAACTTTATATGAACTCTGATACCTTACTTATACGGCTGAACTCTGATGCCTTTAGTACCTCTTGCATGTACTTCTTGCCTGTAACATTTCAATACTTGTATTGTCAACAAATTATTTCATTAGGGATTTGCCATCGGGAATGGGCTCAAAGATCCAACTTATAATAATTTAAAGCCAAGGAGACATTCAAATGATTCTTAGCAGATCTCACTAAAGTCCGACTGCTTTTATTACTTACCTGCCAGTTTCCTGTTTACAAGACCAAATCTTGTTAAAGACAACTGTCGTTGCATTGTACCAGTTACTATTCTTTCCCATGTAGGATTGCGCTATCATGAGCCTTTCCCAGTCAGGTTTATACTAGCTAACTATGGTATTATGTAATATGAAATTTGCAAAATATATAAATTTCACAACCATTGACTAACCTTTTCCTCTTTAGTTGAATGGATAGTTCGATCTGTTATACTGTGCTCTTTCTGTAAATCATGCAGGTGAGGCACACATATTCTGTAGGTGAGGGTTGGGGGTTCAGTATTAATAATACGTTTTCCCCCTTCATCGTCGCAGGCATTGAATTAAGCAAACGAATCGTAAGCCCTTATTTATTAGTTTTTCATGTCCTTGGATCGCAACATTTTCAATTCATGCGACAGACTCTCTCCTAACCGAGAGACATCTTATTCACATATCGTTCCTGATAGCATACACATTTAATTGAGTAAAGCAACCAAGGTACTGTGTAAATTTGGGTAAGCAGTAATTCGTTAATTCGTTCATATGTAAAGGATGCTAATTTCCAGGTCATCGACATGTATGAATAGACTAAATTGTACACAAGGTAATAAAACTAGATGATAGGATGGCGAATGAATATTAATGTTAAGATAGCTGAATATTCCAGAACTTTACAACCAGAACATGCATACTTGCATCATTCTCTTTTCCGCTTGCGTTCACTACACTACTGGAACCTATGAATGCATGCACGAGTGTTAATGCATGTTTCAGATAGCACAGAGAAAATGCGAAATTTGTAGTGGATCAGGTCTTCTACTCAAAGGCGATGTCTATATGTGATGCCCCAATTATGGTATACACACACAATATATGCGATGTGAAAGCTTTCTTTCTTTTGAGATAAAGAATGGTTGACCTTAGACTTGGGAAAAATCAAGCTGACAGTGGTTGTTGCCTTGTTGCAGGTGGATTTCTGCCAGGGCAGCATGGAAAAGGTTCTTCACGGGCTAATCAAGATGGCAACTGATCAGTGAATAATATCCTCAAAACACACTTTTTTGTGAATGTATCTGACATAACTACAGCTACTTGTCTAGTTACATATGTCAACATTGGATTTGCATATGAAGAATTAATACATACAGTTCATGAAGACAAAAGTGCCTTTGACAGCCATGTGCAAAAAAAACCTTGACACTGTCAAGCCCATATCAAAAGCAAACAGTTACACCCACTCTCCTCCTTCTCTCCGCTTATATAAAGCTACACCCCATCCTTGAATTCTGTCCCTCTTTAAATTTGCCTTGTATTATTAACTGAGGAGCAAAAGGTATTTGGATGCTTAGTTTGTTCTCTGTAACAAAATTCAGGGGGCTTTCAGCCACCAAGATTTCTCCGTCCACAAGGGCACTATCCGAGTCGGATATCTGCAGGTATTTGCGGATGCTCAATAGCCAAACAATCAGGAATGCTTGGATTGGATTCAAACTTGATGAAACTTCCATATTTTTATGAAGTGGATGGCTGCTGGTCAGGGGAATTGTTCACTCAGAGATGCCTGCTGGTGACAGAGTCCAGAACGGATTGCAGCTCAGGACCAATCTCTTTTCAAAGGACAAAATGTAATCAAAGTTCAGAAGCCTTTTTGAGTCTCAATAATCCTCCTAAAACTTCATGCAGTTAATCTGAATTGTTTCTTGTATGTAGGATTGAGCCTCGATATCAAGATCTGCAAAGAAAGGACATAGCCCAGGTTGAAAAAGATGGAGTCTATGTCTGAATCATCGCATGCGAAGCATTTGGCGATACCATGAGCTTTCATATATTGTGTATATGTATTGAAACACTGAATTGATGAGTGATGATGGTAATATGGTTTTGTATGTATACGTATTGTTGATAACTATTGTTGATACTTGATACGTATTGTTGATGAAGATGATGGGTTTTTCAGGGTTTCTGATAATTTTGTTAACACCATTATTTTATATTTCTATTTGGATTGTGATGATGAAGTTGATGGTTATGCATGGATATTTGTGGTTGTTTATTATTCTGGGAATTTTAATTGTACATGAATTCTTTTTGATTCTTTATTTTTAAAAAAATTAAAACATTAGCCACGGATTTTCGTGGCTAATGCTAATTAGCCACAGCCTGTACGTGTAGGATCCTGCCCAAAACAGAGTTAGGATCGATAAATGAAGTTGAGACTTACGCTTGCGTACGCGGCACGGTAGTCTACGAACTTCGCCTTCGGATTTGCCACGACGGATCGAGTCTACTCACGAACGGAGTAAGGCTACTAAATCCACAATCTAAATCTCTACTTTAGATTAAGAACTTGGATAGAGGAGAGGAAGGATTTCTGCAGAGCTTCGCTAGAATGAAGATGCATGCATGAATTCCATGCAAAATGGTGTAAGAAATGGCTTACCCTTGGGTCTTATTTATAGCCCCCAAGGTAGTTATTTTAGGGTAAGTTGTTCCTTTGGAACAACTTAATTAAGGTGTACCATGATACATGGCACATTATAAGCTTAAGTTGTACCATATGCATGGTACAACATAAGCTTAAGATATTCCCCCTTTATTAGCCATATGTCGCATGCACTTATGCATATAATGCGACTTTCCCACTCATCCAGAGATCCTCTCCGCAAGGGAACAGATTCCCTTCGCACACGACTTCGTGTACGCGACGTTCGAGGTCCGTATTCCCTCGTACATCCCCCACAAGGGTGTATATACGTCTTCCATATCCAACATCTCCCACTCACACTTGAGGGGATTGTAAGAGAACGTCTTTCTCTTAGTTCTTTCATCTATCATACCGAGAAATAGACCGTGCGACCGTCATGCGCGTAGAGTCTGTTGTTGTGCACTTGTTAGAGATACACAACGACCTCGAAGGTGCAAAGTTGAGTAGATCAACGCATGCTTTACCCTAGATTATTTCTTCACATTTCTTATACTTTATATTCAACAATTGAATCCCATCTGGATTACAATTGGCTGGCCAGCTTTGAATCATTAAAGTCCAAATGCGAATATGAAATCAATCTTCCTCTTCTTGCGAACCTTCTGATCTTGACTAGACTCGCTTTTCTAACGTGCCCCGCCGAGCCGAATTATCATAGCCCATAAGTAACACGCTAAGATAGCGATCATTTCGTCAAATCTAAAGGAACCAATTGGAGTCCTTGAGGGTAAGAGTTAAGACCCATATGGCCTTTGAGTCTCACATAATAGCAAACACTATTGCTACTAACTCAGTGGTCAAAATGCATACGTGGTATGAACACATATTACAACATCACTCCTTTCCCAGGGAGAGTATGTCTTAATGATGTTGTACGGATGAAAAGATCAGACACCACAGTGACTATCTTTTTGAGTCCCCTTACTACTCGTGAAATATTCACGGACTCTCATCCTGCATAAGACATATAGGAAAAAATCCTATGAGATCTCTTTCAAATATCCTTGTGATACAGATCTCAGATCTTTTGTAAGCATCCATATGATGCAGATCTTTCATTCGACTATCTTGTTTAAGTCATGACTCTAAATCATTCGTCTAATGATTTTGACTTTAAACTAGTCTCATCTCTATCTTATCCATCTGATAAGATAAGGCGGTTGCTCATGTGAGAGAGCCAACCTTAATCTGTCCGACATACACACAATTCAGCTGAGTTTTCAAAATTGTACACAAACATTTCTTAAGAAATTCATATGCAATGTTTGAAAAAAGAACTTATTCTTTTATTAATTTTGATCATTTACAGACATGGGAATTTACATTGGTACAACTCAGCTCTTACGCAATCCTTGAGATGATAAGTGTTTGTAAAACACATCTCTGGGGATCGCCTTCGTAAGCGGATCCGCTATCATCTCATGCGTAGATATGTACCTTATGTCTACCTTCTTGGTCTTATCGTAGTCTTTTGCAAATTTGTAGCGGATATTTATGTGTTTGGTCTTACAATGGAATTTCGGATCTTTGACATAGGCTATAGATGCTTGACTGTCGCTGTGTATAGGTACAGCACCTGAGTCACTTGCATTAATTAGCCTGTCTAAGAACTTCCTAAGCCAAACAGCCTCTTGAACTGCCATGCTAAATGCTACAAACTCGGCTTCCATGGTTGAAAGTGCGATGCAGGATTGTTTCTTGCTACTCCAGGATATTGCACCAGATCCGAGTAGAAAAACATATCCTGAGGTCGATCGTCGCTCATCGAGATCACCCGCCCAATCAGCATCAGTGTAGCCTTCGAGCCTCAAGGCATCTCCTTGATAGCATAAAGCAAAGTCTGCAGTTCCTTTGAGATACCGCATTATCCTCTTAACCGCTTTCCAGTGTACTTGCCTTGGGTTGGATTGGTAACGACTTACCATTCCAACGGCAAAACAGATGTCCGGTCTTGTACACATCATAGCGTACATTAGACTACCAACTGCACTGGAATATGGAACTTTTTCCATAATCTCCTTCTCTTTTTGGTTCTTCGGACATGATTTCAGACATAAATTGTCGCACTTGCTTATTGGAGTATCAATGGACTTGCAGTCCTGCATATTAAAACGTTCTAGAACCTTCTTTATATAAGTCTCCTGTGAAAGAGAAAGAAGTTTCTTCGAACGATTCCTTGAAATCTTAACTCCAAGGATATATGCGGCTTCTCCCATGTCTTTCATCTCAAAAACTGATGAAAGCCAAGCCTTGATATCCATCACAAAGCCCTTGTCATTTCCGGCTATTAAAATGTCATCTACATATAGAGACATAATAACATACTTGTTCTTATTCCTCTTGATATATACACAGTTATCTTCATCAAGCATGGAAAAACCATTTGATAAGACAACCTCTTGAAATCGTATATACCACTGCCTCGAGGATTGTTTAAGACCATATATGGATTTAAGAAGTTTACAAACCTTATGTTCGTTTCCTTCTTTTACAAAACCTGTTGGTTGTTCCATATAGATCTCCTCGTCCAATTCTCCATTGAGAAAAGCAGTCTTTACATCCATTTGATGTAATTCGAGGTCTAAGCAAGCTACCATTGCCAGAATCAGGCGAATTGAGGTAAAACGAACAACAGGTGAGAAGGTCTCTTCGTAGTCTATCCCTTCCTGTTGCGTAAAACCTTTCGCGACAAGGCGAGCTTTATGTCTGTCAATAGAGCCATCAGCCTTATGCTTGATCTTGAGAACCCATTTGTTCCCAATAGCTCTACGTCCTCTGGGTAAGTCAACTAAGTCCCAGACTTGGTTAACTTTCATGGATTCTAATTCCTCTTGCATCGCTTCCATCCATTTGTCTTTAGCTGGGCAAGATACGGCCTGTTTGAAAGTAGCAGGCTCGTCATCTTCTTGTAGTAAAGTCATAAAGGTTTGCGGAAATTCATCCTCAAATCTTAGAGGAGCCAACCTTGTACGACTACTACGTCGTATTTGAGATTCTTCAAGTCCTTGTTGACTTGAATTTAGATCAATTCTAATATCACTCCCACTTGGAATGTCGTTAGAATTGCTCCCACTTGGATCATTATTCCTGTATGGAATTGGATAATCGTCATTCGTATAATCCATTGGTGAAGGTTGAAACGTATTTTCATTTTCACCAAGAATTCTCCCACTCGAATGAGGTAATCCTTCTTGATCATAAATCTCAAATAGAGATAAGTCCTGACTTATCTCGCCCTGTCTTGGAAACTCGTTTTCCAAGAAAGTGACATCCCTCGACTCAAACTCAATTAGCCCACCATTGTCTTCCTGACTAACAAAAACATAACCTTTGGAGTTTTCTGCGTATCGTATAAAGATACATTTCCTTCCCCTTGGCCCAAGTTTGCCATACTTATGGGAGGAAATATGTGCGTAGGATGCACAACCCCAAGGTTTCAAAATGTTTAAGTCAGGAGACCTTTGGTTCCACAACTCATAAGGAGTGGAGCTAACTGATTTCGAGGGTACACGGTTCAAAATGAAAGCGACCGTCAATAATGCATCACCCCAAAAAGTGATTGGCAAGTTAGCTTGCGCCATCAATGAACGGACCATTTTTCATTAAGGTCCTATACCTCCTTTCTGCAACACCAATTTGTTGAGGAGTATAAGACATAGATACCTGATGTACTATGCCTTTTTCATCACAAAAGTTCCTTTAAACTCGTTGATTGATATTCACCGCCCCTATCGGTTCGCACGACCTTAATCTTGCGATCTAATTGATTCTCCACTAAACTCATATAGTTTTTAAAGCAGGTTTAGTGCTTTCACTTTTGTGGGATATCAAATAGATATGACCGAATCGGGTGAAATCATCAATAAAAGTGATGAAAAATAGGACTTCCCGCGTCTTGTCTTGACATTCATCGGACCACATATGTCCGAATGGATAAGCTGTAATGGAACCTCGGCCCTTGTGCCGGTTCCAAACGGCTTGCGACAAGATTTCCTCACAAGGCAATGTTCGCAGGTCGACATTTCAACCTTTGAAACATTGGATAGAAGGCCACGTTTGGCAATTCTATCTATACGCATTGGTCCAATATGACCAAGCCTTACGTGCCAACAAATTATATTAGACTCATTAGTCAAAGAATTTGTCACAAGGAAATTTTCATTACATGAGGAAATACATTGTACTTATTACAATAAATCCTTTGAAATACAAACCCAGTACCAATAAAGGAATTATTACAAAATAGGTCCATATTACAATCATGAAGGAACCAATTATAACCAAGACCCATTAAATTGACCACAGTATTAATATTCCTTTGAATATATGGAATGAAGAGAACATCATAAAGTAGGAGAGTGTGGCCGTTGTCCAAGTCTATCTTGCAATTCCCAACGCCTTTCTCTACAACACGTGTGTTGTTTCCTACATTGATCCACTTCATTCCTTGGTGTATCCGGTGATACTCCACGAAGGACCGTCTGTCCTTTGCTATGTGGTCGGTGGCACCTCGTCACTTCCACTCGTACACGAACGAGCATAGTGACCGAGTTTGTTGCACTTGAAGCACTTGATCCTTTTCAAGTCTTTCTTCTTGTGCCATTTCTTGTGCCCACCCTTATGTTTGGGTTCCTTGGTAGACTCAGGTTGCTTATTACGTTCATTAGAAGACTTCGAACGATCTTTACGTTTCTTTCCCCCGTGTGAGGAACTAGCAACCATGTGCACTTCTGCACTTGGCTTGGCAGCCGCAAGCCGCTCTTCCTCTAATTCGAGGTGCTTGGAAACGTCGTTGAAGGTCTTGATGCTCTCATTGTGAGTGAGATGCATCTTCATTTGATCCCACCCATTTGGTAGGGAACGTATGACTGCTTGGATTTGTTGCTCATCAGTGAGCACATGACCTGCGTCCTTTAACTCCGAGATAAGGTTCGCCATATGTCGCAGATGTTTCCCCATGGAATGATCTGGACGTTTCTTATATGTATCGAACCTTATAGTTAAGGCACGAAGTTTGGACACCGATGTGCCACCGAACTTCTCCTTTAGCTTGGACCATATGTCCATGGCTAGGTCATATTCTCGGAAGATGCGTATTATGTCATCAGCCATACTGCTTAATAACGTAATGCGCGCTATCTTATTCTTCCGAGACCAAGCATCAAAAGCTTCCTTGTCTCGTCTGTGTTGGGCCGTAGTGCCCAACTCGGGTTCAATCATTACGTTCTTTAGAGTTTCGAGCACTTCTTGCTCCTCTAAAACGTATTGTATCTTAATGGACCAAAGTTTGTAATTATCGCCGTTGAGTTTTTCACCTTTGTTTAACTCAGCGACGATATTCTTTGAAGCGGAAGACATTTTACTTTTAAAATGCTGCAAAAGACACAAAACCGAAGGTTCGATCAAAAACACATTGCATAAAATTCTTAAAATATAACTCCCACTTGAAATTATATTATATTTGATAAGTTACTTTCGAAAAATATTGAAGATGTTGTTCTAGAATCGAAAAGGTCTCTTTGATTCCAATCACCATCTAGAACAACCTTCAATATTCCCCCATCACTTATCAAACAATAGTACTCTTATAGTACTAGCAGCGGAAAAAAAACAAGTTTGAAAACATATTTTTCAAATATAATTCCCACTTGAAATGATAATAGAATATCCCATATGGATAGTTCTAAAATCAGCTCCCACTTGGAATGATATTCATAATTTGATAAGTTACTTTCGAAAAATATTGAAGATGTTACTCTAGAATCGGAAAGGTCACTTATGTTTCCAATTACCATCTAGAGTAACTTTCAATATTTCTCCCTTACTTTATCAAATGTTAGTACTCTTATAGTACTTTGCAGCGGAAAAGCGTTTTTGAAAACGTATTTTTCAAAAAATTTAAAATACATTGGCTAATCTCCGTAGAGTAGAGCACAATGTCACAAGTACATTGGCTAATCTCCGTAGAGTAGAGCACAATGACATGGCTAATCTCGCATGAAGTAGAGCACTAAGGCTAATCTTCAAGGAGTAGAGCACAATTTCATTAAAACGTTAGTCCCGTATGAACTAGTCGGCACTGTGGTTAGCCCCGTATGGAATAATCGACACATTCGAATTTGACCAAGGCCTTTTGTTACCCCGTATGGGTCATTTGGCAAATTTGCAATCGACCCAGACCTTCGGTCGGATTGGTCGACCAAAAACACCAAATTGGTCGACCAATTTTTGGTCTTGCAACTTCTTCCCGGCCAGGGCCTCTGCCCTGGCCGGGGCTTGGCCAAGGGCCGGCCAGGGCCTCTGCCCTGACCGAGGCCGGCCAAGGCCGGCCAGGCCCTGGCCGAGGCCAGGGCATAGGCCCTGGCCTCTGCCAGGGCAGGCCAGCCGGCCCTGGCAGTGGCCAGGGCGCCGGCCCTGGCCACTGTCAGGGCCGCCTGGCCGGCCAGGGCCGGCCAGGCCGGCAGGCCTTGGCCAAGGCCGGCCATTGCCGGCCTGGCCTTGGCCGGCCACTGCCGGCCTGGCCATGGCCGGCCATGGCCTGGCCATGGCCGGTCATGGCTTGGCCATGGCCGGTCATGGCCAAGGCCATTTGGCATTGGCCGGCCATGGCCCCTTTGGCCATGGCCGGCCACCCCCTTTGGATGGGGTTGCCGCACATACTCCTCCCCCTTGATGGGGTGGTCGCCGGTTGTCACGACCCGCTTCCCTAAAATGGAGGCGAGACGTGAAAAGGTCCGCACGGGAGTGGAGCGGTGAAGCCCCAAACCCGATAAGCGTCAATTTAGTATAAGCAGGTCCCTGTAATTGCAATCGAAACAACAACAACAATAATAATAGTATGAGACGGATATGAAATACCAATCCCAAAGTTTGTCCACAAAATATCCAACATCACAGAAAAGCCACCAGGCTAAAGGAAAGAGTCTAAGGGCCCAGAACAATGCCAAACAAAAGCAACGACATAAATAAGTATAGGTGCCACGCACCGATAACAAAACAACTGTCTAACAAAAATAAAACACAACGGAGACACTAGGACTGGTCCCCAGCGTCCACGTACTCCCCGTCCAACACGGGCTCAAGCTCGGCGTCCGCAAACACCTCACCCTCAGCTGGCAACTCAGGCTCAAGGTCTAACATGCGTCACCCAAAAGAGAGAGGGGCACATGTCAGCAAGTCTAAAAAGACTTGGGCAAGGAAACTGAAAGTGACTAACAACCTAGCATTTAATTGTTAAACAATGGCATGACAGTTGAATATGATGCAACAGTTTGAAAGAGTGACAAGTATGCACGGTGTAGCAAAAGCTACCAATTCACTAATCACTAATCACTAATCACTTATCACTTATCACTTAACACTTAACACTTAACACTTAACACTTAACACTTAGTGCATAGAGAGTCCACTTACTGGCCAGCTCGTTTATCTCTATCACTATCAACACTAAAACACTAGAGATTTCACCTGCTGGCCGGAGTGGCTGATCAAGCCACTCGGGCTCAGTCCGCTTATCTCTTACCCCACCCACATGTGACGAGCGTTGGGGTTTCCAACTCATTATGCTCGCTTCTGGTCACGAGCCAGGAAAATAAGTGTGTGTTGACATTCGAGCGTTGGGGTTTTCAACTACAGGGCTCGCTTCTGGAACACGAGCCAGGAAACATGGGATTGTAGCGTGTGCTACGCAATCACGATAAATAATCACTATGCAATGCCATGAACAGATAATTGCGTACCGTTAATGGAATTTAAACGTGACATATGAGCATGAGGAGGGTGACGGACCAAGCTTCGTTGTCAAGCTAGGTCAATGGCGTCTAAACGGCTATCCTTTCACCGTTTAGTCTCTTTTACGCTAAAGCAAGGGAAATGGCCTAAGACATGGCCTAAACCAAGAGATGCAAGTTTCACTTGCCTATCACCGGGGATGACAGTTACGAAGCTTCGTTTCCGCGGATGCTAGCCTACGGGGAATCGCTGATATGGGGAACAATCATCAAAACACAAGTATTTTATTAGGGTTTCATAAAAATTACAATAGGATATGAAAACAATGGTAGTTCGATTTCTTACCGAGAGGTGGCGGAAGAAACACTCCGGGGAACCCTAGGACCAGATCTGGAAAGGATTGGGGAAGTTTGGAGAAACTAGGGTTTTGGGGGATTTTGGGGATTTGATGGATTTTGGTGAGATTTTGGGGAAGATGAGGGGTAGAAAGAGTGGATGGATGGTTTGGATGATGATTCTAGGGCTTGGAATGGAGAAATGGAGCTTGGAGGAAGATGGGGGCTGAAGGGGGAAGTTTTTAGGGTTTTGGGTCGTGTTGGAGAAGAAGAAGTCGTTTGGGTTGGGTATAAATAGGTTGGGCTGGCGGCTGCCCAGAAATTAGGGTTTTAACACTGGTTAGTCGGTCAAAGAGCAACCACTGACCGACTAGTTTGGAAACTAGTCGGTCGGTCGACCAACGCAGACCGACTAAGTGCAAACAGTAACTCCTGAACGAAAATAGGATTCTAGAGTTAGTCGGTCCATGAACAAGTACTGACCGACTAGTTTGGCATCTAGTCGGTAGATGAACGTTCTTAGACCGACTAAGAGTAAACAGTAGCTGATACAAAAATAAGATGATGAGTTAGTCAGTTCAAAAAGCATTGCTGACCGACTAGTTTGCAACCTAGTCGGTCAACCAACGTTCTTAGACCGACTAACGATAAACAGTAACTCCTGAGAAATTTAGAAAGCAACCTAGTCGGTCCAAGAAGGAATGCCGACCGACTGGATCGTCATCTAGTCGGTCGGTGGCCCTTCTTACACCGGCTAATGAGCACAGAAAAGTTTTGATACGGAGCGCGGGGCCCCGAGATCGATTCCTAAGACTCCTAGGCTTGATCTAATAGTTAGATACGACCGTTATGAAGTCCGTCACGAATGACTTACTTCGAAATCGACAATCCTAAGGAAGAATCGAGAAAATACGACGAATCGATCGAAAATGAAAACTACGGAGACGAAAACCACACAAGAGGAGAAAATCAACCAAAACATATATTATATTATATTAAATCCAGATACATGAAAAGCAGTCGTTACATCCTCCCCAACTTAAGAAAAATTCCGTCCTCGGAATTTCCAAAAACTCACGAGTCCGGAAACAAAAGTGGGAAACACTCTCGCATCTCATCCTCATTCTCCCAAGTAGATTCTCCAGGTGAGCCGTGTCGCCACATCACCCTTACAAGATTGACAACCTTGTTCCGAAGCGACTTCTGACGCCTGTCCAGAATCTGCACTGGATGCTGGTCATACGTCATATCGGGGCGAACGGTAATCTCCGAAAAATCCACCGCATGAGATGGGTCGCTAATGTATCGACGAAGCTGCGACACATGGAAAACATTGTGAACTCCTTCCAAAGATGGCGGCAAGGCCAAGCGATAAGCTACCTCGCCAACCCTCTCCAAAACGTCAAACGGTCCAATGTATCGCGGGCTCAACTTCCCACGCTTCCCGAAACGAATCACACCACGATTCGGGGAAATCTTCAAGAACACATGGTCGCCCGGCTGAAACTCCAAAGGACGACGTTTAGCATCAGCCCAATGCTTAAAATGGTCCTGAGCAATCCTCAACCTCTCCCGAATATTCCTGACGATATCCACGGCCTCCACAATCATCTCAGGTCCCAACAACTCCCGATCACCAACGTCATCCCAACTCAATGGCGATCGACATTTCCTCCCATAAAGAGCGGCGAAAGGCGCCATGCCAATACTCGCCTGGAAGCTGTTGTTGTAGGAAAACTCTACCAGATGTAGATGGTCCTCCCACGAACCCTTGAAATCCAACATGCACGCCCTCAGCATGTCTTCCAAAATCTGAATCGTCCTCTCGGACTAGCCATCTGTCTGCGGATGGTACGCCGTGCTAAAACTCAGACGCGTACCCAAGCTCTTCTGCAAACTCTGCCAAAACTGAGATGTGAACCTCGTGTCTCTGTCAGACACGATACTCACGGGGACTCCATGAAGTCGCACAATCTCCTGCACGATTCACGTTACATCACTATCTAAACTAGGAAAAGGAAATAAAACGGAGAGTAACAGAATTTTACCTCCATATATCTCCTCGCTAGCGTCTCAGTGGACTGTCCCACTCGGAACGGAATAAAATGCGCAGATTTGGTCAACCGATCTATGATCACCCAAATCGCGTCATTCTGCTTCGGACTCTGAGGTAGTCCTGTCACGAAATCCATAGTGATGTGTTGCCACTTCCACTCCGGAATCGGAAGCGGTTGTAGCAACCCGGCCGAACGCTGATGCTCCGCCTTCACTTGCTGGCAAACCAAACACTTGGCTATACTCCGAGCCACACTCCTTTTCATACCATGCCACCAATAATTCAGACGAAGATCCTGGTACATCTTGGTGCCACCAGGATGCACAGAATACGGCGAACTGTGTGCCTCCACCATCAACTCCTCTCTGATATCCCCAGCAGGCACACACAACCTGGCTCCAAACCTCAGCGAGCCATCCTCATGAATCAAAAAGTCAGTCCGCAGACCGGCTTCCACCTGCTCCCGAATCCTTACCAGCTTCGGATCCTCAGCCTGGCCGGCCTTAATCCGATCCACGATCGTCGACTGTACCTGCATGTACATCAACGAAGAAGCCTCCCTAGGAAGAATAATCTCCACGCCAGACTCGCAAAAATCCTGCTGCAATTTCCACTGCGAGGTCAAAATCATCACCGCTGGAAGCCTACTCAAAGCATCTGGAACCACATTCACCTTGCCAGGGTGATACTGCAAATCAATCTCATAATCCGCCATAAGCTCCAACCATCGACGCTGTCGCATGTTGAGCTCCTTCTGAGTGAAAATATACTTCAAGCTTTTGTGATCGGTGAAAATCTTCACTTTCTCACTCAGCAAGAAGTGCCTCCAAATCTTAAGAGCAAACACGACGGCAGCCAACTCCAAATCATGCGTCGGGTAATTCTTCTCATGAACCTTAAGCTGACGAGACGCATACGCCACAACGTGCCCGTGCTGATGCAACACACAACCGAGACCCTTGCCAGAAGCATCGCAAAAGATCTCAAATCCACCGCTGCGATCAGGCACAACAAGAATAGGGGCACTCGTCAACCTCTCCTTCAGAATACCAAAAGCACTCTCACAATCACCCGACCAAACATAAGCAACATCCTTTCGCGTCAACCTGGTCATCGGCTCAGCAATACGAGAAAAGTCCTTAATGAATCGCCGATAATAACCAGCAAGTCCAAGAAAACTCCGAATCTCAGACGCAGACGACGGAACAGGCCACTCCCTGATGGCCCGGATCTTCTCGGGATCCACTGAAATACCATCTCCAGTCACCACATGCCCGAGAAAAGCAACTCTATCCAGCCAAAACTCGCACTTCGAAAACTTAGCATACAACCGATGCTTCCTCAAAACCTCCAATACCGTCCTCAAGTGCGAGGCATGCTCTTCCTCCGACTTCGAATAGATCAGAATGTCGTCGATGAAGATAACGACAAACTTATCCAAAAAGTCGTAGAAAATCAGGTTCATCAGATTCATGAAAACTGCGGGCGCGTTAGTTACGCCGAAAGGCATAACCACAAACTCATAGTGTCCATACTTCGTCCTGAACGCTGTCTTCGGAACATCATCCCTCTTCACCCTCAACTGATGGTAACCACTCCTCAAATCCAATTTAGAAAACACCCTCGAACCTCCAAGCTGATCAAAAATATCATCAATGCGAGACAACGTGTATTTATTCTTAATGGTCACCGCATTCAACTCCCGATAGTCCATGCACATACGACGCGAACCATCCTTCTTCTTAACCAGCAACACCGGTGCTCCCCATGGAGACACACTAGGATTAATATAACCCTTCAGCAACAGCTCATCCAACTGCTTCCGCAACTCTTCCAACTCAGCAGGTGCCATACGATACGGCGCCTTCGAAATCGGCTGCGCACCTGGAACAAGATCGATAGAAAATTCCAAAGCTCGATCAGGCGGCAAACCAGACATCTCCTCGGGGAAGACGTCACCAAAATCTCGCACCACAGCTGGCCACTCCAGCTCCATCTATATAGCCACAGCCTCCACCGGCCTGGCCCAAAATCTGACAGGACCAAGCGAACGGCTACCACGACTGAACTCGAACACTGGATGTCCGGGAATCTCGAACACCACCTTCTTCCTCCTGCAGTCGATCGTAGCATAGAAGCTCGCAAGCCAATCCATCCCAAAGACCGCATCGTAGTTGGTGATGTTGTGGACAATAAAATCAGCATAAAGCTCATGTCCACAAACCACCACAGAGCAAGGACTGCACCCACGATGCACCATGACTACTCCATTCCCTGTGACGATATTCCAACTCTTGGAGAGAGGGGACGTCGACAAGGAATGCTTCTCCACGAAGCTCTGGGCCAAAATGCACATTGACGCACCTGAGTCAAAGAGGACTCGGGCAGGGAACGTGCAAACCAAAACCACACCTAACAAACAGTCTAATCGATCAAATCTTATTCTAGCAACACCATACACAAGCATTCACATAATTTAACAATCAATTAATTAAGGAAAGAACAATCTAGATCGAAAGTTACCTGCAATGACCTCATCCATGGCCAAAACCTCCTCCTCAGTCATCAGAAATGCCTGCCTCCTCGGCGGAGCGGCCTGCTGAAAAGCCTGCTTCTGCGGAATGAGGGGCATCCCACGACCAGCGGGCACCGGGGCTCTCTGCTGCAACGGTGGGGCAGCAATAGGTGTCCTCCAAGGTTGCCTCAACCTCGGGCACTCCCGGATAGCATGGGCGGGATCTCCACAGATAATACATTGCCCCAAGAACTTCCTACATGATTCCTTGATATGGCCCTCCTTGCCACAGAAATTGCAAGTCCTCCGAACGGGCCCTCCTGGCCTCTTAAACTGAACAGGCGGGTTCGGCCTGAATCCAGGCCTAACCACAGCTCTCGCCTGCTCCACAGGCCTCCTCACAGCACCAACAACAGACCCCTTCCTCTGGTTCACAAGCAGCTCCTGCCTCTTGGCAGCGACCAAAACCTTCTGATAAGATTCCCGGTCAGAAGAGGTCACAAAGCTCTGGAGCTCTGAAGCAAGCCCCTGCAGAAACCTCTGAGCTCTCTCCTCAGCGTCATGCACCATCTTTGGTGCAAACCGACTTAGCCTCATGAACTCCTGGTGGTACATGTCCACCGACGAGTTCCCCTGCTTCAGATCGATAAAACGCTGCAGCATCTCTTCCCTGGCAGCCTTCGGGAAGAACTCACCATCAAATCTGGCCTTGAAGGAAGCCCAGACGATCGGCTCCACCAACATCTTCTCTTCAGCATCCCACCAATTCCTGGCGTTATCCTTTAGCTGGCGCTTCGCCAAGTCAAACCAACTTACTTCTTTGACCTTGGACATCTTCAGATTGTCCTCGATATTCCTCATCCATTCATCAGCAGCTAGTGGACCTTCGGTTCCATCAAAATACGCAGGACCCAGCTCTCGGAACTGCTTCGCCCCGGGCTCAGGGTGAGGGGCTTCCACCACCCGAGCAGCTCGAGTCACCGGAGCATTCTGCACCTGCAGAAGCACACCCTGCTGAACTGCATCATCTGCAACATCATCCGCATCATCTCTCCATTAGTGGGCTCCCGCTCAGGCTCCTCGTCATGAGGGGGCGCACCACTACCACCACCACGGGTGATTCGCCTTCCTGCCATCTAATGACGCAGAAAACGAAACAATTAGACTCACAGCTTAGGTTTCAGATGTCGAACTTATTTGTTGGACAATCTTGCATTATTATTGTTATTCCGATAATCGCAATTACAGAGGAGACCTGCATGGGCCACCACTAAAACCTGTCACGACCCGCTTCCCTAAAATGGAGGCGAGACGTGAAAAGGTCCGCACGGGAGTGGAGCGGTGAAGCCCCAAACCCGATAAGCGTCAATTTAGTATAAGCAGGTCCCTGTAATTGCAATCGAAACAACAACAACAATAATAATAGTATGAGACGGATATGAAATACCAATCCCAAAGTTTGTCCACAAAATATCCAACATCACAGAAAAGCCACCAGGCTAAAGGAAAGAGTCTAAGGGCCCAGAACAAGGCCAAAACAAAAGCAACGACATAAATAAGTATAGGTGCCATGCACCGATAACAAAACAACTGTCTAACAAAAATAAAACACAACGGAGACACTAGGACTGGTCCCCAGCGTCCACGTACTCCCCGTCCAACACGGGCTCAAGCTCGGCGTCCGCAAACACCTCACCCTCAGCTGGCAACTCAGGCTCAAGGTCTAACATGCGTCACCCAAAAGAGAGAGGGGCACATGTCAGCAAGTCTAAAAAGACTTGGGCAAGGAAACTGAAAGTGACTAACAACCTAGCATTTAATTGTTAAACAATGGCATGACAGTTGAATATGATGCAACAGTTTGAAAGAGTGACAAGCATGCACGGTGTAGCAAAAGCTACCAATTCACTAATCACTAATCACTTATCACTTATCACTTATCACTTAACACTTAACACTTAACACTTAACACTTAACACTTAGTGCATAGAGAGTCCACTTACTGGCCAGCTCATTTATCTCTATTACTATCAACACTAAAACACTAGAGATTTCACCTGCTGGCCAGAGTGGCTGATCAAGCCACTCGGGCTCAGTCCGCTTATCTCTTACCCCACCCACATGTGACGAGCGTTGGGGTTTCCAACTCATTATGCTCGCTTCTGGTCACGAGCCAGGAAAATAAGTGTGTGTTGACATTCGAGCGTTGGGGTTTCCAACTACAGGGCTCGCTTCTGGAACACGAGCCAGGAAACATGGGATTGTAGCGTGTGCTACGCAATCACGATAAATAATCACTATGCAATGCCATGAACAGATAATTGCGTACCGTTAATGGAATTTAAACGTGACATATGAGCATGAGGAGGGTGACGGACCAAGCTTCGTTGTCAAGCTAGGTCAATGGCATCTAAACGGATATCCTTTCACCGTTTAGTCTCTTTTACGCTAAAGCAAGGGAAATGGCCTAAGACATGGCCTAAACCAAGAGATGCAAGTTTCACTTGCCTATCACCGGGGATGACGGTTACGAAGCTTCGTTTCCGCGGATGCTAGCCTACGGGGAATCGCTGATATGGGGAACAATCATCAAAACACAAGTATTTTATTAGGGTTTCATAAAAATTACAATAGGATATGAAAACAATGGTAGTTCGATTTCTTACCGAGAGGTGGCGGAAGAAACACTCCGGGGAACCCTAGGACCAGATCTGGAAAGGATTGGGGAAGTTTGGAGAAACTAGGGTTTTGGGGGATTTTGGGGATTTGATGGATTTTGGTGAGATTTTGGGGAAGATGAGGGGTAGAAAGAGTGGATGGATGGTTTGGATGATGATTCTAGGGCTTGGAATGGAGAAATGGAGCTTGGAGGAAGATGGGGGCTGAAGGGGGAAGTTTTTAGGGTTTTGGGTCGTGTTGGAGAAGAAGAAGTCGTTTGGGTTGGGTATAAATAGGTTGGGCTGGCGGCTGCCCAGAAATTAGGGTTTTAACACTGGTTAGTCGGTCAAAGAGCAACCACTGACCGACTAGTTTGGAAACTAGTCGGTCGGTCGACCAACGCAGACCGACTAAGTGCAAACAGTAACTCCTGAACGAAAATAGGATTCTATAGTTAGTCGTTCCATGAACAAGTACTGACCGACTAGTTTGGCATCTAGTCGGTAGATGAATGTTCTTAGACCGACTAAGAGTAAACAGTAGCTGATACAAAAATAAGATGATGAGTTAGTCGGTTCAAGAAGCATTGCTGACCGACTAGTTTGCAACCTAGTCGGTCAACCAACGTTCTTAGACCGACTAACGATAAACAGTAACTCCTGAGAAATTTAGAAAGCAACCTAGTCGGTCCAAGAAGGAATGCCGACCGACTGGATCGTCATCTAGTCGGTCGGTGGCCCTTCTTACACCGGCTAATGAGCACAGAAAAGTTCCGATACGGAGCGCGGGGCCCCGGGATCGATTCCTAAGACTCCTAGGCTTGATCTAATAGTTAGATACGACCGTTATGAAGTCCGTCACGAATGACTTACTTCGAAATCGACAATCCTAAGGAAGAATCGAGAAAATACGACGAATCGATCGAAAATGAAAACTACGGAGACGAAAACCACACAAGAGGAGAAAATCCACCAAAACATATATTATATTATATTAAATCCAGATACATGAAAAGCAGTCGTTACACCGGTGGTTATTGGCCGTAGCCAACCCCCTCCGCAAGTGGAGGGGGGGTGCATAGCCTTCATAGCCCATTTGGCCATGGTGCACATGCACCAATTTCCTCTTACCCGATGGAAATAACTACCATCATCTTCCTCGATGAAGCACCCGTTCGTCGATGAAGCACTCGTTTGTCGAGAAATTAGTTATTTCCTAATGGCCGTGTGCCAAAAATGAAAAAATAACCTACTACGTGAACGGTCGGTTCTTCCCGTCACGGAGAGTTCCTACCATATCCGTAATGATAGGAGACCCTAACGTGAAAAGAACAACCGCTGCGTTCTCTCCGTCACGAAGCGTTCCTACTATATCCGTAATAGTAGGAGACCCATTCGTGAAAAAGACAACGACTCGTTCATAGTTTCGACGGGGCGGTGGTTTGACCGGGGCGAACCCTTATGGCTCCGATACCAATGTAGGATCCTGCCCAAAACAGAGTTAGGATCGATAAATGAAGTTGAGACTTACGCTTGCGTACGCGGCACGGTAGTCTACGAACTTCGCCTTCGGATTCGCCACGACGGATCGAGTCTACTCACGAACGGAGTAAGGCTACTAAATCCACAATCTAAATCTCTACTTTAGATTAAGAACTTGGATAGAGGAGAGGAAGGATTTCTGCAGAGCTTCGCTAGAATGAAGATGCATGCATGAATTCCATGCAAAATGGTGTAAGAAATGGCTTACCCTTGGGTCTTATTTATAGCCCCCAAGGTAGTTATTTTAGGGTAAGTTGTTCCTTTGGAACAACTTAATTAAGGTGTACCATGATACATGGCACATTATAAGCTTAAGTTGTACCATATGCATGGTACAACATAAGCTTAAGATATTCCCCCTTTATTAGCCATATGTCGCATGCACTTATGCATATAATGCGACTTTCCCACTCATCCAGAGATCCTCTCCGCAAGGGAACAGATTCCCTTTGCACACGACTTCGTGTACGCGACGTTCGAGGTCCGTATTCCCTCGTACATCCCCCACAAGGGTGTATATACGTCTTCCATATCCAACAGTACGACAGACTTGCCCTGGCTAATGTGTATTAGCCACGGATTTTCCGTAGCAAATAAACTTTTCCGTAGCAAATAAACCTTTGCCACAGAATTTCTGTGGCAATAGTTGGAACAACAGCCACGAAATATTCGTGGCTAATGAAGTTTACCACGGAAGTTTTTTTTGAACTTTTTCGTAACCAATAAACTTTTGTCACTGAATTTCTGTGACAATAGTTGGAACAATAGCCATGGAATATCTGTGGCTAATGCAGTTTACCACGGAAGTTTTTTTTTGAACTTGTCCGTGGCAAATATACTTTTGCCATGGCTTTTCCGTGGCAATAGGTGGAACAATTGCCACGGAATTTCTGGGGCTATAGTTCCGTGGCTAACTTTTCCGCCACGGAATTTATTCCATTTGCCACGGATTTTCCGCATTTGCAATGCCACTTTCCCCTACGGAACAATAGCCACGGAATTTATAAAAATCCGTGGCTAGTGGGTATTAGCCACTGATTTTGGGGTATTAGCCACTGATTTGTCCATGGCTAATATCCAATTTTCCAGTAGTGTAATTGATATAGATTTTTTTACATTAATTTAGATATAAAGGAGAGTGATGATTAGAGAGAGAAGCTGTAGAGAAGTAAGATGTAATGTGACAGAGAGATGGAGAGAAGAGAAAGTCACACAGAAAGAGAGATGGTGATTATACGTAATAAAATTTTTTATTGTTTTCTTGCCATGAGCCGCCCAAGGCAAGTTGGACAAAATTCCGCCCGTGCGTGTTGTAATATCATATGAATCAAAATCAAAATAAAAGGAAAGGAAAAAAAGTAACACTATTAGGAGTCGTATTACAAAGCACACTTTAAACTACATATTATAATAAGTAACAACTAAAAAAATATGCAAAAAATAATACACACCATGTAAAATAATAATAATAAGTAACAAATAATAAAAACTTCATTGGGGATCGACCCCATGAGCTCAGGTTTTGCACCCTTGCGTGTTGTAATATCATATGAATCAAAATAAAAGAAAGGGAAGAAAATTAACAATATTAGGAGTCGAAATACAAAGCAAACGGTTAAAATACAAATTATAATAAGTAATAAATAATACACATGTAAAACACAATAGCAAATACAAACAACATAGGTCTCCCCCGGGAATCGAGCCCACCACATGCACAGGTTTCTTAAAACAATGCATTTTGAATTGGGTTAAGCACATCATGCAGTGATTTGTGCCTTCTTATAATAAATACAAACAATTTAGGTAGAAAAAACAAAAATTCGAAATGGTTTCACTGGGAATCGAACACGGACCAATTGTCAGGATAAGTGATGGTCTATCCATTGCGCAATCAAGGGCTGATGAAGTTGTGTAATAATAACGTATATTTTATTTTCTTGCCCTGGGCAGCTGCCCAGGGCAAGATCAATGTAGTTACGCCCCTGGTTGGACCATAATGACGGCGTGACGTAGGACGTGAAGTTGGCATTGCAGTACTCGGGGGCGGCGAGGGTGACGCCGTCGGGCAACGGCGTCGACGCCAGTGACCGGATGTCATCGACCAGAATCAGATCAGAGTCGAGGTACACGATGCATGAGACGCACGCGGGGAGGAGGTGGGGGAGGTAGGACCTGGCGTAGTTGAGGGGGCGGTCGAGCGCCTCGCAGATCGAGGTGGAGATGAGCCCCGAGACGAGAGAATCGTCGAAGGGGTAAATCTGGAAGCTTAAAGAAAGGAACGATCTAGAGATCGTGGTGTTGAGGCTGGAGATGGAGGAGGAGGCGACGAAGTGGAACTGGATGGATTGGGGGTAGGAGGTGTGCTGGAGGACGGAGTGGATCGCCGCCATCGATCCACGGAGGTAGTCGACGTCGAGCGTTATAGCCACGTGGACGAGCGCCACCGGCTGGCAGGACGCCAACGAGGAGGCGGGGAGCGGCAGAGGGCATTCCGACGAGTTGTAGAACTGCGAGGCTTCGCAGAACTTGAATTCGACCGCCAGCGACGACGCTGACGCTGACGTGGCAGCAGCGAAGAGGATAAGGAGGAGAGAGGAGAGCATTTTCTGTGACTTCGAGTTCGGGGAGTGAAAGGGTTTGGGACGAAGGGAAATTTAGGGCTCGTTTGGAAATGAGACGGAATCGGGAAATTTTCCCGCCTAAGACTGGGGTATTTTTGTTTAAGCTCTATCTAAGGGATTATATATATGTATATTTTTTAATAATAGTGCTTACGTAACGATTAGTACCATAACACTAAAATAAAGCGCTATTTAAGCTATTACTAGGATAGCGCTTTAACAAAAAGCGCTATCTAAGTGATATTTGTTATGAATCAACTACTGGGGGAGGAGCCCAGCTCTTTATTTATAGGCAATTGGGGGAATACAAAATATGGGCTTACAATGATATGGGCATATCTCTAGGATAGCCCACAATCTCACCCAACTACTGTTAAATAACCGTTCACAACACTCCCCCTTATCCAGCCATAGGTGTGGACTTTGCTCGTGAATGCTTCATGATTCTGAGCGTAGAAGAGTCTCACATGGGGTGGATACTTCAGGATCCTGAGTTGGTGAGATTTGACTCGTTAAAACCTTTAGCTATGGAAAACCCAGTGGGAAAAACCATAGTTAAGGAAAAAGAGTGCAAACGCTCTTTAACTCCCCCTGATTTGTACAAGTGACTCTGCTCATGAATACTTCTGGATTCTGAGCGTCACAGAGGGGTGTATACTTCGGGATCCAGAGTTGATTTGATTTTCCTCGTTAAAACCTTTGGCTATGGAAAACCCAGTGGGAAAACCCATAGCTAAGGGAAAAGAGTACAAATTCCCTCAACTCCCCCTGATCTGTAAAAGCTCTTAGGCTTTCAGATCTCTTAGGCTTATCTCATCACTCCTATTTACAATATTCCGAAAATGTACACAGATTACAAATTTTATCACCATCAAGCAGCTGCTGAATCCAGAAACTCTGGAGAGGTGTGCTAAGTTTCGTCGCCTCTGATGTGGTCTTCAGACTATATGGTCAGCTCCACAGAACCAGCCTCTATCCCAGTCGTCACTGGGATGTGATGTACCACCAGGCGCCCTTAAATACACCATTGGTGTGATTCTGGAATGGTGAGGATCTCGGAATTGATAGGATGATGTTGCCTTCATAAGTTGCTTTGCATAGTTGCAGTAGATGGCCATCCCACTGTGGGTACCCATTCTGTGATTTATCAGTATAGGGACCGGACCTGTAACCTGCATTTGCATAAACATTGGAGGATGCTACTATAATTTGTAAGTCCAAATCTTTCGACCCTTGGAGGAAGCGCAGAAGGCTTGACTCCGGTCTAATGGCCCTTGTTAGGTGCCAACTATCTCTGGCTAATGAGTTTACTGCAATTGCTATACCGGGATACATGCAGTTAGCCAGGAGTGCATGATTGCACTTAGATAAGGGACTTTAGGACCATTTATATCCTCCCACTCTTCCATCGATCGGAAGGGTTCTTTTTGTACATCCAGTAAGTGTACCACCGTAGGTGTACTTTGGATGACAATGGTCCTTTTAATTTCTCCAACGCACTTCTGGGCGTTTGTAATAGGATTCTATGAGCCATGACTTTTTATTTGCCTAGGTCTTTTTATTTCATGTTTAAAAGTCAGGCTTGTTCATGTAGTTCGGTTTTCTCTTCAGGAGATCCGGTGAGATTTAGTTGTCTCCAACTATGATCTCTAATCATGTTCTTTGCACAGATGCAAAGACAACCTTCAGTAGGAATCATTGACTTGTCAAATGATTCTCTTGGTTGTACATTTATTTATTATACTTATTGTTTTTCTTCATTTGAATAGACGTCCCGAAGTCTATACATGCATTTTTAAGGAAATGTGGAAATTATCTTTACCAGATATCCACGACGGTATGCTGTCACAATATCCAATAACTGCATATCCATAAATTTCCTTCGCCAAATCGTAAGGTATTCGCTTTTAATAACTTAGGGAGACTGATGCATCATTTATGAGACATGCTCATTTGAGTTTGTTCGATCCCCAGTTTCACCGAAATTGTCCTCGGGCTATAGGTTGTACCTTATAACATACGATTTTGTATTTATTTTTCTTATGTGTGCAATACTTTGTTTTATCCACAGGTTTGACACCTTTTTGGTGTCAGGACTTCAGGTCCGAACATTTCACGTTTCATAAGTGAGTCCAGCTCATCTTTTATTGCCATATTCCACATTTTTGGCCAATCTCTACGTTTGCTTTCTAGCAACGGAGTATGGAACGATAATTTACAAACATCATCGCTTTTGCGATGTATATGGCAATATGGTACGTGAATACATTTGTCGACAATTTATGTTCTATCTGTCCAACACCTCTCCAGTACGTACAACATTTACTTAATTTTACTTTTTCCCGGCAATTCCTCTGCAGTGGATTCCGGGAAGGGTGATGGTGTGGACAGGAGCTCATTGTCCTGTGGTAGTATTGTCTTATGGTCTCCAGGAGTTTCTGTCCTTGGAGCCTGGTGATCTGTCTCTTTACTGTTGAGGATCAGCCACTTCTGCTACTGGTGGATTGCATTCATTCTCAGGGATGTCAATCCTAGCTGGAGTTTTTGCAGCAGGGATGTGTGATCTGACAATCTTCTGGTTGTCAATGAATGATTCCGGTAATTGGTGAACAGTGTTCTGTATGTGGAGGATCTTCAGGATCACTTCTACACATTGTATTGTTACCGGATCATAGTGGGTCAAATTTGTTGTATCCCACGTTATAATTTGCTTCGCGCCAGATTTTCCAGTATCTGGGCCTATCTTTGGGAAACTCGTCTCATCGAGATCACAGTCTTCAAGGTGTGCCTTAATTACGTCCCCCGTTTGGGGTTCTAGGTGTCTTATAATTGAGGGTGAGTCAAACCCATCATAGATACCTAGGCGACGTTGAGGACCAATTTTTGTCCTCTGTGTTGGTGCGATGGGGATTTAAACTGCGGACCGAAGATTCTCCGAAGAGAAATATTCGGTGGCATTCCATATGCAAGTTGCATTGGAGACTCTGACCTCCAGAGGGTCTTATTTTCATTTACGATGCAGCATGCAGAATTTGCATGTCCCCATGCATCCATTGCAATCGGGATTTAATGGACGTTCAATCCATTGGAGTCTACTTTTCAGTGACTCTGTCGACCCATTTTGGGTATGAACATGCGGCACTTGTATGTTCATTTTCTATTCCCGTTGCTTGGCAGTTCTCTTGAAATGACTGGGAGGTATATTTCCCAACATTAACCAGACTTATTTTCTTTGTTTTATTGTCTGGGAAATGTGCCCGCAACATTTTTATTTTTGTGCCAATAGCTTTGGAAAAGCTAAGTTGCGGGTCTGTAGTAGACACACGTACGAATATTCTGAGGATGCATTTATCAGTACAGTGAATTACTGACATAGCCCACTAGGGGTGGTAGATTCTATCCACATCTATCTCATTGTATTCTTTCTGAGGAAGCGTGGAGATTCTTTTTCAACTTTTCGTGGAGATGGCCTTGCAATTAGTTTTCCCTTATAGTAAGGGATGCGAGGGAATTCTCCCTTCTGAAGAATCTTCTGGTTCTTCAAGTCATACCCATAGGATAAGATGCAGTGCATCATCACAAATCCGGGGTGGCCAAGTCCATCATGCCAGAGTAAAACTTGGCAGATTTCGGGCACTTCAGGTGCTCCTTCTAATTCCGCTTCCTTTCTCCGAATCTTCGTATGGTAGAGGCCTCTAAGGCTCTCAAAACGTTCAAGTATGGATTTTACTCCATTATCTTGAGACGTTGCATACGGTAATTTTTCATTTACATTTGCTGTTTCCAAATGGAATCCGTTGAAACGGATGTCCTTGAAACTTAGAAAGTTTCTTTTGGAATTCGGAGGGGTTAGTGCATCTTCTTATTTTTGTGTCGTTTTGGGGCAACAATGTTGCATTCCCTGGATCTTCAATATAGCCCTGGTATTGGGCTTTGTATTGAAAAAAAGTCGTATGTGTTTATTTTCTACCAAACATTTATGAGAGCAGTTTCAAAAGATGAAACGTATAGGCACATGCATATTCAGATAAACATTTTCATTCTAAAACAAATCACATAATTCAAATGTTCTCATAAATTATTCTTAAAACAACTTGCTAAGATAAAAGTAAAGGCTAATCAAGCATGTCATCATTTTCGAAGTTATTAGCTGAAAACTTGACTAGAGCATCAGAGGTTATCAGGTTTGTTTCAGCTTTATTTTTCTTGTTCTCTTTATACAAATCCTGGAGATGCTGCGGAGTTCGGCACACTCTGGACCAGTGGCCTTTTATGCCACAATTATGGCACTGGTCTTTCCATTCCCTCTCAGGTGGGGGTGCATAATTTTTGTCATTTCTGTGCCACGTGAACTTCCGCTTACTTTCATTATTTCGCTGCTGCTGTACATGGCCCTTGGCATTTTTCTGTTGACCCCCCTTCTGTGGTCTTTCTTTTCTTTTATTATCTCTCTTCTTTTTGAAGGAAGAGGAATAGTGAGCTTCTGGTAGGGGGCAGTGCCGAGTGGCGCATATTGTGAGTGGCGAGAAGAAGCTCTCTGTTTTACTCGGCCATGAGTAAACATGACAGCAGCTCAGAATACTTGGTGAACTTGCGTTCTCGGTATTGCTGCATGAGTATCACATCTTTTTCATGGAAGGACGTATACGTCTTTTCCAGCATGCGATTTTCTGAGACTTTCTCACCACACAACTTCAGGCGTGAGGTGATGCAAAAAAGTGCTGAGTTGTACTCAGCAATGGACTTAATGTCCTGCAGTCTCAGGCTCTCCCACTCGTATCGTGCCCTTGGGAGTATAACATCTTTCTGATGTTTATACCTGTCCTCAAGGGCAGTCCATAGTTCAAGTGGATCTTCGACCGTAAGGTATTCAGCCTTTAAGGTCTTGTCCACATGGCGGCAAATATATATGATGGCTTGCGCCTTCTCTATATCGCTAACATTTTCTTTTTCAGTCACAGCAGCGATGAGGGACTTTGCCCGCAGGTGAAACTTTACATCTAGCTGTCAGCTTAGATAGTTTCTACCTGATGCTTCCAGTACTTCGAAATCAATGCTTGCAATATTAGCCATTTATCTAGCAGAGCACAAACATGCATGAATTAATAATTAATCAGAGAAAACATTTTCATGCGGAGGCAATATTTAACGAAAAGCTAAATGTGTGGATCGGCCAGTCCCACAAGAAAGAGTCCAAAAGTCCACAGTCCAAATTATACAAATTTGCATCTTTAAAAATGAAAATCCAACTTTGGAAACCCCGTGGGTCCCATATGATATCTCCATCTTCAAGCGTGGTCTCCGTCTTCATGGAAGTTGGTCTTCTTTCTTTGACATTTACATAAATTCCTCACTACAATTTCTCTCAAAAATAAAAGAAAAGTGCGGGAAATAAACTGTGGGACTAAACGGCCGATCCAAAAACCACTTTTAGCAATTCATGTAGAAATATTGTGCTCATCAACATTTTCATCAGACATTTTCATCATAGGCATCACAGGCATTTAATATTCGCAGAGCTGGATAAATAATTTAATTACTTAATAATTATTGGACCACTGGGCAACGTCATGCACCGTTAGTTTAGGTTACTAACGGCAGAGCGGTCGCAGGATCTTCCTAATTATTAAGTTTTAAATACAATGCACAACCACGCATATAATATCCACAGAAAAATCATTACAATGCAAGGGTTGAAATGAATGGGTTTAATCAATAAAATTGAATAAGAGCCCAAAATTAACATTTTCTTTTGTATGAGGAAACCATGTTCCCTCATCATCCCAAAAGCCCCCCAAAAATCCCCAAAAAGTCCTCGCCTGCCCGATATTTGTCCCGTAATTTACCGTGATTTTTCACGAATATTTTGCCCTTAAATCCCCTTTTAACATAATTTTTAGGCCAAAAAGTTGCCTTTAAAGGCTTGTTTATAGCCTTTACCCCCCGTTTTTTTTCTTTCAAAAAAAAAAATTCTGGCCCGCGGGCTTCAGGCAGCAGGCACACAGGTTTTTTTATATATATAAATTCTGGCCTGCGGGCCGAAGCCCGCAGCCGGCCTGCGGGCCGAAGCCCGCAGCCGGCATGCGGGCTTCGGGCCGCAGGCACAAATTTTTTTTAAAGGCATGCGGGCCTAAGCCCGCAGTCGGCCTGCGGGCTTCGGCCCGCAGGAAAACTGCTGCTGCTTTTTTTTAGTGTGCTAGGGGTTTTTTTTGGGGGGGCGCCGCCGCCGCCCCCCCTGCTGGGGGGAAGCGACGGCGGGGAGGCCGCCGCCCCCACTGCAGGGGGCGCGGCGGCAGGGCAGGGGCCGCCGCCCCCCTGCAAGGGGGAAGCGGTGGCGGGCAACGCCCCCCTCTCTAGGGATGAGGGGGCGGCACAGAGGGCGGGGGGGCTCAACGACAAAATTTGCCGTAAAAATTAGGGTTTTAACCCTAAAAATTGTATTTTTGGGATGAAAAAGTTCGTCGTTTTCAAGGCGACAAGTAATCCCCGTATCGATCTTGCAAGATCTCGGGGAGGGGCAATCATACGTATGATTAAAAACATTGTTTTTAATGTTTTTACCTCTATATCCGTCCTCCGGATATATCGACGGTTGCTCAAAGCCCTACGCGGATGACGACGCTCGATGGAGGAAGCCTTGCACCACGCTCGTGGATCTCCCGTCTAGCCTTCGCCTTCGCAACGAACGGAGAAAATTTTGTGGAAAAGAAAATTTTTAAAGTCGTGCTGATAACGTGTTATGAATCAACTACTGGGGGAGGAGCCCCAGCTCTTTATTTATAGGCAATTGGGGGAATACAAAATATGGGCTTACAATGATATGTGCCTATCTCTAGGATAGCCCAGAATCTCACCCAACTACGGTTAAATAACCGTTCACAACAATATTTAACTTAATTTTGATTTATTTTTATTTTCTATAAGTGCAGAAGCGCTATACAAGAGCTCACTTAGATAGCACTTTTTATAAGCACTATCTAAGTGGCGTTACCCAAGCCCAAATCTTTAATAGTGATATGCTTTACTATGTGTAGAATATCCTACAAAAATACATTCATCTGACTTAGAATCAAACTTATCTAGTGAATCCTTAATGTTAAGAATAAACCATTTACAACCAAATACTTTAAAATAAGACATACGAGGTATACGATCATAAAACAATTCAAAACAAGTTTTATTCATTTGTGGTCTTAACAAAATTCTATTTAATATATAACATGCAGTAGCAACGGCTTCTGACCAAAAGTATTTTGGTAAAGCACTATCACATAACATGGTTCTAGCACATTCTTGTAATGTTCTATTTTTCCTTTTAACTACACCATTTATGGCGCGGCTCGATGAAAAGAAAAGTTATGTGTTATACCATGTTTATTACAAAATTTTGTAAATAATTCATTTTCAAACTCTCATCCATGATCACTACGAATAGTAATAATGGATGAAGATTTTAAATTTTGAATTCTTTTACAAAATATTGTAAATTCTTCAAATGCATCACTTTTATGCTTCAAGAATAAAACCCAAGTATATCTTGAAAAATCATCAACAATAACAAATGCATATTTAGTACCATTTAAAGAGGCTATTCTAGATGAACCAAATAAATCTAAATGCAAAAGTTCAAGTGGTCTTTTTGTAGAGATATCACCTTTCAATTTAAAAGAGGATTTACACATTTCACCTTATTGACATGCATCACAAAATTGTGTATGAGTAAAAGATATATTAGGCATTCCAGAAACTAACTTTTGTTTTGAAATACGTGCTAAATGTTTAAAGTTAGTTTGTCCAAAACGTTTATGCCATAATAATGTGTTATCTGTGGATGCTAGTCGATAATGATTATTGGAAGATACTTTCATATTATATATATATATATATATATATATATATATATATATATATATATATATATATATATATATATATATATATATATATATACAAACGGATGTAATGCAAATTTATTTTGGATCGCCGGCCCTAGGAGAGAGATTGGGGGTTCAGTTGGCTACGCCGGCCTTCAGGCCGGTGTCCGGCGCATGGGTCGTGTTCCAGCGTGTCCGCCGTCGTTTCGAGTCTACCGTCGATTTCGCGTCCACCATCGACCTGTAAGTGATCGCATCCACCTGCCTCAGAGATCTCGCGTCGTTTTCGCGATTTCGCCGTCGATTTCACGTCGATTCACGTCGATTCCGACGTGTCCGCAGATCCATAGAGTTTTCAGGCCGTCGATTCCGACATGTCCGCAGATCCGCATCCCAGATCCATCGACCGCAGATCGCAGATCCCAGATCCGGCGTGTTCCTGCATGTATCAATGCAGGAAACCCTTATCATCGGTGTTCGTCTTATTGTCATCAACGGATTGCTTCTGCTACTACTAAGACAATACCTAATCATGTTGATCGGAATGATAAAGCAATTGGCAAGGCATATACTCCTTTGAGGGTGGCTAAATCGGGGCGTGAAGCATGGAGTTCGCTCTTTTCGGTTGGCCGTCCAGTTGAGCAAAATAGCAAATGCGAATTCTTTCCTCCCCGAGAGATTCCATCTGGCAAGGCTGTCCCTTGGATCCCTAAGGAAGCGATAGCTGCTAATGCTGCAAAATGGAGTCGTACTCTGGCTGGTTATGTTGTGGGGGACAAGCCATTTTACTCACATATTCGAGCTTGTGTACATCGGTTGTGGCACCCTAAAGGAAAGCTTCAGATTCACTCCAGGGAAAATAGATTTTTCTTTTTCGAATTTGAGTTAGAAGAAGATTGCATCAGGGTTCTCCAAGGAGGGCCTTGGATGTTTGATAAAAGGGTTATTGTACTGCGACGATGGACTCCAGAACTAACAATGGATAGAGATCTAATGTCCTCAATTCCAATATGGGTGAGATTTCCTGACCTACCATTGAAATTTTGGTCTACAGAATGCATTAGTATTATTGCTAGCTCTGTAGGTAAGCCTTTATTTGTAGATAAGGCTACAGCTTCTGGAGAACGATACTCTTATGCTAGATGCTTCGTGGAAGTTGAGGCAAAGAAAAAATTACCAAGCACTATTGAGGTTGCGGTGGAGGAGGAGGGAAATTCGATGATTAGAGTGGAGTATGAAAACTTGCCTCCAAGTTGTTCGACATGCGAGTGTTTTGGACATTCTTCTGCTCAGTGCCCTTTCAAGAAAGTTTGGGTGGAGAAGACTAAGTCATCTTCAAATGTGAATGGTAATGTGTTGGTTCCTGAAGATAATGCTACAGGTGGAGATCCTCCAGTTACAGGTGGAGGTCCCCCAGCTACCAAGAACCCAATAAATGTTGAGTACACTGCAGCAGATATTCCTGAAGTTGTTCCTTGTATTTTGGAGTCTGGAGGTCCATCTTCTGTGTGCCCCCTGGAAAATGTCCGTATAGATGATCCTGATAATGTTGGTAATGAAGATGCGGCTGATGAAGACTATGAGGCTGAGTGGATGGAGGAGTTTGAAGGGAATGCTACTATGGAGAATCAAGAGTGGGAGGAGGAAATGCGCCTTTTTGCACCATCATTGAAGTCGATTAAAAAGAAATATATAGATCTCCCTCGACGGAAAAGTTTAAGAGTATCACGGAATCCTAAATTTTAGGACTACCTACCCGAGTTGAGATGTTAGATTATTTATGGTTGTTTATGTTTGGATCATATGTAATCCAAAATTGTAATCGATGAGTTATATGAATAAAGTTGCTAACCTTTCATATATATATATATATATATATATATATATATATATATATATATTATTCTTACGATTACCTTGAAATAAAATATTAGCCATATTAAGATCATATATAATGCATGCATTCTTTTCGAAAACAGTTTTAAAATCGTTATCGCATAATTGAGAAATGGATAAGAGATTATGTTTCAAAACGTCAACGAGGAGCACGTTTTTGATGATTGGCTTAGTTGGATCACCAACTGTTCCGAGGTCAATCACTTTAGCTTTGTTGTTATCACCAAAAGTTACTATGCCACCATCTTTGAATTGTACTATTAATAGAAGTTTGATGTTCCCAGTCATGTGTTTAGAACATCCACTATCTAGTATCCATCTTTCTTTTATGGGTACCTGAAAGATAAACAATAAATATTGGTACCCTTTTTATAGGGATCCTTAGGATTAGTCCTTAGGAAACCAAACCCAAGTGGACTTTGGTTTCTTCAAATAATTTGGAGAAAGAATAATATTTTTCATAAAGTTAGAAACATATGTATCATTATCATATAAACAAATATCTTTGGCCAAATAGTATGCATAATTGTTTTCTTAGAAGATGTAATAAAATTGATCTTCTTTTGAATATGAATAATATCCTTTTTCATACTATTAGAAGAATCAGTTTTCTTTGCATTAATAATTACAAGCTTTTTCTTTTCTAAAGTAGTATTACCAAAAATATTGGATTTGGGAGAATTCTTATATCCCAAACCTTGTCTATGATTAGCAAGATGTTGTATTCTAAGTAAATCATCGAGATTATTCTTTCCTTTATTAAACTTACTAATGTTAGAAGACATATTATCATATTTCAGAGAAGAAATATCTTTATCTAAAATGGAAATGCGTGAAATCATGTTATGATTCTCGGATTTGAGAATCTCATTTTCATGTAGTTTATCATTTTGAGAGGATAATGTTTCCTTCTCAATTTTTAAACTATCTAATGAAGAAGAAGAAGAAGAGGAGGAGGAGGTTACTTCTTGATGAGAAAGAACTAATGCCTAATGTTGAGAATTCAATTTCTTGAATCTCGTATATAATTCATTAAAGGCATCAACTAGTTCTTCATTATCTAAACTACTTACCTAATTATCACTTTGTGCCATAAAGCACATATGAGCATTCTCTTCATTAGATTGTTCGTTGACTTCTTCTTCTTCATCTGAAGATGAAGAGTCCCATGTTGCTGAAGGATCCTGTCCAAAACAAAGTTAGGATCGATAATTAAAGTGGAGACTTACGCTTGCGTATGCGGAACGATAGTCTCGGAACTTTGCCTTCGGATTCGCCACGACGGATCGAGTCTTCTCACGAACGGAGTAAGGCTACTAATCCACAATCTAAATCTCTATTTTAGATTAAGAACTTGGAAGGAGGGAGAGGAAATATTTCTGCAGAGCTTCGCTATGAAGAAGATGCATGCATGAATTTCATGCAAATGTGTAAGGAAAATGGCTACCCTTGGGTCTTATTTATAGCCCCCAAGGTAGTTATTTTAGGGTAAGTTGTTCCTTTGGAACAACTTAATTAAGGTGTACCATGATACATGGCACAATATAAGCTTAAGTTGTACCATATGCATGGTACAACATAAGCTTAAGATATTCCCCCTTTATTAGCCATATGTCGCATGCACTTATGCATATATAATGCGACTTTCCCGCTCATACAGAGATCCTCTCCGCAAGGGAACAGATTCCCTTTGCACATGACTTCGTGTGCGCGACGTTCGAGGTCCGTAATCCCTCGTACATCCCCCACAAGGGTGTACAAACGTCTTCCTTATCCAACATCTCCCACTCACACTTGAGGGGATTGTAAGAGAACGTCTTTCCCTTAGTTCTTTCATCTATCATACCGAGAAATAGACCGTGCGACCGTCATGCGCGTAGAGTCTGTTGTTGTGCACTTGTTAGAGATACACAACGACCTCGAAGGTGCAAAGTTGAGTAGTTCAACGCATGCTTTACCCTAGATTATTTCTTCACATTTCTTATACTTTATATTCAACAATTGAATCCCATCTGGATTACAATTGGCTGGCCAGCTTTGAATCATTAAAGTCCAAATGCGAATATGAAATCAATCTTCCTCTTCTTGCGAACCTTCTGATCTTGACTTGATTCGCTTTTCTAACGTGCCCCGCCGAGCCGAATTACCATAGCCCATTAGCAACACGCTAAGATAGCGATCATCTCGTCAAATCTAAAGGAACCAATTGGAGTCCTTGAGGGTAAGAGTTAAGACCCGTATGGCCTTTGAGTCTCACATAATAGCAAACACTATTGTTACTAACTCAGTGGTCGAAATGCATACGTGGTATGAACACGTACTACAACATCACTCCTTTCCCAGGGAGAGTATGTCTTAATGATGTTGTACGGATGAAAAGATCAGACACCACAATGCCTATCTTTTTGAGTCCCCTTACTACTCGTGAAATATTCACGGACTCTCATCCTGCATTAGACAGATAGGATTAAAAAATCCAATGAGATCTTTATATCCTTGTGATACAGATCTCAGATCTTTTGTAAGCATCCGTATGATGCAGACCTTTTATTCGACTATCTTGTTTAAGTCATGACTCTAAATCATTTGTCTAATGATTTTGACTTTAAACTAGTCTCATCTCTATCTTATCCATCTGATAAGATAAGGCGGTTGCTCATGTGAGAGAGCCAACCTTAATCTGTCCGACATACACACAAAAATAGCTGAGACTTAAACACAAATGTATATAAAATCATTTGTAAGAAACTTGTATGCAAATTAAATTTTGATCTTCTATAGACATGGGAAATATTACATGATACAGCTCAGCACCTACGCATTCCCATAGATGATAAGTGTTTGAAAAACACATCTCTGGGGATCGCCTTAGTAAGGGGATCCGCTATCATCTCATGCGTGGATATGTATCCTATGTCTACTTCCTTTCGTTTATCATAATCCTTCGCAAACTTGAATCGAATGTCAATGTGTTTGGTCTTACAATGAAATTTAGGATCTTTGACATAGGCAATCGAAGCTTGACTATCACTGTATATAGGAACAGTGCTCGAGTCAGAGGCATTCGTCAGCCTGTCTAAGAATTTCCTAAGCCAAACAGCTTCTTGGACCGCCATGCTGAATGCTACGAACTCGGCTTCCATGGTTGATAGAGCGATGCAGGTTTGTTTCTTGCTGCTCCAGGATATTGCACCATTCCCGAGTAAGAAAACAAAGCCCGAGGTAGATCTTCGCTCGTCGAGATCACCCGCCCAATCAGCATCGGTATAGCCTTCGAGTCTCAAGGTATTGCCTTGATAGCATAACGCATAGTCCGCAGTCCCTTTGAGGTATCTTAATATCCTCTTCACCGCTTTCCAGTGTGCCTGCCTTGGGTTGGATTGGTAACGGCTTACCATACCAACAGCATAGCAAATGTCGGGTCTAGTACACATCATGGCGTACATCAGACTCCCGACAGCACTGGAGTATGGAACTTTTTCCATAGCTTTCTTTTCTTTTGGATCTTTGGGACACATCTCCAAACATAGACCCTCGCCTTTGCTTATTGGAGTATCAATTGGCTTGCAGTCCTGCATATTAAACCGTTCTAAAACTTTCTTTATATACGTCTCTTGAGAGAGAGAAAGAAGTTTCTTGGAACGATTCCTTGAGATCTTAACCCCAAGGATATATGCAGCTTCACCCATGTCTTTCATCTCAAAGACGGATGAAAGCCAAGCTTTGATATCCAATATAAGACGCTTATCATTTCCGGCTATAAGTATGTCATCTACATAAAGAGACATAATTATATACTTGTTTTTAATCCTCTTAATATATACGCAATTGTCTTCGTCGAGCATGGAGAATCCATACGACAAAACAACTTCTTGAAAGCGCATATACCACTGCCTTGAGGATTGTTTAAGACCATATATGGATTTACGAAGTTTACAAAACTTATGTTTGTTTTCTTCTTGTACGAACCCGTTTGGTTGTTCCATGTAGATCTCCTCATCTAGTTCTCCGTTAAGAAAGGCAGTCTTTACATCCATCTGATGTAATTCGAGGTCCAAACAAGCCACCATTGCCAGAATTAAGCGAATCGAGGTAAAACGCACGACAGGAGAGAAAGTCTCTTCGTAGTCTATTCCTTCCTGTTGCGTGAAACCTTTCGCAACAAGGCGAGCTTTATATTTCTCGATGGAGCCATCAGCCTTATGCTTGATTTTGAGAACCCACTTGTTCCCAATGGCTCTACGTCCCTTAGGTAAATTAACCAAGTCCCAGACTTGGTTTGTTTTCATGGATTGAAGTTCTTCTTCCATTGCCGCTATCCATTTATCTTTAGCAGGGCATGTGATGGCCTGTTTGAAATTTGCAGGTTCGTCATCATCTTGTAGTAATGTCATGAATGTTTGAGGAAATTCATCCTCAAATCTCAGAGGTGTTAGCCTCGTCCGATTACTACGTCTTGTTTGAGTTTGATCACTCCCACTTGGAATGATATCACTCCCACTTGGAATAACATCACTCCCACTCGGAATAGGATTGGTATCGTTCGTATCATTCATTGGTGAAGTTTGAAACGTATTTTCTTCTTCACCAAGAATTCTCCCACTCGAACGTTCCGATCCTTTTTGATCCCAAGTCTCAAACAAGGATAAGTCTTGACTTATCTCACCCTGTCTTGGAAACTCATTTTCCAAGAAGACAACATCCCTCGATTCGAATTCTATAAGACCTCCATTGTCCTCTTGACCGACGAAAACATATCCTTTGGAGTTTTCAGCGTATCGGATGAAGATACACTTCCTCCCACGTGGCCCAAGTTTGCCATATTTGTGAGAGGATAAATGTGCGTAAGATGCACAACCCCAAGGTTTTAGAATGCTTAAGTCTGGAGTTCTATTGTTCCACAACTCATAAGGAGTAGAACTTACCGACTTCGAGGGTACACGGTTTAAGATGAATGCCGCCGTTAATAATGCGTCACCCCAAAAGGTGATAGGCAAATTTGCCTGAGACATCATTGAACGGACCATTTCCATCAATGTCCTATTTCTTCTTTCCGCAACACCGTTTTGTTGCGGAGTGTAAGGCATAGTTACCTGATGTACTATGCCTTTTTCATCACAAAGTTCCTTAAAACTTATTGATTGATATTCACCGCCCCTATCAGTTCGCAAAACCTTAATCTTGCGATCTAATTGATTCTCCACTAAACTCATATAGTTTTTAAAGCAAGCCAAAGCTTCACTTTTGTGGGATATCAAATAGATATGTCCGAAACGGGTGAAGTCATCAATGAATGTGATGAAATAGGACTTCCCGTGTCTTGTCTTAACATTCATTGGACCGCAAATGTCCGAATGGATAAGCTGTAATGGAACTTCGGCCCTTGTGCCAGTTCCAAACGGCTTGCGACAAGTTTTCCCTACAAGACAATGTTCGCAAGTTGACATTTCAACTTTTGAAACATTAGATAGCAAGCCACTTTTGGCAAGTCTATCCATTCTAGTTGGTCCAATATGACCAAGTCTTGCATGCCAACAAATGATTTCAGACTCAGAGTTAGAAGCATTTGTCAAATGAAAACTTTCATTAATGGAAGAAGCAACATCATTCATTGTATTTAAAACAATTAATCCATTACAAACATTACCAGAACCAATCAAAGAATTATTACAAACAAGGTCAACATATTGTTTATAGAACCTCCACTCATAATCTAAAGACATTAACATGACCACGGAAACGATATTCCTTCTAATATCTGGAGCAAAGAGGACGTCGTGCAATAACAAAGTCCGGCCGTTGTCGAGAACTAGCTTGCATGTTCCGACGCCTTTGACTTCAACTCGTGTGTTGTTGCCGACGTATATCCACTTTGTTCCTTGAGTTATCTTTCGATACTCTACGAAGAACCTTCTGTCCTTCGCTACGTGGTCTGTGGCCCCTGAATCAATCAACCAAAAATAGTTAGATTCAGCAAGAAACATGGAACTAGAAACACATATGTAACTAGTCCTACAAGTTACCTTATCACTTCCATCCGTACATGTACGTGCGAAGTGACCGTACTTGTTGCACTTAAAGCACTTGATCTTCTTCAAGTTTTTCTTCTTTGAGTGCACATTCTTTTGCCACTTTTTGTTCTTTGTCTTCTTTGAGGTCTCCGGTTCTTGCTTACGTTCGTTCACAAACCTTAAGCGTTTATTCTTCCGCTTATTTCCCCCATGTGAGGAACTAGCGGCCACGTGCACTTCTGCACTTGGTTTTGCGGCTTGAATCCGCTCTTCCTCGAGTTCGAGGTGTTTTGAAACATCGCTTAAAGTTTTAATGCATTCATTATGAGTGAGATGCATTTTCATATTATCCCAGCTATCTGGGAGTGAACGAATGACCGCTTGGATCTGCTGTTCGTCAGACAGCGTAACACCCGCATCCTTTAATTCAGATATAAGATTCGCCATGTGGCGGAGATGCTTTTTCATAGAATGATCTCGCCGCATCTTGTACGAATCAAATTGAATATTCAAGGAGCGGAGTTTGGTAACCGAAGTTCCACCAAACTTTATCTCTAGCTCAGACCATATGTCTTTAGCTAGGTCGAATTCCCGAAATAGGCGCATTATGTCATTGTCCATCGCGGACAGTAACGTAATACGTGCTATTTTGTTCTTTCGAGTCCAAGTGTCATAAGCTTCCCGGTCCCTCTTGTGTTGGGCCGTATTGCCCAACTCAGGTTCTACCATTATGTTTTGGAGTGTTTCGAGCACATCTTGCTCCTCCAAAACATATTGGATCTTTATTGACCAAAGTTTATAATTGTCGCCGTTGAGCTTTTCACCTTTGTTAAGCTCTGCGACAATATTCTTAGAAGCGGTAGACATTTTCGATTCAAAAAACTGCAAAGAGAATGAAAAACACGATCAAAATTCCATGCATAAAGTTTCGATTATTTAAACACTTGATAAGTTCCTTGGATGCGTTGAAATGTTACTCTAGAATCGAGAAGTTCACTACGTTCCCAACTACCATCTAGAAGTAACTTTCAAAGTATCCCTCTTACTTATCTTAAGTAAAAAGAAATCAGAAATAATACCCGTATGGTATTAGCAGCGGAAAATCACTTTGAAAAACTTATCTTTCAAAATAGAATAGGTGAGAATTAGCGCAAAGAATTTTAACGCAACAATTGCCAAGCCACGAGACATGGGTTAGATAACCATGGCCGGATCGTGGTAGGACTTGGAATTCTAAATTGCGCTATCCCGATTTAAGGACGGGACATAACCTATTTGAAAAACATCTTTTTCAAAAATTTGAAAGCACGTTGGCTAGTCTCCGTAGAGTAGAGCACAACGTCACAAGTACATTGGCTAATCTCCATAGAGTAGAGCACAATGACATGGCTAATCTCGCATGAAGTAGAGCACTATGGCTAATCTTCAAGGAGTAGAGCCCAATGAAAACTTCATTAAAACGTTAGTTCCGTATGAACTAGTCGGCACTGTGGTTAGCCCCGTATGGACTGCTCGACACATTCGAGTTTGACCAAGGCCATTTGTTACCCCGTATGGGTCATCTGGCAAGTTTGCAATCGACCCAGACCATTTGTCGGATTGGTCGACCAAAAACACAAAATTGGTCGACCAATTTTCGAATTCAACTTCTTCCCGGTCAGGGCCTCTGCCCTGACCCGGGCTTGGCCAAAGGCCGGCCAGGGCCTCTGCCCTGGCCGGCCAGGGGGCCTGGCCCCCTCGGCCAGGGCCGGCCAGGCCCTGGCCTCTGCCAGGGCCGGCCGGCCAGGCCCTGGCCACTGCCAGGGCCTGCCGGCCAGGCCACTGGCCGGGGCCAGGGCTCCTGCCCTGGCCTCGGCCAGGCCCTGGCCTGAGGCCAGGGCGCCGGCCCTGGCCTCTGCCAGGGCCGGCAGGCCGCTGGCCGGGGCCAGGGCTCCTGCCCTGGCCTCGGCCAGGCCCTGGCCTGAGGCCAGGGCACCGGCCCTGGCCACTGCCAGGGCCGGCCTGGCCCTGGCAGTGGCCAGGGCGCCGGCCCTGGCCACTGCCAGGGCCGGCCTGGCCGGCAGGCCCTTGGCCATGGCCGGCAGGCCCTTGGCCATGGCCGGCCACTGTCGGCTTGGCCTTGGCCGGCCACTGCCGGCCTGGCCATGGCCGGTCATGGCTTGGCCATGGCCGGCCATGGCCAAGGCCATTCGGCGTTGGCCGGCCATGGCCCCTTTGGCCATGGCCGGCCACCCCCTTTGAATGGGGTTGCCGCACTCATTCCTCCCCCTTGATGGGGTGGTCGCCGGTGGTTATTGGCCGTAGCCAACCCCCTCCGCATGAGGAGAGGGGGTGCATGGCCTTCATGGCCCATTTGGCCATGGTGCACATGTACCAAATTTTCCTCTTACCCGATGGAAATAACTTCCATCATCTTCCTCGATGAAGCACCCGTTCGTCGAAGAAGTTAGTTATCTCTTAATGGCCGTGTGCCAAAAATGAATAACGTACTACGTGAACGGTCGGTTCTTCCCGTCACGGAGAGTTCCTACCATATCCTTAATGATAGGAGACCCTAACGTGAAAAGAACAACCGCTGCGTTCTCTCCGTCACGAAGCGTTCCTACTATATCCGTAATAGTAGGAGACCCATTCGTGAAAAAGACAACGACTCGTTCGTAGTTTCGACGGGGCGGTGGATTGACCGGGGCGAACCCATATGGCTCCGATACCAATGAAGGATCCTGTCCAAAACAAAGTTAGGATCGATAATTAAAGTGGAGACTTACGCTTGCGTATGCGGAACGATAGTCTCGGAACTTTGCCTTTGGATTCGCCACGACGGATCGAGTCTTCTCACGAACGGAGTAAGGCTACTAATCCACAATCTAAATCTCTATTTTAGATTAAGAACTTGGAAGGAGGGAGAGGAAATATTTCTGCAGAGCTTCGCTATGAAGAAGATGCATGCATGAATTTCATGCAAATGTGTAAGGAAAATGGCTACCCTTGGGTCTTATTTATAGCCCCCAAGGTAGTTATTTTAGGGTAAGTTGTTCCTTTGGAACAACTTAATTAAGGTGTACCATGATACATGGCACAATATAAGCTTAAGTTGTACCATATGCATGGTACAACATAAGCTTAAGATATTCCCCCTTTATTAGCCATATGTCGCATGCACTTATGCATATATAATGCGACTCTCCCGCTCATACAGAGATCCTCTCCGCAAGGGAACAGATTCCCTTTGCACATGACTTCGTGTGCGCGACGTTCGAGGTCCGTAATCCCTCGTACATCCCCCACAAGGGTGTACAAACGTCTTCCTTATCCAACAGTTGCTGCTAGTGCCTTTTTTCTCTTTTCGAACTTCTTATCCTTTCTGAAGTTGTTGAATGTCCTTTCTTTATGCTTAAGAAGTGGACAATTCTTTTTCATGTGTCCGGGCCTGTTACATTGAAAACACAAAGAAGCATCAGTAGTTTTAGGTTTAAAACTTTTAAAATTACCTCTTCGTAGAAACTTCTTAAAGTTTCTAGTTATTAGTGCCATGTCTTCATCGTCTATCTCTGAACTATCAGTGTCTGATGAAGCGACGAAGGCAAGAGTTTTCTTCTTTGTATCTGCTTGTTCTTTGCAATCCAAAAGTTGTACTTCGTAGGGCATCAGGTTACCAACCAAATTTTCAACGGTGAGAGTTGACAAGTCATTGGCTTCTTCTATGGCTGTAGTCTTCTTCTCCCATTCTGACGTTAAGGCACGAAGAATCTTCCTTACTTGTTCCGTTTGAGTATAGGTCTTGCCAAGGGCTATTAAAGAGTTGACAATGTCGGTGAAACGAGTGATCATTTCTCCAATTGGTTCATTCTCCTTCATTTTGAATAAATCAAACCTGTGAACAAGAACAGAGATTTTAGTTTCCTAAACTTTATTAGTTCCTTCATGTATTAACTGGAGTGTATGCCAGATGTCATATGTAGTTTTGGCCTAGGAGACACGGTTAAACTCATTCTTTTCCATTGCGCAGAAAAGTACATTCATTGCTTTAGAGTTGCAGGTTGCAGCAGATTTGTCATTAGTGGTCCATTGGGCATATGGAGTGGTAGGCTTCTCATATTGAGTTTACAACATGTTCTAAAGTTCGTAGTCGATGCTTTGAAGATAAATTGTCATCATTGTCTTCCAATAGGAGTAGTTGGAACCATTGAATAGTGGAGGCATTGTAGTAGTGTGCCCTTCTGGAAATTGTGATGAAAATATTGAAGTGTTCGTCGGATAGGTGTAGGCCATCTTAACTTGCTCTGATACCAAATGTTGGATCTCCTGGCACACCAAATACACTAGAGGGGTGTGAATATTGTAAATCACGACGATATTTCAAAATTAAAAGTTAATAAAAAATTGCAATAGGAGTGCGGAAATAAAAGATCACAATCCAGAATAATCTAAACGCAAACACATAGATTTTTATCCTGGTTCGGATCCTTGTGATCGTACGTCCAGTTCTCTACACCGTAGTGATTTGAGTCCACTAAAACACTTACTCCACGGAAGTAATCAACATACAAAGATGCCAACACTTCCCGTGTTGCAAACTTGTACAATCTCTTCAACAAGAGATTCACCAAATAAAATAAAGAAAGAGTATGAAACAAGATCACCTATAGCCTTGATAATATCGGAATATAGCGCAAGGTTGGTGATGGAATCTCTAAGGTTCAAGATGTGAATTGTGGTAGAACACTCTTGGAAATTGGACTTCCTAAAGGGGTAGATTTCTGCAGAGTTTTCCCTATGGAAATATGAAAATCACACACTTTCTAGAGAGCGAAAGAAACCTTAAGAAAAGAGAAAGTGAAAGAATTTTCGTGTGTTTTAGGTAGAGGTCTGGGGGTCTATTTATAGTCCAAAAAGTTAGTTTTCGAACTTTGGACAACTGCCTAAATTTTCAAAAAATTCTGAGTCGGTTTTCCAAAAATTAGTCTACTAGTCAAAACTATTAGTCGACTAATAGTGCTGCCAGGTCAGAAAATAGCTGTTGAAGTGTCATTTGATAGAAAAACGGATATAAAATTCTACAAACGGAAAAAAACGGCTAGGAACTGACAAAGTGACGTTGGAAAGTAGTTTGTAACTGCCATTAAATAATTATAAAAATTATTTAATAGAAATCAGTTATAAAAACTAAAGTTATAACTATATGAAAAACTGTCTGGCAGACTAAGGAAATCTATTAGTCGACTAGGAACAAAATTTTGAGAAAATTTCAGAAATTGATCCTTATGATTGGAAAATATATTTTGACCAAAATTAATTTTGTTTTTCTTAATAAAATAAGAAAAAATCTATTAGTCGACTAAGGGAAAGTGCTGGTCTGCTAATTTTCCTAAAGTTTGGATTTTGAGGCTGAGTCCTAAAGAACTAAGATAGAGTATTATCAAGGCTTTAACAATCTAAAGTTTTACAAGAATAAAAAGTAAAATTACATCATCTTTCTCAAGATATAAGAATTCATTGCTTGAGCTTTATTGTGCATTCTGATGCTTTTTCTTGCAACGTAACTTTGATGATTGTCATATGTGAAAGTTTGAGCTTGATAATCTGCATCCAAAGAGTTAGTATACACACATTTATTCGAAATGATTGTATCATCAAAAACTTTATGGGAAGAGAAACGTTATGTTTCTAACAAATGGGAGTAAACGTTACCCACGTTCCCGAGATTTTCGAGCCCACATTTAATCCTACGTTTGAATTAGACGGACCCAACGGTCGACTGGCCATTTGGGCTTTGACTAAGTCGATGCCAGACTTCTCTGGTGGGCCCTGTGGGCCTTGGCCATTCGTCGACCGAGTTTCCTTGAGTGCCGGCCCATTGATTCAACAATGGCCCCCGTCGCACGACCTTGAAGGATCAATCTGCTGAGGTCTAGAGACTTTACATCGTGTTTAATGGGGCACGGAAGTCGAGAAAATAGGACTCGAGTTCTGGGCACCAAAATGCCCACCTCGTCGATTCGGTTAACTTGTCGATTCGAAATCCAAGACGCCCTGGTTCTTGGATCTTTGACAAGTGTTCCATCATGTGGTTACCGCTTCGCCCATATTTGACGATTCCAGTGGAGGAGTGCGAGGTTACCTTCTCCATTCTCTCGATTTGGGTTCTCCTTCTCTTGAAAGCAATGGCTTCGTTATCTGCCTCCAGAAAGAATGTGGTCACCGCCATCCAGAAGAACCAGGAAGGGGTGATGGAGCCGAGCCTGCTGGCAAATTTGAGGACTAAGGTTAAGGCTGGCCAAAGCGACACGCTTCAGATGAAGTATGTTTGCCTCGACTATCAGATCAGCTGCCCCGGATGGGCGATAGGGCTCATCGTCCCTGCAATCGTGAAGTGGGGGTCTACGTCAAAACTTTCGAACGGGATCTTCGATTTTCCATGCATCCTTTCATGTGCTACTTCATGTGTACCCTGAACATTTCCCTCTGCCAGCTAATGCCGAATGGTGTTGGCATGTTGATGGCCTTCATAGTTCTGAGTATGACGAAGGGAAAGAGCCATCCCTACATTTGTTCAACCATTTCTTTTGGATTCCTCCTCTTAAGGCCCCAGGTTGGTACACGATAATGGCTCATCGGGGGAGGAAGCTGCTGGAAGATCTCCCTACCTCCAACCCCAAGTGGAAGGATGAGTTTGTGTTTGTGGTCTTCCAGGGGAGGCAAGCTTCTGCACCGGTTGGGGCGCCCCCGATTTGGGGCTTACCGAGGACAAGCCGCTGACAGTTGAGGAGAAGAAACCCACTGACACTCTGAAGGGCCTGTCATAGGAGATGACGTCGGTTGAGTGGCTATGATCAGACGAAGTGTTGCGTCGGACCATGTGGACAAAAGGTTGGTTCGATCGTGCTCGCCAACTGTTCGACCTTTGTCACTCGGACTAACTTGTTTGTTGCTCTAGCAGGGATGATCAGCACAGATTACTAGGTAGACCCAGCACTGAAGGACGCGATCGAGGCTTCCATCAGAGAGGTGAAGGCGAGGATGTTGTGGCCCCAGGCCCTGACCGTATCGAGGTCTTCGATCCAGCCGTCCGAAGATCGGCCCATGATCGTTGAGGGGATTGCCCAGGAGGCTCACCCTTAGCAACAGAAGAAGAAAGAATCAAGAAGAAAGAATCATCCTCCGAGTTTGAGGTGGTTGTATGGGAGGGAGGTCAGAAAAGGCGGAGGGTTCTTCTCCTCAACGACTCGGAGCCGTCTGGGTCGAACGCAACCGTGGAGCAAGCGTCTCGACCAGGGGGATATGCACCCCACGAGGAAGGTTCGACGGAGACTCAGGTTTCGCCAGATCTTTGTATGCACCAGGACTCCTGGCCGTGGAGGGGGGGTCTAAGGTTTCCTGAAGAAATCCCTTGGGAGTACTGGTCGACTGTACCAAGGAGGAGCTTGTCAGGGTAAGATTCCCATTGAGGCTCGGGGATTCCGCCCGTCCTGATTGTAGGGCCTCTTCCCGCATCGCTGAGAAAGCAACCCTTTCATGGTACATGGCAGTCGTGGAAAGGGTCGAGTACGAGCGGCTTGCGTCTATAGCCATCCACGCCAGCGTCCAGGTAATGATTGTAGGATCCTGCCAAAACAGAGTTAGGATCGATAATTAAAGTTGAGACTTACGCTTGCGTATGCGGAACGGTAGTCTCGGAACTTTGCCTTCGGATTCGCCACGACGGATCGAGTCTTCTCACGAACGGAGTAAGGCTACTAATCCACAATCTAAATCTCTATTTTAGATTAAGAACTTGGATAGAGGAAGAGAAAGGATTTCTGCAGAGCTTCGCTAGAATGAAGTTGCATGCATGAATGCCATGCAAAAGGTGTAAGAAATGGCTTACCCTTGGGTCTTATTTATAGCCCCCAAGGTAGTTATTTTAGGGTAAGTTGTTCCTTTGGAACAACTTAATTAAGGTGTACCATGATACATGGCACATTATAAGCTTAAGTTGTACCATATGCATGGTACAACATAAGCTTAAGATATTCCCCCTTTATTAGCCATATGTCGCATGCACTTATGCATATATAAAGCGACTTTCCTACTCATCCAGAGATCCTCTCCGCAAGGGAACAGATTCCCTTTGCACACGACTTCGTGTACGCGACGTTCGGGGTCCGTATTCCCTCGTACATCCCCCACAAGGGTGTACAAACGTCTTCCATATCCAACATCTCCCACTCACACTTGAGGGGATTGTAAGAGAACGTCTTTCCCTTAGTTCTTTCATCTATCATACCGAGAAATAGACCGTGCGACCGTCATGCGCGTAGAGTCTGTTGTTGTGCACTTGTTAGAGATACACAACGACCTCGAAGGTGTAAAGTTGAGTAGTTCAACGCATGCTTTACCCTAGATTATTTCTTCACATTTCTTGTACTTTATATTCAACAATTGAATCCCATCTGGATTACAATTGGCTGGCCAGCTTTGAATTATTAAAGTCCAAATGCGAATAAGAAATCAATCTTCCTCTTCTTGCGAACCTTCTGATCTTGACTTGATTCGCTTTTCTAACGTGCCCCGCCGAGCCGAATTATCATAGCCCATTAGCAACACGCTAAGATAGCGATCAGCTTGTCAAATCTAAAGGAACCAATTGGAGTCCTTGAGGGTAAGAGTTAAGACCCGTATGGCCTTTGAGTCTCACATAATAGCAAACACTATTGCTACTAACTCAGTGGTCGAAATGCATACGTGGTATGAACACGTATTACAACATCACTCCTATCCCAGGGAGAGTATGTCTTAATGATGTTGTACGGATGAAAAGATCAGACACCACAGTGCCTATCTTTTTGAGTCCCCTTACTACTCGTGAAATATTCACGGACTCTCATCCTGCATAAGACAGATAGGATTTAAAATCCTACGAGATCTCTTTCAAATATCCTTGTGATACAGATCTCAGATCTTTTGTAAGCATCCATATGATGCAGATCTTTCATTCGACTATCTTGTTTAAGTCACGACTCTAAATCATTTAATGATTTTGACTTTAAACTAGTCTCATCTCTATCTTATCCATCTGATAAGATAAGGCGGTTGCTCATGTGAGAGAGCCAACTTTAATCTGTCCGACATACACACAATAAAATAGCTGAGACTTAAACACAAATGTACATAAAATCATTTGTAAGAAACTTGTATGCAAATTAAACTTTGATCTTCTATAGACATGGGAAATATTACATGATACAGCTCAGCACCTACGCATTCCCATAGACGATAAGTGTTTAAAAAACACATCTCTGGGGATCGCCTTAGTAAGGGGATCCGCTATCATCTCATGCATGGATATGTATCCTATGTCTACTTCCTTCCGTTTGTCATAGTCCTTCGCAAACTTGAATCGAATGTCAATGTGTTTGGTCTTACAATGAAATTTAGGATCTTTGACGTAAGCAATCGAAGCTTGACTATCACTGTATATGGGAACAGTGCTCGAGTCAGAAGCATTCGTCAGCCTGTCTAAGAATTTCCTAAGCCAAACAGCTTCTTGGACCGCCATGCTGAATGCTACGAATTCGGCTTCCATGGTTGATAAGGCGATGCAGGTTTGCTTCTTGCTGCTCCAGGATATTGCACCATTCCCGAGCAAGTAAACAAAGCCTGAGGTAGATCTTCGCTCGTCGAGATCACCCGCCCAATCAGCATCGGTATAGCCTTCGAGTCTCAAGGTATTGCCTTGATAGCATAACGCATAGTCCGCAGTCCCTTTGAGGTATCTTAATATCCTCTTCACCGCTTTCCAGTGTGCTTGTCCTGGGTTGGATTGGTAACGGCTTACCATACCAACAGCATAGCAAATGTCCGGTCTGGTACACATCATGACGTACATCAGACTCCCGACAGCACTGGAGTATGGAACTTTTTCCATAGCTTTCTTTTCTTTTGGATCTTTGGGACACATCTCCAAACATAGACCCTCGCCTTTGCTTATTGGAGTATCAATTGGCTTGCAGTCCTGTATATTAAACCGTTCTAAAACTTTCTTTATATATGTCTCTTGAGAGAGAGAAAGAAGTTTCTTGGAACGATTCCTTGAGATCTTAACCCCAAGGATATATGCAGCTTCACCCATGTCTTTCATCTCAAAGACGGATGAAAGCCAAGCTTTGATATCCAAGATAAGACGCTTATCATTTTCGGCTATAAGTATGTCATCTACATAAAGAGACATAATTACATACTTGTTTTTAATCCTCTTAATATATACGCAGTTGTCTTCGTCGAGCATGGAGAAACCATACGACAAAACGACTTCTTGAAAGCGCATATACCACTGCCTTGAGGATTGTTTAAGACCATATATGGATTTACGAAGTTTACAAACCTTATGTTTGTTTTCTTCTTGTACGAACCCGTTTGGTTGTTCCATGTAGATATCCTCATCTAGTTCTCCGTTAAGAAAAGCAGTCTTTACATCCATCTGATGTAATTCGAGGTCCAAACAAGCCACCATTGCTAGAATTAAGCGAATGGAGGTAAAACGCACGACAGGAGAGAAAGTCTCTTCGTAGTCTATTCCTTCCTGTTGCGTGAAACCTTTCGCAACAAGGCGAGCTTTATATTTCTCGATGGAGCCATCAGCCTTATGCTTGATTTTGAGAACCCACTTGTTCCCAATGGCTCTACGTCCCTTAGGTAAATCAACCAAGTCCCAGACTTGGTTTGTTTTCATGGATTGAAGTTCTTCTTGTATTGCCGCTATCCATTTATCTTTAGCAGGGCATGTGACGGCCTGTTTGAAATTTGCAGGTTCGTCATCATCTTGTAGTAATGTCATGAATGTTTGAGGAAATTCATCCTCAAATCTCAGAGGTGTTAGCCTCGTTCGATTACTACGTCTTGTTTGAGTTTGATCACTCCCACTTGGAATGACATCACTCCCACTCGGAATAGGATTGGTATCGTTCGTATCATTCATTGGTGAAGTTTGAAACTTATTTTCTTCTTCACCAAGAATTCTCCCACTCGAACGTTCCGATCCTTCTTGATCCCAAGTCTCAAACAAGGATAAGTCTTGACTTATCTCACCCTGTCTTGGAAACTCATTTTCCAAGAAGACAACATCCCTCGATTCGAATTCTATAAGACCCCCATTGTCCTCTTGACCGACGAAAGCATATCCTTTGGAGTTTTCAGCGTATCGGATGAAGATACATTTCCTCCCACGTGGCCCTAGTTTGCCATATTTGTGAGAGGATAAATGTGCGTAAGAGGCACAACCCCAAGGTTTTAGAATGCTTAAGTCTGGAGTTCTATTGTTCCACAACTCATAAGGAGTAGAACTTACCGACTTCAAGGGTACACGGTTTAAGATGAACGCTGCCGTCAATAATGCATCACCCCAAAAGGTGATAGGCAAATTTGCCTGAGACATCATTGATCGGACCATTTCCATCAATGTCCTGTTTCTTCTTTCCGCAACACCGTTTTGTTGCGGAGTATAAGGCATAGTTATTTGATGAACTATGCCTTTTTCATCACAGAGTTCCTTAAAACTCGTTGATTGATATTCTCCACCCCGATCGGTTCGCAAGACCTTTATCTTGCGATCTAGTTGATTTTCCACTAAACTCATATAGTTTTTGAAGCAAGTTAAAGCTTCATGTTTGTGGGAAATCAAATAGATGTGACCGAAACGAGTGAAATCATCAATGAAGGTGATGAAATAGGACTTCCCGCGTCTTGTCTTAACATTCATTGGACCGCAAATGTCTGAATGGATAAGCTGTAATGGAACTTCGGCCCTTGTGCCAGTTCCAAACGGCTTGCGACAAGTTTTCCCTACAAGACAATGTTCGCAAGTTCACATTTCAACTTTTGAAACATTAGATAGCAAGCCACTTTTGGCAAGTCTATCCATTCTAGTTGGTCCAATATGACCAAGTCTTGCATGCCAACAAATGATCTCAGATTCAGAGTTAGAAGCATTTGTCAAATGGAAACTTTCATTAATGGAAGAAGAATCATCATACATTGTATTTAAAACAATTAATCCATTACAAACATTACCAGAACCAATCAAAGAATTATTACAAACAAGGTCAACATATTGTTTATAGAACCTCCACTCATAATCTAAAGACATTAACATGACCACGGATACGATATTTCTTCTAATATCTGGAGCAAAGAGGACGTCGTGCAATAATAAAGTCTGGTCGTTGTCGAGAACTAGCTTGCATGTTCCGACGCCTTTGACTTCAACGCGAGTGTTGTTGCCGACGTATATCCACTTTGTTCCTTGAGTTATCTTTTGATATTCTACGAAGAACCTTCTGTCCTTCGCTACGTGGTTTGTGGCCCCTGAATCAATCAACCAAAAATAGTTAGATTCAGCAAGAAACATGGAACTAGAAACACATGTGTAACTAGCCCTACAAGTTACCTTATCACTTCCATCCGTACACTTACGGGCGAAGTGACCGTACTTGTTGCACTTAAAGCACTTGATCTTCTTCAAGTTTTTCTTCTTTGAGTGCACATTCTTTTGCCACTTTTTGTTCTTAGTCTTCTTTGAGGTTTCCGGTTCTTGCTTTCGTTCGTTCACAAACCTTAAGCGTTTATTCTTCCGCTTATTTCCTCCATGTGAGGAACTAGCGGCCACGTGCACTTCTGCACTTGGTTTTGCGGCTTGAATCCGCTCTTCCTCGAGTTCGAGGTGTTTCGATACATCGCTTAAAGTTTTAATGCACTCATTATGAGTGAGGTGCATTTTCATGTTATCCCAGCTATCTGGGAGTGAACGAATGACTGCTTGGATTTGCTGTTCATCAGACAGCGTAACACCCGCATCCTTCAATTCAGATATGAGATTCGCCATGTGGCGGAGATGCTTTTTCATAGAATGATCTCGCCGCATCTTGTACGAATCAAATTGAATATTTAAGGAGCGGAGTTTGGTAACCGAAGTTCCACCAAACTTTATCTCTAGCTCAGACCATATGTCTTTGGCTAGGTCGAATTCCCGAAATAGACGCATTATGTCATTGTCCATGGCGGACAATAACGTAATACGTGCTATTTTGTTCTTTCGAGTCCAAGTATCATAAGCTTCCCGGTCCCTTTTGTGTTGGGCCGTATTGCCCAACTCAGGTTCTTCCATTATGTTTTGGAGTGTTTCGAGCACATCTTGCTCCTCCAAAACATATTGGATTTTAATTGACCAAAGTTTATAATTGTCGCCGTTGAGCTTTTCACCTTTGTTAAGCTCTGCGACAATGTTCTTAGAAGCGGTAGACATATTCGATTCAAAAAAGCTGCAAAGAAAATGAAAAACACGATCAAAATTCAATGCATAAAGTTTCGATTCTTTAAACACTTGATAAGTTCCTTGGATGCGTTGAAATGTTACTCTAGAATCGAGAAGTTCACTACGTTCCCAACTACCATCTAGAAGTAACTTTCAAAGTATCCCTCTTACTTATCTCAAGTAAAAAGAAATCAGAAATGATACCCGTATGGTACCAGCAGCGGAAAAATACTTTGAAAAACATATCTTTCAAAATAGAATAGGTGAGAGTTAGCGCAAAGAATTTTAGCGCAACAATTGCCAAGCCACGAGACCTGTTCTACACACCCATGGGTTAGATAACCATGGCCGGATCGTGGTAGGACTTGGAATTCTAAATTGCGCTATCCCGATTAAGGACGGGACATAACCTATTTGAAAATACCTTTTTCAAAAATTTGAAAACACATTGGCTAATCTCTGTAGAGTAGAGCACAACGTTATAAGTTCATTGGCTAATCTCCGTAGAGTAGAGCACAATGACATGGCTAATCTCGCATGAAGTAGAGCATTACGGCTAATCTTCAAGGAGTAGAGCACTACGGCTAATCTCGCATGAAGTAGAGCACTATGGCTAATCTTCAAGGAGTAGAGCCCAATGAAAAACTTCATTAAAACGTTAGCCCCGTATGGGCTAGTCGGCACTGTGGTTAGCCCCGTATGGGCTAATCAGCACATTCGAGTTTGGCCAAGGCCTTTTGTCACCCCGTATGGGTCAGTAGGCAAGTTTGCAATCGACCCAGACCTTCTGTCGGATTGGTCGACCAAAAACACCAAATTGGTCGACCAATTTTTGGTCTGCAACATCTTCCCGGCCAGGGCCTCTGCCCTGGCCGGGGCTTGGCCAAGGGGCCGGCCAGGGCCTCTGCCCTGGCCGAGGCCGGCCAGGGCCGGCCAAGCCCTGGCCGAGGCCAGGGCATTGGCCCTGGCCTCTGCCAGGGCCGGCCAGGCCCTGGCCGAGGCCATGGCGCCGGCCTGGCCTTGGCCGGCCACTGCCAGCCTGGCCATGGCCGGCCATGGCTTGGCCATGGCCGGTCATGGCCAAGGCCATTTTGGGCATTGGCCGGCCATGGCCCCTTTGGCCATGGCCGGCCACCCCCTTGAATGGGGTTGCCGCACACATTCCTCCCCCTTGATGGGGTGGTTGCCGGTGGTTATTGGCCGTAGCCAACCCCCTCCGCAAGTGGAGGGGGGGTGCATGGCCTTCATAGCCCATTTGGCCATGGTGCACATGCACCAAATTTCATCTTACCCGATAGAAATAACTACCATCATCTTCCTCGATGAAGCACCCGTTCGTCGATGAAGCATCCGTTCGTCGAGAAATTAGTTATTTCCTAATGGCCGTGTGCCAAAAATGAATAACATACTACGTGAACGGTCGGTTCTTCCCGTCACGGAGAGTTCCTACCATATCCGTAATGATAGGAGACCCTAACGTGAAAAGAACAACCGCTGCGTTCTCTTCGTCATGAAGCGTTCCTACCATATCTGTAATGGTAGGAGACCCATTCGTGAAAAAGACAACGACTCGTTCATAGTTTCGACGGGACGACGGTTTGACCGGGGCAAACCCATATGGCTCTGATACCAATGTAGGATCCTGCCAAAACAGAGTTAGGATCGATAATTAAAGTTGAGACTTACGCTTGCGTATGCGGAACGGTAGTCTCGGAACTTTGCCTTCGGATTCGCCACGACGGATCGAGTCTTCTCACGAACGGAGTAAGGCTACTAATCCACAATCTAAATCTCTATTTTAGATTAAGAACTTGGATAGAGGAAGAGAAAGGATTTCTGCAGAGCTTCGCTAGAATGAAGTTGCATGCATGAATGCCATGCAAAAGGTGTAAGAAATGGCTTACCCTTGGGTCTTATTTATAGCCCCCAAGGTAGTTATTTTAGGGTAAGTTGTTCCTTTGGAACAACTTAATTAAGGTGTACCATGATACATGGCACATTATAAGCTTAAGTTGTACCATATGCATGGTACAACATAAGCTTAAGATATTCCCCCTTTATTAGCCATATGTCGCATGCACTTATGCATATATAAAGCGACTTTCCTACTCATCCAGAGATCCTCTCCGCAAGGGAACAGATTCCCTTTGCACACGACTTCGTGTACGCGACGTTCGAGGTCCGTATTCCCTCGTACATCCCCCACAAGGGTGTACAAACGTCTTCCATATCCAACAATGATTATCCAGACCTCTATCGATGTTATCATCTGCGTACAAGATGATCATTGATCAATGTATGCAGACTCTTGTGGTGACCACGTCGTTGCACCGTCGAGCTTCGGAAGTGTCCAATTACGGTGTCACTTTGGAGGCCGTCAGGTCAAAGGTGGAGAAGTCCCAGGCTGAGTTAGAAAAAATCTGTCGCCTCTCTGAGACGAGGTCGTTGATCGTTGAGAAACTCGAGAATGAGCCCAGCGAGTCTCATAGGAGGAAGGCAGAATAGATCGCCTTAAGAGAGCGAGCAGATAGTGCTCTCCTGGAGGAGAGAGTTGAAGCTGACGTCATTTCGGAGAAGGCGATCCGGGAGTTCACGGACACATTTTTCGACTTTGACGTGCTGTATGATCATGGTTACGAGCGATGCCGGTTGGAGATGAAGAACTGATTCCCTGACCTCTCCTTGGAGATCAACACGATCCCGGTGGTTTTCCCAAACCATGGCGAGAATGAGTCGAGCCATGGCGATGATGAGTCGAGCCATGGCGTGGATGAGGCAGCTTCGGTAGGCAAGGCCACCAGCTTGGCTGGTGACGAAGCAAGAGTAGTTGCTACAGGGGAGCCGTGGCTCACGACCATGTTGGAGGGAGACCAGGGACCTGAACAACAATTGCAAGATCTGGCCCGCCTGAATTTTTTTGAATGTATGGGGGGTGATGTAAATGATAACAACTTTTGTAATAAGGAGTGACAAGAGAATTGGCTTGTGTATTCTCGTATGCCGTTGCTTCTCCTTGTTTGTTGTCGCTCATGCCCCGTGGTGGTCTTGATACCTGATGGCCCCTCTCGATGGGTTAGGCGATGCTTCGAGGGTAGACTATCGAACAACATTTAAAATTTGACCACCATGTCCAGTGGAGAGGGTGAGATCCACCTGATTCATGGTCTGACAATATGGGGACCTGGGTCGTTTAGTAGCAAAGGGGTGGCCCCTTCGACTCAAGGATGACGACCGTTTAGGAGAATCGTTCGATGGAGAAGGGGTGACACATTCGACTTATGGTGGACGCTCGTTCGAGAATCGTTCAGCGGCGAAGGGATGGCCCCTTCAACTTATGGCCGACGACCGTTTAAGAGTCATTCAGTGGCAAAGGAGTGGCCCCTTCGATGTATGACCATTTGAGAGTCGTTCAGTGGCGAAGGGGTGGCCCCTTCGACTTACGACTGATGACCATTTGAGAGTCGTTCAGTGGCGAAGGGGTGGCCCCTTCAACTTATGGCCGACGTCTCTTTGAGAGTCGTTCAACGATGATGTGGTAGCCCCTTCGACATACGGCTGATACTTATTCGCGAGTCGGTCAGCGGCGAAGGGGTGGCTCCTTCGACTTACAGCTGACGACCGTTCGAGTGTCGTTCAGTGACAAAGGGGTGGCCCCTTCGACTTACGACTGACGCTTGTTCGAGAGTCGTTCAGTGGCAAAGGGGTGGCCCCTTCGACTTACGACTGACGCTTGTTTGAGAGTCGTTCAGCGGCAAAGGGGTGGCCCCTTCGACTTATGACTGACAACCATTCGAGAGTCGTTCAGTGCTGAAGGGGTGGCCCCTTCGACTGACAGCTAACGACCATTTGAGAGTTGTTCAGCAGTGATGGGGTGGCCCCTTCGGCTTACAGCTGACGCTCGTTTGAGAGTCGTTCAGTAGCAAAGGGTTGACCCCTTCGACTTACGGCTTACGACCGTCACGAGTCGTTCAGTGGCAAAGGGGTGGCCCCTTCGACTTATGGCTGACGCTCATTCGAGAGTCGTTCAGTGACGAAGGGGAGGCTCCTTCAACTTACGGCTGACGACCTTCAAGAGTCATTCAGTGGCGAAGGGGTGGCCCCTTCGACTTACAGCTGAGGCTCGTTCGAGAGTCATTCAGCGGCGATGGGGTGGCCCCTTTGACTTACGGCTGAAGACCGTTCAAGAATAATTTAGTGGCAAAGGGGTGGCCCCTTCGACTTACTGCTGACGCTCGTTCGAGAGTCGTTCAGTAGTGTCACACCCCGCTTCTCAAGTATGGAAGGCGAGACGTGAGAAGGTCCGCTCAGACTTGGGCTGTGAAGCTACAGTCTGATAAACGTCTGGTAACTTATTACATTAGCAGGTTCTTTGCATTACGACGAAACAACAATAATAATAATGAGGGATGACAATAAAATTATCCAACATTCAACATCTACAGATTTTATTCCAAACATTACAGAGATAGTTATAAAGTAAAGTACATCGTCTGTAAAGAAGGCCTAAGCGGGGCCGAAACTACAATAAGTAATGGTGCTGCGCACCTAACAACTGCTACTAAGAAGGTAACAACAACTAAAAGAGAGTCACCAGCTGAGACTAAGGGTAGGACCGAAATCCTTGAACTGAACATCAGCAACCTGTCATCCTCTGCGACTAAATCAGGCTCAAAACCTGACATGTGAAACCCAAAGAGAAAAGGGCACATGTCAGCAAAAGTCTCCCAAAAGAAAACGGAGAACTTTTGTGCAAGGATACAAATAAGGTAAAGCGACCAGCTGTTCTAAACATAATGAAATGACATGACATTTAAAGATTGCAACAATTTATGATGACATGATGACATGCATGCACGTCGTAGCAGAAAATACGAAAAAACACTGTTTCACGAGTCACGAACATTATCATTTCACATTGTGCACAGGGTTTACTCCTTACAGCTGAAGGAGCGGATCAGGCATCCTTCTACACTGCGTGACAGCTTAACTGTACCACTCCACGTGTATCGAGCTTTGGTTTCCCAATAACATTACGCTCGCTTCTAGATCACAAGTTAGGAAGTGTTATTCAATATGGCATAGGGTTGTGCCTGCAAAGCAGGTGCCTAGCCTCAATAGTTACAAATTTGTAGCGTGTGCTACGCAATCACGATGAAACATTGGATGCATGACATGACATGGCAATGAGCAGTTAAAGTGCGTACCGTTAATTGAAATTAAACATAACATGGCCGCATGAATGAAAGCATGTAAAAAGTGTTGGATCTAGCTTCGTTGTCAAGCTAGATCTAAAAGGGTCGTCTAGGCGACTACTATTTCATCGCCTAGTCTCTTTTACGCTAAAGCACAAATTGGCCTAAAAGTGGCCTAAACAAACGCTGGCAAGTATCACTTGCCTGAAAATAACCAAGTCCTGATCCTGTTCAATCAAGTCCAAGTCTACCTATGTGTTCAGATCGCAGTCCAGCCTACAGTCCCAATTATTAATCTTGATTAGTGAGTTACACAAATAATTAGAAGCTACGATTTTTAGGTTGATTAACAGGCGATGTGGGGGTTCCTACGGAGCAGGGCTTACCTCAACACGACGAGAGAGCTACTCTGACGTTGGGTAGCGACGTCAGGGGTTGGATTCTGGTAGCGCGAACGGTATGAAACGACCGGTTCTCTGTTGATAAAACACGTGTCTGAATAAGTTCGTTACGACGGGACTAGAATTTTTAGGCAATCCTAAAACGTCTAATGATCCAATTTTAATTAGATTCTATATCGTAAGACGGGGTTCACATCAATATTAAAGAAGTTACTAACACGTTAGCTACGTTAAGTTGTTAATATGAATAAATACACAACATATTATTATAGCAACCTAGGTTAACATTAGCTAGAAATTGTAAACAAGATTTCTACCATATAGTTTATCATGCTATCATCATCATTAAGTCCGATCATTAACTATTAACAGTTCATTATCATTAAGCAACTGAGATTAACGTGTTCTAAGTGAACGTTACTAACCGTTATGAAGAGACGTTCTCATGAAGCTACCAGGTGATCATTGCGAGAGGGCAACGGCTAGGGGAAACTTCATAGTGGCGTGAGGGAAGGTCAACACAACTCGGGGCTGTCGCGTGTTGCTGCCACGCGAAAGGGGCTGCTGCGGTGCTGTCGGCGGATCGAACAGCAGTTGTCGGCGGCTTGCAGCAGTCGTTGCCGGCGGTTTCCGACGGGGAATGGCTGTAGAAATGTCGGAGAGGCTGACGGGGGGTCATGACAGCGTCGAAGAGCGCTGCCGTCGCGTGGCTGGGTGACGCTGCAGAGCCTAGGGCGGCGCTGTCGCTGTGACAACTCTGGGGGCGTTGTTGTCGCTCCTGGGCACTGCTGCGCTGCAGGCAGAGAGATCCTGGCGGCCTGCTGTCGTGCGTCGTCGCGGGGAAAGGTCGAAGGGGTTGGCGGCCATGGGGGAAGGCCAGAGTTGGGAGGAGGAAGATTGGTGGGTGAGGGCTTTGCGTTACGGTGATGACGGTGCAAAAGAGCCTTCACGCAAGATGGAGAAAATAACCCTAGGGTTATCGGGTTAATAAAAGTTGGGAAAATTGCTATATAGGGTGGATTTCGGGGGTGCACTTAAGGGGTTAGAAGAGAGTGGAAAATAAGGATTGGGTAGAAATAGAGGTGTGAATAGTCAAATTCTGGTTTGGATGGATATGTAAGTGATATGATTCCCATTGCTATACAACTTTGGGATTTGGGTAGTTTGTGGGCAAATGGGAGTGTGTGTGTGAGAAGGTAGGGTATAGATAAGGGAAAATGAGGATGAGCCTAGCTTAGGGTATTAATCTTATGAAACTTAGGCTATAATAAAGTTTAATATGGAAATTAGTGCAAAAATGGGTCAAACAGAAACCGATAATTATGAGAAAAATATCGGGGCGACCGTTTCGACGGGAGGATCAAAACTAAGGAGATTGGTCACGAGTTCGGGCGATGATGAACGGGACTAAAAATAAAAAGGTCTAACGATGAAAGTGAAAACTACGACGCCTCTACAAACAAAGTTAATTTGTGGGAGAGCGACATGTGAAATGACATTTCAAAATAATTCCACAAATAAGTACTTTTCCAGAGGGTCACAACGGCATATCACACCATAAGGTTCGGGTACAAGAAGAGTTCAAAATAAATACGCGTACAAACTAAATACGCGAACGGAAAACGTACGACCGAAAAGCGACCGTGACATCCTACCCACCTTAGAACAAAGTCCGTCTTCAGACTTTCTAACTATAAATATATCTAGTCACTCTAGTAGCTATCCTAATCATATCCCATTATAATTCAATCAAGTATAGTCACTACAAGTGCTTATATATGCACTAGTTAGTCAAACATTAATACTATAAACATGTATACATATGCACACTCTATACTTATACATATCATAGACAGTCTAATTCACACACGTTCTTCAGTCATTCATATAGTCACGCACATCCCAATTATAACTATCACTTACTTATCACATAACTATAATACATATACCTACATAAGAATATAGTTCACACTAGCAATCTCAATTATAGGACTCACGTACATATAACTACCTATGAACAAACAAACATGGATGACTAATCCCTATATCTCTTAGTATACATCCAACACCAAATATATCAACACATGTAACCATACTACACACTATTAAATCACTGTTATTATATCTAATATACATTCGCCACTACCATAATTTCACAAACATATAGGTATTCAAATGCACACATATTTTCTTCACCATATATTCACATCACATACAGTCCTATAACTATTATCATGGCACACCACCAATATCATAATTACACGTATCTATAACTAAGCACATACTTACCCGTGCATGGTGTACACCCACCCACGCTAATATAACATTCTTCCATACCACTATATACTTAGCATATTCTACACACCAAGCTTAGCTAACAGATAAACATTCAACCTGTGAATCCTTAGTAAATAACTATACTACCAGACCAACACCCATAACTATATAATGGTATAGCAACCCATAATCATGTGCGTAACATAACCAGACACAACCAATCTTATCACTATACATACATCATCCATTACTATATTCATAGCACTACACGCAAACTACAAACTTATGTAACAATACACTTAGAGTATACCCACTCAAGCTTGAGTGAGACTACTCACTCAAGCTTGAGTGAGACTCAAGACCCATACAAGAACCAAAATACTTCATTTACACAATACGATATTTATACCAATACTAACACACCACTCTAATATATATATGTCTACCAACATAACCACATGCATACCATAATATCAATCACACTTTATATTTAGTCAAGTAAAGCCCACATAATGCAATCACTTTACACCCTATAATAATATTATAAATATCAGCACACGTATAATTATAATACACTATGTAATACATGCATTCATCGTATAGTCACATACATGTAATATATATTCACACCATAGCCATCTACCTATAATTAGTATACCAACACATCTACTTATCTATACATAGTTTAAGACATACCATAATCGTGTATACCTCACGGTATACACGCACACGCATAACATCCCGTAAAGGCAAGCAATACCAAACAAAATTATAACCATATTATCATCTGTATATCACACATATTCTTGCAGCAAATACATATCTACTTACGACTAGGCATAATACATATCTACGTACGAGCACACGCTCACACGTACTAACATATAGGTCATATATAGGCCTACACATATAACTATAAGTACACCTATTATCATTACACCTAACATGCACATGACTTACGTGTGTGTGTCTATATATATATATATATATATATATATATATGTATGTATGTATGTATGTATGTATGTATGTATGTATGTATATATGTATGTATGTACATACATATACATACATACATACATCTATATATATACATACATACATACATATACATACATACATATATATACATATATATACATACATACATACATAGATATATATATATATATATATATATATATATATACATACATACATATATATATATACATACATATATACATATAGGGGCGTGGTCGGCTGCGAACGGTTCTCACGGGGTGCCCGTGCGAACTAAATTTTTTTATTTTTTTAAAATTTTTTTTTTCAAAATTTTTTTTTCCACACTTTAATCCATACATATATACACCCCAGAAAAAATAATGGGTGAACCCTAGGTGGATTTGACCCTCGATCAAGCCGTTACAAATTTAACGGTTTCAGAACAATAGAACATTTTGTACCGATCCGATCAAGGGGAAAATAGGGGGGATTGTCTTGATTTTTGATATGAAAGTGTATTAACATGTTTAGAACACATTCAACGGTTTGGATCTATGAAAAAAATCAAAGAGAGGAAGTTCCCACGGAGTTCTCACGGGGGAAAGTTCTCATTGGAACATTCCCCTATACATACATATATATATATATATATATATATATATATATATATATATATATATATATATATATATATATATATATATATATATACAGACATTCCTAAAGTGGTATAGCTATCCACACATATATAACTAATATCATCCATACAACTTCACACATATAACATGAACAACACTGAGTATACATACATAACACAAGAGACAATCATTAATATTCTAAGGGTAGCACACTCATACAGGTTCACACACTCTACCTATATACATGCACTACGACGACATCCCAAAAACCAAGGTGCCCACTACTAAACTAGAGTTGACACAGGCAATGACAAGCACTAATGTCCAAACAATAGAAGGAAACCGGAACAAAAACCGTAACAAAGAAAAGATCGGAAAATACGAGTTTAGATAGGGTGAGGATAAGGAGATAGCTTGGTTAGGTGAATCAGGGATATAATTGTGAATGTTTAGGTAGAGGAAAGGAAGATGTAATAATACCCTTATAGGATAAAGAAAAATAGTGTGTAAATGACATAAGTTTAAATACGAAAAGTATAAAAATTGTCGTGCTTCAAAAGTTGGAGTTCCCTTTTGTATAGAAAAAATATTTGGAGGTCGATAAAATGAGTTGTTCGAAACAAGTTTGAGTCGTATATACATAATAAGAGAAAAATGGTTATTGGCTTATTGAGAAATCATTATAAGAAGGAAGTAAAACATTCACACGAACATTAAAGATATAGGTTAGAAAATATTATACGGCAGTAATTTAATAATTTCGGCAAAAGTTTCGAAATTCAAAGAGTGAATTTAGATCAACTGAAGTGTAGGAAATTTAAGCTCATGCTAAATGTTTTCAAAGTCTTTTAAACTGGGGAGAAATTTAAAATAAATAATATTGAAAATACTTTTAGAGAAATCAGGATTTGCCAAAAGAAACGGATTTATACAAAGATTTTTGAAGTATGAGTACGATGAATCTAGAACTGATATATATAAAAATATTGACGTTCTATTTAGCTTAGAAAAATATTCTAAAAGTATGTATGGTAAGTGGTTAAAAGTAATAAACTTAGTAGTATAAAAAGGAATGAATGATATTTTGAATTTTCAAAATGGTAATAAAGTTTAAAAACCGAAATACGAAAGATCAATATCAGGAAATGATTACGAGATAGTAATTAAAAATTACAACCAATAAGACTTCAAAATCTACGAAAGAGTTTTAACTCAATTGAAAAGTAAGGAATTTAAATATATAAGAAGGGGGGTTAAAAAAACAAAAATTAAACTGAGCGAAAACTTTTAATAAGGAAAATCGAAAATAACTTTGAAAGAATCAAGATTTGCAACGGAGAAGATTCGAAAGATTAACAATAATCGTCATGAAGCGATCACGTAAAACGAGGGCAAAGAATAAGATCGCGTGGTCTATACAAACTATGCCTAGGATATGATTCAAGAAGAGCTACGATGGAATTCTACGGTCGATAACACAGAAGTGCAATGATTAGGAAAAAGATAAAGATCGGTGGTTCTATTCACCGGGCCAACTAGAGATCAGGAAAACTTAGCGCTAAGACTCTCTAATAGACTAGACCGTAATAGAGACCTCGGGGTGGGGTCCTAAGAGTAACAAGATCACGTTCTGTTGGGTCCGAAATTGATGGACTCAATGAACGGCTAAAAGAGAAGCTCTAGAAGTCTAACATGGTCAGGGCTGGGTGAGAGACTGCTAAGACAACCAAAGACGAGTACAGCTTAATCTTGACGAAGGCACCTGACTATCAACCTATACATCTATCTAAGTCTTCCTACCACCTAAGACAGGGAAAACCTTCTGGTTAGACTCAATTTATGACTTAAATGTCCCGAATAATTTAATGGATGTTGTTATCATTATTGTTTTTCTGATATTTTGCAGATGCAAAGAGGAGGACCTGCATGGGCCACCACTAAAACCTGTCTACATTCCAAGTATGGAAGGCGAGACGTGAGAAGGTCCGCTCAGACTTGGAGCTGTGAAGCTACAGTATGATAAGCGTCTAGTAACTTATTACATTAGCAGGTTCTTTGCATTACGACGAAACAACAACAATAATAATGAGGGATAGACAATAAAATTATCCAACATTCAACATCCACAGATTTTATTCCAAACATTACAGAGATATTAATAAAGTAAAGTACAGAGTCTGTAAAGAAGGCCTAAGCATGGCCGAAACTACAACAAGTAATGGTCCTGCGCACCTAACAACCTAACAACTGCTACTAAGAAGGTAACAACAACTAAAGGAGTGTCACCAGCTGAGACTAAGGGTAAGACTGGAATCCTCGAACTGAACGTCAGCAATATGTCATCCTCGGCAACTAAATCAGGCTCACAACCTGACATGTGACACCCAAAGAGAAAATGGCACATGTCAGCAAAAGTCTTCCAAAAGAAAATGGAGAACTTTTGTGCAAGGATACAAATAAGGTAAAGCGACTAGCAGTTCTAAACATAATGAAATGACATGACATTTAAAGATTGCAACAATTTAAGATGACATGATGACATGCATGCACGTCGTAGCAGAAACTACGATAAAACTCTGTTTCACGAGTTACGAACATTATCATTTCACATTGTGCACAGGGTTTACTCCTTACAGCTGAAGGAGCGGATCGGGCATCCTTCTTCACTGCGTGACAGCTTGACCCTACCCCTCCACGTGTATCGAGCTTTGGTTTCCCAACAACATTGCGCTCACTTCTGGATCACGAGCCAGGAAGTGTTATTCAATATGGCATATGGTTGTGCCCGCAAAGCTGTTGGATATTGGACTCCCTGGATTTGGTTTTGGATGATGAACAACCATAAATATATCATGAACTAACAATTTGTGAGCACAGTTATGGAGATCGTCGCCAAATTCATATGAACATCCAAAGCGACGTCTCAAGACTTCTCAAAGCACGTGATCGCATGCCTAAAGCTTCGTTGAAGCTTTTGGACCATTTTAGAAGTCATGAAGATTCGGATCAAAGCTTTCGAAGACGGTTCGTCAAGTTTTATTTATAGTCTTTTAGCTTCGTTCCGTAGAATGTTAAGCCTTGAGTAGGTCTTATGTTTTAATCTTCATAACGCTCCTATCTTAGAGCTAGGAACTAGTAAGAAGTCCATACTAACTTTCCCGAAGCATCGCGCTTCGATTCGCGACTTCTTGTGCATGTTAGTTGGTTCAAGAAGAAGAACCAACCGACTAGATGGTGATCTAGTCGGTCGGCAATGCTTCTTGGACCGACTAGTTTGCCTCCTTCAATTCTAGCTCAGTTACTGTTTACAGTTAGTCGGTCAAAGAAGGTTTACCGACCGACTAGTTTGTGAACTAGTCGGTCAGTGTTTCTTCTTGGACCGACTAGTTGAGCTTCTACTGTACATGCCTAGTTACTGTTTATCGTTAGTCGGTCAAAGAACGTTTGTCGACCGACTAGTTGATGAACTAGTCGGTCAACATTTGTTCTTGGATCGACTAATTCAATTTGTACTCAGACTATTTGTTTTATCTCTTAGTCGGTCTGAGTTGAGTCACCGACCGACTAGTTGTGAAACTAGTCGGTCAGCAACTGTTCTTTGACCGACTAGTTCTGTTAGTCTGAACATCAACATATTCCCTGTTCACCACTTAGTCGGTTCATGTTGATTGACCGACCGACTAGTTGATGAACTAGTCGGTCAATGGTTGTTCTTTGACCGACTAGTTTGGTTCAGAATAGAGCCGTTGGAGCTTTAATTGAAACGTTTTTCTCTCTCTTTCTCCTCTAACCTATAAATACTTGATGAGCTGCATTCATTGCACTCAAGGCTGATATTAAGAGAAGTTTAGAGATCAAAGAGAAATCATTCCATCTCATTAAAGCTCATTCATTTCCTTTCAAGAATCTCTCCCTCACTCTTATTTCAAAAGATAGATTCATTGATTGTGAGCCTTCCAAGCCAAGTGCTTGATCCTAGGTCATTATCAACCTCATAGCTCTCCATAGCTGATCTACATCTTGGAGCTAGGGTTTGGTGCCTCTTCATCTTCCCCAAAATCCGTTTTGCCCTAAATCGTAAGTTTACTCAAGGCATAGGTATTTTGTGGTAAGAACTTTCATTTCAATTTACTTTGTTATTGTAAGTGATTCACTCTCGGTTGTGAGAGTGTGTTTGTGATCCCGGGTTGTGGAAGTCACAAGTTTCATTTGTGTATGATTTGACTTGTGAAGGTTTTTCACAAGTATTTCATAGTGGAAATCTTGAGTTAGGGTTTCTAACTCATGTATCCGGAAGTGATCCGGGTGGTTGGGACGTAGGATCACCGGGAACAAGTCGGGGAGACTTGGGTGGATCCAAACCCAGTAATATTGCTTGTTTGCGATTGTCTTATTTGTTGTCGATTATTTACTATTCCGCATTTCCGCATTAATTGGTAGAGTTTGCAAGGTAATTAGGAATTAGCCTCTTAATTATTTTAAAGTACTATTCACCCCCCCTCTAGTACTTGTGCAGTAGCTTAGCAGGGCATTACATTTGGTATCAGAGCCAAGTCTATAGCTATGTCTGCCAACGACAACAAGAACGTACGTTCACCTTCCGACTATAGCACCTTCAAGAATCGTGAAGGAGCATCTTCGGTAATGGAAGGACACTCCTCAACGAGGCCTCCCTTCTTTAACGGTACCAACTACGGGTACTGGAAATGCCGGATGGAAACTTTCCTCCGGAGTGCTTCACTATGGAGGACCACAATGAAGGAGTACGTCGAGCCCGCCGAAGAAGAATTCGAGAAGTGGACTCCCGCGGAGGTCGCCGCGGAGATAAGCAATGCCATGGCAATGAACGCATTGCAATGTGCCTTGGAGCCCGAGGATTTCGACAAGATATGCACATGTAAGAGTACATATCAAATATGGAACTCCCTCCTCATATTGCATGAAGGGACAAGTAGGGTGAGAGACTCTAAACTCGTTGTAGTTAATAAAGATTACGAGTTATTTCATATGCTACAGGGTGAGAAGATGAAGGAGTACTACGCTCGCTTCGTCGACATTACAAACGAGTTGGAAGCTCTTGGTAAGACATACACCCAAAAGGAGAAAGTCTCGAAGATCATCGATGGACTTCCTTCTTGTTGGGAGAAATGGACCTTCGCCATCGAGGAAGGTAATGACATGAATACTTATACCATTGTTCAACTAATGGATACCTTAATGTCATACGAGGTACGCAAAGATAGCAAGTTGAAGTTGCAGGATAAGATGAAGTCCTACCTAAAGCAAGACGAGCCAAAGAAGAAGGCTATTGCTTTCAAGGCCGCTCCATCCACATCCACATCGACCGATGATGAAGACTCGGAAGACGAGTTGGACTTGGAGTCCATGGCACTCATGGCAAAGAAGTTCAACCGGTTCTTCCGGAAAGGTAACTTCAAAAATAAATCGAGGTTTAGTTCTACTAACGCCTCCTCTCCATTGTGCTTTAAATGCAACAAGCCAGGACACATGAAAGCGGAGTGTCATCAAAATAAGCAAAAGGAGAAGTGGAAGGCGCCGAAGTTTGATAAGTCCAAGAAGCACAAGAAAGGGTACAAAAAGGGACTTGTCGGGGCAACTTTCACTGACTCCGAGGATTCCTCAAGCGGAGAGTCGGATGATGAGCAAGTGGAGCAAGCACACATGTGCTTCATGGCAAGAGAGGAGCAAGATAAAGATTCCTCTTCCGATGATAGCGACAACGAAGGCGATGAGGTAACCATGGATGACCTTAGAAATGCTAATGAGCAATTATGGTCTAAATACACTAAATTAGTAAATAGATATACTAAGGTAAAATATGATTTAGCTAGCATCCAAACCTCGCCTAAAACTATCATCACCAACAACGACACCGTTGTTGAAGAGTTGAAGAATGAGATTGTAAATCTCAAGACCCAACTTGAACAAGTTAGCATTGAGTATCCGGAAGAACACAAGATAGCAGATTTGACTTCTCAAAACTCGACTTTGAGTATTGAGAATGAAAATCTCAAATCTGGTGTTTATGTGCTCACATCGCAAGTATCCACTTTGGATGCTTCTATGTGTTCTCTCACCGAGAAATATGAATGCACATTAGGCCGAATTAATAAATTCAATAAGGGTAAGGACCATTTGGATAAAATCCTAAATGACTTACTCCCGGCCAATCACCACATTGGTTTGGGGTACACAATGGGAAATTCATCCAAATCGGCCACTACTTTTGTTAGGCCAACTTCCGATGCCTCAACGAGTGGTAGCAAACACTCTATTGGTAGTTCATCTACCAATAGTGCTTCCACCTCGTACACACCTTCGTTTGGAAAGAAACCCACTTTGGGTGGACCTCCAAAGAAGGGCCATGCTTACATGTACACGAATACCATGCCACTTAGGAACACACGTCCTACTCCACATGCTCACACATATGATGATTTCTATGCACCACATCCACGGGCACGTGCACACCATGTGAGACACCCTCACGCACGTGTTTCTCCACATGCATATGTTCCCACACATCATCGTATGAATAATTATCCACATGCACCACTTCATCATGTTCCTTATGCCTATCCACGTCATGCATCACGTAGAAATCAACAACGCATGCATGTTCCCAATAGGATTAAGGCTCCCAAAATTTTCAAGATTTGGAGCCCAAAGGACACAAGCATGGATGAAAAACAAGTTTACATGAATGCTTATTTTATGAATGTAGTGGATAATGATAATTATGTGGGGAAGTCTAAGTCCAATTGGACTTGGCTTCCAAAGGTCTAATCTTTTGGACCCAATGACCTTGGGTACCATGATACGATATTTTCTATCTTTAGGTACTCAAGAAAAAGAAACGGAGCAACAAATTTAAATTTAGCTCCAAGAGGAATTGGATACTCGATAGCGGGTGTTCAAAACACATGACGGGTGACGCTCAATTGCTCTCCGGAGTGGTGCCCATTGCAAATGGGAACCGCGTCGTCTTTGGAGGCAACGAGAGCGGAACCATCATAGGTGTTGGTAAAGTGGGTAATCCTTCTAAACCTCTTATAAATGATGTTTACCTTGTTAAAGGATTAAACCACAATCTCATTTCAATAAGCCAACTTTGTGACAAAGGTTACAAAGTTAGCTTTGCGAAAGGAATGTGCCATATTTTAAGAAAATATAATAATGAATTATTGTTTTTCGGCACACGCCATAAGGATATATACATCCTAGATCTTCCAAGATCACATGAACAATGTCTCATTGCCAACACAAGTGAACAACACTTATGGCATCGACGTTTTGGTCATGTGAACTTTGGAACACTATTTAAGCTTTCCAAGTTAAATTCTATTAGAGGCTTCCCTAAGCTTGTCTTTCAAAAGAAAAGCTTTTGTGACTCGTGTCAACGAGGCAAGCTTCCAAAATCTTCATTTAAACCTAAGAAAAGCATTTCTTCTAAGCGGCCACTAGAGCTATTACATCTAGATTTATTTGGGCCAACTAGAGTGGCTTCATTAGGTAATGCTAGATATGGACTTGTCATCGTTGATGACTTTTCTAGGTTTACTTGGGTATTTTTATTATGTAATAAAAATGATGCTTTTGAAAACTTCACAATTTTTGTTAAGAAAGTACAAAATCTCATTGGAACCACCATTGTCACTATTCGTAGTGATCATGGAAGGGAATTTGAGAATGAGTCTTTTGAGACATTTTGTGATGAAGTTGGTATTACACACACCTTCTCTTTCCCTCGCGCACCTCCTCAAAATGGTGTAGTTGAGAGAAAGAATTGGACGCTAGTGGAGTGTGCTCGCACTATGCTTGATGATAGCCAACTTGGCCATCAATTTTGGGCGGAAGCGGTACACACCGCTTGCTATGTGTTTAATAGAATACTTTTGAGGCCCGGCACTAAACAAACTTGTTATGAATTGTTGTTTGGTAGATTGCCTCAAGTTAAATATTTTCGTGTTTTTGGTTTAAAATGTTTTATTAAAAACTCGTATGGTAGTTTGGACAAATTCGATCCAAGATCCGATGAGGGGATTTTTGTTGGATATTCCTCACGTAGCAAAGCCTACCGGATATACAACAAACGAACCTCAACGATCGAGGAATCACTTCATGTTTCATTTAATGAAGGATTTGTTCCAACTAGAATTATTAATGATGATGACTCTATGGATGTCATATGTGATTCAATTGGTAATTCTAATTCTAATAATTCTATTGATTCTATTGAGACTAACCCTACTAATGAAGTTTTTGAGAATGTTCCTAGTGATCAAGGAATTCCCAAACGGCTTCATACCGTTCGTGACCATCCTCATGAGCAAGTCATTGGCAATATCCATGATAGTGTCAAGACGAGATCTCAAGTCAACCACTTCGCTCATTGTGCCTTTGCCTCCTCGATAGAGCCAAAGAATGTTAATGAAGCATGCGAAGATAGCGCTTGGATCCTTGCCATGGAAGAGGAACTCATTCAATTCGAGAGGAATGAGGTTTGGGAGCTTGTTCCATTGCCATCGAAGAACCACACCATCATAGGGACAAAGTGGATCTTCAAGAACAAGACCGACGAAAACCAAGTCGTCGTCCGGAACAAAGCTCGGTTAGTAGCTCAAGGCTATCGGCAAGAGGAAGGTATCGATTTCAAAGAATCCTTTGCTCCGGTAGCTAGATTAGAATCAATTAGAGTATTGTTATCTTTTGCATGCCATAAGGATTTTAAATTATTTCAAATGGATGTAAAAAGTACGTTTTTAAACGGAGATGTTGTTGAGGAAGTTTATGTTTCTCAACCTCCGGGTTTTATAAATGAAAAATTTCCAAATCATGTTTTTAAACTTAAGAAAGCACTTTACGGTTTGAGACAAGCTCCTCGAGCTTGGTATGACCGTCTAAAGAATTTTCTTTTGGATTTGGGTTTTAAAATGGGAGAAGTTGATTCCACATTATTTGTTAAGTATTCGAATAATGATATAATTTTAGTTCAAATTTATGTTGATGATATCATTTTCGGTGCTACTAACTTTGCTCTTTGCGAAGAGTTTTCTAATGTGATGAAGGATCAATTTGAGATGAGCCACATGGGTGAGCTCCAATATTTCTTAGGTCTCCAAATTCGCCAAATGAACGATGCAATATTCATCCACCAAACGAAGTACACGGTGGAGTTGCTAAAGCGATTTGGAATGGAGAATGCCTCCGGGAAAAAGACTCCAATGAGCACGACTACACATCTTGATAAAGATGCGGGTGAAAAAGATGTAGACATTCGTCTTATCGAGGTATGATAGGTAGTTTACTATATCTTACCGCAAGTAGGCCCGATATTATGTTTGCCGTATGTGTATGTGCTCGTTATCAGTCTCAACCTAAGGAGTCACACTTAGTAGCGGTAAAACGTATTTTCTGTTATTTAAGTTACACACTTGATTTTGGATTACTTTATCCAAAATCTAGCACGTATGAGTTAATCTCATATAGTGACGCAGATTATGCGGGATGCAAATCCGACAGGAAAAGTACTAGTGGCACTTGCCATTTTATAGGAAATTCTCTTGTCTCTTGGTTTTCCAAGAAGTAGAATTCCGTATCACTTTCAACCACCGAGGTGGAATACATTGCCACCGGTGCCGCGTGTGCTCAAGTTCTTTGGATGAGACACACACTTAAAGACTTTGGTATAAACTGTGATACTTGCCCAATCATGGTGGACAACCAAAGTGCAATATGTCTCTCTAAGAACCCGGTACACCATTCTCGTTCTAAACACATAGATGTCTGACACCATTTCTTAGATGATCATGTTGCTAAAAAGGACATCATATTAGTGTACGTTGAAACCCAGAAGCAAATCGACGATATTTTCACGAAACCCCTAAAGGAAGACTCCTTTGTGCGGTTACGTCGAGAATTGGGGATTATGGGTGAATCCGAGATTTAGGATTCATTTTTATTCAATAATCTTGCATGCTATTCAATTTCATTATATTTGCACATGCTAGATTTATTGGAATTTTTCTGGATTTTTGTTGAATTTTTGGAATTTTCGCTCGATTTGTTCGTAAACGTCAAATTTCA